>CM057337.1:126556908-127952796 GCA_030015575.1 Agapanthus africanus | reverse complement strand
CGAAGAACAACACAGTGGATCCACTCACAAAGGCCATTCCCCAGATACAGTTCGAGAGACTCTTCGGAATGTTGGGTATGCGATACTAAAACAGCTGGCCCTAGTGCCAGTGGGAGATTGTTAATTGTATGTATGCCCTAAAGGCCATTATTGTACATATGATGTATATTATAGTGGATGCTTTGACATATATAGAGAGGACTTTCTTGCTCGACATGATAGTATGCTATCCGGTTGCTCTTTATCTTAACATGTATACTTTTTTCTTGATACTGTCTCATGGTTACATGCTGGTAAAGCCCTTAAGATGTGTACTTGACTATCAGGATTATGATACAGATCATACTAGTGGGGCCATGGTTGTACATAAGTTCATCCTTAAATGTTCCTAGTCATGCGTGTATCGAGACAGGGCATCGATATACCAAAGTAGACTAGCGTATACGCTTCTCGACTCATGAGATGGGCGATGGATGATCCTATATCCATTGGTGTTTGACATCAGAGATGATATACGGATGCTCAGTAGAGACTGGGTACACTAGACGGACTCGCCGAGAACTCGTAGATGGTATTATACCTGACGTCAGATAGCAGTTCTCTGGTGACACTGGTACAGGTTAGTCTTTAGACCCGAGATCGTCATAGAGTCTTGTGTGATTCCCACTGTGCTTTGATTTCCACCTTACCACGTTTAAGAGAACGTGCAAAACGGTGGTTTTTGGGTACAGTCCCGAGTCACATGGAGGCAATGAGCGATAGGAGGGGATTTCGTCTCTCCTGGTATTGGGGGTAGATGTCGTGCTGTGCTCGATTGGCTATAACTGGAAGTCCCAGGCCAGGGCTGATTTAGAGATTTACTGGTAAGTGTTATCAGTAATTTCTCTCCCCCGTTATGACCCTTGTATCGGCATGACTTATCGAGTTATCGGGGTCTGACGTTTACCACCCCTAGACTGGATATGCGACTTCTCAGACGAAGAGACCGGACTGTACGGTAGTATTACTGACAGGCTTTACAGGAGCTAGAGCGGGCTTGCTTGTTGATCTTCTGATCACTCAATACCCGGGTAGCCGTAACGTCCAGCTAGTACCACTGACGGCTTGTGGGTGCTTGATATGATCATCACCTTCTGTCGGCGTATTGACGCGTCTTTAGAGTCCTACACAGAGGTTTTACTGGCTCAGGGAAAAACGAAGTAGGAGAACATATGTGATATGTGCGGGACCAAGATTAATATGTGTATGTGATACCGTATTCTATTCTCGCGATATTTGTATCGGTCGGTTATATGTGATATAGCCGGGTTATCGAATCAAGTGTTGATTCGATAAGTTGGTACATATAATATTAGTCGGTTATATGTGATATATCCGGATTATTAAATCAAGTGTTGATTTGATAATTTAGTGTATAATTTTATATTTGATATACTAGTTTACATTGACTAATATTAGCTCACTTAAGCATTTATTTTTCTCACATGTGCACACTTAATATATATGTGATATATATTAATTGTGTTTTATTATGTGTCATGGTTGATGATACATGCAATATGGGTGTATGAGACTTACACCATGATGAAGATAATATAGGGTTTATTTATTTATTGTAATTCAATTATTAGTTGGAAATTTGTCAGATGGCATGAAGCTTCATGAAGCTTTGAGATCCATTGACTTAGTCCACTAGTTTTGTCTTACACTAGATATTTGTTAACCCAACCATTATCTAAACTCATGGTTAAGTCTCTACATGAGTAATAATAGATATTTTCTCACCCATGGTTGCCATTTTTCACTCTCACAACATTATCTCTTTTCATCTTCTTCTTCAAGCTCAAGAGCTCTCTAGTTTTTGAGCAAGTGAGAAATATTAGTGAGAAAATCAATTCTAAAGTGAGCAAAAATCCTACTTCATCATCCTCTGCTAGATTAGCACTTTAGTATAGGATGTTAGCTTCACTAATCTCTCATTAGTGAAGTAGTAGCTTGGGTTAGTGTCTCCTCGATGTAGATCATCTTCGGCATCGAAGACTTCAAGCAAGTTCGTTCCTTTCTTCTTATGAAGCCATGCTAGAGTCCGGAGGATCACTACTACACGGAGCTATTGAAGTGAAGTACCGGTATACAAAGGTTGTATTCCTAGTTCACTTAGAAGTAAAGATGTTTACTTGTCGTTTATAACCCTAATTCTCTAGTAAAGATCCCTGCTTAGGTTGTTTGGCACTTGAAAATATTAAATACGGCATGTTTGATGCCTTGTAGAACCTTGTTCTAGTGTCTAAGAACCCAACACAATCTGCGCTCAAACCATGGTGATAGGAAGCTCAAGCATGTATCGATGAAGATAGATCAAAGGAATGAAAGGAATCAATGAATTCAGAATGGATACATAATCATAAGGAGGAACGGAATCAGTGAGAGTATGATCATGGAAACGAATAGACATAAGGATCTCAAATGGATGTATAATCATGGGGATGAAGAGAATCACAGATCTCTAAATATGTACATCCTAAGGTTTCTTAAGTGGAGTATCGTATGGTAAATATGCCGCGGAACATACGTACGGTACGTTACTCTACTCAAGCTACCTACTCCATCAATCAGGGTCAACCTATGTAACGAAAGTTCGGGTCTAATACCTCCCTGTTCAAGTCTAAGTTCCGTAAGATCAAGCCTAGTTTCCGAAATAAATTACGCCCCAGACTCCACATAGTTAAATCTAGACTCAAATCAAGGTTAAACCTAGCGCTTTGATCCCAACTTTGTCACGACCCGAAAATATTAGCTTATGACCGGCACTTAAATCACGCCACGTTTACAGGCGTAACGTAATTCAAGTAAGCCGAAGCCCAGAAATCTAAACCTTTTAAGAAAATAAAAGAGGTGAAGTTTTGAAATAAAGGTATAATGAAATCGAAAATTTTCTTAAATACATAGAAAATGGAACGTGAAAAAGCAAGTGGATTATATTAGTTGAAAAATATGTTTCGTCTTTTAAAATTTTGGGCAGCACCTCCTTTGTATATTTTGATCCAAAACTACATATACATGATAATATAAAAGGCATCCCCAAGCGGGAGCTAGCTCTTCGCCAATTGGCGGAATCACAACTACGCAAGTCAAAATATGCGTATACGACGCCCAACGGCGAAGATCAACACAAAAGAATAATGTAAATAAAGCAAGACATCAACCCACCAAGCGAATATATAACCCATCGCTCTAAGTCTCGCTACCACAAGTCTTTCTGAGTCTTACTATTTATACAAATACTAGTTTCTGATTGATGGAGTTAACTAGATACAATAGGGATAATAATACAAGAGTGACACGATCCAACATATACCACCTGCCAAAGCAAATCACCCGAATGCAAACTGTGTGTCAGTGATGCCATTACTGATCCATGCGGTCAACCTGCAAGAACTGTGGCACAACGGGGGTGAGTTGCTAACTCATGAGTAGAAAACACCATCAGGTAGAAATCGAATAAAATAACGATTCCTAGGTCAACTATATCATAAAGGTAATACTATGATATCTAGGGTGACCGTATCTGCATATGTGCCAACAATATAATCAATGCCTGTAAACATGTGGATAACATCATGCATGTAAATATCATGAAAGCATATGCATGTAAACATGAGGATATCAATCAACATGTGTCCATCAACGACACATCAAAATCATGGAACCTGAGTGTCAAATATCGACACTCGAAATATCATGAAACCCGTGTCCAACATAGACACGAAATCCTCATATCTCGGGCTCCGTCAGTCCGGATCGGCCCATATCATCTCTCGACTCCAGTCGGAATCCTCCGGATAACCTCCGAGTCCAAATACTATCACCGGTAGGTAGTGCTCCCCTGTCAGGCTCACCGCCTAACTATACGAGTCTTCTTGCCCCGGGGTACCTTACCGGGTCCACCATATACCCGCAAACGGTGCCTACCACTCCTCGAATCGGGTTTCATATGCCAATCTCAGAACCGAGAAACACATGGTGGACGTCTCGAAATATCTTATCAAGAAAAACCGGGTTTCTAAAACAATACATAATTTCCTTTGAAATTTAACCACGGTTCTCAAATCCAGAATCTCATGAAAACAGCAAATCTCAATGCGTATAATTATAAAGCATGATGCATGCAAACATATAACAGAAATGTGGGAATATCAAGTATATCATGCGATATGGTATGGTGACGTGAACATGGCAAGTATATCATGGTATGATGTAGAAATTCTACTGTGTAAGTGACATAGCAATTTTTGATGAAGAAAGTGTGTGAGCCGGCCAATCTGTGTAAACGCATCATCGAAAATGGTGTAGGTGTACTAGCACAGATATATATAATACAATGAAAATATCATGAATGTAGCATAGAGTACATCGTAAGAGAAATGCTAAAAGGTATACGTATCTATAACATATCCAAGTCGGTGAATCTATCAATCGGTATCCAGCCTCACAACATCACGTACGGTAATCTATCGTACGGCATCCTCTAGTCAAGGGTATGGATCAATCATCATGTAAAACTCATCACGTACGGTATCCATTGTACGGCGGCATTAAACAATTGGGGATCCTATCAATCTATATGACAATGAGGGTACGGACCTAACGTCTCGTACGATATATCACTCATGAATCACAACATTATATAAATCTATATACCTATATCCCAGATCACATCCGTATCAATCTCATATCATGGGACCGACAAAGGTATCAACTATCTCATATTGACTCGCATCCATATAACGACAAATCACACCAAGTCATCATATCACATCGTATACTCTTTTCATCACATTTACATCTCACATCAAGTCATCTTACATATACATTCTATCTTATAAATCTCATGTCATGCTACTCTAAATCTCATACTTATTCTCGTGCACTACCTATATTTTAATATCGTGATTCCCATTTACGTTTCACATCCTTATATGTCAATTCGAGACATCATTTCTATCATATCATGTCAAAGAGTCATATCCTTATAGCTTTCATCTCATATCTCGATATATATATTCAATCATTCATATCACCTTTAACTATCTTTTTAACCAGATCCATAGTTTTCTAATATAGATTTCCTTAACCATATTCTATATATCGGTTTCCATCAAAATTTGCGGGGGTGCTATACGCCATCCACCCGACTTCCTCCGTAAATATAAATCTACTCACCTTGATCCTTGCTTGCCAAAGTCGATGTCGCCATGCTCCTCCTCGTTATCTGAAGTCCACATGAGGGTGCCTACACATATAAACACATAGTATCGTAAACAGAAATCATGCACAAAACCAAAACGGCACCCGAATCACACATAGGTTAAAACCTATGGTCTATGCATGCAAGAATAACCAAACAACTCCCGATATCGACGTACAAACGTCAAGTGATCGATACAAAACAAAAATATCAAAACTTCAAGTCATGCAAAAGCTACAAATCAAAACAGCAACTAAAGAAAATGGTCCAAGATTTTGGTTCAGGTAAAATCAGGCCAAACTAGCAGTACAGTGGGGTAGTATAGGGGGTAAGTGAGCAAAAGAACCAACCCAGACACCAAATACCATAATGAGGCCGGCCACATGCCCTAGAAATCCGGCCAGCTCGGCCAAGACTGCTCTGTTCTGGTTCGTCTTCTCAGGGTGGTCTCCTATTGTTCTAACTAGGTCTCTGGAGATGCTAGTTTTTCTCATAAGTGGCCCAGGTTTCTCCAGATTCCCCGTAGGCTAAAAACCAATACAAAATCGACATGGAACAAATATTAAGTTCGTATTCTCTGTTTTTTGCCATACAATCCACACTAAGGTCTTGTAACGGCCACTACACATCACCACAACACAACCCAAACCTTAAACCTCATCTAGGAAAATTCTAAGATCGCAATCCACACAAAATCACATTCTAAACTAAACTAGAATACACTAAACATAATAACTTAGTTAGGGTTTAGAATTATACCTCATTTGGCAACTCAAGAATTTTCTTGAGTTGCTCAAAGTCTTCAAAATCCAACTTTGATTGGTCCAAAGTGTTGAAGAGGAGGTGGGGATCGACTTTAATGAAGGGAGTATATGATTTTGGTGAAGATTTTGTGATGGATCATGAGGGTAGAAGTGAGGGGAAGCTTGAGGAAGAAGGAGTTGAAGAAATAACGGGGGAGAAAAATGATGGCAGCCCTCTCTCTCTCCTATCCTCACTCTCTCTTATTCTCACCCCTCACAAGCCCAGGCCCCTCTCTCTCCAATAATTCCCTTTCTCATCTTTTCTCTTTTTCTTTTCTCTAAAAGCCAAATATCAACAAATACCAATGAAACAACATGCAACCAAATACAACATGTCATGGTGCACTAATCATGGAAAAATGTAGAAACACGGATTTGGTTTAATCGCGATTAGTAGTGCACTAATCAATTTTTATTCAAACTACATATAATTAATTATAAAAATACCAAATCCGATAAATATATTTTTAAATGAATAAATCATTTTAAATCTCCAATTATTTTACAGTTATTGGTATATATTTACATCATTTTAGGAAAACCCCAAATTCGCAAATCAGGTAGTTTTCACGGAATATATTATTTTAATATTAAATTCCAAAAATAATATTTTGTATTTTCTGAAATATTACAGTATATCCAATATTTCATATGTGTTCTTCTGCTGCTGATATTCTGTGATGTGATCACTAGATATTCTGAGACGAATGCTTATATTATATATATGATATATAATAGATATTGTTGCTTTCGTTTCTTCTGTGATGTTTAGGAAGCATAATTGATGGGACTTCAATAATGAGATTAATGAAATAAAAGAAACCTAAAAATATTGTAGAATCTTATTTTAAAAACCGGTAGCTCTATTTCTTGCTTTGCATAGCGGTATTCCTTGTAGAATATCCAGCACCTTATTCGATAAGGAAATAGCCGAGATCCCTTCACCGGGAGTGACCAATTTAGCGAAACTAGCAAATGCTACAAATCACTCGGTTTTGTTTTTGGTTACTTTTTTAGTTCATGCTTTGCATAGTGGTATTTGTGAATTATCTAGCACCTCATTCGATGAGCAAAGAGCCGAGATCCCTTCACCGGGAGTGACCTCTTTAGCAAAACTAGTAAAAGCCTCAAAAACACTCCTTTTCAAAATCACTCGATCCTACAATGATATCAAGATCATTACGCAAAAGGTTTTCTTAAAAACCTGTCGTAGCTCTCCGTCATTTCATATAAGGACTATTTAGTATTCGTGCTACGTTTGTTGGCCTTCGTCAAGGCGTAGTGTGCGGTAGCTGATTAGTGATTATCTGCTTAAGCATGTGATGCGATTGGATTAGGGTAGTCGTGCGACTTTGTTGGCCTTCGTCAAGGGTCGTGCGGGTGGGTTTAATTCAATCATGAAATGTACAGATTGAACTTGACTAGCGGCCTATGGTTTGTTGGCCTTCGTCAAGGTCATATGAAGTTAGGGGTAAAACATTATCGGGAATTTCAAGTGTTGAAATTTGCAATGAGATTACATACCTTCTATGAGATAGTTGGATCCCAATACCCACTGTGAGTAAGAGTTACTCCTGGGAGAGTTTTACACATTACAATTATCCGATCAAGTAGGTGTCTAGAAAGCTGTTAACGGGGTTACACCCCTGGGATAACGATGTTTATTTTAATTAGGTCCGTGCGAAAACATGGGGAACCTCCCTCGAAGTAACGACACTGGCCTGGCCGAAAGATTGGCGAACTTGTAGGGTGTAATTAATCCCGGCTAGTCTTACCTTTTAGGGTTTGAGGAAGATTTGATAAAAAACAATGGGAGCCATCCTGATTAGATAAAATAATAACCAATCTAATCTTGCAAGAGCGCACGCATAATGTTTTTCTCTCTCTCTCCTGGTAGCGACCATGTCACGCCTTAATCAAGATAATAATATGGATGCATTGACCGAACCTTCTTATTATGCTGAGCTGGAGAACGTTGGTTCCGCTCCCACTTATAATTGTTATAAGTCCGAGTAGGAAATAGGGGAATATTCGGATTTCCACGCGACCCAATCGAGGAATGTGCATGTTGATGCATCTTTTTCAGGTGTGTTCGTTTCCAAGAACTATTTTCTCAGTATCCTCTACGTCCTAGATATGAAATACCGGATTAGGATTCCACATATGTAATCTGTTACATGGGCTACGAAAGGTAGAGAATTGGGATTGGGTGGTATGTCTCTAAGTGTTAGAGAATGGTGCAAGTGTTGCAGCCAAATCAGTTGGCAGATATCACCTTGTATTACTAAATGGTAAATACATTGATTCTGAACAAATGTTATTAAATACCGAACCAGATATACAACATTACATCAGATTCTTTATTCAGTTAAAGATGGATATAATTTTGTATTACAGGATAATGTTGTGAACATTTTTCTGAATCAAGAGTTGATTGGATCATGCATGCTATGTAATAGCATATACGTTCTAAATCAAACCACAGTTCAAAGTATGTAGAACACACACATGAGGAATAGTTCAGAAATGAACGAATCCTTTTTGTGGCATTGTAGTCTAGGTCATATCAATGCGACACGACCAGCTAAGTTACATAAGGATGAATATGAGAATCTGTTCGAATTTTCATCTTATGATACTTGCCTGTCTTGTCTCAAAGGTAAAATGACCAATACTCCGTTTAATGGAAACAGAGATAGAGTTACTGAACTCTTGGGACGGATACATGATGATGTATACAGTCTTATGTCTACAAATGCCATGGCTGGTTTCTCATACTTCATTATATTCACTGATCATCTCTCAGGATTCGGACATATGTTCCTGTTGAAATACAAATCTGAAACTTTTGAGAAATTCAAGGAATATTGTTAGTGTATATGCCCTAGAGGCCATTATTGTATCATACTAGATTGTATATTACTTAATGGAAGCTTGGGATATTCACAGTTATATATACAGTCTTGCTAAAAATGGTAGTATGCTACTTGGTTTGTGTCTACTTTAATATGTGCATATGTCTCTTGTAACGTATCACTTATACATATTAGTAGAGCCCATAGGATCTTTGCTTGATTACCAGCGTCGTGATGGCAGTCACACTAGTGGGGGCTGGGTAGTCTGTAAGCAACATCCTATACAGGTCCCTGATCGTTGGATTGTCGAGATAGGGCATCGATATTCCGGAGTAGACTAAGTGTATACGCTTCTCATCCCAGTTGGGGAAATGGTCTGTCCCACAGCCATCAGTACGCCGTACTGGAGATAGTATACAGGTGCTCGTTAGGTTACGGGTACACCGGACAGGACTCGCCGAGGAACTGATTGGTTGGTATTATACCCATCGTCAGTTATCAGTTCCCAGATGACATGAGTACAGCATAGTCCGCAGACTTGACACTGCTACTTCGCCTCGAGTGTGTCCCACTGTTCTTAGATTGCTACCCTACCACGGCTCAAAGGAGTCGTGCAAACAGGTAGCAGTTGGGTGCAGTCCCGAGCACTTGGAGGCAGTGGCGGTTAGATAGGATTCGTCTCTCCCGGTATTGGGAGATGATATCGCACTGTGTCAGAGAGCCATTACGCAAAGTCCCTGGCCAGGGCAAACGAGATATACTGGTAGGTTCCAGTAGCTTCTCATGGTGTAATGGGCTTCGCTCCAACACGACTTATACAGCTATTAGGGGACTGACGCTTGCCGCCCCCTAGGCTTGATATGCGATAGTCTTACAAGAACAGACCGGACTGTACGAAGATTGTCACATCAGGCTCAGTGGGAGTTCGGATGATTTACCTCATCGGCCTTCTTATCGACATCTACCTGGGGACCGTTACGTACAGCTAGTGCCGCTTGCGGTCTGTGGTTAAACCCACTGCCAGCGTAGTGTCGAGTCTTTAGAGTCCCACATAGAGAGTTTCCCTGCTCCAGGCGAAACGATATAGAGGTCGTATGGTTTTACGACGAGCGTTCGGATGTATACGTGTGTTTTCGCACGTACGACTTTTCGGACAGTTTATACTAGCCGGCTTTGGTTTAAGCCAGATTCTAGTATAAGGTTATTGGATTTATACAGTCTAAAGTTTTTCCGTGTTTTCACGGATTGGAGGGGCGTTCTCGTAATTTGTCGAGAAGGTTCTAGAAGAGTGGTGACATGAGGGGTTGAGGTGGCTTTTTCATGATTACTTTGTGTGACTCATTTATATGATTCATCATATCATTAATGCTTCATTAATGATCTAATGACTCACATGATGAATCACTCTCCTTGATTAAATGAAACATGGTGAATAATCAATTAATTGATAATATTTGATAATTCATTATGTATCATATATTCAAGTGAGAAGGATTTTTGTTCTCACTCTCATCTTCTCCTTCTCTCTCCTCAAGCTCACTCTCTCTTGAAACCCTAACCCTAACCTCTCATGTGTTGAGATCAAGGGTTAGATAGACTAAAACATTCATAACCTCACTCTATATCCTCTAGGTAGCTTAGATTAGCACTTTAAGCAACCTAGTTATCTCAAGTTTGAGATTTAGCTTGGCGTAGGAGCTTTCGGGTGGATCTTCTTTGATTCGAGGAGGCCGTGAAGTTGCCGATGTTCCAAGGAGCCTACGAGGAGTGGAGGACAGCGATGAAGACCCGAAGGACATGTAACGTGAGGTATAACTCCGGTACTGAGTAGTTAAACCTCTAGTATAACGTTAGCAATGGTTTAGATTACGATTCATGCGCTCAAGTCCGTGTTACGAAACTTTGATAATCGTTTTTCATATATTCCGCCTCCCCGCGAGTTAGTGGGGTGCGTGACATGGACTTACAAATATAAGATTGAAGTTAAGAACCAGACGGGTAAAAGTATTAAGTCTTTCGATGTGATCGAGGATGAGAGTACTTGCGCATGGAGTTCCTGAACTTTCTAAACAGAAAATGTGATTCTCTATCAGCTTACTCCTTCGAGTACACCACATCTCAACGTTGTATCGGGATGGGGGTATCGTATCCAATGAGATATGGTGCGCTCTATGATGAGTACTGCTGAGTTACCTGTTTCCTTTTGGTGTTATGCACTTAAGAAACTGCATACCTATTGAATGGGGTTCCATCCAAATCAGTGCCTACCATTCCATATGAGATATGGAATGGGAAGAGACCATGTCTTAAATGAGTTAAGATATGGGGTTGTCCGGCCTATGTTGAAAAGCAAAATACGGACAAGCTCGAGGCAAAGTCAGTTCTGTATAAGTTTGTTAGAATATCCCAAACATTTGCGAGGGAATATCTTTTACCACACTGAAGAGCAAAAGGTGTTTTGTTTCTCAGCATGCCACCTTTTTAGAAAAGGAATTTCTCGTGAAGAAATTAGTGGTCATAAGGTAGAACTGGAAGGAGTTCCAGCTGGACAAACTAACAGCTGATGATTTGGTGAAACCAAAGGATTCGATAGTCTCCAACAAACTTCATCCTCTTCGCGAATCTGATAGGGTTCCTCATCCACCTGAGAGATACTACGGTTTTCTCGGTGATAGTGGGAGCGAGGATTGCATCATGGTAGATGATGGCCCAACTAGGTTCAGGCAGGCCATCATGAGTGGGGACTCTGTATAAAGGCTGGATGCTATGCAATCAGAGATGGAATCCATGTACACCAACAAAATATGATTTTGAATGTTGCACCTGAAGGGGTAAAACCCATTGGGAGCAAATGGATCTTGAGAAGATTCTTGGTGTAAATGGAAAAGTTGAGACTTTCAAAGCTAGACTTGTAGTAAAAGGTTCTCGTCATGTAACCAAGTATGGATTATGATGAAACTTTTTCTCCAGTGGCTATGCTTAAGTCCATCAAGATTAACACACGTATCGTGGAGTTAGAATATCTGTTTTAATGTGGCAGTCAAAGAGTTTGACTTCATCAAAAAGTTAGATGAACCTTGTATATACAAGAAGGTTGTAGAGAGTGAGGTTGTCTTACACGTATTGTACGTAGATGACATACTCTTGATAGGAAATGGTTTCTTATGCTACACTCGGTCAAGCTCCTCTTATCACGAGGATTCTCCATGGAAGATCTGGATGATACCTACTACATCTTTTGGATTATGATCTATGGTGATAGATCTAAGTGGATGTTGGGAGTGTCCCAAATCCAGGTAAATTAACACCGTACTAAAGGGGTTTAGTATGGAGAATTCTAAGCGTGGTGGTTCGTCCACTTACTCAGGAATCACTCTCACCAAAAAGATGTCTCCCGAGACTGATTTGGAGAGAGCTCGCGTACAAGGGATACCCTATGCTTCGGCAGTAGGTTCTATCATATATGTGATGTTATGTACCAGACCAGATGTAGTTGATTCACTAGGTGTAGTGATCAGGAATCAATCGGATCTTGGGAGAATCACTGGATAGCTGTGGAGGAAGTAGTTGAGAAGCACTAAAGAAATTTTCTTGGGGTTTGGTAATGGTGAACTCCAATGGGAGTCTTTTACCAATTCCAGCTCCCAGAGTGATAAGATCGACTGAAAGTCAGTCACTGGCTTTGTCTTTACCCTCATTGGAGGGACGGTATGTTGGAAGAGTTCCAAGCTATATACCGTGGCAAACTAGATGATAAAGGCTGAATACATCGCTACCAACGATGCTACCAAAGTAGATGTCTGGATAATTCTTGTTCTTGAGATGAACATGGTTCCTACCATTGAGCGTCCAATAATTGTTATTGTGACAACAATGGAGTTGTGGCTTTGGCTCAGGAACGCTGGTCCCATCAGCGATCCAGACATATTCTGAGGACAGTATTACCTGATCATGGAGATGGCTGATTTCTAAAGGATCAAAGTAAGGAGAGTTGACGCGAAGGATAACACGGCGGATCCACTAACAGAGGCCTTTCCCTAGAGAGACTTTTATAGGAACGTTGGGTATGAGATACTATAACAAATGACCTTAGTGCAAGTGAGAGATTTTTAGTTATATGTATTCCCTGGAGATTATTATTATACATGTGATGTATATTATAGTGGATGCTTGAACATATATAGGGAGGACTTTCTTGCTCGACATGATAGTATACTATCTGATTGCTCTTTATCTTAACATGTGCACTTATTGTCTCTCTATTACATGTTAATAAAGCCCTTAGGATGAGTACTCGACTACCAGGATTATGATGCAGATCATACTAGTAGGGCAGAGGTAGTCGGTAAGTACATCCTTCAAATGTTCCTAGTCGTGGGAGTATCGAGACGGGGTATCGATATTCCAGAGTAGATTAGCGTAAACGCTTCTCGGCCTATATGATGGGCAATGGATGATCCCACATCCATTGGTGTTTGACATCAGAGAAGGTATACGGGTGCTCAGTGGAGACTGGGTACACTGAACGGACTCGCCGAGAACTCCTAGATGGTATTATACCTATCGTCAGATAGCAGTTCTCTGGTAACACTGGTACAGGTTAGTCTGTCGACTCGAGATCGTCATAGAGTCTTGTGTGATTCCTACTGTGCTTTGATTTCTATCTTACCACGTTCAAGAGATCATGCAAAATGGTGGTTTTTGGGTATAGTCCCGAGTCACATGGAGGCAATGAGTGATAGGAGGGGATTTCGTCTCTCCCGGTATTAGGGGTTGATGTTGTGCTATACTTGATTGGCCATAAAAGGAAATCCCTAGCCATGGTTGCTGAGATCTACTGGTATGTGTTATCAGTAGTTTCTTGAACCGTTATGAGCCTCATATTGGCATAACTTATCAAAGCTATTGGGGTCTGACGTTTACCACCCCCAGGCTGAGAGACCGGACTGTACGGTAGTGTTACTTGTTGGATTCGCAGGAGTATGAGCAGGCTTACTTGTTAATCTTCTGATCTCTCAATACCTGGGTGGCCGTTACGTTTAGTAGACCGCTTGCGGCTTGTGAGTGACTGATATGATCACCACCTACTACCGGCGTATTGACGAGTCTTTAGAGTCCTACATAGAGGTTTTCTGGCTCAAGTGAAACGAAGTAGGAGCACATATGTGATATGTGCGGGACCGAGATTAATGCGCGTATGTGATACCGCATTCTATTCTCGCGATATGTGATATCGGTCGGTTATATGTGATATAGCTGGGTTATCGGATCAAGTGTTGATTCGATAAGTTGATACATATGATATTAGTCGGTTGTATGTGATATAGCCGGATTATTAAATCAAGTGTTGATTTAATAATTTAATGTATAATTATATATTTGATATATTATATTACATTAACTAATATTAGCTCACTTAAGTTTTATTTTTCTCACTTGGATACATTTAATATATATGTGATATATGTTAATTGTATTTGTTTCTTTGTGTGCACTTAATATATATGTGATATATATTATTCTGTCATGCTTGATGCCACATGATACATGGGTGTATGAGACTCACACCATGCTTATGTTAATATTAGGTTTTATTTATTTAAAATTAATCAAAATTAGTTGGAAATTAGTCACATGGTTGAAGCTTGTGGAACCATTGACTAAGTCCACTCATTTTGTTTTACTTGAACATATTTATTAACCTAACCATTATTGTTAGCCATGGTTTATTCTCTACATGAGTTAGTGTATAACACTAACTCACCCATGGTTGCTATTCTCACATCGTGAGTTTTATTCTCATCTCCACTTCATCTTCTTCTTCATCAAGAGAAAGCTTTCTAGCTTTTCTGAAGGTGATAAAATATTGTGAGAAAAATATATCTAAAGTGAGCAAAATTCCTACTTCATCATCCTCTACTATACTAGCCATTTAGTTTAGGGTGTTTGCTTCACTAATTCCATATTAATGAAGAGGTAGCTTGAGTTGGTGTCTCCTCGAGGTAGATCATCTTCGGCCTCGAAGACTTCAAGCAAGCTTGTTCCGTTCATCTTGTGGAGTCTTTCTAGAGTCCGAGAGTTCACTACTTGGAGCAAAGGGACTACTACACGGAGCTATTGAAGTGAAGGACCGGTCTACAAAGGTTGTATTCCTTGTTCACTTAGATGTAAAGATATTTACATGCTTGTTCGTCCAATTCTCTAGTTTAGATTCTAGCGTTAGGGTTCTTTAGCGCACCATTTTTTTTTTAAAATGGTATGGTCGATGGCTCCCGAAACCCAGCGGTGACCTAGGGAACCTAGCATATATCTCAAATTTGTATACAAATCAATATGAATGAAGTATTAAGATAACTTCTTTTTATATTTCTCTTTTATTTTGTAAGTGTGTGTGTATGTGTGTATTGTAATAACCGGTTTCCTTGTGTACGTAATTTCCGTATTTTAATAAATTTTGTTTCCCAAATTCTATCAATAAATTTTCCCTATATTTCTATTTTTCTTAATCACTAATTTCTAATTTTAATACCCTAACCTAAAACCCAAACTCTAATTATTTTTCTAAATCCCTAAAGCATTAACCAAACCCATTCTCCTCCCCTTCTCTATTTTTCCTAGGGCCTGGCCTAACAACACTCATCCCAACCCATGCCCAAATCCCACTCCAAATAATCCCTAACCCAAATCCAACCCGAGCCAGTCTCTCTCTCTCTCTCTTTCTCTCTCTCTCTAACGACTCTAAAATCTTGTACGGAAATTTTACTGTTAATATACAAGAAATGAGTTTTACTGTCTAAGTTTGAGTTATAAGTTACTTTTGTTAAATAACAGTAAGAAACAACTTGTAGCTCACTGGTAAGCCTTTGCATTGCAGTGACGTCGCCCTTGTGTTCGATTCCCATCAGACACAATTATTTTTTCTGAATTTTTTTAACTTTTTGGAAGCCCAAAAGATTGCACGTGCAATACACGGGTAAATGAAAAGCTCAGAAAAATCAAACAAGCACAAAATGGAGTAAGCACAAAATAATACACGTAGCACAAATCTCGAGGCCAGAAGCCCTAATACGACTGGCGGATCTTCCAATGAGGCTAGGATGATCCCTTTTGGCTCCATGTTTTGCACACAAACCTCTTCACTTACCCCTAACCCTTCTGCACTGTTTGATTTCCCTGCAATCAAACAGAGACCCTTCATTTCATAATTAAACCATATTTTAATACTTTTTAATCCACCATTTTAATTCCAAAACCCTAATTCTCCACTATAAATACCATCCCTAACCTTGGCTTAGCACCATTCTGAAAACTATAGCAAAATTCTCTCAAAAAGTTCCTAAGTACAGTGGAGTAAAGAGGAGTTAGCGAGCGAGCAACTTTCGGTGAAGATCGAAACAACATCCGGAGCTCCCGCGACACCACAAGAATTCCCTCCTCTTCCTTAAACTCTTCTTAGCGTATTCAAACCGTAAGTCCCTCCCAATCCTTCTCCTTTTTCATTGCTTTTCACTTTAAATCTAATATCGGTAAAAGTGGAGTTATACCGATATCTTCTTTTATAAAACCTATAACTCCATTTTCTTTTATCATTTGGGTCAAACCACTTTTACACAATATTTGTAACCCTAAATACTAATGTTTAGAATTAATTTTAACTAAGAATCTCATGTGAAACATTCATGCTTGAACTTTTCATTAAAATACCATGAACTTTATAAACATTTAGTATTTGTTAAAACAAAACCTTAGAAAAAACATCATGGGATAACGACCTACCCCACACGTACACTTGGTTTCATAGCACGATACTCATTGAATGTATTTTCGTTGCGAAGTATATTATTACGATAAAATACCACATAACTTTAAAAACCAGATTTCTTTTAAAGCGGTATTTTTTATCCTTTGCGATTACACATCTACAACCCTCTATAGGGGACTCGCTAATAGATGGTGTAGATTATCGCACATATTTGGTATAGTAAAACGAGATGCAGACCTCCTCACGGAGCATTCGATCTCGAAAGGATTTAAATACGGGTTTTAAGAAATACGAATTTTCTAAATAAAATAAAATTATTTTTAAAATTAAAATTATATAAAATTATTAATACATATTTTCAAAATATAATAAACCTATGTTTTTTTCAAAAATGAAAAGATTAACAAATGTCAATAAAATACCATCAAGATATCAAAAAGGTAAGTTTTAAAGTAAAATACCATGAACTTTCCAAACTAAGTAATTATCACTAAAAATACCCCAAATACTTAAAATCCATGCTCATGACAACCTCAAATAATACTAATCACCCTCGAGGTTTTATTTTTAAACTATATTAAAATATTTTTCATAAAACCCCATCAAGATATATAAAACAATATTTAAGAACTTTAGTAAATATAGGTTTAAGCGGGATCAATTCTCTTGAACCCCAGAGAGCCGGAGAAAGTGAATGCTTGTATATTTAAGGTAGAAAACTTAACGGAGTTATCAATGGTAATTGTCTTGGAAAAATACGTAAATCCTGCCGTCCATGTACAGCAGTAACAGATGACTCCCGAACCTAATTCAAGAGTGTCTGACTCAATCTGAGTCCAATTCAAATCTCAATTCAATATCAAACATGAATACTTAAAATCAAACATCAATATCATACATGTATACTTGACCTAACTTGACCGAACCATGGTTATAACTTGACTTGACTACTTGAATACTTGATTACATTCTGAACATGACTAATTGAACAACTTGTATCCATGGTTTCGGCAAGTCTGATAATTATAATCTATACAAAAAAAACACGAGGATAAAGGGGTAGATTGGTATGGAACGTATTTCGTGGCACGAGAGGTCACTTAAAAGACACCTACATGAATTCTCGTGTTGTTGTCCCGTGGGTTATGACGGGGCCTTGTACTATATATTACCATAGTCTACGGGGTAAGGCGGACTTCTCTCATATACATGAATACCTTCTGTATCAAGCTACAAACAACCACGTTATAATAATCATCACATACCAGTAATCAATCATACACAACTTACCTGTTCTTTTCAAATTACTTGCTATATTCTCTTTCTTCTTTGGGACTTACCGAGTGCTAGTTCGCTGACGACATTCCTTTCTATTTCTTTCTTTGGAATGTTCGTCAGGAAGCTGTACTCTCAAGAGATCGAGACTAGCCAGGAGGACTTGGATCAGCTTGCGGCATAGCCAGATTTCTAGTTCCTTGTACTTACTTTTATTTTGTATGCCATTGTTTAGACACTACTTTATATCATTGTATCTTTTCTTTTCAACCATTTGTATGTAAAGATGAATGTAAATAAAGTTGTTGTTATTTTATATCACTTGTCATTCTTGTACATTTTTATATATTGCTTAATTACGCTTAATGTATTTATTTCTTAGTAAATACGTTGCGGCCTGCCACGTCACCGTTTCCGTCTACTGGGAAGCGGGGCGTGACAGGTTTTGTTGGTGGCCCATGCAGGTCAGTTCTGCATGAAATCTTAAGCAATATATCATAAGAATTATAAGATTCAGCAACATACATTCCTTACATTTCTAATTTCTTGAATCTATCCTAACCATTTCTTTTTCTATCAAGGTAATGGATTCTCCGAACAACACCAGCATGAACGTAAATGGTAACATTCTACCGCCTACTCTACCACCACCACCTACTGTTGCAGCTCCTATCAATGAGCAAACGGTACTGCTTGAGGTGATCAAGAGTCTCTCAGAGGGTCAGCAGCAACAGACTGCTATCCTCATGCACTGCCCCGAAGCCGAGACACCCGGAGTCAAGCAATTTCGGGCACTGCACCCAAAATATTTTTCTGCGAAAGATCGCCCACTTGAGGCAAAAGAATGGGCTCAATTAATAGAAGATGATCTGGCAACAGCTCAAGTGCCAGATATTTTCTAGGTGAGAGTTGCTAAGCTGCAACTGACAGACAATACTAGAGTCTGGTGGAAGGCAGAAAAAGCCATCTCACCCAACCGATAGAGTGGAAGACGTTTCGCGATCTGTTCGATGTGAGGTACTTCCTTGAGACTGACTGTTTTGACATGGAACAGCAGTTCATCCATCTACAACAAGGCTCGATGTGGATCAAGTCTGTGGATGAATACGATGCTGAGTTTACCATGCTTAGCAGGTAAGATATTGTCTTAAATTCAAATTCCTGATCTCACTCATTACACTGCTAACACAAGGTTGTAATAGGTTCGCTGCACACCTGATTCCTACTACTGAGATCCGGGCACGACGATTTCAGCAAGGATTGGACCTGGAAATCCAAGTTGCACTCGCTAAAGGGGATTTCCTAACCCATAAGCTTGCTTTGAAGGCTGCCCGATGCTACGAGGCAGTTGTGAAGAAGAAGGGCATACCACAGACCGCCGGTGTGAAACGTCCTGCCACACAGATGACGAGAGGAGCCTCTTCTAGGCCAACTTTTGCACCCAGGAGACCGGGATGAACATTTAGCCGGCCCAGTCCATACTTTTGTTTTTACTGCAAAAGGACGGGACACCTGGAGAAATACTGCAGGCATGCAAATGGATTATGATTGGTTTGTGGCACATCCACTCACGCCATAGGAGCATGTCCATATCGCTTCAACACAGCTCCAACCCCAGACCAGCTATCACCATCCCGCAGCGGCCAGCCATTCAGGCTCCTGCATCTCGTTTAGCTCTACCTGCACCACCTCCACGTGGACCTCCTGCACAGCCTCATCGTCAATTCCATTAGGTATAGAGAAACATGCTTCAAGGGCAGAGAAACATACCCCAAGAACAGAGGAATGTGCCTCCAGCAAGGAGGAATGTACTACGATGTCAGGCCTTTACAATGACGTTCGAGGAGGCCGAAACCACAGGCCAAGCCTTCACTGGTAATTTCCAATCCTTTCAAACCTTTTCAATCCTTGTATATCCCTATAACTTTTCCTATATCTAAACCTAATCTCACACAACTTAGGTATTATACTAGTAGCTTCCCTACCTGCTCTAGCACTCTTCGACACTGGAGCATCACATTGCTTTATTTTGCAACCGTTCGTCCGAACTCATGTGATTCCAGTTAAACCATTCATAACCATCTGGAATGTCAGTTCAGGGAACGGCGTTCTAAAAGAAACTTTAGGATACGATCTGTGTCCTGTGGTTGTCTGCAGTAGAGAATTTTATGCAGACTTCAAGGTGCTGGACATACCGAACTTGGACATAGTTTTGGGAATGGACTGGCTGGGAACTTTCTTCTCTACCATCGACTGTCACCAAAGGAGGGTAGTGTTCAAATACCAGATTATCCAGTATTCTATTTCAAGAGTGGAGACCGTACCCTGGAACCTAGCGTCTACAAAGCAAAACCAAAGAAGGCAGTGGTTGCAGCATTACAAGCGGAAGAATTGAAGCCAGAGCTAGTTTGAGAGTTCGAGAATGTATTCCTTGAAGATATATCAGGTTTGCCTCCCGATTGAGCTCTTGAATTCAGCATTGATTTACTACCTGGTGTGCAACCGGTAATCAAAGCTCCATACCGGCTAAGTCGAGAAGAATTGAAGGAGATCCGCATTCAGTTAGACGAACTCCTGAAGAAAGGTTGGATTCGTCCCAGTACTTCAAGCTGGGGATCTCCAGTATTACTTATGAAGAAGAAAGAAGGTTCATACAGGATGTGTGTGGATTATCGAGCTCTGAACGAAGTGACGATCATGAACAAGTATCCACTACCGCGCATTAATGATCTTTTCGATCAGTTAAGTGGGTCCTGTGTATTTTCAAAGCTAGATCTTCGTTTGGGTTATCATCAGGTGAAGATCAAAGAGTCCGATATTCCGAAGATGGTGTTTAGGACTCGATATGGTCATTATGAGTATCTCGTAATGCAATTTGGAGTGATCAATGCACCTGCCATCTTTATGAATCTGATGAACCAAGTTTTCCGAGAGTACTTAGACATGTTCGTTGTTATCTTCATCGAAGACATCCTGGTGTATTCAATGAATCGTAAAGAACACGCCGAGCATTTACGGATTGTCCTGGAAACATTGTTACAGCATCAGCTCTATGCCAAGTACAGCAAGTATGAATTTTGGCTAGATCAAGTCGGATTTCTCGGGCATATTATTTTAGGCGAAGGAATCTCAGTAGATCCAGCTAAGGTGTCAGCTGTCAGCTGTCAGCGAGTGGCCGAAACCAAAGACGGTGAAGGATATATGAAGTTTCTTAGGATTAGCAAGATACTACCGACGATTCATTGAAGGCTTTTCGAAGATTGCAGCACCCTTGACCAAGCTCACACGTAAAGATGAAACCTTTGTGTGGTCAGAAGCATGTGAAAAAGCTTTTGTAGAACTAAAATCAAGATTAACTTCTGCTCCTATTCTCGTAATACCGGATTAATCTGGAGGATTCGTTGTGCATTGTGATCCATCCGGTAAAAGATTAGGATGTGTTCTATACTAGCATGGAAAGGTTGTAGCTTTTGCATCAAGACAGCTGAAGGTTCATGATCACAACTATTCAACACATAATCTGGAGTTGGCAGTCGTCATCTTTGCACTTAAGATTTTGCGACATAACCTTTTGGGAGAACGAGTGGATATATACACTGACCATAAGAGTCTGAAGTATGTATTTACTTAGAAAGAATTAAACATGTGGCAGAGAAGATGGCTAGAACTTATGGTGGACTTCGACATCAACCTACAGTATCATTCTGGGAAAGTGAATGTAGTTCCTGATGCACTTAGCCGCCAGCCATTAGTAATGAATCTCACCGCTCAGTGGAAGCTATAGCTAGAATTGCACGGATTGGCGATCGAAATAGTTATACCAAGTAACGCTTCATATTTGATGACCTTACAAGTCCAGTCTACTCTTATCAATCATATCAAGGTAGCTCAAGCAAATGATACCAAACTACAAAAGATCCGAGAACAAGTAGAAAGTGGATTTCGAACTGACTTCATCATCCACGAAGATGGATCCTTGAGATATGAAAGTCGATTATGTGTACCAAACGGTTCTGTCTGAGAAGAGTTGATGAGAGAAGCTCACAAGTCTCCTTATTCTGTACACCCTGGTGGTACAAAAATGTACAAGGATCTATGGAAACACTACCGGTAGCATGGAATGAAGTGAGAAGTAGCTAGAAACATAGCCAAGTGTTTAGTGTGTCAGCAAGTGAAGGCTGAACATCACAAAACTGCTGGTCGATTTCAGCCGTTACCAATCCCAGAATGGAAATGGTAGCACTTCACCATAGACTTTGTAACTGCCCTTCTTCGCAGCACGAAGGGTAACGATACAGTATGGGTTATTATGGATCAACTCACCAAGTCGGCTCACTTTATTCCATTTCGAGTTGGCCAATCTACCGAGACGTTAGAAAAGAAGTACATAGAGGTAAGCATAAATCTAAAGTAAGATTTAAATCTTCAAGATGTACTATTTTTGATACCCATGAACTCATGCAGGAGATTGTGAGATTACATGGATTACTTGTTTGCATCGTCTCCGGTCGTGACACATGATTCCGATTACAATTTTGGCAGAGTCTGCAAGCTAGCCTGCGAACGAGTCTGAATTTCAGCACGACTTATCATCCACAAACGGGCAGACAGTCTGAGCGAACAATTCAGATTCTGGAAGACATGCTAAGAGCTTGTATGTTAGACTTCAGAGGTTCATGGAAAGATTACCTACACCTTTTGGAGTTTTCATACAACAATAGCTATCAGGCAAGCATTGGAATGGTACTATTGGCAGCACTCTACGGACGAAAGTGTCATTCACCGCTAAGTTGGGACTACATCGGAGATCGTGAAATCTTGGGACCAGAGATGATCGTGGCAAATGTGGACGTAGTTCGCATGATCAGAGGAAAGAATGCGCATAGAACAAGACAGACAAAAACATTGGGTAGATGCAAAGCGTCGACATCTGGAGTTCCAACCTAGAGACCATGTATTCCCGAAGATTTCTCCAAACCGAGGAGTGATCTGCTTTGGCAAGAGGGGTAAGCTATGTCCAAGATACATAGGACCGTTCGACATACTCGAACGAGTTCAAAAAGTGGCATACCGTTTAGCACTTCCACCCTCATTGGAAGGAGTGCACAATGTGTTCTATATATCCTAGTTACGAAGATATATGAGCGACCCTAGCCACATACTTGATCAATCAGAGCTCACAATACAAACGGACATAACTTGCGAGGAACAACCAGTTGAGATCCTGGACCGAAAGGTAATGACACTATGGAACAAGGAAGTAAATTTGGTCTGAGTGTTGTGGAGAAATGATTCGCTAGGAGAATCAATATGGGAAGGAGAAGAAGACATGTATGCAAGATACCCTTATTTATTTGAAAATTAGTTCATATGTAAATGTAAATTTCGCCGACGAAATTTTTATAAGGAGGGTAGAATGTAACGACTCTAAAATCTTGTACGAAAATTTTACCTTTAATATACAAGAAATGAGTTTTACTGCCTAAGTTTGAGTTATAAGTTACTTTTGTTAAATAACAGCACGAAACAACTTGTAGCTTACTGGTAAAGCCCTTGCACTGCTGTAACGTAACTCATGTGTTCGATTCCCATCAGACACAATTATTTTTTCTGAATATTTCTTTTAACTTTTTGGAAGCCCAAAAGATTGCACATGCAATACACAGGCAAATGAATAGTTCGGAAAAATCAAACAGACACAAAATGGAATAAACACAAAATAATATACGTGGCACAAATCTCGAGGCCAGAAGCCCTAATACGACTGGCGGATCTTCCAATATGGCCGGCATTGACGGCTAGGATGAGCCCATTTGGCTCCGTTTTTTGTACACAAACCCCTTGAGCTAGCTCTAACCCCTCTGCACTATTTGATTTCCCTGCAATTAAACAGAGACCCTTCATTTCATAATTAAACCACATTTTAATACTTTTTAATCCACCATTTTAATTCCAAAACCCTAATTCTCCACTATAAATACCATCCCCTATCTTGGCTCAGCACCATTCTGAAAACTATAGCAAAATTCTCTCAAAAAGTTCCTAAGTACAAATAGAGTAAAGAGGAGATAGCGAGCAAGCAACTTCCGGCGAAAATCGAAGCAACATCCGGAGCTCCCGCTACACCACAAGGATTCCCTCCTCTTCCTTATCATATTCAAACTGTAAGTCCCTCCCAATCCTCCTCCTTTTTCATTGCTTTTCACGTAAAATCCAATATCAGTAAAAGTGTAGTTATACTGATATCTTCTTTTATAAAACCTATAACTCCATTTCATTTTATCATTTGGGTCAAACCAATTTTACACAATACTTTTAACCCTAAATACTAATGTTTAGAATTAATTTTAACCAAGAATCTCATGTGAAACATTCATACTTGAACTTTTTCATTAAAATACCATGAACTTTATAAACATCTCTTTTAATATTTGTTAAAGCAATACCTTAGGAAAAACTTCATGGGATAACAACCTACCTAACACGCACACTTGGTTTCATAGAACGATACTCATTGAATGTATTTTTGTTGCGAAGTATAATATTACGATAAAATACCACATAATTTTAAAAACCGGATTTCTTTTAAAGCGGTATTTTCTATCCTTTGCGAGTATGCATCTACAACCCTCTTTAAGAGACCCGCTAATGTATGGTACAGATTATCACACATTCTTAGGCTAGTAGAACGAGGTACAGACCTCCTCACGGAGCATTTGATCTCGAAAGGATTTAAATACGGTTTTTAAGAAATACGAATTTTCTCAAATAATACTAATCACTCTCGAGGTTTTATTTTTAAACTATATTAAAATATTTTTCATAAAACCCCCTCGAGATATATAAAACAATATTTAAGGATTTTAGTAAATATAGGTTTAAGCGGGATCAGTTCTCTTGAGCTCCAGAGAGCCGAAGAAAGTGAGTGCTTGCCTATTTAAGGTAGAAAATTTAATGGGGTTATCAATGGTAATTGTCTTGGAAAAAGACACAAATTCAACCGTCCATGTGCAGCAGTTACCAATGACCCCCGAACCTAATTCAAGAGCTAAATCAGTTTACAAGTGTCTGACTCAGTCTGAGTCCAATTCAAATCTGAATCCAATATCAAACATGAATACTTGATCATGAACATGAATACTTGAAATCAAACATCAATATCAAACATGTATACTTGACCTGACTTGACCGAACCATAGTTATAACTTGACTTGACTACTTGAAAACTTGATTACATCCTGAACATGACTACTTGAATAACTTGTATCCATGGTTTCGGTAAGTCTGAAAATTATAATCTATACAAAACAATACGCGGGGATAAAGGGGTAGATTGGTACGGAACGTATATCGTGGCACGAGAGTTCACTTAAAAGACACCAACATGAATTCTCGTGCCGTTGTCCCGTGGGTTATGATGGAACCTTTTACTACATGTTACCATAGTCCATGGGGTAAGGTGGACTCCACTCGTATACATGAATACCTTTTGTATCAAGATACAAACAACCACGTTATAATAATCATCACATACCGGCAATTAATCAAACACAACTTACCTGTTCTTTTCACATTACTTGTTATATTCTCTTTCTTCTTTGGGATTTACCGAGCGCTGGTTCGCTGACGATATTCCTTTCTATTTCTTTCTTTGGAATGTTCGTCAGGAGGACCGGAGTCTCAGGAAATCGAGCCTAGCCAGGAGGACTTGGATCAGCCTGCGGCACAGCCATACTTCTAGTTCCTTATACTTTCTTTCATTTTGTATGTCATTGTTTAGGCACTGCTTTATATAATTATATCTTTTCTTTTCAAACATTTGTATGTAAAGATGAATATAAATAAAGTTGATGTTATTTTATATCACTTGTCATTCTTTTACATTTTAATATATTGCTTAATTACGCTTAACATATTTATTTTCTTAGTAAATATGTTGCGGCCTGCCACGTCACCGTTTCCGTCTACTGGGAAGCGGGGCATGACACACACACTTTCTCTCCCATTCTCTCTTCTCCCTCCTCTTTCTTTTCAAAACGCCCTCTCAACGGCTCTCCCCATGCCAACGCCCCGTGACCTCCGCAACGTTTCCCCAAATCTCGTCCCTTCAATGACACTCTCTCCCTTTCCTCAAAATCTCTCTCTCTCATTCTATCTCTCCATCTCTCTTCCAATAACCTCACACCTCATCCCAGCAGTGCTCACCACCGGCCGACCCATAGCAACGCCGATCATCTCCTCCGGCAACCTCACCTTCCCCTCCAGGTTAAGCCTCACCCTTTTCCAAACTCGCTTTACCTCTACCCATAAACACCAAGACTTGCCTACACCCCACTCCATTACTCACCGGCCTCCTCTCACCAGAAACCCCACTGCTCCGAACTGCCGTGACTGCCCTCCTTCGCTAACCTCGTCGAGCTCCACTCCCCAGTCACCACCATCGCCTCAACCCTAAACACCTTCCCATTCTTCCTCCCCTCACAATTTTGAGCCCTTACCTTCATTGTCTCCACCACCATCGACAAACACCAACTGAGCCACATCCGACCTCTCCTCCAACAACAGCCCTATTACCAACCTCCCCTCGACAACTCCTCCTCTACCTGCACCACCATCGTTTCCTTCATCTCCCTCTCTACTTATCTGCCTACTGAGCACCATCACCTACTCTTTCCTCGTCGAGCCATACTACAACCACGACTACCAACTCCTCTAGCACCTCCTCTAGCAACCCAACCGATCACCCTAGCCATCGCTGAGCTACCACCTAGCTGCCAACGCCTCCAGTCGACGATAAACACCCAGCAGCTCCATCACCTCCACCAGAGCATTCATGCACCGAAAGTAAACCCAAGCTCCTCGCTGCAACCGTCAACGCAGCTGCAGTCATCACTGGAATCCTCTGTGAAACACCGAGCCTTAAATTCCCTCTCCATCAAGCATAATCGAGCTCCGACATTTTATCGAACAACTATTGCAGTCGCAATCACCGCTGTTCCAGTCGCCGTCCAAGTCATAGCCTCGATCGATCTAACCATCGCCGCCGTCAACGCAATAGCTGTCGCAACGCCAGCGCACGTCCGTCGCAGCCTTATCGCGTTAGAGCCCCTCTCACGTCATGCCGTACCCTACTCCGTATCGTTCATAGACTTGTTGTGTGTCAAGGCGATCTCCACGTCCGTGTCGCTTCCAATTTAGCGACCAAGGCAAGTGAACCCCCTCACTTGTATAATCTTTCTATATATATATATAATTAGTAGTTTCATTTAATCATGAGTGTTGGGGTCAAAAATTACACCCCGATTGACCAAGTCAAAGTCAAAGTCAAACCCCAAGCCAAGTGGGCCCAAGCCCAAGTCAAGTGGGCACATGCCCGAGTCGAGCCCGAACAAGAAGAGGTCGGCCTCTCTCATGCCAAGAATAAAATTATGTAATAAATAAGTTTGATGTAATTTTCATGTATGAATGTAAAATAAATAGGCAAAAAGACAAATTTTTGTGAAGCCCATGGCTCATATGCAAAAAGAAATGAGCACATGAGGCATAGGATGGGCAAAATGCCATTTTGTAAAGCCCAAGAGGTTATGTGTAAATTTGTAAGCTTATAAAAGGCGACATGATAATAAAATAAAGACGATAATTCATTCTCTCAAATTCTAGGGTTTGTGCCTCCTTCCCCTTCCTCAAGGTTCTAAAACCTTCTCCCCTTTTGAATTAAATCAAGAGTTTAACCCTTCCGTTTTCAAAAATAAATAGTTTTTCCCCATAAAACCCTTGAAGGGAAGCTCGGATTTGCCATCAAATCCCTAGAAGGGGAGATTTTAAGTCTCACCTCTCCTTTTCCCTTAAGATCCAGCCAACATAGAGGAATAAGAAGGATACCCATGTCAAAAAATCCCATTCCAGAAGGATCCGAGGCTCAAAAGAAGATCCAAAGATTTCTAGGAGTTTAACTCCATTCAAGATCTGTTGGAGTTTAACTCCATAAATCAACCCCCTTTTTAGAAGTTTAACTCCAAATCTACACATAATCCCTGTTAGGAGTTCAACTCCAAATCCCCCTTGGGAGTTCAACTCCTAACCCAGGGGCTAAGCCCCTTTTCCCGCTGGTGTTTCCGGCGGTCGCATGCCGCGCACGTGATCCACGGGTCACCCAGCGGTCACGTGCTAGGCACGTGACCCACGGGCGCTAAGCGCCTACGTGCGCCTTACGAGACCTAAGGGTGCTCAGCGTCCAGCGACCGCGTGTTGCGCATGTGACCTGCTGGCGACCGGCGGTCACGTGCCGCGCACGTGACCCACGGGTGACCGAATCCCGCGCGCCGCACACGTAACCCGCGGGCGCTAGGCGCCCACACGTCGGCGCCAGGCGCCCACACGTCGGCGCCAACGTTCCATGCACGCGTCTTTAAGACGCTCCTCAACCCTCATTTTCCACGCACTCCACACCAGAAACACGTCCCCTGTTAGGAAAATTTTTCTAACGGGGCGCTGCCCCGTACCTCGCAAGGGGGCTGCTTGCCCCCTGACCCCCAGCCCACTATCCGGGTAGCGGAACCCCCGTAAACTCTGCGAGGCCCCCGATATATCTAAAAACCCCTTTCAAAACACAACACATACACACTGCATACTGAGTTCGCATGAGTAGTTGACCCGTCAATCAGAGGTTCCTTCGCTCCAAAGGTGAGGGGTAATTAATGGCAGCTTAGTCCACGGCTGCCTGAGATTCAGATCCCCATAATTAATAAACCCCGGTCTAGCTTAAGCAGGGGGAATCTGTATACGCCTGACAAGCGACGTGTATTCCCATCTCAATGGGGTGATAAAAAATACCCCACGGATTCTGGCACGTTCGGTAGGACCAATCTCTTCTCCCATATTTCGGGTTAAACATCCATGCGAACTCAATCAACATATACATTGATTGCCTGTACTGAAATCATGCTTCTATTTGCAGGTTAATGACTTTCTACTGCAATCTTCAGACGCAACAAAATGTCTTTAAGGGCAAGCTCATCTCTCAACACAGCTCCCATCTCCTACATGATGAAGATGGACGCCAGGACGGTCCTTCCGGCCAGTCTCGGGAGATAGTGGGAGGAGCCGCCGCTACCATTCGGCTCTATTCTGTTCATTGCAGCTAACGCCATCTCTGCTTCTCAAGCCCCGGTGATGGATAAATCGACCTTAAAAGGCAGGAGGCCAAATGTGGTGATCTCGAAGGCACCACTACCCAAACGCAAGTCGTTGTTTGAACGACTTTCCTTTTCTCCTGCTGGGGGCAAGGCCATCAACACCAATAAAGCAATAAGGCGTCTCGAGTAAGCTCCAGCGGTGCCCTTGACAATTTCTCGATCGGGCATCTTCTTTTAGCTCCCCGTCAATCGACTCACGATGGCTTCCTGGATGACGAATGCCCGTCAAGCCCTCAAAATCGAGAAGCTAAGATAGAAAAGGCTCAGATACAGAGCCAACAAAAGGGCTAGGGCTCCTGCTAGGCTGAACTTCATGAGGTTCCAAGAATAGGGTTACCCCGCCAAAGATAAAGAGACGGCTGGATATATGGTCCACAATGTTTACATGGTGGGAACGCGTAGCAAGAGTAAGGACGGGACCACCACATCTCAAATCCAATATGGTGTGAATGTGGTTGCCATTTCTCAAGACCAGCCTCCTCTGGAAGGTAATGAAAACCCTTTCAGTGAGGCTGATAAGCAGAGAGATCCCTCGTTTCATGAGGAGTCAGGCTCGGAAAGCGAAGATGAGCCAATCTTCCGTCCCAATAACGCAAAGCAACAACTTCTCCAAGAGCTCTGAAAACAGCTCAGAAGTAAGGACAAGGAGATGGCCAAACTTTACTCTAAGATTGATGACTTGACAAATGTCGTTTCATAACTCACGGCCTGACTTACCTCTCATCCGTCCAATCAAGCACAGGGCTCTGCTCATAAACCGGGAAACGGTGTCCCAAGGCAGCCGGCGCCTATTCCTTCAAATTCAAAGGTGGGCGAGCTGCATGAAAGTCGGCTGCATCCCATCTCGGGAAATGTCTTGGCTACCGATGACAGCAACCTGCTAAAGGAAGATCAAATTATGGATTTGGTCGCCAATAAAGTCAAAACATTGGTAGCCGAAGCCGGAGAGCAAAAAGATGTCAGCGGTAGCGGGAGACCATATCGTGCTCGGTACGATCTTATGGAGTTTCCCACTGGCTATGTCGTCCCCAAATTTGAAAGGTTCAATGGGACGGGAAATGCAAACAGGCACATTGCCCAATCTAAAACATCATACGCGAATACTGGGGGCAATGATGCGCTCCTTCTCTGTCAGTTTGTCAATAGCTTGACGGATGTTGCTTTCGATTGGTATGTAAGAATACCGGATGACTCGATCACGACATTCGCTCAAATAGAATCATTTCAAGCAAAGGTTCATGAGCGTCAGCGATAAAATCACCATTGCCGACCTCGTAAGGACCGAGCCAAAGAACAACGAATGCAACATGGATTTTATAGTCCGATGGCGCAATCTCTCTATCAAATGTGAACCGCCGTTGGAGCAAGACCAATCCATCAGTCTTCTTATAGAAAATATGAACGACTGGATGAAACCTTTCCTGTGCACCGCAGGCCTCAAAACATTCCAAAAGCCGACCAAGAAAGTTGAAATATTGGAACGCTCAAAGCCCGAGTCCGCTCAGAATCTCTAATTCACAAACAGACCGAGACATCGGAGGGACGACAACCGGAAAAGCGAAAGTTCCAACAGCACCGATTCTCTAAATAAGCAGAGAGCGGGAGGAGCAAAGACTAACAAATCTCGAGAACCAACTTTGGAGGAAAGAAGAAATAAGGTCTACTCTTTCAGAAGGGACAAAGTCCACAAAATTTTCAAAGATGCTTTAAAGAATGGCCTGCGGCTACCAGAACCAAAAAGGCTAAGTGAAGCGAGCAGGACTGATCATCCTAATTTTTGCTCATACCACCAAGTTATAGGGCACACTATTGAAGACTGTTGCATCTTTAAAGATTGGGTCGAAAAGCAATACGGGGCAGGAGAGATAGAACTGTCTAAAAGCGTGTTAACAAACAGTCAAGCTGTGACCGTCAATTTCATACAAACGGAGACCGAAGTCCTTCGCGAACCTGATTCTCTCAGACATCTGCCTTTTTTCTGAAAAGAGCGGACCATGGAAACAAGCTAAGAGCCAAGCGAGCAACATTGCCAATGAAGAAGCAATAGACGGGTACACAGCCCATATGGTCTACATGATGGAAGTCAGAGGAACAAGTCCTCCTACGCCTTATAGGCATAACAATGACGTGGTTGTTGCCATCCAACACTGGCTCGATCCAAATGATGAAGAGCCCGCTCAGGCCATTGAGCCAAAGGAACCCGTGGTTCATGCTGAATCAAGCTCAGGCGGTAAGGATGTCCCCGTTGTCATATCCGGAACTATAGAACAAGCATTATTCCAATGGCTTCAAATGCAGCTTCAGGACAGAGACAAAGAGATGGCCAAGGTCCATTCCAAGGTCGACGTGTTGCTAAACGTCGTGGCAGATCTCACGACTCAAGTCGCCCGATTGCAATTACAGCAAAATCAAATTTTGGTTCATGAGGCAGGGATTAATATCCGGAAGCAGCCAACAGATACTCTTTCTAGCCCAAGAGCGGAACACTTTTGCGAAAAACGGCCTCGATCAGCTTCCAGTCTCTCTGATACGTACACTGAATGGGATAAGCGGACAACAGGAGAACCAAAGACTGATCGGTCTCAAGGACCAGTGTCAGTAAAGGCACCTACTCTAATGGAGAGAAAGAAGAAGGTATACTCCTTCAGGAGGGATAAAGTCTGCGAAATATTCATGGGCGCCTTGAACAACGGTTTGCAACTGCATATTCCAAAGAGGCCACATGAAATGAACATGACCGGCAATCCCACATACTGCCCATATCATAGAATGGTGAGTCATACCATTGATGACTGCTATATTTTTAAAGATTGGGTGGAGAACCAATAAAAACTTGGGAAACCCTCACAGTCGTCAGATGTACCGACAAGCCACAGAGCTACGGTCATCAACACGGCTCCGCCAAGATCAAAGTTCGAGAAGCTGGGATAAGCAAACAAAGACCACCACGTCGTTAAACTGGGAAAAAACGACCCCTAATTCGTTAAACTGGGAATGTGGAAAAAAATGTGTGTAAATAAATAAATGTATAAATAAAAGAAAAAAAGAAAAGAAAAACCAAAATGATAGGGCAACTCACAATAAAAATTAGCGAGTAAGATAAAGATGAAAAATAAAGCCGAAATGATGGGGAAACTCGCAATAAAAATCAGCGAGTAAAATAAAAATGAAAATAAACAGCTAAAATGATAGGGTAACCGCAAATGAATAGCCAAAATGATAAGCCAATCGCGACCTTCACAATAAGAAAAACTGAAATGATAGAGCAACCACGGTAAAAAAAACTCCAAATGGCGAATAATGAGTCGCTCCTGGTACCATATTCCAGTGCAGCGATGCAGATGCCAACCAATATCCAAGTTCCCAAATGGCGAATGATGAGTTGCTTCTGGTACCATATTCCAGTGCAGCGATGCAGACACCAACCAAAATTTCAAATCTCTGAATGTCCTAACGGCGAATGATAAGTCGCTCCTAGTACCATATTCTAGTGCAACGATGCAGACGCCAACAAAATCCAAAAATTCTCCAAGTCCTACGGTTGGTCCCTAAGTTGACTACCGTATACAATCCATGGGCTCAAATAATTCTCATCATACCCATACCCCACCGCAATCACCAGTCCAGCGGTCGGTCTTCGCCCTTGGAATTATGCTCCATTTGGGAAGACCCACTCATGTGTCCTCACGATACATGAGGAGAACAAACTTACGAGATCCTTTCGACTCGTAGGGAGAAAATGCTTTTATGAGACCCTTACGACTCATAAAATTGAAAAGTCTTAGGTGATAGAGATCTAAACCTGTCTCCTAAGCCATCGCTCCCCAACAGGGAAAGACAAATGATGAATTGCTCGTGGCACTTGTGCTTCAGTGTTAGCAACGCTGATACTGACCCCAACCCAAAAAATTCTAAACATTCGATCCGATAGACCCCTAAGTCATTAAATTGGGAAAAGATGGCATCTAAGTTGTTAAACTGGGAACATATGACCTTAAACTGGGAATAGATGACCCCTAAGTCGTTAAACTGGGAAAGAGGGAAATCCCCTCATGGAAAATGATGATTCGCTCCTGATACCACATTCCAGTGTAGCGATGCTGATACCAAACCAAAACCAAAATCCCAAGTCCTCCCAGGGCAAATGATGAGTTGCTCCTGGCATTATTCCAGTGCAGCAATACTGATGCTAAACAAATTCCAAATTCCTCTCAAATTCAAAAGTCCCACCGAACAAGGCAAAAATAAAACAAATCAAACCAACCAATTCCAACATCGACCTCCATGTCAAACAAAGAGACACTCCGTGCCGGGAAAACGTCAAACAGACACTCCATGCTGGGGACACGTCAAACAACCGACACTACGTAACGGGGAAACGTCAAGCAGATACTCCGTCTCGAAGACACGTCAACCAGCGATACTCCGTACCGGGAAAACGTCAAAGCGACACTCCATAACGGGGAAACGTCAAGCAGACACCCCGCCTTGGGGACACGTCAACCAGTGAAACTCCGTACTGGGGAAACGTCAAAGAGACACTCCATGCCGGGGAAACGTTGACCAGCGACACTCCATACTGGGGACACGTCAGCCAGTGATACTCCATGCCGGGGAAACATCAAACAGACACTCCGCCTCGGGGACAAGTCGACCAGCGACACTCTGTGCTAGGGAAACATCATATACAGACACTCCATCTCGGGGAAACGTCCAACACAGACACTTCGTGCCGGGGACACGTCAAACAACCAACACTCCATAATGGGGAAACGTCAAGCAGACACTCCGTCTTGGAGACACGTCAACCAGCGACGCTCCATACCGGGGAAACGTCAAAGCGACACTCCGTAATGGGGAAACATCAAGCAGACACTCTGTCTCGGGGACACGTCAACCAGCGACACTTCGTACCAGGGAAACGTCAAAGAGAGACTCCGTGCCAGGAAAACGTCAACTATGACACTTTGTGCCAAGGACACTTCAACCAGCGACACTCCATGCCGGGGAAACGTAAAATAGACACTCCGCCTCGGGGATAAGTCGACCAGCAACACTCCGTGCCAGGGAAACTTCATATACAGACACTCCATCTCGGGGAAACGTCCAACACAGACACTCCGTGTCGGGGACACGTCAACCAGCAACACTCCATCTCGGAGACACGTCAAGCATCGACCGACCATATCGTAAAAAGGGCAGTGCCAGCCTCCCTAAAAGCGGGAACCAAATCAAGTCACCTCCACGTGATAGAAGATTCATTAATTTCATGCACACGAGCCATATACGCGGTGTGCATTTATTGATGGGGGCACTTTGTTGGGGTCAAAATTTACACCCCTATTGACCAAGTCAAAGTCAAAGTCAAACCCCAAGCCAAGTGGGCCTAAGCCCAAGTCAAGTGGGCCCATGCCCGAGTCGAGCCCGAACATGAAGAGGCCGGCCTCCCATATGCCAAGAATAAAATTATGTAATAAATAAGTTTGATGTAATTTTCATGCATGAATGTAAAATAAATAGGCAAAAAGACAAATTTTTGTGAAGCCCATGGCTCATGTGCAAAAAGAAATGAGCACATGAGGCATGGGATTAGCAAAATAGCATTTTGTAAAGCCCAAGGGGCTATATGTAAATTTGTAAGCCTATAAAAGGAAACATGATAATAAAATAAAGACGATAATTCATTCTCTCAAATTCTAGAGTTTATGCCTCCTTCCCCTTCCTTATGTTTCTAAAACCTTCTCCCATTTTGAATTAAATCAAGAGTTTAACCTTTCCTTTTTCAAAAATAAATAGTTTTTCACCATAAAACCCTTGAAGGGGAGCTCGGATCTGCCATCAAATCCCTAGAAGGGAAGATTTTAAGTCTCACCTCTCCTTTTCCCCTAAAATCCAGCCAACATAGAGGAAGAGGAAGGATACCCATGTCCAAAAAACCCATTCCAGGAGGATCCGAGGCTCAAAAGAAGATCCAAAGATTTCTAGGAGTTTAACTCCATTCAAGATCTGTTGGAGTTTAACTCCAGAAATTAAATCCCTTTTTAGGAGTTTAACTCCAAATCTATACATAATCCCGGTTAGGAGTTCAACTCCAAATCCCCCTTGGGAGTTCAACTCCAAATCCCCCTTGGGAGTTCAACTCCTAACCCAAGGGCTAAGCCCATGTTCCCCTCCGAACACGGAGACGCGACCGCGTAGGTTCGTCTTGCCTGAAATTCGGGGCATATACTAATTGGTGCTATCCGTCCACCTCTCCGAAGATACCAAGTTGATTTATGGCACCATGTATCGAAGGTTTAAACGGATGCGGCCGATATAGCAAACTTCGTCAGATTCCCCCTCGTTTGAGGGGTTTTTTGATTGTGGGGACGCTCTTCCCTACAGGCGCAAGCCCCTGCAGTTAATTATACTACCGCATCGCGGTACCTACTTTCTCCTTTTCCAGATGGTCACTTCATATCGTGTGTGTTTGTTTTGTTTGTGGTTGCCCATGGATTGTATACGGAGACTAATTTATGTTGTCGCCCGTGGGGCGTGGATTATTCCAAATCCGTATTTTCTTAGATTTGGGTTTTGGTTTGGGTTTAAGGATACGTTAGTCTCATTTGAGACTGAGATCAACTTAAACGTTTGTTAAGGATACAATAGTCTCATTTTAGACTAAGATCGACTCAACGTTTGTTAAGGACACGTTAGTCTAATTTTTAGACTAAGATCAACTTAACGGGATCATTTAGATCCAACAAAAGAGCATTTGGGCTCTATTGCTCTAGTTTAGGGATATTGTGGTCGATTACCAGTTTAAGGACATGGTGGTCCAAGGTTAAGGACATCATAGTCCGTGGGTTTAAATGGACCCCACAGTCTGAGGTTAAGGACATCGTAGTCCGTGGGTTTAAATGGACCCACAGTCCGAGATTAAGGACATCGTAGTCCGTGGGTTTAAAGGGACCCCACGGTCCAGGTTAAGGACATCGTAGTTCGTGGGCTTAAGGACCCCACAGTCCAGTTTAAAGACATCATAGTCTGTAGAATGTATGGCCGTCGGGACCCGTCACCTCTCTGAAGACGTTGAAGGATTACAACGACAAATATCAGAGGGGTTCAGAGATGTACCCTTGAACCAATTTTGGTTGGGAGATTTATAGTCCAATTTGGGACTAAAGTCTGTTAAAAGGTTTATGAGCATATGGGCTCAGTTGATATGAGTTGAAGACTTACGGCCAATCTTGGGCTAAGTCCAATAAATATTTAACATTTTTATTCTGGCTATTGAGCCTTTACTTGGGCTCGGCCCTTTTAGTAATGCTAAGCATTAGGTCCTGACATCTTTTGTCTTGTATTGAATGCATAGTATTCATCAGAACGATGTGTGTTCTGACAGTGCGACACGTGGCGCGCCAGGCGCTTTGCGCCAATTAGAGAGCGCATTGCGCTTCTGTCGAGTAGCGCACACGAAAGGGACACGTGTCGCGCTTAGCGCTAAGCGCTAATTTATTAGCGCGTTGCGCTTTTAATTTATGGGCGCTTTGCGCTGGTTTAAGGGGCGCACCAGTGAATGACACGTAGCGCGCTTGGCGCCAAGCACCAGCCCATGAGCGCAGTGCGCTATTTCAGAAGCGTAAAGCGCAAGTTGCATATGTGGTTGACACGTGGCACGTTTTGGCGCTGAGCGCTGGTCCAAGGAGCGCAAAAGCGCGGTTCATGAGTGCAAGGCACTTTTCAGTAGCGCAAAGCGCATCTGATCAAATTTATGATCAGAGAACAAGTTTATGTTCCTTTAAAGGAGGCTTTGCCTCAAGATTCAAGGACAAAAGTTCTTATTTATAAAAAAGGGCTCTGCCTTTGTAGATCAAGAATCTGTGAATGAAGTGAATACTTCTTTTTGTTTTTATAATAAGATCTTTGATCTCTTTTTTATCAAAAATCTTGGTCTTTTGTAGATCTATGATCTTTTTTAGAAGGTAGTTCTTCTTTTTATGAGATGATTTCATCTCTGTGTGCAAGAATCATTCTCTTTACCTTGAAGAAATAATCTTCTCTCAAGAGCTTGCTCTCTTTCTTTTGAGTTTTCTCCAACTTTGTAGAGGGGTTTCTCTCTATCAGACTTGAAGTCTTGGGGCCTTTATATAGGGCAAATTGATTTGTTAAATCAGTTAAAGAGATCTTTCTCTGATTGATTTGGGGATGTTTCCCCACCGTTGGATTTTTGATCTTAGGGCTTTTGTTTTACAGAAGGCAATCTTCTTGTTTTTAACAAGATTGGGAAAATCTTTTCATAACAGAATTTATTGTCTTTAGTAATTTTTATTTACCATTGGATCATTAATCCAACGGTGCTCTGATTTACAGAGTAAAATCTTGTCATTTGGAAAGATTTTGAGGAATCTTTCCTTAACAGAATTTAATTCTGATTAATTAAGGATTTATCATTATTATTAGATCTTTGATCTGACTATTGGGGAGCTTTTAGGTTCCAGCGCTGGCGCACCCGTGCTTTGCACGTGGTGCGCTGCTTAAAAGGCAGCGCACGTTGCGCTAGCGCACACGTGTATGACATGCGGTGCGCTGCTTGGAGCGCAGCGCACCTAGCGCTAGCGCACACGTGCTTTGCACGTGGTGCGCTGTTTAGGGCGCAACGCACTTGGCGTAGCATCTGAAGCGTTGCTTCACAATGTTTTAACTCTTGGCTTTGAGGCATTTGTTACATTTTTTGCATGTGGAGTTTTTCCCTTCATTTTTTATTTTATTATTATTTTTATTATTATTTAATATTATATTTATTTATTTATTTATTTTTATAAGGGAGCAGGTTGTGAGCCAAAATTTTAGTGGGAACAGCCCCTTTTCCCGCTGGTGTTTCCGGCGGTCGCGTGCTGCGCACGTGATCTGCGGGCGCCCAGCGGTCACATGCTGCGCACGTGATCCGTGGGAGCCCAGCGGTCACGTGCTGGGCACGTGACCTGCGGGTGCTAAGCACCCACATACGCCTCAGGTGACCCACGGGCGCTCAACGCCCAGCAGTCGTGTGCTGCGTGATTAGTCGAAAATATTGCATATTTCAGCCGGCAATTTCCTCATCATTTGCATTCATTTAGAAGTGTACGGTATTCATATTTCACATATTAGCAAATCTGTCGCAAAATATCAGATTGCATGTATAAGACTATAAAACCAACACTATAAAGGAAATTGACCGCATTTCATGGCATCGTATCATTTCTATATTGCGCAACACTTGTTTTGAGATCTGTGCAGAAAAATCCAGAAGAAAGGCCACAATTTATACGGTACTGATCAAGTATTACGCCAACTCAATGATTTCAATTCTGGTATCAATCCAAAGGGACAAATACAAATCAACATATCAGATAAAGGCCCAAGTATCAACCCAAGACTACACCAGGAGAACCAAGCCCCAAGGAGCCTACTTGGCCGCGGAACCGCGGCCTAAGCCGCCTTGTGCCGCGGTTCCGCGGCGGATCTGCCACGTCAGCACCAAAACTTTGCACCAAAATTCTTCATTCAGGGCCCACATTCAGCTCATGTACTTCAAGTTCCAGAAGACTCCAGAGGCCTCTGCCAGATCAGCAAAACCCCTGTTCCTACACTAAACTAAGCCTTGTATTCTAGAAACTTCTCCCTAAACCCTAGCTTAAACCCTAAGCTAAGCCTAACAAACTCCTTCTAGAAGCCTCAACAAAACTTTTGGAGGGAACTTCTATTTCAAACTCAAGGCTTAGGGTTTGGGAAATCTATAAATAGGACCCTAGGCTCACTTGTAAAGGGGGGCATTTGAGATTCAATCTTGGACTTGATCCTTGACTAGTTCATTTAGCCAATTTAGATCCATTCACTCTCTTTCTTCATCTTCTTCTTCCACAAGTCTAGTGAGAGGACTTGTGTGAAACCCTAACCCTAATTCCAATCAAAAGCCAAGATCCCGAGTACCCATCAAGCAAGAAGCCTTGCAACCTTTTATGAGCCGAGCCGATCTTCAACAGAGCAAGTGGTCCAAGCCGATCCGCGACTCACGGAGCCGAGCGACGCCAATTCAACAATTTAGTTCTTCCTCTTGTAGTTCTTGAGCGACTGTAATCAAATTGTTGATATAAATAAAAGGTGATATTCTTTTATCTTGTTTTTCTTTAAATTCTTGCATCATGATATCTTTTCAATTCTTGAATGTTTTCTGTGTGATGATGTTTGAGTAATACTCCGCTCGTCGAGGAGTCGAGACGATCAATAGAATGATGATGTAGTATATCTTAAATCGATTCTTGAATCCTACGAGTTTTGTAAACCCTAGCAAGTTCAAGAATCGACGACCCAATTCGTTGCGATGCTTTCTTGATTGATATCGCTCGAGATTGGGGAGTTACGATCGTTTCTTGAAATTGCTAGAGGCTAGAATGTGAATGATATCTACGAAAGAACAAGGGTTAAACGATGAAACCCTAGTTTCATCAACAAAGCCCTAACTCTCGTCGATCATCATCAATCTAGTAGCAATCCTTCGAAGGACAAGAACACGAAATCTTGAGATTACATCACGTCTATAGATCCGATCGATTCCTACGAGCCTCATTTAGATTCTTGACATTTTTGGTTGGAAATATCATCAAAACACCGATTCTTGATTTGTTTATCAGTTTCTTGATTCTTGATTAAACATCGTGACACCTGAATCAATCGATAAATTCTTGAATCATGTTTTCTTTTCCTTTCGATTAACTTTTCAATTCAAATAAATTAAATACAGAAACGAATCGCACAATCCCTATGGACGATCCGCACTCGCTTACGATCTACAATCGACACCGTAATTGATTGCGGTCAAATATAATTCTTTGATTGTGAACTTTATTCAATATTACCAATACATAGAAACTTATTTGCTTATTTCGATTTACACAAACAAGAAATCATTACAATCAAATGGCGCCGTTGCCGGGGACTATTTGATTTGATACACAATCGGAAAATTTATAACAATCAAAATGGCGCCGTTGCCGGGGATCGCGCGCTAATTCGTTTCATATTATAGTTTGAATTGAAAGATTTATTCCATTGTGATTTTTGAGATCAAAATTCGTGCAAACCCTAAACGAATTGGTGTGGTTCATTGCAAGGAAATCTGGAGCTGTTTGGCAATTGAAGAAAATTTTTGGAAAATTCAAGAGAACTGAGGAAGTATACAGTAGCTTTCTGGTGAAATTTGGTGCAGTGATCTCATTGTTCAACCGCGGAAGCGCGGCAAAAAGGAGGATTTGCGGCGGAACCGCGGCACCTTGGACTCATCTCGGTGCCAAAATTCCTCAGGTGACTCTTTACCTTCTCCTCTCTTAGCTCCAACTAATAATTTTCTGCAGGTTTCTTTGCAAATAAATCGCAGCGCCGCAAAAGCAAAATTAAATTTGTGTGTGATTTTTGATTTCTTGGTTGTTTGCATTCTAAATACGGAAATTAAGGGGCACGGCCAAATCCAAATTAGGTGGGGATTTCATTACCCTTCCTAGGCCCCGAAAAAAAACATCTTCTGGCGAAGAAAGATGCAAAAGGTCGACTAATACGTTGGATCCTTCTGTTACAAGAATTCGATCTTGTTATCAAAGATAAGAAAGGATGTGAAAACGTAGTAGCTGACCATCTTTCACGCATCTCTTCTTCCCCTGTGACCCTGCCGATCAATGATTCGTTCCCTGACGAACAACTCTTGAGCATATCCGCTGAACCATGGTTCAGGGATATTGTGAACTATCATGCCACGGGACTAATACCGAGCGATTGGTCAAAACAGGACAAATACCGTTTTCTTTCCCAAGTAAAACACTTTTACTGGGACGAGCCCTATTTGTTTAAATATTGTCCTGATCAGATCATTCGCCGGTGTGTCCCGAATGAAGAGTTCAAGAGTGTTCTTTCATTTTTTCATGATCAGGCCTGTGGGGGTCACTTTGGTCCTAAAAAGACAGCGGAAAAGGTTTTGCAATGTGGATTTTATTGGCCGACCTTATTCAAGGACGCATTTGACTATTGCAAAACCTGTACACAATGTCAGTATACGGGTAGAATATCCCAGAGGAATGAAATGCCTCAGCAACCCATTCTGGTTGTTGAAATATTTGATGTTTGGGGCATTGATTTTATGGGTCCTTTTCCCAACTCCTTTGGAAATTTGTACATATTGCTGGCGGTTGATTATATCTCAAAGTGGGTAGAAGCCATTCCATGTCGCACTAATGACAAGAAAGTTGTCATTAAGTTCTTGAAAGAGAATATCTTTTCGCGATTCGGACACCCACGCGTTATTATTAGCGATAATGGGACACATTTCTGCAACAGGTCTTTCGAGACTCTGATGCGAAAATACGCAATCAGCCACCGACTTTCTACACCCTATCATCCCCAAACAAGCGGGCAGGCTGAAATTTCAAATAAACAAATCAAACTTATCCTGGAGAAAACTGTTGCTAAAAATAGAAAAGACTGGTCGACCAAACTGACGGATGCTCTTTGGGCATTCAGAACTGCATTTAAAACCGACCTAGGAATGTCTCCATATAGGATAGTGTTTGGAAAAGCATGTCATTTACCCGTCGAGATAGAGCATAAAGCATTGTGGGCTATAAAAGAAATAAATTTTGATCTAAAGCTTGCTTGCATCTTTCGGAAGCTGCAACTTAATGAGCTAAGCGAACTCCGCGATGAAGCTTGTGATAACGCTGTAATCACAAAGAATAGGACTAAGGTTTTTCACGATAAAAACATTTTGAGGAAAACATTTTCACCTGGTCAACAAGTCATTCTTTATGATTCACGATTACACCTTCACACGGGTAAGCTCCGATCTCGATGGAAGGGACCTTTTGTTGTGCGGTCTGTATACCCGCACGGGGCAGTAGAAGTAGAAAATGTTAAAAACGGCACCTTTTTCAAAGTGAATGGACATAGACTTAAGCCGTATTTTTCCACTGACCCCACGGAGGAGCTCTTGTTCTTACAAGAGCCAGTTTATTTGGATTAAAATTCCTCCGTCTCACCTTCATGTCCAGTATATCACTGCATCATCTTTTGAATGAAGGTGAGTAAAAAGAGTAAGTTTGGGGGAAGTTCTTCACTCATATATTTTGCCCCCACTAATAATTCCCCCCAGGCTTACAGTTTTTGTAGGTATAGCGATTGGCAACAGTGAGGACACTGTTGAAAACAAGTTTGGGGGAGGTTTGTGCTTATTTTTGCATCATTTGCATAAGCACAAAACATTTCTTTAAAAATCTATAAAAATTTAAAAATTTTCAAAAACCCACAAAAATTTAAAAATTTTCAAGTATAAAAATAATTTTAATATTTACACTTCTGTGTACATAAATAAAATAATGAAAGTTTAGATAGTGAACAATTACATCCATGAGATTAGAAAAATTTAAGAAAACTAAGAAAATTAGAAGTTTTCTTATACGAACTAGTAATAAGTAGTTATGAGCCGTTGTCCTAAGGGTTAGTAAGATGAAGGACGTCACTAATCTGAGGATAAAACTAAGTCTGAAAAATAGTTTCTATTCTGGAAGCCAAATATTTTGATCGTTGCTACCCTGCTATTCGCACTTACACACGTCTTAAAGCCTGGGATAGTAGAAGATACCTTGAAATGCTCTTGTCTTAAAGCCGATGTATGAAGGAAATAAAAAGAAAAAAAAATGAATAAAGAAAATATAAAATGGTGAGAAAAATGGGCACTGGTTTTGTTATCACCAAGGGCAATAAAAAAAATATATAGCAAGGGTGCTTCTTCACCTAGTGCCCTAAGGCCAACTGGTCTGGGAGTCACTGCTATGCCTGAGGTGGTGCAAGATGAGGAAAATACACCAAGTAAGCAAGCACAGGAGTAATCGGTCGGTTAGTACCTTAATAAGTATTAACGGTCGCATGAAAGTGTGTGAGCAATCTCATCTAAATATTCATTAATTAAAAAGTACTGAGGCTGATGGGTAAGAGTATGATAGCTTGAATTGAATTCTCCGGGTGTAGGGATGTCTTTACACACACGCAGGGTGATATGATCGATGTTTGGAAGAAAGATAGGAATGAAGAATAAGATGATGTTTTATTGAGAGAGGACGTGATTTCTAACATCTTTTCATGACCATTAAGATAGGGCTCATGACAACCGAAAAGCTAGCTTAGTTAGAAACCCTAATTTTCAAGGCTTTTCTTTTACAATTCTTGTCTTTAAATGTAATATTCATGATCTTCCTTTTATTATAGGATTTTGTGGGTGCAATCCGCTGAAAACCCTCAGGAGACAACACTCCTCCTACTAGGGACACCTAGAGGTTTAAAGGCTTGTTGCACATGCTGAGTGCAATCGTGTTGCCTACGAAAGTGTGCTAGTTAGTTTTTCTCTTTCTTTATTTTCTCCTTCTCTTTTTAATAAAACAGTTCGCTCGAGACGATCGAAATTAAGTTTGGGGGAATTTGATTAGTCGAAAATATTGCATATTTCAGCCGGCAATTTCCTCATCATTTGCATTCATTTAGAAGTGTACGGTATTCATATTTCACATATTAGCAAATCTGTCGCAAAATATCAGATTGCATGTATAAGACTATAAAACCAACACTATAAAGGAAATTGACCGCATTTCATGGCATCGCATCATTTCTATATTGCGAAACACTTGTTTTGAGATCTGTGCAGACATCCAGAAGAAAGGCCACAATTTATACGGTACTGATCAAGTATTACGCCAACTCAATGATTTCAATTCTGGTATCAATCCAAAGGGACAAATACAAATCAACATATCAGATAAAGGCCCAAGTATCAACCCAAGACTACACCAGGAGAACCAAGCCCCAAGGAGCCTACTTGGCCGCGGAACCGCGACCTAAGCCGCCTTGTGCCGCGATTCCGCGGCGGATCTGCCACGTCAGCACCAAAACTTTGCACCAAAATTCTTCATTCAGGGCCCACATTCAGCTCATGTACTTCAAGTTCCAGAAGACTCCAGAGGCCTCTGCCAGATCAGCAAAACCCTTGTTCCTACACTAAACTAAGCCTTGTATTCTAGAAACTTCTCCCTAAACCCTAGCTTAAACCCTAAGCTAAGCCTAACAAACTCCTTCTAGAAGCCTCAACAAAACTTTTGGAGGGAACTTCTATTTCAAACTCAAGGCTTAGGGTTTGGGAAATCTATAAATAGGACCCTAGGCTCACTTGTAAATGGGGCATTTAAGATTCAATCTTGGACTTGATCCTTGACTAGTTCATTTAGCCAATTTAGATCCATTCACTCTCTTTCTTCATCTTCTTCTTCCACAAGTCTAGTGAGAGGACTTGTGTGAAACCTTAACCCTAATTCCAATCAAAAGCCAAGATCCCGAGTACCCATCAAGCAAGAAGCCTTGCAACCTTTTATGAGCCGAGCCGATCTTCAACAGAGCAAGTGGTCCAAGCCGATCCGCGACTCACGGAGCCGAGCGACGCCAATTCAACAATTTAGTTCTTCCTCTTGTAGTTCTTGAGCGACTGTAATCAAATTGTTGATATAAATAAAAGGTGATATTCTTTTATCTTGTTTTTCTTTAAATTCTTGCATCATGATATCTTTTCAATTCTTGAATGTTTTCTGTGTGATGATATTTGAGTAATACTCCGCTGATCGAGGAGTCGAGACGATCAATAGAATGATGATGTAGTATATCTTAAATCGATTCTTGAATCCTACGAGTTTTGTAAACCCTAGCAAGTTCAAGAATCGACGACCCAATTCGTTGCGATGCTTTCTTGATTGATATCGCTCGAGATTGGGGAGTTACGATCGTTTCTTGAAATTGCTAGAGGCTAGAATGTGAATGATATCTACGAAAGAACAAGGGTTAAACGATGAAACCCTAGTTTCATCAACAAAGCCCTAACTCTCGTCGATCATCATCAATCTAGTAGCAATCTTTCGAAGGACAAGAACACGAAATCTTGAGATTACATCACGTCTATAGATCCGATCGATTCCTACGAGCCTCATTTAGATTCTTGACATTTTTGGTTGGAAATATCATCAAAACACCGATTCTTGATTTGTTTATCAGTTTCTTGATTCTTGATTAAACATCGTGACACCTGAATCAATAGATAAATTCTTGAATCATGTTTTCTTTTCCTTTCGATTAACTTTTCAATTCAAACAAATTAAATACAGAAACGAATCGCACAATCCCTGTGGACGATCCGCACTCGCTTACGATCTACAATCGACACCGTAATTGATTGCGGTCAAATATAATTCTTTGATTATGAACTTTATTCAATATTACCGACACATAGAAACTTATTTGCTTATTTCGATTTACACAAACAAGAAATCATTACAATCAAATGGCGCCGTTGCCGGGGACTATTTGATTTGATACACAATCGGAAAATTTATAACAATCACTGCGCACGTGACCCGCTGGCGCCCAGTGCCCGCACGCAGCGCACGTAACCCGTGGATGACCAGCGCCCGCGTGCGGCGCACGTGACCCGCGGGCGCCCGTGCACCAGGCGCATGACCCGCGGGCGCCAAGCACCCATGCGCCAGGCACGTGACCCGTGGACGCCCATCGCCCACGTGCCATGCATGCGTCTTTAAGACACTCCTCACCCCTCATTTTCCGCGCATTCCACACCAGAAACACGTCCCCCGTTAGGAAAATTTTTCTAACAGGGTACTGCCCCACACCCCATAAGGGAGTTACTATCCGTCATGACCCCCAGCCCGCTATCCGGATAGCAGGACCCCCGTAAACTCTACAAGGTCCCCGATATATCCAAAACTCCCTTTCAAAACACAACACACGCACATTGCACACTGAGTTCGCATGACTAGTTTCCCCGTCAATCGGAGGTTCCTTCGCTCCAAAGATGAGAGGTAATTAACGGCAGCTTAGTCCACGGCTGCCGGAGATTCAGATCCCCACAATGAATAAACTCAGGTTTACCTTAGGCAGGGGGAATCTGTATACGCCTGATAAGCAACACGTATTCATATCCCAATGGGGTGACGAAAACACCCCATAATGTGTTTACTGGTTTAGATTCGAAATCCTATGCCATGGACTAAAATAAGTGTAGGGGTCAATATCTACTCCGATTGATTAGCCGAAACCTAAATTCGTAATTGAAATGAACATGCACGTAACAAGCTTGATAAATTGTACAAACCTAATTTAAACGCTCACATTCATGATCACTAGTTTCATTTATTGTTAAATAATACTGTGTAGAAATTTGGATTCAAATTACCGTAGTTACGGCCATGAAATGATGCCCCAAAAGACGTCATCAAATCTGAACTTTACTGTGCATGTCACCGTATTAAATTCATAGTTAATTGAATATAACTCGTAATGAAACGTTCCAGGGCTCGTATCGAAGCTAACTAAATAAATCTTAACCCTCTATAGATGGCTACTGCATATTGACAGATTAATATAATGAAATTTGGCTAGATATATGGTTCTAGACTGCAGTCTAGAGCAATACTTTCAGTTGAAGCCTGAATTGAAACATACACATATCACTGTAGGAATTTTATATTATGCGGAAATCTATGTCGTTCTGTAGTAAACGAGTTATCTAATTGATGGTGATGGTTCCACTTAATTTAAGCGCTGTTTGACATTTTAAATTTATTTTATACTGTAGACACGTCTTGTTGTTTTCTGTAGTAACAATCTATACATAGTGATCTTAAACAGAGCATAACTCCCTGTATACGATGGCTAATACTAATCCATCATTTGCTTTGGAAACTTAACTTATAAATCTATATTTCATTGAATTGTAGTGAAGCCTAATTCTGAACATAACTAATAGAAAAATGCGTTCTAAGTTAGACTTTCAGTTCTGAAACTGGAATTCCAGCGGTGAACATCTGTTTTGAAACGATTATATCTCCCTAAACATTACCCTGATTGAGTTGAAACCAATTTTACTTTTTAGATAAATGAGTATATTTTTTTATGACTTTATATTGTTTCGCTTCATTCTACATGTATGAATTACTGTGACTTTTCCCACCTAAATGACACCGGCTGCCCTTATTTAATTAAATTGTATTTATTGCATTCTTATTATATCGTGTGACTTTCATAACCTCGGTGATTAGTGACCAATTATATTAATATCTTAGTGACTGTTTTGCATTGTCGAGTGATAAGTGGTGTCGATTGGATTGTGATAAGTATGTTAGTGAAAGTGATTATGAGAGAAAGTGATATAAATGAAAGCGTGATTGAATAGTGAAAATGATACGTACTTGTACACACCCAATATGATACATGAACATATATTTTAACATGGGATAAAGGGTAGTTGGGTAATGAATGCATGTCGTGGCTCAACGGTCCATTTAAAAATCACTTAACATGAATCTTGTGTGCCATTGTCCTGTAGAGTTTACAAGGCCTTGTACTAAACGTGCCATTAGTCCGTGGCATTTATCGGACTACTCTCGTATACACACATACTTTCATTATTGAACTATAAACAAACACATTGGAATAAAATTTCTAGACTCACGATACTTTGTCATGACACATTTGTGATACTGCCTATATATTCGTATTGTTTCATATCTTCGTGTTACTGCTTTATAATCTCTAGTTCATGCTTATTATTCTGTAACATAAGATATATTATTATATTATTATATTGTGTCGTCCTGACGACCTGAGTATGCATGCTCAGAGTGAGAAGTGAACTTAGCCAAGATCAAGACCTACCTTACTCCAAGGATATTGTCGAGGTCTAGACCGGCTACGTTAGCGCTATCATTTCCTTTATCACTGTCTGGTTAGTTGTATCCTTGATATTATAGATTTGTATCCGTTGCACCCTAATTCATTTATATGCGATAGATTTAGTGATTGTAATTCTCATTACTTGTGTTGTATTTACTATTTACCATATACTGTTAGAAGCCAAAGTGTGATTACGGTAGGATTATTCCTTGACCGTATGAGTATGGATAGCCTAATCATCCTCGTATTCCGTATTTTGGGAGGTGGGTGTAACATGTGTGTGTGTGTGTGTGATGCGAGCTTTTCTTATAAGTGATGTGATTTGAAATAGCCTAACAACGTATCCCGTCTACGTTAAGACCTGAGATAATAGGGTATAATTAATGGTAGGTACTTGCGCTAATCGAAAATCTCGAACCTTAGGACCTTCAAGTCAAACTTTAAAACCCTAAAACTTTGTTTTGTTTAAACTTAATCTTTCTTTTAACATTCAATCGTTAGAGCTCATAAAGAGGGTAAACACTCATCAAATCAAATAACCTTTTAGCTGTTTACTTCAACCATCAAGAGCGTACACAGCCAAAAGTCCACGTGTCACAAAGAGTCAAAAGATGGCTATCTCTCGTCGAACCATCTACCCATTCAAAGGTCCCCCTTCATGGTCCCCAATCAAAATACACAGACAACACAACTTGAATTAGGGTAAATTGTCAAAATCCCTAGGCATTTTTTCCCGCTGTCAAAAACCTCCTGGCCTCGAAGCGGTAGTCAAAACTGTTTACCTTATTGGGTAATATCTACTCACCCCAGTTTTGATATTGGATAAAAAAAACTATTTAACTATTTTACATACCGATGATGCTTATAGTTGAGTTATATATTTTCAGTGAGAGAGACATAATAATATCGAAGAAAAAGAACAGTATAGCGATATCAAAGAAAAAGAACAAGTATAGCGATATCGAAGAGCATAAGGACATGGCGACTTGGATTAACAAGACGTAAAATCAAAAGGTCATAAACTTAGAGATGAAGACTCAAAGCGACTCAGAGAATATGCTTAATATATGTAATTCATATATTTTTTTCTCTTTATTGAGTCGTAAGTATCTCGTATGAGTCATCCAGTTTTAAAAAGTCTTCAAAAATCTTTATAATATCTGATATATCTATCTTGTGCCGGCTCATGATGTTTTGACCCGTCTCACATGTCCTCTTAGATATTTATTTGCATTTTGTCTCCATGAGCTGGCTCAACCATACTATGAGCTGTCTCACAAAGTACTTGAATCATCATATTTGCACTTTGTGTGTATGAGACGGCATATATCCTGTTTGAGCCGGCTCAACACTTGATTTATTTGATGCTTTAGTCTTTGTGTGCATAAGACGACTCATATCCTGTTTAACCCGTCTCAAAACTTTCCATGGTTGACATAGTTAAGTCCATGTTTGCCAGAGACGGCGCATGTCCATTTTGAGTCATCTCAATATTTATCTTGATTGATGAATTTATTCTCTGAGTTGTTGAGATGACTCATGATATTTTTGAGCTGGCTCAAGTTCTGACCGTTTGAAATCTCAGATTTGATTTTAACCGATTTGTTTCCATATTTTTGGGATTATTTTCCAAATGTTTTAAATAGTTCCTTGGTCGAATTAAATTAGAATGATTCTTTGAGATACACTATTGATCTCTCTTGCTTTTCAAGTTTATCATCATCTTCATCACTTAAGCTTTCGAAACCTTAGATCGTCACCAGGTTTATTTTTTTCCTTTTGGGTTTTGTGAACTCTTTCGATTTTATTTTGCAAAGGATTTTTCTATACTAATTTAAATCTTTTGCCTTTGAAAAATATTGATCTCTTGTTCTAAAACTTTTACCAATTAATTTTTGAGATAAAAAAGGGCTTATCTTGTGAAATATCTAAAACACTAATTCTTTTGACTTAAAATTGTGTTGATTCATATACGAGATTAGGAGTCTTTTTATTTTACTTTGGTTATACAAAGTGTGAGTTGTAAAGTTTTGATCTGAGCCTTGAAAAGATTACCCAGTGGAGGTGGTCCATCAAATTGTTAATGTTTGATCTGAGCCTTAAAAAGATTGCCCGGTGGAGTTGGTCAATCAGTTGTAAATCCGGTGGAGCTGGTCTATTAAGTTTTAAAGGTTTCTTCACCTTAAAAAGAGTTGATTAGTGGATAGTTCTTAGGGAGAGATCTAGGCGGAGACTAAATACCGCGGTATCGAAATTCGTTACCAATCGCCGGTGTTCTACGGAGTTTGCATTTTCTAACTCTTTATATCTATTGTTATTGTTTTGTTTTGTTATTATTTATTATTTTTCTGCAATTTGTATTGATTTGAGCAATAAAGTTTTAATTGTTAGCCATTGTCCTATTCACCCCTCTTTATGACACTTTTCAATTGGTTTCAGAGCGGTTAGCTCTCTTTTTGGCTTAAAACCCTAGAGTTTAGATCGTATGACTAACAATAATAACATTACTCAAAACAATAGATCGCTGGAAGGTCAAGTTACCAATAGGCCGTCACTCTTTGATTCCACTAACTACAACTTCTCGAAAATCAAGATGTGAATTTTCCTTCAATACATCGATCTTGATATTCTAGACGTTTTAGAGAATAAATTCGTTATATCGGCTAGACCTTATAGTAAGAGTGCATGGAAATACATGGCTTTAAATATTAAAGTGATGAATGCATTACTCTACTTTCTTTCACTCGACGAGTTGAACTGGGTCTCCATGTGCACTACTGCATATGAGATTTGGAGGACACTCTAAACTTCTCACGAAGGGACGAGTCAGGTGAAAGAAAGTAAATCAATCGTCTTATGAGTGAGTACGGACAGTTCAAGATGATTACTGATGAAACGATTGATGTAATTTATTCAAAATTTAATAAGATCATTACTAAACTTTTCAACTATGGTAAAACTTTTACAAAAAAGAAGAAGTGCTTGAAGATCTTGTGAATTCTCACGGAAGAATGGCAACCCAAGGTTACAGCTATGGAAGAAGCGAACGATCTAGATGAACTAACCTTGGAGAATCTTGTTGGGAAACTCAAGATGCACGAGATGAAGCTCAACGACATTAAGGAAAGGCAAAAGGATGAAGAGCCCTCAACTCAATGACATTAGGGAAAGGCAAAAGGATGAAGAGCCCTCAAAGAAAAGAAACCAAGATCTAAAGGTAAAGAACATTCCACTAGAAGAATCGGAAAGCAAGAGCGACCAAAGTGGAAATGAAGTGACATGGCAGCGCTCGCTAAACAATTCATGAGATTCATGAAGTTCCGAAACTTCAAGAAAAGAGGAAACTACCGAGGTAATAAGAGTTCAAGTTCTGATTCTAATCCTACTCGTTATGAATGCCATAAGCAGGGCCACATGAAAGCCGATTTCCCCACATTAAACAAAGGCATGAACAAGTATAAGAATGGAAAGGACAAACATGAGAAGAGAAGAGCGTTTCAAGCAAAATGGGACGAATCCGATTCAGACATTTCTGACAACGAAGAAAAGCTCGTTGCCAACATGTGATATATGGAACATGAGAACAACGACGAGGTATGCGATGATGATTTAGATAATTAAGATAGAGATGAATTGATCGATTTATATGTTGAACTTCATGATAAATTTCAAAAATTGTTTTCAAAGTATAAGAGTTTGAAAAGTAACCGTCTTCTACTTTTTGTAACTCTTTTACTACTCTCAAGAATGAAAATGATGTTTTGAAAGATGAAATCTCTGAATTGAATACCAAGCTTAGAACTATCACAGCTGAGCGTGACAATTTACCATCTTCCCTTAAAGATTTACAAATTTCGAACGCTAAATTGGAACACGATCTTACTAGTACTAAAACAAAGACCATGAAGCTTGAAAAGACTCTCGTTAAATTCACCCAAGGCAAGTGTAAGCCTATAGCATTCCTTTCCGTGACAACTACAGCATTGCGAAATCGAAAAAGTTTAAAATTTACTTGAGCACTATAAACTAAAACCCTAGAATATAAGTCCAAACACTAAACTAGTCTAAACTAAAGAGTTTAACTACAATGATGAGGACTACAAACTTTGAAGCCGTGTCCTTCGGGTCTTGTGTAGTTCTCTCCTTGAGCTTCTAGGGTCCTTAGATCATGCTTATGAAGCGCTCTTCCCACGTCAAAAAAGATCCACCCGAGGATGCCGGTTCAAGCTCTAACTTCAAAGAAGCAACTAAAGATCAAGATTTGCTAAGTATAAATACTTAGAGGTGTAGTTATAGTGTCAAGATACTCTCTTTTAATTCCTGAAAACTCAAGTGAGAAAAGAGGAAGAAGAAGAAGAAAGAGAGGAGGATGGCTACAAGTTAATAATTAAAACCATAATAACTCTACACTCCCTTCTTCATTATCTCTTCATATATTTTAAAAATAATAATAAAAAAGGAAAAGAAGTGAGAAGGCTTGTGACTCACTAGTGAGAGTCACAAGCCCACTGATCAGTCGAAAATATTGCATATTTTAACCGGCAATTTCCTCATCATTTGCATCCATATAGAAGTGTACGGTATTCATAATTCACATATTAGCAAATCGGTCGCAAAATATCAGATTACATGTATTCGACCTTAAAACCATCATTTCTAGGGAAATTGACTGCATTGCATTACATAGCATATTTTCTATATCTTGCAACCCCTGTTTCGAAGTCTATGCAGGAAAAGAGAAGCTTGCTCGATCATTACATTGCTCGACCATTACAATTGCTCGTAAACTCACTTAACTCAAATCTGGTATCAACACAGAAGAGGAAGCACAAATATAAACATCAAAGAAAGCTATACAAATCAGTAAAAGACCACTGCAGAAGACTCAGATCCCAAGCTCATCAATGCGCCGCGGAAGAGCGGCAGTTAGGGGCTAAACGCGGCGGAAGCGCGGCGGCTACAGGGAATCAGTTCCTCAATTTCAGTGCACAACTCCTGTTTCAGTGGCTAAAGCTCAATAATGCTCACAAACTTCCAGAATATCCCAGATACTTCCTCCAGATCAGCAAACACCCAAACTAGCCTAATCTTTCTAGAACTTTCCCTAAACCCTAGCTTAAACCCTAAGCTAACTCCTAACAAACTCCTTCTAGAAACCCTTCAACAAACTTTGGGAGGGAAAGTTCTAATTCAAATCTAACCTAGGGTTTGGGAGCTCTATAAATAAGACCCTAGGCTCATCATTTGAGAATTATTCAACCTTGGGAAAGCTTAGAAAAATCAATCCCATTCTTCATCTTCCTCTTCCTCAAGTTTAGTGAGAGAGCTTGTAGGAAACCCTAACCCTAAATCCAACAACAATTCAAGATCTTGAGTGCAAGCCAAGCAAGATGCCTTCAACCCTTTTATGAGCCGAGCCGATCTTCAATCGGGCAAGAGATCAAAGTAGATCCACGATCCACGGAGACGAGCGAAGCCGAGTCAACGATCGATTTCTTCTTCTTGTAGATTCTTGAAAGAATGTATTGAAATTGTTGATTAAATAAAAGGTGATATTCTTTTATCTTGTTTTCTTTAAATTCCGCATCATGTTATCATTACTATTCTTGAATATTGTCTTTGTGGTGATGTGTGAATAAAACTCCGCTCGTTGGGGAGTCGAAACGATCTTTAGTATGATGATGTAACAAATTTGTAATCGATTCTTGAATCCCACGAGTTTGTAAACCCTAGCAAGTTCAAGAATCGACGACCCAATTCGTTGCGATGCTTTCTTGATCGACATCGCTCGAGATTGGGGAGTTCCGATTGTTTCTTGAAATTGCTAGAGGCTAGAATATAAATGGTATCCTCGAAAGAACAAGGGTTAAGAGATGAAACCCTAATTTCATCAAGAAAACCCTAACTCTCGTCGATCACCATTGATCTAGTATCAATTCTTCGAAAGACAAGAACACGAAACCCTTTAGATTGCATCACGTCTAAAGATCCGATCGATTCCTACGAGCCTTTCTTATATTCTTGATTGTTGATTGGAAATATTATCAAAACTACCGATTCTTGATTGTTTATAGTTTCTTGATTCTTGAGTAAAGATTAGTGACACTCGAATACAAATCACATCTTGAATCATGTTTTCGTTTATTGTTGCCTAACATTTCATTTCAAACGTATCATAATACAATTGAATTGCACAATCCCTGTGGACGATCCGCACTCATTCATTAACTACATCCGACACCGTGGTTTGATTGCGGTCAATATAATTTTTTGATTGTCGTTACTTTTTACATATACACGTCAGAAAACATTTCAATCAAAATGGCGCCGTTGCCGGGGATCGCGCTAATTCATTTGCATTTATAGTTTGAAGTGAAAGAATTATTACGTTCTACTTCTTGAATTCAAAATTCGTACAAACTCTTACACGTGTGTTGTGATTTGATTGCAAGGTGATCTGGAGCATTCTGTTCTGTGGAAAAATTTGTTTGAATATACCAGAGAGCTGTAGACAGCAACAGGAGCTTGCTGAAGAAAACTTGTACACTGTTCCCATCATTCAGCCGCGGAAGAGCCGCATATACATGCATTTTGCGGCGGAAGCGCCGCAGTATTGGGAGTTCTCTGTGGTATTTTTCTGTAGGTGATTTCTGTCTCTCTCCTCTCACCCTTTTTAGCTCCAATTAACCCTTTGCTGCAGGATTCTTTGCAAATAAATCGCAGCGCGCAAAAGCAAAAATAAAATTGTGTGTGATTTTGATTTCTTGGTTGTTTGCATTCTAATACGGAAATTTAAGGGGCACGGCCAAATCCAAATTAGGTGGGGATTTCATTACCCTTCCTAGGCCCCGAAAATCGTCAAACTTGCATCCGCATTACCCCCATTAACTAAAAGAAATCTAGAGAAGACTCTAAGGACTGTCGCGCTCAATAGGACAAGAGAAGGTCGTGGGTAATTCATTGCTTATCCGCGTTTTCTTGTGGTGCCTAAGGCGAGTGTGTCTAAGGCTAGTGGTTATTAATTAGGTCCACTGTAGTGGTGGTTCCTTCCCACTTACCTGGCACTTATCCGGCCACAGGGGGACAAAGAGGCAGTGGAGGATTCTATCCTGCGGCTTGTCTTTTGGCAGTTAGGAGCGGTCTAGAGATCGGACCTAGGTGACCATTAGATTCTAGGGTTTGTGTGCTGCATTTGTTTTGTCGCATCATTTTTTCAAAATCCGTCCCTTTTTAAAGCAAGCACCGCATTCATTTTACCCCTAATTATAAGTCAACGCTGCCACTTGTACTAACCCTTTTTAGTACAAGATAGGCTGGACACGGGATTCTAGTGCCCGTTTAGTCCGCGTACCTTTTATCGACTCCGAAGTCGGTAATTCTCCATTTACCTTTTCTTTACCTACTACCACACCCACACCGATGGATCCGAATCCATCAAACTTCTTTAACCCTAATCTGCCACCGTCCGTTGGTGCGCAGAATCCTACTCCACCCCACATTTCTCTCCAGGAAAGATGTTATCCACATAGAGGTCCACTTTCGACCTGCTTATCCACACCACCAGCCAATGGGGATAATTTTGAGATTAAGCCCCAGTATATCAATCTTTTACCCAAATACCACGGACTCGAGACCGAGGACGCTTACGTTTTCATTACCAAATTTGAAAACGTATGCGCAATGATGGGTACGTCACAACTTTCAGTGGATGCGATGCGTCTACGACTTCTTCCATTTACTTTGTGCGATATAGCCGAGAAGTGGCTATATAACACCACCGGACACTCTATTACGAATTGGGAAGAATTCGTCGCTGCATTCCTTAAGAAATTTTACCCAGTCCAAAAGACGGCTCGAATCCGTAGCGAACTGAACCAATTTGCCCAGCTCCCTGCCGAACCATTTTCAAAATACTTTGAACGTTTCAAGGATCTATTGGTTCAATGTCCTCATCACGGCATCCCGAGATGGGAGCTTTGCCGAATCATATATGAGGGCAGTAACCCTAGCACTAAACAGAGCCTTGAAAACATGTGTCAAGGTACATTTATGACCAAAGATGACGGGGAAGCCTGGCGATACTTAGAAGAGTTCGCTGAAAAGTCACTAATTTGGGAGAGTGGAACACAACCATTGAATAGGGGTGGCGTACACCAAATAGATGTGTCCATAGGTGTCCGAGCTGAAATGGCAGCAATGCAAAAGAAGCTCGACGCTATGGAACACAAATTTGCAGCAGCCTCCCTAAACCCAATGTCACTCCCCAAAACTGTTTGTGGGTGCTGTTCTGATCCGTCACATTTAACGGAAGAATGTCCATTAAACTCTGCGTTTCAAGGTCACGAGCATTCTAATGCCGCATTTCAACGACCTCGAAACGATCCATATTCTTCCAGTTACAATCAGGGTTGGAGGAACCACCCGAATTTTGCTTGGAACCAATCACAATCTCAAAACACGGTTCCAAACACGAATCAATTTCAACGGGCTCTTCCTCCACCACAACAGCAACCCCTACAACTCACTCAGCACCCCTACCCGTCACAAAATTTCCAAAATCAGGGCAACACTCCTGCACAGTCTAATCCTATGCAGCCCTGTTCTGACGAGTTCTCTCAATTCACTCAAACCATGAAATCACTTTTATCAAATTTCATGGATGTTTCGACTGAGGTTAGATCTTCCGTCAGTGAAATAAAGAAAAACTCAGCGTCCCAAGCTGAGAGTATTCGCACGATGGAAGCTGAAATCGCACGCTTAAAAGCCGAAATGAGTGCGAGAGAAAAAGGGAAACTTCCCTCTCAACCCCTACAGAATCCTGGGCATTACAATGTAAATGCCATCACAACGTTGAGATCGGGAAGAGTGCTGAACAATCATGTCGGGGAAGATATTGATAATACTGAAAATCATATCAACACCCCGGCTGAGTCTTTCCCACATACACACACTTCACCTTCTGATCCTTCTTCTTCTACCAAACCACCTTCGCACGAGCCTATTCTCCATTTCCCCTTAGGCTCAACACCTTCACCCAACCCTTATAGTTCTCCACAGACGGTCCCCACACCTCCTTTGGGACCTCGTCTACCCCCCTTTCCTTCTCCTGTGATGGACCCCGCGCTTATTGCGAAAGCACCTTACCCGAACCGGCTAAGGGCTAATAGAACGAGTCCTCATATGGAGAAAATTTTAGAGATGTTCAAACAGGTTAACATCAATATCCCTCTCTTAGATGCGATTCAGCAAGTCCCCGCTTATGCGAAGATTCTAAAGGACTTGTGCACTAGGAAGAGGAAGACCCAAGTGCCAAAGAAGGTCTTTATGTCTAATAACATCAGCACTGCTTTTATACCCCAGCTTCCAAAGAAAAGAAAGGACCCAGGTTGTCCTACAATTTCGATTTCGATTGGGGGTAAAAACATAAATCGTGCTCTGTTAGACCTTGGCGCGAGTGTTAACCTGTTACCTTATTCTGTCTATGAGCAATTAGGGATTGGAGAGCTGAAACCTGCTCATTGCACTCTCCAGATGGCAGACCGATCTATCACCAAACCAAGGGGTGAATTAGAGGATGTGCTGATAAAGGTCGGGGAATTTGTTTTCCCCGTAGACTTCATTGTGCTCGACACACATCCTGTAGCAAACCCCCGGGGCCAAATTCCGGTGATTCTAGGTCGTCCTTTCCTTGCCACTTCCAACGCTGTTATAAACTGTAGAAATGGTTCAATGAATTTATCATTTGGAAATATGACCATTGAACTAAATATCTATAAAGTTGGAAGTCAGCCGTCAGAACCCTCTGCTCATATTTTAGATGTGTGCTCTGTCCATGAGATCGCTCCCGATAGTTGTGGAGCTGAGGATTTTTGCTTTACTGATCTCGATGACACTAGCACATCTCTGTTTGACTTAGCACAAGATCTTAGTGAGGACACTTTAGCTACACATGAGTCCTGCACTTCTGACTTTTCTCCACCCGAGTCTGTATCTTTCACAGGCTCTGAGCTTCTTTGTAGATCCAAAAATCAATCTATGACCCTTCCTTCTATCATTTCTCCGCCTGAGTTAGATCTCAAAGTTTTACCTTCTCACCTGAAATATGCATATCTTGGTGAGAACGAGTCATTACCGGTTATCATTTCCGCTTCTCTTGCATCAGAGCAAGAGAATGCCCTTTTATCGGTATTGAGATCTAATAAAGAGGCGTTTGGTTGGAGTATGGCGGACATCAAAGGGATTAGTCCCTTGATAGTTGAACATCATATACATGTGATGGATGATGCCAGACCGACCCGAGAACCACAGAGACGGTTGAATCCCGTCATGAAGGAAGCTGTCATGAAAGAAATCGTCAAGTGCTTAGATAGTGGTATTATATACCCAATCTCCGATAGCCAGTGGGTGAGTCCTATACATGTCGTTCCTAAGAAATCCGGCATCACAGTTATCACAAATGAAGCGAATGAGTTGATTCAGACACGCGCCCAAACTGGGTGGCGTGTATGCATCGATTATAGAAAACTCAACGCTGCTACGAGGAAAGATCATTTTCCTCTACCATTTATTGATCAAATGCTGGAACGCTTAGCGGGACGAGAGTTTTATTGTTTTATGGACGGTTACTCAGGCTACAATCAGGTCCCCATCGCCAAAAAGGATCAAGATAAAACCACTTTTACTTGTCCTTTTGGTACCTTTGCTTACAGTCGCATGCCCTTTGGGTTATGCAATGCTCCCGCTACCTTTCAGCGGTGTATGATGGGGATATTCTCTGATATGGTAGAGAATTTTTTGGAGATCTTTATGGACGACTTCTCGATTTTTGGAGACTCTTTTTCTGATTGCCTAGCGAATCTAGACGCTGTTCTTACTCGTTGCAAAGAAAAGAACTTGACATTAAACTGGGAAAAATGCCACTTTATGGTCCAAGAAGGAATAGTCCTTGGACATGTCATTTCACAGAAAGGCATTGAGGTTGACAGAGCTAAAGTAGATGTCATTCAAAACCTGCCTCATCCCAAAAGCGTCAAAGATATTCGCTCTTTCCTTGGCCATGCAGGCTTTTATAGGAGATTCATAAAGGACTTTAGCAAAATTGCTAGACCTTTAACACTACTCCTGGCCAAGGATACGACCTTCCACTTTGACTCGGATTGCGAGACAGCTTTCGACTCACTTAAACACTCACTCACCACAGCCCCCGTTTTATCATCACCAAATTGGGACTACCCCTTTGAGCTGATGTGTGACGCATCTGATTTTGCAGTAGGTGCAGTCTTAGGACAGCACATCGATAAGATGCCACACGTGATTTACTATGCCAGTAAGACCCTGAATGATGCGCAAATCAATTATACAACCACCGAGAAAGAGCTTTTAGCGGTTGTATTTGCATTAGAAAAATTCAGGCGTTACTTAATCGGCTCACCTATAGTTGTATATACTGACCATTCCGCTTTAAAACATCTTCTGGCGAAGAAAGATGCAAAAGGTCGACTAATACGTTGGATCCTACTGTTACAAGAATTTGATCTTGTTATCAAAGATAAGAAAGGATGTGAAAACGTAGTAGCTGACCACCTTTCACGCATCGTTTCTTCCCCTGTGACCCTGCCGATCAATGATTCATTCCCTGATGAACAACTCTTGAGCATATCCGCTGAACCATGGTTCAGGGATATTGTGAACTATCATGCCACGGGACTTATACCGAGCGATTGGTCAAAACAGGACAAATATCGTTTTCTTTCCCAAGTAAAACACTTTTACTGGGACGAGCCCTATTTGTTTAAATATTTTCCTGATCAGATCATTCGCCGGTGCGTCCCAAATGAAGAGTTCAAGAGTGTTCTTTCATTTTGTCATGATCAGGCTTGTGGGGGTCACTTTGGTCCTAGAAAGACAGCGGAAAAGGTTTTGCAATGTGGATTTTATTGGCCGACCTTATTCAAGGACGCATTTGAGTATTGCAAAACCTGTACACAATGTCAGTATACGGGTAGAATATCCCAGAGGAATGAAATGCCTCAGCAACCCATTCTGGTTGTTGAAATGTTTGATGTTTGGGGCATTGATTTTATGGGTCCTTTTCCCAACTCCTTTGGGAATCTGTACATTTTGCTGGCGGTTGATTATGTCTCCAAGTGGGTAGAAGCCATTCCATGTCGCACTAATGACAGGAAAGTTGTCATTAAGTTCTTAAAAGAGAATATCTTTTCGCGATTTGGACACCCACGCGCTATCATTAGCGATAATGGGACACACTTCTGCAACAGATCTTTCGAGACTCTGATGCGAAAATACTCAATCAACCACCGTCTTTCTACACCCTATCATCCCCAAACAAGCGGGCAGGCTGAGATCTCAAACAGACAAATCAAACTTATCCTGGAGAAAACTGTTGCTAAAAATAGAAAAGACTGGTCGACCAAATTGACGGATGCTCTTTGGGCATTCAGGACTGCATATAAGACCGACCTAGGAATGTCTCCATATAGGATAGTGTTTGGAAAAGCATGTCATCTACCTGTTGAGATAGAACATAAAGCATTGTGGGCTATAAAGGAAATAAATTTTAATCTAAACCTTGCTTGCAACTTTCGGAAGCTGCAACTTAACGAGCTAAGCGAACTCCGCGATGAAGCTTATGATAATGCTGTAATCACAAAGAATAGGACTAAGGTTTTTCACGATAAAAGCATTTTAAGGAAAACATTTTTACCTGGTCAACAAGTCCTTCTTTATGATTCACGATTACACCTTCACGCGGGTAAGCTCCGATCTCGATGGAAGGGACCTTTTGTTGTGCGGTCTGTATTCCCGCACGGGGCAGTAGAAGTTGAAAATGTTAAAAACGGCACTGTTTTCAAAGTTAATGGACATAGATTAAAGCTGTATTTTTCCACTGACCCCACGGAGGAGCTCTTGTTCTTACAAGAGCCAGTTTATTTGGATTAAAATTCCTCCGTCTCACCTTCATATCCTGTATATCATTGCATCATCTTTTGAATGAAGGTGAGTGAAAAACAAGTTTGGGGGAAGTTCTTCACTTATATATTTTGCCCCCACTAATAATTCCCCCCAGATTTACAGGTTTTGTAGATATAACTGTCGGCAACAGTGAGGACACTGTTGAAAACAAGTTTGGGGGAGGTTTGTGCTTATTTTTGCATCATTTGCATATCATCTGCATAAGCACAAAACATTTCTTTAAAAATCTATAAAAAATTGAAAAATTTTCAAAACCCATAAAAATTTAAAAATTTTCAAATATAAAAATAATTTTAATATTTACACCTTTTTTGTATATAAATAAGATAATGAAAGTTTAGAAAGTGAAAAATTACATCCATGAGATTGGAAAAATTTTAGAAAACTAAGAAAATTAGAAGTTTTCTTATACGAACTAGTAATAAGTAGTTATGAGCCGTTGTCCCAAGGGTTAGTAAGATGAAGGACGTCACTAATCTGAGGATAAAAATAAGTCTGAAAAATAGTTTCTATTCTGGAAGCCAAACATTTTGAACGTGGCTACCCTGCTATTCGCACTTACACACGTCTTGAAGCCTGGGATAGTAGAGGATACCTTGAAATGCTCTTGTCTTAAAGCCAAAAGTATGAAAAAAAAAAATATGTGTTCTAAAGTGGTGAGAAAAATGGATACTGGTTTTGTTATCACCGAGGGCAATAAAAATATATAGCAAAAGGGTGCTTCTTCACCTAGTGCCCCAAGGTCAACTGGTCTGGGAGTCACTGCTATGCCTGAGGTGGTGCAAGACGAGGAAAATACACCAAGCATGCAAGCACATTAGTAATCGGTCGGTTAGTACCTCAAGAAGTATTAACGGTCGCATGAAAGTGTGTAAGCAATCTCGTTTGCCAAGAAGTACTGAGGCCGATGGGCAAGGGTATGATAGCTTGAATTGAATTCTCCGGGTGTAGGGATGTCTTTACACACACGCAGGGTGATATGATCAATGTTTGGAATAAAGATAGGAATGAAGATTAAGACGATGTTTTATTGAGGGAGGACGTGATTTCTAACATTTTTTCATGACCATTAAGATAGGGCTCATGACAACCGAAAAGCTAGCTTAGTTGGAAACCCTAATTTTCAAAGCTTTTCTTTTACGATTCTCTTCTTTAAATGTAATATTCATGATCTTGCTTTTATTATTGGATTTTGTGGGTGCAATCCGCTGAAAACCCTCAGGAGACAACACTCCTCCTACTAGGGACACCTAGAGGTTTAAAGGCTTGTTGCACATGCTCAGTGCAATCGTGTTGCCTACGAAAGTGTGCTAGTTAGTTTTTCTCTTTCTTTATTTTCTCCTTCTCTCTTTTTAATAAAACATTCTCTCGAGACGATCGAAATTAAGTTTGGGGGTATTTGATCAGTCGAAAATATTGCATATTTTAACCGGCAATTTCCTCATCATTTGCATCCATATAGAAGTGTACGGTATTCATAATTCACATATTAGCAAATCGGTCGCAAAATATCAGATTACATGTATTCGACCTTAAAACCATCATTTCTAGGGAAATTGACTGCATTGCATTACATAGCATATTTTCTATATCTTGCAACCCCTGTTTCGAAGTCTATGCAGGAAAAGAGAAGCTTGCTCGATCATTACATTGCTCGACCATTACAATTGCTCGTAAACTCACTTAACTCAAATCTGGTATCAACACAGAAGAGGAAGCACAAATATAAACATCAAAGAAAGCTATAAAAATCAGTAAAAGACCACTGCAGAAGACTCAGATCCCAAGCTCATCAATGCGCCGCGGAAGAGCGGCAGTTAGGGGCTAAACGCGGCGGAAGCGCGGCGGCTACAGGGAATCAGTTCCTCAATTTCAGTGCACAACTCCTGTTTCAGTGGCTAAAGCTCAATAATGCTCACAAACTTCCAGAATATCCCAGATACTTCCTCCAGATCAGCAAACACCCAAACTAGCCTAATCTTTCTAGAACTTTCCCTAAACCCTAGCTTAAACCCTAAGCTAACTCCTAACAAACTCCTTCTAGAAACCCTTCAACAAACTTTGGGAGGGAAAGTTCTAATTCAAATCTAACCTAGGGTTTGGGAGCTCTATAAATAAGACCCTAGGCTCATCATTTGAGAATTATTCAACCTTGGGAAAGCTTAGAAAAATCAATCCCATTCTTCATCTTCCTCTTCCTCAAGTTTAGTGAGAGAGCTTGTAGGAAACCCTAACCCTAAATCCAACAACAATTCAAGATCTTGAGTGCAAGCCAAGCAAGATGCCTTCAACCCTTTTATGAGCCGAGCCGATCTTCAATCGGGCAAGAGATCAAAGTAGATCCACGATCCACGGAGACGAGCGAAGCCGAGTCAACGATCGATTTCTTCTTCTTGTAGATTCTTGAAAGAATGTATTGAAATTGTTGATTAAATAAAAGGTGATATTCTTTTATCTTGTTTTCTTTAAATTCCGCATCATGTTATCATTACTATTCTTGAATATTGTCTTTGTGGTGATGTGTGAATAAAACTCCGCTCGTTGGGGAGTCGAAACGATCTTTAGTATGATGATGTAACAAATTTGTAATCGATTCTTGAATCCCACGAGTTTGTAAACCCTAGCAAGTTCAAGAATCGACGACCCAATTCGTTGCGATGCTTTCTTGATCGACATCGCTCGAGATTGGGGAGTTCCGATTGTTTCTTGAAATTGCTAGAGGCTAGAATATAAATGGTATCCTCGAAAGAACAAGGGTTAAGAGATGAAACCCTAATTTCATCAAGAAAACCCTAACTCTCGTCGATCACCATTGATCTAGTATCAATTCTTCGAAAGACAAGAACACGAAACCCTTTAGATTGCATCACGTCTAAAGATCCGATCGATTCCTACGAGCCTTTCTTATATTCTTGATTGTTGATTGGAAATATTATCAAAACTACCGATTCTTGATTGTTTATAGTTTCTTGATTCTTGAGTAAAGATTAGTGACACTCGAATACAAATCACATCTTGAATCATGTTTTCGTTTATTGTTGCCTAACATTTCATTTCAAACGTATCATAATACAATTGAATTGCACAATCCCTGTGGACGATCCGCACTCATTCATTAACTACATCCGACACCGTGGTTTGATTGCGGTCAATATAATTTTTTGATTGTCGTTACTTTTTACATATACACGTCAGAAAACATTTCAATCACCCACACTCTTCACTTTTAAACTAGAAGAGATGGGAAGTAGAGAATGGTCACCTCACTTGGTACACATATACATAAATATAAATATATACATGTATATATATAATCAAGCATACCAAAAATACCCCGTATTTATAATAAATACGTATACCCGTATTTCTACCAAAATATGAATTCCGTATTTGTATCGAAAATACAAAATATGTGTATGCATATTACTATATAAATACATGTATTTGTATCATGAAACAAATACATGTATTCATACAAATGCACGTATTCATATAAATACCGTATTCGTGTTAAAAGACAAATTCCCAAAAGAGAGCAATATAATACTAGCTCCAAATCTGGATATCTTTCAAATCTGCTAGTATTACTAAATATTCCAATTAAAGCACGTGTATAAAATACACGTGTTCAATCGAACACCCGAGCATATCTAAATACACATACTACACCGTTTCTCCTAAACCGGGAAACCTTCTATGTGGGACTCTAAAGACTCGACAATACTCCAGCAGTGGGTTTAACCACAACCATGTTGGTGGCACTAGCTGTACATAACGGCTACCAAGGTATCTGTCGAAAGGAAGATCGACAAGAAGACTTGTCCGAACCCCTACCGAGCCTATAGGTGACATTCTCCGTACAATTCGGTCTATTTGTCTAAAAGTATTGCATATCGGGCCTAAGGGGTGGTAAATGTCAGACTCATATTAGTATGATAAATCGTGTCGGTGTGGAACCCAATTCAACCTGAGAAACTATTGGTGTATCTACCAATAAATCTCACTTGCCCTGGCCAGAGACTTGGGGTATCGGATAACCGTACACAACGCGATATCGACTCCCTATACCGGGAGAGACGAATTCCTTCTATCATCCACTGCCTCCAAGTGCTTTGGGACTAAACCCAAGTACTACCGATTTGCACGACTCTTTAAAGCCGTGGTAGGGTAGTAATCTAAGTACAGTGATAACACACTCTAGACTAATGGTGATGTCAAGTCATCGGACTATCTGTACTCATGTTACCAGAGAACTGCTATCCGACGATAGGTATAATACCAACTAATAGTTGCCAAAGAGTACATCCAGTGTAACTCATAAACTAATGAGCACATGTATACTATCTTTGGTACCATATACCAATGGCTGTGAGACCGGGCATCTTCCCTGACGGTGATAAGAAACGTATACACCAGTCTACTCTGGAGTATCGATATCCAGTCTCGATAATCCTATGACTAGGGACAATTTTAAGGATGTGCTTATAGACTACCCAGCTCCCACAAGCATGATTGCCATCACAACGCTGGTAGTCAAGAAAAGATCCTAAGGGCTCTATGAACATGTATTAGCAATATGTAAAAAGGAACATATACACATGTTGAGATAGATTCAAACCAGATAGCAAACTGTCATATTGATCAAGACTGTTTTATAGATGTATATATCCAAAGCTTCCAAAATATAATATACAATCACGTACTATACAATAATGGCATCTAGGGCATATGTAGGGTTCCTAGGCACTCTTGTGAAGGTTCATAAGGCATCAAACATGCCCGAATAAAATTTTAGACGTGCCAAACAACCCAAAGCCGGGATCTTTGCTAGATTATTAGGGTTTAACATGCAAGTAAACATCTTTACTACTAAGTGTGAGGGATTACAACCTTTGTAGTCCGCTCCTTCGCTTCACAAGCTCCGAATAGAAGTCCCTTTGCCGCGATCCACGATCTCCCAGACTCAAGAGAGGCTCCACGACTCGAACGATCCATGATAGCTTGTCGTATTCCTTTTCTCCGATGATCTACGTCGAAGTTGCAATAGCTCAAGCTCTCTCACTCTAATGAGGTGAACACCCTAATCTAATGGGCTAGATTAGATGAGGATGATGAAGTAGTATTTATGCTTTCTTTTTATATCATAATCTCACATGAAATCATCACAAAAGAAATTTCTAGTGAGCTCTTTTCAAAACTCAAGAGAAAAGAAGATGAAGAATAATAAGATTATCCTTTTGTGATGAATAGTAGATAAGAATATATGATTGATCATAGAACCATGGTCAAGGATAAGAAGGTTAACCTTTGTAGAGAATAAACTAGGGTTAGGGTTTGGTTAGGTTTTAAAGAATGAGTCATAAGATAATATCAAGCATAATATCTTACACTTGACAAAAGGAAAGCTTCTAGATGGTGCAAGAAGAAGCTAATCCTAATCAAACCCTAACCTTGCTTAACCTCTACTAAACATGTTCTATTATCAACCATATCATGTCACAATAATATATATCACATATATATTATATATTTGTAACAAAAGAAAATAATACAATTAATATATATCGCATATATATCAATGTATTATCCGGTGAGAAAATGAAATAATAAAGCGAGCCAATATTAGATAATGTAATACAATATATCATATATATTATTATACATTAAATCATCGAATCAACACTTGATCCGACGATCCGACTATATCGAATATAACTGACTAATATATCATGTACCGATTCATCGAATCAACACTTGATCCGATGACCCGGTTCATATCTAAATATCGCGAGAATACAATACGGTATCTCATATCGTATTATCCTCGGTTCTGCACATATCACATATGTGCCTCTACTCCGTTTTGCCTGAGCCAAGAAACCTCTATGTAGGACTCTAAAAAATCGTCAATACGCCGGTAGCAGGTGATGATCATATCAAACACCCACAAGCTGCAAGCGGTCAGCTAAACGTAACAGCCACCCAGGTATTGAGCGATCAGAAGATCACCAAGCTAGCCTGTACGTTCTCCTGTGAATCCAATCAGTAACACTCCCGTACAGTCCGGTCTGTTCGTCTGATATGTCGCATATCAAGTCTAGGGGGGGTATACGTCAGACCCCAGTAACTGATAAGTCGTGTCGATGTGAGGCTCATAACAGGTCGAGAAACTACTGGTAACACTTACCAGTATATCTCTATATCAGCCCTGGCCAGGGACTTCCAGTTATAGCCAATGAACACAGCACAACATCAACTCCTTATACCGGGAGAGACGAATCCCCTCCTATCGCTCATTGCCTCTATGTGATTCGGGACTGTACCCAAAAGCCACCGTTTTGCACGCCCTTTTGGACGTGGCAAGGTGGAAATCAAAGCACAGTGGGAATCACACAAGACTCTATGACGATCTCGGGCTTACAGACTACCCTGTACCAGTGTCACCGGAGAACTGCCATCTGACATGTGGTATATCACTATCTGGGAGTTCTCGGCGAGTCCGTCCAGTGTACCCAGTCTCCACCGAGCACCCGTACACCATCCTTGATATCAAACACCGATGGATATGGGATCATCCATCGCCCATGATAGGGTCAAGATGCGTATACACTAGTCTACTCTGGTGTATCGATGCCCTGTCTTGATATACCCTCAACTAGGAACAGTTATAGGATGTACTCATCGACTACCATGGCCCCACTAGTATGATCTCATCATAGTCCCAGTAGTCGAGTACAGATCCTAAGGGCTTTATCAACATGTGAGAGAAAGACAGTAAACCAATACAAGTCAACATGTTAAGATAAAGTGAAACCAAATAGCATACTATCATGACGAGCAAGAAAGTCCTCTCTGTATATATCTAAGCATCCATCATAATATACATCATATGTACAACAATGGCCTCTAGGGCATATACATAACTAACAGCATATATACCTAACAATCTCCCATTTGCATCTAGGCCATATATTGGCGCATCTCAGACCTATCATCTCGAATAGCCTTCAACCATCAAAGGCGTACACACCCAAAATTCCACGTGTAACAAATAGTCAAAAGAGGCTATCTCTCTCGACCCATCTACCCATTCAAAGGTTCCCCCTCATGGTCCCCAATCAAAATACACAGACAACACAACTTTGAATTAGGGTAAATTGTCAAAACCCTAGGCATTTTTTCCTGCTGTTAAAAACCCGCTGACCTCGAAACGGTAGTCAAAACCTCCCGAAAAAGTTTTTAGTTGATAAGAAACCTCTTACCTGTGATATTTAGCAGTCTCCCGCTATATCTAATTTCCTACGATATCTAAGTAATCGCCAAGTTTTTCGACTACCGCTTTGAGGACAGAAGGTATTTGACCGCAGGAAAAAATGCTTGGGGTTTTTGACAATTTACCCTTTGAATTATTTATAGAAGATTAGCATAAAGATCAAAGAAAATTTATTTAGGATACAAAAATATTTCTTGGCAATGTGTTATGTCGAGAATCAATTAAGATTTCAATCCGAGACGCTTTCTTTTTTACTTAGAACATTGAGTTCCTCGTCTGCCTATCTGCCCAGCATGATTCATGTTTATTGATTTTGTTCATGACTTAAGCTAAACATGTTCGGCTCATTTCTCGTCGGCCCTTGCCAACATCATGAACTCATCATCAAATCAGACAACCTTTTAGCTTTTTACTTCAACCATCAAGTATCTACACGGAAAATTCTACGTTGTGCAGGCGGTATATGTCCGGTCATGAGAGAGAAAGATATTAGCACAAGGGTCCCATAAAGTTGTCTAAAAATACCCGAAAATCTCTTTCTTTCTTTCTCTTGTCTGGATTTTATACATCTTGCACAACCAATAATTTCTCCACTGCACACCCGAAATACACACCCGAAAGAAGCCCACATGTCACAGAGTCGAAAGACGGCTGTCTCGTCGACCCATCTACCCATTCAAAGGTCCATGGATCCCCAATCAAAAAAAAAAAACACGCGCCCGAAAAAAAAGGACACAACGAAGTCCTAATTAATACCATCACGTTTACATTGTATTCTCCCCACGTCAAAACACCCACTTGGTCTCTACACGCCTTTCCTTACCTCCCTCCACCACCGGCCACCTCTCCTCTCCTCTCCTTATAAAAATCAACTCCCTCCCTCACTCCCCTCATCATCAACACCTCCTCAACCCAAACTCGAAAATTTAAATAATAAAAAGCAATACCTAACTAACAATGGCGGCAGCGGCGGCGGGGGCGGTCTCCGCTTCTCTTCTCTTCCACTCTCCGTCTCCGATCATGAAATCGTCCCTCGCACAGAAACCCGCCGCCTCTCCCCCGCTCCCGTCGTCCTCGAAGCCCCTCCGCAAGATACCCGGCGACTACGGGCTCCCGCTCATCGGCCCCCTCCGGGACAGGTTCGACTACTTCTACAACCAAGGCCGAGACGAGTTCTTCAAGTCCAGGATCCAGCAGCACAGGTCCACCGTCCTCAGGGTCAACATGCCCCCAGGCCCTTTCGTCTCCCCCGACCCCCGAGTCGTCGCCCTCCTCGACGCCGCCAGCTTCCCCGTCCTCTTCGACAACTCCCTCGTCGAGAAGAAGGACCTCTTCACCGGCACCTTCATGCCCTCCACCGACCTCACCGGCGGTTACCGCACCCTCTCCTACCTCGACCCCTTGGAGCCCAACCACGCCCCTCTCAAGAAGCTGCTCTTCTTCGTGCTGTCGTCGCGGCGGCAGCACGTGATGCCCGAGTTTAGAAAAACTTTCGGGGAATTGTTCGTGAATCTTGAAACGGGGATTGCGAGGCATGGCAAGGCCGATTTCGGGGAGGCGAATGATCAGGCGGCGTTCGCCTTCCTGGCGAGATCTCTGCTGGGGAAAGATCCGTTGGAGTCTAAGCTGGGATCTGATGGTCCGAAGCTGATAACCAAATGGGTTCTTTTCCAATTGGGGCCTCTTCTGACCCTCGGCCTCCCCAGCCTTCTCGAAGATCTCTTGCTCCATTCCATCCGTCTGCCTGCGGCCTTGGTGAAGTCAGACTACAATAAGCTTGCGGATTTCTTCCGCGACTCGGCCGGGCCGGCGCTCGACGAGGCCGAAAGGCTCGGGATCTCGAGAGAGGAGGCCGTGCACAATTTGCTATTCACTATATGTTTCAATGCCTTCGGCGGCATGAAGATCCTGTTCCCGGGACTGCTCAAATGGCTCGGCCGAGCCGGGGCAGTCCTGCACGGGAAGCTCGCAGCCGAGATCCGGTCCGCTGTTAAGGCCGGCGGCGGGGAGGTCACGATGCGGGCCATTGAGCAGATGCCGCTTGTGAAGTCGGTGGTGTACGAGGCGCTGCGCATCGAGCCGCCGGTGTCGCTGCAGTACGGGCGCGCCAGGCGGGACTTTGTGATCGAGAGCCACGACGCGTGCTTCGAGGTCCGCGCCGGGGAGCTGCTGTTCGGTTACCAGCCGTTCGCGACCAAGGATCCGGTTGTCTTCGAGCGAGCCGAGGAGTTCGTAGGGGATCGGTTCGTAGGGGAGAAGGGGGAGAGGCTGCTGAAGCACGTACTGTGGTCGAACGGCCCCGAGACGGAGGAGCCGACGGTGTCGAACAAGCAGTGCGCAGGTAAAGACTTTGTCGTGCTCGTGGCCAGGATGATGGTGGTTGAGCTGTTTATGAGGTACGATTCCTTCGACATCGAGGTTGGGTCGGGGCCGTTGGGGTCCTCCGTTAAGCTGACCTCGCTGAAGAGGGCGAGTTTTTGAAGGAGCCAGATACTACCAGATAAAACGGCCGATGGTGCTTGTCGTCTCTCGTGGCAATTTTTACGTGTCTTGCATATATAATGATGCTCCCAGAGCACCATAAAAAATAAAAATAGAGAGGAAATAGCAGGGGGCTCCGGAAGGGTGTTTTGTTAAATGTTTTGGAGGGTAGTAATTGTTTATATATGTTTTATGTATTTTTTAGTTGTCGTTATGGGATAAGGTCTGAGATTTGAGAAAAGCGAAAATGAAGGTGATGGCTGACCTAATAATGTTTGGCAAAATTGTGAGGTCTTTTGGTTGGAGTAATATTCTTGTGCGGAAGCAAACCGGAACTTTCAAGATATTTATTTTGTTGCTTTATTAAAATTTGAATAGACTCCAAACTTGTTCTGCATGGACTAACTAGCAAGCATTTCCATTGCTTGTTTTAACTTAAATAGTGTATGGAAGTTAATTGAACGGTGATAAAGTAGATCCTATATTGCATGGTTACTTTCAAAATTTTCTCAACCTCGTTTTGAATGGAAAACAAGCATGGAGCATAGGGAATAAGAAAAAAATTAATAATTTAGTCTTCTCTTTATTACTTCTAAAAGGTAAAAATATAATACCATTGAAAATATTATTTTTTTTGTTTGTTTTCTTGATGAAAGAAATTTAGGAAGTTCGTTCATCTTAACTTCATTCTTCATAAAAAAAAAATTACAAACAAACATAAGAAATAACATTTAGAACTACTTTTATAATTTTTTTGGACGCTATTTTAATATTACTTCTGCTTCTTTTGGTACTTCCGGACAGCCAAACAGACCCTTAAGACATATTTGTTTGACACGAAGCACTATAAAAATAGTGGAAGTGAAGTGTTTGGAAGTTACTTATTTCCAAAAATGTCTTCTGCTTATTTTTGGGTAGTGATTATGAAGCAGGAGAGGAATAAGACAACAAATATTTTTTAATACTATTTCTTTCTTACATATGCAAGAGAAAAAACATATGGTTCATATGTTTTTTTTTTTTTTAATGTTTTGCTCAAATACAATTCTTCCTTTCAAAATACAAGCAAACAAACTGTATAAGTAACTTTTAGGACTTATTATATGACCTTTTTTGTAATAAATTTCGGTTTTTTCGGTACTTCCGATCTACCAAACCGCATAATAATCTATATGCTCATACAATGTTGTAGTAACTTAATTTGACCAACCGAAAGAACAAATTTTCTATGAATTTTATTAGTGCACATCTCTTGCATTTTAATGTGAGGGCTTTTTAAAAAAATATATTTTATACTCCCGTGAAGTCTATGTGAAGTCTATCGTACTCGTGTAAACTCCTTTCGGATTTTCATATTTGTAATTAAACCTCTTATCTTTTTGTGTTGTTTCAATACCGCCTTGTCTTTAGAATGGACGCATGTGCATAAAAGATTAACTTGTTTAAAATTTAACCTATTAAATTTGATTTATAATTTTAATTAAATCTTTCATTTTCATTACTAAACCTTGCTACCTTACTTTAGGCTTCGTGTTACTGCTCATGCCTTCATATTCATGATATATAATAGTGAAATAAATTTAAAAATATATGATAATAATCTATAAGTTACAAAAACTTGATGAAAGTTTGGAATAATATAACTCTAATGTATAGTTTAAAAATGATTTAAAAAGGGTACAATTTAGGGGGAAAGTTCATTATGTTTGTTTTCAAAAGACAAAATTCTTTTGAACAGTATTAATAAAAAGGTGTTTTTTTAATAACATTTTAATAATTTCAGAAGCATATAGAAATAAAACGATCATTGGGGGTTATAATTTACTGCAAGACCGCAGAGTGTATTTACTAAATTCTCTATCCTCATGTGCATCACTTGTTGTTTATTATATCTAGTGTTTTGCATGCATCATGCGCACATACATATTTAGAAATTATGAAAGAAGACCTGAAAAGGATTGATTTTTCTTGAAAAATTAAGGATTTTAGTTAATTATAAAACGATTTTATAGATTTGAGAAGATATTGTTATTCAGATACTTAAATTGATTTATTATATACAAGTTGGCTTAAATATTTCTGTACAATTCAAACAGTCAACCCCGAAAACAAAGCAAGAGAATTTAAAGAAATATATGTTTCCCAATAAATAAATGTCCCACAAAAACCTATTAGCAGCCGATCGGAACCATTTTCAATTATCACTCAATTTGTTATGGATGATCGAGATAAACGTGGATACAAACATCAAACAAATCCCAAAAAACAGAAAAGATCAACTCAAGAAGACACGGGCAGCAACAGAGAACGTTTCACTATTTATGGAGAATTACATAATTTCTCTTCTCTCTCAATTTTCTATCTCTAACCCTAAACAATTAGCTTCATATTTATAGTCTACAATTAATCCTTAGAGATGAGCATAAGATTGAAATTTGGATCTAATCAAATATACAATTTAAATAAAATATCTAATTTAAATTTTATCTCCGATTTAAATGTTCTTTAAATAACTGATTTGTATTTATCTCTAATAAACAAATCCAAAAGCAAATATGATTTGGCTTATAGAATCAATTCCAACAATCTCCATCTCGATTTTAAAATCCGTCAGCTGTGAACCGTCCTGCCAGATATCTACTACTGCTGATCGCCCTTAAGGCTATTTCTATCTATTAATACTGAGTAAGTCCAAACAATTTATGACCTTGCGAGTAGGTACCGGCTTAGTAACATATCTGCTGGGTTGTCTTCTGTACCAACCTTCTATATCTTGATCCTTTTCTCAGTCCGGATGAAATGATATCTCACATCGATGTGCTTAGTCCTATCATGATGCATCTGATCGTTTGCAAAACATATAGCAATCAAGTTGTCACAAAATAACACAGTTTGATCTTGATGTAAGCCAAGAACACCGGCTAAACCTTTTAACCAGATGTTGTTGGATATGTATGCCCTGGATCACCGGCTACTTTTAAACAGTTTGATCGGATGAGCTTGTTCATCGACCTTCCTTTTCGATAGATACCTGGGTAGCCATTACGTACATTTAGTACCGCTGACGTGCTTGTGGTTATAGATTTATCCAGTAACTCACTGTCAGCATACTGTCGAGTTTTTAGAGTCCTACATAGATGAAAGTATGTCTTAGCACCTCTACTAGGTTTCCACATGCATCAAGTATGCAATTTTTAAAAAAATCCAAAGGTCTAAACTACACTAATCTAGAATTGAACTAGAGAATTAGGGTTTGAATGAATGTAAACAAGTTTACACTAAGTGAATAGAGAATACAAGCTTTGTAGACCAGTCCTTCACGTCTAAAGCTCCAAGTAGTAGTCCGTTAGCTCCAAGTAGTGCTCCCAAGAACTCTTCTTAGGCTTCACTTGGTGAAATGAACGAGCTTACTTCGTCGTTTTCGTGGCCGAAAATGATCCATCTTAAAATTACTCTAACTTAAGCTACCACTACTACAATAAAAGGTTTCCCCTACGGCTTTATCCGTAGGGGCAAAGCACTGCCCCTACGGATATGTTCGTAGGGGCACAAAAATACACTGTAGGTGCAAAGGCCGCAGGTGCAAGTCTTCGTCCTGAACATGCCCCTACAGAGAAATAATTACCCCTACGGACGACACCGTAGGGACAAAATATTTATTTAATTTATCGGTTTATAAAATAAAATACTTTCCCCTACGGAGTTCTTCGTAGGTCCAGATATGAGCCCCTACAGATATATTCGTAGGTCCATCTGGACAAAATATTTATTTAATTTATTGGTTTATAAAATAAAATACTTGCCCCTACGGATAACTACGTAGCGCCTGAACATGCCCCTACGGTGTTCTCCGTAGGTCCATATAGAAGCCCCTATGGATACATGCGTTGGGGCAAGTGTAACGCCTGTTACCGAGTCAATAGGGGCAAAATATCAGGTATCCTGATATTTAGCCCCTACAGCTAACTGTGTAAGGGCAAAGGTTGGATCTACGAATTAATCCTTGGGGCAAAATATGGCCCCACGGATTAATCCGTAGGGACAAAATATCAGGGTTTTTTTTTAAAATGGGCTTCCTATTTTTTCCCTGCCCTGTGCACAATAATATATATATATATCATATAACCAAATACAGCAGTATTCATAATCAATATCTCACGCATAATATATAAAAGAAATAAACAAACAAAATACGATATCAATCTAAATCATCGTGAACACGCAAACAACACCAATATCGTCCAAAATATATACAATATGTATCATATAAGTACATACATGCTTAAAATATAAAAAACGGCTACCCAAGCTCGGTCCAGCTCCTCCACCTCTGATAAACGTCGTAATCTGGCGCATCTGCTCCTCGGTGCAGCCCTGAGTCGTCAAACCAATGAAGGAGCGGACTGTGCAGGGGTCTGAGCGGGTTTTGGAGCTGCAGGAGTGGCTTGCGGAGCCGCAGCCGAGGTAGTAGCTTGCGGAGCCGCAGCCGAAGGAGATGCATGTGGAGCCGCAGCCTGTCGCATCTGTTTAATTTTGTGTGTAATAAACAAGTAAGAACTGTCTATTAGATTTTAGTCGAATTCGTATCATTATCAGGTTATTGTGAAACCCCAATCTAAGAATACTTAGGGACTTAGGCCTCGTTTAGATATATAGTTTGGAAAACCGTAGTTTATTTTAATTAGACAGTTTTATGTAAGTATCATTAATCAAAGCTAAGTCTACAACAAATAAGCTCAGGCTACTAATATTGCATATATTACTATCTATAATATGATATAATATTTTACTATTAAGTAGTATACTTACCAATATCTCCTTCAACTCCTCGACGGCGGTCTTCAAGGCGGAAACATCATACTCTAGACATCGCCCACAGGAGGTAGGGGAAGTAACCACCGGAGTGGAGTCCAATCTCATATGGGCCCTGCTAGGACTCAGTCACCGGCCTTTCTTCCAACCTCCGTGTTGCCCTCCGTGTGCGGCGTATAGCACCGGGGTCAGCAGCATCAGATCGTTCTGTCTAGTAAAATCGATCCCCGATGCCTCCGCCTGCTCCACCACCCGCTCTTACACCCACATTAACCATTAAAATATAAGTACATCATTTAAATTTGAATTTTTTCAAAACAAAAATTTCAAACCTGTTTGAATAAATATTAACACTTACGCAATACTCCTGGATAGCGGTGTCGGGGAATCGAAGCTCGTCCGTAGCGGGATCTGTCGAGGTGCCGTGGATGGCAAGATACGCGGTCAGCACGCTCAGTGTACCACCCTGCGCCAGGGTCTGAGCTCTCTGCAATTCACAAAAAATTTACATATATTATAAAATAACTCTTAATATTACATTATATCAGAGTAGATCTATTGTAATTTACCGATGCTTTCATGGCACGAGTAATATTCCTTGAGCCACCTGTATAAGTGGGGCGACCCCTCTTCGCCAACTTCCTATTCTCTTTATTTTGATCGGTATGTTTCTGCACAACACATTCAGATTTAGTTTTCTAATTAAGCAACACAAAAAAATAAATTATATACTAAACAATGAATTACATTTAAATTACAAACCTGTTTGGGCTGAGAGTCGAAATATTGGCACAAGAGAGACCGTGTATCTACGTCGACTCTCGCAAAGGCCGGAGTATGTAGGAGAGCCGCTCTCTCTGCCTCGGGGGTCGCCATCCACAGAGAATAGCAGTCGATCTTCAGCTCGTTCCTATTGTATCGGATCTTTGATTGCATGTTCTTCATCAGGCCATGGTACAGAGCATAAAGATCGAGCACTCTCTCAGGGTGATCAAGGTCGGGTACAGGCTGAAAGTCGTAATCCAACTGCAAATACAAAAAACAATGTTATTAAATTGCAAGTGTTAAATAGTAATAAATTTATTAGATAAGTCAAATAAAAATATATATTAATACCCGGGCTTGATTCCAGAAGAGGGCAAATGAGCGCCGGTGCCGATCGCCCCACTCAACGTGAAGTGGATACTTCTTCACGAGGCGGCTCTCATCCCCATATATCGGCCGAACCTCTCGGCAGAATCACCGGTATAGCGATAATCGGAGGTAAAGAAGAGGGGGATGCTGCCTCCCTCTAGCTCCGTCGGGCCTCAGCCTATAGGACTGATTTGGGCCTCGAGTCCCCCTTTCGGGATGGGGCTGCTCTACATCTACAAGAAATATCAAGACAATCAATATTAAGACAAACTGGTATTAAGAAATCAAGATTTAACGAAAATTGAAGTGTGATATATACCTCCGGCGACAGAAGCACGAGTCTGGGCCCGGGCAGCAGCACGAGCAGGACGATAGTTCCTCCGGTGAGGAATAGCTGATGACCCGGACGTGGATGCATCCCCTCCAACTAGAAAATAAATATCGATAAAATTACATGAAGTTCATGTTTATTCTTAAAGGATATGTAAAATAAAAAAATATTTTATATTTATTCATACTAACCTGCAGACAGAGCGGAGGGCATAGAAGTGGCGGGAGTGGCCCATGCACCAGACGTAGACGCACCACCTATAATTAGATAATCAAACATTGGCTATATAAGTAATTGCAAAAAGAATGTGTATATCAATAATATAACATTCTAAATCAACATGCATACACTATAAGATATATAAACATACCTGCAGGTGCGGTGGTGGCCTCTGCCCGAGTTGTGGAGACACCACCTACAGCTAGACAATTAAAAAATGATTATCTAAGTATGTAAGAGTAAAAATAATGTATGTATATTTATGATATAGCATTCTAAATCAATATGCATGCACTATAGGATATATAAACATATCTGGAGGTGCGGGAGTGGCATCTGCCTCTGATGTGGACGCACCACCAACAGCTAGACAATCAAATATTAACTATATAAGTAATTTTAACATAAATATGCATGTATATCCATAATATTACATTCAAAATAAATATGCATGCAATATACCTAGAGGTGTGGCAAAGTCCACATAGAAAGAGGCATTCGAAAGGGTCTCCGATCGGGGTGTAAGACCGGCCCTCTGAAGCTCCCTACACAGCTCTCCGGGCGGCAGAACTGCTCTGCCTCTGCCGGTGCCGCGGCTGGTGCTCCTGCCGCCCCTCGCTGCTCCCGTCATCGTTAACAAATCTAGACAAGAGTACAATCATTACATATTCATGCTATATATGTATAGATCATAAAATGTGAAGTAATAATATAACATTACTGATAATCTTTTTCGTTTCGTGGACGTATTAGACATATCTATTTGGATTTCAACATCGATATCATTTCTAACCCACGTAACTTCTTGATCAGCCGAAGACTGTTAGTTATATGTATGCCCTAGAGGCCATTACTGTACATACGATGTATATTGTAATGGATGCTTGGACATATATAGGGAGGACTTTCTTGCTCGACATAATAGTATGCAATCTGGTTGTACTTTATCTTAACGTGTAATCTGATTGTGTCTATGTTACATGTTGATAAAGCCCTTAGGATATATTCTCGACTACTGGGACTATGATGAGATCATACTAGTGGGGCCACGGTAGTCGACGAGTACATCCTATAACTGTTCCCAGTCGAGGGTGTATTGAGACAGGGCATCGATACACCAGAGTAGACTAGCGTATACGCATCTTGACCCATATGATGGGCGATGGATGATCCCATATCCATCGGTGTTTGACATCAAGGATGGTGTACGGGTGCTCAGTAGAGACTGGGTACACTGGACGGACTCGCCGAGAACTCCCAGATGGTATTATACCTCACGTCAGATGGCAGTTCTCTGGTGACACTGGTACAGAGTAGTCTGTAGACCCGAGATTGTCATAGAGTCTTGTGTGATTCCCACTGTGCTTTGATTTCCATCATACCACATCCAAGAGGGCGTGCAAAAGGTGGCTTTTGGGTACAGTCCCGAATCACATGGAGGTAATGAGCGATAGGAGGGGATTCGTCTCTCCCAGTATAGGGAGTTGATGTTGCGCTGTGTTCGATTGGCTATAACTGAAAATCCCTGGCCAGGGTTGCTGAGATTTACCGGCAAGTGTTATCAGTAGTTTCTCGAACTGTTATAGACCTCATATCAACACGACTTATCACGCTACTGGGGTCTGACGTTTACCACCCCTAGGCGAGATATGCGACATATCAGACGAAGAGACCGGACTGTACGGGAGTGTTACTGACTGGATTCACAGGAGAATGTACAGGCTTACTTGTTGATCTTCTGAGCGCTCAATACCTGGGTGGCTGTTACGTTTAGCTGACCGCTTGCAGCTTGTGGGTGTTTGATATGATCATCACCTACTGCCGGCGTATTGACGATTCTTTAGAGTCCTACAAAGAGGTTTCTTGGTTCAGGCAAAAAGGAGTAGGAGCACATATATGATATGTGCGGGACCGAGAACAATACGTGTATGTGTTACCGTATTAGATTCTCGCGATATGAGATATCGGCCGGATATATGTGATATAGCCAGGTCATCGGATCAAGTATTGATTTGATAAACTGATTCAGATTATATTAGTCGGTTATTTGTGAAATAGCTGGATTATCGGATCAAGTGTTGATTCGATAATTTAATGTATAATTATATATTTGATATATTAAATTACATTAACTGACATAAGCTCACTAAAAGATTCTTTTTCTCACTCGGGTAATACATTGATATATATGCGATATATGTTAATTGTATTATTTTATTTTGTTACAATAAATATTGTATACGTGATATATAATATTGTAACATGTTAGGGTTATTAATGCAACATATTTAGTGAAGATTTAACATGGTTAGGGTTTGATTTGGGTTAATCTTTTCTACAACCTTCTAGAAGGTTTTTGTTTTGTTTTGTGCAAAGATATTTGTTTTGATATTTTGCAAGATATTTGTTTAACCCAACCAAACCTTTAATCTTAGTTAAATCTCTACAAAGGTTACTTGAACCATGGTTGAATTTCTAACCTCATTATGGATTCATTATTCATCACAAAAGGATTATTATTCATCTTCTTCCTTCTTCTTCTTTGCTTAAAAAACTTTCTAACTTTTTGAGAGGTGATGATTTTGAGTGAGATTATGATAATAAATGAGAGCTAAAATCCTACTTCATCATCGTAATCTATCCTAGCCGTTTAGATTAGGGTGTTCACTTCATTTAGTGAGTGAGAGCTTGTGTTAATGAAACTTCAAGGTAGATCATTTTTGTTATCGAAGATCGGAAGCAAGTTTGCATCTTTCTCTTCGTGGAGCCTCTCGAGAGTCTGGAACTTGATGATCGCAGCGAAGGGACCACAACACGGAGCTTATAAAGTGAAGGACCGGACTACAAAGGTTGTAATCCCTAACTCTTAGATATTAAAGTGTTTAACATGCTTTGTTTCGCCTAATCTCTAGTCTAAGATTTTGGTTTAGGGTTGTTCGGCACGGCTAAATTTTAAATCGGGCATGGTTGATACCTTATAAACCCTTATGCGTGTGCCTAGTAACCCTACAGTGGTATCAAAGCTAAGCTAGAGCTTTAGGCGAAGTCTGGGCGAAGTTTAAAGTCCGATCGAACTTCGAATACCCGGTTTATACCCTTTTCTGGAAATTTTTCAAAAAGTTAAAATTTTTCATATTAAAAATGCTCAAAAAATCAGCAGGGAATTCTATGGACACCTGTGAAAAACGACACCCTAAGTCCACTATAGCGCCGCGGAACCGCGGCCAAAATGGGGTATTGGCGGCGGTTCCACGGCAATAATTATTAGTTAGGGTATCATTTTCCAACAGTAACATCCGTATGTGTTACCTACTGCTTCTGGGAATTTTTAATTTGTACTCATGTGTTGAGTTTTCTGGGATGTATTGGGGACTCGTTGATTCGATCGGATAATTTAACTTCGTTTAAGTTTTTCCGGATAATTTTAGAACGTGTTAAAAAGTTCGAACGGATATCAATAACTCACTTTTTGCCCTGTCGGAAATTTTTTCAAAAGTTGGATTTTTTCTCGAGTTTGAAACTTCCGGAAAATCATGCAAGTAACGGGGTGGACCCTCTAAAAGACAACAAACCTTAACTCGATTATGTGACCGTCTGAACCGCCTTTAAACCTTAGGGTTTGGGGCAGTACGGCGTTGCCACATGTGAGGCGTTGGCTTGACCCTTCTACGGCTGGACCATTGGTACTGTGGCATGTGATAGATGCTTTTAAACTCCGCTCAAGTGTTGAGCTATTTAGGAAAACTTGAGTGTTTTATTATTTGATCGGAAAGTTTAACATTGTCTATTTATCTGGAATGTGATACAATATTTAGAATCCACAAGTAGTTATGAGATAACTAATTTGAATGTTATAAATCTAGCAGTTTAGTCTCAGATGATCGGTTGCCACGGGATTTTGATGTGATCAAAATTCCGTCACAATCACGTAGCGTACGTGGATACTCTCCGGGTAAACTTAATAGACAGCCACATCCCATAGCCCCGACCAAGTGACTGTAGGAGAACCCCGTCGCCAAAAGTATCCGTTCGGGTGCTCGCGGCAGCGGTGTTCCGCCTTAGTGTACTTCATCGACGGCATCGGGGGTGCGGCCGTCTACTAAAGTTTGCGACGAGCATTCGATCAGGATGTCGGGAATCTTGTTGAATTACCCGACTTGATATTGAAAAGAGTTTTCGATAAAGAGACTAAAATGCGGGGTTTATAATAGTTAGGCATGCGATATCTAAGGAATTCATTTGTCTAGGCATGCGATGTCTAAGAAGATTGCGGATTCCAACTGTTGTAGTTTTATACTTTCTTTTCTGCAACCGTAAGTGTAATATGTGGTGTATCGCCGGTTTCGTTGCTTTACATCAACGACAATTGTGGTACGCATATTTACTTACGTTGATGATATGAGATTTTATATGTTGCTGTGATATGTTATATTGGATCGTCGCGTTTTGAATAGCCGGGGGTTTTATGTGAGATGAGGGTTTTTATTTTCATTCATGTAAAATTCATTTGTATGTAATATTCTTTTATTGGGGCACTTCCGGGCTGAGGATGATGTCACCATTGTATATTATTTACTTTTCCGCATTAGGTAGACCCAAGGCGGGGAGCACAAGTAACCGGGTTCTAGGGTCCAGTGGGAGACCATCTCGAGGAGTCGAGACCGGGTCTCCTAACCCTAGAATTGGCAGTGTTGCTTGCTGCTCTCATAGGGGTCTAGGGATGTGGGTTTGGCTATTCATCGCGACCGTGGAATCCGTGTTTTATACAGGCTCGTTTTAAAACACGGATGTCCTAGTATATCCAATATTTCATATATGTTTCTTCTGCTGTAATGTTCTGTGATGAGATCATATTACTGCCTGAGACGAATGTTTATATTATATATATGAGATATTTGTTATATTGCAGATTTTGTTTCAAAAGTGATGCTTGTGAAGCACAATAAAATGGGACTTCATTAATGAGATTAATGAAACTAAAAGAAACCTAAAGATATTGTAGAAACTTGTTTAAAAACTAGTAGCTCTAGTTCTTGCTTTGCATAGCGGTGTTCCTTGTAGAACATTCAGCACCTTATTCGATAAGGAAAGAGTCGATATCCCTTCACCGGGAGTGACCTCTTTAGCGAAACTAGCAGATGCTACAAACTCGGTTTGTCTTTTGATTGCTTCTATAGTTTTTGCTTTGCATAGTGATATTTGTGAAATATCCTGCACCTTATTCGATGAGGAAAGAGCCGACGATCCCTTCACCCGGAGTGACCTCTTTAGCGAAACTAGAAAAGCCTCAAAAACACTACATTTAAAATCACTCGATTCTACAACGATATCAACAGCACTTGCTTAGTCTTTTTCTAGCTTGATTGCTAAGCATGGTTTGGAAAGGTCAGCTGAAAGACGGTAGCGGGGCCAATTTCTCGTACTTGCTCAGTGTGCCCCCCTTTCGTCGAGTGCCCCGCCCGGTTCACAATGAAAAGAAAAGCGGAGGCCCGCATCTACTAGCATTTTGGTTTGGAATATATTCTTTATCAATGGCCCACCCTTTCTTTGAACCTTATCAATGATCGAACTTACAGATATGAACTGAGTGCCATTTGATGAGTAAGATCGAACAAGGGGGAGGGACGCAAAGGGTTTTCTTAAAAACTTGTCGTAGCACTCCGTCATTTCAGATAAGTTCTGGTTAGTATTCGTGCTGCGTTTGTTGACCTTAGCCAAGGCGTAGTGTGCGGTAGCTGATTAGCGCTTATCTGTATAAGCATACAATGCGATTGAGTTAGGGTAGTCGTGCGACTTTGTTGACCTTAGCCAAGGATCGTGCGGGTGGGTTTAATTCAATCGGGAAATGACGGCTTGAACTTGGTTAGCACTTATGATTTTTTGACCTTAGCCAAGGTCATAAGTTGCTAGGGACAAAATATTATCGGGAATTTCAAGTGTTGAAATTTGCAATGAGATTGCATACCTTCTATGAGATAGTTAGATCCCGATATCCGCTACGAGTAAGAGTTACTCCTGGGAGAGTTTTACACATTACAATTAGCCGATCAAGTAGGTGTCTAGAAAGGTGTCAACGGGGTTACGCCCCTGGAAAAACGAGGTTTATTTTAATTAGGTCCGTGCGGAAGCGCGGGGAACCTCCCTCAAAGTACCGGCACTGACCTGGCTGAAAGATTGGCGAACTTGTAGGGTGTAATTAATCCCGGCTAGTCTTTCCTTTTAGGGTTTGAAGGAAGATTTGACTAAAACAGTGGGAGACATCCTGATTAGATAAATTAATAACCGATCTAATCTTGTAAAAGCGCACGCTGAGTGTTTTCTTCTCTCTCTCTCCTGGTTACGACTATGTCATGCCTTAATCAAGATAATAATACGAATGTATTGACCGAACCCTCTTGTTATACTGCGCTAGAGAACGTTGGTCCCGCTCTAACTTATAATTGTAATAAGACAGAGCAGGAAATAGGGGATTACCAGAATTCCCGTGCCGCCCAAACGAAGAAAGTATATGCTGATGCATCTTCTTCGGGTGTGTTTATTACAGAGAACTGTTTCTCAGTATCCTTTACGTCCTGGGTATGAGATACTGGATCAGGATCCCGCATATGTAATTTGTTACATGGGCTACAGATAGGTGGAGAACTGAGAACGGGTGATAAGTTTCATAAGATAGAAACGGTACAAGTATTGCAGCCAAGTCTGTTGGTAGTTATCACCCTGTATTAACAAATACATTGATTCTGAACGAATGTTATTAGATACCGAACCTGATATACAACATCATATCAGTCTCTTTATTAGTAAAGAAAGGATATAATTTTGTATTGTTGGATAATGTTTTGAACATTTCCTGTATTAAGTGTTGATCGGTTCAGGCACGTTATCTAAAAGCATAGACGTTCTAAATCAAACCACAGTTCTTAATGTACAGAACACACATAAGAGGAAGAGTTCAGAAATGAACGAATCCTTCTTGAGGCATTGTAGACTAGGTCATATCAATGCGACCCGACTAGCTGAAGTTACATATAGATGCATATTTAAATTAGTTTGAATTTACATCTTGTGAAACTTGCCGGTCATGTCACAGAAATAAGATGACCACAGCTCCGTTTATTAGAAAAAGAGAAAGAGTTAGTGAACTCTTGGGATTGATACATGCTGATGTATGAAAGTCCCCTGTCTACACATGCCAAGACTGGTTCTTTGTACTTCATTACATTCTCTGATGATCTCTCAAGATTCAGACATATGTTCCTGATGAAACACAAGTCCGAACCTTTTGAGATATTCACAGAATATAAGTTAGAAGTAGAGAACCAAAAACGGGTATAAGTATTATATCCTTTGATGAGATCAGAGAGGAGAATACTTGAGCACGGAATTTCTGGACTACTCTAAAGGAGAATGAGATTCTCTCTCAGCATTACTCCTCCGTATACACCATAGCACGACGGTGTAACGGGGCAGAGCAATCACACCCTATATAATATGGTGTGCTCTATGATGAGTACTACTGAGTTTCCTATTTCCTTTTGGGAGTCGTGCACTTGAGAAGCTGCATACCTATTGAATAGGGTTCCAATCAAATCAGTTGCCTACCACATCATATGTGATATGGAATGGGAAGAGCCCATATCTTAAGTATGTTAAGATATGGGGTTGTCCAGCCTATATCTAAAAGCATAATCCGGACAAGCTCGAGGCAAAGTCAGATCTGTAGAAGTTTGTTGGATATCCCAAGCATTCGCAAGGGAATATCTTCTACCTAATCGAGGAACAAAAGATGTTTTGTTTCTCAGCATGCCACCTTTGCGAAAAGGAGTTTCTTGTGAAGAAATTATTGGTTATGAGGTAGAACTGGAAAGAGTTCTAGCTATACAAACTGCAGCTGATGATTTGGTAGAACCAAAGGATTCAATAGTTTCCAACGAACCTCGGCCGCTCCGCCGATCTAGTAGGGTTCCTCACCCACCTGAAAGATACTTCGGTTTTCTCTATGACAGTGGGAGCGAGGATTGCATCATGAGATGATGACCCAACTAGTTTCGAGCAGGCCATCAGGAGTGGCATTCTGTAAGAATGGCTGGATGCTTAGCGATCTGAGATGGAATCCTTATACACCAACAAAGTATGGACTTTGGTTGCTTTATCTGAAGGGTTAAATCCCCATCAGGAGCAAGTATATCTTGAGAAGATTACTTGGTGTACATGGAAAAGTTGAGACTTTCTAAGCTATGCTTAAGTCCATCCAGATCCTACCTGCCACGGCTACATACCATGGCTACGATATCTGGCGATTGGGTGTCATGACTGCTTTTCTAAATGATGATTTGGAAGAGAGCGTCTATAAGTACACAGCCAGAGGGCTTCGTAGACAGTGCGAGCAGCGGAAATGTGAGCAAGATGTTTTATATGATAAATTAGGCATCGCGGAGTTGGAACGTCTATTTTGATGTGGTAGTCAAAGAGTTTGACTTCATCAAAATGGTAGATAAACCTTGTATATACAAAAAGGTAGTAGGGAGTATAATGGTGATCCTCGTAGAGTACTTGGATGACATACTCTTGATAGGGAAGGAGTTTCCTATGCTACGCTCAGTCAATCTCCGCTTATCACAAGGATTCTCCATATTGGATCAAGGTGATACCTCCTAAATCCTAGGTTTTATATCTATGAGATAGATCTAAATAGATGTTAGAATTCTCACTAGTTGTAGTGAGATGGTATCAATGGATCCTGGGGAGAATCACTGGAAAGGTTCCAGGATGATAAGGATGGCTGAATGTCAGTCGCAGGCATTGTCTTTACCCTCAGTGGAGGGACGGTATGTTGGAAGAGTTCCAAGCTAGATACCATGACTTACTAGACGATTAAAGGCAAGATACATCGTTACCAAGGATGCTACCAAAGAGGCAGTCTGGATAGATATATGTTCATGAGATGAACTTCGTTCCTACCATTGTGTGACAATGGAGTTGTGGCTTTTGCCAAGGAACCCCCCGTCCTATCAGAAATCCAGATATAATTCTTAGGCAGTATCACCTGATCATAGAGATGGTTGATCTCCAGGGAGATCGAGGTTAGGAGAGTAGACACAGAGGACAACAGCGCGGATCCACTCACAAAGTCCTTTTTCCCAGTAGAGACTTTTATGGGATGGTTGAGTATGAGATACTTCAACCGCAGCTAATTGTTGGGTATGCGATACCACAACAGATGGCCCTAGTGCAAGTGGGAGATTGTTAGTTATATGTATGCCCTAGAGGCCATTACTGTACATACGATGTATATTGTAATGGATGCTTGGACATATATAGGGAGGAATTTCTTGCTCGACATGATAGTATGCTATCTGGTTGTACTTTATGTTAACGTGTACTCTGATTGTCTCTATGTTACATGTTGATAAAGCCCTTAGGATATGTACTCGACTACTGGGACTATGATGAGATCATACTAGTGGGGGTACGGTAGTCGACGAGTACATCCTATAACTGTTCCTAGTCGAGGGTGTATTGAGTCAGGGCATCGACACACCAGAGTAGACTAGCGTATACGCATCTTGACCCCATATGATGGGCGATGGATGATCCCATATCCATCGGTGTTTGACATCAAGGATGGTGTACGGGTGTTCAGTAGAGACTGGGTACACTGGACGGACTCGCCGAGAACTCCCAGATGGTATTATACCTCACGTCAGATGGCAGTTCTCTGGTGACACTGGTACAGAGTAGTCTGTAGACCCGAGATCGTCATAGAGTCTTGTGTGATTCCCACTGTGCTTTGATTTCCATCATACCACGTCCAAGAGGGCGTGCAAAAAGGTGGCTTTTGGGTACAGTCCTGAATCACATGGAGGCAATGAGCGATAGGAGGGGATTCGTCTCTCCCGGTATAGGGAGTTGATGTTGCGCTGTGTTCGATTGGCTATAACTGGAAATCCCTGGCCAGGGTTGCTGAGATTTACTGGTAAGTGTTATCAGTAGTTTCTCAAACTGTTATAGACCTCATATCGACATGACTTATCAAGCTACTGGGGTCTGACATTTACCACCCCTAGGCGAGATATGCGACATATCAAACGAAGAGACCGGACTGTACGGGAGTGTTACTGACTGGATTCACAGGAGAATGTACAGGCTTGCTTGTTGATCTTCTCAGCGCTCAATACCTGGGTGGCTGTTACGTTTAGCTGACCGCTTGCAGCTTGTGGGTGTTTGATATGATCATCACCTACTGCCGGGGTATTGACGATTCTTTAGAGTCCTACACAGAGGTTTCTTGGTTCAGGCAAAAAAGAGTAGGAGCACATATATGATATGTGCGGGACCGAGAACAATACGTGTATCTGTTACCGTATTAGATTCTCGCGATATGAGATATCGGCCGGGTATATGTGATATAGCCGGGTCATCGGATCAAGTGTTGATTCGATAAACTGATTCAGATTATATTAGTCGGTTATTTGTGAAATAGCCGGATTATCGGATCAAGTGTTGATTCGTTAATTTAATGTATAATTATATATTTGATATATTAAATTACATTAACTGATATAAGCTCACTAAAAGATTCTTTTTCTCACTCGGGTAATACATTGATATATATGCGATATATGTTAATTGTATTATTTTATTTTTTTACAATAAATATTGTATATGTGATATATAATATTGTAACATGTTAGGGTTATTAATGCAACATGTTTAGTGAAGATTAAATATGGTTAGGGTTTGATTTGGGTTAATCTTTTCTAGAACCTTCTAGATGGTTTTTGTTTTGTTTTGTGCAAAGATATTTGTTTTGATATTTTGCAAGATATTTGTTTAACCCAACCAAACCTTTAACCTTAGTTAAATCTCTACAAAGGTTACTTGAACCATGGTTGCATTTCTAACCTCATTATGGATTTATTATTCATCACAAAAGGATTACTATTCATCTTCTTCCTTCTTCTTCTTTGCTTAAAAAGCTTTCTAGCTTTTTGAGAGGTGATGATTTTGAGTGAGATTATGATAATAAATGAGAGCTAAAATCCTATTTCATCATCCTAATCTATCCTAGCCGTTTAGATTAGGGTGTTCACTTCATTTAGTGAGTGAGAGCTTGTGTTAATGAAACTTCAAGGTAAATCATCTTTGTTATCGAAGATCGGAAGCAAGTTTGCATCTTTCTCTTCGTAGGCCTCTCGAGAGTCCGGAACTTGATGATCGCAGTGAAGGGACCACAACACGGAGCTTATGAAGTGAAGGACCGGACTGCAAGTGTTGTAATCACTAACTCTTAGATGTTAAAGTGTTTAACATGCTTTGTTTCGCCTAATCTCTAGTCTACGATCTTGGTTTAGGGTTGTTCGGCACGGCTAAATTTTAAATCGGGCATGGTTGATGCCTTATAGACCCTTGTGCGTATGCCTAGTAACCCTACAAAGACAACCCGTCTTTTGAAACAGACGGTCAGAGCACTCTAAGTCTTCTCTCTTCTTCATCCTCATCGTTGTTCTCGAATTCTGGGACATCGTAAACATCCATGGGTTTCCAACGACATACGACACTCCATCCCGGATGCTTCAAACACTGTGAGTAGTATACTTGGAACGCTTGGTTCGGAAAGATAAACGGATCGTCCTGACCGTAAAATCGAAGCGTGTTCAGACTGGTCAATCCATATTCATCTTTCCAAGTCCCGAGATTGTTTCTCCACTTATCCATATCGGTTCGTGTATTGTACCAAGTACATTGAAATATATAAAACGGTTCTGATCGTCTGGGATATTAGATGCCAAGTATGAAATTTAAGTATCCATAATAAATCACACCATCCGATCCTACCATCGCAATCCCACAATTCTGAGTGGTTCGAGATGTTTCCATGTCCTTAATTTCGAATTTGTATCCAAGCACACCGAATCCTTTATAATATGCAACCTCCATATTAGGAAACTGAGCTAAATATCTTGAATTACTCTCTAATGATGCAGACAAATTCGGATCGTAGATCTAACAAAACAAATTTTATGACAAATATATAAAGATATAAGTTTAGATTAAAACTGGTTGTAATAACATGCTATTCGAACAACTTACATGATCTGCAACCCAATCGCAAAAATTATCCTGATGATATTTTTCCAATCGTTCATCATTCCAATCAGGATGTCCCTCACGTACCTCGTTAAAATGAATTATATTCTCAACAATAAATTATGACATTAATATTATATTATTTCATACACACACAAACGCAAATATAACAATTAATCCAAAAAAAACTTACTCTCTAATTTCTTCAAGACATGCGCTATTGAGGAGGATAAACCGATATATCTTGTTGATAAACATAGTGTCTACTCTCTTATAATCAGCTTTACCATATGTCCCGTCCTGAATTCTTCGAGTCCGGTTAAGTTTCGTCTCAATGTTCTCGTCCAGATAGCGGGAACAAAATATAGTTGCTTCATCTAGAAGATAACCTTGCATGATAGAACCCTCTGGTCGATTTCTATTGCATATATAATTTTTTTAGAGTGTAGAGATACCTAAAGAAAAATATTTTAAATAAATAAATACGGGCATATAGGACAACAATAATTTTACAAATTGCGCGAAACGAAAAATTCCACGTACCTTTCGACGGGATACATCCATCGATATTGTACCGGTCTGGCTAACTTAGCCTCAGTTGCAAGATAAACCGTCAGATGTATTATGGTATCGAACAATGACGGTGGGAAAATACGCTCAAACTTGCAAAGTATCAACGAATAGAATTTTCTAGTTTCTCCAGTGTCACAACATCCAGAGTTGTAGCGCATAATTCTCTAAAAAAGCAACATAGGTCATAGATTACTGACCAACCTGTTCCCCGCCGAAAATCGGAGATGCGGCCGCGCGGGTCCGTCTTGCCTGGATTTCGGGGCAGATGCTAATTGGTCCTAACCGTCCATCTTTCCGAAGATGCCAAGTTGATTTATGGAACCATGTATCGAAGGTTTAAATGGATGCGGCCGATGTAGCAGACTTCGTCAGATTCCCCCTCATTTGAGGGGTTTTTGATTGTGGGGACGCTCTTCCCTGCAGGCGCAAGCCCCTGCAGTTAATTACGCTACCGCATCGCGGTAACCAATTTCTTCTTCTTCAAATGGCCACTTCGTGTCATGGGTGTTTGTTTTGTTTTCGGTTTCCCGTGGATTGTATACGGAGACTAATTTATGTTGTCGCCCGTAGGGCGTGGATTAGTCCAAATCCGTATCTTCTTAGATTTGGGTTTGGGAGTTGGGTTTAAGGATACGTTAGTCTCATTTGGGACTAAGATCAACTTAAACATATGTTAAGGATACATTGGTCTAATTTTTAGACTATGATCAACTTAACAGGATCGTTGAGATCCAACAAAAGAGCATTTGGACTCTATTGTTTAGTTTAAGGACATTGTGGTCGATTACCAGTTTAAGGACATGGTGGTCCAATGTTAGTTTAAGGACATCTCAGTCCAAGGTTAAGGACATCATAGTCCGTGAGTTTAAAGACATCACAGTCAATGTTAAGGACATGATAGTCCATGAGTTTAAAGACCTCACAGTCAACGTTAAGGACATCATAGTCCGTGAGTTTAAAGACTTCATAGTCAAGGATAAGGACATCATAGTCCGTGAGTTTAAAAACCTCACAGTCAAGGTTAAGGACATCATAGTCCATGGGCTTAAGGACCCCACAGTCCGTGGAATGTTTAGTTGTCGGGACCCGTCACCTCTCTGAAGACGTTGAAGGATTACAACGACAAATATAAGAGGAGTAAAGAGATGTACCCTCGAACCGATATGAGTTGGTTGAAACATCTGTAGTCTAATTTGGGACTAAGATCTGTTAAAATATTTATGAGCAGATGGGCTCAATTAATATGAGTTGAGAACTTACGGCCAATCTTGGGCTAAGTCCAATCAAGTTAAAAAATTTGACATTTATTTGGGGATGTTGAGCTTTTATTTGGGCTTAGCCCTTTTAACAATGCTGAGCATTGATTTATATCTTGACAATGTTTTTGTCTTTTATCGAATGCAGAGCATTCATCAGAGCTCTGGGCTTATTAAAGAACAATTTATGTTCTGTCAACGCAACACGTGGCGCGTTAGGCGCTTTGCGCCAGTCAAAGAGCACAGTGCGCTTCTGCCACGTGGCGCACATGTAAGGGACACGTGTCGTGCTTGGCGCTAGGTGCCAAATGATGAGCGCATGATGCCAGTTTATGAGCGCTAAGCGCTAATCCATGAGCGCATTGCGCTTTCAGTTTAGTGGCGCACACGTGAGTGACACGTGGTGCGCTTGGCGTTGAGCGCCAGCCCATGAGCGCAGTGCGCTATTTCAGAAGCGCAAAACGCAAGTTGTTAATTGGCGCATACGTGATTGACACATGGCGCATTTGGCGTTGAGCGCCGGTCCAGAGAGCGCAGTTCAAGAGCGCAAAGCGCATCTGATCAATTTTATGATCTGAGAAACAAATTTATGTTCTTTTAAAAGAGACTTTGTCTCAAGATCTAAGAACAACAGTTCTTATTTTGCAGGAGACATTTTCAATCTCTTATGTTGATGAAAGGCTTTACCTTTGTAGATCCATGATCTGTGAGAAGAATTATATTCTTCTTCTTTTATTTTATGATGAGATCTTTTGATCTTTTTGTGAAATTTTTTTTGTCTTTGTAGATCTATGATCTTTTTTAAAGAAATGAATTCTTCTTTTTATGAGATGATTTCATCTCTATGTTCATCATTATCATTTTTACTTTGAAGAAAGATCTTCTTGCAAGAGCTTGCTCTTTTTTTTGAGTTTCTCAAAGTTTATGGGTTTTTTTTTTCTGTACAAGACTTGAAGTCTCGGGGCCTTTATATAGGGCAAGCTGATCAGTTCGATCAGTTAAAAAGATCTTTTCTTTAATTGATTTGGGAATTTTCCCATCGTTAGATCTTTGATCCAAGGGCTTCTGATTTACAGAAGGTAATCTTCTTGTTTTCAACAAAAATTGGGAAATCTTCTAAACAGAATCTATTCTGTATTTTTAGTGATTTTTTTCACCATTAGATCATTGATCCAACGGTGCTCTGATTTACAGAGCACAATCTTGTTTTTTGGAAAGATTTGAGAGATCTTTTCTTAACAGAATTTAATTCTGATCAATTAATGATTTATCATTAATATTAGATCTTTGATCTAACGGTGATGAGCTTTTAGTTCCAGCACTAGTGCACCCGTGCTTTGCACGTGGTGCGCTGCTTAGAGCGCAGCGCACCTAGCACTAGCGCACCCGTGTGTTACACGTGGTGCGCTCCTCAGAGCGCAGTGCACCTAGCGCTAGAGCATCCGTGTCTTACACGTGGTGCGCTGCTTTAGGGCGCAGCGCACTTGGCGCTGCATCTGAAGCGTTTCTTCAATTTGAAATTTAAATTTCAAACATAGCTTTGTTCTGATTGGCGGGAACAAATGCCCTCCACCGTTGCGCTCACGTGGCCCACATGTGAGTGCAGCGGTGGCAGTATCTGCGCCCTCGGATCAACTAAGAAGTTGAAACGGCATTCATTGCCTATAAATAGGACCTTTGGTCCTTAGGATGATTTCTATTCGTCTTCTTCCTTATTTTCTGAGAATTTTTATTCTCTCACAGAGCATAGCTCTCCATCTTAAGAATTTTCTTAAGGACAAAGACTCTGTCAAAATTTAGGTAAGCATTAAATCTTTTAATAATTTAGAGTTTTACCCATTAACAGAGCCTTGCTCTTCATAGATCTTTGATCTAAAGAAAACCCTTTTAGGGTTTCATTAACAGAGCTTTTGCTCTCTTCAAATCATGAAGAACTCTTAAGAGTTTGTTCATGGATCTTGAAAATCTTAGAATTTTAATTCATATATAAAAAAATTGATTTCAATTTTTCTGATGGGTTTTTCCATCATCTTTACAGAGCCAGGCTCTTGAGGAATTTTTATTCCTTCATGATCAGAGTTTGACAAGTGTCACTATGTCACAGAGCACTTCTCTCAAAGGGAGATTTACTCCTCTGCCCGAGGGATCTCTCACTTAATGAGAATTTTCTTGAGGATTTCCTCATTTAATCAACAGTCTTATCATATGATGAGGCTGTTTTATTAATGTTGAACTGTCATCTGGATTTTGTGGGCCCCTTTTGGTCCGTTTTCACTGCATTGCAGTGTGGTACAAATTCTAAAATACCAAGTGTCAGAATTTAAATTAAATTATCATACTGACAGTTGACTTTTGTCCCTTTTTGGCACAGGCGACATGTCTTTCGATCCCTTTTTCCCATTTGTTCGTTCAGAGGGAGGATTCCCTGGAGCGCCTGTGGACCGGGAAGTCTTAGCATTGATCAAAGATCATGACCCGGAACATAAGAATCTTCATCTCTGGGGGACATGGTATAATCAGATTATTAAGGGTCGGCAGAGCTTTTCGTGTGCGGTACCCTCAGAGCCCATCATGGCAATCCATTACGCCGACCCACCCCCGGTGAACTATATCGTGGAAGAAGTCAACTGGACTTCGGGAGGTCTTCTTCAACCTGCTATGGCTTCGATACCCGTTCAGCCTCCAATGGCTTTGGATACCCTGGGGTGACGTATTTGTCAGGGCGAAGCGCGACCGTAGGGACAACCATATATGATCGATCTAATTCCTCGTCATCCAGCTGGCTATCTGCAATGGGCCCGCTATATTCTGTCAGCGAAGAAGTCGCAGTTGTTGAGACTTGGGTTGTATCCCGCCATTTATGCGTCTCTCTTCCAGTATTCTACGCTTCCTGCCTGGTGGGTTAAGGCCTTTCTGGAGAAGTGGAATATTCATACTCACACCTTCCTTTCGCTGGACCGAGAAGTATCAATTTCTTTAGAGGAATTTGCAGAAATTTCTGGCTTGCCGGTTATGGGGGAGCACTATGAGGAACTGCTTCCTACAGATAAATACATTTTTGGTGCCAAGCTAGTGATGACAAGCCTCAACCCGAAGAACGCCATTCAACACCGGTTCCCTAGTTTAATCAAAGTGTTGAATAGTTATGAGGGCCTTTTTCTCGAATCTGGGAGCCGCAGGGTTACTTTCGAGGATTTCATTGCTCGTTTTCTCCATCCAGAAGTCCTCTCGAAGGGTGCAGCTAAATTCGCCAAACTTGACGACCCTTTCGGTTTAGGGTTAAACAACTTCCCAACGACGGAGGTAGATCAAAAGAGTTTCTTCCTTCCCAACACGCCAGTTGTTCCTTTCGTGGAGGTCGCAGTCCCTGGGATTGATGAGGAAACGTTCTTCTTGGGGTTTCTTGGGCTATGGCTGAGCTGGTTTGCGCTCCCGATGCACCATTGCCGTATGAGGCCGTCTGTCTTCCATCCGGCTCACCGAATGATTATTGGGGTGAAAGTGGCTGTCGGGGTCGCCGGGTTAGCTCATCTGTATTACGGCCTCAGCCAAGCGGCGGATACTACTGAACCCGGAGTGCAGCATGTGAACTTCTCGATGCATTACTTCATGTCATGGCTCGAGCTACATGCACTTGGCGTTTTCGGTATCCATAAGAGGCCGTCCTTCTACAACAGGTGCGGCTTCCCGCGGATTATGCGATTAGTCGACGCATCTATTGTAAATCCATCATCGCGGCAAGCTAGAGGTTTGCTCCTTCGTCCTCGCACGGTTAGAGATTGCATGACTTTCACCGACAAGATCCTGACTATCGGCAAAGAGTCCGCGACGACGGTGCAGCCATTGCGGGACATTTTTAAGGACGGAGACTCTATTTTGAAAGCTCGGGAAATCGTTCATTTATATTCCATCAGACCGGGCTTTCTAGTGTTTAGGAAAAATGATGCGGCGTTATTCATGAGATACAACCTGCACCGTTTCGCCCAGTAGCTGAGCTACAATCAGGGAGCCCCGCTTGAGTCTTTTTTGTTAGAACCTGCTGTCACTAAAGAGGGAATGCAAAACGCGTTGCATCATTTCATGCGTATGAACACGGGGTCCAACTTCTTTATCAGCGAACCGAGCTATATCCCGAAGGCCCTTAGTGTGTACGTGGCGTGGTACCAGCATTCAATGGGCGCCGTTATCAGGGAGGAGAAGCGACTGCTGCTCGATCGCAAAGGTGCACCCCCTGCTGGTGATCGAAACATCCCTCTGAAGCGACGAACCATTGTCCCGCCTCCTTTAAGAGAAGCTGCCGTGATTGAAGTCCCGCATGACAGGCCCGAGCTACCGATACCCCGGGCTCCTGTAGAAAATGTGACTGTAGCTTCCCCCGATTCTGGGGTGGGTTCAGATATCGGGACTTGTCGCCCCAAGGTGCCCGCTAAACGTAAACTTGTGCTTGCGGCGATCGGAGCTCGCTCCCAGAAGAGGAAGAAGAAGTCGATCCTCTCTGCCGACGTTGCATTTGGTCAGGAGCCTCATGCTCCTTATAGTGAGGGCTTGGGCGAATATGGGACCAATGAGGGTCTATTCATAGCGTTGGACGATACTGATCTGGAGGCTACTATTGCAGCTTCTGTGCGATCAGCAAGCCACAAAGCGGGACTGGCCAACCTCGCGCAATCAAGTAAATATCAGCCGTACTTTCTGTCATTGCATTATATTTTTATTATCATGTTTTGACTGACACTTTTCTTTCTTTAACAGGCATTTCCACTGAGAGGCTCTCGCGGCTTCCCTTAGGACCTTTTAGGAGGAGGAGAAGATTCGCGCTTTGCTGGGCGTTGGTATATTTCGGCTCACTGCGTCTCCGCTCCCGTTTCTTATGGGTAATCTGACCCCTCTTTTTCATCTTATTACAGGAACTACCTCTACTCAGGTTATTCCAGGCGTGGCACCGACTTCACAGGGCGGTGCAGAGATGCTTCCCTGGTCGGCTATCTCAGTTCCGCCGGTATTGCCGAAAGAAGCTTCACTTAAGCAACTGATGACGGATGCCATAACGGCTCCAAAGGTAACTATTGGCGCGGACGATGATGTCCTGTTGAAGGAGGTCTTTAGAAGATCTGCCCTCACGGCCCGGGCGGAGAGGAAGCGTAGGATGCGCGTGGCAAGGGAGCGTACCGCCGCCTTGCATGCGGGTGCGGGTTCAAGCGTTGTTACCCCTGCCCCTACTCCTTCAGTGGATGCTCCGGCTGCCTTATCCACCGCCCACAGACAGGCAGCACGTGCGGCTCGGGAAGCAATCGAAAAACCGACCCGAGGTAATGTGACATTGGTTTTTTTTTGTCAAAGTTTTAACTATCAGGTTCTCATATATCCTATCTTGCAGGGCCGAGTCTTGCCAAAGAAGTGGTGGCAACCACCGAGCCTGAGGTAGCGGTAGGTAAGACAGCCACGATCGCCGAGCATGAGGTAGCGGCAGGTGAGACGGCCACAATCGCCGAGCCCGAGGTAGCGGCAGGTGAGATGGCTCCAATCGCCGAGCCCGAGGTAGCCGTAGGTGAGATGGTTACAATCGCCGAGCTCGAGGTAGCCGTAGGTGAGATGGTTACAATCGCCGAGCCCGAGGTAGGCACTCTTTCTCAAGAGTTGGGCACCGCTCCAATTATCGCTCTTTCCCCTTGCGGCTCCTTGCCGTTGCCGGGCGCTGCGAGTGTCACGATGATTCTCGTGGAATTGGGAGATGAGGCTACGAGTGGCGAGACCTTCCCGATGGAGGAGGGTGGAGCATTCGCTGCATCCAGTGACGCCCTTGTCGTGGTCTCGACCGGCGACTCACCAGGTAGATTTTGGGTCATCGCTTTCCCTTTTATTTTGCAATCCTTTTCAATTTCTTTTGACAGTGTTTCTCTTATTTCTAATGCAGGTGTGATGAGCGTTGGGGTTATGCCACCCGAGGAAGTGTCTCCAGTTGCTGCTTTGACGGTGACCGCTCCTCTACCTTCTCTCGTGCCATCTCAAATGCTGGAAGGTGCGCATTTGTGACCCATCAGTTTCATTGTAGGCTATGTACTTTATGTACTGACATTGCATTACTGCATCCTTGTAGGAATCCTTTTTGATCACCTGTATCAGGTGCTATACCCACACTTCTCTTTCCAGTCAGAGATTGCCTCATCTAGTGGCGCTGGTGAATACAACCTTCAGCTAATGTCTTTTCTTTTACGGGAAGCCAAATCGTTTCTAATTCTTCTTTGTTTTGATTGCAGTACTACAGATCGAGGGAGGAGACGAAAGAACAGTTGCGCCACTGGTACTCCCGGCCTTGCCACCTACTGCAGCCGGTATAGTAAACTTCATTGTTCATGAACCTCCTCTATTTCTTGAACTGTCATTTGACTGTGATTTGTTTTGCAGTGATGATATCGACTTTAGCTCCGTTCGAATCTCTAGTCGTAATGCCAGCAGGCCCCTTTTCTCGACGTTCATCTTCCAAAGGCACCGTGAATAGTCTGCGCATGTTGAGCGACTACATCGAGGAGCTTGACGTGGAGGTTCCCACATTCGCTGCAGATTTTGCTGCGGAGATTAATCCTATGATGGCGATGCTCGTGAACTTTTATAGTGAGGGCGTTGTTGAGTCTTGGGTTAATCACTACAGGGAAATTGAGGCCTGTCTGCATGAGCTCGAATTCGGACGTCCTGCTCCTGAGGTCCTGGCAGTGAACTCTCAACGGGCTGCGTGGGTTGAGCAGAGCACTCCCTACTTCCGCCATCTTGAACAAGAAGCGGCTTTAAAGCGTAAGGAGTATGAAGAGATTTCAAGCGACTCTGCTCGACTGCATGCTCAGGTTGATGCCAATGCTGTGCAGTTGAAGACTATCTTTGAGAGCCTTCTACGATGTATTTCCGATGGGCTAACGCTGAGGCAGAAACTCGACCTCATCGAGCGAGATGCACAGAATCGTGGGGCAGCTCAGCGGGCCGTCGAAGAGCAACTTTCGTCCTACTTGCAGCAATGAGCCCAGGTCGAAATAGAGTTGGCCACGGCAGCTGACCAAGAAAAGGGGCTGAGGGAAGTGCGCGAGCGGCTGATTGGACTATTGAAAACGCTTCCCTCTCAATAATCGTTTTTTGTACCATTTGTAATTTCGAATAAAATGTATCCATTTTTTTATTCTTTTATAAGATGTATTTTGTGCCCAATTGAATTTATGAATAAAAGATACATTTCTTTCGTAATGTCTTGTGTCATCTCTTTGCTTTCTTCTTTTCTTTGTTATCAGCATGTCACTTTAGTAAGCATAGCCTGCAGATGATAGAGTGAGCATTCCGTTTTGAATTCTTTGAGAGGAAGTGATGGCTTAGAAAGCAGGTTCAGATCTACTGCCTAATACTTTTCAATTTCATGACCCGTGAGGGTCTCATGAAGACTTTTCTCCCTACGAATCGTAAGGATCTCATAGGTGTATTTTCTCCTTAGGAATCGTGAGGATTCCTAAGCGCGTTTTCTCTTGTAAGTCGTAAGGATCTTACAAGAGAGTTTTCTTCCCTACGAATCGAGAGGACCCGTAAGTGATTGATAGTGTTGCCATTATCCGCACTTCGCGGAGTCAGGAGTTGCTCTGGGCGTTTCCCACGGGGTCAAAATTGACTTTAACCATGTTCCACGGGACCAGAAATTTGCTCTGGATGCTTCCCACGGGGTCATAGCCGTGTTCTGCGAGGACCAGGCTCTGCTTTGGACGTTTCCCATGGGGTCAGGATTGACATAGGCCGTGTTCCACGTGACCAGGAATTTGCTCTGGATGCTTCCCACAGGGTCATAGCCGTGTTCTACGAGGACCAGGCTCCGCTCTGGACGTTTCCCACGGGGTCAGGATTGACATAAGCCACGTTCCACATGACCATGAATTTTGCTCTAGATACTTCCCACGGGGTCATAGCCGTGTTCTGCGAGGACCAGGCTCCGCTCTAGACGTTTCCCACGGGGTCAGGATTGACATAGGCCGTGTTCCACGTGACCAGGAATTTTCTCTTGATGCTTCCCACGGGGTCATAGCCATGTTTTGTGAGGACCAGGCTCCGCTCTGGACTTTCCCATGGGGTCAGAATTGACATAAGCTGTGTTCCACGTGACCAAGAATTTTGCTCCGGATGCTTCCCACGGGGTCATAGCCGTGTTCTGCGAGGACCAGGCTCCTCTTTAGATGCTTCCCACGAGGTCATAGCCGTGTTCTGCGAGGACCAGGATCCACTCTGGACGTTTCCCACGGGGTCAGGATTGATATAAGCCGCGTTCTACGTAACCAGGAATTTGCTCTGGATGCTTCCCACGGGGTCATAGCCGTGTTCTGCGAGGACATGGGTCCGCTGTGGACGTTTTCCATGGGGTCAGAATTGATATAAGCCGCGTTCCACGTGACCAGGAATTTTGCTCTGGATGCTTCCCACGGGGTCATAGCCGTATTCTGCGAGGACCAGGCTCCGTTCTACATGCTTCCCATGGGGTCATAGCCGTGTTCTGCGAGGACCAGGATTCGCTCTAGACGTTTCCCACGGGGTCAGGATTGACATAAGCCGTGTTCTACGTAACCAGGAATTTTGCTCTGGATACTTCCCACGGGGTCATAGCCGTGTTCTACGAGGACCAGGCTCCACTCTGGATACTTCCCACGGGGTCATATCCGTGTTCTGTGAGGACCAGGATCCGCTCTGGACGTTTCCCATGGGGTCAGGATTGATATAAGCCGCGTTCCACGTGACTAGGAATATTCTCTGGATGCTTTCCACAGGGTCATAGCCGTGTTCTGCGAGGACCAGGCTCCGCTCTGGATACTTCCCATGGGGTCATAGCCGTGTTCTGCGAGGACCAGGATCCACTCTGGATGTTTCCCACGAGGTCAGGATTGACATAAGCCGCTTTCTACATAATCAGGAATTTTCTCTGGATGCTTCCCACGGGGTCATAGCCGTGTTCTGCGAGGACCAGGATCCGCTCTGGACGTTTCCCACCGGGTCAGAATTGACATAAGTCGCGTTCTACGTAATCAGGAATTTTACTCTGGATGTTTCCCACGGGGTCATAGCCGTGTTCTGCGAGGACCAGGCTCTGCTCTGGATGCTTCCCACGGGGTCATAGCCGTGTTCTACGAGGACCAGGAAGGGTTGACTTTATCCGCATTTCACGGAGTCGGGGTTTGACTCTCGGTCATCTGTGCACCGCCGAGTCATGGAACTGGGAATTGCCGCGGTTCCGCTTTGCTTGATGTTGCGTCTGTTGTAATGAGACGCATGTTGAGATGATTGTTCATCACAGAATACTGCATTTTATACCGCCCATTCTTACGCTCGGTTGTTTATAGGTAGGTGCTTTTAATCCGTGTTTGTTATATATTTGCAGGATACAGGTTCTCGGTTCTAAAACGGTAAATTCATGGAAAACACGACAAAATCCGGGTTCCTGCCAACCACTGAGAAAACACGGTCTCCGCTTGTCATCCGTATGTTGCCAGATACCAGTTTAGGAAGACAAAATGTCAAATCAATGTCACCTTCATGCACAAGGCTCAATGGCAACAACAAGTTCCAAGAAATCTACGCGGAGCTCGAGGCAATCATGACAAAAACATCCACAAAAAGTCCACCTTTCCTCAACAGAAATTCTGGAAGAATTGTGAAAGAATTATCAGAAAATATGTGTACCAGACAACAGGGGACAGCAGATCAGGGCCGTACAAGAAACCCCACACCCTAAACCTACTGTAGGGGCGCGGATCCGCGGCCAATAGGGGGTATTGGCGGCGGATCCACGGCTAGGTGGGGCCCTCTCTGCGTCAACTTTTGGGGGTATTTTGGGTATTTCCCATGTGGTCTGGTGGTTGCCCTAGAACTCCATTCTCCTGCCTATAAATACAGCAGTTTTGAGCACAACCAAGGGTCATTCTTTGTTCTCCATTCTTTTGTAGGATTTAGTTCTTTTTCTTCTTCTTCTTCATTCCTCTTCCATGAAATTGTAAGTGAGAAGCTTTTTTGTGGATGTGAATAAAGATGAAGGTTTTTTTGTATTATTCTTTTTGTTTAAGCTTCCCCCTTGAGCTCTCTACCTTAACTTGATCTTGCAACCTCTTAAGTGAGCTTGCAAGTTTAAGTTTTGGTCATTGGTCTCAAGGGGTTGTATCATTTCGTTCTCGCCTTAGCGCTTCAATTCACATGCGTTCTCTACCCTTCCCTTGATCTTGCAACCTCTTCATTGAGATTGCAAGTTTAAGGGTTGGCTATTGATCCCATGCTTGTTTTGAGTTCTATGGTTCTTGTAATTACTTTCTTGCATTTTTCATTCTTGTCTTTAATTACTTGCAATTTACATTCATGCACTTTAAATACTTGTATCTTTTCTTTTCTTTGTTCTTTTCTTTTTGTTCTCTTTTTGTTCATTTTGTGAATGTTGTAATTATTGTTGTTGTTAAGAATTAATACGGTATTATAAGTTAATGTTTCTTTGCCAATTCCTTTTCCCGTTATTTTCCATTTGAACTTCGCCCAAACCATACGCAAGCGCTCCGTTAGGCACCGTACCCTGACAAGGTAACGGTGATTCCTAACCGCGACCGGTTGCGTTCGGTTTGGCCGGAGGCGAAAGCAAGAGACAAGAACGGAAGGACAAGGGTAAATAAGCCGGATTCCACGAATACCGCGGTTAAATCCCCTAATCCACGTTGTTGCCAATTGCTTAGCTTCAATTGGTCAAGACTCGGCTCAAAGGTTTTGAGTACGGATTTCCTTAGCTTACAATCTCGTATCTTTTCTTAACAACTTTATACTTGCAGATAAACACATAGGTTAGATCAAACAAACATACAGATTCTTTATTGACTCGTCTAAGACAAGAAAGGACATACAACCATCTCCCTGTGGATCGACCCGTGCTCAACCGGCTAGCTGCATAGCGACACCGTCTTGATCGCGGTTATACTTTAATTCTTTGAACATCCGACACGCCAAAAGCGTGCGATCAAATGGCGCCGTTGCCGGGGAGACGGTAGCGTATTTTCTTTCTTGTTATTCGGGTTAATATTCTTTTTGTATATATATAAAAAAATATTTCTTTTTGTTTTTTTTTATCATTTTTGTGGGCAAGTGTGCAGATTTTTGCAGATTTGCAAACTGCGATTGTGGGAGCAAAGTGTACATTCAAAGTTTAGGTGATTACGGAGTACAGTGCCAAAGATCCGGGTAGTTTGACCCGCGCAAGCGAACCATTCAAGCTTACCGGATTTGATTCAACGGGGGTTTTCTAACCCAAAAACTTAACGGTACGTACTTTCATAACACCTTCTTCTCAAATCCGACGCTTCCAATATACTATTCTTTTGCAGGATTCTTTGCAAGTTCGCTAGCAAACGCTAAAAATCGACTAACCCGTATTTGTTGCAGTGCTGAGCTTAAACTAAAAAACGATTGTTTTATTCTTTATAGAATTTTTTGAATTGTGCATTGCATCAATTAATACGGACTTAAGGGCAAGCGAACCCCACAACATACGGTAAAGGATTTCATCACCTTTTCCGTGGCCCACAAATCACGAACTTGCGCATAACGTTTACCCGCACAAATTTAAAAGAAACTAGACTTTAAGCCTTAAGGACTTCGCGCTCACTAAGAGAAGTTAACTGTATTTAGAAGCTTGCTTAACGGTATATTGTTTACGGGGTGTCTAGGAAAGTATTAACGGCGAAACCGCCAAAAGAGAAAGGGTTATTTAATTAAGGAACTTCGCGAAAGCGTTGGAAAACCTCCCCTTATCTCTGCACTTACCTGGCCTCGTGATCAGTGTATCTTGAGTCTGTTTCTCGACACAGTTTAACTTCGACAATCAAGTTCTTGAGCAGGTCTAGTTGACCTAGGTGAACCCTAGAACGTTTAAGTGTGTGGTATTTTTGTGTCGTGATTGTTTTTGTTCATATTCTTTTTGTGTATACTCCATTCATTTGTAATATATATTAAAAAAAAAAAAAACACATTCTTTTCCCCTCCTTTTCCCTGCCTTTCTTCATTCTCTCTTCATATCATGGGTACCCCACCTCGCAAAACTCTTGCCGAACTTTGGTACCCACAACCCGAAATAACTTCCTACGGTTCTTGTTTTGGCCGAACTTCGAACGATCCATCCATGCCAAAAATTTCATTGAGAGATCGGATAGACGCGTCTAGGACGAACAACTGGACCCCGCAATCCACTTCGTATCAACCGTTTCAAACATTCACCCCTTCTTGCGTTGATACCCCTTTTGAAAGTCCGGTTGTAACCCCGAGACCAATGTCTCTTGCTGAACGAATTGAACAATCCCGTTGCCGATCTTTCACTCCTTTCACCACTACAAATTCTTGGGATCAACAATTCCATTCACTTTCTTATCCCAATGTTGATCCCACTCCTGTCCAGCCATCCATTTCCTACCAATCCTACCCTACTTTTGCACCTTCCCTAGACATTACTTCAGAACAGCCGTTTGGGAGTTTTCAGTATCCAAATAACTTTGAATCTTTTACTGAAACCCCATCACAACCCATGTCTAGTCTGGAACAGTCGTTGGAAGACTTTAGGGTAGCGTCAAGCCAACAGATGATGGATTTGAATGCGTCCATGGCCGCCCTCATGCAACCTAGTGACCCGGTAGCTAGTTTTCAACTAGCTCCAACATTTTCAATGTATGATGAGGCGGCAGGACAGGCAGTGAATTTGAGTGGAGAGAGTGAGATATACCCCCTTCCAAATCAAACCTACCCGTCTCAAATTGAATCCCACAACTCCTGTGTTGAAAGTCTATCAAATGTCCCAAATGAATTATCAGTTGAAGATAGAATGTTTAATGAGTTGTGCGACTTTGTAGTGTTTGATTTGCCCGATTGTGAAGGGTCCCTTTTGAGTGAAACCATACCCAATCCTCTCGACCTCTACACCTCCACTCTAGAACCTGAATTGATTGATATCCATGCTTTTGTTGAGGTGTCTGAGAATATAGATTTTCACTTGATCGAGGATATTGACGCTGGGAACATTTTGGATGATGAACCCGTAGATTTGGCTGAGTTTGTCTCTTCAAATCATCATCCCGAGTCTTTAACTGTTTTTCCCGAACTTCATATGCGTCTTGATATTGATGATAAAGGCATGGATGAGATAAATTTTGAGGAGAATATTGAGGATAGTTTTGAGGATGAAACAGTTTTAATTGATGAGTCGGATTTTCCAATTCATCCTGTTCCTTTCATTGACTGTGTGCACCCTCCCGAAACCCTAACCGATACCCCTCCTCAACCACTTCCCTCCACCCTTTCCATCGTTCCGACCTTGCAAGAACCCGTCTCACTTTCATTTACTATGTTTGGTTTACCAAGTTCGGCGTACCCATGGTTTCTCACGAACCTTGAGGGATTTGACCCCATTTCTCGACGGGTAAATATATTAGCACAATCGCTTTTCACACATCGGTCATCACAAATTGTGCTAATCTATTTACTCCATTTGCACCCTCAAGTTCGTATTCCACTTCTTTTTCCCTTCCGCCATTCTTCTTCCTCTCATATACCGAGACCGTATCCCGCTTCTCTTCGCATACGGTCTCGCGTATTGTCCTTCTCTTTTCTCTACGCCTTCTTCCACCAACCTGTACATTATAGCGATAAAATCTTTGAATGGTTGGTGCTCACTTTTGGCCTGTGTAAGGCCTTGTATAGCTTGATACTGTTCTTTCCCCCCTAAATCCTGAATTTCAACGCGTAACAGTGGAAACACTGTTTTACTTAAGTTTGGGGGGACACTTTTTTGTATATATTTTTGTTTTGTATATAATTTGTTTTTAGGGAGCGCCGGCAATTTTGACCCTCTTGGTATAGCCTGACAGTGAGGGCACTGTCAAGTTTAAGTTTGGGGGTGTGCTCGGTAAGCTTTCTTCCTTCGCATTCATATGTATATTTTGCATCTGCATATTAAATCCATAAAATCCATAAAAATCTGAAAATTTTCTAAAAATATAAAAACTTTTTTGTCAAGTTAGATTGTGGAAGAACTCTGATTCAACATTCGACGGTTTTTGTTTGAAAAAATAGGAATAACTAAATCTTATGTTTAGATTTTGAAAACCTGAAAGATAACTCTCCTTTGAAGTTAACTATAGCTGATATACGTCTTTACATCACACTACACGTGTCGTGAATTTTGGGAATTAGATGACAAGTCTTTCATGTTTAAACTTTTAAACAGATAAATGATTTTCTGAGGATCAAATAGGTTTGTTCTGAAATAAGTAATGTCAAGAATAGTTTATGAAGTAAAGCGAATATGAAGGAATGTTATTGATGCCGTAATTGGAGCTAAGTCTGAAAAATAACCCATCGGAAACTTGATTGGAATGATTACACACCAAACCCACTAAACACGTCTTTTATCCAAAATAATAATTGAACTGCCGGTTATATCTCCGTTCGTATTAAATCATCTGATTTTCACGTCAAACTGTCTTTTGTTTTTGGACCTAGGTAACTTGAGTAATTAAGTCCGCTGGGGTGTTTCTACACCTAATGCCCTAAAACCAACTGGTTTGGGTGCATTGGCCCAAAGCTCGCTAAGAAGCCTAGAAAGTCCAGTTTAAAACAAAGTCAAGCAAGTGTTCTCTCCGAGTTAAAATTCCTAACGGTTCTTTGTGTGAGAATAATCTTGATAAAAGACAGGCTTTTATAAAAAAATTTTAACGGAGATATGAAGGTTTTATTCTATGATAAAGACTATTGCACGTTCACAGAGGTGTGTATGAAATGAAAACAAGAAAAAGGTGGAGTGAAAAATACGACTCAGTTTCCTGTTAAGGAAGATAGAAATTCTGAAGTTGAAACCTTACTGGAAAACGAAACTTGAAAAATACTTAACTCTTTATAAAACTTATGTGATCCTTTTAAAATTGTTATCTGGGCTTTTTTATGCGACATGATGACTTTATTCGACCTTTCGGGAACTTAACGACACTATTTGCACTGCACGTAAAGACATATAAAATCTGTAGTTAAATAAGAAGAGAGATGTGAAAAATAAAGGTTCGATAGTCTAAAACTTAGGATTATAGAATTGTTATTTTCTGAAACAAAACTTTAGGGGCTTGAATCTTAGTTATTTTACAAAACTAGCTTGACCGGATTTTGTGGGTAGTATCCGCTGAAAACCCTCAGGAGACAACACTCCTCCTACTAGGGACACCTAGAGGTTTAACGGCTTGTTGCACGTGCTCAGTGCAATCGCGTTCCCTGCGAAAGTGCGGTTATCATTTTATTTTTGTGAATAATTGGTTTTGCTCGGGACGAGCAAAAGTTAAGTTTGGGGGTATTTGTTCATCACAGAATACTGCATTTTATACCGCCCATTCTTACGCTCGGTTGTTTATAGGTAGGTGCTTTTAATCCGTGTTTGTTATATATTTGCAGGATACAGGTTCTCGGTTCTAAAACGGTAAATTCATGGAAAACACGACAAAATCCGGGTTCCTGCCAACCACTGAGAAAACACGGTCTCCGCTCGTCATCCGTATGTTGCCAGATACCAGTTTAGGAAGACAAAATGTCAAATCAATGTCACCTTCATGCACAAGGCTCAATGGCAACAACAAGTTCCAAGAAATCTATGCGGAGCTCGAGGCAATCATGACAAAAACATCCACAAAAAGTCCACCTTTCCTCAACAGAAATTCTGGAAGAATTGTGAAAGAATTATCAGAAAATATGTGTACCAGACAACAGGGGACAGCAGATCAGGGCCGTACAAGAAACCCCACACCCTAAACCTACTGTAGGGGCGCGGATCCGCGGCCAATAGGGGGTATTGGCGGCGGATCCGCGGCTAGGTGGGGCCCTCTCTGCGTCAACTTTTGGGGGTATTTTGGGTATTTCCCATGTGGTCTGGTGGTTGCCCTAGAACTCCATTCTCCTGCCTATAAATACAGCAGTTTTGAGCACAACCAAGGGTCATTCTTTGTTCTCCATTCTTTTGTAGGATTTAGTTCTTTTTCTTCTTCTTCTTCATTCCTCTTCCATGAAATTGTAAGTGAGAAGCTTTTTTGTGGATGTGAATAAAGATGAAGGTTTTTTTGTATTATTCTTTTTGTTTAAGCTTCCCCCTTGAGCTCTCTACCTTAACTTGATCTTGCAACCTCTTAAGTGAGCTTGCAAGTTTAAGTTTTGGTTATTGGTCTCAAGGGGTTGTATCATTTCGTTCTCGCCTTAGCGCTTCAATTCACATGCGTTCTCTACCCTTCCCTTGATCTTGCAACCTCTTCATTGAGATTGCAAGTTTAAGGGTTGGCTATTGATCCCATGCTTGTTTTGAGTTCTATGGTTCTTGTAATTACTTTCTTGCATTTTTCATTCTTGTCTTTAATTACTTGCAATTTACATTCATGCACTTTAAATACTTGTATCTTTTCTTTTCTTTGTTCTTTTCTTTTTGTTCTCTTTTTGTTCATTTTGTGAATGTTGTAATTATTGTTGTTGTTAAGAATTAATACGGTATTATAAGTTAATGTTTCTTTGCCAATTCTTTTTCCCGTTATTTTCCATTTGAACTTCGCCCAAACCATACGCAAGCGCTCCGTTAGGCACCGTACCCTGACAAGGTAACGGTGATTCCTAACCGCGACCGGTTGCGTTCGGTTTGGCCGGAGGCGAAAGCAAGAGACAAGAACGGAAGGACAAGGGTAAATAAGCCGGATTCCACGAATACCGCGGTTAAATCCCCTAATCCACGTTGTTGCCAATTGCTTAGCTTCAATTGGTCAAGACTCGGCTCAAAGGTTTTGAGTACGGATTTCCTTAGCTTACAATCTCGTATCTTTTCTTAACAACTTTATACTTGCAGATAAACACATAGGTTAGATCAAACAAACATACAGATTCTTTATTGACTCGTCTAAGACAAGAAAGGACATACAACCATCTCCCTGTGGATCGACCCGTGCTCAACCGGCTAGCTGCATAGCGACACCGTCTTGATCGCGGTTATACTTTAATTCTTTGAACATCCGACACGCCAAAAGCGTGCGATCAATGATCTCTAGACTGCCTGTGAACCGTTGAGATTTGGCTTCTTCTTCCGATGGAGCCTGGGGAGGGAAGGTGTGATTCCCTCTTTGTTTGCGTCCCTGGATTGTATACAGGGATTGATGTGATATCACCTATAGGGCGAAAATTTCATTCTTTCAATTTTTTTATTTCTTTCCGCGATGCTCTATCATTTCAGCTTTTATATCGCGAAGGTCGCGATTGCCCAATCATTTCGGCTATTTTTCGCGGTGCCTAATCATTTCGGCTATTTGTTTTATTTTTACTCGCCGCTTTTTATTACGAGTTGCCCAATTATTTCGGCTATTTTTGTATGCATAAATTTTTACTTGCTGATTTTATTGCAAGTTGCCCCATCATTTCGGCTATTTCGTATGCATGTATGGTTTGTTGGCTTTTCGCTGCAATTTTGGAATTAGACACCGATTTCGGCATCAGTATCGCTACAACTGGAATATTGTCAGGAGCGAATTATTATTTGCCTTCATCGATGTCGAACAAATGTGGCTTAGTAGACAGGGTTAGGATCCTGTCGACTAAGGCTTTTGACTTCATGAGTCATAAGGGTCTCATAAAGGTATTTCTCCCTACGAGTCGTGAGGATCTCGTAAGTGCATTTTCTCCTTAGAGATCGTGAGGATTCCTAAGTGCATGGTCTCTTATAAGTCGTAAGGATCTTATAAGAGCGCTTTCTCCTTATAAGTCGAGAGGGCTTACAAGGGGGGTTCACTGTGCAAACATATCCCTGGTCACGGATGGGACTTTGTTAGGGAAATGTTTATTCGCGCTCATGGATTGTATACAACGGTCAGCATTGAGCCGCTTGTAGGGCAGCATTAGAGGTTGTGGTGGCCGCTTAAGAACAGGTTCAGATCCCTGTAGCTTAAGACTTTTGAATCTTATGAGCCGTGAGGGTCTTATAAGAGGTTTCTCCTTACGAGTCGTGAGAATCTTGTAAGTGTAATTTCTCCTTAGGAATCGTGGGGATCCCTAAGTGTGTTGCTCCCTTGTGAGTCGTAAGGATCTCACGCAGGTGGTTTCTCCTCACAAGGTCGAGACGACCTTGCAAGTGTCTTTTAACGAGGTTGCGCCCTTTCGGGTTTTCATAAAAACTCGCCAGTAGCCCTGCTGTTTTTACTCACTGAGCCCTTTCGGGTTTTCATCCGTGCCCATTTTGCTTATGGACATACCGTTTTCTTTTCTTTCTTTTTTTTATTCTTTTTTTTTTGTGTCAGCCTTGGGATGCTGTAGTCCAAGGTAGTTTATCGACGTCTCGGTCAACAGCTAGTTTTAGTACATAGTGGTCCATCGTTAGTTTAAGGACGTTTCGATCCGACGCCAGTTTTAGAACATAGTGGTCCATTGTTAGTTTTAAGGACGTTTCGGTCCGTTGTTAGTTTTAGGGCATTTCGGTCCGTTGTTAGTTTAAGGACGTTTCGGTCCATTGTTAGTTTAAGGACGTTTCGGTCCGTTGTTAAGGAAGCCGGCTACTACTTACAGAGTTTGGGCTTAGAAAGATAGCGAGTGGACATAGGCGCCGTCATCTATCGTTAACCTAAGCCGTGACTCGTCAGGCATAGTATTTCTTTAGGAAGCGACCGTTTATTGGCCTGAAAGGTCTTTCACCATGCATGTCCATGAGTAGATAGGCTCCACCCTGGTAGATTTTGTCTATGATATACGGGCCTTCATAATTCGGCTCGAATTTCCCCCACTTGGTGTGATTGGGGATCATAGGTCTTTTAACCACTAGCACGAGTTTGCCTTGGCGGAATGTTCTCGTCCTGGTCAACCTCTCATATGAGCGCGTCATTTTTTCTTTATAAGCCTCCAGATTCTGTTGTGCTATGAGCCGGGTTTCATCAAGGGCATCGAGCTTCTCAAGCCGAAGGTGAGCATTTTCTTTGTCTGTTAGCTCGCAGCGAATGGCTACTCGTAGAGAGGGTAACTCTATCTCGAGGGGGAGTGCCGCTTCTGTGCCGAATACCAACGCGTACGGCGTTGTGTTCATGGCCGTTTTGAACGTAGTTCGATACGTCCAGAGAGCTTCATGCAGTCTCTCATGCCAGTCCTTCTTATTTCGAGACGACATCTTTTTCACGATCTTTGTCAATGTCTTATTAAAAGCCTCAGCAAGACCGTTAGCTCGAGGATTATAGACCGAAGAGTATCTCCAGTCTATGTTATGCTGTTGTGCGAAGCGGCTGATTTTGTGGCTTCTGTAGGCTGGCCCGTTATCGGAGATGATCCGTCGCGGAGTTCCAAACCGATAAATGACGTGCGTCTTGAAGAAATGGAGGATACTCTCCGTCTTCACTTCTCTCAGCGGTTTGCTTCTGCCCACTTAGAGAAGTAATCAGTTGTCGCCAAAATGAACTGATATCCTCTGGACGATAATGGCTCGATGGGGGCCAATTATGTCAGTTCCCCACATTTCGAACGGCCAGCTAGCCACCGTTAGATGCAGTGGATTTGGATGTTGATGGATAAAGTCCCTGTGAATCTGGCACGAGTGGCATTGCTTCGCGTATTCAAGGCAGTCCTGGATCATCGTGGGCCAATAGTAGCCCATCCTTTTGATCTTCAGCTTCATCTTCGGCCCGGCTTGGTGAGAACCGCAGAGTCCGTCATGAGTTTCTTGGACGACTCGTTTTGCCTCTTCAGGTCCCAGGCATCTTATCTATAAAGAATCAAATGATCTCTTATACAGAGTATCATTGACGAAAGCAAAAGACAGAGCTCATTTCATAAGCTGATGTCTTGAGGATGCATCTTTAGGTTTTCGACGGGATTTGAAGTAGTCTATAAAGACTTTCCTCCAATCCTTAGCCTTTTCCTGGTCTTTTATTTGTAGGGTCGTTTGCTCGGTCACCTCCTTTTCTTCGGACGACTCCGGAGATATTTCTGCCGGCGCAAGAGCCCGACGGCTTTGCAAAACGATCCTCATGTCATCGAGGTTCTCGTCGGCCAATTCTTTAGCGAGCTTGGCTAACGCATCCGCCTTTCTATTTTCCACACGAGGTATGCTTTCCAAGGTGTAGGAAGGAATTTGAGTCAGCAGTTGCTGTACTCTCTCGCCGTACTTTATCAACTCTGGTTTGCACGTTTGATAGTCGCCGTTTACTTGACTAATGACCAGCTGGGAGTTTCCATATATGAGGAGGTTTTCATTTCCCATGTCGATAGCGATCTTGAGACCTGCTATTAAAGCTTCGTATTCGGCTTCATTATTCGTCCTCGGCTCTGTTAAGGAGAAGGCAAAGCGCATTATCCCTCCTTTTGGAGTCACGAAGATGAGGCCTACCCCTGATTTGATTATGGGCGTGCTTTGTTTGCGCTTCTTCATGGAAGACGCTCCGTCAAAATAGAGTTCCTACCGGGTATCATTCTCTCTTCTTTTCCCGTCGATCGTGTCAAACGCGTGTTCGTCCGGCAATTCGCAGTTCAAGGGAGAGTCGGCAGGTATTGGATACTCAGCGAGGAAGTCGGCGATGGCATGGCCTTTCACTGCCTTAAGAGGCCGATAAGTTATCGAGAACTCCATTAAGAGCAGGGCCCATTTAGCGAGACGTCCTGTTAATATGGCTTTCGACATCAAATATTTGAAAGGATCCACTTTTGATATGAGATGGAGCTCATGCGCCAACGCGTAATGTCTGAGCCTCGTTACCGCAAAGATCAACGCTAGGCAGTGTTTTTCGATGGGGGGTAGTTGCTTTCTGCCCCCAGGAGAACTCGACTCAGATAATAAAGAGCTCTTTCTTTCCCTTGATCGTTCTCTTGTTCCCACAGCGCGCCTAAAGAACCTTCGAGGGCTGTCGTATACAGGATGAGAGGTTTTTATTTAACGGGAGTGGCCGGCAATGGCGAATTCTGCAGGTATTGCTTGATTTCGTCCAGTGCGCTTTGGCATTTATGATCCTAGACGAACGGGGTTCCCTTTTTCATCAGGTGACTGTAAGAACGGCACTTGCTGGAGAGATTGGCTATGAATCGCCGGATATACGCGAGCTTTCCTTGGAGGGACCGCAGTTGCTTGAGAGTCCTTGGTGGAGGCATTTCCATGATCGTCTTAATCTTCGACGGGTCTATCTCGATGCCTCGGTGTTGGACGACGAATCCTAGGAACTTGACCGAGAAAACTCTGAAAGCGCATTTGAGAGGGTTCATCTTCAAGTTGTATTTCTGAAGGCGCTGAAACACGGTCTTCAGATGCTCTAGATGTTCCTCGTATGATTTTCTTTTAACTACGAGGTCGTCAATATAACATTCGACGATTTCATGTATGAGGTCATCGAAGATCTTCGTCATGGCCCTCTGATAGGTGGCACTGGCGTTCTTTAGACCGAAGGGCATCACCTTGTAACAGAATATGCCCAAAGGGGTCCGAAAAGCGGTGTGCTTCTGGTCCTCAGGATGCATCTTTATCTGATTGTATCCTGATGATCCGTCCATGAAGGAGAAAACTTCGTAAGTGGATGTGTTATCTATCATCAGCTCAGTGACTGGTACTGGAAAGTCGTCCTTTGGGCAAGCTATGTTGAGATCCCAAAAATCCATGCAGATGCGCACCATCCCATTTTTCTTCACTACTGGGACAATGTTGGCGATCCAATCAGGATACTGAACCTCTTGGATAAAGCCGGAGTCGATTAGCTTCTTGACCTCGGCGTTGATCCTCATTTCAAGCTCGAGCCGCATTCTTCTCGGTGCTTGTTTGATAGGCTTGATGTCCGGGGATATTGCCAATTTGTGTACAGCAATCTCTGGATCTAGTTCCGGCATCTCGGAATAGTTCTATGCGAAGCAATCTTTAGGCTGCATGAGCACGTCTTTTAGTGTAGCCACCCTTTCTTCAGACAACAGTTCACTGACGAATGTCGGTCACGGGTCACTTGCCGTCCCCAAATCAATTTTCTTGAGGTTATCTGCTGTAGTATGTATTCCATCTTCCAACTCTTTTGGCACCGGTGGAAACTCTGAGATTACCTCGTCATCATCATTTTCGAAACACCAGGGGAGGTCATCCATATTCTCGGGCTCTTCTTCTGACAGCGTTATCATATGACAAGTATGAGATCGCTTCCAAGACCGATGTTGATCTGGTTCTGCTCTCGTGGTCTTCGGTTCATGCTTCTACGGCAGGGTTATTCTCCAGCTGCTAGATAAAGGGAACTTGCCTTGCTGATACTGGTTTTCTACCCAGTCTTTGAATGTAAAGCAGTCCTCGAGGGGATGTCCTATTGCTCGGTGATAGGAGCAATAATCTGGATGATTAACTTCACCTGCTTGCTCGGAGTGCTTGGACTCCGGGAGTGTCATCATCTGATATTTTATGACAAGATTGAATATCTTCCTTGTCTTGTCTTGGGGAAAAGAATATGCTCGACCCATCTTTTTTATAAGAGACGAATCCGGACTACTCGATTCCTGATCGCATGGCTTCTTGGACCCTCTTTGTCGCTGTCGAACGCCTTTCCCGTTCTTTGGTTTATTTCTGCCTCTGCGTTGGGCCTTTTATACAACGGGTTGACAAAGAGGAGCATTTTCATTTTTCATAGCCTGCTGAAGGAGGCGTTGCGTCCTGGCTTTCTTGTAGATGGCCATTTCACGATTATGGTCGTCTCGGACCTTTTGACCTGCTTCCCTTATAAGCTTGTCCATTTGTTCTCCGAACGACGGGCTTAGCATTTTCACGGCGGTAGCTCGTTCTGGTTCAGGGTTAGCATCTTCCCATAGAGCATCTCCTTCTTCATCAAAGTCATGTATGACGTAGCAGTCGCGGAATAGCTCCCGTTTCTTGGATCGAACATATCCAAGCCCGATCGTTTCCATTCTCCCGTTGGGCAACTTTCGTTGAGTTCCGGGAACGTTTCAGATCCTGTTATAAAACCGTGCTTGTCGCGCAGTTTGCTTAAGGGGTACACCTTGGCGTCTTAAGAGTTTCTTTAGTCCGTCAGGGTAATATCTGGGCAAACGGATGGGCTGGAGCCTGTCAAGTGTAGAATCCGCACCATGACAAATTTCTTTCTCCACTTTGGTTTCCCCGGATTGGTAGAATAGGATTGCCTTTTCACCTTTTCTCCTGAGAGGGACATAGAATGTCTGCAGTTCTTCCACACTGTAGGTATCAAGCGCGTATAGCTCTTTATGATGCTTTGGCGGAACCATGGCGACTTGCAAACTTTGATCTTCATCAGCGAAGCCTTGTATTGATGACCGAGCAGAGAATACGGTATTGACCTCATCTTCCGAGTCGCTACTGAAGATTAACATAGGAGTGGACGGTCCCGGCTTGTTGCACTAGGGAGGACCTGAATAGACTATTTCTTCTTCCTCCTTGATATCACTCCTGAAGACTGGAATAGTAGTGATGGCTTTGTTCTTCGGTTTGTGACATCTTTCCATGTCCTCAAAATCTGGTAAGAAGTATTTTGCATCTTCGTATTTTTGGACTTCGTTCATGGAGAATGGGTTCGGCTCCCCTGTTATGGTATACTCGAGACCATCCTTGAAATACTTCATACATTGGTGTTGTGTAGAAGGGATGATGTTGTACTCGTGTAACCAAGGCCTGCCGAGCAAAGCATTATAGCATGTCTTGGCATCAATGACATGAAACTTAACGTCCGTGACAAGCAGCCCAAAGCGTAGTGTCAATATTACAGACCCAAGCGTCCGTGATGACTGGGAGTCAAATCTGGGGATGGTGATTTTATCGCGAGCGAGGTGCTGAACGCTCATGCAAATTTCCTTCAACACTCTCACGTTGAGGAGATTGACGGAAGACCCATTGTCAACCAGGATTTTTCCTATCTTGATATCGTGACAATATCCGGAGACATAAAGGGGACGGTTATGCTCGCATGTCCCAAGGAGGAGATCTTCATCGCCGAAGGTGATATCCGCTGTATGCACTTCTTCCAGCTCGTCCTTCATCTTTTCTTCGGCGAGGAAAGCTTAGAATTGGTCGGGCTCTTGTAATGCCCTGATCAGAGAATCTCTCACCTCTTTGGATAGCAGAAGGGCGTCGAGAATGCTTAACTGTGAAGCTAGCTTTCTCAAGTGTGCCAGAGTGTTGTAGTCCACCTTACTCTTCTTTGGCGGGTCCTTGGCTGTCAGCTTTTCGACGGCTTGGTCATCAAGAATGATATCCTCAGGGACCTTTTCTTTCCGCTTATCTCTTCTATTTGACCTACTGTTCGAGGGCCCAAGATTTTTTTCGGGCAGCGTACGATTGCGCAGCTGAATATTTTCACAGGTCTTTGGTTCTTCCTCTTTTCCCTAGATGGACTTTTTAAAGAGAGGGCCAAGAGTCATTTCTTCGTCAGAGTCGCTCCCGAGGTGAGAACTTGTGGTCCCCCAGCGTCGATCATGTGACAGTTGCCGGTTATTCTTTTACGCTCCTCGGTCGTATTTCTTTGCTGCCGACGAGTTTTGCGTTTCATCCGTTTGAAATGTTGCCGGTGAGCAACATATCCCTGCCACCATCTTCTAAAAACGTTGCACTCTTCGGTGGGGGTGCGCAATCTTTCGATGATATAAGCAATAGTTAGGATGTATTTCTGCTTTACCAAGAGTGTTTCCTTCGGAGGGTGGCAGCTTCATTCCCATTGATATGGCTTTGGTGAACCTCTTCCTCGTCTTGAACCTGCTTTTATTTGCGACGGATGTACTTTGATCTGGCGGGAGTGTTTCAACCCTTTCGTCCAGTCGCCGGTGTTTAGATTTTTCAAATATGGCCATCTCACATTCTCGAGCAGCTTTACTTTTAAGAAGAGCCTTATCGAGGAATGCATCAATCATTTCGTCTGATGGCCCTAGAAGTTCCGGCTTAGGATCTGCCCCCAGTTTCTCTGTGTAAGGAGCTTCTTCATTGTCTATCGACGAGTGAGAAATCACATGGCAACTTGCCATATAACCTTCAGATTCATCCGATGAATCTTCTCCATTGTCCTCATCTCCATCCTCAAGGACGTGGCTAGGAAATTCTTGGAGTGTGATCGGGGTCCGCACCTTCTGGTTATATTCTTCCAGCGCGTCGATATATTTTTGCAGGTCCGTGCGCTTGTCACCAAGCTTCACGAGCTTTTTGGTCTTCTTCTTCTTCTTCTTTGAAGACTTTGACGGCTGGGTGTGAGCGCTTTGGCTATCACCACCAATCTTTGGAGTTGGGCGTGGTTTCAGCATTCCCTCGATGATCTCGGGTTCCAGTAGATTTTTCCACCTAATCGCCGGGCATGTTTGGAGATCCTTCAGCATTCTTTTAGTCTTGGCTGAAAGAACGACCTCCCATAGAGCTTCTTCTATGAAGGAGCATGATGCCTCGGTGTATCCATCTTCTTGGGAGCGTGTGGCTGTGGTGGGTTCAACTTCCAATTCTCGGACAGTGCAAACTTGCCCTGTTGGTATTGATCTTCAATCCAGCCTTTAAAGATGAAGCAATCTACAATTGGGTGGCTTACTGTTTGATGGTAAGGGCAATAATTGGGACTATTAATCTCGCCGGCTTGCAACGGTCGTTTTGGATTCGGCAGATTGATGAGCCTGTTGCGCACCGCCAGTTCGAACAGTCTCTTCGTTTTGTCCCGGGGGAACGATTAAGGACGCTTCATTTTCTCATTATAGTATCACCGTCTCTCTTCTAGTTGATCCGTTAGTTTTGGGGCACTGGGCTGCTGTTGAGTATTTGCGACGAAGGTCACCTTCCCTTTACCCTTTTCGTTTCGCGGCTCCGGCTTTGGAGGAGACGGTCTATGACCCATCTGGTCCATTTGGGCCAGTTTATCGATCAAGGCTTGGAACGTGGTCGGCTTGAAGAACATCATGAATTGGGAAATAGTTGCCTGAGGGTCAAGAGTGCCCATGAACATGCCCACTACCGGTGCTTCGTCGATGCGCTGCTCACATTTTGACCATAAATTTCGCCATCGTATTGTATATTGCACCCACGTTTCACCTGGCTTCACCCTGGCATTGATCAATGCCGTTATTAGAGTGCGTTCACTAGCACTTGCGAAACGCTGGGTGAATAATAGCTCCATCTCTGCAAAAGTCTTGACGGAGTCGTTTGGAAGTTCAGAATACCACTCGAATGCCGTCTCCGACAAGCTGCCGACGAACTGGCGAAATAGCAGTTTATCATCACCTCTGGTGTTACCACATAGAGCCCTGAACTGGGTGACATGCTGGGGGGGATTGCCCATCCCTTTATATACATGAAATTTAGGGATCGTATATCCCGGCGGGTACCTTATTTGCTCATACCAGCCTGGATATGGTCGTCCAGTTTTAACAATTTGGCCGGCCGCTTCATTCGCCTGGTGAGCTCGTATTTGCTGGGCAATGTAGTCATCCAGAGCGGCCTTGGAGATGGTTTCCTCTTTGGCTACTGAAAGAGCCGGAGGAGGGTTCGATGTCTCCCCTCTGTCGTCTTCAATGATGATAGGGGGTTCTTCAGCTGGAGGTTCCGGCTGTAACATCATCCCAGCCATGTCTTGGAACAACAGAGCCATTCGTTTTATATTGGCTGCCTGTTCCGCAGCCTCTTTTTCTTTCCTCTCGAGCATTCTTCGGAGGAACTCGGTATCAGTTTCTTGTTCCCGACGCTGCTCCAAGGTCTCTGGATTTTCTTTTGGCCCAGTGAGTGCGGCCATTGCAGTCAGCATCTCCTGAAGCTTCTGCTGCTGTTGTTCCTGAGCCTTCGTTATTGACCGGGAAAGCGGTCGATGTCTCGTAGAAGCACGGCTTTCTTCTTTTCCGGAAGCCATATAAACAGTATGCACCATCATGCCCCCAGACTTGGGGTGTTTATGTTCAGTGTCTCTGTGGTTCGCCGCGGTCACAGGGGTTTTCTCTGGCCTCCTTCTCTTGTGAGCAGTTGTAGTCGAGGGGGCCGTTGCAGCGGGCACCCGGGTAGCTGTCGCCTTTTGTGGCTTGACAGGATGGTCCTCTTCTTACCGAACCTTTATCTTTTTCTGTCGGCGAGAGTAATCTTGATCAATTACCGAGTCCTGAACCTGTCGCCAGACTTTATAAATTTTGGAGGACAGCCACTGAGGGGGCTGCTCCAGCTTCTTTTCTGTAGTAATCTCTATAGGTGGAGGAGATCTCTTCAGCACGACAGTCGGAGAGTTCTTGCGAACCCTCCTAAGCGGATCAAAGCTATTCCCAGTTGGAACAACAGCATTGATTTCCACCATGGGAGCTGACGGAGTTAACCCAGAAGGGGAGCTGCCTCCGGCCTTCCTTACTCGGCGCTAGTGGCGACGTCGAGCATGTCGTACGGACGGGATTGTCTCAGCTGAAGGGGTAACTTCGTCATGCCCCCTGTCTTGACGGAGGGTTGTCGCCGGTGCCAGCTTTTTGAAGACCGACGTTCGCCGAGAAGTAATGTCCAACCTATCGAATACAGATCTCTGGGCAGAGGTGACTTCGCCTGGAGCGGTAGCCGGGATGGCCAGCCTTGTGAAAACTGACTTCTTGGCAGAAGAAGTCTCTCCGATGATTTCGTCCGCTTGAGCCGGGATGGCTATCCGCTTAGGGATGGCTGCATCAGGTATCGCGGGCTTGTTAGCGTTCTGGCCCAGTCCGCTGAAAACTGAGGTAGTGGATTTGGGTGACCCGTTGAGAGGGGCCGCGGCAGTGGTAAGTCGATCAAAGACCGACTTCTTTGGGGCTTCTTACGGCAGCATTGGAGCGTTGAAGCTTATGGGTAGAATCATAGTCCCAAAGAATAGCCCAGTGGTGGCCTGAGTTACTTGGTCTACCGGCATTATGAACTGGGAGGCCGCCTAGGGCCCGTAAGTTACACCTCCAGATGAGGCGGAACGGGAGTTGCAGTTGCAGCTGGAGCATTTTGTGCAGGTAAAAGCCATTGATCTTTCGTTTTCTGCACGGAGCAAGACACCAAATCTGGGTACCTCGAATCCAAGGGCAACCATATCAAACCGCGATTCATTCGTGAACACGACACACGAAGTGTAGAGTGGAAAGAGGAAAAGGTCCCACTGGGCGTGCCAGAATCTGTTCCCTACTGAAAATCGGAGACGCGGCCACGCGGGTCCTTCTTGCCTGGATTTCAGGGCAGATACTAATTGGTGCTATCCGTCCACCTCTCCGAAGATGCCAAGTTGATTTATGGCACCATTTATTGAAGGTTTAAACGGATGCGACCGATGTAGCAGACTTCGTCAGATTCCCCATCATTTGAGGGGTTTTTGATTGTGGGGACGCTCTTCCCTACAGGCGCAAGCCCCTGCAGTTAATTACGCTACCACATCGCGGTAACCACTTTCTCCTTCTCCATATGGTCATTTCGTGTCGTGGGTGTTTGTTTTGTTTTTGGTTGCCCGTGGATTGTATACGGAGACTAATTTATGTTGTCGCACGTAGGGCGTGGATTAGTCCAAATCCGTATCTTCTTAGATTTGGGTTTGGGGGTTGGGTTTAAAGATACGTTAGTCTCATTTGGGACTAAGATCAACTTAAACATATGTTAAGGATACGTTGGTCTAATTTTTAGACTAAGATCAACTTAACAAGATCGTTTAGATCCAACAAAAGAGCATTTGGACTCTATTGTTTAGTTTAAGGACATTGCGGTCGATTACCAGTTTAAGGACAAGGTGGTCCAATGTTAGTTTAAGGACATCTCGGTCCAAGGTTAAGGACATCATAGTCCGTGAGTTTAAAGACATCACAGTCAAGGTTAAGGACATCATAGTCCGTGAGTTTAAAGACATCACAGTCAAGATTAAGGACATCATAGTCCGTGTGTTTAAAGACCTCACAGTCAAGGTTAAGGACATCATAGTCCGTGAGTTTAAAGGACATCATAGTCCATGGGCTTAAGGACCTCACAGTCAAGGTTAAGGACATCATAGTCCATGGGCTTAAGGACCCCACATTCCGTGGAATGTTTGGTTGTCGGGACCCGTCACCTTTCTGAAGACGCTGAAGGATTACAAGGAAAAATATCAGAGGAGTAAAGAGATGTACCCTCGAACCGATGTGAGTTGGTTGAAAGATCTGTAGTCCAATTTGGGACTAAGATCTGTTAAAATATTTATGAGCAGATGGGCTCAATTAATATGAGTTGAGGACTTACGGCCAATCTTGGGCTAAGTCCAATCAAGTTAAAATGTTTGACATTTAGTTTGGGCTGTTGAGTCTTTATTTGGGCTTGGCCCTTTTAACAATGCTGTGCATTGATTTATATCTTGACAATATTTTTGTCTTTTATCGAATGCAGAGCATTCATCAGAGCTCTGGGCTTATTAAAGAACAATTTATGTTCTGTCAGTGCAACACGTGGCGCGTTAGGCGCTTTGCGCCAGTCAAAGAGCACAGTGCGCTTTTGCCACATGGTACACATGTAAGGGACACGTGTCGCGCTTGGCGCTAGGCGCCAAATGATGAGCGCATGATGCCAGTTTATGAGCGCTGAGCGCTAATCCATGAGCGCATTGCGCTTTTAGTTTAGTGGCGTACACGTGAGTGACATGTGGTGCGCTTGGCGCTGAGCGCCAGCCCATGAGCGCAGTGCGCTATTTCCGAAGCGTAAAGTGCAAGTTGTTACTTGGCGCATACGTGATTGACACGTAGCGCATTTGGCGCTGAGCGCCGGTCTAGAGAGCGCAGAAGTGCAGTTCAAGAGCGCAAAACGCAACTGATCAATCTTATGATCTGAGAAACAAATTTATGTTCTTTTAAAAGAGATTTTGTCTCAAGATCTAAGAACAACAGTTCTTATTTTGCGGGAAACATTTCCAATCTCTTATGTTGATGAAAGGTTTTGCCTTTGTAGATCCATGATCTGTGAGAAGAATTATGTTCTTCTTCTTTTATTTTATGATGAGATCTTTTGATCTCTTTGTGAAAGACTTTTTGTCTTTGTAGATCTATGATCTTTTTTAAAGAAATGAATTCTTCTTTTTATGAGATGATTTCATCTCTATGTTCATCATTATCATTTTTACCTTGAAAAAAGATCTTCTTGCAAGAGCTTGCACTATTTTTTTGAGTTTCTCAAAGTTTATGGGGTTTTTTTTCTGTACAAGACTTGACGTCTCGGGGCCTTTATATAGGGCAAGCTGATCAGTTCGATCTGTTAAAGAGATCTTTTCTCTAATTGATTTAGGAATTTTCCCATCGTTGGATCTTTGATCCAAGGGTTTCTGATTTACAGAAGGTAATCTTCTTATTTTCAACAAAAATTGGGAAATCTTCTAAACAGAATCTATTCTATAATTTTTAGTGATTTTTTTTCACCATTGGATCATTGATCCAACGGTGCTCTGATTTACAGAGCACAATCTTGTTGTTTGGAAAGATTTGAGAGATCTTTTCTTAACAAAATTTAATTCTAATCAATTAATGATTTATCATTATTATTATATCTTTAATCTAACGGTGAGGATCTTTTAGTTCCAGCGCTAGCGCACGCGTGCTTTGCACGTGGTGCGCTGCTTAGAGCACAGCGCACCAAGCGCTAGCGCATCCATGTCTTACACGTGGTGCGCTACTTAGAGCACAGCACACCTAGCACTAGCGCATCCGTGTCTTACACGTGGTGTGTTGCTTTAGGGCGCAGCGCACTTGGCGCTGCATCTGAAGCGTTACTTCAATTTGAAATTTAAATTTCAAACAGAGCTTTGCTCTGATTGGGGGAAACACAACCGATTTGGGAAGGGAAGTCCTGAGAGCTAATGGGAGAAGGTGCACCATAATAACATGGTGATCATGACTTTTCAGCCCATCGATTTTGCCGTTCACAATTTTTATCTTCTTACTAAATGATCCTGAGAAACCTGTAGGAACTTTCAAATCATGCAACACCTGCAGGAATCTTTTCTTCTCCAGTTGTGACATATGATATGCGATATTGGGAAGTACAAACTTACCTGGTTTACCCGCTACCGGTTTAGGATGCAATTCACTTCTAATTTCCCAGTCCTGAAGATCCATCCGAGCATGGAGGTTGTCTTTCGATTTTCCGTCTTTACAAAGAAGCAAGTTGAATACGTGCTCGGATACTCCTTTCTCTATGTGCATGACGTCCAGACAATGACGCACTAAATTTGTTGACCAGTACGGAAGCTCGAAGAAAATGCTTGACTTGTTCCAGAATGGTGGTTTGACCTATTTTGTCGGATCTATCCCGAAGGTCACATTATTGTAACCATCCTACTGAGCAGTCGCGTCCTCTCCGGACAATGGGACTGGAGATCCAAGAAGCTCCTGATGACCATCAAAGTAAACAGTGTCTAACCTGTACGGATGGTCTAGAGCCAGGAAACGTCGATGGCTGCAATAACAAACCTTCCTGCTAAAATTCAAGAATTTCGATATTGTATGTTGACTGCAATAAGGACATACTTACTGACCATGTACGAACCAACCTGATAGCATTCCATACGCAGGAAAGTCATTAATTGACCACATTAAAGTCGCACGCAGTATGAAAGTTGTATTTGTGTTTGTATCGTAAGTCTCTACACCATCAATGAATAAAGATTTTAACTCATCGATCAGAGGTCGGAGATATACGTCGATATTGTTTTCCGGTGAGTTTGGTCTGTCGATAAGAAGAGGCATCATAAAGTATGATTGATCCATAGCCAACCAAGACGACAGATTATAAATTATCATTACAACGGACCATGTGCTGTGACTTCCAGCCATATAGTTGAATGGGCTGAAGCCATCACTAGCGAGTCCGAGCCTGACATTGCGAGTATCGCTACTGAATATTTTGTGCCTCCTATCGAAATCCTTCCATGCCGGTGAATCTCTTGGATGACTCATTTTTCCATCTTCACTTGGAGAAGCACGGTGATGCCAAATCATTGCCTCGGCTGTTTTCATGCACCTGAATAGCCTCTACAGCCTCTGTGTTATGGAAAAGTATCGTTCTATCTTAACGGGTATATCGGGCTTCTCATCAGAATCTTTCGACTTATACCTGACCTCTCTGCATTTTGGACACTCTTTCAAATCTGAATTCTCTTTCCGGTACAAAACGCAATTTTTGGGACATACTTGAATCTTCTCACACTGCATACCCAAATCAGACATCATTTTCTGGGCTCTGTATCAGCTGTCGGGCACGTTATTTTCCGGGAGCATAGAATCTTTCAAGAACTTTAGAAGCATTGTGAATGACTTGTTGCTCCATCCATTTAGGCAATTAATCTGAAAAAGTTGGACGAACCATGAGAGGGTGGAATACTTTGTATTCTCACAAATTGGTTTTCTACTATCATTCATGAACTTTTCATACTTATCCGCACGCGGTCCTTGACCAGAACGAATGTCATCTTCGGTACGAATAGATTCACCTAGGACATCCTCTGCCATATCCACCATTTCTTCTCCTGGAAAGAAGTTACCGTCTTCTTCTTCTGCCGCATTACCATCTTCTCCTTCTTCTTCTGCCGCATTACTGTTTTCTTCTCCTTCCCCGTGATATAGCCAAGTTGTATAAAGTCTAGTAAAACCATGTTTAACGATATGAAGCTCTGCGAATTCTACCTTCTGCCAGTACTTATTCCCACATCTATCGCACGGCTAGAGAATCTTCTCTAACATGATCTTATTATGTGCGCGTGCAAATTCAATGAAAGCAGCAACTCCTGCGACAAACTTAGATTGCATACGTTGTTGCCAATCCACATACATCTAGTCTTTAACTCTGATGTACTCATGAGCCATGTTAGACTGTATAACATATAAATTGTAGGTTATGACGACTATATTGAGAAATCTTAGAACGGGATGGTTACTGACAAAGGAGAAAATCCGTGTATGTGCTTTGTGTGTGCGTTTGTCGTTGAAAAGAATAAATTATCGATAAACAAAGTTAGATTTGAGGATACCCAAGTATGAGTTGTATTCTGTATATATGTGTTTCAATTTATGATTTCGCTTAAGTGTAGGGTTGTTAGTGTGTATGTGCTGTATGTGTGTTTGTTGTGTATTCGTATTGTATGTGTGTGTTTCGGCGGTCGGGGGTAAGGTTTCTATCCCATTAAAAATGTATAGAGTAGATACCCATTCGCTTGTGCTTTCAACCGTTTCGAGTAAATTTCGGCATCACCTCCCCGCTGTTCTCCGAGTACACTGTAATAGAATAGATAATCATTTCAAAGCTGTAAAACAACGTTGAAATGAATATCTAATCTATCTTTGTACACGGAAAACCAGCGGAAAAGTACCGATGAATAACTCGAAACGAATGAAAACACAAGTGAATGCAGGTGTTTGCTTTATACATTCCTAATATGTCCACACTGAACAAATCTATCGGTTATCATACGATTGAATCTTCTCATCACATAGACCACACGACGGTTGTTAGTACCGAATTATACCGTCCGATATTTAACAACTTTCGTATAGTTCTATGTCACGACGAACATCAAACGTATGTTAACTGATAGACGGGGACTAAGTCGCGCTTTGATTTTCACATATGAGTATCGATGAGAATATGAAAGTTTCATATTATCATCGAGTATCATATACTGGTTTTAACTTGAACATTTAACATGAATAGGTTTTACGTTTACGTTTCGTTATTAAGGGTTCGAAGTTTCAAGTTTAGGATAAATTTTTCTTGCATTTACGGTAAAATTGTACGTTTACATTATCATTGAGTATCCTACTGAACAAACTAGTACACCCTAAACCCTAAACCTAATTAACCCCAATTAACCCTAATCGTCACCCTAACACAAATTATCCTTAATTAACCCAAACTTAACCCAAATTAACCTAATTAACCCTAATTAACACCCTAACCCTTCAAATTATCACTAATTAACCCAATTAACTCTAATCAATACCCTAACATAAATACACTCTATTTTACCAAATTAACCATAGCCTCTGACCCTAACCCTGGACCGAACCCTAACCCTAAACTGAACCCTAACCGTAACCAATTAACCCTAACCAATTAACCCTAACCCTAACCCTAACCTGAACTGAACTCAACCTAACCCTAACCATAACCCTAAACTGAACCCTAAGCCTAACCCTATTCCCGAACTGAACGCAAACTCTGCACTGAACCCTAACCCTAACCCTAACTAATCAATAATAACACAAATACATGAATAATTAGAAGTTAAAAAATGAAATTTACTAACCTTAACCCGGCGATTCTCTTGTCCCGATGACATAAGGGGAGATCGGCGATGAGAGACTTCCTACCATCGACGAGGAAGTCGACGATGATGTCGGCGATGACGAGGCGTGCGCAGGAGTGCAGAGGCGACGAGGCACGCGTAGGAGATGAATGAGAGCGAAGAAATTTTGGGAACAATCGAGGAGTTTTCTGTGCTTCATTTTTTTATTAATAACCCATATATGCCTCTACGGATTAAACCGTAGGGCCTTCTTTTGCGGCTCCGGAGGGCCAAATAAAAAATTACGTTTTAATATTTTTAAATTAATTCATAGGGCACCGTAGGGGCAACCATGGGGACCTACGGATTAATCCGTAGGGGCAATAAAAATTTGCCCCTACGGCTTCCTGTAGCCGTAGGGGCAACCCCTTATTGTAGTTGTGTACCTCTTCACTAATCAAGAAATTAGTGAAGCAAACAACCTAATCTCATGGGCTAGACGAGAGTAGGTTGATGAAATAAGAATTTTGCTCACTTTAGAAATCACTTTCTCTTTTTCTTTTTTCACTTCATGAAAACCTAGAGAGTTCTCTTGAGAGGAAGAAGAAGATCAACTAGGGTGAGGGAAAAATATCTCAAGTTGATAAAATGAGAGAGTTAATCATGGGCTAAAAATAATGGTTGGGTTATAAAATATCTAGAGTAAAACAAAATTAGTGGAATGAGTCATGACTTCTACATGGTTCTACAAGCATCCAAGCCATCTCATTTCCACCTAATTTTTAATTTAACTCTAAATAAATATTCACCCAAATTATCTTTAGTTTTGGTGTGAGTCTCATACACCCATATCCAATGTATCATCCACCATGACACAATATTAAATACATATATTAATATATATCATATATATATTAAATGTATTTCAAAGAGAAGAAAATCTTTAGTGAGCACAATATTAGTTAATATATATTAATATATCATATATAAAAATATATATCAAATTATTAAATCAACACTTGATTCAATAATCCGGTCATATCATATATAATCGACTAATATCACTTATATATATCATATTATCGAATCAACACTTGATTCAATAATCCGGTCATATCACATATAACCGACAAATATTCAATATTATATTAAATCAACACTTGATTCAATAATTCGGTCATATCATATATAACCGGCCAGTATCAAATACACACACACACACATACACACATATATAACATTTCATTGAATCAACACTTGATTCAACAATCCGGTTATATCATATATAACCTAACCGATATTACATATCGCGAGATTAGAATACGGTATCACATACTATTTAATCAAGCTCTCGCACATATCACCATATGTGCCCTACTTCGTTTCGCTTGAGCCAGGAAACCTCTGTGTGGGACTCTAAAGACTCGTCAATACGCCAGCAGTAGGTAATGATCATATCAGTCATCCACAAGCTGTCAGCGGTACTAGCTGGACGTAACGGCTACCCAAGTATTGAATGAATAGAAGATTAACAAACAAACTTTTCCAAACTCCCGCAAAGTCTATAAGCAACACTTACCGTACAGTTCGGTCTCTTCGTCTGATATGTCACATATCAAGTCTAGGGGTGGAATCGTCATACCGCAATAACTTGATAAGTCATGCCGATGTGTGGCCTATAACCATTCGAGAAACTATTGATAATACTTACCAGTAAATCTCATCAGCCCTAACCAGGGACTTGTTGTTATAGCCAATCGAGCATAGCGCAACATCAACTCCGAATACCGGAAGAGACGAAACCCTTCCTATCGCTCATTTCCTCCATGTGATTCAGGACTGTACCTAAAATCCATCTGTTTGCACGACTCCTTTGAGCCGTGGTAGGGAGGAAATCAAAGCACAGTGGGAACTACACAAGACTCTATGACGATCTCGGGTCTACAGACTAAGCTGTATAAGTGTCACCAGAGAACTGCTATCTGACGATAGGTATAGTACCAACTAGGAGTTCCCGGCGAGTCCTGTTCGGTATACCCATTCTCTAATGAGCACCTGTGTACAATCTTTGATGTCAAACACCAATGGATATGGGATCGACCATCGCTCCATATAGGATTAAGAAATGTACACACTAGTCTACTCTGGAATATCAATGCCCTGTCTCGATACTCCCTCGACTAGGAACGATTAAAGGATATGCTTACGGACTGCCCAGGCCCCACTAGTATGATCCGCATCATAGTTCTGGTAGTCAAGCCAACATCCTAAGGGATTTATCTGTAAGTCGATGTTACACACCCCATGGCTTCGCGGGGAGGCGGAATATGTAAAATACGATTTTTATGGGTTTCGTAACACCGACTCGAACTCTAAGATCGAAACTAAACCCTAACTAGCAAAGTACTATGAGGTAAATTACTTCGATAGAATGTTATACCTCATGATTTCAAGTCCTTCGAGTCTTCTTGTCGCTGTCCTCCTCCTCGTTACAAGCTCCAAGAATCGTAACGGATCGGCGCTTCCTCGTCGGCGTCCTCGAGTCAAAGACAATCCACCCAAGAGTCTGTAAATCGAGCTCCTACCTCAAATCTGAAGTAACTAGGGTACCTAGTTCGCTACACTAGATGATTTAGATGATATAGAGAATATAGATGGAATGGTTTGTCTTTCATAGCCTTAGGTTTCTCAACACATGAGATATGAAAGGCTAGAGGTAGAAGAAGACCAACTTGAGGAAAAGGCTAGTGAAGTGTTTTTATAGAAAAGAGAGTGAACTCTCTTGTGCAAATCTGAACCATCCTTTATTTTTTGATAGAATAACACTAATGAAAAATCAAGTATGGTTCATATCTCATCTTAGAGAGTCATGCCTTGAAAACCCTCAATGTGTCACCAAGAGCCATGCTCCAAATTATGCAAACTTCCACCTCATTTCCTCCACCTCATAATGTATTTATCATTTAACCTAAAATGTTAATACATAATATGAGGTGTCTTCTTCTAGAAGCATCATTGAACAAATTACAAAAATGCCCATCATCGGTATATACATACCTGTATCTGTATTCCGAAAAATACGAGTACAAAAGAGATGAAAATAATCCATCAGTATAATACTAGGATCCGGTTTAAACTAAAGACCACTAGTACTATCTGTCCGAATCATCATCCGTGCACAAGTACACGTACATAATCAAACCCTGTCGTAAAACCATACGACCTCTATATCTTTTGCCCGATGTAGGGAAACCCTCTGTGTGGGACTCTAAAGACTCGACACTACGCTGGCAGTGGGTTTAACCATAAGCCGCAAGCGGTACTAGCTGCACGTAACGGCTACCCAGGTATCTATTGATAAGAAGGCCGATGAGAAAAACTCATCCGAACTCCTACTGAGCCTGTCTGTAACAATCTCCGTACAGTCCGGCATGTTCGTCAAAGAGTATCGTATATCGGGCCTAAGGGCGGTAATCGTCAGACCCCTAATAGCGTAATAAGTCGTGTCAGAGAGTAGCCCAAAACAACCTGAGAAACTACTGGAGTACCTACCAGTAAATCTCGCTTGCCTTGTGCAAGGACTTTGTGTAATGGCCTTTCGAACACAGCGCGATATCAACCCCCAATACCGGGAGAGACGAATTCTATCTAACCACCACTGCCTCGAAGTGCTTCGGGACTGCACCCAACTACTACCTGTTTGCACAACTCCTTTGAGCCGTGGTAGGGTAGTAATCAAAGAACAGTGGGAACACACTCGAGACGAAGTAGCAGTGTCAAGTCAACGGACTATATTGTACTCATGTCATCTGAGAACTGATACCCGACGATAGGTATAATACCCACCAGCAGTCCCCAACGAGTCTTATCCAGTGTACTCATAAGCCAATGAGTACCTGCATAATATCTCCAGTACGACGTACTAATGGCTGTGGGACAGACCATCTCCCATGCTAGAATGAGAAGCGTATACACTAGTCTACTATGGAGTATCAATGCCCCATCTCGATAATCCTACGACTAGAGACCTGTATAGGATGTGCTTATAGACTACCTAGCCCCCACTAGTGTGACTGTCATCACAGTGCTGGTAGTCAAGCAAAGATCCTAAGGTCTCTACCAATATGTATAAGCGATACGCAAAAACACATGCACATATTGAGGTAGAAACAAACCAGGTAGCATACTACCATTTTGAGCAAGACTGTTACTATATCCGTGTATATCCCAAGCTTCCATTAAGTAATATACAAACCAGTACGATACAATAATGGTCTGTAGGGTATATATCACTAACAATCTCCCACTTTCACTAAGGCCATATATTGGCGTTGCAGACCTATGATCTCGAATAGCCTCTCAAACAGTGTCTGAGGGATGGCCTCGGTGAGTAAATCTGCAGTGTTGTTCTCCGTATCTACTCTCCTCTCTTCGATCTCCCGGCGATCAACGATCTCCCTGATCAGGTGGTACCGCCTCAAGATATGTCTGGATCTCTGATGGGACCTGGGTTCCTTCGCTAAATCTATAGCGTCGTTGTTGTCACAATACAGAAGTATTGAACCAACAATGGTCGGAACCTCCTAAAGTTTTGTTAAGAACTTACTCATCCAGACTGCATCGTTTACGGCATCACAAGCAGAGATATACTCCGTTTTCATTGTCGAGTCAGCAACGGTGTCCTGCTTGGAGCTCTTCCAACATACAACCCCTCTATTGAGGGTAAAAACATAACCCGACATGGACTTGGAGTCATCCTTGTCACTCTGGAAGCTGGAGTCAGCAAAGGCCTCGATCTGGAGGTCTTTTCCACCATACACCAAGAACATCTCCTTAGTCCTTCTCAGGTACTTGAGAATGTTCATATAACTGCTATCCAGTGCTTCTCCCCTGGGTTTGACTGATACCGGCTTATCACGCTGAGTGCGTAAGCAACATCTGGTCTGCTATACAATATCGCATACATTATAGAGCCTACCGCAGAAGCGTAGGGTATAATCGACATGTGAGCCCTTTCCAAATCAGTCTTGGGAGACATCTCCTTGGAGAGAGTGATTCCGTGACAAGCCGGTAGACCACCGCGCCTTGAATCTTTCATACTGAATCTCCTCAGTATGGTGTTGATGTACCTTGACTATGAAAGTCCCAACATTCTCTTAGATCTATCACGATAGATCTGGATCCCCAGAATGTAAGAGACATCATCCAGGTCAATCATGGAGAACCTGTGTGACAAGATTCCTTTGACTGATTATAGCATAGGAATGTCATTTCCTATCAAGAGAATGTCATCCACATACAAGACGAGGAATACCATAGTTCTCCTTACAATTTTACTATAAATACATGGTTCATCTGGATTTTTGATAAAGTCGAATTTTTTGACCGTCTCATCAAAACAGATGTTCCAACTCCGCGATGCCTGCTTTAGTCCATAAATGAAATTTGCAAACTTTCCCGCTGCTCCCACTCTGATTGAAACCCTCTGGCTGATCCGTATAGACGCACTCATCCAAATATCTATTTAGAAAATTTGTCTATACATCCATCTTCCAAAACTCATAATCATGGAAGATAGCATTAGCAAGAAGGATCCGAATGGATTTGAGTATAGCCACTGGAGAAAAGGTTTCATCATAGTGCAAACCAGGCCTTTGACGAAAACCTTTTGCAACAAATCTAGCCTTATAGGTTTCAACCTGTCCATCTACACCAATCTTCTTTCTGAAGATCCACTTGCAGCCTACGGGTTTTATCCCTTCTGGAGAAAAGTCCAAAGTCCATACTTTGTTGGTGAACATGGACTCCATCTCGGTCCGCATTGAATCCGGCCATTTTACCGAGTCTCTGCTCTAAATGGCTTGCTGGAAGCTAGTTGGCTCATCATTGTTAATGATAAAATACTCTCTATCCCCGTCTATAAGAAAACCGTAGTATCTCTCAGGAAAATGAGACAGCTTACTAGTTCTGCGGAGTGGTGCGGGGATGTCCTATTCTTTTGAAACCTCTGGTTCTACCATGCTTTCAATAATAGTTTGTGGTTATCGAATTTCTTCCAATTCTATTGTGCTCCCACCAATTCCTTTTTCTAAAAATGATTTTCCAAAAAGTGGGCATGACGAGAAACAAAGACCTTTTGTTCCTCTACGTAATAGAAAAGATACCCTATGGAGTTCTTCAAACTTACACAGTACTGAGCGTGTCTCGAGCTTGTCCGCTGTCACGACCCGAATATACGGAACGTGACTGACACATAGATTACGAGACGTCTAAAGGCGTAACGTAACCTAAGTCAGCCAAAACCCATAAAATATAAACCAAAATCAACAAGAGTGAAGGAAAACCTTCCATGAAAACGATTTTAAACCAATTAAGTTATATCAGTCCCTTTTTAAAAACATCAAAATTTTCCGGAAATTTCGGCAGAGTCTCCTTTGTAAATACTAGCCCCCAAAATGGGTACAACAAGATATATAAACCTGTAATAACAAAATGGCATCCCCAAGCGGGAGCTAGCTCTTCGCCTAAGGCGGATCACAACCACATGCAATATATATGCAATATCAAGCAAATAAGTATAAAGAAATGCAAAAATAAGAAAAACACAACGTCGGCTCAAGTGAGCTCGACCCCAAAGAAACCACATATACACAAATCTCTCAGTCTCATCACTAGGTCGCATATACAAATAAGAAGTGGTAGATGGAGAATACAAGATACAAAGATAGTACAAAAAGATAAAGTTTCCTCGCAACCCACCTAAGAGCAATGTCACGAGTCTGAGCAAAAGAAGCCAATGATAAGATAAGCCCTCCGCTACAAGGCTGACGGGTCCGACATGCAAGACACTGTGGCACAACGGGGGTGAGTTGCCAGCTCGTGAGTAGAATATAACATCTAATAAGGTTATCGTAAGAATCCACGCAATACGTCGCAATCTGCATATCTAAGTATAATGCGATGCTACTAATATGTATGCACTTGGATGCAAAATCAATACGAAATCTTTAAGCGTTTAAATGCGATGATCTTTGCATTCTTAACTTAAAAATATATCTGTACAATAGCCAAAGTACCATCAATGAAATCATCCGAAAACCGCGTCAAGCATCGACACCAAATATGGAAATATATCTGTCTCAATGTCTCACTATATCAGTGTCTCAATACCTCGAGCTCCGTCAGTCCGGATCGGCCCATATCATCAATCTCACGACAACGGTCGGTATCCTCCAGATATCCGCCGCGCCAGACATCACCGGTAAGTAGTCTTCCCCTGCCAGGCTCATAGTCTACAACTCGATCTTCTTGCCCCGAGGTACCATACCGGTCCCTCCATGTACCCAAGACGGTTCATCCACTCCGTGAATCGGGTCTCGAAATCCAACAGAAAACATGAAAACTCATGGTGGACGACACATACATCACGAGAAAACCGCAACTTTATTTTAAAAATGATAATAATAAGCTTTTGTTAGATTTTTGCGGTTTTCCCCAAAATCCAGAAATCTCATCAATACTGAAATCCTGAAGAAAATCATAATACCCAACATGTTATATATGATAAATGCTTATGATGTCAAAGGTATGCAATGTGATTTATGGCTAGGAATCAATATAAGCATGATGATGAAGTGAGGTATATATATATGCTATGCAATTCAATGTATCATGTATAATGCAAGTTTTGATACTGAACTAAGCAGGTTCTACATTGCTCGTGGAATGTCAATTACCAAGGCGTGTGTGTTCACATGAATAGTGCGCGTGTAATATGAGCCAATGGTAATGGTGTACGTGTCCTAAGAGGTGATATCACACATATGTATATAGATAACCATGCAATGCCAGCAGACGAACAACTAAAAAGATGTAGGTACGAATGGGATGGTTAACTAACTAACTATGCATATAGTGTGCAAGTAATAAAGTGATCCTAACTATGGGGCGCCTCACGCCATCCAGACAATTTCCCCATATATGTATACATCTACTTACGCGGACGCCTCGCTAATCTGATCCAACCAACGCTTTGCCTTTGCGCGCCGCATCCAATGTTTCCGCAACCGATCCTAAAATTGCATAACACACAACATAAGATTACACATCATGAAACGATGCAAGTCACAAAATAAAAGAATCAACATCCACAAGTTAGGCACAACGTGCACTAAGCACGCGGAACACACACGAAAACCACGAAAACCTTAACTAAAATCGTCGTTTCGGGGCAATCGTCAAAACTAAAACCCGATTAAACCAAACACCGCATTCGCACACCCTAAATACCGTAGGAGATGCCAATAATATTGTTAAGATATCGCAATTAAATCACTTCCTAAATTTATGAAAAACCTAGTAAGCATTTACAACTCAAATTCGATGCAAACATCGCGGATTAACGATATAGCGATCACAATATCGCACAAACATCTAAACTAACCTACTAGATAGCCACTACACTAATCTTAACCCACTTACAAAGCTTCAAACCCTAATTAAAATTTCAAACATTTTCTTGAATTTCCTAAACAAGAATTTATAACCCATTTTCACACTTTAAATTTCTAATTTAGCATATTTAAACTACAATTTAACAACTAGATTAGAATTATACCTTATAAGTTGTGAACCCTAGCTTGCACTAGCCTCCAAGACACCTCCTTTCTCCATGTTTTAAACAAATTTTGGCTTGAGAAGAGGTAGAATAGAGATTAGTGTTGAATTTGTGAAGAAAATTATGGATTTCGGTAGATTTTTAATGGGTTTTTGATGAATTTTAAAGCAAAAATGAAATGGGGAAAAGAGGGAACAGCAGCAGAAAGTTTTGGCCAGGGGAGGAAATGGGGGAAAATGAGAGAAGAGTGTGGAAATTTCCATAAAGAAAGAACCCCACAAGTTCATTTAATGCTTTCACATCATTCTTCACAAAAAAAACCCCATTTTAATTCATTTTTAAACCATGAAACAACTAATCTTGGAAAGTCTTGATAAAATTTTTGTTACTACTATATTTTAGTTTATAATGGTTCCTAAGTATGTAATTTACCCATTTAAATTTGTATTTATCACTAATTTAATGTATATTTAAAAGCTTAAAATAATATTAAAAATAATTAATTAAGGAAAAAAATTTAAATGACTAGAAATTTTTAAGTGACAATTAATTAACCAATTTCTTGCAATTTCTTATCTAAATTTTGTATAATTAGGCCTATATTGAAAAATAATTATTTTGACTTTTTACGGAAAAGACTGATTATTTTACCGATTATCGAAAAACTACCTAAACGAAAATTCAAAGCGTTACAATCTTCCCCCCTTAAAGAAATCCGGTCCCCGAATTTAAAATTTAACTACGTGTACCTTCAAAAAGATGGGGATATTTCTTCCTCATCTCGTCCTCGGTCTCCCAGGTGACCTCCTCGCTGTTCGGGCCACGCCAAAGAACCTTGACGGACGGTATAACCTTCGACCTCAATTTCTTCACCTGCCGATCCAAAATGACCACCGGCTGCTCGGTGAATGAAAGATCGCACTCCAGCTGGATCATCTAGTGCTGAATCGCATGAGAAGGGTCATGAAGGTACTTGCGGAGTATCGAAATATGGAACACGGGGTGAACATCGGGGAAGCTGGGCGGAAGAGCTAACCTTTAAGCCACCGAACTAACACGCTCTAGGATCTCGAAGGGACCAACATATCTAGGACTAAACTTCCCTTTCCGTCCAAATCTCATCACACTCTTCATCGGAGAGACCCTCAGGAAAACATGATCGCCAACAGCGAACTCGAGTCGGCGACGGCGCCTGTCAGCATATGATTTCTGCCTACCCTGGGCCGCTCTCATCCTGTCCCGAATCAGCTGTATCTTTTCAGTCGTCTCCTGTATGATCTGCGGGCCCAAAATACTGCTCTCTCTGAGCTCTGTCCAACATACGGGCGATCGACATCTCCTCCCATATAAAGTCTCAAAAGGTGCTATCTGAATCGTCTCCTGGAAGCTATTATTGTAGGAGAACTCGATCAAGGGCAAATGATGATCCCAGCTACCACCGAAATCTAAAACACAAGCTCTGAGCATGTCTTCAAGAGTCTGAATAGTACGCTCTGACTGACCGTCAGTCTGCGGATGAAAAGCTGTGCTAAAACTCAATCGGGTGCCCAAAGCCTCGTGAAGTTTCTGCCATAATCGGCTGGTAAACTGGGTGTCTCGGACGGACACGATGCAAGTCGGGACACCATGCAGTCGCGCGATCTCATCAGTATAAACCTGGGCATACTGAGTAAATCCAAAAGTGGTCTTCACTGGCAGAAAGTGAGCCGCTTTCATCGGTCGATCTACAATCACCCAAATAGAGTCGTAACCTCGACTGGTCCTGGGTAGACCTACAATGAAGTCCATGGAGACCTTTTCCCACTTCCACTCAGGGAAGGGCAAAGGCTGTAACTCGCCGGCTGTCCTCTGGTGCTCGGCCTTGACTTGCTGATAAGTCAGGTATCTCGATACGAAGTCTGTAACATCCTTCTTCATCACGTCCCACCAGTAAACCTCTCTCAAATCACGGTACATCTTGGTGGAACCTGGATGCACACTGTACACTGATCTATATGCCTACTCAAGAATAGCATGCCTCAGTCCTTCAGAATTTGGTACGCATAGTCGAGTCCCAAATCGAAGTATCCCCCGATCATCAATCACGAACTCGGAAACTCTGCCCTGCCGAATCTGCTCGATAATCTGTAAAATATGGGCATCACTGGACTGTGCCTCGCGAATACGGTCAAGTAACTGTGGGCGTGCTCTAAAATGGGCCAGCTGTCCCCCTGTAGGAGTAAACTCGAACTGCACTCTGCTGTTACATAAAACCTGCCAATCCGCCGTCGACTGCATCTGTACTACGCTCAAACAGGATAAGCTACCTCCAGGTCTCCTATTCAAAGCATCTGCCACCACATTCGCCTTGCCCGGATGGTATAGAATCTCGCAGTCATAGTCTTTTACCAACTCCATCTAACGGCGCTGTCTCAGATTTAAATCTCGCTGCTGAAAGATATACTTCAAGCTCTTGTGGTCAGTGAATATCTGGCACGACTCGCCGTATAGGTAATGTCTCCAGATCTTAAGTGCAAATACCACTGCAGCCATCTCTAAATCATTAGTATGGTAGTTCTGATCATGTTTCCTCAACTGTCGAGAAGCATACGCGATAACTCTATCGTGCTGCATCAATACACAGCCCATCCCCACTTGAGAAGTATCATAATATACCACGAAACCGCCCGATCCAGAAGGCAATGATAATACTGGTGCAGTAGTCAGACGAGTCTTCAACTGCTGGAAGCTATCCTCACATGCCTCGGTCCAATCAAAAGGAAGCCCCTTCCGGGTCAACCCGGTTAACGGTGCAGCAATACGGGAGAAATCCTGGACAAAACGTCGATAATAGCCGGCCAGACCTAGAAAGCTGCGAACCTCTGTAACTGATACCGGTCTGGGCCAACGCTGAACTGCCTCGATCTTCTTTGGGTCCATACAAATACCATCTCTCGTCACCACATTACCCAAGAAGTCGACATTGTCTAGCCAGAATGCGCACTTAGAAAATTTGGCGAACAACTCATGCTCTCTCAAAGTCTGCAATGTGATACGCAAGTGCTTCTCATGCTCCTCCCGGCTCCGAGAATAAACCAAGATGTCGTCAATGAAAACAATGATGAACTGATCAAGATACGGCCTGAATACACGGTTCATCAAGTCCATAAATGCTGCCGGGGCATTGGTGAGCCCGAACGACATCACCAAGAACTCATAATGACCATATCGTGTATAAAAGCGGTCTTCGGAATATCCTCCTTCCGAACCCGCAAGTGGTGATAACCTGACCATAAATCAACCTTCGAGAAATACCCCGCACCCTGGAGCTGATCAAATAGTCGTCAATGCGGGGTAGGGGATATCTGTTCCGCACAATAACCCGGTTCAGCTGACGATAATCAATGCATAAGCGTATACTGCCGTCCTTCTTCTAAACAAACAGGACGGGAGAACCCCAAGGTGACACACTCGGTCGGATAAGCCCATTATCCAGCAAGTCCTGCAACTGATCCTTCAGCTCTCTAAGCTCCGCCGGGGCCATCCGATAAGGCGGAATAGAGATAGGCCCCGTGCCGGGGATCAAGTCGATGCAGAACTCAATCTCGCACTCTGGCGGCAGACCAGGAAGCTCGTTAGGGAATACAACAGGAAACTCTCTCACAACAGGGACCTGGTTCAACAGAACCTTTGTGGCGCTAGTATCACAAACATAGGCTAAGAATCCCTGACACCCTTTCCGCAAGAGCTCACCAGCGCGAAGAGAAGAAATCAAGCTGGGAAGGGTAGCGCTACGATCTCCCTGAATAACAAGAACCGGCTCACCAGGAAAACTGAATCTGACTGCCTTTTCATGGAAGTCCACAGATGCATAACAGGTGGCTAGCCAGTCCATACCAAGAAGAACGTCTAAGTCTAGCATATCGAGGAGAATTAAATCAACTGAAGAATCCCTCTCCCCGATACGAACGGGACACGATCGGTACACAAAACGAGCAACAAACGACTCGTCTACTGGAGTAATAACGACAAGCGGCTGATCTAACGAAGAAGACTCTCTGCCCAACCTCGGTGCAAAGTAAGTGGATACATAAGAATGTGTGGAGCCTGGATCAAATAATACCCGTGCATCAAAAGAACATACTGGCAGAGTATCTGTTACGACGGCATTGGATGCCTGTGTATCCTGAGGAGTCAAAGCAAACACTCGGGTCTGTCCACCACTAATAGCTGGCTGTCCTCTGCCTCTGCCTCTGTCTCCTCGTCCTCTTTGAACCGGACCGCCACGCCCATGACCTCTAGGAGCATCTGCCTGGCATGGAGCATCATCAGGGGTAGGAAGTAGAGGTCTCTGAGGAGGTGGTGAAGGTGGTAAGGTCACATATGGCACTGTCGCCGCACCCTGGCGCCCCATGGTATAGTCTCTGACACGATGGTACCGACTCCCGCACCGAAAACATCCTGGCGACGACTGCTGGGTCTGTGGATATGAACCAAATAAATGATCTCGTCTCAATCCTCTGCCGCCACCATCTCCCAGAAAGAATCTATCACGGTGTCTACCTACCTGCCGCTGGGCTGCCGTATCAGTACGAATCCACTTCGGCCCAGAAACGACCGGAGTCTCAGAAATGCGCACCTCCAAAAGTAAGGCTGCATCCATCGCGGATGCGTATGTGTCAAAGTGCTGGGTGCCGATGGCAAGGAATAGCTGTGTATCAAGCCCTCGCACAAACCTCTTTATCCTCTTTTCTTCCGTGTCTACTAGGTACGGAGTATATCAGGACAACTGAGTAAACTGTATATCATACTCGGACATTGTCATCACAGGAGTCTTGCACAAAGACTCAAAACTACGGGCTCGAGCATCTCGGACACTTTCTGGATAAAAACGGGCAAGAAATGCAGCGGTAAACTCGTCCCAAGTCATATGAGGTAGACCTGCAGCTCGGCCTCTCTCTACTGAATCGTACCATGTCTGGGCAAGGCCCTCCAGACGAAAAATCGCGAACTCCACCCATCTATCATCAGAACACCTCAACGAACGGCAAATCCTAGCCATCCTATCAAGAAATGCCTGCGGGTCCTCTGTCGCATCCGTGCCGGTAAAAGCTGGAGGTCTCAGCCTCATAAACTCCTGTAGTGATACGGGGATAGTCGCACTAGTAGCAGGAGCAACCATCTGGGCAGCAGGTAAAATCGTGGCCTGTGCAGTGGGAGGAATGTCCTCGGATCTCTGTGCCCAACTGGACTCAACTAAAGATCCCATCATCTGTCGCAACTCCTGCATACCGGGCTCTAATCTGGCAATACGGTCGGGAGAAGGCTGATCAATCTGACCCTGAGGGGTAGGCGTATCATCCTGCTCGATCCTCGCCTCAGACGAGCCTGCTCGAAGCTCATCCCTAGCGGCAGCCCGCTGAGCTCTCGTAGTCTTTGGCGGCATCGAAGCTGGAATAAGAAATAGGAACGATAAGAACATTGCAGTTGAATCAAGGGATACATGGAATCAAGGAAGAAATACAAGCAATTATGTCCTAAGGTCACTTAGGCGGAGTACCGTATCGTAAGTATGCCGCGGAACATACCCACGCTACACCACTCTGCTTAAGTCACCTACTCCATCTACCAAGGGTCGTCCTACACTCAGAAAGGTAAAACCTACGCTCTGATACCAACTTTGTCACGACCCGAATGTACGGAACGTGACTGGCACTTAGATTACGAGACGTCTAAAGGCGTAACGTAACCTAAGTCAGCCAAAACCCAGAAAATCTAAACCAAAATCAACAAGAGTGAAGGAAAACCTTCCATGAAAACGATTTTAAACCAATTAAGTTATATCAGTCCCTTTTTAAAAACATCAAAATTTTCCGAAAATTTCGACAGAGTCACCTTTGTAAATACTAGCCCCCAAAATGGGTACAACAAGATATATAAACCTATAATAACAAAATGGCATCCCCAAGCGGGAGCTGGCTCTTCGCCCAAGGCGGATCACAACCACACGCAATATATATGCAATATCAAGCAAATAAGTATAAAGAAATGCAAAAATAAGAAAAACACAATGTCGGCTCAAGTGAGCTCGACCCCAAAGAAACCACATATACACAAATCTCTCAGTCTCATCACTAGGTCGCATATACAAATAGGAAGTGGTAGATGGAGAATACTAGATACAAAGATAGTACAAAAAGATAAAGTGTCCTCGCAACCCACCTAAGAGCAATGTCACGAGTCTGAGCAAAAGAAGCCAATGATAAGATAAGCCCGCCGCTACAAGGCTGACGGGTCCGACCTGCAAGACACTGTGGCACAACGGGAGTGAGTTGCCAGCCCGTGAGTAGAATATAACATCTAATAAGGCTATCGTAAGAATGCACGCAATGCGTCGCAATTTGCTTATCTAAGTATAATGCGATGCTACTAATATGTATGCACATGGATGCAAAATCAATACGAAATCTTTAAGCATTTAAATGCGATGATCTTTGCATTCTTAACTTAAAAATATATCTGTACAATAGCCAAAGTACCATCAATGAAATCATCCGAAAACCGTGTCAAGCATCGACACCAAATATGGAAATATATCTGTCTCAATGTCTTACTATATCAGTGTCTCAATACCTCGAGCTCCGTCAGTCCGGATCGGCCCATATCATCAATCTCACGACAGCGGTCGGTATCCTCCGGATATCCGCCACGCTAGACATCACCGGTAGGTAGTCTTCCCCTGCCAGGCTCATCGTCTACAACTCGATCTTCTTGCCCCGAGATACCATACCGGGCCCACCATGTACCCGAGACGGTTCATCCACTCCTCGAATCGGGTCTCAAAATCCAACAGAAAACATGAAAACTCATGGTGGACGACACATACATCACGAGAAAACCGCAACTTTATTTTAAAAATGATAATAATAAGCTTTTGTTAAATTCTTGCGGTTTTCCCCAAAATCCAGAAATCTCATCAATACTGAAATCCTCAAGAAAATCATAATACCCAACATATTATATATGATAAATGCTTATGATGTCAAAGGTATACAATGTGATTTATAGCTAGGAATCTATATAAGCATGATGATGAAGTGAGGTATATATACATGCTATGCAATTCAATGTATCATGTATAATGCAAGTTTTGATACTGAACTAAGCAGGTTCTACAGTGCTCGTGGCATGTCAATTACCAAGGTATGTGTGTTCACATGAATAGTGCGCGTACAATATGAGCCAATGGTAATGGTGTACGTGTCCTAAGAGGTGATATCATACATAGGTATATAGATAAACATGCAATGCCAGCAGACGAACGACTAGAAAGATGTACGTACGAATGGGATGGTTAACTAACTAACTATGCATATAGTGTGCAAGTAATAAAGTGATCCTAACTATGGGGCGCCTCGCGCCATCCAGACGATTTTCCCATATATGTATACATCTACTCACCCGGACGCCTCGCTAATCTGATCCAACCACCGCTTTGCCTTTGCGCGCCGCATCCGATGTTTCCGCAACCGATTCTAAAATTGCATAACACACAACATAAGATTACACATCATGAAATGATGCAAGTCACAAAATAAAAGAATCAACATCCACAAGTTAGGCACAACGTGCACTAAGCGTGCGGAACACACACGAAAACCACTAAAACCTTAACTAAAATCGTCGTTTCGGGGCAACCGTCAAAACTAAAACCCGATTAAACCAAACACCGCATTCGCACACCCTAAATGCCGTAGGAGATGCGAATAATATTGTCAAGATATTGTAACTAAATCACTTCCGAAATTTGTGAAAAACCTAGTAAGCATTTACAACTCAAATTCGATGCAAACATCGCGGATTAACGATATAGCGATCACAACATCGCACAAACATCTAAACTAACCTACTAGATATCCACTACACTAATCTTAACCCACTTACAAAGCTTCAAACCCTAATTAAATTTTCAAACCTTTTCTTGAATTTCCTAAACAAGAATTTATAACCCATTTTCACACTTTAAATTTCTGATTTAGCATATTTAAACTACAATTTAACAACTAGATTAGAATTATCCCTTACAAGTTGTGAACCCTAGCTTGCACTAGCCTCCAAGACACCTCCTTTCTCCATGTTTTAAACAAATTTTGGCTTGAGAAGAGGTAGAATAGAGATTAGTGTTGAATTTGTGAAGAAAATTATGGATTTCGGTAGATTTTTAATGGGTTTTTGATGAATTTTAAAGCAAAAATGAAATGGGGAAAAGAGGGAACAGCAGCAGAAAGTTTTGGCCAGGGGAGGAAATGGGGGAAAATGAGAGAAGAGTGTGGAAATTTCCATAAAGAAAGAACCCCACAAGTTCATTTAATGCTTTCACATCATTCTTCACAAAAAAACCCCATTTTAATTCATTTTTAAACCATGAAACAACTAATCTTGGAAAGTCTTGATAAAATTTTTGTTACTACTATATTTTAGTTTATAATGGTTCCTAAGTATGTAATTTACCCATTTAAATTTGTATTTATCACTAATTTAATGTATATTTAAAAGCTTAAAATAATATTAAAAATAATTAATTAAGGAAAAAAATTTAAATGACTAGAAATTTTTAAGTGACAATTAATTAACCAATTTCTTGCAATTTCTTATCTAAATTTTGTATAATTAGGCCTATATTGAAAAATAATTATTTTGACTTTTTACGGAAAAGACTGATTATTTTACCGATTATCGAAAAACTACCTAAACGAAAATTCAAAGCGTTACAATCTTCCCCCCTTAAAGAAATCCGGTCCCCGAATTTAAAATTTAACTACGTGTACCTTCAAAAAGATGGGGATATTTCTTCCTCATCTCGTCCTCGGTCTCCCAGGTGACCTCCTCGCTGTTCGGGCCACGCCAAAGAACCTTGACGGACGGTATAACCTTCGACCTCAATTTCTTCACCTGCCGATCCAAAATGACCACCGGCTGCTCGGTGAATGAAAGATCGCACTCCAGCTGGATCATCTAGTGCTGAATCGCATGAGAAGGGTCATGAAGGTACTTGCGGAGTATCGAAACATGGAACACGGGGTGAACATCGGGGAAGCTGGGCGGAAGAGCTAACCTTTAAGCCACCGAACTAACACGCTCTAGGATCTCGAAGGGACCAACATATCTAGGACTAAACTTCCCTTTCCGTCCAAATCTCATCACACTCTTCATCGGAGAGACCCTCAGGAAAACATGATCGCCAACAGCGAACTCGAGTCGGCGACGGCGCCTGTCAGCATATGATTTCTGCCTACCCTGGGCCGCTCTCATCCTGTCCCGAATCAGCTGTATCTTTTCAGTCGTCTCCTGTATGATCTGCGGGCCCAAAATACTGCTCTCTCTGAGCTCTGTCCAACATACGGGCGATCGACATCTCCTCCCATATAAAGTCTCAAAAGGTGCTATCTGAATCGTCTCCTGGAAGCTATTATTGTAGGAGAACTCGATCAAGGGCAAATGATGATCCCAGCTACCACCGAAATCTAAAACACAAGCTCTGAGCATGTCTTCAAGAGTCTGAATAGTACGCTCTGACTGACCGTCAGTCTGCGGATGAAAAGCTGTGCTAAAACTCAATCGGGTGCCCAAAGCCTCGTGAAGTTTCTGCCATAATCGGCTGGTAAACTGGGTGTCTCGGACGGACACGATGCAAGTCGGGACACCATGCAGTCGCGCGATCTCATCAGTATAAACCTGGGCATACTGAGTAAATCCAAAAGTGGTCTTCACTGGCAGAAAGTGAGCCGCTTTCATCGGTCGATCTACAATCACCCAAATAGAGTCGTAACCTCGACTGGTCCTGGGTAGACCTACAATGAAGTCCATGGAGACCTTTTCCCACTTCCACTCAGGGAAGGGCAAAGGCTGTAACTCGCCGGCTGTCCTCTGGTGCTCGGCCTTGACTTGCTGATAAGTCAGGTATCTCGATACGAAGTCTGTAACATCCTTCTTCATCACGTCCCACCAGTAAACCTCTCTCAAATCACGGTACATCTTGGTGGAACCTGGATGCACACTGTACACTGATCTATATGCCTACTCAAGAATAGCATGCCTCAGTCCTTCAGAATTTGGTACGCATAGTCGAGTCCCAAATCGAAGTATCCCCCGATCATCAATCACGAACTCGGAAACTCTGCCCTGCCGAATCTGCTCGATAATCTGTAAAATATGGGCATCACTGGACTGTGCCTCGCGAATACGGTCAAGTAACTGTGGGCGTGCTCTAAAATGGGCCAGCTGTCCCCCTGTAGGAGTAAACTCGAACTGCACTCTGCTGTTACATAAAACCTGCCAATCCGCCGTCGACTGCATCTGTACTACGCTCAAACAGGATAAGCTACCTCCAGGTCTCCTATTCAAAGCATCTGCCACCACATTCGCCTTGCCCGGATGGTATAGAATCTCGCAGTCATAGTCTTTTACCAACTCCATCTAACGGCGCTGTCTCAGATTTAAATCTCGCTGCTGAAAGATATACTTCAAGCTCTTGTGGTCAGTGAATATCTGGCACGACTCGCCGTATAGGTAATGTCTCCAGATCTTAAGTGCAAATACCACTGCAGCCATCTCTAAATCATTAGTATGGTAGTTCTGATCATGTTTCCTCAACTGTCGAGAAGCATACGCGATAACTCTATCGTGCTGCATCAATACACAGCCCATCCCCACTTGAGAAGTATCATAATATACCACGAAACCGCCCGATCCAGAAGGCAATGATAATACTGGTGCAGTAGTCAGACGAGTCTTCAACTGCTGGAAGCTATCCTCACATGCCTCGGTCCAATCAAAAGGAAGCCCCTTCCGGGTCAACCCGGTTAACGGTGCAGCAATACGGGAGAAATCCTGGACAAAACGTCGATAATAGCCGGCCAGACCTAGAAAGCTGCGAACCTCTGTAACTGATACCGGTCTGGGCCAACGCTGAACTGCCTCGATCTTCTTTGGGTCCATACAAATACCATCTCTCGTCACCACATTACCCAAGAAGTCGACATTGTCTAGCCAGAATGCGCACTTAGAAAATTTGGCGAACAACTCATGCTCTCTCAAAGTCTGCAATGTGATACGCAAGTGCTTCTCATGCTCCTCCCGGCTCTGAGAATAAACCAAGATGTCGTCAATGAAAACAATGATGAACTGATCAAGATACGGCCTGAATACACGGTTCATCAAGTCCATAAATGCTGCCGGGGCATTGGTGAGCCCGAACGACATCACCAAGAACTCATAATGACCATATCGTGTATAAAAGCGGTCTTCGGAATATCCTCCTTCCGAACCCGCAAGTGGTGATAACCTGACCATAAATCAACCTTCGAGAAATACCCCGCACCCTGGAGCTGATCAAATAGTCGTCAATGCGGGGTAGGGGATATCTGTTCCGCACAATAACCCGGTTCAGCTGACGATAATCAATGCATAAGCGTATACTGCCGTCCTTCTTCTAAACAAACAGGACGGGAGAACCCCAAGGTGACACACTCGGTCGGATAAGCCCATTATCCAGCAAGTCCTGCAACTGATCCTTCAGCTCTCTAAGCTCCGCCGGGGCCATCCGATAAGGCGGAATAGAGATAGGCCCCGTGCCGGGGATCAAGTCGATGCAGAACTCAATCTCGCACTCTGGCGGCAGACCAGGAAGCTCGTTAGGGAATACAACAGGAAACTCTCTCACAACAGGGACCTGGTTCAACAGAACCTTTGTGGCGCTAGTATCACAAACATAGGCTAAGAATCCCTGACACCCTTTCCGCAAGAGCTCACCAGCGCGAAGAGAAGAAATCAAGCTGGGAAGGGTAGCGCTACGATCTCCCTGAATAACAAGAACCGGCTCACCAGGAAAACTGAATCTGACTGCCTTTTCATGGAAGTCCACAGATGCATAACAGGTGGCTAGCCAGTCCATACCAAGAAGAACGTCTAAGTCTAGCATATCGAGGAGAATTAAATCAACTGAAGAATCCCTCTCCCCGATACGAACGGGACACGATCGGTACACAAAACGAGCAACAAACGACTCGTCTACTGGAGTAATAACGACAAGCGGCTGATCTAACGAAGAAGACTCTCTGCCCAACCTCGGTGCAAAGTAAGTGGATACATAAGAATGTGTGGAGCCTGGATCAAATAATACCCGTGCATCAAAAGAACATACTGGCAGAGTATCTGTTACGACGGCATTGGATGCCTGTGTATCCTGAGGAGTCAAAGCAAACACTCGGGTCTGTCCACCACTAATAGCTGGCTGTCCTCTGCCTCTGCCTCTGTCTCCTCGTCCTCTTTGAACCGGACCGCCACGCCCATGACCTCTAGGAGCATCTGCCTGGCATGGAGCATCATCAGGGGTAGGAAGTAGAGGTCTCTGAGGAGGTGGTGAAGGTGGTAAGGTCACATATGGCACTGTCGCCGCACCCTGGCGCCCCATGGTATAGTCTCTGACACGATGGTACCGACTCCCGCACCGAAAACATCCTGGCGACGACTGCTGGGTCTGTGGATATGAACCAAATAAATGATCTCGTCTCAATCCTCTGCCGCCACCATCTCCCAGAAAGAATCTATCACGGTGTCTACCTACCTGCCGCTGGGCTGCCGTATCAGTACGAATCCACTTCGGCCCAGAAACGACCGGAGTCTCAGAAATGCGCACCTCCAAAAGTAAGGCTGCATCCATCGCGGATGCGTATGTGTCAAAGTGCTGGGTGCCGATGGCAAGGAATAGCTGTGTATCAAGCCCTCGCACAAACCTCTTTATCCTCTTTTCTTCCGTGTCTACTAGGTACGGAGTATATCAGGACAACTGAGTAAACTGTATATCATACTCGGACATTGTCATCACAGGAGTCTTGCACAAAGACTCAAAACTACGGGCTCGAGCATCTCGGACACTTTCTGGATAAAAACGGGCAAGAAATGCAGCGGTAAACTCGTCCCAAGTCATATGAGGTAGACCTGCAGCTCGGCCTCTCTCTACTGAATCGTACCATGTCTGGGCAAGGCCCTCCAGACGAAAAATCGCGAACTCCACCCATCTATCATCAGAACACCTCAACGAACGGCAAATCCTAGCCATCCTATCAAGAAATGCCTGCGGGTCCTCTGTCGCATCCGTGCCGGTAAAAGCTGGAGGTCTCAGCCTCATAAACTCCTGTAGTGATACGGGGATAGTCGCACTAGTAGCAGGAGCAACCATCTGGGCAGCAGGTAAAATCGTGGCCTGTGCAGTGGGAGGAATGTCCTCGGATCTCTGTGCCCAACTGGACTCAACTAAAGATCCCATCATCTGTCGCAACTCCTGCATACCGGGCTCTAATCTGGCAATACGGTCGGGAGAAGGCTGATCAATCTGACCCTGAGGGGTAGGCGTATCATCCTGCTCGATCCTCGCCTCAGACGAGCCTGCTCGAAGCTCATCCCTAGCGGCAGCCCGCTGAGCTCTCGTAGTCTTTGGCGGCATCGAAGCTGGAATAAGAAATAGGAACGATAAGAACATTGCAGTTGAATCAAGGGATACATGGAATCAAGGAAGAAATACAAGCAATTATGTCCTAAGGTCACTTAGGCGGAGTACCGTATCGTAAGTATGCCGCGGAACATACCCACGCTACACCACTCTGCTTAAGTCACCTACTCCATCTACCAAGGGTCGTCCTACACTCAGAAAGGTAAAACCTACGCTCTGATACCAACTTTGTCACGACCCGAATGTACGGAACGTGACTGGCACTTAGATTACGAGACGTCTAAAGGCGTAACGTAACCTAAGTCAGCCAAAACCCAGAAAATCTAAACCAAAATCAACAAGAGTGAAGGAAAACCTTCCATGAAAACGATTTTAAACCAATTAAGTTATATCAGTCCCTTTTTAAAAACATCAAAATTTTCCGAAAATTTCGACAGAGTCACCTTTGTAAATACTAGCCCCCAAAATGGGTACAACAAGATATATAAACCTATAATAACAAAATGGCATCCCCAAGCGGGAGCTGGCTCTTCGCCCAAGGCGGATCACAACCACACGCAATATATATGCAATATCAAGCAAATAAGTATAAAGAAATGCAAAAATAAGAAAAACACAATGTCGGCTCAAGTGAGCTCGACCCCAAAGAAACCACATATACACAAATCTCTCAGTCTCATCACTAGGTCGCATATACAAATAGGAAGTGGTAGATGGAGAATACTAGATACAAAGATAGTACAAAAAGATAAAGTGTCCTCGCAACCCACCTAAGAGCAATGTCACGAGTCTGAGCAAAAGAAGCCAATGATAAGATAAGCCCGCCGCTACAAGGCTGACGGGTCCGACCTGCAAGACACTGTGGCACAACGGGAGTGAGTTGCCAGCCCGTGAGTAGAATATAACATCTAATAAGGCTATCGTAAGAATGCACGCAATGCGTCGCAATTTGCTTATCTAAGTATAATGCGATGCTACTAATATGTATGCACATGGATGCAAAATCAATACGAAATCTTTAAGCATTTAAATGCGATGATCTTTGCATTCTTAACTTAAAAATATATCTGTACAATAGCCAAAGTACCATCAATGAAATCATCCGAAAACCGTGTCAAGCATCGACACCAAATATGGAAATATATCTGTCTCAATGTCTCACTATATCAGTGTCTCAATACCTCGAGCTCCGTCAGTCCGGATCGGCCCATATCATCAATCTCACGACAGCGGTCGGTATCCTCCGGATATCCGCCACGCTAGACATCACCGGTAGGTAGTCTTCCCCTGCCAGGCTCATCGTCTACAACTCGATCTTCTTGCCCCGAGATACCATACCGGGCCCACCATGTACCCGAGACGGTTCATCCACTCCTCGAATCGGGTCTCAAAATCCAACAGAAAACATGAAAACTCATGGTGGACGACACATACATCACGAGAAAACCGCAACTTTATTTTAAAAATGATAATAATAAGCTTTTGTTAAATTCTTGCGGTTTTCCCCAAAATCCAGAAATCTCATCAATACTGAAATCCTCAAGAAAATCATAATACCCAACATATTATATATGATAAATGCTTATGATGTCAAAGGTATACAATGTGATTTATAGCTAGGAATCTATATAAGCATGATGATGAAGTGAGGTATATATACATGCTATGCAATTCAATGTATCATGTATAATGCAAGTTTTGATACTGAACTAAGCAGGTTCTACAGTGCTCGTGGCATGTCAATTACCAAGGTATGTGTGTTCACATGAATAGTGCGCGTACAATATGAGCCAATGGTAATGGTGTACGTGTCCTAAGAGGTGATATCATACATAGGTATATAGATAAACATGCAATGCCAGCAGACGAACGACTAGAAAGATGTACGTACGAATGGGATGGTTAACTAACTAACTATGCATATAGTGTGCAAGTAATAAAGTGATCCTAACTATGGGGCGCCTCGCGCCATCCAGACGATTTTCCCATATATGTATACATCTACTCACCCGGACGCCTCGCTAATCTGATCCAACCACCGCTTTGCCTTTGCGCGCCGCATCCGATGTTTCCGCAACCGATTCTAAAATTGCATAACACACAACATAAGATTACACATCATGAAATGATGCAAGTCACAAAATAAAAGAATCAACATCCACAAGTTAGGCACAACGTGCACTAAGCGTGCGGAACACACACGAAAACCACTAAAACCTTAACTAAAATCGTCGTTTCGGGGCAACCGTCAAAACTAAAACCCGATTAAACCAAACACCGCATTCGCACACCCTAAATGCCGTAGGAGATGCGAATAATATTGTCAAGATATTGTAACTAAATCACTTCCGAAATTTGTGAAAAACCTAGTAAGCATTTACAACTCAAATTCGATGCAAACATCGCGGATTAACGATATAGCGATCACAACATCGCACAAACATCTAAACTAACCTACTAGATATCCACTACACTAATCTTAACCCACTTACAAAGCTTCAAACCCTAATTAAATTTTCAAACCTTTTCTTGAATTTCCTAAACAAGAATTTATAACCCATTTTCACACTTTAAATTTCTGATTTAGCATATTTAAACTACAATTTAACAACTAGATTAGAATTATCCCTTACAAGTTGTGAACCCTAGCTTGCACTAGCCTCCAAGATACCTCCTTTCTCCATGTTTTAAACAAATTTTGGCTTGAGAAGAGGTAGAATAGAGATTAGTGTTGAATTTGTGAAGAAAATTGTGGATTTCGGTGGATTTTTAATGGATTTTTGATGAATTTTAAAGCAAAAATGAAATAGGGAAAAGAGACAGCAGCAGCAAGTTTCGGCTAAGGGAGGAAATGGGGGAAAATGAGAGAAGAGTGTGGAAATTTCCATAAAGAAAGAACCCACAAGTTCATTTAATGCTTTCACATCATTCTTTACAAAAAAAACCATTTTAATTCATTTTTAAACCATGAAACAACTAATCTTGGAAAGTCTTGATAAAATTTTTGTTACTACTATATTTTAGTTTATAGTGGTTCCTAAGTATGTAATTTACCGATTTAAATTTGTATTTATCACTAATTTAATTTATATTTAAAAGCTTAAAATAATATTAAAAATAATTAATTAAGAACAAAAATTTAAATGACTAGAAATTTTTAAGTGACAATTAATTAACCAATTTCTTGCAATTTCTTATCTAAATTTTGTATAATTAGTCCTATATTGAAAAATAATTATTTTGACCTTTTACGGAAAAGACTGATTATTTTACCGATTATCGAAAAACTACCTAAACGAAAATTCAAAGCATTACATCCGCATGCTACTTTTTGACAAAAGCTGGACATCCTCATATCTTCAGATACTGAAGATAAGGTTTCTTCCCACTCCACATCTGATATGGTGTGGTAGGCACAGTCTTGGTAGGAACCTTGTTCAAAAGATATGCAGCTGATTCTAGTGCATAAAACCGGAAAGATCGCGGCAACTCAGCATTACTCATCATGGAACGTACCATATCCAATAGGGTTTTGTTCCGCCTTCCCAATACACCGTTGTGTTGTGGTGTGTATGGAGGAGTAAGGTAAGAGAAAATTTCATTCTCTTTTAGGTAATCCAGGAACTCGGCACTTAAATATTCACCACCTCGATCAGATCTCAGTGTCTTGATACTTTTGCCAGTTTTTTTTCCACTTCATTCTCAAATTCTCAAAATTTCTCAAAGGCCTCGGATTTATGTTTCAACAAGAAGACATTTCCATATCTAGAGAAATCATCCGTAAAAGTAATGAAATAGGAATAATCACTTCTTGTATATATAGATATTGGACCACACACGTCGCTGTGTATGAGTCCCAAGAGCGACCTCGCTCTTACTTCGTGTCCAGTGAATAGAGTCTTTGTCATCTGTCACGCCCCGCTTCCCAGTATACGGCAGAGGACACGACGGGTCACGCGATGCATTTACTCAGAAATAAACACGCTAAGCGTATCTAAGCAATATAAAATAAAATACACAAGAGACAAGATGTAAATGAACAGCAACTTTATTTATTAAACATTCTTTTTACAATACATCTAAAATGTAAATACATGGTAAGAAAGCAATGCCCAAATAATGGCATAACAGAAATGAAAATATGTACAAGTAATCTAGAGCTCTGGGTCGAAGGCTATCTGAACCTAGTCCTCGCTACTGGGCTCTGTCTCCAGACGGTCCGATCCACCTGACAACATTCCAAAGAAAGAAGAGAAGGAATGTCGTCAGCGAGCAATCGCTCGGTAAGTCCCAAAGATGAGTAGAGATAGAATAGACAGAAGGAGAATATAAGTTTTAATGTTTTATTATATTATTAACGTTATTGTTTGTAGCTTGGTACAGAAAATGCCAGTATATACGAGAAGAGTCCAACTTACACCGTGGACTTTGGTAACCCGTAGTACAAGGCCCCGTCGAAAGTACCACAGAACAATAGCATGGATGTAATTACATCTTAAGTGTCCACCCCGTGCCACCTTTAACATATTCCGTACCAATCTACCCCTTTATAAACCCCGTGATGTCTTATTTTATTGATTGTACGGCTTGTATTGTATTGTCTTGTAATAAATGGAAGACTTGCTGAAACCATGATATCAGTAAATGGGATGGATATAATGGATGTACATGTAGATGGAGTATATCTATGGTTCAGTTCGGTCCATATAGATTGAATAGACGGATTCATGTTGAATTGTAGTTTATACTTGAATTATATTCAAGCCAGATTGATTAGATTGAGACTCAGTCTGAGTCAGATACTTTGAAAAAGAACTTGAAAGCCTGAATTAGTTTTGATGTTATCGGTAACTGCTGCACATAGACGGCAGGATGTGTCTTTTTCCAAAACAATTACCGTGTTGATAACATAGTTTGTTAGATTGTCTACCTTAAATAGGAAAGCACCCATATCTCTGGCTCCCTGAGGCTCAAGAGACTGGTCCCGCTTAAACATATGTTTACTAGGGTCCTTATTGTAATTTAGTATAACTTGAGGGGTTTTATGTAAAAATAGTTTGTTATAATTTTCAAAATACACCTCAAGTATTTAATTATCATCTTTAGAGTTTTCATAGATGTATATTTTTATACAAGTGAAATTTCTAACGAGTAAAACCTAACTTCATCATATTTGGTATTTTATTGAAATATTGGAATTGTGTTGTATTTGGATGGTATTTTCATGTAATGGTGATTCCTTTGATTTAGAAAACTTAGAATATTTATATAATTAAAATAAATATTTTGATAATAGATATATATATATATATAATTAATGAAAATATTTTATTTATTTTCTTATAGAAATCTCATTTTCTAAAGAAAAATGTATAAAAATTCCATCGAGATCGAATGCTCCTTGCGGAGGTCCGCATCTTGCTCTACTAGGCCTGAGGATGTGCGATAATCCGCACCATCCCGAACGGGGTCCCTAAAAGTAGGTTGTAGAGGCGCAATTGCATGGAAATGTTTAATACATCTTTTTATAGAAATGGTTTTATAAGTTAAAGGTATTTATTTGTAAAGTCGTTTTATCCCATACTATGTTCCTAAAATTTCCATCGTGTTATGTTAGAGATATATGTTGTGATGAGGTAGGTCATTACCTCGTGAACTATCTAAAGGTAATATGTTGTTTATGTCGGAAACTAAAGTATGTGGTATTTTACTGTAAAACTGCGATAAAAATTGCAATATAAATTCTTTTGATATGAAATTTGTTTAATAAATTTGTTAATGTTTATTGAACATGATATGAAAGTTTGGTATTTTCCTGTTTAAGAAAAATAGGATTTTTAGAGAAAAAACGAATCGAAAGTCGGATTAACTCCGCTTCCGTCGGGTTTTAGTATTTAAGATTTTTTGAATAGAGAAAGACAGAGGAAGAAGGGACTTACTGGCTATTTAGGAAGAAGAGAGGTAGAGGAAGAATAGGGAAGCGTCGGGACGTCGTTTCGTCGCCGGAATCTTCTCGGAATTTCATCGAAGCTTCGCCCTTCGCTAACTCCACTTGTACACAAAAAGGACTTGAAAGTTTTAAAGAGTTTTGGCAGGGAATTGTGAGTGAGAATGTACGAAATAGGGTGTGGTATTTATAGGAAAAATTAGGGTTTGGTGTGTTAAAGAATGCATTTAAAATTTGCATTAAAAATTGTTTTAAAGGAATTTTATTGCTCTCTGGAAATGTGTAGAGAGAATAAACAGTGTAGGGGGAGTGGGGTAGGACAAAGGTTGCAGGGATTTAAATATGGGGGCATTACCGTCGGGTATGACCGGTGGTACCGAGGAAATCTGGGGTTTCACCGGCCCAATACCGGTGGATGGGGTTGGGTCGAGTGCCACGTGTCCTAGTCGATTGGTTTACTCTCGTGCACATGTTTGATTAATCGGTGTCTTTTCAGTTTACGTGTTGTGCACGTGTAGACCCTTAGGCTTCTAAAAAATTAAAAGAAATTAAAATAAAAAGAATGTGTGGCAGATGGGATTTGAACTCGAGTGCTATGTCTCAGCAGTGTAAGGTCTTACCAATGAGCTACAAGCTTCTTTTTGCTGTTCAAAAGTAAAACAAACTTATAACTCGTGCTCAGGCTTAGGTGTCTCTTTCTGTATTTTGAAAAAAAAATCATACAGAAAGTTAGGGTTGTTACATCATCTTTCCTATGAGACATGATTGAAAAGTTGCATAAGACTGATATTCAAATGGATACAAATAACCCTCTCTATGTAACTTCGTCAACCTTGTTGTTTTATGTGACCTAGTCTACAATACCATAAGAAAGTCATATTTAATTCTGCAGACTTTCTTTTAAGTGTGATCTGAACGTTGAAAACTTGAGCTTGATTTAATACGTATATACCGTCATCTAGTGTACCTGACCCAATCAAACTTTGATTAAGGTGGATGTGGACCATATCGCTTATAAATGTAAAATCATATCCTTCTTTAGAAATTAAAGATACAGATATTATATTACAAGCTAGACTAGGTACACACAAACAGTTACGTAAAATTAATATCTGCCCACTTATCAATCCTAGGTGGTATTCCCCTACGGATACAGCGTCCACGCTCATTCCGTTAGCAATCCTGAGAGTTATATCATATGCCCTGATAACTCTATGGTTTCTCAAAGCCTGTAAAGAATTACAGACATGAGATCCTGATACGGTATCTAGTACCCAGAAAGTAGAGTTAATTGACAGACAGTCTTCAATCACAAACACACCCGAAGCAAAAGCCACAACATGTTTCGGATCCTGGATTCTTGCTTTCCAAGCCCTGCATTCTTTCTGCCAATGCCATTTCCCATAACAATAGGAACAACCCTCCTTCCCTACTATTAACCCTGAAACTTTTGCCTTGCCCTTTCCTTCTACCTTACTGACACCGCATATCGGCTTTGTCGAGGTCTTCTTCTTCTCACCCTTGGCTTTCGCCTTGGATCCAGGAGAGGAAGATTCCCCAATAAGTAGAGCGGGTGTATCCCTGATTTCCTTCAGGATGCCCTCAACTGGAAGTACAACTTTCTTCCTGTGGGCGTAAGTAGAAGGTAGGGACTGTAGAATCAAGTCAGCATATGACTCGTTCTCCAACGTGGTCTTCAGGTCCGTGAGCTATTTAATATAGCTGATCATTGTAGGAACGTAGTCCCCTACAAATGACCCGACAGCCAATCTCGCTTGAAGCAATTCCTCCAAGGTCTCATACCTTGCGATACGAGATTGCTCTCCATATAAATCTTTGTTATGGAGGAAGATGAAAGCTAAGTCCATCTTCTCGTGCTGCCTCTGGTTTACACCATCCATTGAGGCAAATATGAGGCACTTGGCATTCGCACTGTCTTTTTCCCTTGTCTTACGGATATCAACATCCGCGATGATGGAAACTGGACTTGGGGCGGCGAGGTGATAGTAGTAAGAAGGTGGCCCAGCTTGTCATAGGTAATGGACATCTGGACAAAGGTTTGCCAATCAATATAGTCTGGTTTAGTCAACTAATTATTTAGCTGTAACCTAAGTCCGGTCACATGTCCGCTACAATTAGGAAAGAGAGGAGAAACACTCAGCACCATGCTCTTGCAAGTTTAGATTGGTTTTTAGTTTATCTAAACAGGATGGCTCCCACTATTTCTCGAATCCTTCCTCAAACCATAAAAGAAGAATTAGTCAGGATTAATCTCACCCTACAATTCTTGCTTAACCTTTCAGCCAGTCTGGTGTTGGTACTTCGAGGGAGGTTTTCCAGCGCTTTCGCGAAGTTCTTTAATTACATAATCTCTTTTCCCTGAAGGCGTAGCCCACTAACACCGTTCTAGACACCTACTTCTTCTAGACACCTACTTGGTTTATAGTATTGACCGTTTTAGTGAAAAAATCTCCCGGGGAGTAGCGGATACTCATAGTAGGATCAGGATCCAAATATCATTGTGTGATAATCCTGAAGGAATCCTACCAACATTATCACACTCCAAATGGTATGCAGTACTAGAAAGTTTTAGTTTCCTTAGAAACTCCCGATGTAGATTTTTTGCCCCATGCTCTTATGACCTTGATGAAGGCCAACAAATCATAAGTCACGTGTCAAGTTTTACCCGTCATTGTCCAAGTTAATTTGAAACCACCCGTACATACCCTTGACGAAGGCCAAAAAAGTAGTACGACTGCCCCAAACCAACGCATTTATCTATGCTACATATGAATACCCAGCAGTTGCCAATCACTATGCCTCGGCGAAGGTCAACAAACATGGCTTGAATACTACTGAATATTCATATGAAATGACTGAGGGCTACGAATGGTTTTGGCGAAACCGTGAACGTAGTGAACTTGATATAGTCGAAGGAACCAAGATAGCTTTTAAAGGAGTGGTTTAAGCTCCGCATTTAAAAGTTTCTGTTTTGAAAAAACCGAGTGGTTTTAAAATTTGTTCCAATAATTCAGCTTTGGTTTGTTTGCTTTGCATTAATCTAATACAGTCCCATCATTTACACCTATCATTACAGAGAGAAACGAAAATATGACGTACGCTTATGCCATCCGCATTCGCCACTGAGCTCCGTCTAACACCGTTAGGTTACTTAACTAACGCCAGAGCGGGGGCTGGACTAGCGCGGATGTAAAACATAAGCAATGTCTACTATATAGCATATATATAATAATCATTCGTCTCACGCAATAATAGGCATTCCAGATCACAGATGAACATATTGGATATACTAGGAATTCCGCGTTTTGTTTAATCCTGTAACGAAATACGGATTCCACGGTCGTGATGAATAGCCAAACCCCACCCTAGACCCTTACGGGTGCGGTAAACTACCCGCCAAATTTCCAAAGTGAAGCAACCTCTTTCAGCAAAGTGAGTAGGCCACTCGGCATTTCAAAGAACCCGATAGTTTGTGCACCCCACCTTGGGTATATCCTAGGAGCAGAAAAATAGTAAAATAAATAATGCAGCGGTGGCTACAACCTCAACCCGGATGTGCCCCACAAAATAATATTACATCAAATTACAATTTACATCGAATGAAAAAACTCTCTTCTTACATTCCCGGCTATTCATCATCGACGATCCAATAATGTTCATATACGCAAACTAACAGATATGTGCAACCCCAAGCTAACCGGCGTATAGCAATTAGCTGAAGTTTAAAAACACATATAATAACACAGATGATCCGGTTATCCAAGAACAATTAGAATTTCGATCGAAACATATTTTCCTTGTCTACCCCAAGTGCAAACCAGCACACCAAAAAATACTAGGCAGAAACCAAATATTCCAGAAAATAATACACCAAAAATTAGAACAAACAAAAGAAGAACGAGTTGAATAGGCCTCGACTCGACCGCGGAACCGCGGCTAAACTCACCGTTCCGCCGCACTTCCGTGGCCATCTTGGCAATTCAGTGGATCATTTTTCTTCTGTCTTCTTAAAATACCCTGCACACATTTTTCATACCTCTGAAATAATTTTTTTGGCACTTTTTAAAATCGACAGAAAATTAGGGTATTGGTGTTTCGTTTTCAAGATTTTCCGACGATCAAAGTTCTAACACTTGCTAACAAGATAGTAATGGTTTGGTAGGCTCTGTTACCACTGTAAGTCGATATTACGCACCCCACGGATTCGCGATGTGGCAGAATATGTAAAAAACGATTTTTACGGGTTTCGTAACACCGACTCGAACTCCAGGATCGAAACTAAACCCTAACTATAATACTACTATGAGGTAAATTACTTCGACAGAATGTTATACCTCATGATTTCAAGTCCTTCAGGTTTCTTGACGCTATCCTCCTCCTCGTCACAAGCTCTAAGGATCGTAACGGATCGGCGCTTCCTCATCGGCCTCCTCAAGTCAAAGACGATCCACCCGAGAGTCTGTAGATCGAGGTCCTACCTCAAATCTGAAGTAACTAGGGCACCTAGTTCGCTACAATATATGACCTAAATGATGTAGAGAATATAGATGGAATGGTTTGTTTCTCATTGCCTTAGATTTCTCAACACATGAGACATGAAAGGCTAGAGGTAGAAGAAGAAGAACTTGAGGAAAAGGCCAGTGAAGTGTTTTTATAGAAAAGAGAATGAACACTCTTGTGCAATCTAAACCATCCTTTATTTCTTGATAGAATAACACTAATGAAAAATCAAGTATGGTTCATATCTCATCTTAGTGAGCCATGGCTTGGAAACCCTCCATGTGTCACCAAGAGCCATGCTCCAAATTATGCAAACTTCCACCTCATTTCCTCCATCTTATAATGTATTTATCATTTAACCTAAAATGTAAATATATAATATGAGGTGTCTTCTTCTAGAAGCATCTTTGAACAAATTACGAAAATGCCCCTCATCGGTATATACATACCCGTATTCGTATTCCGAAAAATACGAATACAAAAGAGATGAAAATAATCCATCAGTATAATACTAGGATCCGGCTTAAACCAAAGCCCACCAGTATTATCTGTCTGAATCATCATTTGTGCACAAGTACACGTACGTGATCGAACCCTGTTGTAAAACCATACGACCTCTATATCTTTTGCCCGATGCAAGGAAACCCTCTGTGTGGGATTCTAAAGACTCGACACTAAGCTGGCAGTGGGTTTAACCACAAGACGCAAGTGTTACTAGCTGCTCATAACGGCTACCTAGGTATCTGTCGATAAGAAGGCCGATGAGAAAAACCCATCCGAACTCCTACTGAGCCTTTCTGTGACAATCTCCGTACAGTCTGGTCTGTTCGTCTAAGAGTATCGCATATCGGGCCTAGGGGCAGTAATCGCCAGACCCCTAATAGTGCAATAAGTCATGTCGGAGAGTAGCCCAAAACACCATAAGAAACTACTGGAGTACCTACCAGTAAATCTCGCTTGCCTTGGCCAAGGACTTTGTGTAATGGCCTTCTGAACACAGCACGATATCAACCCCCAATACCGGGAGAGATGAATCATATCTAACCGCCACTGCCTCCAAGTGCTTCGGGACTGCACCCAACTACTACCTGTTTGCACAACTCCTTTGAGCCGGGGTAGGGTAGTAATCAAAGAACAGTGGGAACACACTGGAGGCGAAGTAGCAGTGTCAAGTCAACAGACTATGCTGTACTCATGTCACCTGGGAATTGCTACCCGATGTTATGTATAATACCCACCAGCAGTCCCCAACGAGTCCTGTCCAGTATACTCATAACCCAATGAGCACCTGCATACTATCTTTAGTACGACGTACTAATGGCTGTGGGACAGACCATCTCCCTTGCTGGGATGAGAAGCGTATACACTAGTCTACTCTGGAGTATCGATGCTACGTCTCGATCATCCTACGACTAGGGACCTATATAGGATGTGCTTATAGGCTATCCAGCCTCCACTAGTGTGACTGCCATTACAACGCTGGTAGTCAAGCAAAGATCCTAAGGGCTCTACTAATATGTATAAGAGATATGCAAAAACACATGCACATATTGAGGTAGAAACAAACCAAGTAGCATACTACCATTTTGAGAAAGACTGTTGCTATATCCGTGTATATCCCAAGCTTCCATTAAGTAATATACAAACCAGTATGATACAATAATTGCCTCTAGGGCATATATCACTAACATTATCAACATGTATCAGAGAGACAATATAATAATCTAGTGTACATGTTAAGATAAAGAGGAACCAGATAGCATAGTATCATGTCGAGCAAGAAAGTCCTCTATATATACATCCAAGCATCCACTATATCATACAACAATGGCCTATAGAGCATACATATTCCTCACAATCTCCCACTTGCACTAAAGCCAGTTGTTGTAGTATCTCATACCCAACATCCCAAAAAGTCTCTCAAATTGCATCTGGGGAATGGCCTTCGTGAGCGGATCCGCTGTGTTATCCTTTGTGTCAACTCTCATGACCTCGATCTCCCGTTAATCAACTATCTCCTGGATCAGGTGATACCGCCTAAGAATATGTCTGGATCGCTGATAGGAACGGAGTTCCTTGGCCAAAGCCACAGCTCCATTGTTATCGCAATACAAAGGTATTGGATGCTCAATGGATGGAACCACACTAAGTTCAGCAATGAACTTCTTCATCCAGATAGCCTCTTTGGCAGCATCATTGGCAGCGATGTATTCAGCCTCTATCATCGAGTCTGCCATGGTATCTTGCTTGGAACTCTTCCAACATACCGCCCCTCCATTGAGGGTAAAGGCAAAACCCGTGACCGACTTACTGTCGTCCTTATCACTCTGGAAGCTCGAATTGGTAAAGGACTCCACCTGGAGTTCTCTGTTACCATACACCAAGAACATCTCTTTAGTCCTTCTCAAGTACTTAAGAATGTTCTTCACAGCTGTCCAGTGCTTCTCCCCAGGATCTGATTGATACTTACTTACCACACTAAGTGCGTAATATACATTCGGTCTGGTGCATAATATCGTGTACATGATAGACCCAACTACAGAAGCATAGGGTAACCCTTGCATGCGAGCCCACTCCAAATCAGTCTTGGGAGACATCTCTTTGGAGAGAGTGATTCCTGAACAAGCGGGTAAATTACCATGCTTAGAATCTTCCATACTAAATCTCTTTAGTATGGTGTCAATGTTCCTGGATTGGGACAATCCCAACATCCTCTTAGATCTATCTCTATAGATCTTAATCCCCAGGATGTGGAAGGCATCACCTAAATCTTTCATGAAGAACTTTTGTGATAAGAAGAGCTTGACCGAGTGTAGCATAAAAATATCATTTCCTATCAAGAGTATGTCATCCACGTACAATACGAGAAAGACAACCTTACTATCTATAACCTTTTTATATATACAAGGTTCATCTACGTTTTTGAAGAAGTCAAACTCTTTGACTGCCACATCAAAACAGATTTTCGAGCTCCGCGATGCCTGCTTTAATCCGTAGATTGATTTAAGCAGCTTGCACACCTTTTCGCTGCTCTCACTGTCTACAAAGCCCTCTGGCTGTGTCATGTACACACTCTCTTCTAAATCACCATTTAGAAAAGTGGTCTTGACGTCCATCTGCCAGATTTCGTAGTCATGGTAAGCAGCAATGGCAAGTAGGATACTAATAGACTTAAGCATAGCCACTGGAGAAAAAGTTTCATCATAATCGACACCTGGTCGTTGACAAAAACCTTTTGCTATAAGTCTAGCTTTGAAGCTCTCAACCTTTCCATCTACACCAATTTTCTTCTTGAAGATCCACTTGCTCCCAATGGGTTTTACCCCTTCAGGAGCAAGTTCCAATGTCCATACTTTGTTGGTGTACATGGATTCCATCTCAGATCACATAGCATCCAGCCATTTCACAGAGTCCCCACTTGTGATGGCCTGCTCGAAACTAGCTGGGTCATCATCTTCTATGATGCAATCCTCACTTCCACCGTCTATGAGAAAACCATAGTATCTCTCCGGTGGATGAGAAACCCTACTAGATCTGCGGAATGGCTGAGGTTCATCGGGGACTATCGAATCCTCCGTTTTACCAAATCATCAGTTGTAGTTTGTGTAGCTGGAACTTCTTCGAGTTTTACCTCTTTACCACTAATTTCTTTCACAAGAAATTGCTTTTCTAAAAAGGTGGCATATTGAGAAACAGACACTTTTTGTTCCTCAGTGTGGTAGAAGATATATTCATGTGAATTCTTAGGATATCCCACAAACTTGCATAGAACTGATCGTGCCTCGAATTTGTCCGAATTCTGTTTTCTAATATAGGCCGGACAACCCTATATTTTAACTCGTTTAAGATATAGTCTCTTTCCACTCCATATCCTATATGGTGTTTTAGGCACTGATTTTGATGGAACTTGATTCAATAGGTATGCAGCTGTCTCAAGTAACTCAGCAATACTCATCATAGATCGCACCATATCTAATAGGATGCAATTCCTCCGCTCCGATACTCCATTGTGCTGTGGTATATACGGAGGAGTAAGCTGAGAGAGAATCCCATTCTCTTTTAAATAGTTTTGGAATTCCGTGCTCAAGTATTCTCATTCTCGATCAGATCGAAGGACTTTAATACTTTTACCCGTCTGGTTCTCTACTTCGCACTTATATTTCTTGAATTTCTTAAAAGCTTCAGATATGTGTTTCAACAGGAACACATTTCCGAATCTTGAGAGATCATCGGTGAATGTAATGAAGTATGAGAAACCATTCCTGGCATGTGTAGACATAGGATCGCATACATTACTATATATCAGTCCTAAGAGTTCTGTAACTCTTTCTCCGTATCCCATAAACGGAGTTTTGGTCATCTTGCCTTTGAGACATGACTGGCAAGTTTCATAAGATGTAAATTGAAACTGATTCAAATATCCATCTTTATGCAACTTCGCTAGTCTTGTCACATTGTTGTGACCAAGTCTATAATACCACAAGAAGGCTTCATTCATTTCTGAACTTTTCCTCTTGTGTGTGTTATGTATATTTAGAACTGTATTTTGATTTAGAACGTATATACCGTTACACAACGTACTAAATCCAATCAACACTTGATTTAGGAAAATGTTCATAACATTTTTCTCTAGTGTAAAATTATATCCTTCTTTATCTAATAAAAAAACAGATATTATGTTGCACATCATCGACGGTACGTAATAACAGTCGTTCAAAATCAATGTATTATCATTTGGCAATACAAGATGATATTTGCCGACAGTTTTGGCAGCAACAATTGCTCTGTTCCCTACTCTGAGGGACATATCACCCTTTCCCAGTTCTCTACTTTTTCTTAACCTTTGTAACATATTACAAATAAGGGATTCTGATCCGGTACCTAATACCCAGGACGTAGAGCAAACTGAGAAACAGTTCTCAATAACGAACACACCCGAATAAGATGCATTGGCATGCTTTTTCTTCATTCGGGTGGCATGGGAATCCTTGTATTCCCTTATTCCTTGCTCGGACTTATGACAATCATAAGATAGAGCAGAACCAACGTTCCCCAGCCCAGTATAATAAGCGGGTTCAGTCAATACATCCATATTTTTATCTTGATTAAGGCATGTCATGGTCGCTACCTGGAGAGAGAGAAAGAAGAAAACACTTTAGTATGCACTCTTGCAAGATTAGATTGGTTATTATCTTATCTAATTAGGATAGCTCCTAATGTTTTTATCAAATCTTCCTTCAAACCCTAAAAGTAAGATTAGCCGGGATTAATTACACCCTACAAGTTCGCCAATCGGTCAGTCAGGCAGGTATTGGTACTCCGAGCGAGTCTCCCATGCTTTCACATGGAACCAATTAAATAACCTCGTTTCCGCATGGGCATAACCTTGTAAACACCTTTCTTAGACACCTACTGGATCAGCGAATTGCAAAGTGGAAAACTCTCTCAGGAGTAACACTTACTCGCAGTGGGTATCGGGATCCAACTATCTCATAGAAAGTATGCAATCTCATTGCAAATTTCAACACTTGAAATTCCCAATATCTGTTTTTACCCCAAGCGGTTTATAACCTTAACAATGTCAACAAATCATAAATCACAAGTCGAGTTCAACCCATCATTTCGTGATTGAATTAAACCCACCCGTACGACCCTTAACAAGGTCAACAAAGCCGTATGACTATCCTAATCCAATCGCATCATATGCGACAGATAAGCACTAATCAGCTACCGTACACTACGCCTTGACAAGGTCAACAAACGCAGCACGAATACTAAATAGTCCTTATCTGAAATGACGGAGGGCTACGACTGGTTTTGAAGAAATCTTTTAACGTAATGAACTTGATATAGTTGTATAATCAAGTGATTTGAAAAAGGAGTGGTTTAAATTCCGCTTTTAAAATCGAATAGTTTTCAAAACAAACCGAGTGGGTTGTAGCATTTGTTACTTTTGCTAAAGAGGTCACCCTCGGTGAAGGGATCTAGGCTCTTTCTTCATCGAATGAGGTGCTGGATATTCATAAAAGAATACCGCTATGCAAAGCAATAACTAGAGCTACCTTTTTTGAAAAATTTGATTCTGCAACATCTTTAGGTTTCTTTTCTTTTCATTAATCTCATTAATGGCGTCCCATCATTTATGTTTCCTAAACATCACAGAAGAAACAAAAGTAGAATGTACGTGTATGCCATCCGCATTCGCCTCGGGGCCCGTCATGCACCGTTAGGTTACTTAACTAACGGCAGAGCGGGGGCTGGACTAGCACAGGTGCAAAATATAAGCAATGTTTATTTTATATATATATCATATATATATAGTATTTGTCTCACGCGGTTATATGATCACATCACAGAACACAGGCAACAGAAACAAACATATGAAACATAGGATATACTAAGAGGTCCGTGTTTTAAATTAAGCCAGTAATGAAAAACACGGATTCCACGGTCATGATGAATAGCCAAACTCATATCCCTAAACCCCTGCGAGAGCGGCAAGTGACCCTGCCAATTCTAGAGTTAGGCGACCCGGTATCGACTCCTCGAGATGGTCTCCCACTGGACTCTAGAACTCGGTTACTTGTTCTCCCCGCCATGGGTCTATCCTAATGCAGAAAAATAAATAATATACATCAATGGTGACATCAACCTCAACCCAGAAATGTCCCAATAAAAGAATATTACATACAAAATTATACATGAATGAAAATAGAAAAACTCTCATCTCACGTAAAAAAAAACCCCGGCTATTCAATTACGACGATCCAATATATCATATCACAAGCAACACATAACATCACATGTCATCAACGTAAGTAAATATGCGTATTCCTAATGTTGTTGACATATAGCAACGAGATCGGGGATACACCACATATTACACTTACGGTCGCAGAAAAGAAATAAAAACTACAATAATTAGAATCCGCATCATTCTTAGATATCATAAACCCGGAGTATCTCATATCTTGGATTTCTTGCCTGACCCTTTAAATCTTGCATTTATGTCTCGAATTAAAAACACTTTTCAATAATAATTCGGGTAATTCAACAAGATTCCCGATAAAATGATTGAATGCTCGTCGGGAACTTTAGTAGATTGCCGCACTCCCGATACCGTCAACAAAGTGCACTTGGGCGGAACACCGCGGCTACGAGCACCTGAGTGGATGCTTTTGGTTACGGTGTTCTCCTATAGTCACTTGGTCGGGGCTATGGGGCATGGCTATCTAGTAGTGTTTGCCGGCGACTATTCGCGTACAATACGAGATTGCGACAGAATTTTGATCCGAATCAAAACTCCGTGGCAATCGATCAAAAGAGACTAAAATGCTAGATTTACAAAACACAAATTAGTTTTCACAAAACTAATTAATGTGAATTCCAAATATTATATCACATATAATAAATATCTAGACAATGTTAAACATTTCGATCGATATTTCAAACACCCACAAATCACAAAGACCTCAACAACTTGAGCCTCACTAAAAATATCCAGAAAGTGCCAAATATCACTACAGAGCAGCACAAGAAAAGGGAGTCCTAAACTCACCAAACATGCGGCTAAACCCTAGATTATGCCGCGGTTCCGGGGCCATTTACTTGAGTTGGGCCCTCGTATTTCTTGGGGCTCCATACAATAACCTGCATGATTTTCTGAATATTTTTAATCTGAAAAATTTTAACTTTTGAAAAATGGAAAGAAATTTGGTAAAATGCGGGTTTCGAAATTCGATCGAACACTTTAACGTCGTCTAGACATCACCTAATTCTTTAACTTGACTCTGATACTATGAAAGTGTGTCTTAGAACCACCACTAGGTTTGTACAAGTATTAAATATGCAATTTAAAAAAATCTAGAGTGCTAAGCTACACTAACCTAGAATCTAATTAGAGAATTAGGGTTTTATGCAAGCAAAATAATTCTATAACTAAATGAAGAAGATTACAACCTTTGTAGAACAAGTCCTTCATTTCTATAGCTCCAAGCAGTAGTCCCTTAGCTCCAAATAGTAGTCCCTAGAACTCTTCTTGGCTCCACTTATAGAAAGGATCGAGCTTGCTTTGATGTCTTCAAAGCTGAAGATAATCCACCTTGAAGTCTCATTAACTCAAGATATCTCTTCACTAATCAAGGTATCAGTGAAGCAAACAACCTATACTAAAAGGCTAAGATGGTATAGGTTGATGAAGTAAGAATTTTGCTCACTTTAAAAATCTATTTCTCTTTTTTATTTTCCAACTCAAGAAAAACTAAAGGAGGAAGAAGATGAACTTAGGTGAAGAAAATATCTCCAAGTGAGAATGAGAGGATTAACGATAAGCTAAAGATAAAGGTTGGGTGAGAAAATATCTAGAGTAAAACAAAATTAGTGAGATGAGTCATGGCTTCTACATACTTCTACAAGTATCTAAGCTATGCTCATTTTCAATTTTCCTCTTAATAAATAATCACTTTAATTATCTTTAGCCTTGGTGTGAGTCTCATACACCCATGTTCTATATATCATCCACCATGACACAATATTTAAATACATATATTAATATATATCACATATATATTAAATGTATTAGAACAGAATAAAAACTTTAGTGAGCATTAATATTAGTTAATATATAAATATATCAAATATAAATATATATCAAATTATTAAATCAACACTTGATTCAATAATCTGGTTATATCATATATAACCGACTAATATCATTTATATGTATATCAAATTATCGAATCAACACTTGATTCAATAATCTGATCATATCACATATAACCAACAACATTCAATATACTATATCAAATCAACACTTGATTCAATAATCCGGTCATATCATATATAACCGGCCAATATCAAATATATATACATATAATATACCATTGAATCAACACTTGATTCAACAATCCGGTTATATCACATATAACCAAACCGATATCAAATATCGTGAGATTAGAGTACGGTATCACATACTTGTATTTAATCAAGCTCCCGCACATATCACCATATGTGCCCTACTTCGTTTCGCTTGATCTAGGAAACCTCTGTGTGGAACTCTAAAAACTCGTCAATACGCCAGCAGTGGGTAATGATCACATCAGTCACCCACAAGCCGTCAGCGGTACTAGCTGGACGTAACGGCTACCCAGGTATTGAGCGAATAGAAGATCAACAAGTAAGTTTGTCCAAACTCCTACAAAGCCTATAAGCAACACTTACCGTACAGTCCGGTCTCTTCGTCTGATATGTCGTATATCGAGTCTAGGGTAGAATCGTCAAACCCCAATAACTTGATAAGTCATGCCGATGTGTGGCCTATAACTGTTCGAGAAACTACTGATAACACTTATCAGTAAATCTTATCAGCCCTGGCCAGGGACTTGCTGTTATAACCAATCGAGCATAACGCAACATTAACTCTATATACCGGGAGAGACGAAACCCTTCCTATCGCTCATTGCCTCCATGTGACCGGGACTGTACCAAAAATCCACCTGTTTGCACGAATCCTTTGAGCCGTAGTAGAAAGGAAAATCAAAGCATAGTGGGAATCACACAAGACTCTATGACGATCTTGGGTCTACAGACTAACCTGTACAAGTGTCACCAGAGAACTGCTATCTGACGATAGGTATAGTACCATCTAGGAGTTCTCGGCGAGTCCTGTTCGGTGTACCCATTCTTTAATGAGCACCTGTGTACAATCTTTGATGTCAAACACCAATGGATGTGAGATCAACCATCACCCCATACAAGGTCAAGAAATGTACACACTAGTCTACTTTGGAATATCGATGCCCTGTCTCAATATTCCCTCGACTAGAAACTGTTAAAGGATGTGCTTACAGACTACACAAGCCCCACTAGTATGATCTACATCATAGTCCTGGTAGTCAAGCTAACATCCTAAGGGCTTTATTAACATGTATTAGAGAGACAGTATAACAATACAAATGTACATGTTAAGATAAAGAGCAACCAGATAGCATACTATCATGTCGAGCAAGAAAGTCCTCTATATATATGTCTAAGCATCCACTATATCATACAATAATGGCTTCTAGGGCATACATATTCCTAACAGTAAGACCTACTCATCAATAGGAATCGGGATTCTACTCTCATCGCATGATAACTTGATAGAAGCCATAAGTCACCACACTCCAGAAGGTATGCACATGCCTGACAAGTTTCCTGTATATTTGAAACTCCCGATATGGTTTTTGCCCCAAGGACCCAAGTGACCTTGACGAATAATCAACAAATCAAAAGGTCATATTCAAATTCAACCCGTCATTATCCAAGATTGCATTAGACCCACCCGCATGACCCTTAACGAATAATCAACAAAGTCATACGACTGTCCTAACTAATCGCATTATCTATGCTACAGACAATCATTACTTAGCTACCGTACACTATACCTTGACGAATAATCAACAAATGCAGCACGAATACTAAGTAGTAATTATCTGAAACGACGGAGGGCTACGGCTGGTTTTTGGTGAAAACCTTTAACGTAATAAACTTGATATCGTTGAAGGAACTCAAGCAGTTTTTGAAAAGGAGTGGTTTAAGCTCCGCATTTTTAAAAACTAGTGGTTTTGAAGAAAACCGAGTAATCTACGGTATCATAAACTTTTGCTCAAGAGGTCACTCCCTGTGAAGGGATTTCGGCTCATGCCTCCTAGAATGAGGTGCTGGATGTTCCTGAACGAACACCATTATGCAAAGCAAAAGAATACAACTATAGAGAAGTTATTACAAAAACGCAAAATTTTGCCCAAGAGGTCACTCCCTATAAAGGGATCTCGGCTCTTGCCTCGTTGAATGAGGTGCTGGATATTCATGACCGAATACCGCTGTGCAAAGCAAAAAGAAACGTCTGTAATAACAGTTTTCAAAAATTGGGTCCAACAACATCATTTAGGTTTATTTTTCCTTATATTAATCAAAATTAATGCATTCCCATCAATTAATCCATATCACACCAGAAAAGAATGAAAATATAATGTATGTATATGCTATCCGCATTCGCCAAGGGCCCCGTCATACACTGTTTAGTTACTTAACTAACGGCAGAGCGGGGGCTGGACTAGCGCGGAAGCAAAACGTATACAATATCTACTAGTATATATAAATATATATAACATTCGTCCCAGGCATGATATAAGCGATAAGCAACACAGAATAACAGATAATCTAGGAGCCTCGGGTTTTCTTTGAGCCGCAAATGAAACCCGACGTTCCCCGGTCGTGTGAATAGCCTATGCAATGTATAACTAAGACCCCTACAAGTGCGGCAAGTTACTCGTCAATCCCAGAAGTGAGGCAACCCCAATCAACAAAGTGAATGGGCCATCTAGCACTTCACGGAATCCGGTAACTTAAGCACCCCACCGTGGGTTATCCTATACCCCTACGAATGCGGCGAATAGCCTGCCAATTCTAGAGTGAGGCCCCCTCCGTCTCAACGCCATGATATACGAGCCCGTTTCCCTCTAGAACCCGGCTACTTGAGCACTCTACCGTGGGATAATCCTAGTACAGAAAAGAAAAGTATATATACATATTTACTACCGAAAACGGGAAACAGAACTGCGTAGGTCGTTTTGCCTGAATTTAGGGGCAGATGCTATTTGGATTTATCCGTCCACCTCTCTGAAGATGCCAAGCTGATTTATGGCACCGTGGATCGGAGGTTTGGACGGATGCGGCCGTTGTAGCAGATTTCATCAGATTCCCTCTTGTTTGCGAGGGGTTTTTTAATTGTGGGAACGCTCTTCCCTGCAGGCGCAAGCCCCTGCAGTTAATTACGTTACCGCATCGCGGTAACCACTTTCTCCTGCTTTAGAAGGTCACTTCGTGTCGTGTGTGTTTGTTTCATTTTTTATTGCCCGTGGATTGTATACGAAGACTAATTTATGTTGTCGCCCGTAGGGCGTGGATTACTCCAAATCTATATATTCTTAGATTTGGGTTTAGTTTGATTTAAGAATCGTTAATCTCGTTTGAGATTAAGATCAACTTAAATGTTTGTTAAAGATACGTTAGTCCAATTTTAGACTAAGATCTACCTAACAGGATTTTGGGATCATTCAAATCCAACAAAAGAGCATTTGGGCTCTATTGTTTTAGTTTAAGGACGTTACGGTCCGTCGTTAATTTAAGGGCGTTACGTGTAACGCCTTAGATTTAGATTAATGTTAGTTTAAGCAGTAATGCGGGTTTACTGTAAAAAGTTTACCATTTCGGGTTCCTCGCATTTTATAACATTTAATTAATAATTTATTTTTATTTGTTATGGGCTTGCACACACGTGTGCATGTTAATGTGAGGGTGTGTTTGTGTTAATCTTGCTTTAGTGACCATGGCACTTAACCTAATCCAATCCTTGTTTAAACCTTAATTCTAAAACATCTAGATATTTATGGTGAGAGAGTGTAGATATTTGTCTTCGGTTTTTGTTTGGAGAGGAGGCGGCATGGTGAGCATATTCTTGCATTAATTGAATGGTGCACTCACTCTTGCACTCACCTCTCTCTTTCTCTTCATCTTTTCTTTCTCTCATTCTCTCACACTTATTCCCTTCTCATTATTTCTCATCCTCTCTCATCTAAACTGAACACTTATCATTCCCTTCACAAATCTTCACTAATCCATCACTAAACTTCTCTAAATCTCACCAAAATCACATCTTGAATCTTGTTTTGCGTCTTGGATACCTTGGAGCTTGGAAAGCTAGGATCTTTGAGTTCTTTTGGATAGGTAGTGATTTCTATCTGTTCTTTATGTTGTTTTAGTGTTGTGTAGCCTTTTCGTATCAGTTTTGATCATTTAAAGTTAAGTTTCATGCGAATATCACATTTTTAGTGTCGTTTGTGATATCTGTGATCTGTTATAACCCCGAGAGTATACTAGAAAATCAAACAATATAGTTGTGTTGTACCAGAGTCCCTAAGACCTCACCTGAAACACGAACCCAAGGGGCTCGGATTTGGCCGGCAACATTCCTTGGAATTCCAACGAGCTCGGCCGTAGGGTAGAGTTAGGGTGTGGGTTTTTGTGGGTAGCTGTATGCTTTGGTTTAGGTGTGTTTGGTCCTATTTGATTTTTGGGTTTTCTCTGTATACAAAATCTGGGATCACCTAGCTTGTTTCTTGTGTTACGATTATGTGTGTTACGTTATACGACACGGTTCGTGCACTTTGTGTGGTTTTGCTCTTGGATTGGTTTCGTAGTGTCGCTACGCACGTTAGCCACAATACGAAGACTTGAGAGTATATTTGGAGTTGGTGCGTCGGTCAAACGTAGTTTGTACGTGTTATTGGTCGTTTGCTAATATACATACTTGTTATATTGTTTTATGCTTTCAGGTTCGCAGACGGGGACTTCGGACGCTGCGAAGGAGGGGAAGCAGGTGGTTGGTTTTACTTAGCCAGGAGCGTTGGTGAGTAGATTTAATATCTACAGGGGAATCGCCCGCATGGCGTTATGCGTCTGGGCTAGATTAAATGACTTGACCATTAGTTAGAAGTATATGGACCTTATTGTGCATGTGTACCTCGGTTGCTTATCTCCTTTCCTATTTGTGTATGAACTTATTATTAATAAGACACAACACCATTATTGACGGTTCATGTTTCACGAGCACTAATTGTATGCTACACACACACCGTCGATAATTGCCCTGACACGCACAACACCTATACATATGTGATATTGTATTGTTTAGGGATACTGAGACATGATCCTTATTTTTCCTTCGTGCATATGACATATAACATACCTGTATACATACATGCTAGTTACCCATATACCTATATGGTATTGTACCATTAGTGATAGGTATATACACATATGAGACATAGCTACATGTACATCTTGCATACATACTTATGCATATACCTGGAGGGTATTACATCATTACTGATAGGTAGATACATATACCTTGCTATACCTACATGTTTACACATATATCTGGCTATAGTTACATGTTCACCTTTATTTGATATTATATGGACTTGGAAAAATTAGGAACCGCATGATATATATTAACTTGTTGCAGTTAAATAGCAGATTTTCCTTTATATGCTCACATTATAGTTTTATGTTGTATATATTATATTCATGGAATTTCGCATTGAGATATGGATTTTTCATGATGTTTTCTGGATTTGAGGACCGTGGTAGTTTCATGAAATTATGCATTATTTGAAAAACCCGGTTTCTCTTGATATGATATTTCAGCAGACACCATGAGATTTATCGGTTCTGATATATATACCCCATGTGAGGAGGCGTTGTGGGCCGTGTGCGGGTACATGGTGGGGCCCGGAGGTGCCCCGGGGCAAGAAAGGTATTTCGATGGACCACGCCGATGAGCCTGACAGGGAAACCATACCTACCGGTGACAGTACCTATGACTCGGAGGTTATCGTGGGGATACCGACCAGAGTCATGTACGTATGGATACGTCGAATTTCGAGTGTCAAAGCCAGGCTCTCGAATTTTCGGGATAGCGTATGATACGTACCTATCAGGAGGGCAAGTCGTGGTGACAACGCCTGATAGATCAGTATTTATGTGTCGATATTAGACACTTGTTTTCATGATATTTTTACTCTTAAGTATATATAACAGCGGAATGGGACGTTGTTATATATATATATATATATATATTAGTGAAATGGGACGCTAATATATATGTATACATATCTAATTTATATACATCATCATAATAATCTTGCAAATATACTCACTTAGGATGTATGAGATTCACTTGATATTTGATATAGGATATATAAGATTCACTTGATATTGGATATAGGATATATGAGATTCACTTGATATTGGATATACGATATATGAGATTCACTTGATATTGGATACAGGATCTATGAGGTTTACTTGATATTGGACACTCAGGATCTATGAGACTTACAGGATATGAGGGCCAATTTGGGAGCTGATTTGTGGAAATTTGGGATTTAGATTGTCTTGATGGACTTTGGTCCTATCATGAGGTCAGGATTCCGTGAGGATGACATGTTTTATTCCATACTCCGTATTTATTTTATGCAATGCTTCATGTATTAGTAGTACCTGATAGAGTACCTTACATGACCGTTGCATACATATTGTCATGTATTGCTTCATGTATTAGTAGTACCTGATAGAGTACCTTACATGACTATTGCATACATATTGCCATTTATTGTTTCATATATTAGTAGTACCTGATAGAGTACCTTTCATACTGTTGCACATATATTGGCATTTATTGCTACCAGCTTGCATGCATTAAATTCGCGCTGTACGTGCATACTTGCGATTACCTGCATATGTTATTTACTATTCACGAGTTGGCAAATCACCCCCGTTGTGCTACAGGGTTTTGCAGGTTGTCCCTCAGAGTAGTCGTTGGCCGGGCTCTTCTACCTATCGTATCATCTTTTGCAGTAGATACCGTTTTGGCTGACTGTGTGCAATTTTGCTTAGGTGGGTTTTACGGTTATCCGATATTGCTTATTGTATATTCGTTGTCTCCTGTACTCTCCATCTACCACTATCATGTTTTGACTTAGAGACTGATGTGAGGACGATATTGCATATTATTTTTGGACTTGGAGGTCTTTTATGAAATTTTATTTATATCATCTTTTGTTTCTTCGCTACGGCATCGTATATTTGTTGTGGTGATTGTTTTCCGCCATTGGGCGTGTTTTTGCTTCCGTTTGGGGATGCTTTATTTATATATTTGTATGTACCCATTTTTGGGGCTAGTATTTACAAAGGAGGTGCTGCCAAAATTTTTAAGAAAGTAAATTGGACTTTAAAGAATTTGTACTCGAGATTTTCAAAAGTTTTAACAATGTTCTTATCTTTTACTACTTTTGATGGTTTAGATTTGCTGGGTTTTCGGCTTACTTAAATTGTGTTACGCCTGTAGACGTTGCGTAGTTTAAGGGCCGTCACGTGCCAATTTCGGGTCGTGACATTACGTTCCATAGCTAGTTTAAGGACGTTGCGGTCCGTTGGGATATGCTCATCGGTTTGGGAGTGCACCAAAGAGTTGTTGGTTGTCAGGACCCTCCACCTTTTTGAAGACGTTGAAGAATTACAACGATGTGTATCAGAGGTGTGGAGAGATGTACCGTTGAACCAAATTCTAGATTGAGGGGAGAGATCATGGTGGACCATCCAAGAATCATTAGTCATTTTTAGGAGACTAAGATTGAATTAGGAGATGTGTGATGGACATCATTCTGGTCAATTAGTTTGGAAGGTCGTGAGCATAGAAGCTCAGTCTATATGGAGATCCAAGACGTTTTAATCTCAAGATGACTTAGCCAATTTGGGGCTGAAGTTGGCTTCTTATAATGTTAAACACTGATATATACTCGGTGCTCACATGCTCTCACATGAGTCTCTAAAGCAGTGTTAAACACTGAAATTTGGGGCGCTCACGTGTGGCACGTGAGGTGCTTGAAAGTTGGCGCTGTTCACTTGGATCCAAATCCCCGTCTGTATATAAGTGTTAAACACTTAATTCTTGTGTCCCTCACGTATGAGCACGTGAGGTGCCCCAAAGTTGGGCACTGCCTCTTTGAATTTATTCCCTCTTCCTTTTATAAGTGCTAAGCACTTAGCTCATATAATACTCACGCGCGAACACGTGAGGTGCTCAAAATGTGAGCGCTGTCTTTGGAATTTCCCTTTTTCCATATAAGTGTTAAGTAACTGTTTGGGGGTCACGTGGGAACACGTGAGGCGCTCTAAAATGAGAACTATCTTTGGGTTTATTCCGTTTTTCATGTAATTGCTGAGCGCTCGTTTTAAGGGGTCACGTGGGAGCACATGATTCGATCTCGGTCCTTCCTTTTCGATCCTCAAAGGTGCTCACATGGGAGCACGTGAGCCTTTTTTATATAGCGTTAAACGCTAATGAATCACCAGTCTGTTCTTTTATATGTATGGAGATTTTGATCTGAGCTTTGAGAATTTCAGGCCCTTTTCTTTGTAAGAATTAAATTCTTTTGCAGGGTTAAACCCTAGTTTTATCAGAGGAATTAAATTCCTGTATATTTTTGGAAGAATTAAATTCTTTGGACTTGGTTCTTTTCCTTGAGTTTTGAATCTGCATAACAGAATCTCCCCGATGAGAATTAAATTCTCAACTTGTGGGGAGATCTGCTTCTGCAGACCTCAACCAGAGGAAGAACTAAGTTCTTTTTTGAAAGGTTAAACCCTTAAAGAAAAGATAAGATAATCTCTGTACTTTCTTCTTACCTAGGATTTTTGTTTAAGAAGGGGATTTTCTTCCTCTAGAGAATTGAATTCACTTTTTCTCTTTTTCTTTTGTTTCTCAAAACTTATGGGGGGTCTCTCTGTCTTTGATTTAATCTCCTAGCTCCTATTTATAGGAGAAGGAAAAAATCAATTTGTTGAGAAAATCTCTTATTGAGAGATCATGATTGATTCCATGATCTTTTAGATCAATCGGTGAATTTTATTCACCGTTGGATTTTTAATCCAAAGACTCTCTGTTTAACAGAGAGGATTTCTTATTTGTTTAACAAGATTAGGAAATATTTTCATAAGATAGAATTTTATTCTATCAGACTATCACCGTTGGATCTTTATCCAAAGGTCTTTCATCTAACAACAGAGAAGATATTTCTGTTTTAAAGAAGACCAGGGATATATTTCCCATATATATAGAATTTAATTCTATCAGATAGTTTAGAAAGATTTAAGAAAATATTTTCCGAATAAGGTTTTGATCCCTTTATTTAGAATTTAATTCTATCATCTTGGAAGGTGTTTAGGACCACTCACGTGTAGCACATGACCCCTACTGAGTTAAACTTGTTTGCTTATACGCAACAGCCTAATAGGGCATCACGTGCTAACACGTGATCTTCTCTGGCCTGCTATTTGTTTTAATATGGCGCCTATATACTTTGTATATAGATGCTCACGTGCTTGCACGTGAGACTCAATTTCAGCTTGTCAATTGTTAAGCGCAGCACCTATAATCTTTGTTCATAGGCGTTCACGTGTGGGCACGTGATACTCTATTAGTGGGAAATTTTCCCATCGCTTTTTCTCTCTTTCTTTTCTTTTCTTTCTTTTTTTTATAAGGGAACAATACAATGGCGACATCGAACTCAACCCGGTCGTGCCCCAATAAAAGAATATACAATCTGGCAGAGACGGTAGTCTACAAGTCGGACGCTCGTCCCGCAATAATGAATACAAATGAATTTAAACTGTACAACTACCATTGCACTAGAGGCTATCCAACAAAACAATCCGAACATGCCATCACAGATATCAACATAACAGCAGTATAAGCAAGTATGTGCAGCCCCGTCTAAATGACATATAGCAAATAGACGACGTTTGAAAAACACATACACTACATCACAGATATCAACGATGCAAAATTTCAACTTTTGAAACTTTCCAAGTTTCCCCAAAGCAAAAGACAACACTAAGTGAAATATGAGGAAATAAAAAAAGACCAAAAACACCAATTTACAAAACCCAACACACGGGATGAAAACGAGGTACATTGGTGAATAGTAAAAAGACAGAATCAGGAAAATGGGGTGAGTCGGTTTTATTTCTCAGGGCAGCAGGTTCAATTGTCTGCTCCCAGAAGGCTTCAGCTGTCTGCTCCCAGAAGGCTTCAGCTTCTGTCTGTATAAAGTTGGTGGTTGCAACTTGATTGTTCACCAACACGCTCTTGAATAGCTCGATCTCTCCAGTCTTGCACTGCTTCTCGACCCAGTCTTTGAAGATATAGCAATTCTTGATCGCATGACTTACTACTTGGTGGTACGAGAAATATTGAAGATTGTCGGTCATTTTTGCTTCGTGGGGTCTTTTCGACTCCGGCAATTGTAGACCGTTGTCCAGGGAATTTTTGAATATCTTTCGAACCTTGTCCCTCCTGAAAGAGTAAACCTTATTCTTTTTCTCCTCTAGGGAAGGCCCTTCTCCTCCCAGCACTTGCTTTCGAAACCGGTTGATTTTGAATTCGCCTGCCTTTCACTTGTCTTCATTATCGGACGCATTGAAGACATTGGTATTGCTGGAATTCCCGCTTCTACGGTTGTCGTCCCTCTTACTTTTCCAAGGCTTATCTCTTTGAGAATTCGGGGCAGACTCTTGCTTCGAGCGTTCCAATATTTGAACTCTCTTGGTCAGCTCCTGAAACGTCTTGAGGCCTGCTGTACACAAGAATGGGACCATCCAATTGCTGAGGTTCCAAATGAGGAGGCTGACAGACTGGTCCTGCTCTAGCGGCGGTTCGCACTTGACAGTAAGGTTGCGCCATCAGGCAATAAAGTCCGTGTTGCTTTTGTTGTTTCCCGGCTTGGTTCTCACAAGGTCTACAATGGAGATTTTATCACTGACACTCATGAACCTTTGCCAAAACAGAGACTCCATTTGGGCAAAAGTAATGACGGACCTGTCTGGTATGCTCGTGTACCAGTCGAAAGCAATACCGGTCAGACTATTGACAAACTGACGAAGAAGGAGCACATCATTGCCCCCTGTATTTCCGCACGACGCTTTAAAGTGGGCGACATGCTGATTTGTGTTTCCCATTCTGTCAAATCTTCCGAACTTGGGAATGACGTAGCCGCTCGAGAACTCGATCAGATCGTACTATGCGGGATATGGCCGCCCACTACTACCAATTTCTTTTTGACCTTCGGCTTCGGCCACCAATGTTTTAACCTTGCTGGTGACCAAATCCATTATCCGATCTTGTGTTAGCGGGATGGTGCTATCTGAGGCCAAACCGTCTCCAGAAACGGAATTTGGCCCACTTTTATACGGCTCGCCCAATTTTGGACCCGAGGGTACAGGCATCGGTTGCTTCGGGTTGTCATCACCCGGCTCATGAGTAGAGACTTGTGCTTGATTGGGAGGCGCCCGGGAAATTTGAGTCGTGAGCTGTATCACAACGTTCGTTAGGTCATCAATTTTCGAATAGAGCTTGGCCATCTCTTTATCTTTGCTCTTGAGCTGTTTTCGAAGCTCTTGAAGCAACTCTTGCTCTGCGGTCATGGGGAGGAAAGTCGACTCTTCCTCGCTATCCGAGCTTGACTCCACATGGACTAAGGGGTCCTTCTTCTTATAAGCCTCATCAAGAGGGTTTTCATCATTTAGCGGAGGCGGCTGATCTTGGGAAACGGCAACCACATTCAAGCCAGATTGGGCTTGGGATGTGGTGGCCCCATCCTTGTTTTTGCTGCGCAAGTTGTCGCTGGGACACGCGCCCGCTATATAGACCGTATGGATAACATATCCAGCCGTCTTTTCATTATCGGCAGCTGATTTTGCGGATTGATGGCGTGGCCCTTCTTTTTCGATAACGGGCAATCAACTGAAGGTCGCTGGCCTGACCGGATTCTTGAGTGGTGTTTGCACTTCTTTTCTGGATTTGCCCCGCTGCTTTCGCGCGGCACGGAGCGCCTGATAGACTCTTGAAGAGACAGTGCCATGCTTTCTCTGTTGGGGCTGGGACACGTCTCTTTGTAGTATCGTTCGGACTGCTGTCTCCTTGATTCTGGCGGTCATGGCGTTTTTCTGAACCCACTTCAGAGGTTCGAAGGAATTGCTAACTTTTATGGCCAACTCAGCCGTCATCGCGGGGTGACCCTGCTCTTGGAACCTCACAAGATTCCACTTGGCCGGAGTCTTGGACCTCTTGTTGGCTATATATCTGAGCCGCTTCTGCCTTAAATTTTCTGATTTGAGCACTTGGCAGGCTTCGGCTCTTCGGGGAGCCGTTGTAGACCGGGAGATGGAAGACTTTGGAGATACGCCTGATTGTGCACTTGTTGGAGTCGTCGCCTGAGCTCGTCTGCAACGTTTGATGTTGCCCTTTGTACCAGAAGTCTTTCCCCCAGCTGAAGTACCAGAGAGTCGTTCAGACACCATCTTAAGTTTGGGTTGTGGTGCCTTAGCGATCACAACGTTCGGCCTCTTGCCCCTTGAGACCGGCTTGGACACTTGGTTTGCCGGGGTTTCTGCCAGATGAGCGCTTCCAGCAGGATAGATGATGACGGAACCGAATTGACGGAGCAGTTCCTCCCACTGCCGACTGAGGCTTACGAGGAGGACCAAGCGAGTATTGATCTTGACCGCGTACGGGATCGAGGTCGCGTCGGAAGCTGAATCCATCTTAGAAGACATTGTCGTTGAAAGTTGATTGTTGTACGGAAAAACATTATTTCAGTACAAATATCGGTACATATGTTAAATGAGTTCGCAGGAACACTTGACCCGAGATATGTGAAGAGAGAAAGGTCCCACCGGGCGTGCCAGCATCTATAGGGTGTTTTTTGTCACCCTATTGAGATGGAAATGCATGCTTGTCAGGCGTACTACAGATTCCCCATGCCTAAGGTAGGCTAGGGATTTCTGATTGTGTAGATCCGAATCTCCGGCGGCCGCGGACTAAGCTGCCGTTAATTATCCCTCACCTTTGAAGCGAAGGAACCTCCGATTGACGGGTCAAACTGGTCATGCGAACTCAATGTGCAATATTCGTGTGTTGTGTTTTGAGGGGTCTTGGGTATATCGGGGGCCTCGCAGAGTTTACAGGGGTCCCGCTATCCGGATAGCGGGCTGGGGGTCAAGGGGGCTAGCAGCCCCCTTGTGGGGTGCGGGGCGGCATCCCGTTAGAAATTTTTTCTAACGGGGAAAGTGTTGTGGAGTGTGTATAAATTAAAAAAGGGTAAATGGCGTCCAAAGGACACGTGGGCACCAGCGCCTCACGTGCCCAGCACACAGACGCTGGGCATCGAGCGTGCTGGGCACATGAGGCACCAGCGCGCAGCACCAGCAACGGGTGTGCTTGGCACACGGGCGCAGGGCGCAGCGCCGGGCGTGCTTGGCACACGGGCGCTGGGCACCAGCACCTCACGTGCTTTACGTGTGCGTTGGACGCCAGCGGGAAAAAGGGGCTTAGCCCCTATACAGGGAGTTGTACTCCCAATTAACTTTTGAAGTTAAACTCCTAAAAAGGGATAAAGGGGCTTATCTCCTGCACTAGGATTTGTACTCCCAATTGACTTTTAGAGTTAAACTCCTGAAAAGAAAAGACTTTTTTTCCTCCGGAGTTAAACTCCCAAGAGATTTTCGAACATGATGAAAGGGGACCCCTTTCTTCTCCCTTGAGCCCTAGATCTTCTCGTGAGCCTTGGATCATCCCAACGTGGGAGGTTTTTATTGGAGACGAGACTCCTTCTTTCTTCTCTCTGTTGGCTGGATCTTGAAGAAAATAAGGGGTGAGATTTAAAAATCTCCACTTTTTGAAATCTGATGGGAGATCTGAGCTCCCCTTTATGGGTTTTATAGTGAAAAACTATTCCTTTTTGGAAAAGAAAGTGTTTAACTCTTGATTTAATTCAAAAAAGAAGAAGATTTAGAACCTTGAGGAAGGAGAAGGAGGCACAGAAACCCTAATTGTTTTAGAGAGAAAAAAGTTCTTTGATTTTTTAATCATGTTTGCTTTTATAGGCTACACATTTTACATATAGCCCTTTGGGCTTTACCAAATGGCACTTGTGCCATCCCATGCCTTATGTGCTTATCTCTTTTTGCACATAAGCCATTGGGTTTACAAAATTTTGGCTTTTTGCACATTTTACATAAATTTATTTCTAAAAAAGAATTACATTAAACTAATTTATGGCTTCATTCTTTTTTCACGGGCCGGTCCCTTCCATGCTCAGTCTTGACCTAGGCTTAGGCCCACTTGGTTTAGGGTTGACTTTGATTTTAACTTGGTCAACCGGGGTGTAATTTCTGACCCCCAACAGGCTGCCCTTCATCAAGATCTGGGAGAAAGTAGGCAACAACAAGAGGAGGTTTTAGGGAAGCCACTAGCCCCCGTTCCTCAAGATGCAGCAGGGGTGAAGCAATTCAGATCACTTCACCTTAAGATCTTTTTAGGGAAGGAAACTCCCTTAGAAGCTGAAGAATGGCTCAAAGGAATAGTCGATGATCTCGGTGCTGCTTAAATTCCTAAGGATGCGTGGGTGAACATTGCTAAACTACAACTCACGGATAATGCCAGAATATGGTGGGAGGCCGAGGAAAGTAGACTGAAGGAGCCCATCGACTAGAAAACGTTCAAACAGTGTTTTGATACTCAATACATTACAGTCGTGGCACACCTAAAGATGGAAAGAGAGTTTATACAACTCCAACAAGGGATCTTGTGGGATAAGCCTGTGGACGAGTATGCTTTGGAGTTCGCAAGGTTAAGTCAGTTCACGCATCACCTGGTAGCAACCCCTGAACTATATGCTAAGAGGTTCCGACAAGGGTTGGATCTGAAGACGCAGTCCTCCAAGTCTTCTGCTACCCTTTCGACTTATGACACAATCTTAGATGCAGCACGAATCATTGAAGATCTACATAAACGTATAAGGAAGAATGACCATTCGTCAGGTGTTAAGCGACCGGCAAGTCAATTGTCTGGAGAATCGTCTTCCAAATTCAACGGAGGGCAGCAATTCAAGAGGCCAGTAGGGCCAACTGTCTCAAGAAAACTAGCCGGTATATGCAACCATAGTGGTAGAACCAGACATTACATGAGAGACTATCGTATTTTGAACAAACTCTGCATAGTATGTAGGTCTCCGGATCATGCTATTGGGGACTGTCCTCAAAGAACGAGACAATTAGGCCCCGTCAATAAACCGGCTAATTATGGGGCACCACAACAGGGAAACCGGCCACTTTCCGCCACTAAACCAACCAGTCAAGGGGCGTCACCAAAGGGATCACCCTTGCCATCACAGGAGCGTGTTTTTCAGCAAGCGTAGCGGAATGGACCCAAACGCTAGACCTTCACCATGACAGCCGAGAAGGCTGATACCACAGGGCAAGATAGTAGAGGTACCCTTTTCTTTTTCAACCTTCTTTTTCGATACCATACTTATTTATCCTTCGATGCAACTCTTAGTTATACTCGCCATAATTTTTCTTAGATCCATAGTTCGACCAGCTGCCCTTATACTTCTATCTCTGTCCCATTATACATTTTTCATTAGTCTAGAAATACCTCTAACCTTCCTTCAGCTTCCAAACTTTTCTATCCTGAAGCAACTACTGATTTTACACTTTCTGATTCTTATATCGAAACCATTCATAGACTTTCCGTGTATTAAGCAATACACCAACTCCCGAAAGCGACACATATAGTAAAAGAGGATTCTTGACAGCGTTACTGATTTTCGTGCTCAGTAGTGGCTACTTCTTTGAAAATTTCAAATATGAAATTACTCTAAGGGAGGTAGGTCGTAACTAATGCACCCATCCTTGCCATACTCAATAGACCCGGAAGTTTTGACATCTACTATGATGTTTTCGGGGAAGAGACTTGGTGGTGCGATGTATCAACACGGTAATGTAATACATATCCATCAAGATAACTAAAGACTCGTGAATGCAACTATTCTATCTCGATCTAGAACTGGCAATTGTGATGTTCATCTTGAAGATATAGAGACACCACCGTAAAGAGGACGTGTGAACATGGATGGTGGGAGCATATGAAGAAGATTGAGAGGGGTCAAGTTTTATATGGGAGAAGTGGCGATCTACTGGGACAATCCTGAAGATTGAAAACTTGTGGGATTGAGATGATTGTAGAAACAATGGAGGTAGTGATACGATACAGAAAGCACAGAAAGCTCAGTCCTCGACTCATCGACCGTTTAACATCCCGAAAAGAAATGGTGGGGTTGCGTATAGCCTAGTTTTGCTACTTTCTTCGGAGGGCGTGCTTAATACTTTTATATCTCGCGGTTAAAAAAAATGTATGTCGGCGACCCTAGTCACATTTTTTATCATTCCGAAATCACAATAAGGGTTGGCGTAATCTATAAGCAGCAACCGATCGGGATACTAGAAGGATGAGACCTTGAGGGATAAGACGAACCAGCTGGTTAGAGTTATGTGGAGGAAGAACTCCCAGGTAAACATATGCGGAAATGAGGAAACAGGATGAGAGAACGAGATCCAAATTTTTTTTAACCACGATAATCCTTTCTTGGTAATTTTTTTCCTTAGCCACTACCTTCTGAAATTTCGAAGACGAAATTATTTTAAGGAGGGTAGATTGAAATGACCATATTTTCTAATACCCAATAAAAAGTCTTTATTTAGTACCAAGTTTTTATTTGCGTATTTACTTGATGGAAAAATATTTTTTCTTAATGATTTTATTTTTAAAAGTGATATGAGTAATTTTTAAAGCATTTAAATATAATTAAAGGAATTTTCTAAAAGCTATTTATATTTTTCTGGGCTTAAAATGTTTTAATTAATGCCTGAAAATGATTTGCATATTTTTATTATAAATTAAAATAATTATTTCGTAATTAAAATATTTTCAAGGATAAAATAGATTTTTAAATAATTATAATAACTAACTGATATCCTAGATATGTGAATATTATTTAGTTTTAGCCAAAATTATTTTTAAACTGAAGATAACAATAAAATATATTTTCTGGAAATTTTTCTCATATTTTCCCCATATTTTTCAATATTTTAAACAATTTTTTAAAAACAAATTCGATTTTATAAATAAATAGTTCAGATTTTTATTTATATAAAAAAATATTAAACCAACTTTTAACCTGGACCGTTGGATGGGAGATCTAACGGCCCAGAATGGCTGGCGACGCCCACGTGGTGGGGGACCACGCGTAAACGCGTGATCCCTCGCGCGGGCGGCGGCTCGTAGGCCGTTGGATTTAGATCCAACGGCCACGATTTAAGGCGGCGGGGGCTGAATCATCAGATGATAATTGGGAATGATTAGGGCGCGGATTTTAGAGGATTTGACTAGATTTTTGGATTTTATTGTTGGGAAAAATACCCTATAAATAGAGACCTTCAACTTTATTTTCTCATACTACAGAACTCTGAAAATTCTGAAAAAAAATATCCAGGTCTTCGTATCAACAACGCCGGCGTTGTGGTTCCACCTAATCATCGAGGAAAAATCCGAGCGTAGAGTTATTGAGATTTTAGTACAAGTTTATGTTTTCGACCCATCAACATCCAACTCAAAACAAATATAGGATCCGCCTCTCACTACTTGTCTGTCACCTTATTTCCTTTAGTGGTCTTAATTTTAAGTTCTAATCTCCAATCTTATTTTAAAACGATGTTAAAAATAATTTTTTATGCCTTTTGTGATACCTCATAATTATAGTTTTGACCCATGCTTGAAATGAATTAATTAAATTTCCTTATATGCGTAACTATTGCACCATCATCCTATATGGAAAATGATATGCTTGATGTTATAACCCATGGGGTATTAATCCACCCTTTATGTATACACTTACCCAGGATACCAATAAGATCTCGAAATATGTTACTCCACAAAATACCCTTATTTTATTAAAATGTTATATCTAATTAAAATACCCATATGATATAAAATGATTTGAAAAAAATACTTTAGTCATACTAAAATGATATACTCTTACTCGTGCTCTTATCCGCCAATTACCTCAGTTTTGTTAAAATCCCTTTACCTTTTGAAAGGGGGTAATACTAATCTAAATAATTATGCTATGGTTTTCAACTTAACCCCCTTACACTTAGAGAGAATATTTTTATAATAATTTTTCTTAGTATATTAACTAAAGTTTAATAAGATACCCTAATAGGGTAATATTTTACATGAAACATCCCGTGGTTACTAGACAATCGTCTCTGAAAAGGACACAAATTCTGCCGTCCATGTGTAGCGGTTGTCAACGTGGAGTTGTTCTTGTAGAATATCACCTTTATTAAGATACCCTAATTTTATAGGATAATGTTTTACGTAAATATCTCGTGGTTGATAGGCAATCGTCCCTGAAAAGGACACAAATCCTGCCGTCCATGTGCAGCGGTTGCCAACACGAACGTAGTTCTAAAAATGTTACCCTCAAATAAAAAAACCATAACTTTATAAAATTAATTACAATAAAATACCTTAATCCATCCTAAAAGGATATGATTTCATTTAAATACCTTGATCTTTACTAAAAGGCTATTTTTCGAATAAAAACCATTAGCTTTTTAAATGATGTTTTCCAAAAAGAATACCTAAAACTTTAGTAAAAGATAATTTCAAATAAATACTATAATCTTTCATTAAAAAGACACTTTCTTTAAAATACCATGGGTTTTTCCAAAATTATAATTACTCTAAAATTATCATGGTTTCTTATAAACAATAACTATCATTAAATGCCATGATCTTTTTAACTAAGGGTTCTATAAAATATTATGATACACTTTTCAGGCTTTAAAAGGTAACAAGATAAAATGAGTGGTTGTGAAAGACCATATTAAATGAGATCAATTATTCGAATACAAGTTTACGATATACATGACACATGATATGGTTAGGGTTAGAATACGCGAACCTAGGTATGGAATACTTATAAATGAAGATCCCTGCAGGCAGGGTGAACAGTCCAATGTGTGGATGACTAATAACTCGATCTTCGGGCGAATACTAACCCGGTCTCCGGACGAATACTAACCCGATATGAGGGCGAATACTAACTCTACTTTGAGGGTGAATAATCCAATATGTGGATGACATACAATGTGGAAATTCCATGCCCAGATGATATACGCACTAACTCTAATTCGTCAAAATCTTTACACTGAATAACGGGGATGGGTAGTTTGATTATGCAAAGAGATGCGGAACTCGGATTCCCCTACTACTCGATCATGAACCCGGAAAGTGAAACGGTACATTTCACTTTCCCAGTTGTTGTTCCGTGGCCACAACGGAATAATCGCGAGTATCCGAACCCTTATTTAACAAACTAATACGAAATTTTTCCTAACATATACCACATACAAACATACTCTTATTCACGTATACCTTATACAAACATAACCATATTCACATATACCTCATTCAACATGGCTTATTGGCATACACCCCATACCCTTAAACCCATATACATCATATCTGTACACACACATCATACCTATATATACTTGCTCGTTTCTGTACCTTTACTTCCTTGAGGCAATCCTACCCGAGTGTAATTCGCTGACGGACTTTCCTTTTCTCTTCTCCATCTTTGGAATGTTCGTTAGACGAGGATGAGTATTATGATGAGGATCAAGGTGTGGAGCCTACTAATGAAGATTATGCGAACTTGACGACATAAGATTAACTAGTTTTATTTTTATTTGTTGCCCACTTGTTTAGGGCTTTTGCTTCTTCTTCGATATAATTAAACTATTTAGTTTATTTTACTCATTCTTTTAGGATGTAATAAAGTTTGGTTAATGGAAATAAACGCCTTCCGCTTTTATTACTTTGTTTTAGTACATATTCTGCATGTTATAGATATTCATACGCTTAACGTAACTGCATTGAATAGACCACCTTCAATAAAGTTAGGTTGCGTACCATGCTACGTCACCCTTCACCTTCTTTTAGGAAGCGGGGCGTGACACTCCATGCCATTATCAATATGAAGACGCTTAATCTTCCTGTCAGTCGATTCTCAACCAGAACCTTCCACATCTTGAAGGCCTTAAAAACATCGCACTTGTACTTCAGTATAATGACCCAAACTATCCTGAAGTAATCATCAATCAGAGATAAGAAATACCGAGCACCACATTTCGATGGAACAAGAGAAGGTCCCCAAACATCATCATGAATATAGTTGAGCGTCGCCTTCGTCCCATGCACTGCATTGCCGAACTGAATTCGGCTCTGCTTGCCAAAAATACAATGCCCATAGAAGTCTATTGTCGTTGTTTTGTGACCTCCAAGCAAGTCTTGTTTGCTGAGAACCGCCAAAACCCTCTCATATGTCCAAGACACATACCACAACTTGGTCTTCTCTGCCTCTAATTCTTCTGTAGACGAGACTGCTGCAGGACCTGCCACCGGCTTTCCATGCAGAATATATAAGATCTTCTCTTTTCATCACCACCAAAGTACCTTTTGAGACCCGAAAAACTCCACCTTCAATCACACATCGGTTACCTTTGGAGTTCATAATGTCTAAGGAAATCAAATTATTTTTTAGATCTAAAACATATTGTACATCAAACAAAATTCTCACCACACCATCGTGCATACAAATCTTAATAGAGTGAATACCGACAGTCTTGCAAGGCACATTATTACCCATCAAGACATTACCACCATTGAACTCATCATATACCGATTGGGACACATCACATAAGAACAACCAGAATCTAGCACTCATTCGTTCATTGGACGAATATGATTAGTAACGTATAGAACTTGTTCGGCTTCATCAGAGGATACAGTTTTTGCTACACTAGCAACTGAAGAACTATTCGCCTTTTTTTTCATCTCTTCCTTCTTTGGGCATGAATACTGTATATGTCCCTCTTTTTTACAGTAATGATAAATAATATTCCCATCATGAGTCATTGATTAATATCTGCCTCTCCACTTCTGTTTGCTTTTGTCCCTATTAGAACGTCCTATTTGATTAGAACACCCTCCTTGATCGGAACCTTTCGCCATTAATCCATCTGACTGACTCTCTCCATTACTTCCTGATACTTTGTACCGAAGTTCAAGTGAGTGAAGCGCTGATCTGACATCTTCTGAAGATATGGTGTCCTTACCAACAATAAAAGAATTTACGAAATTCTCGAAAGACGGTGGTAATGAGTATAACAGAATTAGGACAGAATTTTCATCCTCTACTTTAACATCCACGTTCTTCAAATCAATGAGAATCGTATTCAGCAGATCAAGATGTTCTTTTAGGGGTGTACCTTCTTTCATACGCAAAGAAAATAATCGTTATTTTAGATACAACTTGTTTGTGAGGGATTGCGTCATGTACAAATTCTCCAATTTCAGCCAGAGAGCCGACGCGGTCTCCTCATTTGCAACTTTGCATAAGACTTCGTCTTCTAAACACAGTTGAATCATCACATGTGGCTTCTCCTCCATCGTTTATAGCCTTCGTCGGTCATTGAAGCCAGCCTCATTCCAAAAACCGGCGTCCATAGATCTTGTTGCTTCAACAGAGAACGCATTTTAATACGTCAGAGACTGAAACTATTCTTTCCGAAGAACTTGTCGAACTTAATATTATATGATGCCATCTTTGTACTCGATCGATAGAATCAACGCAAACTCTGATACCATTTTGTTACGGATGATCAAGATAAATGCGGAAACAAAAATCAAACAAATCACAGAAAATGAAAAAGATCAACTCAAGGAGACACAGAGATTTTACGTGGAAACCCAAACGGTAAAAAACCACGGGCATCACTATTTGTGGAGAATTAAAGAATTTCTCTTCTCTATCAATTTTCTCTCTAACCCTAAACAATTGACTTCATATTTGTAGCCTACAATTAATTCTTAGAGATAATATAAGATTTAAATTTGGATCTAATCAAATATGCAATTTAAATCAAATATCCAATTTAAATTTTATCTCCGATTTAAATCTTCTCTAAATGACTGATTTATCTCTAATAAACAAATCCGAAAATAAATTGGATTAGGATTATAGAATCAATTCTAACACAGCATGTTTATCAAAAATATAAGACATTTATAATAACTATAAAAGAAATGAAATGGTGAAAAAGATATCCATCGTTATTATTCATTATCAACGATTCGGCCAAGTCATTGATGACTTCTACATGGTTATTACAATTACGCTCATAAGTTGCGGTATAATGCACATGTTGGCGGGGATTCAGCCTTATATAATAAGGTTAATCCAGATGTGTTGGCCTAATGATGGCCGGTGTATAACTTGTCAACTCGTTGCGGCACGAATAAGTCTATGGGCACAACCGTCGGCTGACACTATGACTACCTAGGTTTTCCTGAAGTACACCTTGCAGGATTTCGCATTGTACATGGATTCAGTTTGCAGGGATTTGTATTGTACAAGCCTCTCGTGAAAGCTCGGGCCTTAACATTATCGTCTCCTCCTCAACAAGGCTCAAGATGCTGGTATTCACACTCTACTCCATTAAAGGGTCTGCCAATTGATGATGCCATGGTGATGGCGGGATTGCAGTTTACTTCGACAGGGCCTCTGACGGCACAATCTCTTACAAAAGCTACTCGAAACAGATAGATTTAGATATAAATGTGACATGATAAAGAGAAATTTTTAGTTGATCGGTTGGAGGTCGACCTCGCTTCCTCGCTATTGTTCTTTTGTATAGTCTTAATAAGGAGCAATTATGCCCGTAATTATTGCTGTAATTGTCCATTAATGTTCTTGTTAATCGTGGATGCATTATCTTAACTGTATGGTGTAATTGCCTACGTTATCGTGCATGTCTTTTTGTAATGATCGTTGTCTCGGCCCGCTCCTTTCTTGTAGCCACAACTGTTATTCAGCTATTTATGTACCTCTTAACTGTTGGGCCGTTCCATCTTAATAAAGTCCACTTCTTCGTCTACCCGATTTTGGTGTTAACAATGTCTCAAAATACTGGAAAGCTTTCTTGCCACGTATATATAATGCTAATAATCATATAAGGCTTTCAATTTGAAAACATGTTCCTTTTTCATTAACAGTAGACTTGACAATGAACATACTTCCGTCTATAAATTTATTTGACAACGATTGAATTTGACTACAAATAAAATGAGCATTACCATTTTTATATATTTTTACTAAAATTACATTGAAGCTGTTAACGGATAGCAGAATAGTTATAATAATTAATATGTAAAATTATTTCTTCAGAGAACATCAAAATTGAAACCACAACCTAGTGATTTGAAAAATAATTCCAATATTCTAATCTCATACATATTGTAAAACTTTTTCCCTTGGAAAGATAAATTTTGCATGTGATTGAAAAGCAAGGCATGATAAAAATATAGATGTTGACACAGGTTCGCTACTTTCATTATCCATTGTTTGGGGAAAAAAGGATATCATAATATAATTCAATGTATGTCCATATACAGTTTTGCTATTCTTGTTACTATATTAGTTGGTTGATTTATTCGCCTTTTTTGAAAGATTATCATGTGAATGTACTATATATCCATATTTATATTATACCATTCTTTTAGATAATTAAAAGGAAATAATTTGTTATTCTCTTCAACTCTCAGAAGAGATAGAAGAATCTTAAATAGATATTTAAAATTCAATTTCTGAGTTTAGAAAATACAAAAAAAGATGCACAAAAAGGTTTACCGGCATTAGTAAGAACTATGTTTCCACTATGAATTTATCTATGTTTAAGTTAAATATATTTATCTATAACAAATCCTTAATTAGTTTTTTATGGTCTTGTCCTTTGAATTTAAAAGGTTAAAGTATTTAAACGATAATTTAGAGTGAGAACAATCAGTATGACTGTTAAAAGGGCTTAAATCTTGGAGCTCAGCTCGTCAAGAACTTGTTCGAGCCCCGTTAGACAACTCAACAAATTGAGCTAGAGTAAAAATTCAACTTCATCAGCAACAAATAGATAGATAAATAAATAAAAATTAGAAAAGGATGATATCAGACCAATAGCAAATAATAAAATTGTTGGCCATATCATTTTGGTGTTTAGTTATCATTGTGATTATTGATTAATATATGATGTCACACAACTCCAGCAATATGGAGCATGTGCTTAATTAAAAAGCAATTTTATATACCGCTCACTGTTATGAAATGTTATTATATTCATTGGATGGCTCACGATTTTTGCCGCACTCAACTGTATCCCTATCGATCGAAAAATTATTTCATACGCCGGTCGAATACATCCAGATAAAAGAAAGAAGTAATAAAAATATGGGCCCGACGCACGGCCCAAAACTCCCTCATCTCTATAGCCCCTGCCCGAATGTATTACATCCGACACACCGAATAATTCCTCCGATCGATCACAACTTTTAAATTCACCATATAAAAAGAATATATTATTCATACTTTCCAATATCATTTTTCTATACAGTTGAATATGCTGCTTACTTTAAATTTGGACACGGAAACCCGAGTGCAGTTAATTAGAGACCGGTTAATATGCCACTGGCGACGAGTCGTGGAATTCAAAAAAGATGAAAGAAAAAAGACGAAAAGAATATTATATTATTTAATAAAATGGAGGACAGTTTAGCGATAAAATCCCACTAATGTATAAACTGACAAATGACAAGGACTTTTTTTTGTTATTGAAATAATAATTGCTCCAAAGTAATTTGAGTATTGGGAATTTAAACATGAAATAATTGTTGTTAAGAACATGTTATAGATTTAGATTTAATTAGATTGATAAGTTTTAAATTTGATTAGATTTATTTAGATTATTTGTATTTATTATTATTAGAAAAGCAATTTTATACACACACACACACACACCAGGTAGAGACAATTATATATAGAGGTTAATGGAGAAAATGTGTCATACAAGGGAATTTCCTTCTATGGCGTCGGAAAAATATATGCTCCGTGATTTTTTTCGACGATCGGCATACATCACTTCCATCTTTATCATCTAAGATGTGAATACACCAAATTTGATGTGATTATACTATTTTTTCACCGTTGATTTAGTTGATGCAAAATTAATGGTTTACCGACAATATAACTTTTTACATTGTTAATTCAACGGTGAAAAAGTGGTGGAATTACATGAAATTTGAGATATGTACATTCTAGATGATAACAATGATGATGATGAGTGCCGATTGTTGGAAAAAATGATGGAGGTTGTATTTTTTCGACGCCATAGGAGGAAATTCCCTCTCATGGTCTCTTTCCCCCATTATATATATGTAGAGCAGATTCTCTAGCAACCTCATAATTTTCCCTAATTCTCAAATCACATGGTATCAAAACCTAACCCTAAACTATCATCTAGCCATCATCGCTCTTCACCATCGACTGCCCCCTCACGTCTTCGCCCATCGCCCATGACCCCGTTGCCCACCACACCCCTCGTCGTTCCCATCGCCAGCACCCCCGCTGTCCCCACGCCCCTCGCCGCTTCCCTCACCCTCGTCGCCTCCAGTCCTCGCCCTCGCCCTCGCCCTCACCTCGAGATCCGTGACTGTGCCCTGGATTCTCCATCGTCCATCACCCCGCTGCCCACCTTGGCCCTCATCCTCGCCCTCGAAGCCGCAGCCCTTGTCATTGTCCGAGCCTTCGAAGGTCCTCTTCTTCTAGATCGGTCGATCGCCGCTGATTTCTTACTTTTGTGTTGGTAATTATTGTGCAGAATGGATTTGTGATTTGTTGATTTGTTGGATTTCTGGAAAAAAAAAATCGGAAGGGAGATACCCCTTGGTATGTGATTTGTGATTTGTTGGATTTGTGTTGGTGATTACTTGTTGTAGAAGGTTAGACATTGTCGTCTTTTTTTTATTATTATGAAGTTAGAACTCTTTGATCATGGGTGATAAAGAGAAAGTCTCTGAAGGATGAACTAATATTTCGTATGCTAATTTTATTACAAGAACTCGATTGAACACTAGCAACCATCCTCGATGAAAATATGTTGTGGAAATGTTTGCTAAGAAGCGTAGGTTAATGAACTATCTCATTGAGCCACCTCCTTCCTATCCTTCTGAAGACTGAGTATCACAAGATGTCATCTTGCATCGCTTGATGACTGAGGCCATGGAAGAAGAGGTTGTGTTGCAAGTTTTCAAATACTCAACCGCTTATTCTATTTGGAGTTATCTAAAAGATATGTTTGAAAGGGAATTTAATGCTACTAGGGCAATTGATGCTTAGAGAACTCTAAATAAACTTCAGCGAGGGAACAAGTCTGCCTCTTTTTATTATGGTGAAATTAATAAGCTTGAAGCAGAACTCGTTTCAATTTATTCTATTGGTAGTGAAGATAAGGGATGGTAGACATATCAAGATCATATGATGGTGATGGCATTTCTTGTTGGTCTTGGTCCTGAATTTGATAGTATACGTCCAATAATTTTAGGAGCATCATAGATTCCCTCTCTCGTGGATGCTTATAGGGCTGTTTTCGCGCCAATCCTTCTTCTGTCGTTGAATGTACTATTGATTCCGTTGCAAAAGAAGGTGAAAACAAATCTGCCCTTATTTCTTCTTATAGTGGTGGAGGATGACGTGAAGGAAGTTCACAAGGACGTAGAAGAGGTGGTCGAGGACCTTTAGGAGGAAGGGGAGAGGAAGTGATAGTTTCTGTTCACATTGTGAGATGACTGGCCATACTAAGGATACTTGATATTCGTTTCATCCAGAGCTCCGACCTCAGTGGGCTTCTAGAGTAGCTACTTCTAACATGACACCTGCCGTTTCTACTTCTTCTGGACTTTCTGATTAAGAAATATTGCAGTTTAGGTCACTTCTTACGGGATCTATTTACTCGAGCTCCACTACCGTTCTGGCTAAAGCTAATACATGTCTTTTAACCCATACACCTCCATCCTCATAAATTATTGACTCGGGAGTATCAGATCATATGACTGGAACATCAAGTGTTTTCTCCTCCTTGTCTAAAATTTCATATACCGAGGTATTACACTTGCAGACGGTTCAATCTCTAAAGTAGAGGGTATCGGTCCTATTTCTCTTACCTCATCTCTGTCTTTGTCATCAGTAATATATGTCCCTTCATTTTCTTTTAGCCCGATGTCTGTAAGTAAACTTGTTCATATCTTGAATTTTTGAATAATCTTTTCTCTTTCTGGTTGTGTCATGCAGGATCTGAAGATGGAAGAGGTGATTAGTTCAAGACGTAAACTTATAGTCCTTTATTACTTTGATGGACAACTGTCAAAGGTTGCTTGCTCAACAAATAGTGATCTACTGATTAACTATCGTCGCTTAAGTTATCCTGGTCTGTCTACTTTACAGAAATTAGTTCCCTCTTTATCTAGTTCGTCATCGTTAGAGTGTATCGCTTATGAGATGGGAAAGTATACTTGTGCTTCCTATCAGTTTAGAGTCAATGAACGTGTTGAGAAACTGTTTGATTTAGTGCATTCTGACGTTTGGGGGCCATGTCCCATTACGTTAAACCATGGTTTTCAATATTTTGTTATTTTTATTGATGATTTCTCTCGAGTGACATGGCTATATTTTTTGAAATATAGAACTGGAATCTTTGATGCCTTCAAATCATTTGTTACCGAGATGCAAATCAATTTGGTATTAATATCAAAACTCTGAGAAGTGATAATACAAAGGATTGCTTTAATAAAAAAGTTTACTCAGTTTCTTGACACATTTGGTAGTATACATCAGTCCATGTATCTCTATACACCTCAACAAATGATATTTCTAAACGAAAGAATAAACATCTGTTGGAGATCACACGTTCACTTTTGTTCCATATGAATGTTCCTAAACGTTTTTAGGATGATACCGTTCTCACTGCTTGCCATCTTATCAATCGTCTACCAAGCTCAATTTTAGGGGGAGAAATTCCAATCTCTATTTTATTTCCCTCTAAACCTTTATTTCCTCTTCCTCCACGTATTTTTGGTTGTATTTGTTTTGTCCACAATCATCAACCTGGCTTATCGAAACTCAATCCTAAGTTCATTAAGTGTGTTTTCTTAGGATATCCTCAGAGTCAAAAAGGATACAAGTGTTATAGCAAAGAACTAAATAAATTTTTCGTCTCTACTGATGTGACCTTTCATGAAAGTACCCATTTCTTTGGTATTAATATAGGACCCCAGTCACTTAAAGAGGATTTTTCTATTAATGAAAATGATGTTCTTGTAATCGAATCTTCTCTAGCCAATTCTTATGTCTCAGCGGCACCAAATACTTCAGAACTAGATGGTCATTTAATTGAGCAACCAACTCAGGTGAAAGAAAACGAGGAAGAGGGCCTCCTGCCATTAAAGAACTTATACTTGTTCCAGACTCAGATCCAATTCAGACTGATCTTGATCTTCTAATTGCCTTGCGCAAAGGTATCCGTACCACTTAGCCTCTCTATCCTTCATCAGATTATGTCACATATGCTAAACTTTCTCTATCGTATAGAACATTTGTTACTGCTATTGATTCCTATACTATACCTTCTTCTACATCTGATACTCTGGCTTATCCCGAATGGAAGAAAGCTATGGAAGAAGAAATGTTAGCCTCACGCTTGAATGGTATGTGGAAGCTTACCCAGTTGCTTGTTGGAAAGAGAGCAGTTGGTTGCAAATAGGTATTGTTAGCATGTCATGCTCGCCTAGTGGGGTTTTAAAGCATGGAGTATCAATAATTTTAAAAAATTAGATAGCTATAGCAACCATAACCCTAGAATCACCCAAAAAACCAAACTTGAAAACTAGTCGAGAGCTAAGCTATAGGGTTTGGTGTCAAGACCTGTAAGTTAGCACGTGACCGGCACTTAAATTACGCAACGTCTAAAGGCGTGACATAAATCAAGTAAGCCGAAGCCCAGAAAATCTAAACTTTTTTGCGGAAAATAGTGGGGGTGCAGTTTTGAAATAAAGGTATAATGAATCATGTTTTTCTTTAAATGTATAACTAGTGAAACATGAAAATGCAAGTGGATTATACTACAGTTTAAAATATGTTTCGTCTTTAAAAATTTGGGCAGCACCTCCCTTATATATTTTGATCCAAAAACATATACACGCCAATATATACGCATCCCCAAGCGGGAGCTAGCTCTTCGCCAACTGGCGGAATCACAACCACATAATAACATATATATGACGCCCAACGGCGAAGATCAACCCAAAAAGAACAATAAGTAAGCAAGACATCAAAACTCAAGAAAGCGAACATAAACCCATCACTCTAAGTCTCACACAATATCCAAGTCTGACTAGGTCTACCAATATACAAATTCTAGTCTCTGATTTGATTTGATGGAGTTTATCTAGATACAACGGAATATAAAGTGCGAGAGTGGGTACGATCCAACATGTATCCCACCTACCAAAGCAAAGCACTCTGGATGAAGCTGTGTGCCAGCAATACCGCAACTGATCCCAAGCGGTCAAACCTGCAAGAACTGTAGAACAACGGGGATGAGTTGCCAACTCGTGAGTAGAAAACATCAGCAAGTAGAATCGAATAAAACAATAATTTCCTAGGTCACTATATCCTGAAGGTAATACTATGATATCTAGGATGACCATGTACGCATATATGCCAACAATAGATTCAATGCAATGACATATATAAATAAACATCCGATATCATATGCCTGTATGTATGTGGATATCATCCATGTGTCGATCAACGACATAACTAATATCATGGAACCTGAATGTCCAATACCGACACTCGAAACATCATGAAAACATAAGCCTGTATATATGAGGATATCAACCACGTGTGTCCATCAACGACACATCAAAATCATAGAACCTGAGTGTCCAACACCGACACTTGAAACATCATGAAACCCGTGCCCAACATCAACACGTAAATCCTCATATCTCAGGCACCGCATACTCAGATCGGCCCTCATATCCATCTCACGACTCCGGTCGGTATCCTGCGGATAACCGTCGGGTCGAAAAATATCATCGGTAGGTAGTAGTCCCTCTACCAGGCTCATCGTCTACTGCACAACATATCTTTCTTTCGCCGGGATACCATACCGAGTCCACCATGTACCCCCAGACGGCTCATCCAGCTCCTAGAATCGGGTATCACATAGCTCAGAACCGAGAAAACTCATGGTAGACGCCTCGAAATATCATATTAAGAGAAACCGCGTTTTTAAAGCAACATATAGTTTCCTTTGAAATATAACCGCGGTTCTCAAATTCAGAGATCTCATGAAAATAGTATCTCAAGCATATAACTATAAAGTACGATGTATGCAACATAGTGTAGTAATATGAGCATATCGAGTATATCATGCAAGCATGTCAAGTGATAATACTGAACAATGAATGTACTTTTACGTTTAAAATTTATCTCATGATATGGCTTTTCTAATGTGTAAGTGGCATGGCAATTACCGATGATGAATGTATGTGAGCTGGCAAATCTATGTAAGTGTAACATGCGCATCAAAGGTAATTGTGCAGGTGTACTAGCAGTTGATATCATATAACATTAAATACTGAAAATATGATAGATATCACACAAGGAATAATCCAACATAAATATGAACTATAATAAGGTAGCCTCTTATGTCAACGATCCCGCATCATAATATCAAGTGCCGCAATATTCTCGATCGTCATTCTCAATTTATGAGCGCGGAGCAAATATTCGGTAAACGCATCGCGTATGGTAATCCATCGTACGGTGTCACAAACAGAGTAGAGAATCTATCGTCCTATTCACCAGCAAAGGTACGGATCTATAATCTCGTACGACATACCTTATCAATCATATAACATATCTATATCAATTTTATATCATGTCATCTTGCATATACGTCATATCTTGTAAATCTCAAGTCATATCGATCTCGATCTCATATCCTACCATTATCAACTCATACTTGTTCTCTTTCAATTCATACTTATCATGATTCACTTTCTCATTTCATATTCTCAAATATCAATCCGAGTCATCTATATCTATCATCTCAATATCTCACATCGTGTTATCTTATATACCTATATCATATTCTCAAGCAAATATATCCATTAGTGTCAACTTTTATCATATCATCTCTTACAAAATCCTATAATCATATCCGTAAGTTCGTAGCATATCTTTTATCAAAGTTATAATTTATATAACAATCTTTCCATATCAATGGTTGCGGGGGTGCTATCCGCCATCCACCCGACTTCCCCCGTAGATATAAATCTACTCACCTGCTAAACTCTTCGCTTAGCTAAAGTCGATGTGTTTCGTCGTCTCGGAAGTCCATGCGAAGGTACCTACAATCAATACACAATCGCAATACTATGAAAATCAAGTCCGGAAAACCGATACGGCACACGAAGTGCTCATAGGTTAGAACCTATAGCTTACGCATGAAAGATCAACCAAATAACCTTCGTTCGCTGACGTACAAACTTCCAATGGCGGAATCCAAACTCAAATACCAAATCCCAAGTTTTAGAAATCGGAAAACACAAATCAGCAACTAAGGAAAACACCTCCAGATTTTGCCTCAGGTACAATTAGCCAATTTTGCATATAGGGGAGCTCTAATTAAAATATATAGGAGCCACAGACCGAGCATCACATTCGACCCTGATGTGGCCGCAATTTGCGGCAATAACCAATAAATCTGCGGCCATAAAAATAGGGGACGGGCTCGGGTTTCTAGGGTAAGTTCCTGGTTGCCTGCACGTCCCTCTGTAATCGCTAAATAATTTTTAGGATCTCCGGGTTATAGCAGATCTCAGCATCCCATCACAAATTCCACAAAATACGATATCGACAATTCAAAGTTCGTGTTTTGGGGTTCTAACTCAGTTTTGGTCCGGATTTCTATCACTGCAAGGGTTGTAGTCACAACTAAATCTCAAATACACCTTTACACTTCATAATATCCCCTAATCCTCAACTTGGAAAATTCCAAGATCACAAAACCTAACTAATACGAAATCTAACTAAACTAGGATATTAGGAAATCAACAAGCTTAACTAAAAGTGTAGGTTTATACCTCATTAGCAACTGAAGAAAATTCTTGAGTTGCCAAAAGCCTTCAAAATCCACACGTGAATGGTCCAAAGGGTTTAGGATGAGCTCGTGCATCTTTTATATTGAAGGTGGTGTGGGGTTTGGTAAAGAATTGGAGATGATACATGGAGGTAGAGAGAATGAAGGAGGCATGAAGAAAACAATGGAGAGTGAAGGAATTAGTGAAGGAATGAAGAAGTAAAAAGAATGGATGAAGAAGTCAAGGGTTACTCTCTCTTATGCTCACTCTCTCACAAATATCTCATTTTGTTTTATTCTCCCTCTCTCTCAACCATGGCATCTATTTTGTAATACCCAGTTCCTCTGTAAATATTTCGTATTTATGAAGAAATGTTTTTCCAAAATTTTCTATGTAAAGTTTTACATTTAATATTTCCTATATTCTTCGAAATATAATTTCTAATTAAATTACTTCCTAACCCTAACCTTTTATTCCAAATTCTATTTTTCCCTTCTTTTCCTTCCGGCCCAACTCCCTCGGCCCAACTCCCTCAACGAACCCGACCTGACCCAAACTCCCCTCCCTCATCTTCTCCCTCGTTCTTTCCCGCGCGAATTCCCTTCCTCCTTCCTCGCGCTACCCTCGCCCCACGATACCCCTCACATCGCCGCTCATTCCCGAGCCCCCGCTCCTCGTCGCGAGCACGTCCCCACTTCTCGACCCACGACCTCACGCGCGCGCACTCACTCCCCTCCCTCGACCTCGTCTCCATCTCTCTCCCCTCTCGTAACCATCTCCCTCCCTCCCTCCTTCTTCCATATTTTTCCTTCTTGCTCCCTCTCTCCCCTTCACCAAAACCTATCTATCTTTCCCCCCTCACTCTCGTTCTCCCTTCGCCTCCACCGTATCCGCCGTCGCAACCTCACCGCGGCCACCACAGCTCGATCCCTGCCTCTTCCCTCTGCAAACCCACCTCGCCGGCCATATCTTGCTGCACCCAACACCACTGGAGCACCCATCGCCGTAGCCCTACCTCCTCCAAAGCACCGCCACCCTCTCCACTTCCCTCCTCACACCACCGCTGCCTCCACCGACCTCGACTCCAACAGAGCCCCCACTCCAAGCTCCACCCGACTACAGCAGAACTCCCCAGCGTCGCCATCACCGTCGGTCACCCAAGTCACCGGCGTCACCCCAGCACCACCCTCGCCATTTTTCTCTATCCCAAGCTCTTCCACTTCCTTCATAACCCACAACCAGAGCTCCGACCATGACTCCTCAAACCCTCGGCCACCAGCCTCAACATCCTAGCACCCTCGCCTGCACACCTCACCACCATCACCTCCAAAACCGACCTCCTCCTTGCCGACCCTCGACCTCCCAGCACCACCAAACCCCCGCTCCTCTCCTCTACTCACTGACGAATTTCCTCCGTCGACCTCATCGGCCAACTCCGAGCTCCATCAAACCCCCGAGCCTCAAACCCACTGCAACCCTCTCCGAGCTTCTGTTCTATCGCCAGCGACCACCTCAGCCACCACGGCTGCCTCCCTCCAGTGCCCGAACGCCTCCGACACCCCCTCACCGCCGACCGTAGCCGCCTCGCCCGAGCAACCCAAGCTGTCGCTGCCGAGCCATCGAACTCGAGCCAAAGTCGAATTTTCCGTGCCGCGTTCGCGTCGTGATCGCGCTATTGCCGCTGCCGTACCATCGTCGATACGTCGTTTGGCAAGTTTAATACTTACTTCATGCTAATTATACCTATTCAATTCGATTACACTTTAATATCATATATACATTTCGTTTGCGAATCAAGTAATGCAAGTGTTCGATGCAAAACACGAACTGAAAACCCCCTTTAAATTAACAGAAACTAATCACGACTGATGGCATGAGTGATAAAAAATGTTGTGTTATGATTTGGCTTGAAAATACGGTTTTTAACAACGTGATATGTCTTTCCCTTTTAGACCCGTCAAAACTGAAATTTCCTGTACCTGAACTTGTAAAAAATCATAGTTAATTGGTTATATACCGGAATGTTACGTTTGAGGGCTCATATCGAAGCTGACTCAACGACCTAGAACCCCATAAGAGTTTTAATCTGTTCTATGCTAAAAAGGTGACAGGAACTGGTTCGTATTGCGACTCTGGACTGCAGTCCAGAGCAGCACTGGCTGTCGATTCTAGTTTTGTAATACTTTCACTCTGCTGTACGAAAATGCCATGATGTGGAACCCTATACCATAGCGAAGATAAATCTGTTAGCTAATCATTGAAAGTGGTTTCATTCATTTTTACTGTAGTTTACTATTTAAATTATATTTTAAATCAACAGAACATATAGCGGTCCCAAACAGGGACAGAACGTATACCCCTTTATTGTACAATGCATAACTTCCAGTACACCATGGATATTATCGATCCATCTAGTGCGTGGAAACCTAACTGGTAAACCTAAATTTTTTTCACTATAATATTGCCTAATTTCGATCCCAACTGGGATTAAAATATGTTACGAAACGGACTTCCAGTTCTGAAACCGGATTTCCAGCTGGGAACACTTAAATTGAAATGACCATAATTAGCAAACCTGAAACCCGATTGACGCGAAACCAATTGTGATGGGTAGATAATTAAACATACTGCTTACCCCTTTTTCATTGTTCCGTTTAATTTTTCATGTATGATTTATAGTGAATTATACAAGTAGTAGGAAACTGGCTAAGGACATTTTATTCATATCATAATTATTGCATTCTCGTCATATCATGTAGAGGTATCATGTAGAGGTCATATACATCGGTAACCTAGTGATCGTGTACATTACCCAGTGATAGATATTAATGTTTTTATTGTGGCAAGTACGTAGTGATAAAGTGTGATTGAGTAAGTGAAAGTGACACGTACTTGTATACAATCAGCGGACCCGGTTGATTTATTGCATTGTCGACGTCTATGGGACAAATGTGAGTGTAACTATAATTGGTATGGGACGATTATGGAAGCACTCATATTAGTGTCATAGGTAAGGCACCAAATACTGTTCATTTATCTTAGGTACCAGTTGAGACATGCTTGATGGAGATCCTGTCTCTAGTTCTCGCGTAGACTTGTCATGGACCGACTAGTATTTGAGTTTATGATTGGTATTTGATGTAGACCACAGGGTATGGGGTAGTTTAAGTGTGAGTTCAACGGAATCTCGGGAGTCCTATTGCCGGCATATACAGCGATTCTGGGAGTCATATGGGTGATATTACTGATTATTAGCGAACGACTCGGGCCCGTGTTCCCTTGCCTCTGGGACCCTACCCTTGGGTGGGGGATACATACGAGTGGTTGACTCTGACACTTGGACTGACTGCTTCCCCCAATCAGAGAAAAGCTCTGTTTGAAATTCAAATTTCAAAATTGAAGCGACGCTTCAGATGCAGCGCCAGGTGCGCTGCGCCCTAAGCAGCGCACCATGTGTGCGCTAGCGCTAGGTGCGCCGCGCTCTAAGCAGCACACCACGTGTCAAACACGGGTGCGCTAGCTCTAGGTGCGCTGCGCTCAGAGCAGCGTACCACGTGTAAGACACAGGTGCGCTAGCGCAAGGTGCGCTGCACTCTAAGCAGCGCACCACGTGCAAAGCACGGGTGTGCTAGCACTGGAATTAAAAAAACTCCCCACCGTTAGATCAAAAGATCTAATAATAATGATAAATCATTAAGTAATCAGAATTAAATTCTGTTATGGAAAGATTTTTCAATCTTATTAAAAACAAGAAGATTGCCTTCTGTAAAAGAGAAACCCTAGGATCAAAGATCCAATGGTGGGGAAACATCCCCAAATCAATCAGAGAAATATCTCTTTAACTGATTCAAAAAATCATCTTGCCCTATATAAAGGCCCCAAGACTTCAAGTCTGAGATAGAGAAACCCCCCTATAAACTTTGAGAAACTCAAAGATAAAGAGCAAGCTCTTGCAAGAAGATATTTCTTCAAGGTAAAGATGATGGAGGATGAACACAGAGATAAAATCATCTTATAGAAAGAAAAATTTATTTCTTCAAAAAGATCATAGATCTACAAGACAAAAAGTATTTCACAAAAGAGATCAAAAGATCTCATCATAAAATAAAAAAAGAACATAATTCTTCTCACAGATCATGGATCTATAAAGGCAAAGCACTTTCATCATCATAAGAGATTGGAAATGTCTCTTGCAAAATAAGAACTGTTGTTCTTAAATTTTGAGACAAAGTCTCTTTTAAAAGAACATAGATTTGTTCCCAGATCATAAAATTGATCAGATGCGCTTTGCGCTTTTGAAATGCGCCTTGCGCTCTTGAACTGCTCTTCTTCGCTCTCTGGACCGGCGCTCAGCGCCAAATGCGCCACGTGTCAACCATGTATGCACCAATTAACAACTTGCGCTTTGTGCTTCTAAAATAGCGCACTGCGCTCATGGGCTGGCGCTCAGCGCTAAGCGCACCACGTGTCACTCACGTGTGCGCCACTAAATTGAAAGCACAATGCGCTCATGGACTAGCGCTCAGCGCTCATAAATTGGTATCATGCGCTCATCATCTAGCGCCTAGCGCTGAGTGGGACACGTGTCCCTTACATGTGCGCTACTTGACAGTAGCGCACTGCGCTCTTTGACTGGCGCAAAGCGCCTGGCGCACTACGTGTTGCGCTGACAGAACATAAATTATTCTTTAATAAGCCTAGAGCTCTGATGAATGCTCAGCATTCAATACAAGACAAAAACATTGTTAAAAGGGCTAAGCCCAAATAAAGGCTCAACAGTCCAAAATAAAATGTTAAACATTTATTGGACTTAGCCCAAGATTGGCCATAAGTCTTCAACCCATATTAATTGAGCCCACATGCTCATAAATCACAGATCTTAGCCCCAAATTGGACTACAGATCTTTCAACCAACTCACACCGGTTCGAGAGTACATCTCTTTACTCCTCTGATGTTTGTCGTTGTAATTCTTCAACGTCTTCAGAGAGGTGACGGGTCCCGAAAACCAAACGCTCTACGGACTGTGAGGTCTTTAAACTCACGGACTATGATGTCCTTAACCTTGACTGTGAGGTCTTTAAACTCACGGACTATGACGTCCTTAACCTTGACTGTGAGTTCTTTAAGCTCACGGACTATGACGTCCTTAACCTTGACCGTGAGGTCTTTAAGCTCACAGACTACGACGTCCTTAACCTTGACTGTGAGGTCTGTAAACTCACGGGCTATGACGTCCTTAACCTTTACTGTGAGGTCTTTAAACTCACGGACTATGATGTCCTTAACCTCGACCGTGATGTCTTTAAACTAACATCGGACCGATATGTCCTTAAACTAACATTGGACCGTAATGTCCTTAATCTAATCGACCGCAATATCTCTAAACTAAACAATAGAGTCCAAATGCTCTTTTGTTGGATCTAAATGATCCCGTTAAGTTGATCTTAGTCTAAAATGAGACTAACGTATCCTTAACATACGCTTAAGTTGATCTTAGTCCTAAATGAGACTAACGTATTCTTAAACCTAACCCCAAACCCAAATCTAAGAAGATACGGATTTGGACTAATCCATACCCTACGGGCGACAACATAAATTAGTCTCTGTATACAATCCACGGGCAACCAAAAACAAAACAAACATACACGACACAAAGTGACCATCTGGAGAAGGAGAAAATTGTTACCGCGATGCGGTAGTGTAATTAACTGCAGGGCCTTGCGCCTGCAAGGAAGAGCGTCCCCACAATCAAAAACCCCTCAAATGAGGGGGAATCTGATGAAGTCTGCTATATCGGCCGCATCCGTTTAAACCTTCGATACACGGTGCCATAAATCAACTTAGCATCTTCGGAGAGGTGGATGGATAGCACCAATTAGCATCTGCCCCGAAATTCAGGTGAGACGTTTATCGCGTCTCCGTGTTTTCGGTGGGGAACAGATTCTGGCACGCCCGGTGGGACTTTTTTCTCTTTCCACTCCACACTTCGTGTGTCGTGTTCGCGAATGAATCGCGGTTTGATATGGTTGCACTTGGGTTCGAGGTACTAAGATTTGGTATCTTGCTCCGAGCAGAAAACGAAAAATCAATGGCTTTTTACAGAGTCTCCTTTGTAAAAACTGACCCCAAACGGGTACAAACAAGAATAATATATATACAAACAATAAAAAGGCATCCCCAAGCAGGAGCTAGCTCTACGCCAACAGGCAGAAACAACCACACCATGCACAATAATATACAACGCCAAAGGGCGAGGCTCAAAACTCAAAAGAAAACAAATCCACCAGATACTATAATAATACAAGCGCGACTCTAAGGTCGAAATAAATAACTGGTCCTTTAAACTTATCAAGTAATACAAGCCTGGTTGATGGAGCTTGCTAGATACCAATGAAATAATAAAAGTACAACGGCGGTCCTGATACAAGTGAACCAACCTACCAAGCAAATCATCCTGAATGAAATGATGTGCCAGCAAACTGCCAAGGAAACCTATACATCAAACCTGAAATAAAATTTGGCACAACGGGGGTGAGTTGCCAACTCGTGAGTAGAAGACATCTGCGAAAAGAAATCGAATGCACGACACTGTCCTAGGTCATAATAATATACCAATATATCACTAGTGTAATACCCAGTCCTTTTGTATACCAATATTTGTATTTTTGGTTAGTATTAAAATTTATTTGTTCTATAATTATTAATTGTAGTATTTTTAAAATCCCAAACCCCAATTTATCTAAACCCTTTTTATTCTCTCCCTTTTATTTTTCCCAAAAACCCTAACCACACTTCCATCTTCCCCTTCATTACTTTCCCTTTACCTTTTATTTTTCTTTTAGCCGGCCCATCCCATTTCCCCAACTCTTTTTCCCATTTCCATTTTTCTCCAAGCCCATTCCTACATCCAACAGCCCAACATTCCTTTTATTTTTCCCAAATGAAATAAATAAGAAACTCCTCAGCCCACTTAATTTTCCCTTCCCTTTAATTCCAGAGCCGCCCACGTCTCTACCTCCTTTTCCCATTCATTTAAAATCCCTTAGCCCGTGCCCAAGCTCACAAAGCCCAAACCCCTACTCACGCGCCTGCAGCCCGCTCCCGCCTAACCGACCCGACCCGCTTCACATTTCTTCTTCCTCACCCACGCAAAATCTCCCACTCATTTTCCTTCCCGTTGCACCCACGCTCCCCTCGCGCCCACGTCGCCCGCGTCGTTGCCCCACGTCCCCGCGACCCCAGCCTCGACTCCCTCAACCTCCTCTAGACTCCAACTCCTCTCTCCCTCTCAATCTCAACACCTCTCTCTCTCTCTCAAACTCTCTCTCCCTACAGAAACCACAGCCATCATCCCTCACCCCCGACGACGCCGACGCCGAAGAATCTCCCCGTCCTTCCTCCCTCACTTTCCCCTCTCCATCAACAGAGCCCCCTGACTCACCCCCTCGACCAAGCACCCCTCAACCGAGCTCGAGCTCCTGCACCCATCTCAGCCATTCCTTTACACTCGATGCCGGCGAGCCCCCCAACTGACCTGAACCACGTCGTCGACGCCCGTGCACTCTCTGCGTCGTCAGCATCATCACCATCATTACTTCCCGAGCCCCACTACCTCTCTTCCCCTCTCTCCAAAACCCACAGCCAAACACCCCCACTGTGCCTATCACCGGGGCGACGCCGCCGACCGTCGTCGACCACAGCACACCCCAGGAGATCCACAGAGCAGCCCACTCCGCTCCCAGTGAACACGAGTCACCCCGGACAACTCCGACGTCGAATCCGAGACGCGAGCCGAGGCCGTGAACCCTAGCCGCGCCGTTCGTCGCGCGTTCGTGCCATTGCCGCTGCCGTGCATCGCCAAAACTTCTCCATGCAAGGACCCTACTTGCTGCATACTATATTATATCCGTTACAATTCATAATACTACAAATCTTACGTTTACATTTCGTGAAACCTTATATGACATAACTGTTCGATGCAAAATCCGAATGAAAACCTTCATTTAATTTGGCGGAACTTGATTGCATATTCTGGCCCGTGTGGTAATGAACACTGTGTAGAAATTTTGCTGGAAAAAGCAATTGTTAATGGCTTAAACGAACACCCCCAATTACACCCATAAAACTGGGAATTTCCCGCACCTGAAACTTGTTAAAATTATAATTAATTGTGTACATATTGAAATGATGCGTTCAAGGGCTCAAATCGAAGAATACTCGACGACCTGTGACCCTATAAAAGTTCTCAATTATTTCTGTACTGATATTATGACGAGAATCGGCTCGGAGAGCGGCTCTGGACTGCAGTCCAGAGCAACTCTGGTTATTGTTTTCTGTCCCGTAATCTTTACTACCTTGCTGTCTGAACTCGTATGTTGCGGAACCCTACACCTTATCGAAGATGAATCTGTTAGATAAATAACTCAAGTGATTTCACCCTGTTTTATCGTCGTTTACTATTTAAAATGCAATTTAAAAGATCGGGACGTATAGCAGTCCCAAACAGAACCAGAACTGGTATCCTAGTGTTGAACAGTGCATAACTTTTGACGTACAGACACGATTGAGAATCCGTATGTTGCGTTCAAAACCTTATTAAAAACCCTAGCTTTCATTCAACTATAGATTCGCTAAATTTTGGTCCCAACTGGGAATAAAATGCGTTGCGAAACGGACTTCCGATTCTGAAACCGGATTTCCAGCAGTGAACGCTTAAAATGAAATGGCCATATCTAGTGATCCTGAAACCCGATTGACGTGAAACCAAATTTGCTGGATAGATAATCAAACATACTACTTATACCCTATTCATTGTTTCGCTAACATTGGCATGTATGATTTATGATAAATTATGCAAGTGGTAGGATACCGACTTATGACATCTTAATCATGCCTTACATATTGTTTTCTCATCACATCACATATATGTCATTGCATTGGTAACCTAGTGATCATGTGCATTACCCAGTGTTAGGTTTTAGTGGTGATTGTGGCAAGTACGTCAGTGTTTGAGCATGAATGGATAAGTGAAAGTGACACGTACTTGTATACAATCAGTGGACCCTATTGTTCTATTGCATTGTCGACGTCAGTGGGACGTATATAAGTGTGACTATAAGTGGTATGAGATACTTATGGAAGCACTTGTATGGGTGTCACAGGTAAGGCACCAAATACTGTCCATTTATCTTGGGTATCAGTCGGGACGTGCCTGATGGAGATCCTGTCCCCAGTTCTCGCGCAGACTCGTCATGGACCGACCGGTATTTGAGGTTATGGTTGGCGTTTGATGTAGACCACAGGGTGTGGGGTAGTTTGAGTGTGAGTTCAACAGAATCTCGGGAATCCCATGCCGGCATATATATATGGAGATATATGGAGATTTACAGGGATATTACATGATTATTACCGTGCGTTATATTTTGGGCCCGTGATCCCTTGCCCTTGGGTCCTACCCTTAGGTGGGGGATACTCGCGAGTGGTTGACTCTCACACTTGGACTGACGATAGGCTTAGCGACCTGTACAGTGAGACTTAGAGACTGATAGGGATAGTGACATTGACATGCATTGCTTACTGAATCGACACACCTGACATACTATTTTACAGCTTTACTATTCACCTGCTCTTTTAGACACCCACCTTGGCTATTTCATGTTCATATCGTTGCTATCTCGATTTACTGTTATATATTCATTATTACTGTATGAGTTACCATTTGCACCTATATATATATTGCTATTGCGTCGTTCTGACGACCTGAGTATGCATGCTCAGAGTGAGATGTGGATCTAGGTTGGACGAGGACCAGACGTACATCGCGGACATCTTGATCAGCTATCCAGAGCTATACTCTTTTGATCTCCATCAGGTTAGTTCTTTGTATTTGTTTTATTTCAGTTACTGCATTTCTCATTACCTGTGCATTGTATTACTGATTACCACGTAAAGCTAGAAGCCGAAGTGTGACTACGGCAGGATATTTTCTTGACCGTAGGAGCATGGATGGCCTTGTCAACCCCTCGTATTCCGTACTTTAGGAAGCGGGGCGTGACAACAAGTCATCTAGTAATGGCAGGGTAATAAACTACGCATAAGTGCAAATGCTCCATGCTCGTGTCAGTGCCTCAAATAGTAATATATCATGTGAATGAGTATGCATGCACCATGAATGTAAAACAATCAACCCTGAAATCTGGATATATCTGTATAAGAAGTCTTTAACTTTCATCATAGTAAAATTTGTATAGAAATATGAAACATCATCGATGAAATCCATGGAAATCCATGTCAAGCATCGACACAAAACATGTAAATCTCAAGTCTTAATACCTCATAGTCTTAATATCTCGGGCTCCGTCAATCCGGATCGTCCCATATCATCAAATCTCACGACAACGGTCGGTATCCTTCGGATATCCACCGCGCCAGACATCACCGGTAGGTAGTCTTTCCCTGCCAAGCTCATCGTCTACAACTCGATCTTCTTGCCCCGGGGTACCATACCGGGCCCACCATGTACCCGAGACGGTTCATCCACTCCTCGAATCGGGTCTCGAAATCCAACAGAAAACATGAAATCTCATGGTGGACGACACATACATCACGAGAAAACCGCAACTTATATTTTAAAAAGAGAGGGAGAGAGAGAGAAGTTTTTATATATATTCTTGCGGTTTTCCCCAAAATCTAGAAATCTCATAGAAATCCAAAATCCCAAAATCATGAGTAAGTAAATAATAAGTATCGGCATAAGCCCCACAATACTGTATGATAACGTGAAAATGTGAATGCATGAAATGTCTAAGTAATAAATGCAATGTCTAGACTAACACCGGAGAGTAATCACAATATTATATTGATCTAGCCCTTAGCTGATTCTACCAATAAAAGATAATATGTTCTAAAGTGTACGTGACATAGCAATTACCGATGATGATGTGTGTGAGCCGGCAAACAAGTGTACGTGGAATATGCGCACCATCGGTAATGGTGCTGGTGTCCTAACAGGCAGGGTTTCATACTGACTAAAGAAACATAAGTATGAATATGCAACTTGATGATTACGATCTGAATGTAAAGATGAATGTTTATTAACCACCCATTTGTAATATACATGTCTAACTACAACTAAATGACTCGAGCCTAAACTAGTATCTATCTAACTCCCTAAGAAACTAAACTAAAGAAACTAGTCGATCAGAAATAAGAATCCACCTAGGGTCTGAGTCCATATCTCTAATAGTCGGCGATCAAGCCTCAATAGCGTCACGTACGTAGTACGACTTCCTCGAATCAAGAGTGCGGATCAATCATCACATCTATGCCTCGTACGGTAAAATCCATCGTACGACATCCCAATATCGGGGTACGGGATAAGTATCACCTACGTACATCATCATTCGTATAATATCATTATCAAATAAAGCCATGATCAAAGGTACTGTACTGTAATCGCATACATCCCAATATCATCAATCATATATCATTGTCTGCGTACATATACATCGTCAATTGGTCCTCAGAAATATCATGTCATATATATCATATCGTAATCAGGTCACACATATATCATATCGTGATCAGGTCACACATATATCATATCGTGATCAAGTCACACATATATTATATCGTAATCAAGTCACACATATATCATATTGTAATCAAGTCACACATATATCATATCGTGATTCAGTCACATGTTACAGTCCGGTTTCTATTCTAGAGTTTCGTATATCTCAATATCATCATCACCTATTATCGTTTATGTATACATATCCATTTTCTCATTTTCCAACGATCCGCTAACATCATAATACGGCTGTATAGCCAAGAGATCACGGCATCAAGCCTAATTATATCGTCTCATCCCCATGTATCACATAACATCCTTAAATCACATATATATGTTGTGTGTGTGTGTGTGTGTACCTACACACATTCCTACACACACACACACGCACGCACGCACGCACACACGCACACACACATTCTTACACACACACACACACACACACACCAAGTCAAGTTTCTGTGTGTGCGTGTGTGTGTCTACCTACGAATCCCCTTCAAGACATTCATCCTGTGGTAAAGTCTTTCTAAATCAGTCTAGTCCAACCTAAAGTCTTTAATAGGGTCCTACTCGCCAAGAATCTACGGTCACGTCCGACTTCCTAATGACAATAAGTGTTATTCCTATTCTACGTTTGCGGGGGTACTAAACGCCATCCACCCGACTTCCCCCGTAGATATACATCTACTCACCTGGTCCTTGTCTGCCGAAGACGATGTCGCCCTCCTCTTCTTCCTCGTCCGAAGTCCATGTGATGGGTACCTATACGCAAACATTTATAATATCGTAAACCAGATCATGGACAAAACTAAAACGATGCACGAAACACGCATAGGTTAAAACCTATGACCCGCTCATGCAAAAGAACCAAATATCGCTCGATATCGGCGTACAAATGCCGATTGATTGAGATAAAACATCAATAAACAACTCGTAGTTTCAAAACACATTATTTATAATATAAAACATGGTTTAAATCATTGAAACCTTAAAATCGATCAAATCGTCCGATTTCGTAAAAACTTAGAAAACGTCAATTTACCGTTTTACTTCAAAACTTGTTGTTTAAATGAAACAAATGATCATAATATTCATTAAATAACATAACTAGATTATATAAACCATTACTATATTTTTATCACACTAATTTGTCTTAAATTGAAATTTCTAGTTTGCAATTTTAGCCAAATTTAACACTTTGTAAGCCGAAATTCACAATTCCACAACTAAATTTGATTTTGCATAATTTAAAGTGTCAAACCACTCCATGAAATATTAAGGATGTGCTAAACCCCTAACTAGATTTTTAATCCTACATTTTAAATGAATTTCAAAAACCTAGTTTAATAAAAGAGATTAATGGAGGAAAGAGGCCATAGGAGGGGATTTCCTCCTATGGCGAGAAAAAAATACAACCTCCGCCATTTTTTCCGATGATCGGCACCCATCATCATTATCGTTATCATCTAAGATGTGCGTACACCAAATTTCATGTGATTCCACAACTTTTTCACCGTTGATTTAGTGGGTTCAAAATTAACGGTTTACCGACAATAGAACTTTTTACATTGCTAAATCAACGGTGAAAAAGTTGTAGAATCACATAAAATTTGGTGTACTCACATCTTAGATGATAACGATGAAGATGATGGGGGCCGATCGTCGAAAAAATTGGTCGAGATTGTATTTTTTCCACGCCATAGGAGGAAATTTCCTCCTATGGCCTCTTTTCTCCATTATTCTCTTAATAAAAATAGCAATTTTGTGAAAATTTGAAAGTGAAAGCTAGCAAATTGTAACTAGATTATGTTTCACACTCAAATAACATGTTAATCTCCTCATTAACACCATAATCTAATAATAAAAATCTTAATTAGAATTTTACCTCACCACTATATATAATTTATAAAAATCTAGTTTGCAAAATTGTTTAATTTAAACAATTTTAAAAGAACAATTTACAATACATCAACCATACTAGATTTTTCATTTCTAAAAATGTTAAACTAGTTATTATAACCCCCACATAATTAATAAAAACCCTAAATTAATTTTAGAAACCCTATCTTGAATTTTAAACTTGCAAATAGAATTAATTAAGAAAATCTAAATATGCTAGATTAAAGCATTTAAAAACAATTAATCATAGGAATAAAAATTATACCTCCAAAACATGAGATCCAAACATGAAAATATGCTTCCAAAATAATGGTTTCCAACTCCAAAATCCATGCTAAATAGGTCAAAGGAAAATGGTAGAGATTGAATATTGATTTTGAGGTTTATTTTTGGAAATTTTTGTTGAATTTTTGATGATTTTAATGCAAAAATGATGGGGGGAAAATTTGGGGGCTGCCCATGGAGGTGAGGCCGGCCAAAGTGATGGGAGAGAGGAAAAGAGAGTGTAGTGTGTGGATTTGTCTAAAAACCTCTCAAATAAATGTCATCTTTTCACTTAAAACCTTAATTATATAAACTTTTCTAATTTAAACCTTTTCCTAGAAAAATCTAGAACCATGGAAAAAATTTGAGAAAAGATTTTGCATATTACACACTTGATTCTAATATGCCATGGCTCATTTTATAAAATTAATCCATTTCTAATTTGTAATTTACAATAATTTAATTTATAATTAAAGCTTATGTTAATAATTGAATTAAATTAATTAAGGAAAAATATTTAAATAAACTAATAATTAATAAGTGACTAAATAAATACCAAATACTAGCAATTATATAGTTAAAATAGATCTTTTTAAATTTATGATGAAAAATAATTATAGTCAAGTTTTACGGGAAATACGTTTTATTTTACCGAAAATCAAAAAATTCACCTAAATGATTTTATTTATTTATTTATTTATTTTTAAAACGTTACAATCTTCCTCCCTTCAAGAAATTCGGTCCCCGAATTTAAATTAAACTCCCCCCAATTACTAAAACATTCAGCCAAAACACTCAAGTCGTCGAGGCTCTGAAATCATCAATACATAACTAAAATCAACTCCGTCAAGCATAACGCAATCATCGAAGTTATGGTGAAAATAGAATATCAAAACCCAAAACGAAAACCAACATAATATACATCAAAACTATAACTTATATATAGTGCGCATTGTAGTAAAATCGTCCAAACATCTGAATAAAGAAGCATGCAAAAACCCCTTTTTAAAATCGCCGTGCGATGCACGTGTCACGACATAAGTAGCGGACGTTTATTTAAAAAAAATAACTATTTACATATATATCTTTTATTTAACATATACGTCCCGCCTGGTTACTAAATAAAATAGCAATGATTATTAAAAAAAACATACTGCTCATAATGAAATCATTCCCAATCACATCATAAAAATATCATGTGCGTCGGTGCGCAGTGAATTCTAAACCAAATACAGATGCCACGAATATGCACAGAAACAAAACTGAGTGCAACAGGTGTGCACCAAAAACATCTGTCAAGTGCAACAGACGTACACGACACTAATATCAGGTGCATCTAATCTGTACAAAACCCCGATTTATTGCATCTGGTGTGCACAAAATCGCATCAAGTGCGCCAAGTGTGCGCAAGAATCTCAATCAAGTGCACATGGTCTACGAAAAACATACACCGAATATCAAAATCGAAATCATGGTACGAAAAATGCATGAAAACTATGTCGAAGCATACGTCAAAATCATGTGCAACCTATATGCACGAAATCAAATCAATATCTCAAAATGTATAAAACCAAATCGAGTGCACTGGGTATGTACAAAACAATATCAATATAACTGATATATGAAACACGAATAAAGTGTAATGAATGTACACATAGGAAATACCAATCGTAGAACAAAATCCTCAAAATACCAAAATCCAAACAACGGAAATTTGAAATTCAAATCACCAAATCACAATCGTAAACACTATCGTCAATATGCGCCTTTTCTAATGTCGACTGATTCGGACTCATCTCCTCATCGCTGTGTTGACTGCGCTGCAAACGACTATGCTCATATCGAGAGCCTTCCACGTAATCTATCCCTTCACCTGATATCCGGACTACGTTAAACTTTTCGATCGATTCATCAAAATCTTATAATTCCCCGAGAGCTCAACACTCAAATACAGTTTAAAAATATCCAGTACATGCCCCAGTATCTGCGGACCAGCCGTAGAAGGGCAAATCCAAGCCTCACTAATGGCACTACGGAACTGCTGTAAACCCTAAGGTTCAAAGGCGTTCTCATGGTCATTATGTCGAGTTAGGGTTTCATTCTTCTAGAGGGTCCATAGAAATACCTGCATATTCTTCCGAATACCTTAAACTTAGGAAAATGGGTTTCTGAAAATCGTTCGAACCTTTTAACTTTGTCTGGACGACATGTGAATACCCTTCTTCCGCACGCTCAACAATGCTTCAATCTTCAAGAATAAACGATACCCTAAGGGTTATCGCATTCAAGCCGCAGCTCCCTCTGCCCGTGCGACCGTGGTAACAGAAACCACCATCCGATATCGACGAGGATAGATCAAAGGAATGAATAGAATACGGTGCAAAGAAATGTACATCCTAAGGCTTCTTAATCAGAGTAGCGTATCGTAAGTATGCCGTGGATCATACCCACGGTACGTCACTCTACCTAAGTCACCTACTCTATCAACCAAGAGTCATCCTAGACTTATACAAAGGTTAAACCTAGCGCTCTGATACCAACTTTGTCACGACCCGAAGGTACGGAACGTGACCGGCACTTAAATTACGAAGCGTCTAGAGGCGCAACGTAATCTAAGTAAGCCGAATTCCAGAAATCTAAACCATATAAAATAAGAAGTAAAGGAAAACATGTAGAAAAACAAGTTTAAAAGCAACATCCAATTTTCTCAAAAATTTCGGCAGAGTCTCCTTTTTAAAAACTGGCCCCAAACGGGTACAAACAAGAATAATATATATACAAACAATAAAAAGGCATCCCCAAGCAGGAGCTAGCTCTACGCCAACAGGCGGAAATAACCATACCATGCACAATAATATACAACGCCAAAGGGCGAAGCTCAAAACTCAAAAGAAAACAAATCCACCAGTTACTATAATAATACAAGCGCGACTCTAAGGTCAAAATAAATAACTGGTCCTTTAAACTTATCAAGTAATACAAGCCTGGTTGATGGAGCTTACTAGATACCAATGAAATAATAAAAGTACAACGGCGGTCCTGATACAAGTGAACTAACCTACCAAGCAAATCACCCTGAATGAAATGATGTGCCAGCAAACTGCCAAGGAAACCTGTACATCGAACCTGAAATAAAATTTGGCACAACGGGGGTGAGTTGACAACTCGTGAGTAGAAGACATCTGCGAGAAGAAATCGAATGCACGACACTGTCCTAGGTCATAATAATATACCAATATATCACTAGTCATCTAGTAATGGCAGGGTAATAAATTACGCGTAAGTGCAAATGCTCCATGCTCGTGTCAGTACCTCAAATAGTAATATGTCATGTGAATGAGTATGCATGCACCATGAATGTAAAACAATCAACACTGAAATCTGGATATATCTGTATAAGAAGTCTTTAACTTTCATCATAGTAAAATTTGTATAGAAATCTGAAACATTATCGATGAAATCCATAGAAATCCGTGTCAAGCATCGACACAAAACATGTAAATCTCAAGTCTCAATACCACATAGTCTTAATATCTCAGGCTCCGTCTGTCCGGATCGGCCCATATCATCAAATCTCACGACAACGGTCGGTATCCTCCGGATATCCGCCGCGTCAGACATCACCGGTAGGTAGTCTTCCCCTGCCAGGCTTATCGTCTACAACTCGATCTTCTTGTCCCAGGGTACTATACCAGGCTCACCATGTACCCGAGACGGTTCATCCGCTCCTCGAATCGGGTCTCGAAATCCAACAGAAAACATGAAATCTCATGGTAGACGACACATACATCACGAGAAAACCGCAACTTATATTTTAAAAAGAGAGGGAGAGAGAGAGAGAAGTTTTTATATATATTCTTGCGGTTTTCCCCAAAATCCAGAAATGTCAGAGAAATCCAAAATCCCAAAATCATGAGTAAGTAAATAATAAGTATCGGCATAAGCCCCACAATACTGCATGATAACGTGAAAATATGAATGCATGAAATGTCTAAGTAATAAATGAAATATCTAGACTAACACCTGAGGGTAATCACAATATTATATTGATCTAGCCCTTAGCTGATTCTACCAATAAAAGATAATATGTTCTAAAGTGTACATGACATAGCAATTACCGATTATGATGTGTGTGAGCCGACAAATAAGTGTACGTGGAATATGCGCATCATCGGTAATGGTGCTGGTGTCCTAACAGGCAGGGTTTCATACTGACTAAAGAAATATATGTATGAACATGCAACTTGATGATTACGATCTGAATGTAAAGATGAATGCTTATTAACCACCCATTTGTAATATACATGTCTAACTACAACTAAATGACTCGAGCCTAAACTAGTGTCTATCTAACTCCCTAAGAAACTAAACTAAAGAAACCAGTCGATCAGAAATAAGAATCCACCTAGGGTCTGAGTCCATATCTCTAATAGTCGGCGATCTAGCCTCAATAGCATCACGTATGTAGTACGACTTCCTCGAATCAAAAGTGCGGATCAATCATCACATCTATGCCTCGTACGGTAAAATCCATTATACAGCATCCCAATATCGGGGTACGGGACAAGTATCACCTACGTACATCATCATTCGTATAATATCATCATCAAATAATGTCATGATAAAAGGTACTGTACTGTAATCGCATACATCCCAATATCATCAATCATATATCATTGTCTGCGTACATATACATCGTCAATTGGTCCTCAGAAATATCATGTCATATATATCATATCGTAATTAGGTCACACATATATCATATCGTGATCAAGTCACACATATATCATATCGTAATCAAGTCACACATATATCATATCGTAATCAAGTCACACATATATCATATCGTGATTCAGTCACAGGTTACAGTCCGGTTTATATTCTAGAGTTTCGTATATCTCAATATCATCATCACCTATTATCGTTTATGTATACATATCCATTTTCTCATTTTCTAACGATCCGCTAACATCATAATACGACTGTATAACCAAGAGATCACGGCATCAAGCCCAGTTATATCGTCTCATCCCCATGTATCATATAACATCCTTATATCACATATACATGTTGTGTGTATATATATATATATATATATATATATATATATATACCTACACACATTCCTACACACACACACACACACACATACACATATACACCAAGTCAAGATTCTGTGTGTGCGTGTGTGTGTCTACCTACGAATCCCCTCCAAGACATTCATCCTGTGGTAAAGTCTTTCTAAATCAGTATAGTCCAACCTAAAGTCTTTAATAGGGTCCTACTCGCCAAGAATCTACGGTCACGTCCGACTTCCTAATGACAATAAGTATTATTCCTATTCTACGTTTGCGGGGGTGTTAAACGCCATCCACCCAACTTCCCCCGTTGATATACATCTACTCACCTGGTCCTTATCTGCCGAAGACGATGTCGCCCTCCTCTTCTTCCTCGTCCGAAGTCCATGTGATGGGTACCTATACGCAAACATTTATAATATCGTAAACCAGATCACAGACAAAATCAAAACGATGCACGAAACACGCATAGGTTAAAACCTATGACCCGCTCATGCAAAAGAACCAAATATCGCTCGATATCGGCGTACAAACGCCGATTGATTGAGATAAAACACCAATAAACAACTAGTAGTTTCAAAACTCATTATTTATAATATAAAACATGGTTTAAATCATTGAAACCTTAAAATCGATCAAATCGTCCGATTTCGTAAAAACTTAGAAAACGTCAATTTACCGTTTTACTTCAAACCTTGTTGTTTAAATGAAACAAATGATCATAATATTCATTAAATAACATAACTAGATTATAGAAACCATTACTATATTTTTATCACACTAATTTGTCTTAAATTGAAATTTCTAGTTTGCAATTTTAGCCAAATTTAACACTTTTTAAGCCGAAATTCACAATTCCACAACTAAATTTGATTTTGCATAATTTAAAGTGTCAAACCACTCCATGAAATCTTAAGGATGTGCTAAACCCCTAACTAGATTTTTAATCCTATATTTTAAATGAATTTTAAAAACCTAGTTTAATAAAAATAGCAATTTTGTGAAAATTTGAAAGTGAAAGCTAGCAAATTGTAACTAGATTATGTTTCACACTCAAATAACATGTTAATCTCCTCATTAACACCATAATCTAATAATAAAAACGTTAATTAGAATTTTACCTCACCACTATATATAATTTATAAAAATCTAGTTTGCAAAATTGTTTAATTTAAACAATTTTAAAAGAACAATTTACAATACATCAACCATACTAGATTTTCCATTTCTAAAAATGTTAAACTAGTTATTATAACCCCACATAATTAATAAAAATCCTAACTTAATTTTAGAAACCCTATCTTGAATTTTAAACTTGCAAATAGAATTAATTAAGAAAATCTAAATAAGCTAGATTAAAGCATTTAACAACAATTAATCATAGGAATAAAAATTATACCTCCAAAACATGAGATCCAAACATGAAAATATGCTTCCAAAATAATGGTTTCCAACTCCAAGATCCATGCTAAATAGGTCAAAGGAAAATGGTAGAGATTGAATATTGATTTTGAGGTTTATTTTTGTAAATTATTGTTGAATTTTTGATGATTTTAATGCAAAAATGATGGGGGGAAAATTTGGGGGCTGCCCATGGAGGTGAGGCCGGACAAAGTGATGGGAGAGAGGAAAAAGAGAGTGTAGTGTGTGGATTTGTATAGAAACCTCTCAAATAAATGTCATCTTTTCACTTAAAACCTTAATTATATAAACTTTTCTAATTTAAACATTTTCCTAGAAAAATCTAGAACCATGGAAAAAATTTGAGAAAAGATTTTGCATATTACACACTTGATTCTAATATGCCATGGCTCATTTTATAAAATTAATCCATTTCTAATTTGTAATTTACACTAATTTAATGTATAATTAAAGCTTATGTTAATAATTGAATTAAATTAATTAAGGAAAAATATTTAAGTAAACTAATAATTAATAAGTGACTAAATAAATACCAAATACTAGCAATTATATAGTTACAATAGATCTTTTTAAATTTATGATGAAAAATAATTATAGTTAAGTTTTACGGGAAATACGTTTTATTTTACCGAAAATCAGAAAATTCACCTAAAGGATTTTATTTATTTATTTATTTATTTTTAAAACGTTACACACTCCGTCCCCCGTTCCTACTCAAAGGTTTGTCTTTGACAGATTGGATACTGCTGCTCAACGGACGTCGGTCTTCAAGAGGCTGGTACCAGCAGCGCCTCACCAGAACAGGAGGCATGACAAAGCCATCCCCATAGCTGAACCAACATCATCTGCGCGACATGCACGCCGTCGTCACTGGCGCCAAGTATGGAAGGCTGGGGGCAGCTTTCTATCTGGATTTACTCCACCAGCTCCAACGGTAGAGATCGATGCTGCTGTTCCAACCGGGAACAACTTTGAACTGCTTAACAAGGTGCGCAGGAACTCTCCTACTACAGTGCTGAAGAGATCTCCTCCACCCGTGGAGAATGCATCGAAGGCGAAGTCAGAACAACCCTCTCAGCGGCTTTCTTTCGAAATTTACAAAGTCTGGCGACAGGTTCAGGACTCAGTAATTGATCAAGATTACTCTCGCCGACAGAAAAAGATAAAAGTTCGACAAGAAAAGGACCATCCTGTCAAGCCATAAAAGGCGACAACTATCTGGGTGCCCACTACAACGGCCCCCTCGACTTCAACTGCTCACAAGAGAAGGAGGCCAGAGAAAGCCCCTGTGACCGTGGCGAACCATAGAGACATCGAATCTAAACGCCCCAAGTCCGGGGGCATAGTAATACATACTGTTTATATGGCTTCCGGAAAAGAGGAAAGCCGTGCTTCCATGGGTCATCGACCGCTTACCCGATCGATAATGAAGGCTCAGGAACAACAGCAGCAGAAACTTCAGGAGATGCTGACTGCAATGGCCGCGGTCACTGGGCCAAAAGAAAATCCAGAAGCAGCGTCGGGAACAAGAAACTAATACCGAGTTCCTCCGAAGAATGCTCGAGAGGAAAGAAAAAGAGGCGGCGGAGCAGGCAGCCAATATAAAATGAATGGCTCTCTTGTTCCAAGACATGGCTGGGATGATGTTACAGCCAGAACCTCCAGCTGAAAACCCCCCAATCATCATTAAAGATGACAGAGGGGAGACATCGAACCCTCCTCCGGCTTTTTCAGCAGCCAAAGAGGAAACCATCTCCAAGGCCGCTCTAGATGACTACATTGCTCAGCAAATACGAGCTCACCAGGCGAATGAAGCAGCCGGCTAAATTGTTAAAACTGGGAGACCATATTCAGGCTGGTATGACCAAATAAAGTACCCGCCGGGATACACGATCTCTAAATTTCATGTGTATAAAGGGACGGGGAATCCACATCAGCATGTCGCTCAATTCAGAGCCTTGTGCAGCAACACCGGGGGTGATGATAAACTTCTGCTCCGCCAGTTTGTTGGTAGCTTGTCGGAGACGGCATTCGAGTGGTATTCTGAACTTCCAAACGACTCCGTCAAGACTTTTGCAGAGATGGAGTTACTATTCACCCAGCGTTTCGCAAGTGCTAGAGAACGCACCCCAATAACGGCATTAATTAACGCCAGGGTGAAACCAGGCGAAACTTGGGTACAATACGCAATACGGTGGCGAAATTTATGGTCAAAATATGAGCAGCGCATTGAGGAAGCGCCGGCAGTGGGCTTGTTCGTGGGCACTATAGACCCTCAGGCAACTATTTCCCAATTCATGATGTTCTTCAAGCCGACCACGTTCCAGGCCTTGATCGACAAACTGGCCCAAATGGACCAGATGGGTCATAGACCGTCTCCTCCAAAGCCGGAGCCGCGGAACGAAAAGGGTAAAGGGAAGGAGTCCTTCGTCGTGAATACTCAACAGCAGCCCAGTGGTCCAAAATTAACGGATCGACTAGAAGAGAGACATCGATACTATAATGAGAAGATGAAGCGTCCCTATTCGTTCCACCGAGACAAAACGAAGAGATTGTTCGAGCTAGTGGTGCGCAACAGGCTCATCAATCTGCCGAATCCAAAATGACCATTGCAACCCGGTGAGGCTAATAGTCCCAACTATTGCCCCTACCATCAAACGATAAGCCATCCAATCGAAGATTGCTTCGTCTTTAAAGGCTGGATCGAAGATCAATACCAACAGGGCAAGTTTGCGCTGTCCGAGAATTGGAAGGTGAACCCGCCACAGCCACACGCTCCTAAGAAGACGGACACACCGGGGGCATCGTGCTCTTTCATTGATGAAGTTCCATGGGAGGTCGTTCTTTCAGCCAAGACTAAAAGAATGTTGAAGGAACTCTAAACATGTCCGGCGATTCGGTGGAAAAACCCACTGGAACCTGAGGTCATCGAGGGAATGCTAAAACCGCGCCCAACTCCCAAGATTGGTGGTGATAGCCAAAGCGCTCACACCTAGCCGTCAAAGTCTTCGAAGAAGAAGAAGAAGACCAAAAAGCCCGTGAAGCCTGGTGACAAGCGCACGGACCTGCAAAAACAGATTGACGCGCTGGAAGAATATAATCAAAAAGTGCGAACTCCAGTCACACTCTAAGAATTTCTCAGCCACGTCCTTGAGGACGGAGATGATGACAATGGAGAAGACTCGTCGGATGGATCTGAAGATTACGTGGCAAGTTTCCATGTGATCTCTCACTCGTCGATAAACGATGAAGAAGGTCCTTATGCAGAGAAACTGGGGACAGATCCTGAGCCGGAACTTCTAGGGCCATCGGACGAAATGATTGATGCATTCCTGGACGAAGCTCTTCTTAAAAGCAAAGCTGCTCGAGAGCGTGAGATGGCCAAATTTGAAAAAGCCAAACGCCGACGACTGGACGAAAGGGTTGAAACACTCCCACCAGATCGAAGTACACCCGCTGCAAATAAAAGCAGGTTCAAGACGAGGAAGAGGTTCGCCAAAGCCGTATCAATGGGAATGAAGCTGCCACCCTCCGAAGGAAACACTCCTGGTGTAGCGGAAATACATTCTGGCTACTGCTTATACCATCGAAAGATTGTGCACCCCGCCGAAGAGTGCAACGCTTTTAAAAACTGGTGGCAGGGGTATGTTGCTCACCGACAACATTTCAAGCGGATGAAACGCAAAACTCGTCGGGAGCAAAGAAATACGACCGAGGAACGTAAAAGAACTACCGGAAACTGTTACATGGTCGACGCTGGAGGATCGCAAGTTCTCACCTTCGGGAGCGACTCTGGCAAAAAAATGACTCTTGGCCCTCTCTTTAAATAATCCACCTCAGGAAAAGAGGAAGAACCGAAGAGCTGTGAGAACATTCAGCTGCGCAATCGTACGCTGCCCGAAAAGAATCTCGGGCCCGCGAACAGTGGGTCGAATAGAAGAGATAAGAGGAAAGAAAAGCTCCCTGAGGATATCATCCTTGATGACCAAGCCGTCGAAAAGCCGACAACCAAGAACCCGCCAAACAAAAGTAAGGTGGACTACAACGTTCTAGCACACTTGAGAAAGCTACCTTCGCAATTAAGCATTCTCGACGCCCTTCTGCTATCCAAAGAGGCGAGAGATTCATTGATCAAGCCACTATAAGAGCCAAAGCAATTCCAAGCTTTTCTCGCCGAAGAAAAGATGAAGGACGAGCTGGAAGAAGTGCACATAGCCGATATCACCTTCGGCGATGAAGATCTCTTCCTTAGGACATACGAGCACAACCGTCCCCTATATGTCTCCGGATACTGTCATGACATCAAGATAGGTAAAATACTGGTCGAAAATCGGTCCTCCGTCAATCTCCTTAACGTAAGAGTGTTAAAGGAAATCTGCATGAGCGTTCAACACCCCGCTCGCGATAAAATCACCATCTCCGGATTTGACTCCCAGTCATCACGGACGCTTAGGTCTGTAATATTGACACTACGCTTTGGGCTGCTCGTCATGGACATCAAGTTTCATGTCATTGACGTCAAGACCTGCTATAATGCTTTGCTCGGCCGGCCTTGGTTACACGAGTACAACATCATCCCTTCTACACAACATCAGTGTATGAAGTATTTCAAAGATGGTCTCGAGTACACTGTGATAAGGGAACTAAACCCGTTCTCCATGAATGAAGTCCGAAAGTACGAAGATGCAAAATACTTCTTGCCATATTTCAAGGATACAGAAAGATGTCGCAAACCGGAGGATAAGAACAAAGCTATCACCACTATTCCGGTCTTCGGGAGTGATACCGAGGAGGAAGAAGAAATAGTTTATTCAGGTCCGCCCCAGTTCAACAAGCCGGGACCGTCCGCTCCTATGTTGATCTTCGGCAGCGACTCGGAAGATGAGGTCAATGCCGTATTCTCTGCTCGGCCATCAATACAAGCCTTCGCTGATGAAGATCAAAGTTTGCAAGTTGCCATGGTTCCGCCAAAGCACCATAAAGAGCTAGACGCGCTTGATACCTACAGTGTGGAAGAACTGCAGACATTCTACGTCCCTCCCAGGCGAAAAGGTGAAAAGGCGATCCCATTTTACCGATCCAGGGAAACCAAAGTGGAGAAAGAAATCTGGCATGGCGCGGATTCTACACTTGACAGGCTCCAGCCCATCCGTTTGCCCAGATATTACACGGATGGACTAAAGAGACTCTTGAGACGCCAAGGTATACCCCTTAAGCAAACTGCTGGACAAGCATGGTTCTATAACAGGATCAGGAATGTTCCCGGAACTCAACGAAAGTTGCCCAACGGGAGAATGGAAACGATCGGGCTTGGATATGTTCGATCCAAGAAACGGGAGCTGTTCCGCGACTGCTACATCATACATGACTTTAATGAAGAAGGAGATGCTCTGTGGGAAGATGCTAACCCTGAACCAGAACGAGCTCCCGCTGTGAAAATGCCCAGTCCGTCGTTCGAAGAACAAATGGACAAGCTTATAAGGGAAGCAAGTCAAAAGGTTTGAGATGACCATAATCGCGAAATGGCCATCTATGAGAAAGCCAGAACGTAGCGCCTCCTTCAGCAGGTCGCGAAAAATGAAGATGCTCTTCCTCGTCAACCCGTCATACAAAGGGCCCGACGCAGAGGCAAAAATAAATCAAAGAGCGGGAAAGGCATTGGACAGTGACAAAGCGGGACGAAGAAGCCACGTGATCGGGAATTGAGTAATTCAGATTCGTCTCTTATAAAGAAGATGGGTCGAGCATACTCTTTTCCCCAGGACAAAACACAGAAGATACTTGATCTTGCCATAAAATATCAAATGATTACCCTCCCGGAGTCCAAGCACCCTGAGCAAGTAGGCGAAGTCTCTCACCCGGACTATTGCTCCTATCATAGGGCAATAGGACATCCTCTCGAAGACTGCTTCACATTTAAAGACTGGGTAGAAAACCAATATCAATAAGGCAGGTTCGCTCTATCCAGCAGTTGGAGAATAACCCCGCCGTAGAAGCATGTTCCCCTCCGAAAGACGGCGCGATGTAGAGACGTCTTGCCTGAGATTCGGGACAGATGCTATTTGGTTTTATCCGTCCACCTCTCCGAAGATGCCAAGTTGATTTATGGCACCGTGTATCGAAGGTTTGGACGGATGTGGCCGATATAGCAGACTTCGTCAGATTCCCCCCTCGCTTGAGGGGTTTTTGATTGTGGGGACGCTCTTCCCTGCAGGCGCAAGCCCCTGCAGTTAATTACGCTACCTTATCGCGGTAATAACTTTCTCCTTCTCCAGATGTTCACCTTGGTGTCGTGGGTGTTTGTTTTGTTTGTGGTTGCCCGTGGATTGTATACGGAGACTAATTTGTGTCGTCGCCCGTAGGACGTGGATTAGTCCAAATTCGTATTCTCTTAGATTTGGGTTTGGGGTTTTGGTTTAAGGATACGTTAGCCATATTTGAGGCTAAGATCAACTCAAACGTTTGTTAAGGATACGTTAGTCTAATTTGAGACTAAGATCAACTTAACGGGATCGTTTAGATCCGACAAAAGAACATTTAGGCTCTATTGTTCTAGTTTAGAGACATAGTGGTCCATTGCCAGTTTCGGGACATGGTGGTCCATGTTCCAGTTTAGGGACGTGGTGGTCCATGTTCAATGTATGGCCGTCGGGACCCGTCACCTCTCTGACGTCGTTGAAGGATTACAACGACAGGTGTCAGAGGAGTTCAGAGATGTACCCTTAAACCAAAGTTGATTGGGGGGATCTATAGTCCAATTTGGGACTAAAGTCTGTTTGAAGGTTTAAAGATACGTTAGCCATATTTGAGGCTAATATCAACTTAAACGGGATCGTTTAGATCCGACAAAAGAGCATTTGGGGGGCTCTATTGTTCCAGTTTAGGGACATAGTGGTCCATTGCCTGTTTAGGGACATGATGGTCCATGTTCCCGTTTTGGGGATGGATATTAGTTTAAGGACACATTAGTCCATGAGTTTAAGGACGCTTAAGTCCATGGGTCTAAGGACCCCACAGTCCGTATCTTGGTTTAAGGACGCATAAGTCCATGGGTTTAGGGACCCCACAGTCCGTATTGTTGGTGTGGTTGTCGGGACCCGTCACCTCTCTGACGTCGTTGAAGGATTACAACGATAGGTGTCAGAGGAGTTCGGAGATATACCCTTGAACCGGATGTGAATTGATTTAGGGGAGAAGTCGTGCTCAGTCAATTTAATTTGAGGACTTACGACCAGAATTGGGCTAAGTCCAGTTGAAGATGTTCAACATTTTCATTTGTCTTTGGCCTATTAGGCCTATGCTAGGGCTTTGCCCCAGTTTAATAATGCACTGCATTTTATTTTGGCCTGTAAGGCCTTTTAAATTGGGTTCTGTTCCCTTTATAATGCAGAGCATTTGTTCTATGTCCATTGGACCTCTTAATTGGGCTCTGCCCCTTTTAAAATTAATGCATTGCATTTTATTAGGCCTGTTAGGCCTTTTTTGATTGGGCTCGGCCCTTCTTTTCAATAAGGCAGTGCATTAATTACTTGACAGTGGCTTGTCAGGCGTTTTGCGCCAATTACTGAGCGCAAGCGCTTGTCGTGGTGACACGTGTCACACTCTGATGAGCGCAAGCGCAACAGCGCGGTGTGCTGCGCAAGTGCGCTGCGTTGTTGCGCTACTGACACGTGGCGCGCTCTGGTGAGTTGTGCCAACTTTAAAGAGCAATGCTCTATTTTAAAAGCGCACAGCGCAAGTGGTCTTGGAGCTGACACGTGGCGCTCTCTGGTGGCTTGCGCCAACCCAAGAGCGCAACAGTGCAGATTTGCAAGTGCAAGGCACTGTTTTAATAACTTAATCTAATTTTTGGATTTAAGAGAGGAATCTTTAAGATTCCAGAACCAATGGTTCATAAAAAAGTGCAAGGCACTGTTATTATTTATTTTTATTGAAAATTATTGATCTTGTTCTTAGATCAATCATCTATTCAGAAGAAGTTCTTCTTTTATAATGGTTTTTACCTTCTTCTTTTTTTCTTCTTCTTGAGTTTCTTCTCAAAATTCTTCAGAGTTCCCTCTGTTTTGTTGTTTTTGAAGTTCTTGATGTTCTCGATGTTTATTTTTGAATTGGGGTCTAGGGGCCTTTATATAGTGCCCATTAATTTGTTAAATTTGTTAAAGAGATTATTCTCTGAATGATTTGGGGAATTTTCCCCACCGTTGGATCTTTGATCCAAGGGCTTCTGTTTTACAGAAGACAATCTTCTTGTTTTAATAAGAACAGAAAGATCTTACTGGAATTTTAATTCTGTTTGACGCAGATGCACCAGCGCTTGACACGTGTCGCGCAGCGCAGAGCGCAGCGCAACTGCGCTGCCACGTGGCGCGCAGCGCAGAGCGCAGATCATCTGAAACGTTGCTTCTTTTAATTTTGTTTTAAATAGAGCCTTGCTCTGATTGGGCGCGCTGCCTTGGGCGCTGCGCTGACATATTAGCTTTTGACATGTGGCGCGTTGCGCGCAGCGTAAGGAATTTGAAGCGTTGCTTCAATTTTTGAATTTTTGAAATTCAAACAGAGCTTTGCTCTGATTGGGGGAAACAAATGCCCCCCCACCATTGCGCTCACGTGGCGCACACGTGAGTGCAGCGGTGGCAAGATTTTGGCCGTTGGATCAACGGGTGAGTTGAAGGGGCGCAGACGCCTATAAATAGGACCCTTGGTCCTTAGTAAATGGTTTACCATTTTTCAAGAACTTTGATTTTCAGAGCCTTGCTCTTGTTTTTAAGAACTTCAGAGCCTTGTTCTCGTTTCTTTTCAAGAACTCCAGAGTTCAGAACTTAGAATCATCTTAGGTAAAATTAAATTAAATTAAATTTAATTAAATTTAATTAACAGAGCCTTGCTCTTATAGGTCTTTGATCTAAAGAAAACCTTTCTGGGGTTTTATCAACAGAACCTTGCTCTTAAAAGTCTATAGATCTACAGAGATCTTGTTTCATGGGTTTTAACCCATGAACAGAGATTTGCTCGTGGATCAAATATAGATCTTTTTAATCTGAAAATGAAGAACTCCTAAGAGTTTTCATGGATCTTTAGGATCCCAATTTTTTTTTAATCTTTAGGAGTTTAAAGAAATTTTTTCTTTTAATAGATTTTCTCATCATTATCATAGAGCTAGGCTCTTTTGAGGAATTTTATTCCCCTGAGACCAGAGTTTGACAAGTGTCACTCTGTGACAGAGTTTTGCTCTGAAAGAGGAGACTTTCTCCTTGTCTCTAGGGATTTTTATTATTAATGAGAATATTCTCTTAGGGATTAATTGACAGTCCCATCCAATGATGGGGCTGTCTTATTAACTGATGCACTGTCATCCAGATTTTGTGGATCCCCCTTTGGTCCCCTACCCACTGCATTGCAGTGTGGTATAAATTTTAAAATGCCATGCGTTGGAATTACGATACTGACGGTTGATTTTTGTCCCCCTACAGGAAACATGCCTGCTGACTTATCATTCCCGTTTGTTCGCTCGGAGGGAGGATTTCCCCAGGCACCAGTGGACCGAGAGGTGCTCACTCTCATCAAGGGTCATGACCCTAAGCACAAGAACCTTCACCTGTGGGGTAGGTGGTATAACGAGATCATCCAGGGTCGCCGAAGCATTAATTCCGCTACGCCATCTGAGCCCATATTTTCGATCCCTTATGCGGATGAATCCCTGGTGAAGTATGTCGTGGAGGTCAAAAATTGGAATTTGGATGACCTCCTCCAGCCTGCAATTGGTGCTGTTCCTATGCAGCAGCCGCCGGCAATAGACATTTTGGGGAGGCGAATCTGTCAGGGTGAAGCACGCCTTTGGGGACAGGCCTATAACATTGGTTTGATCCCGCGACCGCCCGCCGGGTATTTGCAATGGGCTCGGTACATCTTATCAGCGAAGAGGACCCATCTGATGAAGATTGGTTTGTATCGGCCATCTACGTATTGCTCTTTGAGTATCCCTCTCCTCCAACGTGGTGGGTTAAGGCTTTTATCGAGCAATGGAATATCCTTACCCACACCTCCTGATGACGGACCGGGAAGTCTCTATCTCTTTCGAGGAGTTTGCTGAAATCTCGGGTCTGCCGATGAGGGGGGAGCATTACGAGGAGCTTCTTCCTCCTGACGAATACGTCTTTGCCACCAAGCCGTTGGTGTTTGATCTGACGCCGGAGAACGCTATTCAGCACCAATTTCCGGGCTTGGTGAAGGTGCTGGAGATTTATGAAGGGCTCTATCTGGAATCGGGCATCCGGGGAGTCAGTTTCACAGATTTTATCGCCCGCTTCATTCGACCAGAGTTCCTATCGGAGCGGAGCGAGAAGTTCGCCCAGCTTGATGACCCTTTTGGCTTCGGCTTGGACCGCCGACACATATCGGAGGATGATCACAAGGACTTTTAACTCCCTGGCGCCGCCGTTATGTCCTTGTCAGAAATCGTCGTCCCTGGTATGGATGAGGAGACCTTTTTTGTAGGGTTCCTGGGATTGTGGCTGTGCAGCTTCGCGCTACCCATGCACCCGCGCCACATGCGGCCATCTGTTTTCTACCCAGCGCATCGGATGGTGGCTGGTCTGCAGTTGACAGTAGGAATCGCCGGGCTGGCTCACCTTTATAATGGACTTAGCGTAGCGGCGGACGCTAATGAGCCTGGGGTGCAGCCTGCTAACTTCCCGATGCACTACTTCACCTCTTGGATCGAAATGCATGTGCACGGGGTGTTCGGCGCCCATAAGATCCCTCCGTTTTTTGAGAAGTGCAGACTCCCAAGAGTCATGCGGTTGGTCGGCGCTTCGATCGTGGTTGCACCTCCATGGGAGGCTAGGGGGCTGCTCCTTCGTCCACACCTGGTCGGAGCGAAGGTTTCTTTTTTGGATAAAGTCATAACCATAGGCCCAGAGACCGCCAAGTCGGTAGTGCCGCTGCGCGATGATTTTAAGGACGGGGCCTCCATATTGGAAGCTTGGGAGATCCTCCACCTCTATTCTATTCGGCCGGGCTACCTGGTGTTTAGGCAGAATGAGACGGCACTTTTCATGAGGTATAACCCTCACCGGTTCGCTCAGCAATCGAGCTATCACCAGGGGATCCCGATGGAAGCTTTCTTGGAAAAGCCCGTGGCCAGCCAAGAGGGGATAAGGAATGCAATGCACCATTTCATGCGGCTTAACACGGGTTCCTATTTCTTCATCAGCGAGCCGAGCTGCGTCCCCAAGGTGCTCAACGCGTACGTGGCTTGGTACGCGCATGCAATGGGTCCAGTTATCCTTATGGAGAAGCGCATGCTGGTTGACCGCAAGGGTGCGCCTCCCGGCGGCGATCGCAAGGCTCCCTTGAAGCCAAGGACCCCGGTCATTCCTCCGCTGAAAGATGCCGGAGTTAGGCCACCGCGCGTGTTGAGCCCCCCGCGCGGATTGCCGCTTCCCGATACGGTAGATGCGCTATTAGTGCCCCGCGCTCCAGCAGAAACGGTCAATATGGTATCACCGGAGTCCGGCATGGGTGCGGATATCGGGACCCGCCGCCCTAAGGTGCCTGCAAAGCGCAAGTTGATCTTGGGTGCACCCAAGGCTGGCGGGCAGAAGAGGAAGAAGAAGTCGCTCTTCTCAGCTGATGTGGTATTCGGTCAGGAACCCCATGCTCCCTATAGCGAGGGCTTAGGCGAGTACGGGACCAATAAAGGATTAGGTATGCCGCCAGATGACACTGATTGGCGAGGCGCGACGCATGGCTAGCTAAGTTTGCACAATCGGGTAATTACTAGTCACATTTTCTTTATTGCATCGTACTTTTATTATTGTCTTTGACTAATGCTTTTCCTTTCTTTTCTTCAAACAGACATCACCACTGAAGAAGCCATCGCTGCTTCCCTCAAAACTTTTCAAGAGGAAGAACGACTCAGAGCATCCCTAGGCCTCGGTACATTTCGATTCATTCAGTCTTTATTCTCCTTTTGTTGTGGTCGATCTAACCTTTCCTTTGTTTTATTGCAGGGACTGCGGGACCTATTTTGCAAGCCGATGCGGGGACTCTCCCCGGGCCGACTACTGAAGTCCCGACCTCATCAGGGCCACCGCGAGAAACCCGACTTGAGACGCCGATGAGAGATGCTTTAAAGGCTCTGGAGGCAACTCTATACGAGGACGAAGACGCCTTGATGAAGGAAGCGTCAAAGAGGTCCGTCGTGACGGCCCGGGAGGAGAGAAAGCGGTCGAGGCGCGACGTGAAGGCACACAGGGCTGCTTTGGCCATGGGAGCGGGCCCAAGCAGCGTCCCTTGTGCTGATACCCCCTCGGAAGAGCCCCCGGTCGCCTTGTCTACAGCTCACAGACAGGCGGCGCGCGCAAATAGGGAGGCTAATGATAAGTCCACCTCAGGTAATTTATCTTTCAAGATTTTTGATGTAAGGAGTGTGAACCTGTCGGTTCTGATATATCTTGTCCTGCAGGGCCGAGTCCAACCGAAGGGGAGACGGAACCATTGAACCTAAGGGGACCGAGGAAGAGGTACCGGCTGAACCCGAGCCGACGACGGGCGACGTCGTCGGGGTTGCTGGACCTGAGCTGGGGACTGAGGGAGCCGCACCAGAGAAGGTCGTTGATGCCGAGCCTGAGGTAGCAGCAAATGAGACGACTGCTATAACCGAGCTTGGGGCAGCGGCGGATGGAGCGCCCGAGACAGGCGACCCCACGGCGACGGCGAACGAGACAGCAGCGCCCGCCGAGCCTAAGATAGTAGCGGGTGAGACGAGCACAACTCCCAGGGACAAGCCAGCCGCTCTTTCTCAAGAGTCTGGCAATGCTCCAATTATTTCTCTCCCCGTCTACGGTCCTCCGCCGTCTCCTGGTCGGGCGAGTACGACGACAGCCCCTGTCGAGTCCGGTGATGAGGCCACGGAAGGTGGACTCATATCGATGGAGGAGGGAGACGCCTCCGTCTCGGCTGGCGGTTCATCAGGTAAATTTCAAGCTACTGTCCCTTTTTATATCTTGCAATCCTTTCTGACAAGCTTATCCTTGTTTTTAACACAGGTGCGGCCAATGCCGATGCTCCATTGCTCGAGGGAGCGCCGTCAACTACTACCTTGGCGGTGGTCACCTCTCAGTCTTCCCTTGTACCATCACGAATGTTGGAAGGTATGGATTTGCAACCCATTAGTTTTATCTTTCAGCCGCATAATTTATGTACTAATGTCGTATTATTGCATCTTTTCAGGAGTGCTTTTTGATCATCTCTATCAGATGTTGCACCCACACTTCTCCTTCCCATCTGAACTCGCTTCTTCCTCCAGTGGCGCTGGTGAGTGTAGTTTCCAACTGATGTCTTTCTTTTTTCAGTAATGGAATTATTTCTAACTTTCCCTCATCTTGATTGCAGTGCTACAAATCGAAGGAGGGGATGAAAGATCGGTCGCGCCACCGGCCCTTCCGGCCTTGCCACCTGCTGCAGCTGGTATAGTAAACTATTGCATCGATGACTTTTTTATCTATTTCTTGAACCGTCATCTAATCGCATTTTGTTTTTTCAGATGTCGTTCCGATCCCGGTCTCTCTTGAGTCTCGCATCCTAATGCCGGCAGGCCCCTTCTTGAAACGTTCATCTTCAAAGGGTGTCGTGATGAGTTTGGGCATGTTGAGCGGATACATCGAAGAGCTTGACGCAGACGCTCTCCCATCTGCCGCAGATTTCACTGTGGAGGTTAACCCAATATTGGTGGCGCTTGTAAATTTTCATAACGAAGGCGTCGTCGAATCTTGGGTTAATCACTGCAGGAAAATCGAGGCCCGCCTGCATCAGCTAGAATCGATGCGTCCCACCCCTGAGGTTTTGGCCGTGAGTACTCAACGGGCAGAATGGATCGAGCAAAGCGCTTCTTACTTCCACCATTTGGAACAAGAAGCAGCCTTAAGGCTGAAGGAATGTCAAGAGTCTTCAAGCGAGACTGCTCGCCTACGTGCTGAAGTTGAAGCGAACGCTGCTCAAGTGAAGGCTATCTTCGAGGGCCTTCTGGAGCGTATCTCCAATGGACTAAACTTGAAGCGGAAGCTTGATGCCGCCGAGCGTGACGTCCAAGACCGTGAAGCAGCTCAGCAGGTCGCCGGGGAGCAGCTTGCATCCTTCTTGCAGCAGCGGGCTCAAGTAGAGGCGGAACTGGCGGTGGTGGCCGATCAGGAAAAGGCATGGAAGGAAGTGCGCGAACAACTGATAGGGCTATTTAAGACGCTTCCTTCCCAGTAGTTGCTCTTGTATCAATATACTTGTAAAAATTCTCTTTTTCGAATAAGATGTATCCATTCTTTATTCTTTTGTACGATTCACCTTGTACTTGATTGAATTTATAAATAAAGATACACATTTTTTCTTTGCAATGTCTTGTATGCTCTTTTGCTTTCTCCCTTTCTCTTATTATCAGCATGCTGTCTTGATAAACATGGTTGACAGATAATAGAGTGAGCATCTTGGTTTCTTCATGAGATAGCGATGGCTTAGGCCACAGGTTCAGATCTGCTGCTTAATACTTTTCAACTCTATGAGCCGTGAGGGTCTCATAGAGACTTTTCTCCCTACGGATCGAAAGGATCTCGTAGGTGGATTTTCTCCTCAGGAATCGTGAGGATTCCTGAGTGCATTTTCTCTTATAAGTCGTAAGGATCCTATAAGAGAATTTTCCCTCTTACGAGTCAAGAGGACCCGTAAGCGGTTGTTTCCCTCCTTGTCGAGATTCGAGTATGGAGAGTGAGACCCGTGGATAGTATGCAAGAGACCGTTTTGGGCCTACTTGCAGGGTCCCGGTGCTCAGGGAATAAGTTTTTTAATCCTTACTGCCTAAGGCTTTATCTCACGAGTCGAGCCGCATCGAGAAGTTTTCGCAAAGACATCAATTTCTTCACAAGTCGAGACGAATCGAGCATTTCTCGCAAGAATATCCTAACGTCGCAGTTAACCTCTGCTCTTTACGACAGAAGTCCGTTAGGGTCTGTGGTACTTAGGGTTTTGGCCGTCGTACCGTCGCATCAGCTGATATATTCCTCGATAAGCAATCGTGTTGTTCGAGTAGCCCTGCGACTGCCGTGTCTCTGATCCCTTCGGGGGCTGGACAAGACGCCTTCAAGCAATTCTCCTTGGCAGTTTGACCGTCGGAAGAGAAAGCGTTAGGAATTTTGCCATGCCGCTTTTTACTTGAGGTTAGGCTCGTTTTGGAGAGCCCCGATGAGTCATAACCAATCCGCGCTGGTGTGGGATGATCTCCGATAGTCTTTCAGGTTTTATGTGAGTTGCCGTCAAGACCCTGAAGCTAGGAATTTGGCCTTTGCTTCGTCTGCTGGCATCGCGTCTGCTGTATCGAGACGAATGTCACGGTGGGAACTAGGGATTTTCCGTGGCTCCGTTTGTTTGATTGTCGCGTCTGAACCCTGCTGGAGGAAGAACGCTGGGGTGACATCTCGTCTGCTGTATCGAGACGAACGTCACGGTTGTCTCTAGGTTGCTGGTGAACTGTCAAGGTTTAGAACTAGGGATTTTGCCGCGGCTCCATTTGTTTGATTGTCGCGTCTGAACCCTGCTGGAGGAAGAACGCTGGGGTGACATCTCGTCTGTTGTATCGAGACGAACGTCACGGTTGTCTCTAGGTCGCTGGTGAACCGTCGAGGTTTGGAACTAGGGATTTTGCCGTGGTTCCGTTATTTGATGATGTTGTGTCTGCTGTGTCGAGACGAACGTCGAAGTGGTGACCATTCCGCACTGGTGCGGGATGATCTCCAGTTGTCTTTCAGGCTTTATATGACTCGCCGTTAAGGCCTTGAAGCTAGGAATTTGGCCTTCGCTTCGTTTGCTTTGTCACGTCCGAACCCTGTTGGAGGAAGAACGCTGTCGTGACATCTCGTCTGCTCTATCGAGACGAATGCCGAGGTGGAGCTGGGATTTTGCCGTTGCTCCGCTTGTTTGACCATGGGGTCTTTCATTGGCGTTGTATCTGCATCTTGATGGACTGCGAAGGAACGCCGTTGTTGACATCTCGTCTACTGTAACGAGGCAAATGTTGAGGCGGAGCTGGGATTTTGTCGTCGCTCTGCTTTGCTTGATGTTGTATCCATTGTGACGAGATGTGTGTTGAGGTGCTCTCTAGGCTATTTGTGGCCCGTCGAGATTTAGCTTCTTCTTATGATGAAACGTAGGGGAAGGAGTATGATCCCTTCTTTGTTTGCGCCCGTGGATTGTATACAGGGATTGCTATGCTATTGCCTGTAGGGCTTAAATTTCATTCATCATTTTTTTTGTATTATTATTTTATTTCCGCGATGCTCTATCATTTCAGCTTTTATATCGCGAAGGTCGCGATTGCCCAATCATTTCGGCTATTTTTCGCGGTACCCAATCATTTCGGCTATTTATTTTACTTTCACTCGCCGCTTTTTATTGCGAGTTGCCCAATCATTTCGGCTATTTTGTGTGCATACGTTTTTACTTGCTGCTTTTTATTGCAAGTTGCCCCATCATTTCAGCTATTTCGTATGCATGTGCGGCCTGCTGGCTTTTCGCTGTAAGCCTAGAATTAGACACCGATTTCGGCATCAGCATCGCTACAACTGGGATATTGCCAGGAGCGAATCATCATTTGCCTCTGTCGATGTCGAACAAAGGTGGCTTAGCGAACAGGGTTAAGGTCCTGTTGACTAAGGATTTTGACTTCATGAGCCGTAAGGGTCTCACAAAGGTATTTCTCCCTACGAGTCGTGAGGATCTTGTAGGTGTGTTTTCTCCTCAGGAATCGTGAGGATTCCTAAGTGTATGTTCCCCTGTAAGTCGTAAGGATCTTACAAAAGGGTTTTCTCCTTATAAGTCGAGAGGGCTTACAAGGGTCATTCACTGTACGAACATATCCCTAGTCATGGATGGGACTTGGTTAGGGAAATGTTTATTCGCACCCGTGGATTGTATACAAGGGTCAGTGTTGAGCAACTTGTAGGGCAATATCGAAGGTTGTGGGGGTTGCTTAAGCACAGGTTTGGGTCTCTGTAACTTAAGACTTTCAAATCTTACGGGCCGTGAGAGTCCCATAAGAGAGTTCTCCTTACGAGTCGTGAGGATCTCGTAAGTGTATTTTCTCCTTAGGAATCATGAGGATCCCTAAGTGTGTTGCTCCCTTGTGAGTCGTAAGGATCTCACGCGGGTGATTTCTCCTTACAAGGTTGAGAGGACCCTGTAAGTGTTCTTTAACGAGGTTGCGCCCTTTCGGGTTTTCGCAAACACTCGCCGGTAGTCCTGCTGTTTTTACTCACGGAGCCCTTTCGGGTTTTCATTCGTGCCCATTTTGCTTATGGACATACCGTTTCTTTTATTCTTTTTATTCTCTTTTTTTTTACGAGATCGCGCCCTTTTGGATTTTCACGAACACTCGCCGGTAGCCCTGCTGTTTTTATTCACGGAGCCCTTTCGGGTTTTCATCCGTGCCCATTTTGCTTATGGACATAACGTTTATTTATTTATTTATTTTTTATTATTATTATTATTATTTTATCTCTCTTTTTTTATATCTGCTTTGTGATGTTTCAATCCACCGTAGTTTATCGACATCTCGGTCAACAGCTAGTTTTAGGACGTAGTGGTCCGTCATTAGTTTAAGGACATTTCGGTCCGCTGTTAGTTTAAAGACGTTGCGGTCCGTTGTCGCCGTATTCGAGGCGAATCTCTAGTTTACTGACTTTTCGGTCTATGGGGCTTTCTCTATGGCCGAGCATGATGCCCCCGGCGTGTCCATCTTTCTCGGAGCATGTGGCTGTGGTGGGCTCACCTTCCAGTTTTCAGATATGACGAACTTGCCTTGTTGGTATTGATCTTCAACCCAATTTTTGAAGACATAGCAATCCTCGATCAGGTGACCTACCGTTTGGTGGTAAGGGCAATAATCGAGATCGTTGACATCGCCTGGCCGCAACGGACGCTTTGGACTCGGCAGATTGATGAGTCTGTCGCGCACTGCCAGCTCGAACAGTCTCCTTGTTTTATCTTGAGGAAATGAGTAAGGACGTTTCAACTTTTCCTGGAGGGGTTGCCGCTTTCTGTTTCGGCAAACAACGGGTCTAGGGCCACTCGATTGCTGTTGAGTATTGGCTATGAGGGCTGTTTTTCCCTTCTCTTTATCCTTTTTGCTCGATCCTTTGTTCGCGAGGCCGAGATTTTTTCCAAGTAGCGTGCGATTGCACGGCTGAACGTTCTCGCAACTCCTCAATTCTTTTATTTTTGAAATAGATTCCTTGAGGAAAGGGTTGAGGGTAGCTTCTTCGTCAGAGTCGCTTCCGAAGGTGATAAGTTGCGATCCCTTGGAGTCGGTTATGTGACAGTCGGCGGCGGCTCTTTTGCGCTCATCTATCGCATTTTTCTGATGTCTACGAGCTCTACACTTTGTCCTGTTGAAGTGTTGCTTTTGAGCGACATACCCTTGCCACCAACACTTAAAGGAGTCGCAGTCTTCTGTAGGATGTATGATCTTCTGATGATATAAGCAGAAGTTAGGACGCATCTCTACTCCACCGAGAGTATTTTCTTCGGAGGGTGGTAGCTTCAGTCCCGCTGACAGGGCTTTAGCAAACCTTTTCCTCGTCTTGATTTTGTTTTTATCCGCAGCAGATGGCTTTTAATTTGACAGGAGTGCCTCGACTCTTTGGTCCAGTCGTCGGTGTTTGGCTTCTTCCAGTATGGCCATCTCACGTTCTTGATTGGCTTTAACTTTCAGACGAATCTCATTCAGGAAGGCATCGATCATCGCATCTGACGGCCGCAGAATTTCTGGTTCAGGGTCCGCCCTCGGTTTCTCGGCGCAAGGAGCCTCTTTATCATCCGCCAATGAGTGAGAGATCACATGACAGGTTGCCCCCGGTGCGTCCGTCTTCTTTGGAGTGTGCGGCTGTGGTGGGTTTACCTACCACTTTTCAGACAGGGCAAACTTGCTTTGTAGGTACTGATCCTCGATCCATCCCTTAAAGACGAAACAATCCTCGATCGGGTGACTTACCGTTTGGTGGTAAGGGCAATAATTGGGATTATTGGGATCGCCTGGCTGCAACAGACGTTTTGGACTCGGAAGATTGATGAGTCTGTTGCGCACTGCCAGCTCAAACAGTCTTCTTGTCTTATTCTGAGGAAACGAGTAAGGACGTCCTAGTCTCTCCTCGAGGAATGGGCGTGGACGCACGTCGTTTTGGCGAACGACCGTCTTTGAGTTGCTCGGCTGCTGTTGAGCATTGGCGACAACGATCACTTTCCCTTTTCCTTTCTCATTTCGAGAGTCTGGTTTTGGAGGAGACGGTCTATGGCCCATCTAGTCCATTTGGGCTAATTTGTCGATCAAGGCCTGGAAGGTGGTCGGCCTGAAGAACATCATGAATTGCGAGATGGTCGCCTGCGGATCGAGAGTGCCCACAAACATGCCCACCGCTGGTGCTTCTTCGATACGTTGTTCCTATTTTGACTACAAGTTCCGCCATCGTGTTGCGTATTGGACCTACGTTTCGCCTGGCCTTATCCTGGCATTTATCAGTGCTGTTATCAGGATGCGTTCACTAGCACTCGCGAATATTTGTGTAAATAGTAGCTCCATCTCCGCAAATGTTTTGACAGAGTCGTTGGGTAGCTCCGAATACCATTCAAAGGCTGTTTCTGCTAAGCTGCCGACGAATTGGCGAAGCAACAATTTGTTATCGCCTCCAGTATTGCCGCATAAGGCCCTGAATTGAGCGACATGCTGATGCTGATTCCCTGTCCCTTTATATACGTGGAACTTAGGGATCGTATATCCCGACGGGTAACTGATTTGGTCATACCAGCTTGGATAGGGTCGTTCAGTTCTAACAATTTGCACAGCCGCTTCATTCACCTGATAAACTCGTATCTGCTGAGCAATATAATCATCCAGGGCGGCCTTGGAGATAGTCTCCTCTTTGGCTGTTGAAAGGGCTGGAGGAGGATTAGATGTTTCCCCTCCGTCGTTTCCGACAATGACTGGAGGGTCTTCAGCTAGAGGGTCCGGCTGTAACATCATCCCTACCATGTCTTGGAAGAGGAGCGCCATTTGTTTTATGTTAGCCGCTTGTTCTGCGGCTTCTTTGTCTTTCTTTTTGAGGATTCTACGTAAGAAGTCAGTATCGGTTTCTTGTTCGTGACGCTGTTCTGATGACGCCTCCGAGCTTTCTTTTGGCTTGGTAAGTGCAGCCATTGCAATCATCATTTCCTGAAGCTTTTGTTGTTGCTCCTGGGCCTTCGTCACGGATCGGGTGAGCGGTCGGTGGCTCATAGAAGCACGGCTTTCCTCCTTTCCGGAAGCCATATAAACAGTGTGCACCACCATGCCCCCAGACCTGGGACGTTTGTGTTCAGCGCTTTTATGCTTCGCCATGTTCACAGGGGCTCTTTGCGGCCTCCTTTTCCTTTGAGGGATTGGAGATGAGGGGGCCGTTGCAGTGGGTACCCAAGTAGCTGTTGCTTTTTGTGGCTTGACGGAGTAATCCTTCTCCTGCCGCACTTTCATCTTTTTCTGTCGGCGGAGATAGTTTTCATCAATCACCAACTCTTGGACCTGTCGCCAGACTTTGTAAATTTTAGAGGACAGCCGTTGAGGGGGCTGCTCTAGTTTCTTCTCTGGAGTATTCTCCACAGGTGAAGGAGTTCGTTTCAACATCGCAGTAGGAGAGTTTCTGCGCACCGTGTTCAGCAATTCAAAGCTGTTCCCGGTTGGAACAGCAGCATCGATCCCCACCGTTGGAGCTGGTGGAGTTATCCCAGAGGGGGAGTTGCCCCCGGCCTTCCTTATTCAGCACCAATGGTGACGTCGAGCATGTCGAGCTGTTGGGACTGGCTCAGCGATAGGGATAATTTCGTTTTTCCCCCTGTCCGGATGAGGCGCCGCTGGTGCCAGCCTCTTAAAGACTGATGTTGTCTTTGGAGTGGCGATGTTCAATCTGTCAAAGACAGACCCTCGAGTAGGAGTAGGAACCGGAATAGTCAGCCTTGAAAAGACTGACTCTTTAACAGGAGAAGCCACCTTGACGACTTCAGGAGCAGAGGGGGCTGTCTTCCTCGGGACGTCCATTTCCAGCTTCATGGGCTTCTTGACGAGCCCATCAGAGTTCTGGTTCAGCCTGGCAAAGACAGAGGCCGCCGGCTTGATATTGGATGACCCGTTTAAAGGGGTCGTTGTAGCAGTAAGCCGATCGAAGACTGACTTCTTGTGCGCTTCTGGTGCGGGCACTGGAAAGGTGAAGTTTGCAGGCGGGAGCATGGTCCCGAAAAACAGACCGGTGGTAGCCTGGGTCACCTGTTCCACCGGCATGGCAAGGATGGAGGCCGCTTGAGGCCCATAGGCTGCGCCTCCAGGTGAGGCGGAGCATCGGTTGCATTGGCACTTTGAGCAGCTCGGGCAGTTGGAGGCCATTGATACTTGATTTCTGCGCCAGGCAAAAGACCAAATCTTAGTAATTTGAAACCCAAAGGCAACCATTAACCAACCGCGACTCGTTCGCGAAGACGACACACGAAGTGTGGAGTGGAAAGAGGAAAAGGTCCCACCGGGCGTGCCAGAATCTGTTCCCTTCCGAAAGACGGCGCGACGTAGAGACGTCTTGCCTGAGATTCGGAGCAGATGCTATTTGATTTTATCCGTCCACCTCTCCGAAGATGCCAAGTTGATTTATGGCACCGTGTATCGAAGGTTTGGACGGATGCGGCCGATGTAGCAGACTTCGTCAGATTCCCCCTCGCTTGAGGGGGTTTTTGATTGTGGGGACGCTCTTTCCTGCAGGCGCAAGCCCCTGCAGTTAATTACGCTACCGTATCGCGGTAACAACTTTCTCCTTCTCCAGATGTTCACTTCGTGTTGTGGGTGTTTGTTTTGATTGTGGTTGCCCGTGGATTATATACGGAGACTAATTTGTGTCGTCGCCCGTAGGAAGTGGATTAGTCCAAATCCGTATTTTCTTAGATTTGGGTTTGGGGTTTTGGTTTAAGGATACGTTAGCCATATTTGAGGCTAAGATCAACTCAAACGTTTGTTAAGGATACGTTAGTCTAATTTGAGACTAAGATCAACTTAACGGGATCGTTTAGATCCGACAAAAGAGCATTTGGGCTCTATTGTTCTAGTTTAGAGACATAGTGGTCCATTACCAGTTTAGGGACATGGTGGTCCATTGCCAATTTAGGGACATGGTGGTCCATGTTCCAGTTTAGGGACGTAGTGGTCCATGTTCAATGTATGGCCGTCGGGACCCGTCATCTCTCTGACGTCGTTGAAGGATTACAAAGACAGGTGTCAGAGGAGTTCAGAGATGTACCCTTGAACCAAAGTTGATTGGAGGGATCTATAGTCCAATTTGGGACTAAAGTCTGTTTGAAGGTTTAAGGATACGTTAGCCATATTTGAGGCTAATATCAACTTAAACGGGATCGTTTAGATCCGACAAAAGAGCATTTGGGGGGCTCTATTGTTCCAGTTTAGGGACATAGTGGTCCATTGCCAGTTTAAGGACATGCTGGTCCATATTCCCGTTTTGGGGACGGATATTAGTTTAAGGACGCATTAGTCCATGAGTTTAAGGACGCTTAAGTCCATGGGTCTAAGGACCCCACAGTCCGTATCTTGGTTTAAGGACGCATAAGTCCATGGGTTTAGGGACCCCACAGTCCGTATTGTTGGTGTGGTTGTCGGGACCCGTCACCTCTCTGACGTCGTTGAAGGATTACAACGATAGGTGTCAGAGGAGTTCGGAGAGGTACCCTTGAACTGGATGTGAATTGATTTAGGAGAGCAGTCGTGCTCAGTCAATTTAATTTGAGGACTTACGACCGGAATTGGGCTAAGTCCAGTTGAAGATGTTCAACATTTTCATTTGTCTTTGGCCTATTAGGCCTATGCTAGGGCTTTGCCCCAGTTTAATAATGCACTGCATTTTATTTTGGCCTGTAAGACCTTTTAAATTGGGTTCTGTTCCCTTTATAATGCAGAGCATTTGTTCTGGGTCCATTGGACCTCTTAATTGGGCTCTGCCCCTTTTAAAATTAATGCATTGCATTTTATTAGGCCTGTTAGGCCTTTTTTGATTGGGCTCGGCCCTTCTTTTCAATAATGCAGTGCATTAATTACTTGACAGTGGCTTGTCAGGCGTTTTGCGCCAATTACTGAGCGCAAGCGCTTGTCGTGGTGACATGTGTCACACTCTGGTGAGCGCAAGCGCAACAGCGCAATGCACTGCGCTAGTGCGCTGCGCTGTTGCGCTACTGACACATGGCGCGCTCTGGTGAGTTGTGCCAACTTTAAAGAGCAATGCTCTATTTTAAAAGCGCACAGCGCAAATGGTCTTGGAGCTGACACGTGGCGCTCTCTGGTGGCTTGCGCCAACCCAAAAGCGCAACAGTGCAGATTTGCAAGTGCAAGGCACTGTTTTAATAACTTAATCCAATTTTTGGATTTAAGAGAGGAATCTTTAAGATTTTAGAACCAATGGTTCATAAAAAAGTGCAAGGCACCGTTATTATTTATTTTTATTGAAGATTATTGATCTTGTTCTTAGATCAATCATCTATTCAGAAGATGTTCTTCTTTTATAAAGGTTTTTACCTTCTTTTTTTTCTTCTTCTTGAGTTTCTTCTCAAAATTCTTCAGAGTTCCCTCTGTTTTGTTGTTTTTGAAGTTCTTGATGTTCTCGATGTTTATTTTTGAATTGGGGTCTAGGGGCCTTTATATAGTGCCCATTAATTTGTTAAATTTGTTAAAGAGATTATTCTCTGAATGATTTGGGGAATTTTCCCCACCGTTGGATCTTTGATCCAAGGGCTTCTGTTTTACAGAAGACAATCTTCTTGTTTTAACAAGAACAGAAAGATCTTACTGGAATTTTAATTCTGTTTGGCGCAGATGCACCAGCGCTTGACACGTGTCGCACAGCGCAGAGCGCAGCGCAACTGCGCTGCCACGTGTCACGCAGCGCAGAGCGCTGCGCAACTGTGCTGCCACGTGTCGCGCAGCGCAGAGCGCAGCGCAACTGCGCTGCCACGTGTCGCGCAGCGCAGAGCGCAGATCATCTGAAGCGTTGCTTCTTTTAATTTTGTTTTAAATAGAGCCTTGCTCTGATTGGGCACGCTGCCTTGGGCGCTGCGCTGACATATCAGCTTTTGACACGTGGCGCGTTGCACGCAGCACAAGGAATTTGAAGTGTTGCTTCAATTTTTGAATTTTTGAAATTCAAACAGAGCTTTGCTCTGATTGGGGGAAACAAAGCATGAACCGGAGACCACGAGAGTTGAACCAGATCAACATCGATCTTGGAAGCGATCTCGTACTTGTAATATGATAACGCTATCAGAAGAAGAACCCGAGAATGCGGATAACCTTCCCTGGTGCTTCGAAAACGATGATGACGAGGTGATCTCAGAGTTTCCACCGGCCCTAAAAGAGCTGGAAGATGGGATACATACCACTGCAGATAATCTCAAGAAAATTGATTTAGGAATGGCAAATGAACCGCGATTGACATTCCTCGGTGAGCTATTGTCTGAAGAAAGGGTGGCTACGCTTAAAGACGTGCTCATGCAGCATAAAGACTGCTTTGCGTGGAACTATTCCGAGATGCCAGGACTGGATCCAGAGATTGCTATACACAAATTGGCGATATCCCCGGACGTCAAGCCGATCAAACAAGCACCGAGAAGAATGCGGCTCGAGCTTGAGATGAGCATCAACGCTGAGGTCAAGAAGCTAATCGACTCCGGCTTCATTCAAGAGGTTCAGTATCCTGATTGGATCGCCAACATTGTCCCAGTAATGAAGAAAAACGGGACGGTACGCATCTGCATGGACTTTCGGGATCTCAACAAAGCTTGCCCGAAGGATGACTTTCCAGTACCGGTCACTGAGCTAATGATAGATAATACGTCCACTCACGAAGTTTTCTCCTTCATGGACGGCTCATCAGGATACAATTAGATAAAGATGCATCCCGAGGACCAAAGGCACACCGCCTTCCGGACCCCTTTGGGTATACTCTACTACTAGGTGATGCCTTTCGGTCTAAAGAACGCCGGTGCCACCTATCAGAGGGCCATGACGAAGATCTTCGATGATCTCATACATGAAATCGTCCAATGTTATATCGACGACCTCGTAGTAAAAAGCAAATCATACGAGAAACATTTAGAGCATCTGAAGATCGTATTTCAGCGCCTTCGGAAGTACAACTTGAAGATGAACCCTCTCAAATGCGCGCTCGGAGTTTCCTCGGGCAAATTCCTAGGATTCATCATCCAGCACCGAGGCATCGAGATAGATCCATTAAAGATCAAGGCGATTATGGAAATGCCCCCGCCAAAGACTCTCAAGCAACTGCGGTCTCTTCAAGGAAAGCTCGCGTATATCCGGCGATTTATAGACAATCTCTCCAGCAAGTGCCGTCCTTACAGTCACCTAATGAAGAAGGGGACCCCTTTCATCTGGGATCCCAAATGCCAAGGCGCACTGTATGAAATTAAGCAATACCTGGAGAATCCGCCGGTGCTGACCGCTCCGGTCAAGGGAAAGCCTCTCGTCCTGTATACGACAGCCCTCGAAGGTTCTTTAGGCGCGCTGTAAGCATAAGAGAACGATCAAGGGAAAGAGAGAGCCCTCTACTATTTGAGTCGAGTTCTACTGGGGGCAGAAAGCAACTACTCCCCCATCGAAAAACACTGCCTGGCGTTGATCTTCGTGATAACGAAGCTCAGACACTATGCGTTGGCGCATAAGGTCCATCTCATATCAAAAGTGGATCCTCTCAAGTATTTGATGTCGAAGGCCATATTAACAGGGCGCCTTGCTAAATGGGCCCTGCTCTTGATGGAGTTCTCGATAACTTATCGTCCTCTTAAGGTAGTGAAAGGCCAGGCCATCGCCGACTTCCTCGCTGAGCATTCGATACCCGCCGATTCTCCTTTAAACTACGAATTTCCAGACGAACATGCGTTTGACACGATCGACGGGGAGAGAAGAGAGAATAATACCCAATGGGAACTCTACTTCGATGGAGCATCTTCCATGAAGAAGCGCAAACAAAGCACCCACATAATCAAATCAGGGGTAGGCCTCATTTTCGTGACTCCACAAGGAGGGATAATGCGCTTTGCCTTCTCTTTAACAGAGACGAGGACAAATAATGAAGCCGAATATGAAGCTTTGATAGCAGGTCTCGAGATCGCTATCGACATGGGAATTGAAAACCTCCTTATATACGGAGACTCCCGACTGGTCGTTAGTCAAGTAAACGACGACTATCAAACGTGCAAGCCAGAGTTGGTGAAGTACGGCGAGAGAGTACAGCAACTGCTAATTCAAATTTCTTCCTACACCTTGAAAAGTATACCGCGTGAGGAAAATAGCAAGGCGGATGCATTAGCCAAGCTTGCTAAAGAACTGGCCGACGAGAACCTCGATGACGTAAGGATCGTTGTGCAAAGCCGTCGAGTTCTTGCACCGGCGGAAATATCTCCGGAGTCGTCTGAAGAAAAGGGAGCGACCGAGCAAATGGCTCTGCAAGTAAAAGACCAGGAAAAGGTTGAGAATTGGAGAGAAGTCTTTATAAACTACTTCAAATCCCGTCGAACACCTGAAGATGCGTCCTCAAAACATCAGCTCATGAAGCGAGCTCTATCTTTTGCTTTCGTCAATGATACCCTGTATAAAAGATCATTTGATTCTTTGGCTAAGATGCCTGGGACCTGAAGCGGCAAAGAGAGTCGTCCAAGAAACTCACGACAGACTCTGCGGTTCTCACCAAGCCGGGCCGAAGATGAAGCTGAAGATTAAAATGATGGGCTACTATTGACCCACGATGATTCAGGACTGCCTCGAGTATGCGAAGCAATGCCACTCATGCCAGATCCATGGGGAATTTATCCACCAGCATCCGAATCCACTACATCCGAAAGTGGCTAGCTGGCCGTTCGAAATGTGGGGAACTGACATAATCGGCCCCGTCGAACCAGCATCGTCCAGAGGACATCGATTCATTTTGGCAACAACTGATTACTTCTCCAAATGGGCAGAAGCAGTACCACTGAGGGAAGTGAAGACGGAGAATATCCTCCATTTCTTCAAGACACACGTTATTTATCGGTTTGGAACTCCGAGATGGATCATCTCCGATAACGGGCCAGCCTACAGAAGCCACAAGATCAGCCACTTCGCACAACAGCACAACATAGACTAGAGATACTCCTCAGTCTATAATCCCCGAGCTAACGGTCTAGCTGAGGCTTTCAACAATACCTTGACGAAGATCGTGAAAAAGACGGTGTCTCGAAATAAGAGGGACTGGCATGAAAGACTGCATGAAGCTCTCTGGACATATCGAACTACGTTCAAACGGCCACGAACACAACGCCGTACGCATTGGTATTCGGCGCAGAAGCGGTACTCCCTCTTGAGATAGAGTTGCCCTCTCTACGAGTGGCGGTTCATTACGAGCTAACAGACGAAGAAAATGCTCACCTTCGGCTTGAGGAGCTCGATGCCCTTGATGAAATCCGGCTCATGGCGCAACAAAATCTGGAGGCTTATAAAGCAAAGATGACACGTTCATATGAGAGATTGACTAGGCCGAGAACATTCCGCCAAGGCGAACTCATGCTAGTGGTCAGAAGACCTATGATCCCTAATCGCGCCAAACGGGGGAAATTCGAGCCGAACTATGAAGGCCCATATATCATAGACAAAGTTTACTAGGGTGGAGCATATCTACTCATGGACATGCATGGCGAAAGACCTTTCAGGACAATAAACGGTCACTTCCTAAAGAAATACTATGCCTGACGAGTCACGGATTAGGTCAACGATAGATGACGACGACTATGTCCGCTCCCTATCTTCCTGAGCCCAAACTCTATAAGTAGTAGCCGGCTATTGGACCGAAACGTCCTTAAACTAACGACGGACCGAAACGTCCTTAAACTTACGATGGATCGCTATGTCCTAAAAATAGCTATTGACCGAGACGTCGATAAACTACTGTAGACTGAAGTATTCCAAGGCTGACACAAAATAAAGAAGAATAAAAAAAGGAAGAAAGAAAAAGAAAAATGGTATGTCCATAAGCAAAATGGGCACGGATGAAAACCCGAAAGGGCTCCGTGAGTAAAAACAGCAGGGCTACCGGCGAGTTTTTATGAAAACCCGAAAGGGCGCAACCTCGTTAAAAGACACTTGCAAGGTCCTCTCGACCTTGTGAGGAGAAACCACCTGCGTGAGATCCTTACGACTCACAAGGGAGCAACACACTTAGGGATCCCCACGATTCCTAAGGAGAAATTACACTTGCGAGATCCTCACGACTCGTAAGGAGAACCCTCTTATGGGACCCTCAAGGCTCAGAAGATTCAAAAGTCTTAGGCTACAGGGATCTGAACCTGTTCTGAAGCATCCACCACAACCTCCAATACTGCCCTACAAGCGGCTCAATGCTGACCCTTGTATACAATCCACGGGCGCGAATAAACATTTCCCTAACAAAGTCCCATCCGTGACTAGGGATATGTTTGCACGGTGAACCCCCTTGTAAGCCTTCTCGACTTATAAGGAGAAAGCACTCTTGTAAGATCCTTACGACTTATAAGAGACCATGCACTTAGGAATCCTCACGATCCCTAAGGAGAAAATGCACCTACGAGATCCTCACGACTTATAGGGAGAAATTCCTTTATGAGACCCTTACGGCTCATGAAGTCAAAAGCCTTAGTCGACAGGATCTTAACCCTGTTTACTAAGCCACCTTTGTTCGTCATCGACAGAGGCAAATGATGATTCGCTCCTGGCAATATTCCGGTTGTAGCGGTGCTGATGCCGAAATCGGTGTCTAATTCCAAGCTTGCAGCGAAAAGCCAACGAGCCACGCATGCATACGAAATAGCCGAAACGATGGGGCAACTTGCAACAAAATCAGCAAGTAAAAATACATGCATGCAAAATAGCCGAAATGATTGGGCACCTCGCAATAAAAAACAGCAAGTAAAAATAAAACAAATAGCCGAAATGATTGGGCACCGCGAGAGATAGTCGAAATGATTGGGCAATCGCGACCTTCGCGATATAAAAGCTGAAATGATAGAGCATCGCGAAAAGAAATAAAAAAAAATGAAATTTATGCCCTGGAGGTGATATCATATCAATCCCTGTATACAATCCAGGGGCGCAAACAAAGAAGGAATCACATCTTCCCTCCCCAGGCTCCATCAGAAGAAGAAGCCGAATCTCAATGGTTCACAGACAGCCTGGAGATCATCTCAACATTCATCTCATTACAACAGACGCAACATCAAGCAAAGTGGAACCGCGGCAATTCCCAGTTCCATGACTCGGCGGTGCACAGATGACCGAGAGTCAAACCCCGACTCCGTGAAATGCGGATAAAGTCAAAAATTCCTGGTTATGTTGAACGCGGCTTATGTCAATCCTGACCCCGTAGGAAACTTCCAGAGCGGATCCTGGTCCTCACAGAACACGGCTATGACCCCATGGGAAGCATCCATAGCGGAGCCTGGTGCTCGCAGAATACGGCTATGACCCCGTGGGAAGCATCCAGAGCAAAATTCATGGTCACGTTGAACGCAGCTTATGTCAATCCTGACCCCGTGGGAAACGTCCAGAGCGGATCCTGGTCCTCGCAGAACACGGCTATGACCCCGTGGGAAGCATCCAGAGTGGAGTCTGGTCCTCGCAGAACACGGCTATGACCCCGTGGGAAGCATCCAGAGCAAATTCCTGGTCACGTAGAACGCAGCTTATGTCAATCCTGACCCTATGAGAAACGTCCAGAGCGGAGCCTGGTCCTCACAGAACACGGCTATGACCCCGTGGGAAGCATCCAGAGCAAAATTCTTGGTCATATTGAATGTGTCTTATGTCAATCCTGACCCCGTGGGAAACTTCCATAGCGGATCCTGGTCCTCGCAGAACACGACTATGAACCTATGGGAAACGTCCAGAGCGGAGCCTGGTCCTCGCAGAACACGGCTATGACCCCGTGGGAAGCATCAAGAGAAAAATTCCTGGTCATGTTGAACGTGGCTTATGTCAATCCTGACCTCGTGGGAAACGTCCAGAGTGGATCCTGGTCCTCGCAGAACACGGCTATGACCCCATGGGAAGCATCCAGAGCGGAGCCTGGTCCTCGCAGAACACGGCTATGACCCCGTGGGAAGCATCCAGAGCAAAATTCCTGGTCACTTTGAATGCGGCTTATGTCAATCCTGACCCCATGGGAAACGTCCAGAGCGGATCCTAGTCCTCGCAGAACAAGGCTATGACCCCGTGGGAAGCATCCAGAGCAAATTCCTGGTCACGTGGAATGCGGCTTATGTCAATCATGACCCCGTGGGAAACGTCCAGAGCGGAGCCTGATCCTCGCAGAACACGGCTATGACCCCGTGGGAAGCATCCAGAGCAAATTCCAGGTTCCGTGGAACACGGTTAAAGTTAATCTTGACCCCGTAGGAAACGCCCAGAGCAACTCCTGACTCTATGAAATACGGATAATGGCAACACCATCAATCACTTACAGGTCCTCTCGACCCGTAAGGAAGAAAACTCTCTTGTAAGATCCTTACGACTTAAAAAGAGAAAACGCGCTTAAGAATCCTCATGATTCCGAAGGAGAAAATACACCTACGAGATCCTCTCGACTCGTAGGGAGAAAATTCTTCATGAGACCTTCACGGCTCATGAAATTGAAAAGTCTTAGGCAGCAGATCTGAACCTGCTTTCTAAGCCATCACTACCTCTCGAAGAATTCAAAACAGGATGTTCACTCTATCATCTGCAGGCTATGCTTACTAAAGTGACATGCTGACAACAAAGAAAAGAAGAAAGCAAAGAGATAACACAAGACATTGCTAAAGAAATGTATCTTTTATTCATAAATTCAATTGGGTACAGAATACATTTTATGAAAGAATAAAAAAATGGATACATTTTATTCAAAATTACAAATGGTACAAAAACAATTATTGAGAGGGAAGCACTTTCAATAGTCCAATCAGCCGCTCGCGCACTTCCCTCGGCCCCTTTTCTTGGTCAGTTGCTGCGGCCAACTCTGTTTTGACTTGGGCTCGTTGCTGCAAGTAGAACGAAAGTTGCTCTTCGACGGCCCGCTGAGCTGCCCCATGATTCTATGCATCCCGCTCGACGATGTCGAGCTTCTGCCTCAGTGTTAGCCCGTCAGAGATGCATCGCAGAAGGCCTTCAAAGATAGCTTTCAACAGTGCAGCATTTACATCAACCTGAGCATGCAGCCGGGCAAACTCGCTTGAAGTCTCTTCGCACTCCTTACATTTTAAGGCCGACGCTTGTTCAAGATGACGGAAGTAGGGAGTGCTCTGCTTGACCCACGCAGCCCGCTGGGTGTTCACAGCCAGGACCTCTGGAGCAGGGCTTCCGACCTCGAGCTCATGCAGGCAAGCCTCAATTTTCCTGCAGTGATTAACCCAAGACTCAACGATGCCCTCACTATGAAAGTTCATGAACATCGCCAGCATAGGATTAACCTCCGCGGCAAAATCCGCAGCGCATGTGGGAGTCTCCACGTCAAGCTCCTCGATGTAGTCGCTCAACATGCACAGACTATTCACAGCGCCTTAGGAAGATGAACGTCGAGAAAAGGGGCCTGCAGGCATTATGATTTGAGACTCAAACGGAGCTGAAGTCGATATCACCGCTGCAAAACAAATCACAGTCAAATGACGGTTCAAGAAATAGAAGAGGTTAATGAACAATGGAGTTTACTATACCGGCTGCAGCAGGTGGCAAGGCCGGAAGTACCAGTGGCGCAACTGTTCTTTCGTCTCCTCCTCCGATCTGTAGTGCTGCAATCAAAACAAAGAAGAATTAGAAATGATTTGGCTGCTCGTAAAAGAAGAGACATTAGCTGAAGGCTGTACTCACCAGCGCCACTAGATGAGGCAATTTCTGACTAGAAAGAGAAGTGTGGGTGTAGCACCTGATACAGGTGATCAAAAAGGACTCCTGCAAGGACACAGTAATGTAATGTCAGTACATAAAGTATACAGCCTACAATGAAACTGATGGGTCATAAATCTGCACCTTCCAGCATTTGAAATGGTACGAGAGAAGGTAGAGGAGCGGTCACCGTTAAGGCAGCAACTGGAGATGCTTTCTCGTGTGGCACAACCCCAACGCTCATCACACCTGCATTAGAAATAAGAGAAACGTTGTCAAAAAGAAATTAAAATGGATTGCAGAATAAAGAGGAAAGTAATGACCCAAAATCTACCTGGTGAGTCGCCGGTCGAGACCGCGACAAGGGCGTCACTGGAGGCAGCAAATGCTTCACCCTCCTCTATTGGAATGGTCTCGCCACCCGTAGCCTCATCCCCCGATTCCACGAGAATCGTCGTGACACTCGCAGCACCCGGCAACGGCAAGGAGCCTCAAAGGGAAAGAGCGACGATTGGAGCAGTGCCCGACTCTTGAGAAAGAGTGGCTACCTCAGGCTCGGCGAGTGTAGCCATCTCACCCACTGCTACCTCGGGCTCGGCGATTGTAACCATCTCATCTACCGCTACCTCAGGCTCGGCGATTGTAGACGTCTCACATACCGCTACCTCAGGCTCGGTGGTTGCCCCTACGACACCCACCACCTCCTCAGCAAGACTCGGTCCTGCTAGATAGGATATATGAGAACCTAAAAATTAAAACTTTGACAGAAGAACCCAATGTCATGTTACCTTGAGTCGATTTTTTGATTGCTTCACGAGCGGCACGTGCTTCCTATCTGTGGACGGTGGACAAGGCAGCCGAAGCATCCTCTGAAGGAGTAGGGGCAGGGGTAGCGGTGCTCGAACCTGCACCCGCGGCCAAAGCGACACTACGCCCCCTTACCGCGTGCATTTTACGCTTCCTTTCCGCTCGGGCTGTGAGAGCGGATCTTCTAGAAGCCTCCATCAATAGGATGTCATCGTCCACGCCAAGGGTAACCTCTGGAGCCGTTATGGCATCCGTCATCGGTCGTTTAAGTAAGGCCTCTTTCGGCAGTGCTGAGGAGGCCGGGACTTCGATGGCCGGCCCCGGAAGCATCTCCGCATCACCTTGCGGGATTGGCATTGTAGTCTCTGCGATAAGATAAGGAGGGGGTCATATTGTCCATAAGAAAAGAGAATGAAGACGTGGTGAGCCGAAATATAGCAATGCCCAGCGAAGCGCGAATCCTCTCCTCCTCCTCAAAGGTCCTAAGGGAAGCCGCGAGAGCCTCTTCAGTGGAAATGCCTGTTAAAGAAGGAAAAGTGTCAGTCAAAACATGATAATAAAGATATAATGCAATGTCAAAAACTACGGCTGATATTTACTTGATTGCGCGAGGATGGCCAGTCCCGCTTTGTGGCTTGCTGATCGCACAGAAGCTGCAATAGCAGCCTTGAGGTCGGTATCGTCCAGCGCTATGAATAGACCCTCGTTGGTCTCATATTCACCCAAGCCCTCACTATAAGGAGCATGAGGATCCTGACCAAATACAACGTCGGCAGAGAGGATCGACTTCTTCTTCCTCTTCTGTGAGCGAGCTCCGGTCGCCGCAAGCACAAGTTTACGTTTAGCGGGCACCTTAGGGCGACGAGTCCCGATATCTGAACCTATTCCAGAATCGGGGGAAGCTGCAGTCTCCTTTTTTACAAGTGCCCGGGGTATCGGTAGCTCAGGCCTGTCGTGCGGAACTTCGATCACGGCAGCTTCTCTTAGCGGAGGGGGGACAATAGTCCGTCGCTTCAAAGGGACGTTTCGATCACCAGCAGGGGGTGCACCTTTGCGATCGAGCAGCAGTCGCTTCTCCTTCCTCATAACGGCGCCCATTGAATGTTGGTACCAGGCCACATGTACATTAAGGGCCTTCGGGACACAGCTCGGTTTGCTGATAAAGAAGCTGGACCCTGTGTTCAAGCACATGAAATGATGCAGCACGCTTCGCATTCCCTCTTCGGTAGCAGCAGGTTCTGCCAGGAAAGGCTCAAGTGGGACGCCCTGATTGTAACTCAGCTGCTGGGCAAAACGATGCGGGTTGTATCTCATGAATAACGCCGCATCATTTTTCCTGAATACGAGTAAACCCGGCCTGATGGAGTACAAATGAAGAATCTCCCGGGCTTTCAACACAGAGGCCCCGTCTTTAAAGATATCTTGCAATGGCAGCACCGCTTTTGAAGTTTCCTGGCCAATGGTCAAGACTTTGTCTGTGAAAGACATACCATCTCCAACTGTGTGCGGACGAAGGAGCAAGTCCCTAGCTTCCCGCAGTGACGGACTCACGATGAAGGCGTCAACCAGCCGCATTATCCGAGGGAACTTGCATCTGTCATAAAAAGAAGGTCTCTTTGGATACCGAAGACCCCAAGCACGTGCAGCTCCATCCATGAAGTGAAGTAATGCATTGGGAAGTTGGAAGGATGCACCCATGGTTCAGTGGTATCCGCTGCTAAGCTGAGGCCGTGATATAGGTGGGCTAACCCGGCGATCCCGATGGCCACTTGTATTCCGGCAACCATGCGATGCGCGGGGTAGAAGACAGAAGGCCTCATGTAACGAGGATGCATAGGAAGCGCGAACCAGCTTAACCATAAACTGAGAAACCCGAGAAAGAAAGCTTCCTCATCAATGCCCGGAGCAGTGATTTCTGACAGGGGGATGATCGCGACGTCAGGAAGAAAGAAACCCTTTTGATCAGCTTTCAGTATTGGCCGACGGTCCAAGCCAAAGCCGAAAGGATCATCAAGTTCAGCAAACTTTTCTCCTTGTCGCGACAAAATTTCTGGGCGAGGAAAATAGGCAATGAAGTCCGCAAAGCTGACCCCCCGGCCTCCGGATTCAAGAAAGAGGCTCTCATACATGTTCAACACCTTTATCAGACTTGGGAACTGGTGCTGAATGACATTCTCTAGGGTAAGACCCGTCACCACTGATTTGGTGGCAAAAACATATTCATCCCGAGGAAGCAGCTTCTCATAGTGCTCCCTCCTAACTGGTAAACCAGAAACCTCAGCAAATTCTTCTAAGGAAATGGAGACCTCTCTATCCAATAAGAGGAAGGTATGGGTCGGGATGTTCCACTGCTCCAAAAACGCCTTGATCCACCATGTAGGAGGTGCAGAATACCGGAACAAGGAAGCGTAGACCGCAGGGTATAAGCCAAGCTTCAGCAGCTACGATTTCTTTGCCGATAAGATATATCGGGCCCACTGCAAGTATCCGGCCGGATGACGGGGAGTTAGCCCGATGTTGTAGGGTTTTCCCCAAGGGCGCGACTCTCCCTGACATATGCGCCGCCCTAGGGTGTCTAAATCCACCGGCGGCTGCACGGGTACTACGGCAATAGAAGGCCGAAGGAGACCTTCTGAAGTCCAATTTACCTCATCTACAGTATAATTGATCGGGGGTGCATCGGCGTAAGGGATCGCAGAGATAGGCTCCGAAGGCGTCACACAAGAAAAGCTCCGGTGGCCTCTGATAATTTGATCACACCATCTACCCCACAGGTGAAGATTCTTGTATTCCGGGTCGTGGTCTCTGATTAGCACAAGAACCTCTCGGTCTACAAGCGCCTCGGGAAATCCGCCTTCTGAGCGAAAGAACGGAAAAGAAGTGTCGAAAGACATGTCGCCTGCACGAAAATGGACAAAAATCAACTGTCAGTGCTATAATTTTATTTAAATTCTGACAATTGGTACTTTAGAATTTGTACCACACTGCAATATAGTGGAAAGGGGGCCAAAGAGGGACCCAAAAAATCTAGATGACAATTCATCAATTAATAAAACAGCGTCATCATTTGATGAGACTGTTAATTAAGTGAGGAAATCCTCAAAAAGAAATTCTCATTAAATGAGAGATTTCTCGGTCAGAGAAGTAAATCTCCCTTTGAGAGCAATGCTCTGTGACAGAGTGACACTTGTCAAACTCTTATCATGAAGGAATAAAAATTCCTCAAGAGCCTTGCTCTGAAAAAAATGATGATGAAATAATCCATTAGAAAAAAATTGAAATCAATTTTGAATTAAAAATTCTGGGATCTTCAAGATCCATGAACAAACTCTTAAGAGTTCTTCGTAAGAGATTAAAAAAATAATCTACATGTTATCAAAAGAGCAAAACTCTGTTCATGGGCTAAGAAACCCTAAGAAAAGATCTTTTTAGATCTATAGGTTCAAGAGAGCAAAGCTCTGTTGATGAAATCCTAACAGGGTTTTCTTTAGATCAAAGATCTATGAAAAGCAAGATACTGTTAATGGGTAAAACCCTAGAACTCTAAAATGATTTAATCTTTACCTAAGTTTTGGCAGAGTTTTGACTCTTAAAATTTCTTAAAATGAAGAGCTATGCTCTGAGTAAAAATTCTCAAAAGAAGAAGATGAACAGAATCATCTAAAGGACCAAAGGTCCTATTTATAGGCATTGAAATGCCTTTTCAACTTCTGAGTTGATCCAAGGGCGCAGATACTGCCACTGCTGCACTCACATGTGGGCCACGTGAGCGCAACGGTGGGGGGACATTTGTTTCCCCCAATCAGAGCAAAACTCTGTTTGAAATTCAAATTTCAAAATTGAAGCGACGCTTCAGATGCAGCGCCAGGTGCGCTGTGCCCTAATCAGCGCACCATGTGTGCGCTAGCGCTAGGTGCGCCGCCACGTGTCAAACACGGGTGCGCTAGCGCCAGGTGCACTGCGCTCTCAGCAGCGCACCACGTGTAAGACATAGGTGCGCTAGCGCAAGGTGCGCTGCGCTCTAAGCAGCGCACCACGTGCAAAGCACGGGTGCGCTAGCGCTGGAATTAAAAAACTCCCCACCGTTAGATCAAAAGATCTAATAATAATGATAAATCATTAAGTAATCAGAATTAAATTCTGTTATGGAAAGATTTTTCAATCTTGTTAAAAATAAGAAGATTGCCTTCCGTAAAACAGAAACCCTAGGATCAAAAATCCAATGGTGGGGAAACATCCCCAAATCAATCAGAGAAAGATCTCTTTAACTGATTCAACAAATTAGCTTGCCCTATATAAAGGCCCCAAGACTTCAAGTCTGAGATAGAGAAACCCCCCTCCCCTAAATTTTGAGAAACTCAAAGATAAAGAGCAAGCTCTTGCAAGAAGATATTTCTTCAAGGTAAAGATGATGGATGATGAACACAGAGATGAAATCATCTCATAGAAAGAAAAATTTATTTCTTCAAAAATATCATAGATCTACAAGACAAAAAGTCTTTCACAAAAGAGATCAAAAGATCTCATCATAAAATAAAAGAAGAACATAATTCTTCTCACAGATCATGGATCAAAGGCAAAGCCCTTTCATCATCATAAGAGATTGGAACTGTCTCCTGCAAAATAAGAACTGCTGTTCTTAAATCTTGAGACAAAGTCTCTTTTAAAAAAACATAAATTTGTTCCCAGATCATAAAATTGATCAGATGCGCTTTGCGCTTTTGAAATGCGCCTTGCGCTCTTGAACTGCGCTTCTGCGCTCTCTGAACCGGCGCTCAGGGCCAAATGCGCCACGTGTCAACCACGTATGCGCAAATTAACAACTTGCGCTTTGCGCTTCTGAAATAGCGCACTGTGCTCATGGGCTGGCGCTCAGCGCCAAGCGCACCACGTGTCACTCACATGTGCGCCACTAAATTGAAAGCGCAATGCGCTCAAGGACTAGCGCTCGGCGCTCATAAATTGGTATCATGCGCTCATCATCTAGCGCCTAGCGCTGAGTGCGACACGTGTCCCTTACATGTGCGCTACTTGGCAGTAGCGCACTGCGCTCTTTGACTGGCGCTGAACAGTCGAAAATATTGCATTTTTAACACATCAATTTCCCTACTATTTGCAATCATCTAAAGGTGTTCGGTATGACTATATCATATATTGGTAATTTATCTGTAAAATACCAAATAACATGTATTATATGTATAACCAACATTTTGAGGGAAATTGTGTGTATATTATTGTATGCATAATCTTTGTATATCGCAACACTTGTCTCGAGATTGTGTGCAGGAAATTCCAGGGAAAAGAGCCGGAAGTGCTAAAAGTGCTGATAAAAATACGCCAAGTCCAAGACTTGTGATCTGGTAGTAAACAAGAAAATATAAAAATATTCCAGACATTAGGAAATAGCCCTAAAGCCATCAGAAGAGTACCCTGGAAGTTTCATGCAAAGTTGCCACCAAACGACCGCAGATCCGCGGCCGAATGGGCCTATTCGCGGCGGATCCGCGGCCACGTGGACACGTCAGCGGCAGAACACTATGTCAGAAGTCTCCTTTCAGTAGCCAAACTTCTTCAAGATACTTCATTCTCCAGAGATCTCCAGAAGCTTCCTTTCTAACAGCCAAGCTTCTTGTTCAAGCCTAATACCACCAAGCTTCTCAAGCAAGCTAGCTAACTGTCTAAATCTAGAAGCTTCCTTCATAATTACCAAGCTTGCAAGAGAAGCTAAGCTAGCTAAAGGAAGCTAAACTTAATCAAGCTTCTAGGGGAAGCTAAAGAAGAAGGCTATATAAAGGGACCCAAGGCTTCATAACAAAGGTTGTTCAACAATTCCAAACACAAGTTGAGTGACACAACTTGTGCATCCAAACCCTAGCAACAAATCATCAATAAATAAGAATTTGTAATCATAATTCTTCATCATCACTACCAATTGGATCGATTCCTACGAGCCTCTTTACAAATCTTGATAACTCATTCGATTTGGATATCATCTTGACAATTTTTGATTCTTGATTCTTGATCTTTATTTTCTTGATAATTCTTGAAACTAAATTTCACAGTTCTTGAACAATTTTCTTTTATCCTTTAATTTTCAACTCAACTAAAATAAGATCAATCGAATCACAATTTCCTTGTGGACGATCCGCACTCGCAAACGAACCTACAATTGACACCGTTATTGATTGCGGTTTACAAATTTCTTTAGTTGTGATCTTTACACTTTTCTAAACACGACATCGAAATCGATTATCAATCAAATGGGGCCATTTCCGGGGATCATGTGCTAATTTGTTCGTTTTTGAAATTTGAGTTGAAAAATTTATTATTCCATCAGTTTTTAGATCAAAATTCGTAACAAGCACTTAACGATTTGTTGTGATTTGTTGCAAGGAGATCTAGAATCTGTGGAGTAAGAGGAAAATTTTTCTGAATATTCCAGAGAGTTCAGTGAAGGTACAGGTGCATCTGCACAAAATTTTATGCAGATATCACAACAACTGACCACGCTCCCACGTTCGGAGTGCGCCTATTGCGGCGGTTCCGCGGCCTGATCGAGGTTTTGCTGCATCAAAACTCTCTGGTATATTTTGAACTTTCTTATCTCCTCTCTACTCTGCTCCATTAACCAATTTCTGCAAGTTTCTTTGCAAAAATTCGCAGCGCCGCAAAAAGAAAAATTGTGCGTGTTTGATCTTGGTTGTTTGCATTTTTAATACGGAAATTAAGGGGCAAAGGCCAAATTCAGATTAGGTGGGGAGTTCATTACCCTTCCTAAGCCCCAAAAATCACAAAACTGCATCCGCATCACCCTCATTAACTAAAAAATATCTAGACATGACTCTAAGGACCGTCGCGCTCACCTAGGACAGAAGGAGGTCATGGGTAATCTATTGCTTATCCGCGTTTCGTTTGTGGTGTTTAAGACAAGTGTGTCTAAGGCAAGGGGTTACTTAATTAGGCCCACTACTTACGTAGTGGAGAACCTCCCACTTACCTGGTACTTACCTGGCCACAGGAGAGGCAAAGAGGCAGTAGAGGATTTATCTTGCGACTTGTCTTCTGGAAGTCTAGGAGCAGTCTAGAGACTTGACCTAGGTGACCACTAGATTTAGGGTTGCTTGTGCATTGTTTGTGATTTGGTTTTTCAAAAATCCGTATCTTTTTCAAACCAAACACCAACTCATCTTTTCCTTAATTATCACTCAATGCTGCTGCTTGTGCTAAACCATTTAGTGCATGCTCGGCTGGACACGGGATTCTAGTGCTCATCTTGTCCGCGTTCCTCCCATCGACTCCGAAGTCGGTATTTCTATGTCTACTTTTTCTTTACCCACCACCACACCCACTTCGATAGACAATTCTCCATCGAACTTCTTTAACACTACTCTGCCACCGTCCGCAGGTGCGCAGAATCCGCTCCGTATCTCTCTCCAAGAGAGATGCTACCCTATGCGAGGTCCTCTTTCGATCTGTCTCGCCATTCCACCAGTCAATGAGGACAATTTTGAAATCAAACCACAATACATCAATCTTCTACCAAAATATCACGGTCTCGAGTTTGAAGATGCATATGTCTTTATTACGAAATTTGAAAATGTATGCGCTATGATGGGTACTTCACAGCTTTCTGTGGATGCTATGTGTCTATGTCTTCTCCCATTTGCTTTGTGCGATATAGCCGAGAAGTGGCTTTATAACACAACTTCTATTTCAAACTGGGGAGAATTCGTAACAGCATTTCTTAAGAAATTCTACCCCAATCATAAAACAGCTCGAGTCCGTAGCGAAATAAATCAATTCACCCAGCTTCCAAATGAACCATTCTCGAAATGTTTTGAACGCTTCAAGGATCTGTTAGTTCAATGTCCATATCACGGAATTCCTAGATGGGATCTGTGCAAAATCATACATGAGGGCATTAATCCTACCACAAAACAGACCCTTGAATCTATGTGTCAAGGCACCTTCATGACTAAAGATGATGGTGAAGCCTGGAGATTTTTAGAAGATTTCGCTGAAAAATCTTTACAGTGGGAGAGTGTAAGTCAACCATCGTCTAGGGGTGGTAATCACCAATCTGATGTTTCCATAGGAGTTAGAGCTGAAATGTTAGCAATGCAAAAGAAACTAGAAACTATGGAAAATAAATTTTTAGCGGCCGCTCTAAATCAGATGTCACTCTCCAAAACTGTCTGTGGATGCTGTTCTGATCCATCACATCTTACGGAAGAATGTCCATTGAATTCTCCGTTTCAAGGTCATGAGCATATCAATGCTGCTTTTCAACAAAGACCTAGGAACGATCTGTTTTCTTCTACTTATAATCAGGGTTGGAGGAACCACCCTAACTTTGCTTGGAACAAATCACAAAATCAAAACATAGTTCCAAACCAAAACAACTTTCAAAGGGGTCCTCCACCACAACAGCAATCACTTCAATTGAGTCAGCACCCCTACCAATTACAAAACTTTCAAAATCCGGCCAACACTTCTGCACCACATGAAAACTCTTTGCAAATGGCCGGTACTGATAATTCTTCTGCACTCGAACGAACCTTGGATACTTTTATGAAACAATCCATCCAAGTGACGGCAAATTTTCAATCTTCCTTCGATAATATGATGAAGAGCATTGTCTCTCAAAATGAAAATATTAAATCGATGGAAGCACAAATTGTCCGTATAAATGCCGAATTGAGTGCTAGAGAGAAAGGGAAACTTCCAGCTCAACCTTTACCCAAACCTGGCTATTCACATCATGTGAACGCTATCACCATGTTGAGATCTGGAAGAGTTCTTGACAACCATGTCGGTGAAAAGATTGATAATAATGAAGAATCAATCGATGATACCCCGGCTGAGACATTTCCTTCCACTTCTACTTCTACTTCTGACCCCAGTTCGTCTACCCCACCATTTTCTTCCGAGCCTATTCTCCGTTTTCCTTAAGGCTCGAACCCTCAGCACACCTCTTCTAGTCCACCAAAGACGATCCCCACTCCTATTCTTAGATCATTCCTACCCACACGATCTTCTCCAGTGTTGGACCCCGACCTTATTGCTAAAGCTCCTTATCCGAATAGGTTAAGGGGAAACAGACCAAGTCCGCAAATGGAGAAGATCACTGAAATCTTTAAATAGGTTAACATCAACATCCCTCTTCTAGATGCTATCCAACAAGTCCCCGCTTATGCGAAAATTCTCAAAGACTTGTGCACTAAGAAGAGGAAGACTCAAGTACCAAAGAAGGTATTCATATCAAAGACTGTAGACACAGCTTTTCCCCAACAATTACCTAGGAAACGTAAGGATCCTGGCTATCCTACTATTTCTATTTCTATTGGGGATAAACACATTAACCGTGCTCTACTTGACCTTGGCGCAAGTGTTAACCTGCTTCCTTTCTCAGTTTATGAGCAGTTAGGGATCGGAGAGTTGAAACCAGCCCACTGCACTCTCCAGATGGCCGACCGATCAATCACCAAACCTAGGGGTGAACTGGAGGATGTGTTGATCAAAATCGGGAAATTTGTATTCCCTGTGGACTTTATTGTACTCGATACACAGCCTATAGCAAACCCACGGAATCAAATTCCGGTGATCCTTGGTCGCCCCTTTTTGGCCACTTCCAATGCTATAATCAACTGTCGTAACGGCTCTATGACCCTATCCTTTGGGAAGATATCAATTGAGCTGAACAAGTTGGGAAGTGTACCCTCCGAACCTACTGCTCAGCTCTGTTCTGTCGAATTAATGGATGTCGACAGCAGCGAATTTGACGAGCCTCATGATACTGATCTAGACTCTTTTCATATGTTGTTGTGTGGCCCAACTATGTATCATACACATACGGACACTTCCACCGAGTTGTCCGGGTCAAAAACTAACACTGATTATGAACCGTTTTTGGAGTCTGAAGATCACCCCGTGCTTTTTGATGACATTATTCTTCGGGGTATCGATGAAAGTTTTGAGGAAATCTTCGCTGATGAACTCGCATTTTTAAAAGACACGGGTGTTGAGATGAATCCACCTCAATACAAAGAAATTGAACCTCCACCCCTTCTTCTGGACTACAAAGAGAATGCGAGTAATCCATCGCAATCACTGTGTCGTCTCTCCAAAACGAGACGCAAACACATTCTTTCACACCACTTATCTTTTCCCCACTTCTTCTTAGCTCTTTTCAACTTGTCTTTCACCAACCGGTGCACTACACAGATAAAATCTTCGAATGGTTGGTGTTGACTTTCGGTCTTTGCAAAGCTTGGCATTAACCAGTAACTTTGACCCCCTCTTGTGATTTTCAAAGCATAATATTATTTAACTCAAGTTTGGGGGGGTATATTTCTGGCTCTTGAAAAGAAAAATTTTCCACAAAATGTGGAGCCAAAAATAAAGGTTGGAGGAGGATTTTCACGATCATATTTATTGCCCCCGTTAATAAATTTACTCCCAAGCGTACAGGTTTTTGAGCCTTAACAGAAGACAACAGTGAGGACACTGTTGAAAACAAGTTTGGGGGAGGTTTGTGCTTATTTACGTATTACTTTGCATCATACTTTGCATAAGCACAACACAAAACATATAAAAAAATTGTACATAAATAAGATAATAAAAGATTAGATAGTGAAAAATTACATCCAAAAGATTAGAAAAATTTAAGAAAACCAAGAAATTTAGAAGTTTTCTTAAACGAAACAAGTTATAAGTAGTTATGAGCCGTTGTCCCAAGGGTTAGTAAGATGAAGGAAGTCACTAATCTGAGGATAAAAATAAGTCTGAAAAATAATTCCTATTCTGAAAGCCAAACATTTGAATGTTGATACCCTACTATACGCACTTACACACGTCTTGAAACTCGGGATAGCTGAGGATACCTTGAAATGCTCTTGTCTAAAAGCCAAAGTATGAAGGAAATAAAAAATGAAAAAGATAAAATGGTGTTAAGAAAAAAATGAACACTAGTTTTGTTATCACCAAGGCAGCTATTCACCGTCGGAAGCCGGAAAGACTGGACGTCTTGCCTGAATCTGGGGGCAGATGCTAATTGGTGCTAACCGTCCACCTCTCCGAAGATGCCAAGTTGATTTATGGCACCGTGTATCGAAGGTTTAAACGGATGCGGCCGATGTAGCAGACTTCGTCATATTCCTCCTCGTTTGAGGGGTTTTTGATTATAGGGGACGCTCTTCCCTGCAGGCGCAAGCCTATGCAGTTAAGTACGCTACCGCATCGTGGTAACAACTTTCACCTTCTCCATTTGGTCACTTCGTGTCGTGGGTGTTTGTTTTGTGTTTGGTTGCCCTTGGATTGTATACGGAGACTAAGTTATGTTGTCGCCCGTAGGGCGTGGACTAGTCCAAATCCATATCTTTCTTAGATTTGGGTTCGGGGGTTGCGTTTAAGGATACGTTAGCCTCATTTGAGACTAAGATCAACTTAAACGTTTTTTAAGGATACGTTAGTCTAATTTTAGACTAAGATCGACTTAACGGGATCGTTTAGATCCGACAAGAGAGCAATTGGGCTCTATTGTTTAGTTTAATGACCTTGCGGTCGATAATTAGTTTAAGAACATTACGGTCCATTGTTAGTTTTAAGACATTGCGGTCGAGGTTAAGGACATCATAGTCCGTGGATTTAAGGACTCCACAGTCCGATATTAGTTTTAAGACATCACGGTCGAGGTTAAGGACATCATAGTCCGTGAGTTTAAGGACCTCACAGTCTGGCGTTAGTTTTAAGACATCACGGTCGAGGTTAAGGACATCATAGTCCATGAGTTTAAGGACCCCACAGTCCGTCGTTAGTTTTAAGACATCACGGTCGAGGTTAAGGACATCATAGTCCATGAGTTTAAGGACCCCACAGTCCGTAGAATGTATGGTTGTCGGGACCAGTCACCTCTCTGACGACATTGAAGGATTACAACGACAGATATCAGAGGAGTGAAGAGATGTACCCTCGAATCGGGTGTAAATTGATTGGTAGAGCAGATGAGCTCAGTTCAATTTAAATTGAGGACTTATGGCCAGAATTGGGCTAAGTCCAGTTAAAAATGATTAACATTTTTATTTATGTTCTGCCTGTTAGGCTTTTATTTGGGCTCCGCTCTTTTAATAATGCCAAGTATTGGGCTCTCACATTGGATTCAATTAAATGCATAGCATTTATCAGGAGCAAAATGGTGTTCATATAGTGCGCCACGTGGCGCGTCAGGCGCTTTGTGCCAATTAAAGAGCGCATTGCGCTAGCGCATGTAAAGGTGACACGTGTCGCGCTCAGCGCTAGGCGCCGGTTTGTTAGCGCACTGCGCTTTTAATTCATGAACGCGCTGCGCTGGTTCGTGGGTGCGCCAGTGAATGACACGTGGCGCGCTTGGCGCTAAGCGCCAACCTAAGAGCGCAGTGCTCTATTTACAGGAGCGCAAAGTGCAAGCTGTGTCTGTGGTTGACACGTGGCAGGTTTTGGCGCTGTGCGCCGGTTCAATGAGCGCAAAGGCGCAGTTCAAGAGTGCAAAGCACTTTCCATTAGCGCAAAGCACATCAGATCAAATTTAAGATCAAAGAACATGATTTTTTTGTTCTTCAAAGGAGGCCTTGCCTCAAGATCCAAGAACCAAAGTTCTTATTCTTAATCAAAAGGCTCTTCCTTTATAGATCAAAAGATCTGTGGATGAAGTAAAGTACTTCTTTATTTTAAGGATTGGATCTTTTAATCCTCTATATTTAATTAAAGATCTTGGTCTTTTTTATAGATCTAAGATCTTTTTAGAAGTGGATTCTTCTTTTTTAATGAGATGATTTCATCTCTGTTATTCAAAAATTAATTCTTTACCTTTAAAGATGAAGAAATGATCTTCTTTCTTCAAAGGCTTGCCTTTCTTTCTCTTTTTGTTTTTTCTCAAAGCTTGCAAAGGGTTTTTTCTATCTTCTTCTGTATTCTCTCTATCCTTTTCTTTTTCTCTTTTTTTTTATTTTAGAAAGAAGGACCATTGATCGTTGGGACCCATCACCTCTCCGACGACACTGAGAGATTACAGTGCCATATATCGAAGGTGTGGAGGGATGTACCCTTTGAAGCATGTCTCATTCAGGGGGGAAGAACAGGCTGGAGCTTAAGCTTCTCGCTGCTGAAAAGGCTTCTTTGCGTTCGCGCATGTGCGTCGCACGTGTTGGGCGTATGTGCGTCGCACGTGTTGGGCGCTCATATTTGCACGTAGCGCACATGGAGCTTGCGCATATGCACATTATAGAGGGGAGCAAGCTCCTATGGAGAACGAGTCTCCTTTGAATATTCTCATGTGTGCGCACGTGCGTTGCACGTGGTGCGCGCATGGCGGGCACACGTGCGTTGCACGTAGCGCACATGGCGCTTGCGCATTATGGAGAGAAACAGGCTTCTATATATGGAGAACTAAGCTCCTATGGAGAACTAAGCTCCTTTTAATATTATTGAATATTCTCATGTGGTGCGCACGTGCGTTGCACGTGTTGCGCGCGCGGCGGGCACATGTGCGTTGCACGTAGCGCACATGGCGCTTGCTCATATGCGCATTATGGGGAGAAGCAGGCTTCTATATATGGAGAACTAAGCTCCTTTTAATATTATTGAATATTCTCATGTGGTGCGCACGTGCGTTGCACATGGTGCGCGCGTGGCGGGCACACGTGCGTTGCACGCAGCGCACATGGCGCATTATGGGGAGAAGCAGACTTCTATATATGGAAAACTAAGCTCCTATGGAGAACTAAGCTCCTTTTAATATTATTAAATGTTCTCATGTGGTATGCACGTGCGTTGCACATGGTGCGCGCATGGCGGGCACACGTGCGTTGCACGTGGTGCGTGCATGGCGGGCACACGTGCGTTGCACGTAACGCACATGGCGCTTGCGCATATGCGCATTATGGGGAGGAGCATGCTCCTATCTTAGAGAACTAAGCTCTTATGGAGAACTAAGCTCCTTTGAGTATTGAATCTTTTGAGGATTGAACTCTACCCTCTCTAAGAGGTATACCCTCTTATTTATATGGGAGTTGTAGAGAAGCCATCTCTCCTTTTCCCGATGTGGGACTAAAAATGCATTCCCCGTGTAGTAGAGCATTACTTTAGATTACACGTGCATAGCACATTTGCTCATAACTTTTGATCTCGCATGAATTATGAGGCCCATAATATATCAAATCGAAGGATTTTTCGAGACACTTTCGATACCATCAAAATTTAGCTGTTTCTCATTCCGGAGTTTGTCAAAATACAGCTCGGAAAATACTGGTTCGCATCTTCTTCCTTAGATCACATATGCATAGACATTTGCTCATAATTTTTTTATCCCGGATGAATTATGAGGCCCATAATATATCAAATCGAAGGTTTTTTCGAGGTTCTTTCAATACCATCAGAATTTAGCTTTTTATCATTCTAGAGTTTGTCAAAATACAGCTCGGAAAATACTGGTTCGCATCTTCTTCCTTAGATCACATGTGCATAGACATTTGCTCATAACTTCTGATCCCGGATGAATTATGAGGCCCATAATATATCAAATCGAAGGTTTTTTCGAGATGCTTTTAATACCATCAGAATTTAGCTGTTTCTGATTCGGGAGTTTATCAAAATACAGCCCGAAAAATACAGGTTCATATTTTCTTAAGCATATCGCTGTCATTTGATGCCTTGGGCTCTTTTGTGCAGAAATTTTTGGCGGGAACAAATGCCCCCCCACTACTTTACCCACGTAAGTATATACGTGGGTGAAGTAATGCAGAGTAATTCATAGTGTATGACCAGTTTCGGGTTGGTATATAATTTTCAGAATCTTGATCTAAGAAGATAACGAGCGGACACAAGCGTCGTCATTTATCATTGATTTAAATCTCGACTCTTAAGGGGTATAGTCCCAAACCCTCAGCTCCATGAGCCATACCCTTCTATTCCTTTATCTTTTACTCTGACGTGAAGTAGTTTATATGCTCATGAGTAACTTCTCCATTTCAGTGGCATGTAGCTTTAGCAAATGTGGCCCATAGATGGTAGATAACAGTTAATCTTGAACTCTTTATAAGATAGTGATGGCTTAGGAGACAGGGGTAGGATCTGTCACCTAAGACTTTTCAACTTTATGAGCCGTGAGGATCTTATAAAAAAATTTCTCCCTACCGGTCTAGAGGATCCCGTAGGTGTAATTTCTCCTTAAGAATCGTGAGGATTCCTAAGGGCGTTTTCTCTTGAAAGTCGTAAGGATCTCACAAGAGAATTTACTTGCTTATGAGTCGTAAGGACCCACAAGTGATGGGTGAAGTTGTCCTTATCCGCATTTCACAGAGTCAGGGGTTGCCCTGGATACTTCCCACGGGTTCACTGCCGTGTTTGGCGAGGACCAGGCTCCGCTCTGGACGTTTTCCAGAATACCGTAGTTTAAAGACATCGCGGTCGAGATTAAGGACATCATAGTCCGTGGATTTAAGGACTCCACAGTCCGTCGTTAGTTTTAAGACATCGCGGTCGAGGTTAAGGACATCATAGTCCATGAGTTTAAGGACCTCACAGTCCAATGTTAGTTTTAAGACATTACGGTCGAGGTTAAGGACATCATAGTTCATGAGTTTAAGGACCTCACAGTCCAATGTTAGTTTTAAGACATCGCGGTCGAGGTTAAGGACATCATAGTCCGTGGATTTAAGGACTCCACAGTCTGTTGTTAGTTTTAAGACATTACGGTCGAGGTTACGGACATCATAGTCCGTGAGTTTAAAGACCTCACAGTCCGATTTTAGTTTAAAGACATCACGGTCGAGCTTAAGGACATCATAATCTATGAGTTTAAGGACCTCACAGTCCAATGTTAGTTTTAAGACATCACAGTCGAGGTTAAGGACATCATAGTCCATGAGTTTAAGGACCTCACAGTCCGATATTAGTTTTAAGACATTACAGTCGAGCTTAAGGACATCATAGTCCATGGGTTTAAGGACCCCATAGTCTGTGAAATGTGTGGTTGTTGGGACCCGTCACCTCTTTGAAGACGTTGAGGAATTACAACGAAAAATATCAAAGGATTGAAGAGATGTACCCTTGAACCAAAGTAAAATTAGTTTAAGGACATTACGGTCCATTATTAGTTTTAAGACATCACGGTCGAGGTTAAAGACATCATAGTCCATGAGTTTAAGGACCTCACAGTCTAATGTTAGTTTTAAGACATCACGGTCGAGGTTAAGGATATCATAGTCCGTGGATTTAAGGACTCCACAGTCCGATGTTTGCTCTGGATGCTTCCCACGGGTTCACTGCCGTGTTCGGCGAGGACCAGGCTCCGCTCTGGACGTTTTCCACGGGGTCAGAAGTGACATAATCGGCGTTCCACATAGCCAGGAATTTTGCTCTAGATGCTTCCCACGGGTTCACTGCCGTGTTCGGCGAGGACTAGGCTCCGCTCTGGATGCTTCTCACGGGTTCACTGCCGTGCTCTGCGAGGACTAGGATCCGCTCTGGACGTTTTCCACGGGATCAGAAGTGACATAATCCGCGTTCCACGTAGCTAGGAATTTTGCTCTGGATGCTTCCCACGGGTTCACTGGCGTATTCAGCGAGGACCAGGCTCCGCTCTGGATGCTTCACACGGGTTCACTTCCGTGCTCTGCGAGGACCAGGATCCGCTCTGGACGTTTTCCACGGGGTCAGAAGTGACATAATCCGCATTCTACATAGCCAAGAATTTTGCTCTAGATGCTTCCCACGGGTTCACTGCCATGTTCGGCAAGGACCAGGCTCCGCTCTGGATGCTTCACACGGGTTCACTGCCGTGCTCTGCGAGGACCAGGATCCGCTCTGGACGTTTTCCACGGGGTGAGAAGTGACATAATCCGCGTTCCACATAGCCAGGAATTTTGCTCTAGATGATTCCCACGGTTTCAATGCCGTGTTAGGCGAGGACTAGGCTCCGCTCTGGATGCTTCACACGGGTTCACTGTCGTGATCTACGAGGACCAGGATCCGCTTTGGACGTTTTCCACGGGATCAGAAGTGACATAATCCGTGTTCCACGTAGCCAGGAATTTTGCTCTGGATGCTTCCCATGGGTTCACTGCCGTGTTCGGCGAGGACCAGGCTCCGCTTTAGATGCTTCACACGGGTTCACTGCCATGCTGTGCGAGGACCAGGATCCGCTCTGGACGTTTTCTACGATGTCAGAAGTGACATAATCCGCGTTCCACATAGCCAGGAATTTTGCTCTAGATGCTTCCCACGGGTTCAATACCGTGTTCGGTGAGGACTAGGCTCCGCTCTGGATGCTTCACACGGGTTCACTACCGTGCTCTGCGAGGACCAGGATCCGCTCTGGACGTTTTCCACAGGGTCAGAAGTGATATAATCCGCGTTCCACGTAGCCAAGAATTTTACTCTAGATGCTTCCCACGGGTTCACTGCCGTGTTCGGCGAGGACTAGGCTCCGCTCTGGACGTTTTCCACGGGGTCAGAAGTGACATAATCCGCGTTCCACGTAGCCAGGAATTTTGCTCTGGATGCTTCCCATGGGTTCACTGCCGTGTTCGGCGAGGACTAGGCTCCGCTCTGGATGCTTCACACGGGTTCACTGCCGTGCTCTGCGAGGACCAGGATCCACTCTGGATGTTTTCCATAGGGTCAGAAGTGACATAATCGGCGTTCCACGTAGCCAGGAATTTTGCTCTAGATACTTCCCACGGGTTCACTGCCGTGTTCGGCGAGGACTAGGCTCCGCTCTGGACGTTTTCCATGGGGTCGGAAGTGACATAATCCGCGTTCCACGTAGCCAGGAATTTTGCTCTGGATGCTTCCCACGGGTTCACTGCAGTGTTTGGCGAGGACCAGGCTCCACTCTGGATGCTTTACACGGGTTCACTGCCGTGCTCTGCGAGGACCAGGATCTGCTCTGGATGTTTTCCCCGGGATCAGAAGTGACATAATCCGCGTTCCACATAGCCAGGAATTTTTCTCTAGATGCTTCCCACGGGTTCACTGCCGTGTTCGACGAGGACTAGGCTCCGCTCTGGACGTTTTCTACGGGGTCAGAAGTGACATAATCCGCGTTCCACGTAGCCCGGAATTTTGCTCTGGATGCTTCCCACGGGTTCATTGCCGTATTTGGCGAGGACCAGGCTCCGCTCTGGATGCTTCACACGGGTTCACTGTCGTGCTCTGTGAGGACCAGGATCCGCTCTGGACGTTTTCCACGGGGTCAGAAGTGACATAATCCGCGTTCCACGTAGCCAGGAATTTTGCTCTAGATGCTTCCCACGGGTTCACTGCCGTGTTCGGCGAGGACTAGGCTCCGCTCTGGACATTTTCCACGGGGTCAGAAGTGACATAATCCGCGTTCCACATATCCAGGAAGGGTTGACTTTATCCGCCTTTCACGGAGTCGGAATTTGACTCTCGGTCATCCGTACACCGCCGAGTCATGGAACTGGGAGTTGCCGCTATTCCGCTTTACTTGATGTTGTGTCTGCTGCAATGAGACGAACGTCGAGATGATCTCTAGGCTATCTGTGAACCTTCGAGATTTGGCTTCTTCTTATGATGAAACCTGGGGAGGAGTGTGACTCCCTCTTTGTTTGCACCCCTGGATTGTATACAGGGACTGCTGTGATATCACCTGTAGGGCATAAATTTCATTTTTATTTTTCAATTCTTTTAGCGATGCTCTATCATTTCAGCTTTTATATCGCGAGGTCGTGATTGCCCAATAATTTCGGCTATTTTTCGCGGTGCCCAATCATTTCGGCTATTTATTTTATTTTTACTCGCTGATTTTTATTGCGAGTTGCCCAATCATTTCGGCTATTTCGCATGCATACATTTTTACTTGCTGATTTTGTCATAAGTTGCCCCATCATTTCGGCTATTTCGTATGGATGTGTGGCTTGCTGGTTTTTCGCTGCAAGCTTGGAATTAGACACCATTTCGGCATCAGCACCGCTACAACTGGGATATTGCCAGGAGCGAATCATCATTTGCCTCTGTCGATGTCGAACAAAGGTGGCTTAGTAAACAGGGTTAGGATTCTGTCGACTAAGGCTTTTGACTTCATTAGCCGTAAGGGTCTCACAAAGATATTTCTCCCTACAAGTCGTGAGGATCTCGTAGGTGTGTTTTCTCCTTAGAAATCGTGGGGATCCTTAATTAAGTGTATTGCTCCCTTGTGAGTCGTAAAGATCTTACAAGTGGGTTTTCTCCTTATAAGTCGAGAGGACTTATAAGGGTTGTTGACCATATGGACATATCCCTAATCACGGATGAGACTCTGTTAGGGAAATGTTTATTCGCACCCGTGGATTGTATACAAGGGTCAGCATTGAGCCGCTTGTAGGGCAGTAGTGGAGGTGGTGGGGGCTGCTTAAGAACAGGTTCAGATCCCTGTAGCTTAAGACTTTCGAATCTTATGAGCCGTGAGGGTCTCATAAGAGGTTTCTCCTTACGAGTCGTGAGAATCTCGCAAGTGTAATTTCTCCTTAGGAATCGTGAGGATTCCTAAGTGTGTTGCTCCCTTGTGAGTCGTAAGGATCTCACGTGGGTCATTTCTCCCTACAAGGTCGAGAGGACCTTACAAGTGTCTTTTAACGAGATTGCGCCTTTTCGGGTTTTCACAAACACTCGCCGGTAGCCCTGCCGTTTTTACTCACGAAGCCCTTTCGGGTTTTCATCCGTGCCCATTTTACTTATGGACATACCGTTTTCTCTTTTTTTTTATTCTTTTTTTTTCTAACGAGATTGCGCTCTTTCGGGTTTTCACAAGACTCGCCGGTAGCCCTGTTGTTTTTACTCACGGAGCCCTTTCGGGTTTTCATCCGTGCCCATTTTACTTATGGACATACCGTTTTCTTTCTTTTTATTTTTTTTCCTTTTTTATTATTTTTGTACCAGCTTTGGGATGCTGCAATCCGCCGTAGTTTATCGACATCTCGGTCAACAGCTATTTTTAGGACATAGTAATCCGTCATTAGTTTAAGGACGTTTCGGTCCGCTGTTAGTTTAAGGACGTTTCGGTCCGCTGTTAGTTTAAGAACGTTTCGGTCCGCTGCCGGTTACTACTTATAGAGTTTGGGCTTAGGAAGATAGCGAGCGGACATAATCGTCGTCATCTATCATTGACCTAGGCCGTGACTCGTCAAGCGTAGTACTTCTTCAGGAAGCGACCGTTTATTAGCCTGAAGGGCCTTTCGCCATGCATGTCCATGAGTAGATAGGCTCCACCCTGGTAGACCTTGTCTATGATATACGGGGCTTCGTAATTCGGCTCGAATTTCCCTCGTTTAGCACGATTGGGGATCATGGGTCTTTTGACCACTAGCACGAGTTCGCCTTGGTGGAATGTCCTCGGCCTGGTCAATCTTTCATATGAGCGCGTCATCTTTGCTTTATAAGCCTCTAAATTTTGTTGTGCTATGAGCCGGGTTTCATCAAGGGCATCGAGCTCCTCGAGGCGAAGGTGAGCGTTCTCTTCGTCCGTCAGCTCATAATGGACTGCCACTCGTAGAGAGGGTAGCTCTATCTCGAGGGGGAGTACCGCTTCTGTACCGAATACCAATGTGTATGGAGTTGTGTTCGTGGCCGTTTTGAACGTAGTTCGATACGCCCAGAGAGCTTCCTGCAGTCTCTCGTGCCAGTCTTTCTTATTTCGTGACACCGTCTTTTTTACGATCTTCGTCAAGGTCTTATTGAAAGCCTCGGCTAGACCGTTAGCTCAGGGATTATAGACTGATGAATACCTCCAGTCTATGTTATGTTGTTGTGCAAAGCGGCTAATTTTGTGGCTTCTGTAGGCTGGCCCGTTATCGGATATGATTCATCTCGGAGTTCTAAACCGATAAATGACGTATGTCTTGAAGAAATGGAGGATATTCTCCGTCTTCACTTCCCTCAGCGGAACTGCTTCTACCCATTTGGAGAAGTAATCAGTTATCGCCAAAATGAATCGATGTCCTCTGGATGATCTTGGTTCGATGGGGCCGATTATGTCAGTTCCCCACATTTCGAACGGCCAGCTAGCCATCGTTGGATGTAGTGGATTCGGATGCTGATGGATAAAGTCCCCATGGATCTGGCATGAGTGGCATTGCTTCGCATATTCGAGGCAGTCCTGGATCATCGTGGGCCAATAATAACCCATCCGTTTGATCTTCAACTTCATCTTCGGGCCTGCTTGGTGAGAACCGCAGAGTCTGTCGTGAGTTTCCTGAACGACTCTTTTCGCCTCTTCAGGTCCCAGACATCTCAACCACAGAGAATCAAACGACCTCTTGTACAGAGTATCATTGACGAAGGCGAAAGATAGGGCTCGCTTCATGAGCTGATGTCTTGAGGGCGCATCTTCAGGCGTTCGACGGGATTTGAAGTAGTCTATAAAGACTTCTCTCCAATCTTCAACCGTTTCTTGGTCTTTTATTTGCATAGCCATTTGCTCAGTCGCTCCCTTTTCTTCGGATGAATCCGGAGATATTTCCACCGGTGCAAGAACCCGACGGCTTTGCACAACGATCCTCACTTCATTGAGGTTCTCATCGGCCAATTCTTTAGCAAGTTTGGCTAATGTATCCGCTTTGCTATTTTCCGCACGCGGTATGCTTTCGAGGGTGTAGGAAGGAATTTGGGTCGGCAACTGCTGTACTTTCTCGCCGTACTTTACCAACTCTGGTTTGCACGTTTGGTAGTCGCCATTTACTTGACTAACGACCAGTTGGGAGTCTCCGTATATGAGGAGGTTTTCAATTCCCATGTCGATGGCGATCTCGAGGCCTGCTATCAAAGCTTCGTATTCGGCTTCATTGTTCGTCCTCGGCTCTGTCAAGGAGAAAGAAAAGTGCGTTATCCCTCCTTGTGGGGTTACGAAGATAAGGCCTACCCCTGATTTGATTATAGAGGCGCTTTGTTTGCGCTTTTTCACGGAAGACGCTCCATCAAAATAAAGTTCCCATCGGGTATTACTACCGTCGATCGCATCAAACGCGTGTTCGTCTGGCAGTTCACAATTCAAAAGGGAATCGGCTGGTATCGGATGTTCAGCGAGGAAGTTGGCGATGGCCTGGCCTTTCACTGCTTTAAGAGGTTGATAAGTTATCGAGAACTCCATCAAGAGCAAGGCCCATTTAGCGAGCCGACCTATCAATATGGCCTTTGACATCAAATATTTGAGAGGGTCCACCTTCGATATGAGACGGACTTAATGCGCCAATGCGTAGTGCCGGAGTTTCGTTATCGCGAAGATCAACATCAGGCAGTGCTTTTCGATGGGAGAGTAATTGCTTTCTGCCCCCAGGAGAACTTGACTCAAGTAATAGAGAGCTCTTTCTTTCCCTTGATCGTTTTCTTGAGCCCACAGCGCCCTAAAGAACCGTCGAGGGCGGTTGTATAAAGAATGAGAGGCTTTCCCTTGACCGGAGCAGCCAACACTGGCGGGTTCTGCAGATACTGCTTATTTCGTCCAGCGCGCCTTGGTATTTATGATCCCAGACGAATGGGGTTCCCTTCTTCATCAGGTGACTGTAAGGGCGGCATTTGCCAGAGAGATTGGCTATAAAACGCCGGATGTACGCGAGCTTCCCCTGGAGAGACCGTAATTGTTTGAGAGTCCTTGGCGGAGGCATTTCCATGATCGCCTTGATCTTTAACGGATCTATCTCAATACCTCGATGTCGGACGATGAATCCTAAGAATTTACCTGAGGACACCCCGAACGCGCATTTGAGTGGGTTCATCTTCAAGTTATATTGCCGAAGACGTTGAAATACGACCTTTAGATGTTCAAGATGTTCCTCGTATGATTTGCTTTTAACCACGAGGTCGTCGATATAGCATTCGACGATTTCATGTATGAGGTCGTCGAAGATCTTCGTCATGGCCCTCTGATAGGTGGCACCAGCGTTCTTTAGACTGAAAGGCATCACCTTATAGCAGAATATGCCCAAAGGGGTCCGGAAAGCAGTGTGCTTGTGGTCTTCGGGATGCATCTTTATCTGATTATATCCTGATGAGCCGTCCATGAAGGAGAAAACTTCGTGAGTGAACGTGTTATCTATCATCAGCTCGGTGACCGATGATGGGAAGTCGTCTTTCGGGCAGGCTTTTTTGAGATCCCGGAAGTCCACGCATATGCGCACTGTCCCATTTTTCTTCATCACTGGAACGATGTTGGCGATCCAATCAGAGTATTGAACCTCTTGGATAAATCCAGAGTCGATCAGCTTCTTGATCTCGGCGTTGATGCTCATCTCAAGCTCAAGCCGCATTCTTCTCGGCGCTTGTTTAATTGGCTTAACGTCCGGGGATATCGCCAATTTGTGAACAGCAATCTCTGGATCTAGTCCTGGCATTTCGGAATAATTCCATGCGAAGCAATCCTTATGCTGCATAAGCACGTCTTTTAGTGCAACCACCTTTTCTTCAGACAGCAGCTCACTGACGAATGTGGGTCGCGGGTCACTTGCCATTCCCAGATCAATCTTCTCGAGGTCATCCGCAGTAGTGTGTATTCCATCTTCCAGCTCTTTTGGCGCCGGTGGAAACTCTGAGATCAGCTCGTCATCATTGTTTTCGAGGCACCAGAGAAGGTCATCCATATTCTCAGGCTCTTCTTTTGATATCGTTATCATTTGACAAGTACGAGCACGCTTCCAAGACCGATGTTGATCTGGTTCTACTCTCGCGGATTTAGGTTCATGCTTCTGCGGCAGAGCTCCTCCAACTGTCAGATAGAGCGAAGTTGCCAAGCTGATACTGATCCTCGACCCAGTTCTTGAAGGTGAAGCAATCTTCGAGAGGATTTCTTATTGATCGGTGATAAGAGCAATAGTCTGGATGAGAGACCTCGTTAGCTTGCTCAGGGTGTTTAGACTCCGGCAGTGTAATCATTTGATGCCTTATAGCGAGGTCAAGTATCTTCTTTGTCTTGTCTTGAGGAAAAGAGTATGCCCGACTCCTCTTCTTCATAAGGGACAAATCCGGACCGCCCGATTCCCGCTCGCGTGACTTCTTGGTCCCGCTTTGTCGCTGCTGAATGCCTTTTCCGCTTTTTGACTTGTTTCTGCCTCTGCGTCGGGCCTTTTTTACAACAAGTTGACAGGGAGCGACATTTTCATCTTACGCGGCCTGTTGGAGAAGGCGTTGCGTCCTGGATTTTTCATAGATGGCCATTTCGTGGTTATGGTCGTCTCGAACTTTTTGACCAGCTTCCCTAATAAGCTTGTCCATTTGTTCTTCGAACGACGGACTGGGCATTTTCACGTCGGGGACTTTTTCCGGTTCAGGATTAGCACTCTCCCATTAAGCATCTCCTTCTTCATCAAAGTCATGTACGACATAGCAGTCGCGGAGAAGCTCCCGTTTCTTAGATCGAACGTATCCAAGCCCGATTACTTCTATTCTCCCATTGGGCAACTTGCGTTGAGTTCCGGGAACGTTCCAGACCCTGTCGTAAAACTTAGCTTTTCGAGCGGTCTGTTTGAAGGGTATCCCTTGGCGCTTTAACAGCCTTTTCAAGCCTTCTGTATAATATCTAGGCAGACGGATGGGTTGAAGCCTGTCAAGTATAGGATCTGCGCTGTGCCAGATTTCTTTCTCCACTTTAGTTTCCCCGGAGCGGTAGAATAGGATTGCCTTTTCGCCTTCTCGCCTGGGAGGGACATAGAACATCTGCAGCTCTTCCACACTGTAGGTATCAAGCGCGTCCAGTTCTTTATGATGTTTGGGTGGAACCATGGCAACTTGCAGATTTTTCTCTTCATCAGCGAATGTTTGTATTGAAGGCCGAGCAGAGAATATATCATGGACCTCATCTTCCGAATCGCTGCCAAAGATCAACATAGGAGCGGACGGTCCCGGCTTGTTGTACTGGGGTGGACCTGAATAAACCATCTCTTCTTCTTCCTCAGTATCACTCCCGAAGACGGGAATGGTGGTGATAGCTTTGTTCTCCGGTTTATGACAACTTTCCGTGTCTTCGAAATCTGGCAAGAAGTATTTTGCATCTTCATACTTGCAGACTTCGTTCACGGAGAATGGGTTCAACTCTCCTGTCACAGTGTACTCGAGACCATCCTTAAAGTATTTCATACACTGATGTTGTGTAGAAGGGATGATGTTGTACTCGTGTAACCAAAGCCGGTCGAGCAAAGCGTTATAGCATGTCTTGGCTTCAATGACATGAAATTTAATGTCTGTGACAAGCAGCCCGAAGCGTAATGTCAATATCACAGACCCGAGAGTCCGCGATGACTGGGAATCAAAACCATAGATGGTGATTTTATCACGAGCGAGATGCTGGACGCTCATGCAGATTTCCTTCAACACTCGTGCGTTGAGGAGATTAACGGAAGACCCATTGTCGACCAGGATTTTGCCTATCTTTATATCATGGCAATACCCTGAGACATAGAGGGGACGATTGTGCTCGCACGTCCCAAGGAGGAGGTCTTCATCGCCGAAGGTGATATCGGCTGTGTGTACTTCTTCCAGCTCGTCCTTCATCTTTTCTTCGGCGAGAAAAGCTTGGAATTGCTCTGGCTCTTGTAGCGCCTTGATTAATGAATCTCTTGCTTCTTTGGATAGTAGAAGGGCGTCAAGAATACTGAGCCGCGAGGGCAATTTCCTCAAGTGCGCCAGAACGTTATAGTCCACCTTACTCTTCTTTGGCGGGTCCTTGGCGGTCAGTTCTTTCATAACTTGGTCGTCCAGGGCGATATCCTCGGAGTCCTTTTCTTTTCCCTTATCTTTTTTACTCGTGGATCCGAGATTCTTTTCCGGGAGTGTGCGATTGCGCAACTGGATGTTTTCACAGGCCTTCGGTTCTTCCTCCCTTTCCAATGCGGATTCTTTAAAGAGGGGGTCAAGAGCCATTTCTTCGTCCGAGTCGCTTCCGAAAGTGAGAATTTGCGATCCCCCGGCATTGACCATGCGACAGTCACCGGTATCTCTTTTATGCTCCTCAGTCGCACTTCTTTGCACCCGTCGAGTTTTGCGTTTCATCCGCTTAAAATGTTGCCGGTGAGAGATATATCCCTGCCACCATCTTTTAAAAGTATTGCACTCCTCGGTGGGGTGCGAAATCTTTCGATGATATGAGCAGTAGCTAGGATGCATCTTTGCTTCATCGGGAGTGTTTCTTTCGGAGGGTGGTAGCTTCATTCCCATTGATATGGCTTCAGCAAACCTTTTCCTTGTCTTGAATTTGTTTTTGTCCGCAACGGATGTCTTTTGATTGGGCGGAAGTGTTTTGCCTTTTTCGTCCAGTCGCCGGCGTTTGGCTCTTTCCAATATGGCCATCTCACGTTCCCGATCAGCTTTACTTTTCAGGAGAGCTTCCTTAAGGAATGCGTCGATCATTTCATCTGACGGCCCCAGAAGTTCCGGCTTAGGATCTGCCCCCAACTTCTCTGTGTAAGAAGCCTTTTCATCGTCTGTAAACAAGTGAGAGATCACATGACAACTTGCTACGTAACCCTCAGATTCATCCGACGAACTTTCTCCATCATCTTCCTCCTAAAAGACGTGGCTGAGGAACTCTTGGAGCGTGATGGGAGTCCGCGCCTTCTGATTATACTCCTCCAGTGCGTCGATCTGTTTTTGCAAGTCCGTGCGCTTGTCTCCAGGCTTCACGGGCTTTTTGGATCTCCTCTTCTTCTTCTTCAAAGATTTTGACGTCAAGGTGTGAGTGCTCGGGCCATCACCACCAATCTTTGGAGTTGGGCGTCGCTTCAGCATCCCTTCGATGATCTGGGGTTCTAGCGGGTTCTTCCACCTGACCGCCGGGCATGTATGAAGATCATTCAGCATCCTTTTGGTTTTGGCTGACAGCATGATCTCCCATGGAGCTTCTTCAACAAATGAACACGTTGCCCCCGGTGTGTCTGTCTTCTTAGGAGTGTGCGGCTGTGGTGGGTTTATCTTCCACTTCTCGGACAGCGCAAACTTGCTTTGTAAGTATTGATCCTCGATCCATCCCTAGAAGACGAAGCAATCCTCGATTGGGTGACTTACAGTTTGGTGGTAAGGGCAGTAATTGGGATTATTCACTTCGTTGGGTTGCGGCGGTCGTCTGGGATTCGGCAAACTGATAAGCCTGTTGCGCATAGCCAGCTCGAATAGCCTCTTCGTCTTGTCCCGTGGAAATGAGTAAGGACGCTTCATTTTCTCATTGTAATAGCGCCGTCTCTCTTCCTGTTGATCTACTAGCTTTGGAGCACTGGGCTGTTGTTGGGTGTTCGCGACGAAGGTCGCCTTCCCTTTACCCTTATCATTTTGAGGTTCCGGCTTTGGGAGAGACGTTCTGTGACCCATTTGATCCATCTGGGCTAGCTTATCAATCAAAGCCTAGAATGTGGTTAGTTTAAAGAACATCATGAACTGTGAAATAGTTGCATGAGGGTCTAGAGTGCCCATGAACATGCCCACCGCTGGTGCTTCTTCGATGCGCTGCTCGCACTTCGACCACAAGTTCCACCATCGGATTGCATATTGGACCCAAGTTTCGCCCGGCTTCACCCTTGCATTAATTAATGCCGTTATCGGGGTGCGTTCACTGGCACTCGCGAATCGCTGAGTGAATAGCAACTCCATCTCTGCGAAAGTTTTGACGGAGTTGTTCGGAAGCTCGGAGTACCACTCAAACGCCGTCTCCGATAAGCTGCCGACGAATTGGTGAAGCAAAAGCTTATCATCGCCGCCGGTGTTGCCACAAAGAGCCCTGAACTGGGCAACATGTTGATGGGGATTACCTGTCCCCTTGTAGACATGGAATTTCGGGATCGTGTAGCCCGGTGGGTACTTTATCTGATCATACCAGCTCGGATATGGTCGCCCAGTTTTGACAACTTGGCCGGCTGCCTCAGTTGCCTGGTGAACTCGTATTTGTTGAGCAATATAGTCATTCAGGGCAGCCTTAGAGATTGTTTCCTCTTTGGCTGTTGAAAGAGCCGGAGGTGGATTTGACGTTTCTCCTCTGTCATCTTCAAGGATAATCGGAGGATCTTCGGCTGGAGGATCCGGCTGTATCATCATCCCAACCATGTCTTGAAATAGAAGAGCCATCTGCTTTATATTGGCCGCTTGTTCTGCAGTCTCCTTGTCCTTCTTTTCAAGCATTCTACGAAGGAATTCAGTATCGGTCTCGTGTTCGCGCCGTTGTTCCGATGACGCCTCCGGGCTTTCTTTCGATCCGGTGAGTGCGGCCATCGCAGTTAGCATCTCTTGGAGCTTCTGCTGCTGTTGTTCCTAGGCTCTTGTGATGGATCGGGTAAGCGGTCGGTAGCCCGTCGAAGCGCGGCTATCTTCTTTCCCAGATGCCATGTAAACGGTATGGACCACCATGCCCCCAGACTTGGGGCGTTTGGGCTCGGTGTTTTTGCGGTCTGCCACGTTTACAGAGGCTTTCTCTGGCCTCCTTTTCTGAGTGGTCGAAGTTGAGGGGGTCATCGGGTGGGCACCCAGATAGCTTTTCGTGGCTTAGCAGGATGGCTTACTTCCTGTTGGACCTTCAACTTCTTGTGCTGGCGGGAGAAATTTGGATCGATCACCGAGTCTCGGGCCTTCTGCCAGACTTTGTAGATCTTGGAGGACAGCCGCTGAGGGGATTGGGGCTATTCTGGCTTTGCTTCCGTAACCTTCTCCAGTGGAGGAGGAGACCTTTTCAGTACGGCGGTAGGAGAATTCCTACGCACCTTATTTAGCAGCTCAAAGCTGTTCCCGGTTGGAACAGCAGCATTAATTTCCGCCGTCGGGGCTGGTGGAGTTAGCCCAGAAGGGGAGTTACCTCCTGACTTCCTCACTCGGCGCCAGTGGTGACGTCGAGCATGTCGAGCTGTGGGAATTGGCTCGGTAATGGGGACGGCCTTGTCTTGCCCCCTGTTCAGGTGAGAGGCTGTTGCCGGTGTCAGCTTATTAAAGACTGATGTCTTTTGAGCAGCAGGAGCGGGAGTGGGAGTTGGGATGGTCAGTCTTGTAAAGACTGACCCCTTGGCAGGAGAAGTCGCTTTGACGACTTCAGGAGCAGGTTTGGTTACTCTCTTCGGAATAATCTTTTCTAGGACCGCAAGCTTCATCGTGGGCCCGCAGGAGTTCTGGCCCAGCCTGGAGAAGACCGAGGCACTGGTGTTGGGAGACCCCTTGAGAGGGGCCGCAACAGCTGTAAGTCGATCGAAGACCGACTTCTTAGGAGCTTTTGGTACGGGCACGGGAGCAGTGAAGCTCATTGGCGGGAGCATGGTCCCGAAAAATAATCCAGTAGTAGCCTGGGTGACTTGTTCTATCGGCATCATGAACAGGGACGCCGCTTGAGGTCCATAAGCTACACCTCCAGGTGAGGCGGAGCGTGGGTTGCAGCTGCAGTAGGAGCACTCCGAGCAGGTGAATACCATTGCTGTTTGGTTTCTGCACCAAGCAAGAGACCAAATCTTAGTAACTTGAAACCCAAGGGCAACCATTAACAAACCGCGATTCGTTCGCGAATACAACATACGAAGTGTGGAGTGGAAAGAGGAAAAGGTCCCATCGGGCGTGCCAGAATCTATTCACCGCCGGAAGCCGGGAAGACTGGACGTCTTGCCTGAATCTAGGGGCAGATGCTAATTGGTGCTATCTGTCCACTTCTCCGAAGATGCCAAGTTGATTTATGGCACCGTTGTTCATATCAGATTTTTGCATTTTCATACCGCCCAATTTTTATCACATTTGCATATCCGTAGATACTCTTAAGCCGTGTTTGCTAGTCAATTGCAGGATACAGGTTCTCGGTTCTAAAATGGTGAAATTCATGGAAAACACGAAAAAATCCGGGTTCCTGCCAACCACAGATAAAAACACGGTCTCTGCTCTTCATCCGTATGTTGCCAGATATCAATAGGAAGACAAAAGATCAAATCAATGTCATTCTCATGCACAAGGCTCAATGGTAGCACAAAATCCAAGAGATCTACGCGGAGCTCAAGGCAAATCATGACAAAATCTTGACAAAAAGTCCACCTTTCCCTCAACAGAAATTCTGGAAAAATCGTGGAGCCAAATTGAGAAAATATATGTACCAGAATAATGTAGACATCAGATCAGGCCAGCACCAAAAGTTGGAGGGCCCAACTCTTCCAAAGGGCCGCGGATCCGCGGCCAAAGTGGGGTCCAGGCCGCGGATCCGCGGCCATTCTGGCGCCAAAGACAGAAAGTTTCCAGGGGTAGGATGGTCTTTTCAGATGGGTTCTGGTGGTTGCCCTAGGGTTTCATTTTTTGGCCTATAAATAGCCCAGAACTTTGTGAAGGAAAGGGTCCATTCTTGTATTTTCTTTTTCTAGGATTTAGTTCACTTGTTCTTCTTCTTCTCATCTCTTCTCCATTAAACTTGTAGTGAGCTTTGTGAGGGAGGAATGATAAATAAAGAAGATCATTTTATTATCATGCTTGTCTTGCTCTTTCTTTACTTGTTGTAATTTTAATTGTTAAGTAGTTGTTGTTATTTCCTTGTTGTTTCTTTCTTCTCTCTTTTTCTTTATCCTTCATACGACAATGATACTTACGCTCGATCCTCGCCAAGGTGAGGTCGCAAATAGTTAGTCGTATTCTTCTAATCTCCTTCTTTCTATCTTCCTCTTTTGTTTTGTTTTGTTTTTCCTTATCATGAAGTGCGAGTAGTTTTATACTTGTTAGGGTAGGATAAGGGAAGTTTGAGAGAAGGAAATCTCTCTCACTCTTTCCTTGCCCAACATCTTAAATCGACTCCCGTTAATTGAACCACAATCCGCTCCTTACGGCACCCTGTCCTACATGATAGCGGTGATTCCGTAGTGAGACCGGTTGTGGTTGAATTAACCGGAGGTTATGGATAAGAGCCAAGAACGGACGGACAAGCACCAAAAGGAAGACTTATGCGTTGGAAAGCCTAGCTTATACTCGCAAAGTCCTTCCTAGTCGTGCTAATCCCCGTTGTTGCCGATTACCGTAACACCGATATTAAGAGGGGCAACGAAAGATGTGGAGACTCCTAACTCAAACTAACCTAATCCTAACCCTAACAAGCTCTCTTTAAATATCAACTTAACACTTAGATAATCCAACAAAATCTGAACAACCGGACTTAACTCGTCGAAAAACACATAGAAAAAGATTCCCATCTCCCTGCGGACGACCCGTACTCAACCGGCTAGCTACGTGCGAAACCGTCTTGATTGCGGTATTTAAAACTTAAACTTGAACACGAATGTATCCTATCAATCAAATGGCGCCGTTGCCGGGGAGACGGTAGTTTATTTCCTTGTGTAATTTCGGGTTAATTTGTAAGTATAAAAATATATATATATATATATATATATACTTTGTAAAAATCATCTTGTTATTTTTGATTAGCTTTTGTGCGAGTGTGCAGGAAAATAAAAGGTTCGAGTTCAGTGGCCAAGACGTTGAAAATACGGAGTTCAAGTACAGTGCCAAAGACGTGGGAAGATAGACCCACATTTCACGGCTACACCGCGACGGACAAAACAAAGCATACGGTCTACTGTCAAGATCTGGAGCAGGTACAGTGAGCAAGTAAAAATTCAGAAGATCTAGACAAGCAGAGGACTCCAAGACCAGCAACCAGAAAAAAATTGGGATCCCAATCTCTCTTTATAGCCGCGGAACCGCGGCAATTCCTTGTGTTTGGCCGCGGAAACGCGGCTAGTTGGTGCCTTCGGTTTGCCAATTTTTCTGGGTAAGCTCCTCTTCTCTCTCCACTCCTCTGGACTCCAATAAATTGTGTTTTCTGCAGCTTTCTTTGCGCAAATTCTTCTCCCCCTTCCAATAAACTGTTCTTGTGCGCCGCAAATAAAAATTGTTTGCAGTTGATTTGTTACTGCTTTGCATTTCTTTAATACGGACTTAAGGGGCTTGAAACCAATCCAGATTGGGTGGGGATTTCATCACCCTTCCCAGGACCCCAAAAATCACTAAAGCATATGCATTGTCCATTGTAAATTTAAAAAATACTAGACTTCAGCCCTAAGGACTTCGCGCTCATTAGGAGAAGATAAACCTTGTTTAGAACCTCGCTTAACCGTATATTGTTTACGGGGTGTCTAGGAAAGTGTTAAAGGCGCAACCGCCGAAAGAGAAAGGGTTATTTAATTAAGGAACTTCGCGAAAGCGTTGGACAATCTCCCCTTATCTCTGCACTTACCTGGCCTCGTGATCAGTGTATTTTTAAGCCCGTTTCTCGACATTGTTTAACTTCGACAATCAAGTTCAGGAGCAGGTCTAGTAGACCTAGGTTACCCTAGATCTAGGTGTGATTGTGCATATCTTGTTTGTGATTGCTTAAGCCGTATTTCCGTACATACTTCTGTAAATCTCTTTCTAAAAACAAAAAAAATCAAAAAAAATCAAAAAAAAAATCAAAAACTTTTATAAAAACTTGCCCTTTTGTCGCCAAATCCATTTTCACCCACCACCCATCGCCTTTCTCCATTGACGTTTTCTTACCCTCACCTTCTCCGCTTTGACTATACTAAACTCGTTTAGTGTATGTCCGCTTGGACTCGGGACACTAGCGCCCGTCTAGTCCGCGTTACGTTAGTCACGACCGACTACGCGATCGACTCCGAAGTCGATACTCCGTCCACTCCTCTTTCACCCCTTCCTTTGCCGGCCAACTCCGACGTTGACCGAAATTCTGTTCATACATCTTCACCTCCACCTTCACCTTCACCAACCTCTTCTTCCGCGATGTCGGGATTTAATCCGAACATCTCTTTGACCACCCCTGGATTGGCTCCACCTCCTACGGAGACCAATCTCCCACCACCACCGCCTGTTGTAGCGCCGCAGCGAATCGCGCTCCAGGATCGTTTCTACCCCACCCGTTCTGCACTTCCCACCTGCCTTTCTCTTCCTCCGGCCAATGGGGACAACTTTGAAATTAAGCCCCATTTCATCAACATGCTTCCACGTTTTCATGGGCTTGAATCTGAAGATGCCTATATCTTCATCAACAAATTTCAAAATGTCTGTGCCATGATGAAAACAACCCAGCTGTCGGACGATGCTATACGTCTACGGGTCATTCCGTTCACTTTATGCGATCTCGATGAAAAATGGCTGTATAGCACCGCTTCCCACTCAATCACCAGCTGGGACGAGTTTGTTAAGGCGTTTCTGAAAAAATTCTATCCAAATCATAAGACCGCAAGAATTCGAAATGAAATCAACCAATTCTCCCAGCTTCCTTCTGAACCCTTCTGGAAGTGCTTTGACCGATACAAAGACCTTCTTGTTCAGTGTCCTCACCACGGTATAGAGAAATGGCAGCTCTGCCAAACCTTATACGAGGGACTGAACCCAGCAACGAAGCAGTTGCTGGAAACCATCTGTCAGGGCTACTTCCTATCGAAATCTAACGAGGAAGCGTGGCAGTTCTTTGACGATCTTGCGGAGCAAACGCTACAGTAGGAGAGCACCAGACCGACTCCTTCTTCTTCTACCTCCACTTCTACCGGTCAGTCTAGGGTAGGAATCCACCAACTTGACGTCTCTATTGCGATGAAAGCTGAAATGGCTGCTATAACAAGAAAGCTTGAAGCAATAGAGAGCAAATTTTCTGCTCCTACTCCTGCCCCTGTTCTCCCCCTTCGTACCATCTGCGCTTGTTGTTCCGATCCTTCCCACATGACCGAAGAGTGTCCTTACAATCCACCCTCGCAAGGACAGGATCAGGTTAATGCTGCCTTCCAGCAAAGACCGAGGAATGATCCATACTCTTCCACCTACAATCCCGGTTGGAGGAACCACCCCAATTTCGCCTGGAATCAGAATCAGAATCAATTCCAGGGCAGCAATTTCCAAAGGGCCCCTCCACCGCAACAACAAGAGCAACAACAAACTCAGTATCAGCAGCCCTTCCAACCCCAGCCTTTCCAAAACCAGACGAACAACTTTGCACCGAACAACTCTTTTCCACCAAACAATTTTGTTCCGTCAAACAACGATAAGGTTTCCTCGCTCGAGCGAAGTCTGGAGGCGTTTGTTAAACAATCGACTCAATCCACCGCCAACATCCAGTCTTCGATTCAATCCTTAGTGCAACACACTGCCGCACACGGGCAAAGCATCAAGACCATCGAGGCCCAGATTGCACAGCTGAACGCGGCCTTGAGCGAGCGAGAGAAGGGGAAGCTCCCGTCCCAGCCACTTCCAAATCCCGGTCACCCACATAATGCACATGTTGCTCTTGAACAACAAAACCATAATGTGAGTGCCGTGACTACACTGAGATCGGGAAGGATGCTGCAAAACAACATTGGCAAGCGAATCAACGATGACACCCCGGCCGCTTCTTCTTCTTCTTCTTCTTCTTCTTCTTCTTCGTCTTCTGAGCCTATTCTCCATTCTTCAACAGGCTCTCCTTCCTCTTCTTCTGCTCTGAACGGACCCACTTCTCACTCCACGAAAACACCTATTCTGGGATCCGTTCCAACTCCAAAATCTCCTCCTCCAGCATTAGACTCAACCAATTTTCAAAATGTTCCATTTCCAAACCGGTTGAGGTCTAACAAACAAAATCCACAAATGGAGAAGATTTTGGAGTTATTCAAGCAAGTTAACATTAACATTCCTCTTTTAGATGCTGTCCAACAAGTCCCATCTTACGCGAAAATCTTAAAGGACTTGTGCACGAAAAAGAGGAAGTCTCAGGTACCCAAGAAAGTTTTCTTGGCTAGTGCTGTGAGTGATGCCCTTACCCAATCTTTACCACAAAAACGGAAGGACCCTGGCTGTCCTACGATTTCAATTACTATTGGGGATAAGAACATCAACCGCGCACTATTAGATCTTGGTGCCAGTGTTAACTTGCTTCCGTATTCAGTATACGAGCAATTAGGCGTCGGAGAGCTGAAACCCACACACTGCACTCTCCAGATGGCCGACCGATCGATCATCCATCCTAGGGGTGAGCTAGAGGATGTGTTAATAAGAGTCGGGGACTTCATATTCCCCGTCGACTTCATTGTCTTAGATACACAGCCTGTAGCTAACCCCCGGAATCAAATTCCGGTGATACTCGGTCGCCCATTTCTCGCAACCTCAAATGCTGTGATCAATTGTCGCAATGGTTCAATGAACCTCTCTTTTGAAAATATGACGATTGAACTCAACATTTTTAGGTTGGGGAATCAGCCCGCCGAACCTAATGCTCATATACTGGATGTCTGCTCGATCCAGGAGATCACCCCAGAAGAGTGTGAATTCGAGGAGTTTCTGTTTGAACACAATGATCTTAACGCCACTAGTGCGTTTCTCTTCGAACCTGCTGCTGCTTCTGCGCCCGACAACGAATACGAGTGTTTCACGTTCTTGAACGATCTTAGCCGCGCACAACCCGAGTTTGAATCTTTCGACTTTTCGGATGAGTTACCTGAACCATCCAACTCGGTTGCCTACACTCGCTTTGAACCTTTGCTGGAGTCCTTTGAGTTCGAGACCTTTGCACCAGTCTTGCCTTCCATCATTTCACCTCCAACGCTCGAACTCAAGCCTTTGCCGTCTCACCTTAAGTACGCTTACTTAGGTGAGAACGAGACCCTTCCTGTCATCATCTCGGCTTCTCTAGCTTCCGAGCAAGAGAAAGCCCTTCTCGCGGTCTTGCACAGCAATAGGCAAGCTTTTGGCTGGTCCATGGCGGACATCAAGGGGATTAGTCCCCTCATTGTTGAGCATCACATTCATCTGATGGATGATGCCAAACCAGCCCGGGATCCACAAAGACGTCTTAATCCAGTCATGAAAGAGGCTGTGAAGAAGGAGATCGTCAAATGTCTAGATAGTGGTATCATTTACCCTATCTCTGATAGCCAGTGGGTTAGCCCCATTCACGTTGTCCCCAAGAAGTCGGGCATCACGGTCATAACCAACGAGGCGAATGAGTTAATCCCTACTCGCACCCAAACTGGGTGGCGAGTTTGCATTGATTACAGAAACTCAACGCCGCAACGCGGAAAGACCACTTTCCGCTACCTTTCATTGACCAGATGCTTGAACGATTGGCCGGACACGAGTACTACTGCTTTCTTGATGGCTACTCCGGCTATAATCAAATTCCCATCGCCGAAAAAGACCAGGACAAGACCACTTTCACTTGTCCTTTCGGCACGTTTGCATATCGACGCATGCCCTTTGGGTTATGCAATGCGCTCGCTACCTTCCAGCGGTGTATGATGGGAATTTTCTCGGACATGGTGGAAAAATTTCTGGAGATTTTCATGGATGACTTCTCCATCTTCGGCGACTCCTTTGACGAGTGTTTGCTGCATCTTGACGCTGTCCTTACCCGATGTAAGGACAAGAATCTCACCTTGAACTGGGAGAAATGCCACTTCATGGTGCGCGAAGGTATTGTCTTAGGACATATCATCTCGCAAAATGGCATAGAGGTTGACAAAGCAAAGATTGAGGTCATTTCCAATCTGCCTCCTCCCCGATGCGTCAGAGATATCCGAGCCTTCCTTGGCCATGCCGGTTTCTATAGACGGTTTATCAAGGACTTTAGCAAGATTGCTAGGCCCTTGACGCTTTTGCTGGCCAAGGACACGCCTTTCGACTTCAACTCGAGCTGTGTGACTGCATTCGAGTCACTGAAACGCTCACTCACTTCTGCTCCCGTTCTTTCTTCACCTGACTGGACGCACCCATTCGAGATTATGTGCGATGCATCCGACTTTGCCATCGGTGCTGTCCTTGGACAGCACATCAACAAGATGCCGCACGTAATCTATTACGCGAGCCGAACCCTGAACGACGCCCAACTCAATTATACAACAACTGAGAAGGAATTCTTAGCTGTTGTATTTGCCTTAGAAAAGTTCAGGCCCTACCTCATCGGCTCTCCAGTCATTGTCTACACGGACCATTCAGCTCTGCGCCATCTTTTTGCGAAGAAAGATGCCAAATCTCGGTTAATACGTTGGATCCTCTTGCTTCAAGAGTTTGACCTTGTCATTAAGGACAAACGAGGATGTGAAAACGTAGTTGCCGACCATCTCTCACGACTTCCTTCTTCGCCTTCGCATCCAATTCCGATCAACGACGTTTTCCCGGATGAACAGCTCTTGACAGTATCGTGCGAACCCTGGTTCGCAGATATTGTGAACTATTTGGCCACGGGATTGCTACCGACCGAATGGTCAAGTCAGGACAGACTTCGCTTCTTATCCCAAGTAAAACACTTTTACTGGGACGAACCCTACTTGTTCAAGTACTGTCCCGACCAGATTATTCGTCGGTGTGTCCCTGATGAGGAATTCAAGAGTGTGCTGTCCTTTTGCCACGATCAAGCGTGTGGCGGGCATTTTGGGCCCAGAAAGATAGCCGAGAAGATCTTGCAATGTGGTTTCTACTGGCCACAACTTTTCAAAGACGCTCACGACTATTGCAAGACTTGCTCCCGGTGCCAACACATGGGCCGGATATCCCGGAGGAACGAGATGCCGCTCCAACCGATCTTGGTTGTGGAGATTTTCGATGTTTGGGGGATAGACTTCATGGGGCCGTTTCCCAGCTCTTTTGGGAACTTGTACATTCTTCTAGCTGTTGATTACGTCTCTAAATGGGTCGAGGCTGTGCCCAGCCGGACTAACGACAACAAGGTTGTCATTAGGTTCCTTAAAGAAAACATTTTCTCCCGGTTTGGGCACCCCCGAGCGATCATTAGCGACAATGGGAGTCATTTCTGCAATAAAACTTTCGAAGCCTTAATGCGGAAATACTCCATTAATCATAAGCTTTCTACGCCCTACCACCCCCAAACCTGCGGGCAGGCCGAAGTTTCAAATCGGCAAATCAAGCAGATACTGGAGAAGACGGTTTCTAAGAACCGTAAGGATTGGTCTCTGAAACTCACTGATGCCCTTTGGGCATTTAGAACCGCTTATAAGACCGACCTTGGCATGTCTCCCTATCGGCTTGTGTACGGAAAAGCCTGCCACCTTCCTGTCGAAATAGAGCATCGCGCATTTTGGGCGATAAAGGAGCTGAATCTGTCTCTTGAGGACGCGGGCAGCCATCGGAAGCTGCAGCTGAACGAACTGAACGAGCTTAGGGATGAGGCTTACGATAACGCGGTTGTCGTTAAGAATCGAACGAAGGTGTTTCACGATAAACACCTTTTGCGCAAAACCTTCGTACCTGGTCAACAGGTACTGCTTTACGACACCCGACTTCACTTCCATCCTGGAAAGCTCAGATCTCGCTGGAAAGGGCCGTATTTTGTGCGGAATGTGTATCCGCAGGGCGCCGTGGATTTGGAAAATCCAAAGGACGGTTCACTCTTCAAAGTGAACGGACACCGATGCAAACCGTACCTTAGCGCCGAACCAACAGAGGAGCTCCTGTTCTTACAGGAGCCGGTTTACCCTGAATGATCTTCCTCTGCCTACCTCCAAACTTCGGTTATCCAGCCAAGAACAGTGGACACTGTTCCAAATAAGTTTGGGGGTATGTACAAACCATTTTGTATATATTTGTGTATATTCTTTTGCTTTTCTTTAAAAACAAAAACAAATAAAAATTTGTGTATCACTAACCGACAATTTTGACCCTTCAAATGATCTCTTCATGCAACGACAGTGAGGACACTGTCCAGTTCAAGTTTGGGGGTACGCTCGATACGCATTTCTTACCTTCGCATTCATATGTATATTCTGCATCTGCATATTAATATCCATAAAATCCATAAAAATTTGAAAATTTTCTAAAAAAATATAAAAACTTTTTTATCAAGTTAGCTTGTGGAAGAACTCCGATTCAACATTCGACGGTTTTTGTTTGAAAAAATAGGAATAACTAGATCTTCTGTTTGGATTTTGAAAACCTGAAAGATAACTCTCCTTTGATGTTAACTATAGCTGATGTACGTCTTTACATCACACTACACGTGTCGTAAGATTTTGGGAATTAGATGACAAGTCTTTCATGTTTAAACTTTTAAACAGATAAATGATTTTCTGAGGATCAAATAGGTTTGTTCTGAAATAAGTAATGTCAAGAATAGTTTATGAAGTAAAGCGAATATGAAGGAATGTTATTGATGCCGTAATTGGAGCTAAGTCTGAAAAATAACCCGTCTAAAACTTGATTGGAATGATTACACACCAAACCCACTAGACACGTCTTTTATCCAAAAAATATTTGAACTGCCGGTTATATCTCCGTTCGTATTAAATCATCTGATTTCCACGCCAAACTGTCTTTTGTTTTTGGACCTAGGTAACTTGAGTAATTAAGTCCGCTGGGGTGTTTCTACACCTAATGCCCTAAAACCAACTGGTTTGGGTGCATTGGCCCAAAGCTCGCTAAAAAGCCTAGAAAGTCCAGTTTAAAACAAAGTCAAGCAAGTGTTCTCTCCGAGTTAAAATTCTTAACGGTTTTTTGTGTGAGAATAATCTTGATAAAAGACAGGCTTTTAAAAAATTTTTAACGGAGATATGAAGGTTTTATTCTATGATAAAGACTATTGCACGTTCACAGAGGTGTGTATGAAATGAAAACAAGTTAAAGGTGGAGTGAAAAATTCGACTTAGTTTCCTGTTAAGGAAGATAGAAATTCTGAAGTTGAAACCTTACTGGAAAACGAAACTTGAAAAATGCTTAACTCTTTATAAAACTTATGTGATCCTTTTAAAATTGTTATCTGGGCTTTATTGTGCGACATGATGACTTTTATCGATCCTTCTGGAACTTAACGACACTATTTGCACTGCACGTAAAGACATATAAAATCTGTAGTTAAATAAGAAGCGAGGTGTGAAAAATAAAGATTTGATAGTCTGGACTTAGGATTATAGAATTGTTATTTTCTAAAAACAAAACTTTAGGGTTTGAAACTTAGTCATTTTTACAAACCAACTTGACCGGATTTTGTGGGTAGTATCCGCTGAAAACCCTCAGGAGACAACACTCCTACTACTAGGGACACCTAGAGGTTTAACGGCTTGTTGCACATGCTCAGTGCAATCGCGTTCCCTGCGAAAGTGAGGTTAGGAAATTTTTTGTGAATAAATGGGCTTTGCTCGGGACGAGCAAATGATAAGTTTGGGGGTATTTGTTCATATCAGATTTTTGCATTTTCCCCGGCAACGGCGCCATTTGATTGATAGGATACGTTCGTGTTCAAGTTTAAGTTTTAAATACCGCAATCAAGACGGTTTCGTACGTAGCTAGCCGGTTGAGTACGGGTCGTCCGCAGGGAGATGGGAATCTTTTTCTATGTGTTTTTCGACGAGTTAAGTCCGGTTGTTCAGATTTTGTTGGATTATCTAAGTGTTAAGTTGATATTTAAAGAGAGCTTGTTAGGGTTAGGATTAGGTTAGTTTGAGTTAGGAGTCTCCACATCTTTCGTTGCCCCTCTTAATATCGGTGTTACGGTAATCGGCAACAACGGGGATTAGCACGACTAGGAAGGACTTTGCGAGTATAAGCTAGGCTTTCCAACGCATAAGTCTTCCTTTTGGTGCTTGTCCGTCCGTTCTTGGCTCTTATCCATAACCTCCGGTTAATTCAACCACAACCGGTCTCACTACGGAATCACCGCTATCATGTAGGACAGGGTGCCGTAAGGAGCGGATTGTGGTTCAATTAACGGGAGTCGATTTAAGATGTTGGGCAAGGAAAGAGTGAGAGAGATTTCCTTCTCTCAAACTTCCCTTATCCTACCCTAACAAGTATAAAACTACTCGCACTTCATGATAAGGAAAAACAAAACAAAACAAAAGAGGAAGATAGAAAGAAGGAGATTAGAAGAATACGACTAACTATTTGCGACCTCACCTTGGCGAGGATCGAGCGTAAGTATCATTGTCGTATGAAGGATAAAGAAAAAGAGAGAAGAAAGAAACAACAAGGAAATAACAACAACTACTTAACAATTAAAATTACAACAAGTAAAGAAAGAGCAAGACAAGCATGATAATAAAATGATCTTCTTTATTTATCATTCCTCCCTCACAAAGCTCACTACAAATTTAATGGAGAAGAGATGAGAAGAAGAAGAACAAGTGAACTAAATCCTAGAAAAAGAAAATACAAGAATGGACCCTTTCCTTCACAAAGTTCTGGGCTATTTATAGGCCAAAAAATGAAACCCTAGGGCAACCACCAGAACCCATCTGAAAAGACCATCCTACCCTTGGAAACTTTCTGTCTTTGGCGCCAGAATGGCCGCGGATCCGCGGCCTGGACCCCACTTTGGCCGCGGATCCGCGGCCCTTTGGAAGAGTTGGGCCCTCCAACTTTTGGTGCTGGCCTGATCTGATGTCTACATTATTCTGGTACATATATTTTCTCAATTTGGCTCCACGATTTTTCCAGAATTTCTGTTGAGGGAAAGGTGGACTTTTTGTCAAGATTTTGTCATGATTTGCCTCGAGCTCCGCGTAGATCTCTTGGATTTTGTGCTACCATTGAGCCTTGTGCATGAGAATGACATTGATTTGATCTTTTGTCTTCCTATTGATATCTGGCAACATACGGATGAAGAGCAGAGACCGTGTTTTTATCTGTGGTTGGCAGGAACCCGGATTTTTTCGTGTTTTCCATGAATTTCACCGTTTTAGAACCGAGAACCTGTATCCTGCAATTGACTAGCAAACACGGCTCAAGAGTATCTACGGATATGCAAATGTGATAAAAATTGGGCGGTATGAAAATGCAAAAATCTGATATGAACAACCGTGTATCGAAGGTTAAAACGGATGCGGCCGATGTAGCAGACTTCGTCAGATTCCCCCTTGTTTGAGGGGTTTTTGATTATGGGGATGCTCTTCCCTGCAGGCGCAAGCCCCTGCAGTTAATTACGCTACCGCATCGCGGTAACAACTTTCTCCTTCTCCATATGGTCACTTCGTGTCGTGAGTGTTTGTTTTGTGTTTGGTTGCCCATGGATTGTATACGGAGACTAAGTTATGTTGTCGCCCGTAGGGCGTGGACTAGTCCAAATCCGTATCTTTCTTAGATTTGGGTTTGGGGGTTGGGTTTAAGGATATATTAGCCTCATTTGAGACTAAGATCAACTTAAATGTTTGTTAAGGATACGTTAGTCTAATTTTAGACTAAGATCGACTTAACGGGATCGTTTAGATCCGACAAGAAAGCAATTGGGCTCTATTGTTTAGTTTAATGACCTTGCGGTCGATAATTAGTTTAAGGACATTACGGTCCATTGTTAGTTTTAAGACATTGCGGTCGAGATTAAGGACATCATAGTCCGTGGATTTAAGGACTCCACAGTCCGATGTTAGTTTTAAGACATCACGGTCGAGGTTAAGGACATCATAGTCCGTGAGTTTAAGGTCCTCACAGTCCGGCGTTAGTTTTAAGACATCATGGTCGAGGTTAAGGACATCATAGTCCATGAGTTTAAGGACCCTACAGCCCGTCGTTAGTTTTAAGATATCACGGTCGAGATTAAGGATATCATAGTCCATGAGTTTAAGGACCCCACAGTCCGTAGAATGTATGGTTGTCGGGACCCGTCACCTCTCTGACGACGTTGAAGGATTACAACGACAGATATCAGAGGAGTGAAGAGATGTACCCTCGAACTGGGTATAAATTGATTGGAAGAGCAGATGAGCTCAGTTCAATTTAAATTGAGGACTTATGGCCAGAATTGGGCTAAGTCCAGTTAAAAATATTTAACATTTTTATTTATGTTCTGCCTGTTAGGCCTTTATTTGGGCTCCTCCCTTTTAATAATGCCAAGCATTAGGCTCTGACATTGGATTCAATTAAATGCATAACATTTGTTAGGAGCAAAATAGTGTTCATATAGTGCGCCACGTGGCGCGTCAGGCGCTTTGCACCAATTAAAGAGGGCATTGCGCTAGCGCATGTAAAGGTGACACGTGTCGCGCTCAGCACTAAGCGCCGGTTTGTTAGCGCACTGCGCTTTTAATTCTTGAGCGCGCTGCGCTGGTTCGTGGGTGCGTCAATGAATGACACGTGGCACGCTTGGCGCTAAGAGCCAACCTAAGAGCGCAGTGCTCTGTTTTCAGGAGCGCAAAGCGCAAGCTGTGTCTGTGGTTGACACATGGCAGGTTTTGGCGCTGTGCGCCGGTCCAATGAGCGCAAAGGCGCAGTTCAAGAGTGCAAAGCACTTTCCAGTAGCGCAAAGCGCATCAGATCAAATTTAAGATCAAAGAACAAGTTTTTTTTGTTCTTCAAAGGAGGCCTTGCCTCAAGATCCAAGAACCAAAGTTCTTATTCTTAATCAAAAGGCTCTTCTTTTATAGATCAAAAGATCTGTGGATGAAGTAAAGTACTTCTTTATTTTAAGGATTGGATCTTTTAATCCTCTATGTTTAATTAAAGATCTTGGTCTTTTTTATAGATCTAAGATCTTTTTAGAAGAGGATTCTTCTTTTTTAATGAGATAATTTCATCTCTGTTATTCAAGAATTAATTCTTTACCTTTAAAGATGAAGAAATGATCTTCTTTCTTCAAAGGCTTACCTTTCTTTCTCTTTTTGTTTTTTCTCAAAACTTGCAGAGGGTTTTTTCTATCTTCTTCTGTATTCTCTCTATCCTTTTCTTTTTCTCTTTTTTCTATTTTAGAAAGAAGGACCATTGATCGTTGGGACCCACCACCTCTCCAACGACACTGAGAGATTACAGTGCCATATATCGAAGGTGTGGAGGGATGTACCCTTTGAACCATGTCTCACTCATCAGGGGGTAAGAACAGGCTGGAGCTTAAGCTTCTTGCTGCTGAAAAAGGTTTCTTTGCGTTCGCGCACGTGCGTCGCACGTGTTGCGCGCACGTGCGTCGCACGTGTCGGGCGCTCATATTTGCACGTAGCGTACATGGAGCTTGCGCATATGCACATTATGGGGGGAGCAAGCTCCTATGGAGAACGAGTCTCCTTTGAATATTCTCATGTATGCGCACGTGCGTTGCACGTGGTGCGCGCATGGCGGGCACACGTACGTTGCACGTAGCGCACATGGCGCTTGCGCATTATGGAGAGAAGCAGGCTTCTATATATGGAGAACTAAGCTCCTTTTAATATTATTGAATATTCTCATGTGGTGCGCACGTGCGTTGCACGTGGTGCGCGCGTGGCGGACACATATGCGTTGCACGTAGCGCACATGGCGCTTGCGCATATGCGCATTATCAGGAGAAGCAGGCTTCTATATATGGAGAACTAAGCTCCTTTTAATATTATTGAATATTCTCATGTGGTGCGCACGTGCGTTGCACGTGGTGCGCGCGTGGCGGGCACACGTGCGTTGCACGTAGCGCACATGGCGCATTATGGGGAGAAGCAGGTTTCTATATATGGAAAACTAAGCTCCTATGGAGAACTAAGCTCCTTTTAATATTATTAAATGTTCTCATGTGGTGCGCACGTGCGTTGTACGTAGTACGCGTATGGCGGGCACACGTGCGTTGCACGTAGAGGACATGGCGCTTGCGCATATGCGCATTATGGGGAGGAGCATGCTCCTATCTTGGAGAACTAAACTCCTTTGGAGAATTAAGCTCTTTTGAGTATTGAATCCTTTGAGAATTGAACTCTACCATTTCTAAGAGCTATCCCCTCTTATTTATATGGGAGTTGTAGAGAAGTCATCTCTCATTTTCCCGATGTGGGACTAAAAATGCATTCCCCATGTAGTAGAGCATTACTTTAGATTACACGTGCATAGCACATTTGCTCATAACTTTTGATCTCGGATTAATTATGAGACCCATAATATATCAAATCGAAGGATTTTTCGAGACACTTTCGATACCATCAAAATTTAGCTGTTTCTCATTCCGAAGCTTGTCGAAATACAGCTCGGAAAATACTGGTTCGCATCTTCTTCCTTAGATCACATGTGCATAGACATTTGCTCATAACTTTTGATCCCGGATGAATTATGAAGCACATAATATATCAAATCGAAGGTTTTTTTGAGATGCTTTTAATACCATCAGAATTTAGCCGTTTCTCATTCCGAAGTTTATCAAAATACAGCTCGGAAAATACTGGTTCGCATTTTCTTCCTTAGATCACATGTGCATAGACATTTGCTCATAATTTCTGATCCCGGATGAATTATGAGGCCCATAATATATCAAATCGAAGGTTTTTTCGAGATGCTTTCAATACCATCAGAATTTAGCTGTTTCTAATTCGGGAGTTTGTCAAAATACAGTCCGGAAAATACAGGTTCACATTTTCTTAAGCATATCACTGCCATTTGATGCCCTGGGCTCTTTTGTGCAGAAATTTTTGGCGGGAACAGCAGCAATAACAAAATATAGCGAGGGTGCTTCATCACCTAGTGCCTTAAACCAACTGGTCTGGGAGTCACTGCTAAGCCTTAGGTGGTGCAAGACGAGGAAATTACTAATATACATAATAAGCAAGCACATGAATAATCGGTCGGTTAGTACCTCAAGAAGTAGTAACGGTCGCATGAAAAATGTGTAAGCAAATCCATCTAAATATTCATCAAATTAAAAAGTACTGAGGCAGATGGACAAGAGTATAATAGCTTGAATTGAATTCTCTGAGTGTAGGGATGTCTTTTACACACACGTAGGGGTATATGATCGATTTTTGGAAGAAAGGTAAGAATGTAGAATAAAGACGCTGTTTTATTGAGGGATGAGGTGATTTCTAACATCTTTTCCTGACTATTAAGATAGGGCTCATGACAACTGAAAAGCTAGTATTAGTTGGAAACTCTAATTTTCAAAGTCTTTCTTTTACAATTCTTATATTTATATGTAATTTTCACGGTCTTCCTTTTATTATTGGATTTTGTGGGTGCAATCCGCTGAAAACCCTCAGGAGACAACACTCCTACTAGGGACACCTAGAGATTTAAAGGCTTGTTGCACGTGCTCAGTGCAATCATATTGCCTACGAAAGTGTACTAGTTAGTTTTTCTTTATTTTCTTCTTCACCCGAATAAAACAAGTTTGCTCAAGACGACCAAAAATAAGTTTGGGGGAATTTGATCAGTCGAAAATATTGCATTTTTAACACATCAATTTCCCTACTATTTGCAATCATCTAAAGGTGTTCGGTTTGAATATAGCACATATTAGAAATTTGTCTGTAAAATACCAAATAACATGTGTTATACATTATAACCAGCATTTTGAGGGAAATTGTCTTTATATTATTGTATACATGATCTTTGTATATCGCAACACTTGTCTCGAGATTGTGTGCAGGAAGGGAAAAGAGCCGGAAGTGCTAAAAGTGCTGATAAAAATACGCCAAGTCCAAGACTTGTGATCTGGTAGTAAACTGTAAGTCGATGTACAACACCCCACGACTTGCGGGGAGGCGGAAATATGAAAAACGATCTTGTTGTTTGCTTAAACATCGACTAACCGCATGAATCGAAGCTAAACGATAACTAACAACAAACATAGTTGTTAACAACTACTATGTAAAGGGATTATACCTAAATAACCGTGTCCTTCGTCTTTACGAACTCCACCTCCTCCTCGGCCTTCTCGAAGTAGTAGACGATCCACCCGAGAGCTTTACTCCAAGCTTAGCCTCTAAACTTGAGGCAACTAAACTTCTTTAAGTGCTAATCAAAGAAGCTAGGTGAAATAGAGTGAGGGTTATGGTTTAATGAGTCTAACTAATCCTTGTACTCAACACATGAGAGGGGAGGATTAGGGTTTGAAGAGGGAGAGCTTGAGGAGAGAGAAGATGAAGATAATAATGAAGTGAGAAGAATGAGTTATGATAATATATATCAAGCATTTCTTTTATCAAGAAAAGAAAAGAAATGAATTTAACAACCATGCTTGATAATATCTAGTGATGATTCACATCCATAAGTCATTAAGCATTTATGATGCATTAATGACATGGATGAATCATCCATATGACTCACTAATCACATTCATTGTATATGCCACCTAAACCTCCTTAGTCACCACCTTCTAGAAGCTTCTCGCGCAATTACGAGAACGCCCCTCCTTTCCGCAAAAATACGGAAAAACTTTAGACTGTATAAATCCAATAACCGGATACCAGTAACTGGCTTAAACCAAAGCCGACTGGTAAAAACTGTCCGAAAGTCGTACGTGTGTAAACACACGTATGCGTCCGAACCCTGGTCGTAAAACCATACGACCTCTATATCGTTTCGCCTGGAGTAGGGAAACTCTCTGTGTGGGACTCTAGAGACTCGACTACTACGCTGGCAGTGGGTTTAACCACAGACCGCAAGCGGCACTGGCTGTACGTAACGGTCCCCAGGTAGATGTCGATAAGAAGGCCGATGAGGAAACCCATCCGAACTCCTACTGAGTCTGATGTGACAATCTCCGTACAGTCCGGTCCGTTCGTCTAAGACTATCGCATATCGGGCCTAGGGGGCGGCAAGCGTCAGTCCCCTAATAGCGGTATAAGTCGTGTCGGAGCGAAGCCCATTACACCCTGAGAAACTACTGGAACCTACCAGCAAATCTCGCTTGCCCTGGCCAGGGACTTTGCGTAATGGCTCTCTGACACAGCGCGATATCAACACCCAGACCCGATGTAGCATACTCACTAAGTGTAGTGAGCAGGTATCAAGCTGATCCTGGAGAGAGTCACTGGACAGCTGTGAAGAGCATTCTCAAGTACTTGCGAAGGACTAAAGATATGTTCTTGGTGTATGGTAACGGAGAGCTCCAAGTGGAGGCCTTTACCGATTCGAGCTTCCAGAGTGATAAGGACAACTCTAAGTCGCAGTCGGGCTTTGTCTTTACCCTTTACGGAGGGGCGGTTAGCTGGAAGAGTTCCAAGCAGGAAACCGTGGCAGACTCGACGATGGAGGCTGAATACATCGCTGCCAACGATGCTGCCAAAGAGGCTGTCTGGATCAAGAAGTTCATTACTGAACTTGGAGTGGTTCCATCCATTGAGCGTCCAATACCTTTGTATTGCGATAACAATGGAGCGGTGGCTTTGGCCAAGGAACCCACGTCCCATCAGCGGTCCAGGCATATTCTGAGGTAGTATCACCTGATCCGGGAGATAGTTGATCGCCGGGAGATCGAGGTCAGGAGGGTTGACACGAAGAACAACACGGCGGATCCACACACGAAGGCCATTCCCCAGATACAGTTTGAGAGACTCTTCGGGATGCTCGGTATGCGATACTACAGCAGCTGGCCCTAGTGCAAGTGGGAGATTGTTAGTTGTATGTATGCCCTAGAGGCCAGTATTGTACAGATGATGTATATTATATTGGATGCTTGGACATATATAGAGATGACTTTCTTGCTCGATATGATAGTATGCTATCTGGTTACTCTTTATCTTAACATGTACACTAGTCTCTTTAAACTGTCTTATAGTTACATGTTGGTAAAGCCCTTAGGATGTGTACTTGACTACCTGGACTATGATGCAGATCATACTAGTGGGGACATGGTAGTCCATAAGTACATCCTTCATGGTCCCTAGTCGTGGGTGTATCAAGACGGGGCATCGATATACCAGTGTAGACTAGCGTATACGCTTCTCGACCCATGAGATGGGCGATGGATGATCCCATATCCATTGGTGTTTGACATCAGAGATGGTGTACGGGTGCTCAGTGGATACTGGGTACACTGGACGGACTCGCCGAGAACTCCCAGATGGTATTATACCTCACGTCAGATGGCAGTTCTCAGGTGACACTTGTACAGGTTAGTCTGTAGACCCGAGATCGTCATAGAGTCTTGTGTGATTCCCACTGTGCTTTGATCTCCACCTTACCACGTCCATGAGGACGTGCAAAACGGTGGTCTTTGGGTACAGTCCCGAGTCACATGGAGGCAATGAGCGATAGGAGGGGTTTCGTCTCTCCCGGTATTGGGAGTTGATGTTGCGCTGTGCTCGATTGGCCGTAACAGGGAAGTCCCTGGCCAGGGCTGATCAGAGATTTGCTGGTAAGTGTTACCGGTAGTTTCTCGACCCGTTATGAGCCTCACATCGGCACGACTTATCGGTTATTGGGGTCTGACGTTTACCACCCCTAGACTTGATATGCGACGTATCAGACGAACAGACCGGACTGTACGGTAAGTGTTACTGGTTGGATTCACAGGAGTGTGAGCGGACTAGCTTGTCGATCTTCTGATCGCTCAATACCCGGATGGCCGTTACGTTTAGCAGACCGCTTGCGGCTTGTGGGTGCTTGATATGATCATCATCTGCTACCGGCGTATTGACGAGTCTTTAGAGTCCTACACAGAGGTTTCCTGGTTCAAGCGAAACGAAATAGGAGCGCATATGAGATATGTGCAGGACCGAGAATAATGCGTGTATGTGATACTGCATTTCATTCTCGCGATATATGTTTCGATTGGTTATATTCGATATGACCTAGTTATCGAATCATTGATTCGATAAATCGATACATTGGATTCTAGTCGGTTATGTGCGACATGACCGGATCATTGAATCAAATGTTGATTTAATGATTTGATGCATAATTATATATTTGATATATTGCATTGCATTAACTAGTATTGGTTCACTTTAAATGGATTTTCTCACTTGATGTACATGTTGTATATGTGATATACTTTTGTGCACATCTTTGTATCATGTTTGATGATACTTGCTCATTAGGTTAAGTGTGAAGTATTAAACCATGGTTAAGAGATGATTAGGGTTTTGCCTTTTTATTTATTTATTTGTTTATTTATTTAGAAAAGGTTTAGATGAGAATGGTGGCTTTCTTTGTCTCTTGTTGAAGTTTCTTGAAGCTTTGACAAAGTCCACCATCCTTATCTCATCCTTAACCCTAACCATTCCTATTAACCTTAGTTTAATCTCTACACTTGACCATGGTCAAGATATGATAAGTATTCATATTAGTTTCTTTTTCAAAGAAGAAACTTATCATATTCTTTCTTCTTCAAGAAAAGCTTGATGCCATCAATGGCAACTTGAGCAAAAGTGAGTGAAATCCAATTCTAAAGTGAACCCACCTCCTATTTCTTCACCCTCTACCTCTTGCCAAGTTGTTTTGGGTGTTTTCTTCACAAGTTTCACAACTTGGTGAAGTTGGAGCTTGAACTTGTGCAACCTCGACGTAGATCATCTTCGGCACGAAGCCGACGACCTATTCCGCTCGTTTTCCCGATGAAGCCGACAAATGAGTCTAGGATTCGAAATGGACAGCGAGAGGACGACTACGTGGAGCTAAGGAAGTGGATATCCGGATCTACAAAGGTTGTAGCATCTAACTTTTAGTTAAGTAGTTAACTAGATTAACTTTTCGCCTAGAATTCTAGCCAACGATCCGCGTTAGGGTTTCTCGGCACCCATAATTTTTGAAATTGGCATGGTTGATGCCTTGTGAGACCTCTATAGTGTGCCTAGGAACCCTACACCTATCATTGCAGAAAACAACGAAAATACAACGTCCTCTTATGCCATCCGCATTCGCCACGGGGTCCCGTCATCACCCGTTAGGTTACTTAACTAACGACAGAGCGGGGGCTGGGCTAGCGCGGGTGTAAAACATAAGTGACGTCTAAATAGCTATCATATATAGATATTGTACATTCGTCAAACGCAATAATAGGCATTCCAGATCACAGATGAACTTTATTGGATTTGCAAGCAATCCGTGTTTGTTTTGAGCCTGCAACAAAAGGCGGATTACACAGTTGTGATGAATAGCCATTACCCCACCCAAGACCCCAACGGGTACGGCAAACTACCCACCCGGCAGTTTGTGCACCCCACCTTGGGTCTGTCCTAGGAGCAAAAAACAGTAAAATGAAATAATACAACGGTGGCTACAACCGCAACCTGGATGTGCCCCGCAAAATAATATTACAACAAATTACATTTACATCAAATGAATTAAATAATAACCCATCACATAACCCCGGCTATACATCACAACAGTCCAACACAGTTCATATCCACAAATAGTAAAAACCATTACAGAAATGTGCAACCCCCTGCCAACCGACATACTAGCAGTTAGGGGAGGTTTACGAACACATTATACAAACACAGATATAATCCAACAAGTAAATACTGTATAATTTCGATCGATTAAACACTTTTAATTTTGCTCCAATACTTCTCTGTAAATCTGAAACCTGAGCAAAAATAAAAACTTCCAGAAAATACCAAATATCACAGAGAAGCAACACAGGAAATTTGGGTTCCTGAATCGCCAACTCGGCGGCGGAAGCGCGGCGGATCGGTGCGATCCGCCGTGGTTCCGCGGCTCTTTAGGCCATTCAGGGGCCCAAATTTCTTGGGTGTTCTTATACTGTCTTTTTAAGCTTTCTGAACCTCCCTGAAAAATTTTAGGACTTCATTTAAAATTCGACAGAAAACCATGATTTCGGGCTTTTCCGGTTTCGTTTTTTCCGTTCGAAATTCATACAAATTTGCAAGTAAGTTATTTATTATTTAGCGAGGCTCTGATACCACTGTAAGTCGATGTACAACACCCCACGACTTGCAGGGAGGCGGAAATATGAAAAACGATCTTGTTCTTTGCTTAAACATCGACTAACCGCATGAATCGAAGCTAAACGATAACTAACAACAAACATAGTTGTTAACAACTACTATGTAAAGGGATTATACCTAAAGAACCGTGTCCTTCGTCTTTACGAACTCCACCTCCTCCTCGGCCTTCTCGAAGTAGTAGACGATCCACCCGAGAGCTTTACTCCAAGCTTAGCCTCTAAACTTGAGGCAACTAAACTTCTTTAAGTGCTAATCAAAGAAGCTAGGTGAAATAGAGTGAGGGTTATGGTTTAATGAGTCTAACTAATCCTTGTACTCAACACATGAGAGGGGAGGATTAGGGTTTGAAGAGGGAGAGCTTGAGGAGAGAGAAGATGAAGATAATAATGAAGTGAGAAGAATGAGTTATGATAATATATATCAAGCATTTCTTTTATCAAGAAAAGAAAAGAAATGAATTTAACAACCATGCTTGATAATATCTAGTGATGATTCACATCCATGAGTCATTAAGCATTTATGATGCATTAATGACATGGATGAATCATCCATATGACTCACTAATCACATTCATTGTATATGCCACCTAAACCTCCTTAGTCACCACCTTCTAGAAGCTTCTCGCGCAATTACGAGAACACCCCTCCTTTCCGCAAAAATACGGAAAAACTTTAGACTGTATAAATCCAATAACCGGATACCAGTAACTGGCTTAAACCAAAGCCGACTGGTAAAAACTGTCCGAAAGTCGTACGTGTGTAAACACACGTATGCGTCAGAACCCTTGTCGTAAAACCATACGACCTCTATATCGTTTCGCCTGGAGTAGGGAAACTCTCTGTGTGGGACTCTAGAGACTCGACTACTACGCTGGCAGTGGGTTTAACCACAGACCGCAAGCGGCACTAGCTGTACGTAACGGTCCCCAGGTAGATGTCGATAAGAAGGCCGATGAGGAAACCCATCCGAACTCCTACTGAGTCTGATGTGACAATCTCCGTACAGTCCGGTCCGTTCGTCTAAGACTATCGCATATCGGGCCTAGGGGGCGGCAAGCGTCAGTCCCCTAATAGCGGTATAAGTCGTGTCGGAGCGAAGCCCATTACATCCTGAGAAACTACTGGAACCTACCAGCAAATCTCGCTTGCCCTGGCCAGGGACTTTGCGTAATGGCTCTCTGACACAGCGCGATATCAACCCCCAATACCGGGAGAGACGAATCCTATCTAACCGCCACTGCCTCCAAGTGCTCGGGACTGCACCCAACTGCTACCTGTTTGCACGACTCCTTTGAGCCGTGGTAGGGTAGCAATCTAAGAACAGTGGGACACACTCGAGGCGAAGTAGCAGTGTCAAGTCTGCGGACTATGCTGTACTCATGTCACCTGGGAACTGTTCACTGACGACTGGTATAAAACCAACCAACAGTTCCCTGTGAGTCCTGTCCGGTGTACCCGTAACCCAACGAGCACCTGCATACTATCTCCAGTACGACATACTGACGGCTGTGGGACAGACCATCTCCCCAACTGGGATGAGAAGCGTACACACTAGTCTACTCCGGAGTATCGATGCCCTGTCTCGATAATCCTACGACTAGGGACCCAAATAAGGATGTGTTTGTAGACTACCCAGCCCCCACTAGTGTGACTGCCATCACAACGCCGGTAGTCAAGCAAGATCCTAAGAGCTCTATCAATACGTATACTCACATATTAAGATAGAAGAAACCAAGTAGCATACTACCATGTTTAGCAAGACTGTTATATACATGTGAATATCCCAAGCTTCCATTAAGTAATATGCAAACTAGTATGATACAGTAATGGCCTTCTAGGGCATAAACACTAACATAAACAAGAAAATATAAAAATATTTCAGACATTAGGAAACAGCCCTAAAGCCATCAGAAGAGTACCCTGGAAGTTTCATGCAAAGTTGCCACCAAACGGCCGCGGATCCGCGGCTGAATGGGCCTATTTGCGGTGGATCCGCGGCCACGTAGACACGTCAGCGGCAGAACACTATGTCAAAAGTCTCCTTTCAGTAGCCAAACTTCTTCAAGATACTTCATTCTCCAGAGATCTCCAGAAGCTTCCTTTCTAACAGCCAAGCTTCTTGTTCAAACCTAATACCACCAAGCTTCTTAAGCAAGCTAGCTAACTATCTAAATCTAGAAGCTTCCTTCATAACTACCAAACTTGCAAGAGAAGCTAAACCTAGCTTAGTTTCTAAAGGAAGCTAAACCTAATCAAGCTTCTAGGGGAAGATAAAGAAGAAGGCTATATAAAGGGACCCAAGGCTTCATAACAAAGGTTGTTCAACAATTCCAAACACAAGTTGAGTGACACAACTTGTGCATCCAAACCCTAGCAACAAATCATCAATAGATAAGAATTTGTAATCATAATTCTTCATCATCACTATTAATTGAATCGATTCCTACGAGCCTCTTTACAAATCTTGATAACTCATTCGATTTGGATATCATCTTGACAATTCTTGATTCTTGATTCTTGATCTTTATTTTCTTGATAATTCTTGAAACTAAATTTCACAATTCTTGAACAATTTTCTTTTATCCTTTAATTTTCAACTCAACTAAAACAAGATCGATCAAATCACACTTTCCCTGTAGACGATCCGGACTCGCTAACGAACCTACAATTGACACTGTTATTGATTGCGGTTTACAAATTTCTTTGGTTGTGATCTTTACACTTTTCTAAACACGACATCGAAATCGATTATCAATCAGGCGCAAAGCGCCTGGCGCACCACGTGTTGCGCTGACAGAACATAAATTGTTCTTTAATAAGCCCAGAGCTCTGATGAATGCTCAGCATTCACTACAAGACAAAAACATTGTTAAAAGGGCCAAGCCCAAATAAAGGCTCAACAGCCCAAAATAAAATGTTAAACATTTATTGGACTTAGCCCAAAATTGGCCATATGTCCTCAACCCATATTAATTGAGCCCACATGTTCATAAATCACAGATCATAGCCAGAAATTGGACTACAGATCTTTCAACCAACTCACACCGGTTCGAGGGTACATCCCTTTACTCCTCTGATGTTTATCGTTGTAATCCTTCAACGTCTTCAGAGAGGTAACGGGTCCCGACAACCAAACGCTCTACGGACTGTGAGGTTTTTAAACTCACGGACTATGATGTCCTTAATCTTGACTGTGAGGTCTTTAAACTCACGGACTATGATGTCCTTAACCTTGAATGTGAGGTCTTTATACTCACGGACTATGACGTCCTTAACCTTGACTGTGAGGTCTTTAAGCTCACGGACTATGACGTCCTTAACCTTGACTGTGAGGTCTTTAAGCTCACGGACTATGACGTCCTTAACCTTGACTGTGAGGTCTTTAAGCTCACGGACTATGACGTCCTTAACCTCAACCGTGAGGTCTTTAAACTAACATTGGACCGTAATGTCCGTAAACTAATCGACCGCAATGTCCCTAAACTAAACAATAGAGTCCAAATGCTCTTTTGTTGGATCTAAATGATCCCGTTAAGTTAATCTTAGTCTAAAATGAGACTAACGTATCCTTAATATACGTTTAAGTTGATCTTAGTCCCAAATGAGACTAACGTATCCTTAAACCCAACCTCCAAACCCAAATCTAAGAAGATACGGATTTGGACTGATCCACGCCCTACGGGCGACAACATAAATTAGTCTCCGCATACAATCCATGGGCAACCAAAAACAAAACAAACACACACGACACGAAGTGACCATCTGGAGAAGGAGAAAGTTGTTACCGCGATGCGGTAGCGTAATTAACTACAGGGGCTTGCGCCTGCAGGGAAGAGCGTCCCCACAATCAAAAACCCCTCAAATGAGGGGGAATCTGACGAAGTCTGCTACATCGGCCGCATCCGTTTAAACCTTCGATACACGGTACTATAAATTAACTTGGCATCTTCGGAGAGGTGGACGGATAGCACCAATTAGCATCTGCCCCGAAATTCAGGTGAGACATTTATCGCGTCTCCGTGTTTTCGGCGGGGAACACTGACTATAGGTTTAGCGACCTGAACAGTGAGACTTAGAGACTGATAGGTTTAGTGACATACATTGATTACTGACTCGATACACCTGCCTTACTGTTTACCCACTTTATCGTTTACCTGTACTGGTTCCTTCATGCTCATATCATCACTTCATACTTGCTGTTTCATATTCATCATCATTACACATGTTACATATGTATTTATATTTATTGCTATCGTGTCGCTCTGACTACCTGAGTATGCATGTTCAGAGGGAGAAGTGGATTTAACTTGGACCAGGACCTGACGTACCTCGAGGACATTCCGGATATCTAGATCAGCGACTCAGAGCTATACTTCCTTGATCTCTATCTGGTTAGTTTTTGTATTTGTTTTGATTTACTGACTGCATTTCTCATTACCTGTGCATTGATTATGGATTACCACGTAAAGCTAGAAGCCGAAGTGTGACTACGGCAGGATGTTTCCTCGACCGTAGGAGCATGGCTGGCCTTGTCAACCCCTTGTATTCCGTATTTTGGGAAGCGGGGCGTGATATGGTTTTGTTGGTATCAGAGACAGGTTTTGCAACGATTGGGATTGCAGTTTCCGTATAGGGCTTGACAATCTAAGCCATTTTCGGTCTAGATTGTAACTTGTTATCCTTGATCTTGATTCACATAGTGTGTTCTGCTACATATTTTGATCCATCCGCTAGTGTTTTGGGTGACTTAGTAGAGTTATGCGATTGTAAATATGAACTGCAACATAGTTATAAGGCAGCACTCTGCTTGAGTGACTTGGAGTTCTACATTTGAGTTCGACTCATTTGAGTTTCACCTCACCCGATATTCTTGTTTCATTGTCTATTCTATATCCTATTCCGATTCGTATTCCTTGTACCTCATATCATCCTCAAATTTGTTGTTTCAGGACCATGACTTCCAACGAATTTTCTTCCAACTCTACTCCCCAGAATCAGACCGTCGAGATTTTGAATACACTACAAGGTTTGATGGAAGCCCAGGAGCGAACAAACGATCTCTTAGCTGAAGGACTAAAAAGGAAAATGGCTCAAGCACCAGCAGGAGGTCCCAATCGTAGGGAAATCGCTGATAAACGAAAAGGTGGCATGCAGATGAAGCGCTCATTTGTTACTAGCAACCGAAGCAGCGAAGAGCCCAACGTTGTGGTTATTGCAAGAAGCCAGGACACTTTCAGAGTGACTGTCGCCAGGCCAAAGGGCAGTGCTTGATTTGTGGGTCCGGCGAATATCTGGTCAATGGTTGCCCTAGAAGGAAGGAGCTGCAAGGTGGAGTTTCGGCAACGCCCTCCAAATCTGATTGAGTGACTTAGTTGTTTCCGTACTTAAATTTCAAGAACGGCACGGACCCAGTACAAGATTCAGACTTGCCCTACGAGACTGCAGAGATTTTGATGTCGACGCAAAGTTATCACTTTTTCCGCTTTCAATAAAGACATTGTCACTCTATTTAGTAGTTGTTTCCTTTCATTTAAATCTTGTATCTGTTTAAACTTTTAGTTTGAATGCAATAAAGTTGTGGATTGTGACTGCCTACTTTTGTTTGACTCACTATATTTAGACCATAAGCTTAGTCAACATCATGGTTCATCACCGCACCCTTGATTCTCTTGTCGATTAGCTTGTATTTTGCCGCACACCCCTGTCTAAAATTGTCAATCCTATACTCCTTGTTAACTTATATCTCTCCCTGATTTTGAATCCGATTTTCATCCTATATCCTTATATCATTCCGAACAACCCTTTTCCTCCTCACAATTCTTCCATTAGGATGCTTGCTCATGGAGTTGATCTTCAATATATTACCGCAATCCATCCTCCTGCTAGTACACTGTATATTACCAGTGCTATTTTCTATTAATATAATTATAATTAGTACAATTACGAAGAATTTTTTTTTTTGAGTTTTGCCTATTTATGGTAAGTTAGATTTTCGTTATGTGTAGATAAGTAATTTTAGTTTTACTTATTGCCCCGAAGTACCCTACTATTTTCAGATCTTTCATAATTCTAACTTACACTGCATATTTATTTTCTAGTTTGTTTTCCTACTAATGATTTTCATACTATCGTCCTCTTATTATGAAGTTCCATTCTTCGTGTCTTTTTGTCTTGATTTTTTTATCTGCTTTAATTACAGGATGTCATTTTGAGCTATTTGCTACTCAATATTTATTTTAATATTTTATACTGGTGTCATTCATAATCATTTCGTTTGTTGATCGACTTTCAAAATTTATATTATTAGCAGCTTGAGTTTTCTTTAAAATGAGTTCCATATTGATTTTCTATATAGTATTTCCTTTTCTTTGTTCATATAAATGCTATATCTTTGTTTTCGTATTTGCATTTACCTACGTATTCTTGTGCTCCAATCGATTTGAATTTCTATTTACTAAAATATAAATTATAGTTATTTTGTATGCTAATGCCTTTTTACTTGTACGTGTATCATCATTATCTTGGTTTTACCTTAGTTTCTTTTGTATTTTTGCACATACAGTTTAGTCGTGGCCATTACTTTTCACTAGTATTTATTATTGTTATTCTATTTTTCATTGTATATATATATATATATATATAGTTCATTACTGTTATTTGTTATTTATTTTGATCTTACATGTAATTTTTCTTGCTCTATTTTCTTAAATATAAATGTCGATTTTTCTAGTGGTTGTTTTTTGCATGACTTTTGTAGCTTAATGTTTATTTTAAATTTCGATGACGAAATTTTATATAAATGGGGTATGAAGTAATACCCAGTTCCTCTATAAATATTTCTGTATTTATGAAGAAATGTTTTTCCCAAAATTTTCTATGTAAAGTTTTACATTTAATATTTCCTATATTCTTCTAAATATAATTTCCAATTAAATTACTTCCTAACCCTAACCTTTTATTCAAATTCTATTTTTCCCTTCTTTTCCCTCGGGCCCAACTCCCTCGGCCCAACTCCCTCATTGAACCCGACCTGACCCAAACTCCCATCCCTTTTCTTCTCCCTCGTTCTTTCCCGTGCGGCTTCCCTTCCTCCTTCCTCGCGCTACCCTTGCCCCACGACACCCCCCACGTCGCCGCTGATTCCCGAGCCCCCGCTCCTCATCGCGAGCACGTCCCCACTACTCGACCCACGACCTCACGTGCGCGCGCTCACTCCCCTCCATCGACCTCATCTCCATCTCTCTCTCCTCTCGTAACCATCTCTCTCTCCCTTCTTCTTCCATATTTTTCCTTCCCACTCCCTCTCTCCCCTTCACCAAAACCCATCTCTCTCTCCCCCTCACTCTCGTTCTCCCTTCGCCTCCACCGCATCCCCCGTCGCAACCTCACCGCGGCCACCACAGCTCGATCCCTGCCTCTTCCCTCTACAAACCCACTCCGCCGGCCATCTCTCGCTGCACCCAACACCACCGGAGCACCCATCGCCGCAGCTCTACCTCCTCCAAAGCACCGCCACCCTCTCCACTTCCCTCCTCACACCACCGCTGCCTCCACCGACCTCGACGCCAATAGAGCCCCCACTCCAAGCTCCACCCGACTACAGCAGAACTCCCCAGTGTCGCCATCACCGCGGTCACCCAAGTCACCGGCGTCACCCCAGCACCACCCTTGCCATCTTTCTCTATCCCAAGCTCTTCCACTTCCTCCATAACCTACAAACCGGGCTCCGACCACGACTCCTCAAACCCTCGGCCACCAGCTTCAACATCCTAGCACCCTCGCCTGCACACCTCACCGCCATCACCTCCAAAACCGACCTCCTCCTCGCCGACCCTCGACCTCCCAGCACCACCAAACCCCCGCTCCTCTCCTCCACTCACCGATGAACTTCCTCCGTCGACCTCATCGGCCAACTCCGAGCTCCATCAAACCCCCGAGCCTCAAACCCACTGCAACCCCCGCCGAGCTTCTGTTCTATCGCCGGCGACCACCTCAGCCACCCCGGCTGCCTCCCTCCAGTGCTCGAACGCCTCCGACACCCCCTCACCGCCGACCGCAGCCGCCTCGCCCCAGCAACCCAAGCCGTCGCTGCCGAGCCATCGAACTCGAGCCAAAGTCGAGTTTGTCGTGCCGCGCTCGCGTCGTGATCGTGCTGTTGCCGCTGCCGTACCATCGTCGATACGTCGTCAGGCAAGTTTAATACTTGCTTCATGCTAATTATACCTATTTAATTCAATTGCACTTCAACATCATATATACATTTCGTTTGCGAATCAAGTAATGCAAGTGTTCGATGCAAAACACGAACTAAAAACCCCCTTTAAATTGACGGAAACTAATCACAACTGATAGCCCGAGTGATAACGAATGCCGTGTTATGATTTGGCTTGAAAATACGGTTTTTAACAACGTGATATGTCTTTCCCTTTTAGACCCGTCAAAACTGAAATTTCCTGTACCTGAACTTTGTAAAAATCATAGTTAATTGGTTACGTACCGGAATGTTGCGTTCGAGGGCTTATATCGAAACGGACTTTGAAATATAGTTTCCTTTGAAACCGTGTTTTTAAAGCAACATATAGTTTCCTTTGAAATATAACCGCAGTTCTCAAATTCAGAGATCTTATGAAAACAACATCTCAAGCATATAACTATAAAGTACGATGTGTACAACATAGAGTAGTAATATGTGCATATCGAGTATATCATGCAAGTATGTCAAGTGATAATACTAAACAATGAATGTACTTTTACGTTTAAGATTTATCTCATGATATGGCAGTTCTACTATGTAAGTGGCCTGGCAATTACCGATGATGAATGTGTGTGAGCTGGCAAATCTATGTAAGTGTAACATGCGCATCAAAGGTAATTGTGCAGGTGTACTAGCAGTTGATATCATATAACATTAAATACTGGAAACATGATAGGTATCACACAAGGAATAATCCAACATAAACATGAACTATAATAAGGTAGCCTCTTATTTCAACGATCCCGCCTCATAGTATCAAGTGTCGCAATATCCTCGATCATTATTCTCAATTCATGAGCGCGGATCAAATATTCGGTAAACGCATCGCGTACGGTAATCCATCGTACAGTGTCACAAACATAGTAGGGAATCTATCGTCCTATTCACCAGCAAAGGTACGGATCTATAATCTCGTACGGCATACTTTATCAATCACATAACACATCTATATCAATCTTATATCATGTCATCTTACATATACGTCATATCTTGTAAATCTCAAGTCATATCGATCTCGATCTCATATCCTACCATTATCAACTCATACTTGTTCTCTTTCAATTCATACTTATCATGATTCACTTTCTCATTTCATATTCTCATATATCAATCCGAGTCATCTGTATCTATCATCTCAATATCCCACATCGTATTATCTTATATACCTATTTCATATTCTCAAGAAAATATATCCATTAGTGTCAACTTTTATCATATCATCTCTTACTAAATCCTATAATTATGTCCGTAAGTTCATAGCATATCCTTTATCAAAGTTATAATTTATATAACAATCTTTCCATATCAATGGTTGCAGGAGTGCTATACGCCATCCACCCGACTTCCCCCGTAGATATAAATCTACTCACATGCTAAACTCCTCGCTTAGCCGAAGTCGATGTGCTTCATCGTCTCGGAAGTCCATGCGAAGGTACCTACAATCAATACACAATCGCAATACTATTAAAATCAAGTCCGGAAAACCGATACAACACACGAAGTGCTCATAGGTTAGAACCTATAACTTACGCATGAAAGATCAACCAAATAACTCTCGTCCATTGACATACAAACGTCCAACGACGAAATCCAAACTCAAATACCAAATCCCAAGTTTCAGAAATCGGAAAACACAAATCAGCAACTAAGGAAAACACCTCCATATTTTGCCTCAGGTACAATTAGCCAATTTTGCATATAGGGGAGGTCTAATTAGAATATATAGGAGCCACAGACCGAGCATCACATTCGACCCTGATGTGGCCGCAATTTGCGGCCATAACCATTAAATCTGCGGCCATAAAAATAGGGGACGGGCTCGGGTTTCTAGGGTAGGTTCCTGGTTGTCTGCACGTCTCTCTGTAATCGCTAAATAAGTTTTAGGGTCTTCGGGTTATAGCAAATCTCAGTATCCCATCACAAATTCCACAAAATACGATATCGGCCAATTCAAAGTTCGTGTTTTGGGGTTCTAACTCAGTTTTGGTCCGGAATTCTTCACTGCAGGGGTTGTAGTCACAACTAAACCTCAAATACACCTTTACACTTCATAATATCCCCTAACCCTCAACTTGGAAAATTCCAAGATCACAAAACCTAACTAATACGAAATCTAACTAAACTAGGATATTAGGAAATCAACAAGCTTAACTAAAAGTGTAGGTTTATACCTCATTAGCAACTGAAGAAAATTCTTGAGTTGCCCAAAACCTTTAAAACCCATACTTGATTGGTCCAAAGGGTTTAGGATGGGCTTGTGCATCTTTTATATTGAAGGTGGCATGGGGTTTGGTAAAGAAATAGAGATGATACATGGAGGTAGAGAGAATGAAGGAGGCATGAAGAAAACAATGGAGAGTGAAGGAATTAGTGAAGGAATGAAGAAGGAAAAAGAATGGATGAAGAAGTCAAGGGTTACTCTCTCTTATGCTCACTCTCTCACAAATATCTCATTTTGTTTTATTCTCTCTATCTCTCAACCATGGCATCTATTTTCTTTTTCTTTTCTTTTCCAAATAATTAAAACCAAACATAAGAATACAACATGTAACCAAAATATCACATGACATGGTGCACTAGTTATGGAAAAATATAAAAATACGGATTTGGCTTAGTCATGATTAGTAATGCAATAATCAATTTGATTTAAACTTGCATATATTAAATTATGAAAATGCCAAAATCCGATAAATATCTTTTTAATGAACAAATCATTTTAATCTCCACTTATATTCCAAATATCGGTATATAATTATACCATTTAACAAAAAACCCTTATTCGCAAATCGAATAGTTTTCATGAAATATATTATTTTAATATTTAATTTCCAAAAATAATATTTTATATTTCTGAAATGTTACATTTGGAGTGCTACAACCATTGTAGTGTGTCCGGCTAATCCCGGAAGAGTCCTTCTAGCCTCCACTAGATCCGAAACGAACTTGCACAATGATCTTCTCGTCGAAAATGATCCACCGTGAGATAGCCTACACAAGCTCCAACTTCATTAGATCATATCTTGATAAAGTAACTCACTAGACAAGTTTGCTAGAAATACCAAGCGAGAGATGTAGAATAATTTGCTCACTAATATTCTCTCATGTGTTCTCTCTTTTTCTCCAAGAAAAACAAGTGAAAAGAAAAAACGAGCATGAGAATGAGCTAGAGTAAAAACAAGATAGAGAGAGAAAGAGCCATCTTTATCCCAAAAGAAAAAAGAAAACCCTAGTAGAATCCAAAAATCTCTACACAACTCTCTCTATTACACCTCATTTGTTTATTTATCAAATAAATAAAATGAAGTGTCCCTCTAGAATCATATAAGTGTATCATATACACTTTATTATATGTATTAAATACATACAAAAATATTTGTATCAAATAAAATACAAATACAAATAAGAGATAAATAGTGAACATAATACTAAAAAATATAAATCAATATATATATTTAATTATTAAATCAAGACCTGATTTAAGGCTTCAACAAGAGCCGGCTAGTATTATGAAAATGTCTGATTAAACTACGTGTATCAAATATACATGTTTTAATTGAAAAAAGACCCCTTTCAGTATGCCTATTTGTTCGAGAATTCCATTGCTTCTTTCTTTTTTGGGAATGTTCGTCAGGTGGCTTAGAGACGGGAGAGATTGAACTGACTGAGGAGGACAATTCGCAGCTGTCTTCTCAAGCGGATTACTAGCCGTATATCAGACTTTATTTTTCAGTATGCCTATTTGTTCGGGCTTTTTTTATTTCTATTTTTCGTTGTATCTTATTTTCAGACTCGTTGTCAGTTATCTGATTTTCAGACTCGTCGTCGGTTATCTGATTTTCAGACTTGTTGTCAGTTGTTAAAATATTGTGAAATTTTAAATGTAATTATGTAGTTGGATTTTGTTCTCTTGTTTAATTCTTATTATAATATACATTGCTTATTATAATGTTTAAAGTATTTATTTCGAAAAAGACCCTTTTCTTAGTATAAATACGTTGCGGAGCTCGTCGCGTGCTTGCTTCTATTTTTTGAGAAGTGGGACGTGACATTGCCCTAGACTCTAACTTTCCTTCACTAACATGATAATAAACAGGGCAACCAAATACTCTAAAGGTAGAATAATCAGTAGGTTTTCCGAACCATACCTATATAGGGGTCTTGCAATTAATGGTTGTTGAGAGAGAGCAATTAACCAAGTAACATGCCGTAGTAATAGTGATTGATGTATTCTTGTGTGTTCTATGATATTTTACTTACCGTAATTAAGACGGTGTGACTTGTAGTTAGCCACGATGAGTACAGGTCTTCCACGGAAAGAAGGTATGTTTTTCGTTCTTGTTTTAGACGAGTTATGTCAAAATGTCCAAGGTATTCATTTCTATCTATGTGATATGTATTATGTCCAAAAGATCTTGTTAGGAGTTCAGATTAAGTAGTCAAGTTAGGAATTCCCGTATTCTTCCGTTTATGCCACTTTTAAAGTGATACTAGAGTAATCGGAAACAACGTGAATTAGGGTGCTTTAAAAGGGTACATGCAAGTTGTCACCCATTGCTAAGTCCGTTCTAATTGACCCTTATCCTTCCGTTCTTTGATCATAGTTCTAACCTTCAATCAAGTAAACGTAACTAGTTATCTATTAGGATCACAACTATCATGTAGGATAGAGCTCCTAAAAGAGAGAGGTATGTTTTCTTAGATGAATTTCAATCTAAATATGTTGGGTAAAGGGAAGAACAAGGGATTTTTCCGTTCCTCGAACTACACTCTTCTTACCCCTAACAAGTGAGAAATTACTTACTCATCGTTAAAATTATAAATCAAAAGGAAAAGAGAAATAGAAGAGAAGATTGGTGAAAATAATGAAAGATACTACTTGGGTTCTCACGATAGCAAATAACATCCATTGAGTATCTTCGCTTCAAAAATGAGATTAAGGAAGAAAGATAAAGAAAAATCAAGAAAACAAAACAACATCTAATTATCAAATCAAAAACAATTTTATCTAAGGAATTTAAATAGCAAGACATGATATAAAATGGCAAGATAATAAAAATGAAGAAGAACAAAACTTTATTTCAAACTTCAAGCTTTTACAAAGTTTTAATGGCTAAAATAAAACTAAACTAAAACACTAGGCTCTCTCTTTGCTCTGATCCGGAATATTTATAGGCTCTGGAGTATGAAGATTTAGGGTTTTTCTCGATGAATGTGAAATATCAAAAATACCCCTAAAATTTTGGCAAGTGTTGCGCAAGTTCGGCTGCGGATCCAGCGCGACACCTTCTTTTATTGCGGCTATTCCGTCATGATATTTTGAAATTAGGCTTTAGGATTGTTCACTTATAAAAAAGGATGAGGGAAAGCTCCCCACTAAAAAAGCCCCCACGTGTTTAACAAGTGAGTGTCTATATGCAATGCATATAGGCACTGCAATTAAAACAATTGTTAGGATAAAACAGCCCCGCGTGTTTAACACGTGGGTGCCTATATGCAACGCATATAGGCACTGCAATTAAAACAATTGCTAGGCTAAAACAGCCCCACGTGTTTAACACGTGAGTGCCTATATGCAACGCATATAGGAACTGCAATTAAAACAATTGCTAGACTAAAACAGCCCCACGTGTTTAACTCGTGAGTTCCTATATGCAACGCATATAGGCACTGCAATTAAAACAATTGCTAGGCCAAAAGTGCCCCACGTGTTTAACACGTGAGTGCCTATATAAAACGCATATAGGCACTGCAATTAAAACAATTGCTAGGCTGGAAGAGCTCCATGTGTTTAATACGTGAGGGTACTTCCCTACGTAGAATTAAAATTCTACTCAACAAGAAACCGTTGGATCAAATATCCAATGATGATTAAATATAGAATTAAATTCTATTGAACTTTAAATGGGAAATGATATTTTCTGTTAAACAGAAAGTGTAGGGTTGCTAGGCACTCTCACAAGAGTCTACGAGGTATCAACCATACCCGATTTAAAATTTAGATGTGCCGAACAACCCTTAACAAGATCTTTAAACTAGAGATTAGGCGAAAACAAGTATGTTAAACACTTTAACACTAAGTGAGAGGGATTACAACCTTTATAGATCCGGTCCTTCACTTCTAAAGCTCCGTGTTGAGGTCCCTTCGCTGCGATCATCGTGCATCCAGACTCTAGAGAGGCTCCACGAAGAGAAAAATGCAAGCTTGCTTCCGATCTTCGATAACAAAGATGATCTACCTTGAAGTTTCATTAACATAAGCTCTCACTCACAAAATGAAGTGAACACCCTCATCTAAATGGCAAGGGTAGATGAGGATGATGAAGTAGGATTTTTGCACTCATTTGTTTTCTTATTCTCACTCACTTTCATCACAAAAATCAAAGCAAGAAAACTTTTCAAAGAGGAAGAAGAAGATGAATGAATAATGAATCCTTTTGTGATGAATAATGAAAATTAAGTGAGGTTAGAAATGCAACCATGGTTCAAGTAACCTTTGTAGAGATTTAACCAAGGTTAAAGGGTTGGGTTGGGTTAAGGAAATATCTTGCAAAATATCATAACAAATATCTTTGCAAGAAACAAAATAAAACCTTCTAGAAGGTTCTAGAAAAGATTAACCCAAATCAAACCCTAACCATGTTTAATCTCCACTAATCATGTTAAATTAATAACCCTAACATGTTACAATATTATATATCACATATACAATATTTATTGTAACAAAATAAAATAATACAATTAACATATATCGCATATATATCAATGTATTACCCGAGTGAGAAAAAGAATGTTTTAGTGAGCTTATATTAGTTAATATAATTTAATATATCAAATATATAAATATACATTAAATTATCAAATCAACACTTAATCCGATAATCCGGCTATTTCGAATATAACCGACTAATATATCATGTACCGATTCATCGAATCAACACTTGATCCGATGATTCGGCTCATATCAAAATAACGCGAGAATAGAATACGGTATCTCATATCGCATTATCCTCGGTCCTTCACATATCACATATGTGCCCCTACTCCATTTTGCCTGAGTCAAGAAACCTCTGTGTAGGACTCTAAAGAATCGTCAATACGCCGGCAGTAGGTGATGATCTTATCAAACACCCATAAGCTGCAAGCGGTCAGCTAAACGTAACAGCCACCCAGGTATTGAGCGATCAGAAGATCAACAAGCAAGCCTGTACATTCTCCTGCGAATCCAATCAGTAACACTCCCGTACAGTCTGGTATCGTCGTCTGATATGTCGCATATCTCGCTTAGGGGTAGTAAACGTCAGACCCCAGTAGCTTGATAAGTCGTGTCGATATGAGGTCTATAACAGTTCGAGAAACTACTAATAACACTTACCAGTAAATCTCAACAACCCTGGCCAGGGATTTCCAGTTATAGCCAATCGAACACAACGCAACATCAACTCCCTATACCGGGAGAAACGAATCCCCTCCTATCGCTCATTGCCTCCATGTGATTCGGGACTGTACCCAAAAGCCACCTTTTTGCACGCCCTCTTGGACGTGGTATGATGGAAATCAAAGCACAGAGGGAATCACACAAGACTCTATGACGATCTCGGGTCAACAGACTACTCTGTGCCAGTGTCACTGGAGAACTGCCATCTAACGTGAGGTATAATTCCATCTGGGAGTTCTCGGCGAGTCCGTCCAGTGTACCCAGTCTCCACTGAGCACCCGTACACCATCCTTGATGTCAAACACCGATGGATATGGGATCATCCATTGCCCATCATATGGGTCAAGATGCGTATACGCTAGTCTACTCCGGTGTATCGATGCCCTGTCTCGATACACCCTCGACTAGGAACAGTTATAAGATGTACGCGCCGACTACCGTGGCCCCACTAGTATGATCTCATCATAGTCCTAGTAGTCGAGTACATATCCTAAGGGCTTTATCAACATGTAACATAGAGACAATCAGAGTACATGTTAAGATAAAGTATAACCAGATAGCATACTATCATGTCGAGCAAGAAAGTCCTCCCTATATATGTCCTAGCATCCACTACAATATATATCGTATCTACAGTAATAGCCTCTAGGGCATACATATAATAACATAAAGTTGACGGATCAAAAGATCCCATAAGTTTGAAAATATTTTTCATATCTTTCTAAACAAAGAAAGATTGTGCTCCATTAAACCAAACACCCTTGGGTTAAAAATCCAACGGTGATTAAATAATCACCAATCTACAGAATAAATTCTTTATGGGAAAATATCTTCCTAATCTTGTTTAAAAAACAAGAAAATATGTTCTGTGAGACAGAAACCTTTGGATCAAAGATCTAACAGTGGGTAAAACCCCCAAAATCAACTAAGATCTCTCAATAAGAGATTTCCTAAAACTAATCAACAAACTTCTCTTCTCTATATAAAGAACCCATGACATTCTATAAAAAAAAAAGCAGAGAAAAAGGGGAGAAGAGGGAAAACAGAGAGAAACATACAGAGAAAAAGAGGAAGAAGACAATTTAAGTCTCGAAAAAGACTTGCTTCATCAGAACATTCTAGGTAAAAAAAAAAGAAAGAGAAATACACAGAGATTGTTCTATCTTGATCTTTCTAAAGGTTTCACATAAGAACTTAGTTCTTCCTCTGGTTGAGATCTGTAGAAGCAGATCTCCCCATAAGTTGAGAATTTAATTCTCATCAGGGAGATTCTGTCATGTAGATTCAAAGCATAAGGGAAATAACTGAGTTCAAAGAATTTAATTCTTACAGAAACATATAAGAATTTAATTCCTCTGAAAATCAAGGCTTAACCCTACAACAAGAATTTAATTCTTACAAAAACAAGAGAGGCATGAGATCCTCCAAAATTCTAGCATGAGATCAAAATCTCCAAACACTTAATAGGATCTCACGCGCTCCACGTGAGCGTTTCTGATGAATGAAAAAAGAAAACACACAAAATTGCCTCACGTGGTCGCACGTGAGTCAAGTGTTTAACACTTCTAAATAAAAAAAAAAAAGAAAGGGAGAATAGAACCCAGAGAACAATTCTCACTTTGGAGCGCCTCACATGCCCACACGTGAGCGCTTCCAAAAGTCAAGTGTTTAACACTTCTATATAAAAAATGTAAGGGGGAATAGAACTCAGAAAACAAATCCCATTTTGGGAGCGCCTCATGTGCCCATACGTGTGTGCTTCCAAAGTGCGTGTTTAACACTGATTCGGAGCCTCACATGGGAACACGTGAGTGCTGAACATATACCAATGCTTAGCATTTTTGGGAAATCAGATTTCAGCCTCAAATTGGCTAAATCTTTCTGAAGTCAAAACTTCTTTGATCTCCAAGTCAACCGAGCCTCTGTGCGCATGTTTTTCCAAACTAATCTCAGTCTCAAATATGACTGATGACCACTGATGATATCCAAAATAATATTCATCCCACATTCCCCCGAGGAAATCTTAGTCTCAAAATATGACTAATGATTTCGGGGTTGACCACCAACTTCATTTTCCCTCGTATGGGGAAATTGGTTCAAGGGTACATCTCTCCACACCTCTGATACACGTCGTTGTAATTCCTCAACGTCTTCAGAGAGGTGGCGGGTCCCGACAACCAACTGCTCTTCGGTGCACTTCCCAAACTAACATGTGCACCCCAGATCAAACCACACCCCAAGCTGGGTGTCTCCCATATCATCGTTGCTCATCCCGACACGTAATAAATACACGTGTGCGCAAGGTGATCAATAGACCGCAATGTCCTCAAACTACGACCTCACCACAATGTCCTCAAACTACGACCTCACCGCCAAATGGTGATCAACAGACCGCAATGTTCTCAAACTACGACCTCACCGCCAAATAGTGATCAACAGACCGCAATGTCCTCAAACTACGACCTCACCATCAAATGGTGATCAACAGACCGCAATGTCCTCAAACTACGACCTCGCTGCCAAATGGTGATCAAAAGACCGAGATGTCTTTAAACTAAACCAATAGAGCCCAAACGCTCTTTCATTGGATCCGAAACAAAAACGATCCTAACACCCCGTTAAGTAGATCTAAGTCTCAAATTGGACTAACGTATCCTTAACAAAAAACCAACCGAGCCCCCAAATGCTCGTATACATTTAAGTCGATCTTGATCTCAAAACATATCAACGGTCCTTAAATCAACCCAAATACAAATCTAACATATACGGATTTGGACTAATCCACGCCCTGCGGGCGACAACATAAATTAGTCTCCGTATACAATCCACAGGCAACCAAAAATAAAATAAACACACACGACACGAAGTGGACTTCTGAAGCAGGAGAAAGTGGTTATCGCGATGCGATAACGTAATTAACTGCAGAGGCTTGCGCCTGCAGGGAAGAGTATCCCCACAATCAAAAACCCCTCATAAACGAGCGGGAATCTGACGAAGTCTGCTACAACGGCCGCATCCGTCCAAACCTTCGATACACGGTGTCATAAATCAACTTGGAATTTTCGGAGAGGTGGACAGATAAATCCAAATAGTATCTTCCCCTAAATTCAGGCAAGACGATCCATCCCGGTTCGTCTCCGTTTTCGGCGGTGAACAAGGATTTTTTTGTGATCTTCTGGTGTTCCATTCTGGTCTTTTTCAAGATCACATTTGATAAATCATTTAGAATTGTTCTCGGATGATCAGCAGTCCAAAATGATGACTACTTTCGTCTTTTTCTCCTAACATATCTCTTTTAAATCTTTTCAAAAGTCATGCATGCCTCCCTTGTGCTCTGCACTGCCTCCCTAATGTCCCGTGATGTCCGAGACACGAATGACCATCGTTTTGTCTTGTCTCTTGCATTGGTAAGTTGCATCTGACGGATTTGGGTGGCCGAAATCCGTAATTGTCTATTTGTCAGCTGTTTGTTCTGAAATCATCATTACTACAAAGAATTTGTGTGATTTGCTTTGTTCTGAACTTAATGCACATGAGAACCTGTAACCTGTTGTTATGTAGCAAACACGGATTTAAATCTTTTCAAAAGTTATGCATGCCTTCCTCATGCACTGCGCTGTATCTCTCATGTCTCGTGCTATTTGAGACACAAATGACCATCGTTTTGTCTTGTCTCTTGCACTGGTAAGCGGCTTCTGACGGATTTGAGTGGCTGAAATCCATATTTATCTATTTGTCAGCTGTCTGTTCTGAAATCCTCATTACTGCAGAGAATGTGTATGATTTCCATTGTTCTGGACTTAATGCACCTGAGAACCTGTAACCTGTAATCATGTAGCAAATACAGATCAAAAGCACCTATTTACATGCAAATGTGATTAAGAATGAGCGGTATCGAAATGCAATATTCTGATATAAACAAACAGTCACAGCCCAGAAATCCTTAGATAAGCCAGTATTAGAAAGCAAGCATCGTGCTCTCTAATAACATTTTGTTCATACTTTCTGTGACACTATTTTGCTTCGGAGTCTCTCTAACTGCACGGTGCCATGCGATGCCTTCATTTTTACAGAACTCGTTAAACCGATTTCGAACAAAACTCCATGTCATTATCAATATGAAGACGCTTAATCTTCCTCTCAGTCGGTTTTCAACCAGAACCTTCCACATCTTGAAGGCCTTAAAAATATCGCTCTTGTGCTTCAGTATAATGACCCAAACCATTCTGGAGTAATCATCAATCAGAGATAAGAAATACCGAGCACCACATTTCAATGGAACACGAGAAGGTCCCCAAACATCATCATGAATATAATTGAGTGCCGCCTTCGTCCTATGCACTGCATTGCCGAACTAAATTCGACGCTGCTTGCCAAATATAAATGCTTATAGAAGTCTATTGTCGTCGTCTTGTCACCTCCAAGCAAGCCTTGTTTGCTGAGAACCGCCAAACCCCTCTCATATGTCCAAGACACATATACCACAACTTGGTCTTCTCTGCCTCTAATTCTTCGGTAGACAAGACTGCTGCAGGACCTGTCACCGTCTTTCCTTGCAGAATATATAAGGTCTTCTCCTTTACTCTTTCATCACCACCAAAGTACCTTTCTAGACCCGAAAAATTCCACCTTCAATCACACATCGGTAACCTTTGGAGTTCATAATGCCTAAGGAAATCAAATTATTTTTTAGATCTGGAACATATTGAACATCAAACAAAGTTCTCACCACACCATCGTGCATACAAATCTGAATAGAGTGAATACCGACAGTCTTGCAGGGCACATTATTACCCATCAAGACATTACCGCCATTGAACTCGTCATATGCTGAAAACCAGTCCCGATTGGGACACATAACATAAGAACAACAGGAATCTAGCACTCATTCGTTCATTGGCCGAACATGATTAGTAACGGATAGAACTTGTTCGGCTTCATCAAAGGACACATTTTTTGCTACACTAGCAACTGAAGAATGGTTCGCCTTCTTTTTCATCTCTTCCTTCTTTGGGCATGAATACTGCATATGTCCCTCTTTTTTGCAGTAATGATAAATAATATTCCCATCATGAGTCATTGGTTTATATCTGCCTCTCCACTTCTGTTTGCTTTGGTCCCTATTAGAACGTCCTATTTGATTAGAACACCCTCCTTGATCGGAACCTTTCGCCATTAATCCATCCGCCTGACACTCTCCATTACTTCCTGATACTTTGTACCAAAGTTCAAAAGAGTGAAGCGCTGATCTGACATCTTCTAAAGATATGGTGTCCTTACCAACAATAAAAGAATTTACGAAATTCTCGAAATATGGTGGTAATGAGCATAACAGAATTAGGATAGAATTTTCATCCTCTACTTTAACATCCATGTTCTTCAAGTCCATGAGAATCGTATTCAACAAATCAAGATGTTCTTTTAAGGGAGTACCTTCTATCATACGCAAAGAAAATAATCGTTATTTTAGATACAACTTATTTGTGAGGGATTTCATCATATACAAATTCTCCAATTTCAACCAGAGAGTCGACGCGGTCTCCTCGTTTGCAACTTTGCATAAGACTTCGTCTTCTAAACACAGTTGAATCATCGCATGTGCCTTCTCCTCCATCTTTTATAGTCTTCGTCAATCATTGAAGTCGGCCTCATTCCAGAAAGCGGCGTCCACAGATCCTGTTGCTTTAATAGAGCACGCATCTTAATACGCCAAAGAGTGAAACTATTCTTTCCGAAGAACTTGTCAATCTTAATATTATATGATGCCGTCTTCATACTCGATCGGTAGAATCAACGCAAGCTCTGATACCATTTTGTTACGGATGATCAAGATAAATGCGGAAACAAAAATCAAACAAATCACAGAAAATAAAAAAGATCAATTCAAGAAGACACAGTGATTTTACGTGGAAACCCAAACGGTAAAAAACCACGGGTATCAACAAAGAACGTTTCACTATTTGTGGAAAATTACAGAATTTCTCTTCTCTCTCAATTTTCTCTCTAACCCTAAATAATTGACTTCATATTTGTAATCTACAATTAATCCTTAGAGATAAATATAAGATTTAAATTTGGATCTAATCAAATATGCAATTTAAATCAAATATCCAATTTAAATCTTATCTCCAATTTAAATCTTCTCCAAATAACTAATTTATCTCTAATAAACAAATCCTAAAATAAATTGGATTAGGATTATAGAATCAATTCTAACATAGCATGTTTATCAAAATTATAAGACATTTATAATAACCATAAAAGAAATGAAATGATGAAAAAGATATCCTTCGTTATTGTTCATTATCAACGATTCGGCCAAGTCATTGATGGCTTCTATATGGTTATTACAATTACGCTCATAAGTTGCGGTATAATGCACACGTTGGCGGGGATTCAGCCTTATATAATAAGGTTAATCCAGATATGTTGGCCTAATGATGGCCGGTGTATAACTTGTCAACTCGTTGCGGCACGAATAAGTCTCTGGGCACAGCCGTCGGCTGACACTATGACCACCTAGGTTTTCCTGAAGTACACCTTGCAGGATTTCGCATTGTACATGGATTCAGTTTGCAGGTATTTGTATTGTACAAGCCTCTCGTGAAAGCTCGGGCCTTAACATTATCGTCTCCTCCTCAACAAGGCTCAAGCTGCTGGGATTCACACTCTACTCCATTAAAGGGTCTGCCAATTGATGATGCCATGGTGATGGCGGGATTTACCTGACCATAAGGGATTGCAGGTTACTTCGACAGGGCCTCTGACGGCACAATCTCTTACAAAAGCTACTCCAAACAGATAGATTTAGATATAAATGTGACATGATAAAGAGAAATTTTTAGTTGATCGGTTGTTGGTCGACCTCTCTTCCTCGCTATTGTTCTTTTGTATAGTCTTAAAAAGGAGCAATTATGCTCGTAATTATTGCTGTAATTGTCCATTAATGTTCTTGTTAATCGTGGATGCGTTATCTGAACTGTATGGTGTAATTGCCTACGTTATCGTGCATGTCTTTTTGCAATGATCATTGTCTCGGCCCGCTCCTTTCTTGTAGCCATAACCGTTATTCGGCTATTTATGTACCTCTTAACTGTTGGTTTCCATCTTAATAAAGTCCACTTCTTCGTCTACCCGATTTTGGTGTTAACAATGTCTCAAAATACTGGAAAGCTTTCTTGCCATGTATATATAATGCTAATAATCATATAAGGCTTTCAATTTGAAAACCTGTTCCTTTTGCATTAACAGTAGACTTGACAATGAACATACTTCCGTCTATAAATTTATTTGACAACGATTGAATTTGACTACAAATAAAATAAACATTACCATTTTTATATATTTTTACTAAAATTACATTGAAGCTGTTAACGGATAGCAGAATAGTTATAATAATTAATATGTAAAATTATTTCTGCAGAGAACATCAAAATTGAAACCACAACCTAGTGATTTGAAAAATAATTCCAATATTCTAATCTCATACATATTGTAAAACTTTTTCCCTTGGAATGATAAATTTGCATGTGATTGAAGAGCAAGACACGATAAAAATATAGATGTTGACGCAGGTTCGCTACTTTCATTATCCATTGTTTGGGGAAATAGGGATATCATAATATAATTCAATGTATGTCCATATACAGTTTTGCTATTCTTGTTACTATATTAGTTGGTTGATTTATTAGCCTTTTTTGAAAGATTATCATGTGAATGTACTATATATCCATATTTATATTATACCATTCTTTTAGATAATTAAAAGGAAATAATTTGTTATTCTCTTCAACTCTCAGAAGAGATGGAAGAATCTTAAATAGATATTTAAAATTCAATTTCTGAGTTTAGAAAATACAAAACAAGATGCAAAAAAAGGTTTACTGGCATTAGTAAGAACTGTGTTTCCACTATGAATTTATCTATGTTTAAGTTAAATATATTTATCTGTAACAAATCCTTAATTAGTTTTTTATGGTCTTGTCCTTTGAATTTAAAAGGTTAAAGTATTTAAACGATAATTTAGAGTGAGAACAATCAGTATGACTGTTAAAAAAAGCTCAAATCTTGGAGCTCGGCTCGTCAAGAACTAGTTCGAGCTCGTTACACAACTCAACAAATTGAGCTAGAGCAAAAATTCAACTTCATCAGCTACTAATAGGTAGATAAATAAATAAATAAATAAAATTTAGAAAAGGATGATATCAGACCAATAGCAAATAATAAAATTGTTAGCCATATCATTTTGGTGTTTAGTAATCATTGTGATTATTGATTAATATATGATGTCACACAACTCAGCAACATGGTGCATGTGCTTAATTAAAAAGCAATTTTATATACCGCTCGCTCTTATGAAATGTTATTATATTCATTGGATGCGTCATGATTTTTGGCGCAATCAACTGTATCCTATCGATCGAAAAATTATTTCATATGCCGGTCGAATACATCCGGATAAGAAAAAGAAGTAATAAAAATATAGGCCCCACACACAGCCCGAAACTCCCTCATCTCGCTAACCTTCTGTCCGGATGTATTACACCTGGCACACCGAATAATTCCTTCTCAATCACAACTTTTAAATTCACCATATAAAAAGATTATGTTATTCATAATTTCCAATATCATTTTTCTATACAGTTGAATATGCTACTTACTTTAAATTTGGACACGGAAACCCGAGTGCAGTTAATTAGAGACCGGTTAATATGCCACTGGCGACAGAAGATGGTTCATTGGGTAGACGAGTGGTGGAATTCAAAAAAGATGAAAGAAAAAATATGAAAAGAATATTATATTATTTAATAAAATGGAGGAGGACAGTTTAGCGATAAAAAAAACACTAATGTATAAACTGACAAATGACAAGGACATTTTTTTGTTATTGAAATAATAATTGCTCCAAAGTAATTTGAGTATTGTGAATTTAAACATGAAATAATTGTTGTTAAGAATATGTTATAGATTTAGATTTAATTAGATTGGTTAGATTTAAATTTGATTAGATTTATTTAAATTATTTGTATTTACTATTATTAGAAAAGCAATTACACACACATATATATCAGGTAGAGGCAATTATATATCGAGGTTAATGGAGAAAATATGTCATACAAGGGAATTTCCTCCTATGGCGTCAGAAAAATACATGCTCCGGGATTTTTTTCGACGATCGGCATACATCACTTCCATCTTTATCGTCTAAGATGTGAATACACCAAATTTCATGTGATTATACTATTTTTTTCACCGTAGATTTAGTTGATGCAAAATTAATGGTTTACCGACAATATAACTTTTTACATTGTTAATTCAATGGTGAAAAAGTGATGGAATTACATGAAATTTGGGATATGTACATCCTAGATGATAACAATGATGATGATGGGTGCCGATTGTTGGAAAAAATGGTGGAGGTTGTATTTTTTCGACGTCATAAGAGGAAATTCCCTCCTATGGCCTCTTTCCTCCATTATATATATGTAGAGTAGATTCTCAAGCAACCTTATAATTTTCCCTAATTCTCAATTCACATGGTACCAAAACCTAACCCTAACCCTATCACCTAGCCATCATCGCTCTTCACCATCAACTGTCCCCTCACGTCTTCGCCCATCGCCCATCACCCCGTTGCCCACCACACCCCTCGCCGATCGCCATCACCCTGCTGCCCCCATGCCCCTCGCCGCTTCCCTCACCCTCGTCGCCTCCAGTCCTCTCCTTCACCCTCACCTCGAGATCCGCGACTATGCCCTGGATTCTCCATCGTCCATCACCCCGCTGCCCACCTTGGCCCTCGTCCTCGCCCTCGAAGCCGCAGCCCTTGTCCTTGTCCGAGCCTTCGAAGGTCCTCTTCTTCTAGATTGGTCGATCACCGCTGATTTCTTACTTTTGTTTTGGTAATTATTGTGCAGAACGGATTTGTGATTTGTTGATTTGTTGGATTTCTGGAAAAAAAATCGGAAGGGAGATACCCCTTGGTATGTGATTTGTGATTTGTTGGATTTGTGTTGGTGATTACTTGTTGTAGAAGGTTAGACATTGTCGTCTTTTTTTATTATTATGAAGTTAGCACTCTTTGATCATGGGTGATAAAGAGAAAGTCTCTGAAGGATGAACTAATATTTCGTATGCTAATTTTATTACAAGAACTCGACTAAACACTAGCAACTATCCTCGATGAAAATATGTTGTGGAAATATTTGCTAAGGAGCGTAGGTTAATGAAGCATCTCATTGAGCCACCTCCTTCCGATCCTTCTGAGTACTGAGTATCACATGATGTCATGTTGCATCACTTGATGACTGAGGCCATGGAAGAAGAGGTTGTGTTGCAAGTTTTCAAATACTCAACCGCTTACTCTATTTGGAGTTATCTAAAAGATATATTTGAAAGGGAATTTAATGCTACTAGGGCATTTGATGCTTGGAGAGCTCTAAATAAACTTGAGCGAGGGAACAAGTCTGTCTCTTTTTATTATGGTGAAATCAATAAGCTTGAAGCAGAACTCGTTTCAATTTATTCTATTGGTAGTGAAGGTAAGGGATGGAAGACATATCAAGATCATATGATGGTGATGACATTTCTGTCGTTAAAGGTACTATTGATTCCGTTGTAAAAGAAGGTGAAGACAAATCTGCCCTTATTTCTTCTTGTGGTGGTGGAGGATGAGGTGAAGGAAGTTCATAAGGACATAGAAGAGGTGGTCGAGGACCTTTTGGAGAAAGGGGAGAGGAAGTGATTGTTTCTGTTCACATTGTGAGATAACTGGCCACACTAAGAATGTTAGGGATATGTATGTCTTAGAGGCCATTATTGTATATTGATATATATTATAATAGATGCTTGAACATATATTCAGAGGACTTTCTTGCTCGACATGATAGTATGCTATCTGGTTACTCTTTATCTTAACATGTACACTTAGTATTATTATATTGTCTCTCAGATACATGTTGATAAAGCCCTTAGTGTGTAGTCTTGACTACCAGGACTATGATGTGGATCATACTACTAGGACCTGGGTAGTCCATAAGCACATCCTTTAATTGTTCCTAGTCGAGGATATATCGAGATATGGCATCGAAACACCAGAGTAGACTAGTGTGTACGTTTCTTGACCCTGTATGGGGGCGATGGTCGATCCCATATCCATTGGTGTTTGACATCAAAGATTGTACACAGGTGCTCATTAGAGAATGGGTATACCGAACAGGACTCGCCTAGAACTCCTAGTTGGTACTATATACCTATCGTCAGATAGCAGTTCTCTGGTGACACTGGTACAGGTTAGTCTGTATACCCGAGATCGTCATAGAGTCTTGTGTGGCTCCCACTGTGCTTTGATTTCTTCCCCACCACGGCTCAAAGGAGTCGTGCAAACAGGTGGATTTTGGGTACAGTCCCGAATCACATAGAGGCAATAAGCGATAGGAGAGGTTTTGTCTCTCTCGGTATTGAGAGTTGATGTTGCACTATACTCGATTGGCTATAACAGTAAGTGTCTGGTCAGGGCTGTTGATGAGATTTACTGGTAAATGTTATCAGTAGTTTCTCGAACCGTTATGAGCCATACATCGGCATGACTTATCAAGTTACTGGGGTCTGACGTTACCACCCCTAGACTCGATATGTGACATATCAAACGAAGAGATCGGACTGTACGGTAAGTGTTACTTATAGGCTTCATGGGAGTTTGGACAAGCTTGCTTGTTGATCTTCTAATCGCTCAATACCTGAGTAGTCGTTACGTCTTGTAGGTGATTGATGTGATCATCACCTACTGCTGGCGTATTGACGAGTCTTTATAGTCCCACACAGAAGTTTCCTGGTTCAAGCAAAACGAAGTAGGGCACATATGCTGATATGTGCGGAGGCCTGATTAAATACGAGTATGACATACCGTATTGTAATCTGGCGGCTGTTTATTATCAGTTAGGTTATATGTGATATACCCAGATTATTGAATCAAGTGTTGATTTGATAATGTGATATACAGATAAATGATACTGGTCGGTTATATGTGATGTAACCGGATTATTAAATCAAGTGTTGATTTAATAATATGATATATATTTATCTTTGATATAATTGTATATTGACTAATATTATTGCTCACTAATTATATGATTATATATGTGTGTGTGTGTGATATATATATATATATATATATATATATATATATATATATATATATATCATGGCATGGTTTTTTCTATTTTTAGAAAATAGAAAATGAGGTGGAAAATGGGGAGACTTTTGTTGTGGAGAGGTAAAGTATGGCTTTAGTTTATATTATATTCATTTGCTTGCACTATTGAAGCATGGCTATAATTTTGAAGTGTTAAAAATTGTATGCTTCAATAATGTATCAGCTATGCTAGATCATTCTATACTTGAATCTTGAGATGAGTTATTTTTCTTGACTTGAGTTTTTCTTGAGCTCATATGATGAGCTCTAGCTCTCTCCCTTTTCCTCACCTCCACCTCTAAGCTCAATCCCTCACATGAATTGTGAAATCTTGAGCTTATGAGAACCCTAGTGAGCAACAGCACCCCTACTTCACCATCCTATACTAGATTAGCGCTTTGGTGTAGTATGTTTATTTCACTAAAGAGTTTAGAGAAGATATGGCTTGGATTAGAGGACTTCAGGTGGATCATCTTCGGCACGAAGGTCATCGAAGCAAGTTCGTTCAACCTTCAAGTGAATCCTAGTGGAGTCGTGTGGACTACAACCTGGAATTTTAGAAGAGAAGGACACAGTCCAGAAATGTTGTAGCCATCCATCTCTCAGTGAAAAGTTTATGATATCAAGCTAAACCCTAATTATCTAGTTTAAGATCTTGGTTAGTGTATATTAGCACCCCTAAAATTTTGAAAACGGCATGCTTGATGCTAGTAAAACCCAGTGGTGGTGCTAACATACACTTTCAAAGGATACTTGCTATTCGTTTCATCCGGAGCTCCGACCTCAGTGGGCTGCTAGAGTAGCTACTTCTAACATGACACCTGCCACTTCTACTTCTTCTGGACTTTCTGATCAGGAAATACTGCAGCTTAGGTCTCTTCTTACAGGATCTATTTACTCGAGCTCCACTACCGTTCTGGCTAAAACTAATACATGTTTTCTAACCTATACACCTCCATCCTCATAGATTATTGACTCGGGAGCATCAGATCATATGACTGGAACATCAAGTGTTTTCTCCTCCTTGTCTGAAATTTCATATACCGGGGTATTACACTTGCAGAAGGTTCAATCTCTAAAGTAGAGAGCATCGGTCATATTTCTCTTACCTCATCTCTGTCTTTATCATCAGTATTATATGTCCCTTCATTTTCTTTTAGCGTGATGTCTATAAGTAAACTTGATCATATCTTGAATTGTTGAATAATCTTTTCTCTTTCTGCTTGTGTCATACAGGATCTGAAGATGGAAGAGGTGATTAGTTCAGGACGTAAACTTAAAGGCCTTTATTAGTTTGATGGACAACTATCAAAAGTTAATTGCTTAACAAATAGTGATCTGCTGATTAACTATTGTCGCTTAAGTTATCCTGGTCTGTCTACTTTACAGAAATTAGTTCCTTCTTTATCTTGTTCGTCATCGTTAGAGTGTATCGCTTATGAGATGGGAAAGCACACTTGTACTTCCTATCAGTCTAGAGTCAATGAACGTGCTGAGAAACTGTTTGATTTAGTGCATTCTGATGTTGAAGAGCCATGTCCCATTACGTCAAACCATGGTTTTTGATATTTTGTTATTTTTATTGATAATTACTCTCGAGTGACATGATTATATTTGTTGAAATCTAGAACTGAAATTTTTGATGCCTTCAAATTATTTGTTACCGAGGTGCAAATCAATTTGGTATTAATATCAAAACACTAAGAAGTGATAATACAAAGGATTACTTTAATAAAAAAAAGTTTACTCAGTTTCTTGACACCTTTAGTATTATACATCAGTCCCCATATCCCTATACACCTCAACAAATGATATTTCTAAACGAAAGAATAGACATCTGTTGGAGGTCACACGTTCTCTTTTGTTCCATATGAATGTTCCTAAACGTTTTTGGGATGATGTCGTTCTCACTGCTTGCCATCTTATCAATCGTCTACCAAGCTCAATCTTAGGGGGGGAATTCCAATCTCTATTTTATTTCCCTCTAAACCTTAATTTTCTCTTCCTCCACGTATTTTTGGTTGTACTTGTTTTGTCCGCAATCATCAACCTGCCTTATCGTAGCTCAATCCCAAGTCCATTAAGTGTGTTTTCTTAGGATATCCTCATAGTTAAAAAGGATACAAGTGTTATAGTAAAGAACTCAATAAAATATTCGTCTTTACTGACGTGACCTTTCATGAAAGTACCCCTTTCTTTGGTATTAATATGGGACCCCAGTCACTTAGAGAGGATTTTTCCATTAATGAAAATGATGTTCTTGTAATCGAATCTTCTCTAGCCAATTCTTCTGTCTCAGCGGTACCAAATACTTCAGAACTAGATGGTCATTTAATTGAGCAACCAACTCAGGTGAAAGAAAACGAGAAAAAGGGCCTACAGTCATTGAAAAACTTACACATGTTCCAGACTCGGATCCAATTCAGACTGGTCTTAATCTTCCAATTGCATTGCGCAAAGGTATCCGTACCACTAAGCCTCTCTATCCTTCATCAGATTATGTCACATATGCTAAACTTTCTTTCTCGTATAGAACATTTGTCACTGCTATTGATTCCTCTACTATACCTTCTTCTACATATGATACTCTGGCTTATCCCGGATGGAGGAAAGTCATGGAAGAAGAAATGTTAGCTTTACGCTTGAATGGTACGTGGAAACTTACCCAGTTGCTTGTTGGAAAGAGAGAAGTTGGTTGCAAATAGGTATTGTTAGCATGTCATGCTCGCCTAGTGGGGTTTTAAAGCATAGAGAAACAATAATTTTTAAAAATTAGATAGTTATAGCAACCATAACCCTAGAATCACCCAAAAAACCAAACTTGAAAACTAGTCGAGAGCTAAGATATAGGGTTTGGAGTGCTACAACCATTGTAGTGTGTCCGGCTAATCCCGGAAGAGCCCTTCTAGCCTCCACTAGATCCGAAACGAACTTGCACGATGATCTCCTCGTCGAAGATGATCCACCATGAGATAGCCTACACAAGCTCCAACTTCATTAGATCATATCTTGATAAAGTAACTCACCAGACAAGTTTGCTAGAAATACCTAGTGAGAGATGTAGAATAATTTGCTCACTATTATTCTCTCAAGTGTTCTCTCGTTTTCTCCAAGAAAAACAAGAGAAAAGAAAAAACGAGCATGAGAATGAGCTAGAGTAAAAACAAGATAGAGAAAGAAAGAGCCATCTTTATCCCTAAAAAAAATAGAAAACCCTAATAGGATCCAAAAATCTTTACACAACTCTTTTTATTACACCTCATTTGTGTATTTATCAAATAAATAAAATGAGGTGTCCCTCTAGAATCATTTAAGTGTATCATGTACACTTTATTATATGTATTAAATACATACAAAAATATTTGTATCAAATACAAATAAGAGATAAATAGTGAACATAATACTAAAAAATATAAATCAATATATATATTTAATTATTAAATCAACACCCCGGCTTCAACAAGAGTCGGCTAGTATTATGAAAACGTCTGATTAAACTACGTGTATCAAATATACATGTTTTAATCGAACTCCTGCACGTATCACCATATGCGCTCTACATAGTTTCTCCTAAGCTGGGAAACCTCTGCGTGGGACTCTAAAAACTCGATAATATACCGACAGTAGGTCAGGATCATATCCATGGTCCACAAGCACGTCAACGGTACTAGCTGAACATAACGGCTATCCAGGTATTGATCGAAAGAAGGTTGTTCATATCATAATTTTGCATTATTATATTCCCTATTCTTAGTCATTTGATAAATAAACAGGTGCTTTTGACCCATGTCTGCTACATAGTTGCAGATTACAGGTTCTCGGAATAAAAACAGTGAAAAAGATGAAAAGACGATACAAAAGTAAGATTACGACCAACAAATGGAAAGATCTTGATCATGCCTACAATTTGAAGACTAAACGAAAATCAATGAACAAGTTCACAAAGTACAAAGGCAGTGCAAGGTTCAAGACTTAGACACGAAGCAACGGTAAAAGTCCACGACATCATTCACTGTGGAAATCTGGAAGAAAACTAGAAGACAATCTGAGAAACCAAGTGAAAAAACAGGAAGACAAATGCAACCAGAAGCAACACAGGAAAATGCAACCAAGAAGCTATCTATTTGGCCGCGGAACAGCGGCCAAACAAGGCATTTGGCCGCGGATCCGCGCCATGAAGGACACGTGTCGGTGGGAAATGTAACGGCATGGCGGTGCGTTGACTAGGCTTCTTTAGGGTAAAATTGTAAATGCAGATCTGAATCGATTGTAACCCTAGGTTTCTATGTTCTATAGAAATCCTAAACCTCTTTTTGAGGTATGCCTCTTCTTGTGCCTCATTGTATTTATCAAAATTCAGATCCTGTAAATGTTGGAAGAGAGCATCAAATAAAAATTAGAGTATGTTTTCTTTTCATTGCCCTAGTTAATTTTATTATCTGCCCTAGTTAATTTTATTATCTACCCTAGTGTAACTTTTATTATCTGCCCTAGTATAGATTTCATTATCTGCCCTAATTAATTAGTTTAGAACATGTAAATCAATTCCCTAATGAGTGAATAGTTCCTCACTTGTTAGGGTTATGAATAGGAAAGGTTTGAGAGATGAAGATCTCTCACCCCTTTCTTGCCCATCACACGTTTTTATAGGACTCCATGCATACATACACACACCGCTCCCTACGGCATCCTATCCCATGAGGTAGCGGTGATACCATAGTATAAACGACCGGTTGCGAATGTTTTCCATGGAGGTTAGGGTAAGAATTAAGAAAGGAAGGACAAGAACCTAGAGGAAGAAACATCATTTCTTCCCGATGGTACTAATCCACTTTATTAATTATTACCATAACACCTCATAGATCTTAATTAGGGCATAGAAAGCGGTGAGGAATATTGACTTTCCAAACTTAACCTAAACCTAACCTTAGCAAGATTTTAATCCTAGTCTAGATCAACCTTAGTTTTTAGCGATAATCAATCCAACACCGTTTGGAATTAACTCGTTAGACCAAATTAGGAAATACACAACATCGCTGTGGACCGACCCGTACTCACCAGCTAGCTACCAAGCGACGCCATTCTTGATTGCGGTTAACAAATATTTCGATCACAACTCCCATCATTACAATCAAATGGCGCCGTTGCCGGGGATGGCGTAGTATTTTCTTTTTGCAATTTCGGGTTAATATAAAATCATAAAACTCATAAAAACTGAAAAATAAAAATATATATATAAAAAAAATTATCATATTGTTATTTTGTGAAGGGTATTTTCGTTTGAATTGTGCAGGATCGACGAACGAGTTCAGATCTGGAAAAATACAGAGAGCGAAACAGAAAACAACATATCTGAACAACCGAGGAGTACCACAATAGAGCAACAGAAAAAGATTTGAGGCCTGATCTTTCCTCCCGACCGCGTTTCCACCGCCGTACCTTACCTCGGACCGCGGATCCGCCGCTCTCTGCTGACGTCAGCACGAGAAAATCTCTCTGTAAGCTTCTTTTCCACTTCTGAACCCCTATTATCTCCTCTGTAAAAATTTCCTGCAGGATTCTTTGCACCAAAAGTTTCTTCCCTTCTCCAATAACTTGATCTTGTGCAGAATTCTTTGCGCCGCGCTAAAAAATTGTTTGCAGGTGATTGTGTTTACTGCTTTGCATATTTTAATTGACTTTAAGGGGTTTGAACACCAATCCAGATTGGGTGGGGATTTCATTACCCTTCTCAGGACCCCAAAAATCACATAAGACATATTGCATTGACCATAAATCTAATTAAAAAAAAGATTAGACTCATCCCTAAGGACTTCGCGCTCAATAGGACAAAAGAATAGTTATAGACATCGAACGTTGATCCTAACCTGACTTTGTGGTGCCTAGGCTAAACAGGTAGTGAAAGGTAACTTTAAAAGGCCCGTCTCACGGTGATTCGTGAGCGGATCCCTCCTTTCTCTACTTGTGCTTACCTGGCCATAATTAGCGGTGAAGAGGCGGTTTGAGGTCCTACTTCTTGCCCTTTGGAACAGTTAGGAGTAGTCTAACTGACCTAGGTGACCCTAGATCTAGACCTGATTGTGCATTTATGGTTGATTGAACGTGTGTCTAAGCCTTTTATTGAAAATCTTTTTGGAAAAAGCTCCACATAAAAAAAACACAAAAAGAAAAAAGGAAAAAAAATTTACAAAAACTTGCAACTTGTCGCTAAGAAATCCGTGCACCTCACATTCTTTTTCTTCTCCTTTTTACATCATGGGTACCCCACCTCCCAAAACTCTTGCCGAACTTTGGTACCCTCATCCAAACATTGCTTCATATGTGAATTGTTTTGGTCGAATTACGGACGACCCCTCCATGCCCAAAATTTCTTTGAAAGATCGAATAGAAGGGTCTAAGAGAAACAATTCGACTCCGCAATCCACTTTGTATCAACCATTTCAACCTTCACAACCTTCTTACGTTGATACCCCTTTTTCGAGTCCTGTTGTAATTCTGAAACCCATGTCTATCGCTAAACATATTGAACAATCTCGTAACCGATCTTTCACTCCTTTCAACACTTCCAGTTCTTGTGATCAACAAATCCATTCATCTTTTTATCCAAATGTTGATCCTATTCCTGTCCAACCATTCAATTCCTATCAGTCCTACCCGACTTTCACACATTCCCTAGACATTGCTTCTACACAGCCATTTGGGAGTTTCACATATCCAAACAACTTTGAATTTTTTACTGAAACCCCTTCACAACCCATGTCTAGTCTGGAACAGTTGTTGGAAGCTTATATTGCAGCAACAAACCGATAAATGAGGAATTTGGATGCGTCCATTGCCGCCCTTATGCAACCTAGTGACCTGGTAGCTAGTTTCCAACTAGCTCCAAAAATTCCAATGTATGATGAGACGGTTGGACAGATTGAGAATTTGAGTGGAGAGAGTGAGCTGTGCACCCTTCCAAATCAAACCTACCCATCACCAATTGAATCCCACAACTCCAGTTTTCAAACAAGTGTCCCAAATGATTCACCAGTTGAAAATAAAATGTTTAATGAGTTGTGCGACTTTGTAGTGCTTGATTTGCCAGATTGTGAAGGGTCTCTTTTGAGTGAAACCATCACCAATCCTTTCGACCTCTACACCTCCAATCTAGAACCTAAATTGATAAATATCCATGCCTTTGATGAGGTGTCTAAAACAATTGATTTTCACTTGATTGAGGATATTGACACCGGGAATATTTTGGATGATGAACCCGTAGATTTGACTGAAATTTTATCTCCAATTCATCATCCCGAGTTATTAAATGTTTCTTCCGAACCTCATATGCGTCTTGATTTTGATAATAATTGCATAGATGGGATAACTTTTGAGGAGAATTATGAGGATAGTATTGAGGAGAGTATTGAGGATAGTATTGAAGATGAACCATTTTTGTTTGATGAGTCGGATTTTCCAATTCATCCTCCTGAACCTTTAACTGTTATACTTCCTAAATCACCCCCCCCCCTCATCCTTCCAATCGTTTCGGCCACGCAAAAGATCACGCAGGAGGACTGTGAGCTTAAAAAATTTATGTTCGATCACAGCAGTTTTGAAGCCACTAGTGCGTTCTTCCTTGAATCTGACACAGTTCTCACAACCGATATCGATTACGAGTGTTTCACTTTTGCGGACGATTTTGAAAACTCACCGCCCGAGTTTGAGTCCTTTGAATTTTCAGATGAGTTAGTTGAACCATCAGACTCGGTTGCTTACAGTCATTTCGAACTATTGATGGAATCCTTCGAGTTCGAGACAGTTTACTTAGGTGAGAATAAAACTATCCCTAAATCACTCCCCTTCGTCCTTTCCATCGTTTCGACCACGCAAGAATCCGTCGCGCTTTTATTTTCAATGGATGGTTTACCAAGTTCAACGTACCCATGCTTTCTTGCGAATCTTGAGGGATTTGACCCCATTTCTCGATGGGATGATAGATTAGCACAATCGCTTTTAACACATCGGTCATCACAATTTGCGCTAATTTATTCATTCGATTTACACTCTCAAGTTTGTACTACACTTCTTTCTCTCTTCCGTCATTCTTCTCCTAATAGACCGAGACCATATTCCACCTTTCTTCCCATACGGTCTCGTGTGTTTGTCAACTCCTTTCTTTACACTCCATTCTTCCACCAACCCTACCATTATAACAATAAAATTTTTGAATAGTTGGTGCCAACCTTTAGCCTGTGTAACGCCTTGTATAGTTTGTTTTTTCTCCTTCCTAACTCTGAACTTTAACGTTTAAAACAGTGGAAACACTGTCTCACTTAAGTTTGGGGGGCTTTTTGTATATTTATTTTGTTTTTTTTTATTTTGTTTTTCTGTTAACAATAAAAAAAATATATAATAAAAAGAGGGGAATACCGGCCATTTTGACCCTCTTGGTATAGCATGACAGTGAGGACACTGTCAAGTTTAAGTTTGGGGGTGTGCTCGGTAAGTTTTCTTCCTTCGCATTCATATGTATATTTTTGTATTTGCATACTTATTTTAAAACCCATAAAAATTGAAAAAATTTAAATTATAAAAATTGAAATATTCAATTTTGGCCATAATTGACTTGAGTTTGACAAAAAGGTTAACTAGCTAGGAAAAACTAGATCCTAGACTTAGTAAATTAAAAACCCTAAAAATAACCTTTCTTAAAATTTAACGGTAGAAAAATATATGTCTTTATAGTTTAGTTAGAAATAGGCAAATTTTGAGTTCACTTCTTGGGCTAAGTCAAAATAAAAGAAAAGTATTGATATTTTTATTAAAGTATAAATCTGAAAAATAATTCCTAAGCTTAAATCTATATTCTGAAAATATATACCCTACAAATTGCACAAACACGAATCTTGAAACTTGGAATAGTAGAAGAGACCTTGAAATGCTCTTATCTAAAGTCCTTAGTATAAAGGGAAATAAAATAAAAATACAAGTGTGAATAAAGAGATAAAAAAAATGAACACTGGTTTTTGTAATTACTTAAGGCTGTATAAATAGAAAAAATATTTAGCGAGGGTGCTTTATCACTCAGTGCCTTAGACCAACTGGTTTGGGAGTCACTGCTAAAGCCTTAGGTGTTACAATACTAGGAATTACGCTTTAATATACAAACACATTTTGTAATCGGTCGTTGGTACCTCAAGAAGTATTAACGGTCGCATGAAGAATGTGTGGGCAATTTCATCTAAAAATTCACCAATTAAAAAATACTTTGGACGATGGACAAGAGTATAATAGCTTGATTTGAATTTCCAAGTGTAGGGGTGATATATACACACACGTAGGGGTATGTGATTGGGGTTTAGATAAGAGATAGGAATGAAAAATAGGACTTATATCTTTAATAGAGAAGATAAAAATTCCTAAGTTGAGATGGAACCTTAGAAGGAAAACTTAAAAGATGCCAAAAGCTAAGTAAATTCATAAGAATATATATAATCTTAAATTAAATGATAAGGAAGCGTGAAAAATACGGGTGGATAATTTATGAGTCGAAAATAATAGAATTTCTTGTTAGAAAACCGAATTGAAGAATAAAAGTCAATAGGCCAAATTGATAGGATTTTGTGGGTACTATCTGCTGAAAACCCTCAAGAAACAACACTCCTCCTACTAGGGACACCTAGAGGTTTAACGGCTTGTTCCACGAGCTCAATGCAATCGCGTTTCGCTGCGAAAGTGAGGTTATGTCTTTTTCGAGAATAAAACTAGGTTTGCTCGAGAACGAGCAAAAGATAAGTTTGGGGGTATTTGTTCATATCATAATTTTGCATTATTATATTCCCCATTCTTAGTCATTTTACAAATAAACAGGTGCTTTTGACCCATGTCTGCTACATAGTTGCAAGTTACAGGTTCTCGGAATAAAAACAGTGAAAAAGATGAAAAGACGATACAAAAGTGAGACTACGACCAACAAATGGAAAGATCTTGATCATGCCTACAATTTGAAGACTAAACGAAAATCAATGAACAAGTTCACAAAGTACAAAGGCAGTGCAAGGTTCAAGACTTCGACACGAAGCAACGGTAAAAGTCCACGACAACATTCATTATGGAAATCTGGAAGAAAACTAGAAGACAATCTGAGAAACCAAGTGAAAAAACAGGAAGGCAAATGCAACCAGAAGCAACACAGGAAAATGCAACCAAGAAGCCGTCTATTAGGCCGTGGAACCGAGGCCAAACAGGGCATTTGGCCGCGGATCCGCGGCCATGAAGGACACGTGTCTGTAGGAAATGTAACGGCATGGCGGTGAGTTGACTAGGCTTCTTTAGGGTAAAATTGTAAATGCAGATCTGAATCGATTGTAACCCTAGGTTTCTGTGTTCTATAAATAGAAATCCTAAACCACCTTTTGAGGTATGCCTCTTTTTTTGTCTCATTGTATTTATCAAAATTCAAATCCTGTAAATGTTGGAAGAGAGCATCAAATAAAAATTAGAGTAAGTTTTCTTTTCATTGCCCTAGTTAATTTTATTATCTGCCCTAGTATAACTTTTATTATCTGCCCTAGTATAGATTTCATTATCTACCTTAATTAATTAGTTTAGAACATGTTAATCAATTCCTTAATGAGTGAGTAGTTCATCACTTGTTAGGGTTAGGAATAGGAAAGGTTTGAGAGATGAAGATCTCTCACCCCTTTCTTGCCCATCACACGTTTTTATAGGACTCCATGCATACACACACACCGCTCCCTACGGCACCCTATCCCACGATGTAGCGGTGATACCGTAGTATAAACGACCGGTTGCAAATGTTTTCCATGGAGGTCAGGGAAAGAATTAAGAAAGGAAGGACAAGAACCTAGAGGAAGAAACATCGTTTCTTCCCGATGGTACTAATCCACTTTATTAATTATTACCATAACATCTCATAGATCTTAATTAGGGCATAGAAAGCGGTGAGAAATATTGACTTTCCAAGCTTAACCTAAACCTAACCCTAATAAGATTTTAATCCTAGTCTAGATCAACCTTAGTTTTTAGCGATAATCAATCCAACACCGTTTGGAATTAACTCATTAGACCAAATTAGGAAATACACAACATCCATGTGGACCGACCCGTACTCACCGGCTAGCTACCAAGCGACGCCGTTCTTGATTGCGGTTAACAAATATTTTGATCACAACTCCCATCATTACAATCAAAGGTTGACAAGCAAGCCCATCCAAACCTGGTAAAGTCTATCTATGACATTCACCATACAGTTCGGTCTATTCGTCTGAGAGTTTCGCATACTGAGTCTAGGAAGTGGAAACCGTCAGACTCCCAATAACCCAATAAGTCGTGCTAATATCAAGCTCATAACCACTTGAGAAATTACCGATAACACTTATCAGCAAATCTCGTCTGTCTTGGCCAAGGGCTTATGGTAATAGCCAATCAAGCACAGTGCGACATCTACTCCCTATACCGAGAGAGACAAATACTTTCGATCACTCACTGCCTTCATGTGCTTTGGGACTGTACCAAACCAAAACCTGTTTGCATAGCTCTTTAAAGCCGTGATAGGGTAGTAATCAAAAGACAGTGGGAACACACATAAGACACTATGACAATCTTAGGTTTACAAACTACCATGTACTCATGTCAAGAGAACTGCTATCTGACGATAGGTGTAATCCCATCTAGGAGTTCTCCGGTGAATCCGTCCTGTGAAACTTGTTCATTTAATGAGCACATCTATACAATTTTTGGTGTCTATAACGCCCCACGCCCCGGTACAGATGGTATTGTCCGCTCTGGCCGAAACCGTACGGTTTTTCCCTTTAGAGCAAACCAGACCCGACCAGGGGCCACTTCCCTGGAGGTCACCCATCCCAAGACTTCCCTGGCCCGATCACGCTTAACTACGGAGTTTCCAAGCTCATGTAGTTCCGGTTCACTTAAAAGGCACCTCTGTAATTGAGGGTGGTATCATTACATTTATAATACAGTTCGGTCCTCTTTCGGAATGTGTTCCGAAAATTCCACATTGTTCTACAGTGGGTCCCACAGACTCTAGAGGTGGACCCACGGATTCAAGAGGTGGCCCCCACGGATTAACTACGGATGTGTTCCGAAAATTCTCCATTGTTCTACAGTGGGTCCCACAAACTCTAGAGGTGGCCCCTACAGACTCTAGAGGTGGCCCCCACATCCCAGGAGGTCATCCATCCCAAGACTTCCCTGGCCCGAGCACGCTTAACTATAGAGTTCCCAACCTTATGTAGTTCCGGTTCACTTAAAAGGCGCCTCTGTAATTGAGTGTGGTATCATTATATTTATAACGTAGTCCGGTCCTCTTTTGGAATGTGTTCCGAAAATTCCCTATTGTTCTACAGTGGGTCCTACAGACTCAAGAGGTGGCCCCTACGGATTCAAGAGATGGCCCCCGCCCCCTTGGCATGACAATTGGCGTGGCACTTTGTTCTCTGTAGCACTTTGCTCTGTGAACAAGAACCGGGTCCCGACAGTGTCAAACACCAATGTCTATGGTATCAACCATCACCCCGATCGGGGTCAAGAAACATATACACCAGTCTACTCTGAAATATCAATACCCAGTCTTGATACTCCTATGACTATGAACATTTAAGGATGTGCTTATGAACTACCTAGGCCCTACTAGTATGATCCCTATCATAATCCTGGTAGTCAAGCAAAGATCCTAAGGGCTTTATCATTATATATTAGTGATACGTGATAACGAGTAAAACGTATACACATGAATGATAAAGACAAACCAGATAACATACTATCATTTCGAGTAAGATTATTCTCCGTATATGTCACGCCCCGCTTCCCAGAGTACGCAAGATTTGGGCACGTGACATAGCCAACCATGCTACCTGTGGGTAGGAAGTATCCATCCACAGTCACATTACGGTTGTAAGGATATCAAGAACAAGATAAAAAGCTAATCTAATACATGTCCAAATCCATAATAACAGGAATCAATAAACAATAAGTGCGGAAGCTAATGATCCAATACAATGAATAAACAGTACGTCCCATAATGCGGGCTCACATCTGGAAATGAAATGACATAAATGAACTAAACTCTAAAGAACTCACAGTTCAGCCTGCTGGCTGAAGTACTCCTGCTCGGTCGACGACAAAGGTACGGAATCTGGGCCATGCAAAACCCAGACGTCAGCGCGTCATGATATCAAGTATATAGCATAAACATGGTAATAAACAATGCAAGCATGAACATGAATAAAGCAGCAATAAGAAGGAATAAACAGGGTAATGTGCAGTAGTGACTAAACTGTCCTATCAGGTTTTCTACTCTATAGTCTTTGAAACCAATTGATGAATCGTCGATGTAACTCAATAGTATCCCGTGCGTGCCCGGGACCACGGTCATGATTCTCGGGGCTGAATCCGAGACGTGCCGCTAAGCAGTAAAAGGTAGTAGGATAGATGAGTGATGTCAGCATCAACACTCCGGAGCTGGCCAAGCCCGTAAGACTGATCAGAACAATGTATCGAACTGTTGAGTTACAAGTCGGTTTCACCTTTGATTTCCCCATACCCCCAAACTATGTATGTCAGTCAGGTATTCAGTGGTCAAGGACTAATGCTAACACAAGTCAAGTAAAGGTAGGTCTGTCTGGATCGACAGCAGGAATGGTTAGGTTTGTCGGCATTAGGCATGAGATCAGGTAACAGGTCAGGTTACTTTCAACAGGTAGAGTCGATATGTACAGGGTGTTGTGTCCGGTGTATCAGTGCATGTGTCAGGTGTATCAAGATCAGTCAATATGTAACGCAATCAGGTATATGATGATAACCGGTATAGTAACAAATAATGAACAGTAGCAGGAAACAGTAAATAACAAATATAAATCTAGGTAAACACAGTGATGTTCCATATTCTCTTATTAATCCGTTTCACGCACCCTTGAGGTGCAAAAGCCACAAGACGAACAATATCGATAATATACGTAATGGAGTTACATGAATCTGAACTAAGCACAATAATTGTCTCATGAATGATTTTAACAAATGAATTAGGAATGATCTACTTGGTTTGATTAGTTAAGTATGAATTAATAGCAGACCGGTTAAAGCGAGCAATGATTTCATTGATTTAAGGTTACGGATAATCGTGGCTAGCAATTCTAAGTTATAAAAGGTATCGATGTTATATTAGTTGTGTGGTTATAGTATGATGATTAAGTTGTAGCATGTTAAGCAAGTATTCGGATACTTGCCTCGGCGGTTCCGCAAACCGAAACACGGATGCGATGTCGGCAGAAACTGCGATATGGAAGCACGGGCCACGGATCGAGTCCCAACAGAGGTCAACGGGATCACACGGACCAGGGGACTTCGCTGGAGCGTCAGGTTCGTCAGACGGCGCGGTCGGAGTCCGGCAAAATGTCAAAAGTAACGGAGTTAGCGACAAAACTACGCATTCACAATACGGACCAGCGGGGGTGTTGTACCAAAAGGAAGGGAAAGAAACTTACAGGGAGACACCAGGGGGGTGACCACGGCGGGTTCGACGGCACTGGAACGCCGGCGAGGCAGCGACGGCGAAGACGGTGGCTGGAACAATCTTGAGTTCGCTGGAAAGGGTTGCTGCAGCGAGTGCGAGGGTGGTGGTCGCCTCTGGTGGTCGAGAGGGAAGGGAGGTGGTCGGAGGTGGCGTCGACGAGGTCGCCGGCACGTTTCTCCGGCGAACAGCGGGGTAGGCGATGGGTTGGGGCTCGGGTTTACAGTTCCGGCGAGGGGAGGAGGGCAGCGACGACGAGGTCTCGACGAGGGGTGTGAGAGGGAGTCATGGGAGGCGTCGTCGGTCGGAGGCGACGTCGACGGCGACGTCTGCGAGGGTGGAGGCGAGGTCGGAGTTGGGTGCAGGCGCGGGTGTTATCGGGAGAACAGGAGGAAGAGGGTAGGTGGGTGCGGTGGAGGTCGTGGTGGTGAGGGCGGCGACGGCGAGGTCGCGAGGAGGCCGGCGGTGAGATCTGCGTGAGCTAGGGTTAGGGTTTCTCGCGAGGAAGGGAATGGTGAGGCGGCTGATGCATGGCGTGAATATATAAAGAGGAAGAGAGAGAGAGATTTGAGAGAAGAGAGAGAGAGAGATGAGGAAACAGGAGCGGGGCCCACGAGCTCAAATAAGAGCTCGTGATTGGCTGATCACGAATTTAAAAGGGATTTGAGAATGAATTGCGTAGGATCTGTGAGGGTCATTAGTTAAGGAAATTAGATTCGAATAAAAAATATATATTTAGATATTAAATTGAAACGGGCCCTTTTGGCGCGAAATAAAACATTTCCAAATCGCGCCCGGGTTGCGCCCAAATGTTCCAAATTCAAATTATAGGATTTTAAGCGGGTTCCAAATTTTGAAAATAGGTGTTTAGTGATAAAAATGCGTGCCCCCAAGTCGGACACTTGCACGCGCGCGTAGTCGCCCAAACTTGCCCGTTTAGCCGAACGGAACGGAATCTCGACACGCGGACGCTACCACGCGACTAGTGGCGACGAGTAGGCTAACACGGACATCTTAAATTTCATTTTCGGAGTTAAAAATTGTTATGTGCCAAAATGACTAAACCGGGTAAAATTTAGCAATAAACACCAGAAAAATCAGGAAAATTGGAAATGAGCAAACTACAACCCTCAACTAGTAATATACATAGTATTATTGGGCTCGGGTGTTACAGTATATGTCCTCCTTCAATTACAATAATTGCCTTGATGACACCTATATCCAACAGGTATATACCATAAAGCTTAATCTAGACAGCTCATTGGCTCGTTTGAAGGCCGGACTTGTTGCCAAGTGCTATTCTCGGACTTATAGAGAAAATTATGATAAGACTTTTTCTCCCGTGGCAAAAATATTTGTACATATATTCCTATCATTTGCAGCCACGTACAATTGGCCGCTACATCGGCTTAATGTGAAGAATGTGTTTCTTCACGGTGACTTGAAAGAGGAATTATGTATGAAGCAACCACCTGGTTTTATTGCTCAGGGGGGTCTAGTAAAGTCTACAAACTTCATAGATCTTTATATGATCTCAAACAGTCTCTGCGTGCTTGGTTTGAGAGTCTTACTAGTGTTGTTCAAGCGTTTGGGTTATGCAGAAGCAGCAATGATCATTCAGTTTTCTTTAGAAATCGAGGAGGCTGTAAGATTTTGATGGTTGTTTATGTTGATGATATTATGATCACAGTCGATAATGCAAAAGGTATTACTGAGTTAAAAGCTTATCTTCAGAAGAAATTCGGCACTAAAGATTTAGGAGAATTGAAATACTTACTCGGTATTAAGGTGGCACGTTCTTCTCCTCGAAGCAGTATCTTTATAACTCAAAGGAAGTATGTTTTTGATATACTTAAGGAAGTAAAGATGTCTGACTGTAAGTCTATTGACTCGTCTATAGATCCTAATGTCAAGCTATATCCAGGACAGGGGGGCCACTTACCGATCCAGGACGATATTGTAGATTGATTGGTAAGCTTAATTATTTGACTGTGACAAGACCTGACATCTCTTTTCCTGTTAGTATAGTTAGTTAGTTTATGGCGGATCCTAAAGATTCACATTGAAGTGCAGTGATGCGCATCCTTCGCTAATTGAAAGCTACACCAGGGAAATGCATTATGTATAAGAACTTTGGGCATTCTAAACCCACAGGGTTTACAAATGTAAATTAGGCTGGATCGTCAAGTGATCAAATATCAACCACATGTTTTTATGTGTTTGTGGGAGGCAATTTGGTCTCGTGGAAAAGCAAAAAACAGAATGTTGTCTCACGTTCAAGTGCTGAATCAAAATATAGAGTCATAGCCAATTCTACGAGTGAGCTAGTGTGGACAGTTTCTCTTTTTCGAGAACTTGGTTATCAATCTAAGTAGCCGGTAAATAGCCAATACAACAAGGTTGCCATTTATATTGCCAACAATCCAGTTTTTCACGAACGAACAAAGCACATCAAAATAGATTGTCATTTTATTGGAGAAAAGATTGAAGATCATTGATACGGTTCACGTACAAACTAACTATCAATTAGTAGACCTATTCACCAAGTTGGGAAGGAGTCGAGTGCAGTTTAGTTGTATCAAGTTGGGCATGTGTGATATATATGCTCCAACTTGAAAGGAATGTTAAGAATATAATATGGATTGAGATTTAATTATATTGGTAAGATTTAGATTTGATTAGATTTATTTAGATTATTTATATTTCCTATTATTTGAAAAGCAATAATATATATATATATATATATATATATATATATATATATATATATATATATATATATATATATATATTTTAAGGATTCTCTAGCTATCTCATAATTTTCCCTAATTCTCAAATCGCAATTCTTATTTAAACAAAATTATTCTCTATCCTAAATGCTACTAGCTCATTTGATTTCTATTTTCTAAGTCCACACATTCAAATGCATTTTACAGGCTTTATGCATTGAACTTGTTTTCAAATCAACCTTGAGCTATCATTCACCGTAATTATCTTATGTGATCGCGTCACTCAGTGCTCCATAAACGAGATATGTTAATAAAGATTTCCTTTTTGTTAGCTGGTTCTTCGAGCTCTCGTCTATCCTAATGAAAAAGACTCTTTCTTCATCTTTAGAAATGATTTCAAAACTTTCATACGATTAATTTGTGGTTGAATGATTGGTTGGTCGACATTCATTGCATGTATGTTGTAATTTGCACGTAAACAACTTATGTGCTGAACTTTGATATATGAGGGCCGCTACATAAATGACCGAATCTTTGTGATTTTAATACATATGATGTCGGCTACTTAGCCAACAGTTAATGCATAATGATGGTTAATTCATAACTTTTCCCTTTGCTTAGTTTGCTTATGAGTTCGTATTCATTTCGCCTGTTATAAACAAACCCTTCGACAATACTTCAAATTCCGAATTAATTAAGGGTTTTTTTTGAAATAGGGTATTATAAAATTAAAATTATTAAAATAAAATGATTTTTTTTAATTGATGAAAATAGGGTGGTTTCAGGGTCGGCCCCACCCTCGAAATAAGAGGGCGGGTTCTAGGAACCCGCCCCTTCCTTTATAAAGGAGAGGGCGAGTTCCTAGAACCCGTCTTTTTATGGGTTGGGCAGGGGGAGGGTTCCTTCTCCTTTATAAAGAAGAGGGCGGTTCTGGGAACCCACCCCTATTTTTTATAAAAAAAAATTAAATGAAAAACAGAAAATCAAATAAATATCGAATAAAAAAATAAAACAATAATATTAGTGTTGTTTTGGTTCCGGACAATTATTATTACAGTTCATGTAGAATTACTATAAATATAAATCTTGTATACACTCCAATAACAAGATGAATAAGTCAAATTTAAAATACAAAAAAATCATATCTGTTTGTAAAATGTAAATTGTACAAGTTTTTTTACAAGCGCTAACCGATTTTCTTCCGGTGCACTTGTCACGATCTCAAAAGTCCCTCCCATGTTGACTGTCCTGAACATCTGGGCCTATAATGACCTGGTTGTTTGCATAGGCTACGCTACATCTTTCGTATCTTTACTGAGAATTAGCATCCATTGTCATTCGATCTCGATACACCTTAGGTCTTCCGGGCCCTATATTTTTTTCCGGCGGTAATACAGTCGATGTTTGTCTGTTCCCAGTATAATAGTGCCAATAGTGATTGTCTGGTATAGGATGAAATTTTGGATCGTATGCGTCTTGATAATTGGAAACTGTATGGTAACGGAAAGCAAAATTGTAATGTGAGTTATGTATGTTGCTTGCAGCAGCAATTGCATGGGCACGAGGTAAATGTTGTTGCTGGAAAACACCGCATGTGCACGAAGAGAGCCCTTCATCTCTAAAATTTACGGTATATTGATTCCCATTACTCCCCGTAAATTGAAACTCTGCTGTGTCAAAGCTTTCAGATCTGTAGTATTGTGCTTTGCGCTCTCTTTTCCGGAATATATCTTCGTAATATGCGGTGAGTGGAGTCTCCATCGCCAAGGACTTTTCCCTTCTTCGCACAAAGTAAATATTCACTCTGAAAAAGGTTCGAACAATCAACCCCTGTATCGGTAAACCTCTAACACCTTTAAGGACCCCGTTGAAGTTTTCAGACATATTAGTGGTCATTAGTAGATATCTGCATCCATTATCATGTACTTGTGAGCACATGCGTACTGGATACTCATCTAACCACGCTTTCGCGGCTTGACTCATCTTTCCAATTTTCGTCATGTACATGTCATGAACGTTAGGGTCAAACGCTTTACCGGCTTTGTACATAAGCTTATGTAGATCTGAATTTTTAAATTTTCAATCAAAATTTTGCCTGAAGTGCCACAGGCAAAACCTATGTGGGGTCGTCGGAAATACAGCTCTCATTGCAGCTAGTATTCCTAGATGTCTATCAGATATGATGCATAAATCTGTTTTATCAATAACATATAGGATACTTTTGAGTTGACGGAAAAACCATGATCAGGATGATATATTTTCACTCTCGACAATAGAAAATCCCAACGGAAATATACCATTATTAGCATCAACACCTTTAGCAATTAACATGCAACCTCTGTACTTACCATATAGATATGTCACATCCACGCACAATACCGGGCGACAGTGTGTGAAACCAGCCGCACAAGGAGCAAAGCACCGGAAAATTCTTTGAAACCTGACACAGCCATCGACATCTGTTTCTATGGGTTTTAACCGGTATACGGACCCCGGATTTGATGCTTTCATGGCTTCCATAAAAGGGATTAGTGAGTTGTACGGGCTTTCCCAATCCCCAAATATCTTGCATAAAACCTTTCTACGAGCATCCCATGCCTTCATATACGAAATCTGAATTTTGTGCTCTCCACTAACGTAGAGCCGTATCTCTCAGGGAGTCATCACCACATCTGTACAGATTAGTGGCATGATTAGTGAGTAAATGTAAGATGAAGTGCAATTCCTGTGATCTTTTAACATAATAGAATTGATGCAAATATGTTCTTGGTTGTATTTCGTGACCTTTCAAGCTTTGGCTCTTTTGGAACAATATGCATGCAATCTCCACTTACATTCAGGAGCTTTCGTACATACCACGGTATAGTACATTTTATTTTACTCTTCGGTTTTAAATGTAACGTTTTTTTGAATATCCCAAGACTTCAGCTTACAGATAAGATCTTCTTTTTCCTGAAACATATCCCAACAGTGACTCAATCTTCGCTTGCTACTGTTGCTTCCAAATAAAGTTTAGTATTTACTTCTGCCACGGCTAAGTCTACCCAACTATCATCTTCCAGCGGATTGAGACTGGGATCTTCTAGTTCGACAAAATCATTATTCACAGCCATATCATCAATCAATGCTACTTCATTCAGTCCAGCGGCATATTCCACGCTATCCTCCCCTTGATGACCTTCACCAGTTTCATCATCACCACTGCCATACATATCAATGCCACCCGTAGCAACATAAGGCTCGGGTGAAATATATGATGGTTGAGGTCGGTGTAATGTTGATGGTTCGGGGTGAAAAGACCGGAAAGATGTGGACGGACATACTTGGAATGGGCTACTTGGATCGTGTTGGAATGATGTAGAGGTATGGGAAAATCTGCGTTTAGTATATAAATTGTTCTTATATAATTTTTCCTTAATATTTTCGTATTAAAAAAAATATAAACATAATCACCACTTGTTTCAGATTTATTTACCTTTGGAAGGTTGTATATGGTAATCTTTGTTGTTCTTCAGAGGTGCATATAACTGCAGCAGTACATTGGGAAAACTTGTATTCAATATATAAAATATATTAGTATTTTGGTATTACAAAAGGTGGATTTATAAAATGTTTTCCCTTGAGTTTGAAGGTTTGAATAATGTTGTGTATAGTCATATCCACTGAGACTAACGGTATCATCGTTAACCATGTGACCGTACCCCCAGGAACTACCTCCAGCATTACCATCAAAATTACCTGTTGGAGCGACATCTGATACTTCCAATTGTTCCGTCTGAACTAAAAGTTCAAAAGAATGCTGGGTGTTTGCCAAACCGAAGTCTATCATCGAAGATATTGATGCATCGTCTATAATTTCAACCAATGTATTTCCACTAAACATAGGTCATATACAACTTAACTTAAGCTTAATTTCACGGGGATCGTATTTCGTGATTTAAACACTTTATTCTCGATTTCATTATAAGTCGTTGATGGTTCTAATCGCATAATTCTTGCGCACCCGCCCATATACCCGGGACCTTGTGCACTTGTGATAATCCGGCCATCGTATTTACATACAACAAATAAACTTGAACTTGCCATTATCTGCATCAAACAATATCAAGCCAACAATAAAAAAAGCGTTAACAACTTATATAATGATTATATTCATTGAAAAATTAAAAAAAAGTTAAAATAAATACGATGCGATAACCCGTACCATTCACAAAAGGGTTCTCTAACGAGAGTTGTAGAGTCATAATTGTAAAGGGTTAAAAATAGCGATAAAAAAGAATTTATATAAAGTGAAAGTGTTTTAATGAAAAATCGTTTAATTTAGGATAAAACATGTGTCTAAAATATCATGCTATGAAACCATAATGTATATGATGGGGTAGGTCGTTATCCCATGAGTTTTCTATAGGTAATATAGCGATAAAGGCACATGCAAGTTCATGGTATTTTTGTGTAATTTTGGCGTACGATATATTTAGCATAAATTTTAAACAGTTCAAAAGTAAATGAGATGAATAATATTTTAAATTGGTGTTAAATTATTTGTGTGAGGTATTTGGCATAGTAAGTGATAAAATTCATTTTAAAAGAATATTCTAATGCTAACTCCATTTTAAATTGTTATCGTTTTAAGAAGCGGTTTGAGATGAAATGAAGAAGAGAAAGAAGGAACTTACGGGTTTTCGAGCTTTGAAAAGAGAGGGAGAAGGGAGGAGATCTTCGTGAAATCGTGGTAGCATAGAGAACGGCTCCGGTCTTCGAAAGAACTAACTTGAATAGCCATAACTCCACTTAACTAGTTTAACTTCTCTTGAACTTGAAAATTTTTAGAGAACTTTTGCTATAGATCTCAGAATAAGGGAAATGAAGCGGAATGGAGAGCAGATGGAGAGGAGAGAGAGCTGTTTTTATAGGAACCCGTCCTCTTCGTTTCAAAATATTTCAGAATACAAATATTGAAGGGGGTGCGTTCTAAGAGCCCGCCCTCTTCGTTTCAAAATGATAATTATTAGTTCTGTTTGATTTGACAACACAATTTAAGAAAAAAAAACAAAAGGAACATAAAAGATAAGGGCGGGTTCTTGGAACACGCCTACATTAAATTATTGAAGGGGACGCGTTCTAAGAACCCGCTCTTTTCGTTTCAAAATGATAATTATTAGTTCTGTTTGATTTGACAACACAATTTAAGAAAAAAAAACAAAAGGTAAAATAATAAATGATGAGGACGGGTTCTTGGAACATGCCCGCATTAAATTATTGAAGGGGGCACGTTCTAAGAACCCGCCCTCTTCGTTTCAAAATGATAATTATTATTTCTGTTTGATTTGACAACATAATTTAGGAAAAAAACAAAAGGGAAAAATAATAAAAGATGAGGGCGGGTTCTTGGAACACGCCCGTATTAAATTATTGAAGAGAGCGCGTTCTAACAACCTGCCCTCTTCATTTCTGTTTGATTTGACAACACAATTTAAGAAAAAAATGAAAGGGAAAAATAATAAAAGATGAGGGCAAGTTCTTGGAACACGCCCGCATTAAATTATTGAAGTGGACGCGTTCTAAGAACCCGCCCTCTTCGTTTCTCTATCAAAATTATTAGTTCTGTTTGATTAGGAGAGAAAGCTTATAAGGCTCCTCGTCGAGTACTTAGGTACTATAGAGATGAGTTGGATCACATGGAGGCGACTCAGGTAACCATACCTTAGGTAATTAACTTTGTTTTAGAATTTTAAATTAGCTTCATTACAATTTTGTACTATGTTATTTGTGCAGTTCACATGGACGCCTTATACAACATATCGTCTGCAAGAATTACCCGGCATTTGTATCGAAGGAGAGCCGGTGTGGCAGGCTCGTTGTCCACTCCTCTGCATTAATATCGTGGTCATGAACCTACCGGACCGGGTGTTGCAACAGTTCAGTAGATTGCAACATATTCATGTCCCGCCGTCTGCGCCTATGACAATAGAGGGAGACATACGAGGAGGAAAGACGGAGCGTGATTGGAGGGAGCATCATCATCAATATTTGCTGAGATGGGAGGATAGGCAGCGCAATATTGCCTTACAACAAATAAGTGACCAAACAACCACCGACGCTACCGAAACATATCTACAGTGCTATAAGCGTGTCACTATAACATATCTATCTGCTCCCCTACCGACTTTCCAAACATCCAGTGGTGCGAGCCTAGAGGCCACATGGAACGAGAAATGGTAAGTTAAATTCTTTAAGTTATATTAGTTTTTAACATCCGGCGGTATGAGTCAATAATTATTTCTTATTTTTAATGTAACGACAGGCTCGTGGGTTATATCATATACAATCAATGATGCAGGATCCATATCCGACTGATGCTGGTCCGGATACTCAGGCTTTATTTTCATATGTAGGCTCATATATTGGTGGTATATTCGGTTCATATAATATGCCTCCACATTTATCGCCATCGCGAGAGTAATAACATGAGCCGGCACCAGAGCAGCAGCATTAGCCGGCACCAGAACCGCAGCATGAGCCGGAACCAGAGCCGCAACATCAGGACCATACTGTCAGCAGCAACCCTGGCATACTGAACAAGCGTAACAACCGGAGGAACAACAGTTTTGGGGGACCGGTTTTGCGCAACAACAGCAGTCTTGGGGGTCAGGTTTTGCACAATAGCGGTCTTGGAGATCAGGTTTTGCGCAACAACAGCAGTCTTGGGAATCAGGATTTGCGCAGCCATGGGGGCTAGGTTTTGTGCAACAGCAGCAGCATGAAACCGGGACAGGTTCTTCGCAACAACAACCCAGTTGGGAGATAGATTTTTCGTCCTGCATATAGTTGTTGGGAGGCAACACATATTCGACACCTGTCCCACATTCAGGATTTGCGGAACAACTGTCTGTCTAAGCCGATGCTGAAGACGAAGCAGAAGAGCGGACGCCTCCGCCGCCGCCATATACCCAAGAAACAGGAGGGTCCTCTAGTCATCCCTAGAGGCATAGGCTTATGTCAAACCTCCTCGGATTGGGAAAGGGAAAGGGAAAGCAATAGTTCTATACTTTTACAAACAGATGAAAAGCGATAGTTCTATACTAACAAATGATTATTTTGTATTATAAATTTGACGGATTCATTTTGTTATTAGAATGTATACAAGATTCATATTTAAACAACACTAATATTATTGTTTTATTTTTTTATTCGATATTTAAATTTCTATTTTTAATTAATTTTTTTTAAATAAAAAAGGGGGCAGGTTCTGGGAACCCGCTCTCTCCTATATAGGGTAGGGGGCTGGTTCCCAGAACCCGCCCTCTAAACAACAGAGGTGGGGTCGGGTTCAAACCATTCTATTTTGATAAATTTAAAAAAATCTACTTTATTTTAATAATTTTAATTTTATTCCACCCTATTTCAAAGAAAAACCCATTAATTAATTTAGAATTTGAAATGACTAGCAACCAACAAGGCCAGTTCGTGATACACACGATACCCTTTTAGTTTGGGCTTTTTTGTTAAGCTTTTAAGATACACGAATGAGAGGGGCTAATTATATATTTATTTATATATGAGGGCATATACGAGCTTTCAACATAAATGTGACTCCAGCTAAAAGACTCAAGCATTATGGTTGGTTGTCTAACCTTATATCTTATACTCATGTACCTCTCATAGTTTTTCCAATGTGGGATTATGTTATCCACATTTAACTCTCCCCTCACATGCAATGTGGTTGTCACGTGTATCGTACAACACATGTAGAATCTAATCTCTCATAGACAAGTAGACGGCTCTCTCCAAAGTGCACAACACAAATAGGCTAATCTATCAAATGCATGTAGATGGCTCTCTCATAGGCGCGATTAAGTACTTAAATCCATGAATTCTCAACCTAGCCATGATACCATATTAAATTTTTAATCATATACGAATGAGGAGGGGCGAGGAGGGTTGGTTATATATTTATTTATGTAACGACTACGTTTTGTATATACTTTAATAAAAAGTCTTTTTATATTTTTAATGTCGATAATATATTTTAGTGTTTTTTTTGATGGAAAAAGTTAGAGAAAGGTTGTTTTATATTTAAAACTATTTAATATAATTTTTGGGATTTTGTAAGAATTTAATTTGAATTTTTTGGAAGGAAAAATGATTTATGAAATATTTTTAAGAGAAGAAAAAGAAATTTAGTGAAGAAAGAATTTGTTAGAATATTTTTGGGAAAATAATTTATTAGTATTTTAAAATGGAGAAAATATTTTTTTTTAAAATTATTTGGATTTTTAAAGAATTTTCAAAATTTATTTGAAAAGAATAAATTTAATATTGCCATGACATATACTACTTACTTAATTTGACCATACCAATTTATTTACCGATTATTTGGCAATAAATAATTATATATCTCCTAATTATAGCATACATTGTTTGGAGCATTTATTAATTACAATGCCTTAAATATCTTGCAAGTAATTTAGCAATTATGTAAGAATAAATGATTGTATTATGAGTATTAATTACATACGATTTCTTATTTTGCATCGTATCCCTTATAAATAAACCCCACTTCTTCACTCATTTCTCACAATTCTATTGCCCAAATAATTCCAGAAAAATTCATGTGCGGTCATCTCTCGACGATCTATGCATAGGTGCTGGTGTTAGGTGCTAAAAAATTCCGAGATGGAAGTATGATTCGTTATAAGTCGTTGGTTTGTGTCGGCAAATATTCGTGTGAAGATAGGATCCATCTCCCTCCCTCTCGATCTTGTCATATATTCTTGCATGCTTAATCTGTAAATCCTATCCACGCCGTTATGCTGCCCATTTATATTTTGATCAAACGCCCGTTATAAGCGAAATGCTACCTAATTCAAAATAAACTTTTTACGTTAAAAAATCTTGCTAGCTATATTGTTTCATCTAAAAGCTATCATACACCCTTTCAATAAAATACCCTAAAGTTTCTCAATACTTATGTCTTCACTAAAATACCCCAAGTTTACTAAAACTCGTATTTTCATATAAATACCCCAATGTTACTAAATCTTGTATTTCCAAAAGAAATACCTTGACTTTACTTAAAATCGTATTTTTTAAATGAAACCTTAATTTCTATAAATCACTTTCGTATTAATACCGTGAACTTTGAAAAACCATACTTCAATAAAATACCATATTCTTTCCTAAACTTAATATTACACTTAAATACCATAGCTTTCCCAAAATGATATTTTCATAATAATACTATTAAAACCCTAGTTTCCTGAGAAGAATCTATACTTACCTAATTCACATGTGCTTGTAAACCCTACACAACTTGAATGCAACTCTAGACCGGATACAAGGAACCTTATATAATACGTTATCTTGTATGGTTAGGATTAACGCATGAACCTAGACACAGGGTTTTATGAAAATTCCGATATACGGATGACCATTAATACTATTGAAGATTCCGATATACGGATAATCTTTATTAGTATTGAAGATTCCGATATACATATGTCCTTGATTTGTAAAGCGGACCCCCATATTCCATGCCTAGTAGAGCCGTGTACTAATCCCTGTTACCCATATACAACTAAACAAGACCAGGATGGGGTAGTTTGGGATATGTAATGTTGTATTAAGGGTCTCAGATTCCCCTTCCAGTCAATCGTGTTTTTAAAGGTGAAAGGAATGCTATTTATTCCTGATTACTGTTGTTTCGTGGGCCCAACGGAATAATCTTAAGAACCATGTATCCTTACCTAATTAAACTAAAAGTTAAACAACACTTAGTCGATATCTGTCATCCTTTACACCACACACATATGATATCATGCATCACACACACACATGTTTACCTTTTTCTTACTTAACTTTCATAAGACATTCTATCAGAATATAACTCGTTGACGGATATCTCTTTTCCTTCTGTCTTCTCCTGAAAGTCCGTTAGATGTGGACGGGCACAAGATGGAGGCGAGGAAGTGGAAGCAACAGCGGAATATTTCGCAGCGTCATTCATCTACTATTAGAACTAGTTTCCCTTTTTCGCTTTTCTTGTTGTCCATCTGTTTAGAGCATGCTTTTCTTAGATTTATGTAATAAACTCTTGTATCTCGTGTCCAGTGATGTAATAAATTTCATGTTAATGAAATAAATGTCTTTCCTTTATTTATTGTTTTGGTATATTTCCTGCATATTTAATTTACGCTTAACATAACTATATTGAACTCAGCCCACCCTCGGTATAGTTAGGATGCGAACCGAGCCACACCACCACTTTAGTACTTTGGAAAGCGGGGCGTGACAATTTATATGAGTGCATATGTGGTTTTTCAACATAAACGAGGTCTGTCCAAAAGACTTAAGCCTTTGATAGATTAGCCTCTTTGTGTTGTGCACTTTTGATAGAGTCGTCTATTTGTCTGTGAGAGATTAACCTCCACATATGGTGTACGATACACATGACAATTACTTTGCATATGAGAGAGAGTGTTAAGATATGTTTGATAACACAGACCCATATTGAAAAAACTATAAGAGATACATATATCGGTATAAGATATAAGATGAGACAAAACACCATAAGGCTTGAGTCTTTGGATAGAGTCCCATTTATGTTGAATGCCAGTATGTGCCTTCATATATAAATAAATATATAATCCCTCCCTCGTCCCGACCCCCTCATTCCGCCTGTACTGACGAGAATTTCGGTTAACAGGCTTCGCTGATTATAGAGGGTAAAGTGTTTCTTGACAGCCTTCACTGATTACTGTGGTTGCTATGTAGACATCATGATCAAAATATTTCAAATGAGTGAGCTTAAACTACTCCTAGCACGAAGAAATTATAATACTCATTTAATGGAGTTGAATGAGCCAAAGTTAGACCTCTATATTATTTATATTGGGAAAATTTCTCCATCTCTTACTCTTTTCTATCCCGGTGTAATATACCCAGCATACAGAATAATTTCTCGGCTAGAATTTAGTTGGAGAAGAAGAAGGCTAGATGAGAAAATCATGGTTGATTTTTCCAACCATGGAATGGTTCTAACCTAACACTAGCCCGGTTGAATGGAGAAATTATTATGTATGTCGGGTGTATTACATACAGGTAGGAGAGAGAAAGGGATGGAGAATTTCGAGCACCCTTCAGACAGTTTGTTGGGGTCCGTATTCTTATTTCTTTTTTTCTCATGACCGGATATATAGCGGCACACTCTAGAATTTTCCCTTAATTACTTTTCAAATCAAAATTTCTAGTTCATTTTCTCCAATTCTTTAATCACTCTTTTTTAAATTCTTCTCACAAACCTTTTGACCGGTGTCCTCTCTCAAACCATCTCTCATGCATATACTTTCCCCTTGTCACTTCTCAGCTTCATCTTGATTTTTTGTTGGATTTTTATATTTTTTCGTTTGGTGATATTATGTTAAAAACTTTGGTGTATAGGAATCGGAAAATTAACAGGGAACAATTAAATTATACCTGACGGAGGCGTGAGTCTCCTTCAGATGTTACCTTCCGTTAATCTGCTGATGGCGGCGACGGGTGGCTGAGATTGGATCTGGAGGCTGTCGCTCATGAAGCGTGTGGATCTCAATGGGTTTGAGGTTGTGGTTGCCGAGCTACCTGCAAGGAAGTCCCGGGATGGTTGTACCACCGAGGACCCTCCGACGGTCAAGTTAGACTAGAGATTCGAGCAAAATAACGGCTTAGTGGAGTAAAAAATGGCTTACTTGAACCGTCTGAAGAAGAGGTTTATATAGCGGTGGCAACAGGCGAGGCAGGCACGAGATTCACGCCGGCCGTTATGCTCCCGACGTCACGCCCACGTGATGAGCGGGACCTCCCATTAATGGCGAGATAGGCTCGTTAATGGGGGATCGTGGTGGCGTGGAACGTGGGATGTGGCCGGCGGAGATCTCACGCATAGCGAGAATCGCGGGATGGCGGTTACGCCTGAAAGCGGTGCTGTTGGTCGGTCGATGAGACCGAGGAAGATGACCTCGGCGGGAGAGCTCGCGGAGGAGCGGAAGAGCCGAGCTATCTTAGTTCTGCTCGAGCCCGGAGGCGAGCTGAGAGGGCCGAGGCGGCTCGGGCCTGTGATAACTCGGAGACGAGCTGTGGGGCCGAGGAGGCCAATTGTGCTGGGGGCTAGGAGGTGAGCCAGCGTTTGCTTGTAGGACGGGAACAGGAGTGGTCTGGTCAACCACTGTAGGTCCTTTCTTGTGAGCCCTGGGACACGTCGTCTGCCACGTGTCCTAATCTGGAAGATCACTGATACCGAGCATCATCATTAGCCCTCCACTCTCGTCCCGACCAGCTGACGGGTGGGGTCGAAAGTGGTTTGCCGGGTCACCCGAGATGAGCTTCTTTTCAAAGATATCATCGGGCGTGTCCCTGGAGATGTCAGCAGATCAGGGCGAGATTTCCGCATTAAAGAGGGTGCGCCGGATCGTGTGCCCGTTTGTTGAAGCGACAGGTCATGTGTTGGATGCCGGTTGGCTGATGTGACGTGCCGCAGGCTTCTGGCGTCCGATGAGATGTTGCCAATGCGCTTGCGACAGGTGGAGTGATCGTGGTCGTCGAGTGTACTGAATCGTTTTGGCGGGAGTCGACCGTCGCCGCTGGATGAAGTGATGCAGCGCACCCCGCATTCCCTCTCTGGTGGCAGCGGGTTCTACCAAGAAAGCCTCCAGCGGGACCCCCTGATTATAACTCAGCTGCTGGGCAAAATGATGGGGGTTGTATCTCATGAATAGTGCCGCATCATTTTTCCTGAATACAAAAAAGCCCGGCCTGATGGAGTATAAATGGAGAATCTTCCGGGCTTTCAACAAGGAGGCCCCGTCCTTAAAAACGTCGCGCAATCCCAGCACCGTCTTGGAAGTTTCCTGGCCGATCGTCAGGATTTTGTCCGTAAAAGACATACCATCTCCGACCGTGCGTGGACGAAGGAGCAAGCCCCTAGCTTCCCGCTGTGACGGACTCACAATGGAGGCGTCAACCAGCCGTATAATTCGCGGGAACTTGCATCTCTCGTAAAACGAAGGTCTCTTGTGAATGCCAAAGACCCCGAGCACATGCATCTCCATCCACGAAGTGAAGTAATACATCGGGAAGTTGGCAAGATACATCCCCAGCTCAGTGGTATCCGCCGCTACGCTAAGACCATTGTATAAATGGGCTAACCCGGCGATCCCGATGGCCACTTGTATTCCAGCAACCATGTGATGCGCGGGGTAGAAGACGGAAGGCCTCATATAACGAGGATGCATAGGGAGCGCGAACCAGCTCAACCATAGCCCAAGAAACCCAAGAAAGAAAGACACCTCGTCAATGCCCGGAGCGGCGATTTCTGACAGAGGGATGATCGCAGCATCATGAAGAAAAAAGCCCTTCTGATCAGTTTCCAGTACCGGCTGACGGTCCAAGCCAAAGCCGAAGGGATCATCAAGCGTAGCAAACTTTTCGCCTCATCGCGACAAAATCTCCGGGCGAAGAAAACGGGCAACGAAGTCCGCAAAACTGACCACTCGGCCTCCGGATTCCAGGAAGAGGCTCCCGTACATGTTCAGCACCTTTATCAGACTAGGAAACTGGTGCTGAATGGCGTTCTCTGGCGTGAGGCCCATCACCACTGGCTTGGTGGCAAATACGTATACATCCGGAGGAAGCGGCTCCTCGTAGTGCTCCCCCCTGACCGGTAGACCAGAAACCTCGGCGAATTCTTCCAAGGAAATGGAGACCTCTCTGTCCAGTAGAAGGAAGGTATGAATAGGGTTTGTTCCACTGCTCCAAGAACGCCTTAATCCACCATGTGGGAGGTGCAGAATACTGGAACAGCGAAGCGTAGACCGCAGGGTATAAGCCGAGCTTTAACATTTGCGATTTCTTCGCCGACAAGATATACCCCGCCCACTGCAAGTACCCGGCCGGATGATGGGGAGTTAGCCCGATATTGTAGGGCTGTCCCCAAGGGCGCGACTCGCCCTGGCATATACGCCGCCCCAGGGTATCCAAAGCCGCCGGCGGCTACATGGGTACCGCGGCGATCGAAGGTTGAAGAAGTCCCTCCGAAGTCCAATTGACAACCTCCACGGCATAGTTCACCGGGGGCGCATCTGCATACGGGATCGCCGAGATAGGTTCTGACAGCATCGCACAAGAGAAGTTTTGACGACCTCTGATAATCTGGTCGTACCATCTACCCCACAAGTGAAGTTTTTTATGCTCCGGGTCATGGTCTCGGATAAGCGCGAGAACCTCCCGGTCCACTGGTGCCTCAGGGAATCCTCCCTCTGAACGAACGAACGGAAACCCAGAATCTGTTCACCGCCGGAAGCCGGGAAGACTGGACGTCTTGCCTGAATCTGGGGGCAGATGCTAATTGGTGCTATCCGTCCACCTCTCCGAAGATGCCAAATTAATTTATGGCACTACGTATCGAAGGTTTAAACGGATGCGGCCGATGTAGCAGACTTCGTCAGATTCCCCCTCGTTTGAGGGGGTTTTGATTGTGGGGACGCTCTTCCCTGCAGGTGCAAGCCCCTGCAGTTAATTACGCTACCGCATCGCGGTAACAACTTTCTCCTTCTCTATATGGTCACTTCGTGTCGTGGGTGTTTGTTTTGTGTTTGGTTGCCCGTGGATTGTATACGGAGACTAAGTTATGTCGTCGCCCGTAAGGAGTGGACGAGTCCAAATCCGTATCTTTCTTAGATTTGGGTTTGGGGGGATTGTGTTAAGGATACGTTAGCCTTATTTGAGGCTAAGATCAACTTAAACGTTTGTTAAAGACACGTTAGTCTAATTCTAGACTAAAATCGACTTAACGGGATCGTTTAGATCCGACAAGAGAGCAATTGGGCTCTATTGTTTAGTTTAATGACATTGCGGTCGATAATTAGTTTAAGGACATTACGGTCCATTGTTAGTTTTAAGACATTGCGGTCGAGGTTAAGGACATCATAGTCCGTGAGTTTAAGGACGTCACAGTCCGGTGTTAGTTTTAAGACATCACAGTTGAGGTTAAGGACATCATAGTCCGTGGATTTAAGGACTCCACAGTCCGATATTAGTTTTAAGACATCACGGTCGAGATTAAGGACATCATAGTCCGTGGAATTAAGGACTCCACAGTCCGATGTTAGTTTTAAGACATCACGGTCAAGGTTAAGGATATCATAGTTCATGGGTTTAAGGACTCCACAGTCCGATATTAGTTTTAAGACATCACGGTCGAGGTTAAGGACATCATAGTTCATGAGTTTAAGGACCCCACAGTCCGTAGCAATGTGTGATTGTCGGGACCCGTCACCTCTCTGACGACGTTGAAGGATTACAACGACAGATATCAGAGGAGTAAAGAGATGTACTCTCGAACCGGATGTAAATTGGTTGGAAGAGCAGACGTGCTCAGTTCAATTTAAATTGAGGACTTATGGCCAGAATTGGGCTAAGTCCAGTTAAAAAAATGTTTAACATTTTATTTTTGTTATGCCTGTTAGGCCTTTTATTTGGGCTCTGCCCTTTTAATAATGCATAGCATTTATCAGAACAAGGTATGTTCTGACAGTGCACTACGTGGCGCATCAGGCGCTTTGCGCCAATTAAAGAGCGCATTGCGCTAGCGCACATAAGAGTGACACGTGTCGCCTAGCGCTAAGCGCTGGTTTGTTGGCGCACTGCGCTTTATGAGTGCGCTGCGCCAGTTTATGGGTGCGCCAGTGAGTGAAACGTGGCGCACTCTGACGCTGTGCGCCAGTCCAAGAGCGCAATGCGCTGTTTTGAGAAGCGCAGAGCGCAAATTGTTTTGTGGTTGACACGTGGCGCGTTCTGACGCTGTGCGCCAGTCCAATAAGCGCAAAGACACAATTCAAGAGTGCAAAGCACTGTCCAATAGCGCAGAGCGCATTTTGATCAATTTAAGATCAAAGAACAAGTTTTTTGTTCTTTTGTTCTTCAAAGGAGGCCTTGCCTCAAGATTCAAGAACCAAAGTTCTCATTCTTATCAAAAGGCTATGCCTTTATAGATCAAAAGATCTGTGAATGAAGTAAAGTACTTCTTTTAATCTTTTATAATTAGATTTTTTTGATCTTTTACTTTTTTTATTGAAGACCTTGATCTTGTTCTTAGATCTCTGATCTTTTTAGAAGATGGTTCTTTTTTTTAATGAGATGATTTCATCTCTGTTTTTCAAGAATATAATTCTTTACCTTTAAAGATGAAGAAAATGATCTTCTTTCTTCAAAGACTTGTCTTTCTTTCTCTTTGAGTTTTTTCTCAAAATTTGCAGAGGATTCTCTCTTTTTGAGACTTGAAGTCTTGGGGCCTTTATATAGGGCCAATTGATTTGTTAAATTAGTTGGAGAAATCTTTTCTCTGATTGATTTGGGGATATTTCCCTACCGTTGGATCTTTGATCCTAGGGCTTCTGTTTTACAGAAGGCAATCTTCTTGTTTTCAACAAGATTGGAAAGATCTTTCCAGAACAGAATTTTAATTCTGATTTAATTAATAATTTATTATTATTATTAGATATTTTGATCTAACGGTGGGGAATTCTTTTAATTCCAGTGCTGGTGCACTTGGCGCTAGCGCGCCTGTGTTTGACACGTGGCGCGCAGCGTAGAGCGCAGCGCAACTGCGCTAGCGCGCCTGTGTTTTACATGTGACGCGCAGCGCAATTGCGCTAGCGCGTCTGTGTTTGACACGTGGCGCGCAGCGCAGAGCGCTGGATCTGAAGCGTTGCTTCAACTTTTAAAATTTGAATTTTGAAACAGAGCTTTGCTCTGATTGGGGGTAAGGAAGCGTCGCTTCATTCCAAATCTTGGACTTTGAACAGAGCTTTGCTCTGATTGGGAGAAGCAGAAGCGTCGCTTCATTTCCAGCCTTGGAAGTTGAACAGAGCTTTGCTCTGATTGGGGAAACAAATGCCCCCCACCGTTGTGCTTACGTGGCCCCAAACGTGAGTACGGCGGTGGTAGCATCTCAGTTGTCGGATCAAATTTTGGGGAGTTGAAACGGCTCTCAATGCCTATAAATAGGACCTTTGGTCCCTTAGATAATTTTCATCCTCTTTCTTGAGAATTTTCTCTTATTCAGAGCATTTCTCTCTAGTTTTAAGAACTTTTCAAGAGTAAAACTCTTCCAAAACTTAGGTATAGTTTAAAACTTTTAATAAACCAGAGTTCTACCCATTAACAGAGCTTTGCTCTTTATAGATCTTTGATCTAAAGAAAACCCATTTAGGCTTTCATTTAGCAGAGCTTGCTCCATAGGTCTAAAGAGATCTAAAGAGAACTAAAGAGAACCCTATTAGGGTTCCATTAATAGAGCTCTGCTCTCTAAAAGGATTTTTCTTGCAATTTCTTAATTCATTAATGGAGCTTTGCTCCTTTCAAATTATACAGAAGAACTCTTGAGAGTTTTTCATGGATCTTGAAGATTAAAAATGGAATTTTAATTTTTGATGAATTATATCATCTTTTCAGAGCAAAGCTCTCAATGTTCTCGGAGGATTTCTTTAAATTCCCTTCATAACTGATTTTGACAGGTGTCACTCCTGTCTGTAGAGCATTGCTCTTGAGGAGTTTAATTTCCTGTGTCTGTTTTGAATCAGAAATTGCTTAATCAGTCTGTCTGCTAATTGTTGATTTTCTTTTACACGAGTAATGGACGCTCACATGTACGATATCAACGAGATTATCTCTTACGGAGACATTCGCCGACTCGGCCGTTCTCAGAATCGAGAATTCACAAACGCTGAGTGTGCCGAAATTATGAGTCGCTTTGACGCATACAATGGTCAACTGCTTCCTCGGCGTTCCCCTCTCCTGAAGCTTATTGTGGGAGCGATCTGGGAAGCTCTCCCTCTATTCTGTACCGGTGTGCCGCATAGAGCATTGGATGCCGCTGAGAATAAGGTGCACTCGGTGTATCTGATAAGCCTAATCTCAAAGAGACGGCGAGACAATCTTGTCGATCTCCTGCACCAGGCTTTTCAACAGTCTGCCATACTTGCTACCTATCGGAGGGTGGAGGACATCCGTGGGGATCCCGACGCTTACGATCGCGAAAGAAAGCATACTAGGATGGTTCGCCAGGCCTGGAAAATTCTGGACAAAGTCACTTTTGAGTTCCTCAATCCATGCCCTGGATCTGAGGTTTTGCCATTGTAATTATTTTAATAATGTCTTTGTTTATTGTTTTCATAATGGTAAGAATCTTTTTTCAATATGAATGGCAAATTTCTCATTTTAGCGTGTTTTATTTCATGTTCTAAGTCTTTTGCAAATGCATGGATGGGGTGTGCCTCGAACGCTTAATTAAATGCAGCTCAGATGTTCTCCTTGTTGCCTTCTCCTCTTTGCTGTGTTGTTACCATGTGATTTTAGATAGTATATAACTGTCAGTCTTGGATTCGTTGTAGAGTGGTGACGGCTTAGAAAACAAGGTTAGGATCTGTTACCTAAGACTTTTCAAATTTATGAGCCGTGAGGGTCTCATAAAGAATTTTCTCCCTACGGGTCGAGAGGATCCCGTAGGTGTAATTTTTTCTTTAAGAATCGTGAGGATTCCCAAGGGCATTTTCTCTTGAGAGTCGTAAGGATCTCACAAGAGAATTTTCTTCCTTACGAGTCGTGAGGACCCGCAAGTGATGGGTGAAGTGGTCCTTATCTGCATTTCATGGAGTTAAAGGTTGCTCGGATGCTTCCCACGGGTTCACTGCCGTGTTTTGCGAGGACCAGGCTCCGCTCTGGAAGTTTTCCAGGATACCGTAGTTTAAAGACATCGCGGTCGAGGTTAAGGACATCATAGTCCATGAGTTTAAGGACCTTACAGTCCAATGTTAGTTTAAAGACATCACGGTCGAGATTAAGGACATCATAATCCATGAGTTTAGGGACCTCACAGTCCGATGTTAGTTTTAAGACATCTCGGTCGAGGTTAAGGACATCATAGTCCGTGGATTTAAGGACTCTACAGTCCGACGTTAGTTTTAAGACATCACGGTCAAGGTTAAGGATATCATAGTCCGTGGATTTAAGGACTCCACAGTCCGTTGTTAGTTTTAAGACATCACGGTCGAGGTTAAGGACATCATAGTCCGTGGATTTAAGGACTCCACAGTCTAATGTTAGTTTTAAGACATCACAGTCAAGGTTAAGGACATCATAGTCCGTGGATTTAAGGGCTCCATAGTCCGTTGTTAGTTTTAAGACATCACGGTCGAGGTTAAGGACATCATAGTCCCTGGATTTAAGGACTCCATGGTCCATTGTTAGTTTTAAGACATCACGGTCGAGGTTAAGGACATCATAGTCCATAAGTTTAAGGACCTCATAGTCCCATGTTAGTTTTAAGACATCACGGTCGAGATTAAGGACGTCATAGTCCGTGGATTTAAGGACTCCACAGTCCATTGTTAGTTTTAGGACATCATGGTCGAGGTTAAGGATATCATAGTCCGTGGATTTAAGGACTCCACAGTCCGATGTTAGTTTTAAGACATCACGGTCGAGATTAAGGACATCATAGTCCGTAGATTTAAGGACTCCACAGTCCGTGAAATGTGTGGTTGTTGGGACCCGTCACCTCTTTGAAGACGTTGAGGAATTACAACGACAAATATCAAAGGAGTGAAGAGATGTACCCTTGAACCGAGGTAAAATTAGTTTAAAATTATTGCGGTTGATTGTTAGTTTTAAGACATCACGGTCGAGGTTAAGGACATCATAGTCCGTGAGTTTAAGAATCTCACAGTCCAATGTTAGTTTTAAGACATCACGGTCGAGGTTAAGGACATCATAATCCGTGGATTTAAGGACTCCACAGTCCGATATTTGCTCTGGATGCTTCCCACGGGTTAACTGCCGTGCTCTGCGAGGACCAGGATCCGCTCTGGACGTTTTCCGCGGGGTCAGAAGTGACGTTATCCGCGTTCCACGTAACCAGGAATTTTGCTCTAGATGCTTCCCACGGGTTCACTGCCGTGTTCGGCGAGGACTAGGCTCCACTCTGGATGCTTCACACGGGTTCACTGCCGTGCTCTGCGAGGACCAGGATCCGCTCTGGACGTTTTCCACGGGGTCAGAAGTGACGTTATTCGCGTTCCACGTGACCAGGAATTTTGCTCTAGATGCTTCCCACGGGTTCACTGCCGTGTTCGGCGAGGACTAGGCTCCACTCTGAATGCTTCACACGGGTTCACTGCCGTACTCTATGAGGACCATGATCCGCTCTGGACGTTTTCCACGGGGTCAGAAGTGATGTTATCCGCGTTCCACGTGACCAGGAATTTTTCTCTAGATACTTCCCACGGGTTCACTGCCGTGTTCGGCGAGGACTAGGCTTCGCTCTGGATGCTTCACACGGGTTCACTGCCGTGCTCTGCGAAGACCAGGATCCGCTCTGGACGTTTTCCGCGGGGTCAGAAGTGACGTTATCCGTGTTCCATGTAACCAGAAATTTTGCTCTAGATGCTTCCCATGGGTTCACTGCCGTGTTCGGCGAGGACTAGGCTCCGCTCTGGATGCTTCACACGGGTTCACTGCCGTGCTCTGCGAGGACCAGGATCCGCTCTGGACGTTTTCCACAGGGTCAGAAGTGACGTTATCCGCGTTCCACGTGACCAGGAATTTTGCTCTAGATACTTCCCACGGGTTCACTGCCGCGTTCGGCGAGAACTAGGCTCCGCTCTGGATGCTTCACACGGGTTCACTGCCGTGCTCTGCAAGGACCAGGATCCGCTCTGGACGTTTTCCACAGGGTCAGAAGTGACGTTATCCGCGTTCCACATGACCAGGAATTTTGTTGATTATATCCGCATTTCACGGAGTTGGGATTTGACTCTCGGTCATCTGTACACCGCCGAGTCATGGAACTGGGAGTTGCCGCTGTTCCGCTTTGCTTGATGTTGTGTCTGCTGAGACAAATGTTAAGATGATCTCCAGGCTATCTGTGACCCATCAAGATTTAGCTTCTTCTTCTGATGAAGCCTGGGGAGGAGGAGTGTGACTCCCTCTTCATTTGCGCCCCTGGATTGTATACAGGGATTGATGTAATATCACCTGTAGGGCATAAATTTCATTTTTATTTTTATTTTATTTCTTTCCGCGATGCTCTATCATTTCAGCTTTTATATCGCGAAGATCGCGATTGCCTAATCATTTCGACTATTTTTCCCGGTGCCCAATCATTTCGGCCTTTTTTCATGCATACATTTTTACTTACTGATTTTGTTGCAAGTTGCCCCATCATTTCGGCTATTTCGTATGCATGTGTGGCTTGCTAGATTTTTGCTGCAAGCTTGGAATTAGACACCGATTTTGGCATCAGCACCGCTACAACTGAGATATTGCCAGCAGCGAATCATCATTTGCCCCTGTCGATGTCGGACAAAGGTGGCTTAGCGAACAGGGTTAGGATCCTGTCGACTAAGGCTTTTGACTTCATGAGCCGTAAGGGTCTCACAAAGGTATTTCTTCCTACAAGTCGTGAGGATCTCATAGATGCGTTTTCTCCTTAGGAATCGTGAGGGCTCCTAAGTGCATGGCTTCTCGTAAGTCGTAAGGATCTTACAAGAGAGTTTTCTCCTTATAAGTCGAGAGGACTCACAAGGGTTGTTCACCGTGCGCACATATCCCTAGTCACGGATGGGACTTGGTTAGGAAAATGTTTATTCGCGCCCGTGGATTGTATACAAGGGTCAGTGTTGCACCGCTTGTAGGACAGTATCGAAGGCTGTGGGGGTTGCTTAAGAACAGGTTCAGGTCTCTGTAGCTTAAGACTTTCAAATCTTATGAGCCGTGAGGGTCTCATAAGAGGATTCTCCTTACGAGTCGTGAGGATCTCGCAAGTGTAATTTCTCCTTAGGAATCGTGAGGATTCCTAAGTGTGTTGCTCCCTTGTGAGTCATAAGGATCTCACGCAGGTGGTTTCTCCTTACAAGGTCGAGAGGACCTTGCAAGTGTCTTTTAACGAGGTTGCGCCCTTTCAGGTTTTCACAAACACTCGCCGGTAGCCCTGCTGTTTTTACTCACGGAGCCCTTTCGGGTTTTCATCCGTGCCCACCTTGCTTATGAACATACCATTTTTTTTGTTTTTTCTTTTTTTTTTCTAACGAGGTTGCGCCCTTTCGGGTTTTCACAAGACTCGCCGGTAGCCCTGCTGTTTTTACTCACGGAGCCCTTTCGAGTTTTCATCCGTGCCCATTTTGCTTATGGACATATCGTTCTCTTTTTTTTATTATATTATTTTTTTGTATCAGCTTTGGGATGCTGTAATCCACGGTAGTTTATCAACGTCTCGGTCAACGGCCAGTTTTAGGACATAGTGGTCCATTGTTAGTTTTAAGGACGTTTCGGTCCGTCGTTAGTTTAAGAACGTTTCGGTCCGCCGTTAGTTTAAGGACGTTTCGGTCCGCTGTTAGTTTAAGGACGTTTCGGTCCGCTGTTAGTTTAAGGACGTCTTGGTCCATTGTAAAGGAAGCCAGCTATTACTTATAGAGTTTGGGCTTAGGAAGATAGCGAGCGGACATAGTCGTCGTCATCTATCATTGACCTAGGCCGTGACTCGTCAAGCGTAGTACTTCTTCAGGAAACGACCGTTATTGGCCTGAAAGGTCTTTCACCATGCATGTCCATGAGTAGATAGGCTCCACCCTGGTAGACATTGTCTATGATATACGGGCCTTTATAGTTCGGCTCGAGTTTTCCCCGTTTGGCGCGATTGGGGATCATAGGTCTTTTGACCACTAGTATGAGTTCGCCTTGGTGGAATGTTCTTGGCCTGGTCAATCTTTCATATGAGCGCGTCATCTTTGCTTTATAAGCTTCCAGATTTTGCTGCGCCAGGAGCCGGGTTTCATCAAGGGCATCGAGCTCCTCAAGCCGAAGGTGAGTGTTCTCTTCGTCCGTTAGCTCATAATGGACTGTCATTCATAAAGAGGGTAACTCTATCTCGAGAGGGAGTACCGCTTTTGCACCGAATACCAACGCGTACGGCGTTGTGTTCGTAGCTGTCTTGAACGTAGTTCGATATGCCCAGAGAGCTTCATGTAGTCTCTCGTGCCAGTCCTTTTTATTTCGGGACACCGTCTTTTTCACGATCTTTGTCAGGGTCTTATTGAAAGCCTCAGCTAGACCGTTAGCTCGGGGATTATAAACTGAGGAGTATCTCCAGTCTATGTTGTGCTGTTGTGCGAAGCGGCGAATCTTGTGGCTTCTGTAGACTGGCCCGTTATCAGAGATGATCCGTCGCGAAGTTCCAAACCGATAAATAACGTGCGTCTTGAAGAAGTGGAGGATATTCTCCGTCTTCACTTCCGTCAGCGGTACTGCTTCTGCCCATTTGGAGAAGTAATCAGTTGTCGCCAAAATAAAACGATGTCCTCTGGACGATGCCGGCTCGATGGGGCCGATTATGTCAGTCCCCCACATTTCAAACGGCCAGCTAGCCACTGTCGGGTGTAATGGATTCCGGTGCCGGTAGATAAAGTCCCCATAGATCTGGCATGAGTGGCATTGCTTCGTATATTCGAGACAGTCCTGAATCATCGTGGGCCAGTAGTAGCCTATCCGTTTGATTTTCAACTTCATCTTCGGGCCAGCTTGGTGAGAACCGCAGAGTCCGTCGTGAACTTCTTGGACGACTCTTTTCGCCTCTTCAGGTCCCAGGCATCTCAACCTTAGAGAATCAAATGACCTCTTGTACAGAGTATCATTGACGAAGGCGAAAGATAGGGCTCGCTTCATGAGCTGATGTTTTGAAGACGCATCTTCAGGAGTCCGACGGGATTTGAAGTAGTCTATGAAGACTTCTCTCCAATCTTCAACCGTTTCTTGGTCTTTTATTTGCAGGGCCGTCTGCTTGGTCGCTTCCTTTTCTTCAGACGACTCCGGAGATATTTCTGCTGGTGCGAGAACCTGACGGCTTTGTACAACGATCCTCACGTCATCGAGGTTCTCGTCGGCCAGTTCTTTAGCGAGCTTATCTAGTGCATCCGCTTTGCTATTTTCTGCACGCGGTATGCTTTCCAAGGTGTAGGAAGGTATTTGGGTCAACAGTTGCTGTACCCTCTCACCGTACTTCACCAGTTCTGGTTTGCACATTTGATAGTCGCCGTTTACTTGACTAACAACCAGTTGGGAATCTCCGTATACGAGGAGGTTTTCAATTCCCATGTCGATGGCGATCTCGAGACCCGCTATCAAAGCTTCGTATTTGGCTTCATTGTTCGTCCTCGGCTCTGTCAAGGAGAAAGCGAAGCGCATTATCCCTGCTTGTGGGGTCACGAAGATGAGGCCTACTCCCGATTTGATTATGGGTGTGTTCTGTTTGCGCTTCTTCATGGAAGACGCTCCATCAAAATAAAGTTCCCATCGGGCATCACCACCGTCGATCGCATCAAAAGCATGTTCGTCTGGCAGTTCGCAATTCAAAGGAGAATCGGCAGGTATTGGATGCTCAGCGAGGAAGTCGGCGATGGCTTGGCCTTTCACTGTCTTAAGAGGCTGATAAGTTATTGAGAACTCCATCAAGAGCAGGGCCCATTTAGCGAGTCGCCCCGTCAATATGGCCTTTGACATCAAATACTTGAGAGGATCCACCTTCGATATGAGGCGGACTTCATGCGCCAACGCATAATGCCTAAGCTTCGTTATCGCGAAGATCAATGCCAAGCAGTGTTTTTCGATGGGAGAATAGTTGCTTTCTGCCCCCAGGAGAACTCGATTCAAGTAATAGAGAGCTCTTTCTTTCCCTTGGTCATTCTCTTGTGCCCATAATGCGCCTAAGGAACCTTCGAGGGCTGTTGTATAAAGAACAAGGGGCTTTCCCTTGACCGGAGCGGCCAACACTGGCGGGTTCTGCAGGTACTGCTTGATTTCGTCCAGTGCGCCTTGGCATTTGCGGTCCCAGACGAATAGGGTCCCTTTCTTCATCAAGTGACTGTATGGGCGGCACTTGCCAGAGAGATTGGCTATAAATCGCCGGATATACGCGAGCTTTCCTTAGAGAGACCGCAATTGTTTGAGAGTCCTTGGCGAGGGCATCTCCATGATTGCCTTGATCTTTGACGGATCTATCTCGATATTTCAGTGTCGGACAATGAATCCTAGGAATTTGCTCGAGGAGACCCGAATGTGCATTTGAGGGGGTTCATCTTCAAGTTGTATTGCCGGAGGCGTTGAAATACGACCTTCAGATGCTCCAGATGTTCCTCGTATGATTTTCTTTTAACCACGAGGTCGTTAATATAGCATTCGACAATTTCATGTATAAGGTCATCAAAGATCTTCGTCATGGCCCTCTGACAGGTGGCACCGACGTTCTTTAGACCTAAAGGCATCACCTTGTAGCAGAATATACCCAAAGGGGTCCGGAAAGCGGTGTGCTTCTGGTCTTCGGGATGCATCTTTATTTGATTGTATCCTGACGATCCGTCCATAAAGAAGAAAACTTCGTGAGTGGACGTGTTATCTATCATCAGCTCAGTGACCGGTACTGGGAAATCATCCTTCGGGCAGGCTTTATTAAGATCCCGGAAGTCCACGCATATGTGCACTGTCCCATTCTTCTTCATCACTGGGACGATGTTGGCGATCCAATCAGGGTACTGAACCTCATGGATGAAGCCGGAGTCGATTAGCTTCTTGACCTCGGCGTTGATGCTCATCTCAAGCTCGAGCCGCATTCTTCTCGGCGCTTGTTTGATCGGCTTAACGTCCCGAGATATTGCCAACTTGTGCACAGCAATCTCTGGATCTAATCCTGGCAATTCAGAATAGTTCCACGCGAAGTAATCCTTATGTTGCATAAGCACGTCTTTTAGTGTAGCTACCCTTTCCTCAGACAGCAACTCACTGACGAATGTTGGTCGCGGGTCACTTATCGTCCCCAAATCAATTTTCTTGAGGTTATCTGCAGTGGTGTGTATTCCATCTTCCAGCTCTTTTGGCGCCGGTGGAAACTCTGAGATCACCTCGTCATCATTATTTTTGAAGCACCAGGGGAGGTCATCCATATTCTCTGGCTCTTCTTTTGATATCGTTATCATATGACAAGTACGAGCTCGCTTCCAAGACCGATGTTGATCTGATTTTAGTCTCGTGGATTTGGGTTCATGCTTTTGCGGCGGAGTTATCCTCCAACTGTCGGATAGAGCGAACTTGCCGAGCTGATACTGATCTTCGACCCAGTTTTTGAAGGTGAAGCAGTCTTCGAGAGGATATCCTATTGCCCTATGATAGGAGCAATAGTTCGGGTGAAAGACTTCGCTTGTTTGCTCGGGGTGCTTGGACTCCGGAAGTGTAAGCATTTGATGTCTTATGGCAAGATCAAGTATCTTCTTTGTCATGTCTTGAGGAAAAGAGTATGCTCGACTCATCTTCTTTACAAGGGACAAATCCGGACCGCTCGATTCCCGATCGCGTGACTTCTTGGTCCCACTTTGTCGCTGTCGAATGCCTTTTCCGCTCTTTGACTTGTTTCTGCCTCTGCGTCGGGCCTTTTGTACAACAGGTTGACAGAGAAGGGCATTTTCATCTTTCGCAGCCTGTTGAAGAAGGAGTTACGTCCTGGCTTTCTCGTAGATGGCCATTTCACGATTATGGTCGTCTCGAACTTTTTGACCAGCTTCCCTTATAAGCTTGTCCATTTGTTCTTCGAACGACGGACTGGGCATTTTTATGGCGGGAGCTTTTTCTGATTCAGGGTTAGCATTCTCCCATTGAGCATCCCCTTCTTCATCAAAGTCATGTACGACGTAGCAGTCGCGGAGTAGCTCCCGTTTTTTGGACTGAACATATCCAAGCCCGATCGTTTCCATTCTCCCATTGGGCAACTTGCGCTGAGTTCCGGGAACGTTCCAGATCCTGTCATAGAACATAGCTTTTCGAGTGGTCTGTTTGAAGGGTATCTCTTGGCGCTTCAATAGCCTTTTCAAGCCTTCTGTGTAATATCTAGGCAGACGGATGGGCTGGAGCCTGTCAAGTGTAGAATCCGTGTCGTGGCAGATTTCCTTCTCCACTTTGGTTTCCCCAGAGCGGTAGAATAGGATCGCCTTTTCACCTTCTCGCCTGGGAGGGACATAGAACATCTGCAGCTCTTCCACACTGTAGGTATCAAGCACGTCTAGTTCTTTATGATGTTTGGGCGGAATCATGGAAACTTGCAAACTTTGCTCTTCATCAGCGAATGTTTGTATTGAAGGCCGAGCGGAGAATATAGCATGGACCTCATCTTCCGAATCACTGCCAAAGATCAACATGGGAGCGAAAGGTCCTGGCTTGTTGTACTGGGGTGGGCCTAAATAAACTTTCTCTTCCTCTTCCTCAGTATCACTCCCGAAGACAGGAATGGTGGTGATAACTTTGTTCTTCGGCTTGCGACATCTCTCTGTGTCCTCGAAATCTGGCAAAAAGTATTTTGCATCTTCGTACTTGCGGACTTCGTTCACGGAGAATGGATTCAGCTCTCCTGTTACGGTATACTCAAGACCATCCTTAAAGTATTTCATACACTGATGTTGTGTAGAAGGGATGATGTTGTACTCGTGTAACCAAAGTCGGCCGAGTAAAGCGTTGTAGCATGTCTTGGCGTCAATGACATGAAATTTAATATCCGTGACAAGTAGCCCGAATCGTAATGTCAATATCACAGACCCGAAAGTCCGCGATGACTGGGAGTCAAAACCAGAGATGGTGATTTTATCACGAGCGAGATGCTGGACGCTCATGCAGATTTCCTTCAACACTCGCACGTTGAGAAGATTGACGGAAGACCCATTGTCGACCAGGATTTTGCCTATCTTTATATAGTGGCAGTACCCTGAGACATAGAGGGGACAGTTGTGCTCGCACGTCCCAAGGAAGAGGTCTTCGTCGCCGAAGGTGATATCGGCTGTGTGTACTTCCTCTAGCTCGTCCTTTATCTTTTCTTCAGCGAGAAAAGCTTGGAATTGCTCTGGCTCTTGTAGCGCCTTGATCAGTGAATCTCTCGCTTCTTTGGATAGTAGAAGGGCGTCGAGAATACTGAGCTGCGAGGGTAACTTCCTCAAGTGCGCCAGAACGGTATAGTCCACCTTACTCTTCTTTGGCGGGTCCTTGGCGGTCAGTTCTTTCATGACTTGGTCGTCCAGGACGATATCCTCGGAGACCTTTTCTTTTCCCTTATCTTTTTTACTCGTGGGTCCGAGATTCTTTTCTGGAAGCGTGCGATTGTGCAGCTGAATGTTTTCACAGGCCTTCGGTTCTCCCTCCTTCCCCATTGTGGATTCTTTAAAGAGAGGGCCCAGAGCCATTTCCTCGTCAGAGTCGCTCCCGAAGGTGAGAACCTGCGATCCCCCGGTGTTGACCATGCGACAGTTACCGGTATTCTTTTATGCTCCTCAGTCGCACTTCTTTGCTCCCGACGAGTTTTGCGTTTCATCCGCTTAAAATGTTGCCGGTGAGCAACATATCCCTGCCACCATCTTTTAAAAGTGTCGCACTCTTCGGTAGGGTGCGAAATCTTTCAATGATATAAGCAGTAGCTAGGATGTATTTCTGTTTCACTAGGAGTGTTTCCTTCAGAGGGTGGTAGCTTCATTCCCATTGATGTGGCTTTAGCAAACCTTTTCCTTATCTTGAACTTGTTTTTATCCACGACAGATGTTCCTTGATTCGGCGGGAGTGTCTTGACTCTTTCGTCTAGTCGCCGGCGTTTGGCTCTTTCAAATATGGCCATCTCACGCTCCCGATTGGCTTTACTTTTCAGATGAATTTCATTCAGGAAAGTGTCAATCATTTCGTCTGACGGCCATAGAAGTTCCGGCTCGGGACCTGCCTCCAGTCTCTCTGTGCAGGGAGCTTCTTCATTGTCTAGCGATGAATGAGAGACCACATGGCAGCTTGCTACGTAATCCTCAGATCCATCCGACGAGTCTTTTCCATCATCTTCTCCCTCAAGGACGTGGTTGAGGAACTCTTGGAGCGTGATTGGAGTCCGCGCCTTCTGGTTATACTCTTCCAGCGCGTCAATCTGATTCTGTAAGTCCGTGCGCTTGTTGCTAGGCTTCACAGGCTTTTTAGATTTCTTCTTCTTTTTCGAAGATTTCGACGGCTGAGCATGAACGCTTTGGCTATCACCACCAATCTTTGGAGTTGGGTGCGGCTTCAGCATCCCTTCGATGATCTGGGGTTCCAGTAAATTCTTCCACCTGATCGCCGGGCATGTCTGGAGATCATTCAGCATCCTTTTGGTTTTGGCCGAAAGAACGACCTCCCATGGGGCTTCTTCAACAAAAGAGCATGTTGCCCCTGATGTGTCAGTCTTCTTAGGAGTGTGCGGTTGTGGTGGGCTCACTTTCCACTTTCCAGACAGCGCGAACTTCCCCTGTTGGTACTGATCCTCGATCCATCCTTTAAAGACGAAGCAATCTTCGATCGGATGGCTTACCGTTTGGTGGTAAGGGCAATAATTGGGATTATTCACTTCGTTGGGTTGCGGTGGTCGCCTTGGATTTAGCAAGTTGATAAGCCTGTTGCGCACCGCCAGCTCGAACAACTTCTTCGTTTTTTCCCGTGGGAATGAGTAAGGACGCTTCATTTTCTCATTGTAATAGCGCCGTCTCTCCTCCAGTTGATCTGCTAGCTTTGGGGCACTGGGCTGCTGTTGGGTGTTCACAACGAAGGTCACCTTCCCTTTAACCTTGTCGTTCCGCGGTTCCGGCTTCAGGGGAGACGGTCTGTGACCCATTTGATCCATCTGGGCTAGCTTATCGATTAAAGCCTGGAATGTGGTCGGTTTAAAAAACATCATGAACTGTGAAATAGTTTCATGAGGGTCCAGGGTGCCCACGAACATGCCCACTGCTGGTGCTTCCTCGATGCGCTGTTCACACTTTGACCACAGGTTCCGCCATCGGATTGCATATTGAACCCAAGTTTTGCCTGGCTTCACCCTTGCATTAATCAACACCGTTATTGGGGTGCGTTCGCTGGCACTCGCGAATCGCTGGGTGAACAGCAACTCCATCTCTGCGAAAGTTTTGACGGAGTCGTTTGGAAGCTCGGAGTACCACTCAAACGCCGTCTCCGATAAGCTGCCGACGAATTGGCGAAGCAAGAGCTTATCATCGCCGCCGGTGTTGCCACAAAGAGCCCTGAACTGGGCGACATGTTGATGGGGATTGCCTGTCCCCTTGTAAACATGGAATTTCGGGATCGTGCAGCCCGGCGGGTACTTTATCTGATCATACCAGCCTGGATACGGTCGTCCTGTTTTGACAACTTGGCCGACTGCCTCATTTTCCTGGTGAACTCTTATTTGCTGAGCAATATAGTCATCCAGGGCAGCTTTAGAGATTGTTTCCTCTTTGGCTGTTGAAAGAGCCAGAGGTGGAATTGACGTTTCTCCTCTCTCATCTTCGAGGATAATCGAAGGATCTTCGGCTGGAGGATCCTGCTGGATCATCATACCCACCATGTCTTGGAACAGAAGAGCCATTTACTTTATATTGGCCGCTTGTTCCGCAGCCTCCTTGTCCTTCTTTTCGAGCATTTTCCGAAGGAATTCAGCATCAGTCTCGTGTTCGTGACGTTGTTCCGATGACGCCTCTGGGCTTTCTTTTGGCCCGGTGAGTGCGGCCATTGCAGTCAGCATCTCCTAGAGGTTTTGCTGCTGCTGTTCCTGGGCTCTTGTGATGGATCGGGTGAGTGGTCGGTGGCCCGTAGAAGCGCGGCTATCCTCCTTTCCGGATGCCATGTAAATAGTATGGACCACCATGCCCCCAGACTTAGGGCGTTTGGGCTCAGTGCCTTTGACACTTGTCGCGGGCACGGGGAACTTCTCCAGTCTTCTTTTCTTATGAGCAGTCAAAGTTGAGGGAGTCGTCGCAGTAGGCACGCAGGTAGCTTTCCGTGTCTTGGCAGGATGGCTTTCTTCTTATTGAACCTTCGCCCTTTTTCTGTCGGCGAGGGTTAGCTTGATCAACCACTGAGTTTCGGACCTGCCGCCAGACCTTGTAGATCTTGGAGAACAGCCGCTGAGGGGACTGCTCTGGTTTGGCTTCCGCAACATTCTCCACCGAAGGAGGAGATCTTTTCAGTACGGCAGTGGGAGAATTCCTGCGCACCTTATTTAGCAGCTCAAAACTGTTCCCGATTGGAACAGCAGCATTAATTTCTGCCATTGGGGCTGGTGGAGTTAGCCCAGAAGGGGAGTTGCCCCCGGCCTTCCTCACCCGGCACCAGTGGCGACGTCGAGCATGTCGAGCTGATGGAGTTGGCTCGGTGACGGGGATGGCCTGGTCGTACCCCCTGTTCAGGTGAGGGGCCGTTGCTGGTGTCAGCCTATTAAAGACTGATGTCCTTTAAGTAGCAGGAGCGGGAGTGGGAGTTGGGACAGTCAGTCTTGTAAAGACTGACCCCTTGGCAGAAAAAGCCACCTTGGCGACTTCAGGAGCAGGGTTGGTCACTCTCTTTGGAATAACCTTCTCTGGGATTGCAGGCTTCATTGTGGGCCCGCAGGGATTTTGGCCTAATCTGGAAAAGACCGAGGCGCTGGTGCTGGACGACCTGTTGAGAGGGGCCGCATTAGCTGTAAGTCGATCTAAGACTGACTTCTTGGGAGCTTCTGGTACGGGCACGGGAGCAGTGAAGCTCGTTGGCGGGAGCATGGTCCCAAAGAACAGCCCTATGGTGGCTTGAGTAACCTGTTCCACGGGCATCATGAATAGGGAAGCAGCTTGGGGCCCGTAGGCTATGCCCCCAGTTGAGGTAGGGCGTGAGTTGCAGCTGCAGTTGGAGCACTTTGAGCAGGTGAACGCCATTGATTCTTTACTTTCTGCACCGAGCAAAACGCCAAATCTTAGTACCTTGAAACCCAAGGGCAACCATTGGCAAACCGCGATTGGTTCGCGAACACGACACACGAAGTGTGGAGTGGAAAGAGGAAAAGGTCCCACCGGGCGTGCCAGAATCTGTTCACCGCCGGAAGCCGGGAAGACTGGACGTCTTGCCTGAATCTGGGGGCAGATGCTAATTGGTGCTATCCGTCCACCTCTCCGAAGATGCCAAGTTAATTTATGGCACCACGTATCGAAGGTTTAAACGGATGCAGCCGATGTAGCAGACTTTGTCAGATTCCCCCTCGTTTGAGGGGTTTTTGATTGTGGGGACGCTCTTCCCTGCAGGCGCAAGCCCCTGCAGTTAATTACGATACCGCATCGCGGTAACAACTTTCTCCTTCTCCATATGGTCACTTCGTGTCATGGGTGTTTGTTTTGTGTTTGGTTGCCTGTGGATTGTATACGGAGACTAAGTTATGTCGTCACCTATAGGGCGTGGACTAGTCCAAATCCATATCTTTCTTAGATTTGGGTTTGGGGGGGTTTTGTTTAAGGATACGTTAGCCTTATTTGAGGCTAAGATCAACTTAAACGTTTGTTAAGGACACGTTAGTCTAATTCTAGACTAAGATCGACTTAACGGGATCATTTAGATCCGACAAGAGAGAAATTGGGCTCTATTGTTTAGTTTAATGACATTGCGGTCGATAATTAGTTTAAGGACATTACGGTCCATTGTTAGTTTTAAGACATTGCGGTCGAGGTTAAGGACATCATAGTCCGTGAGTTTAAGGACCTCACAGTCCGGTGTTAGTTTTAAGACATCACGGTCGAGGTTAAGGACATCATAGTCCGTGGATTTAAGGACTCCACAGTTTGATATTAGTTTTAAGACATCACGGTCGAGGTTAAGGACATCATAGTCCATGGATTTAAGGACTCTACAGTCCGATGTTAGTTTTAAGACATCACGGTCAAGATTAAGGACATCATAGTCCATGAGTTTAAGGACTCCACAGTCCGATATTAGTTTTAAGACATCACGGTCGAGGTTAAGGATATCATAGTTCATGAGTTTAAGGACCCCACAGTCCGTAGCAATGTGTGGTTGTCCGGACCCGTCACCTCTCTGACGACGTTGAAGGATTACAATGACACATATCAGAGGAGTAAAGAGATGTACCCTCGAAGCGGATGTAAATTGGTTAGAAGAGCAGACGTGCTCAGTTCAATTTAAATTGAGGACTTATGGCCAGAATTGGGCTAAGTCCAGTTAAAAAAATGTTTAACATTTTATTTTTGTTTTGCCTGTTAGGCCTTTTGTTTGGGCTCTGCCCTTTTAATAATGCATAGCATTTATCAGAATAAGGTATGTTCTAACAGTGTACTACGTGGCGCATCAGGCGCTTTGCGCCAATTAAAGAGCGCATTGCGCTAGCGCACATAAGAGTGACACGTGTCGCCTAGCGCTAAGCGCTGGTTTGTTGGCGCACTGCGCTTTATGAGTGCGCTGCGCCAGTTTATGGGTGCGCCAGTTTATGGGTGCGCCAGTGAGTGACACGTGGCGCGCTCTGGCGCTGTGCGCCAGTCCAAGAGCGCAATGCGCTGTTTTGAGAAGCGCAGAGCGTAAATTGTTCTGTGGTTGACACATGGCGTGTTCTAGCGCTGTGCGCCAGTCCAATAAGCGCAAAGGCGCAATTCAAGAGTGCAAAGCACTGTCCAATATCGCAGAGCGCATTTTGATCAATTTAAGATCAAAGAACAAGTTTTTTGTTCTTTTGTTCTTCAAAGGAGGCCTTGCCTCAAGATTCAAGAACCAAAGTTCTCATTCTTATCAAAAACTATGCCTTTATAGATCAAAAGATCTGTGAATGAAGTAAAGTACTTCTTTTAATCTTTTATAATTAGATCTTTTTGATCTTTTACATTTTTTTATTGAAGACCTTGATCTTGTTCTTAGATCTCTGATCTTTTTAGAAGACGGTTCTTCTTTTTTTTAATGAGATGATTTCATCTCTGTTTTTCAAGAATATTATTCTTTGCCTTTAAAGATGAAGAAAATGATCTTTTTTCTTCAAAGGCTTGCCTTTCTTTCTCTTTGAGTTTTTTCTCAAAATTTGCAGAGAGTTCTCTCTTTTTGAGACTTGAAGTCTTGGGGCCTTTATATAGGGCCAATTGATTTGTTAAATTAGTTGGAGAGAATTTTTCTCTGATTGATTTGGGGATATTTCCCCACCGTTGGATCTTTGATCCTAGGGCTTCTGTTTTACAGAAGGCTATCTTCTTGTTTTCAACAAGATTGGAAAGATCTTTCCAGAACAGGATTTTAATTCTGATTTAATTAATAATTTATTATTATTATTAGATCTTTTGATCTAATGGTGGGGAATTCTTTTAATTCCAGCGCTGGTGCACTTGGCGCTAGCGCACCTACGTTTGACATGTGGCACGCAGCGCAGAGCGCAGCGCAACTGCGCTAGCGCACCTGTGTTTGACACGTGGCGTGCAGTGCAGGGCACAACGCAACTGTGCTAGCACGCCTATGTTTGACACATGGCGCGCAGCACAGAGCGCAGCGCAACTGCGTTAGCATGCTTGTGTTTGACACGTGGCGCACAGCGCAGAGCGCTGGATCTAAAGCGTTGCTTCAACTTTTAAAATTTGAATTTTGAAACAGAGTTTTGCACTGATTGGGGGTAAGGAAGCGTCGCTTCATTCCAAATCTTAGACTTTGAACAGAGCTTTGCTCTGATTGGGAGAAGCAGAAACGTCGCTTCATTTCCAGCCTTGGAAGTTGAACAGAGCTTTGCTCTGATTGGGAAAACAGAGGCATCGAAAGACACGTCGCCTGCAAAAAAAAGGGGACAGAAGTTAACTGTCAGTACTATAATTTAATTTTAAATTTTAACGGTACTTAAAAATTTGTACCACTCTGCAATGCAGTGGAAAGGGGACCAAAGGGGGACCCACAAAATCTAGATGACAATTCATCAATTAATAATTAATAAAACAGCCTCATCATTGGATGAAACTGTTAATTAATGAGGAAATCCTTAAGAAAATTCTCATTGAATGAGAGATCCCTCGGATAAAGGAGAAAATCTCCCTTTGAGAGCAAAGCTCTATGACAGAGTGACACTTGTCAAACTCTGATCATGAAGGAATAAAATTCCTTAAAGAGCCTGGCTCTGTAATGATGATGGAAAAACCCATCAGAAAAGAAAATTAAAATCAATTAATTTTTATGAATAAAAAATTCTGGGATGTCCAAGATCCATGAAAAAACTCTTAAAGAGTTCTTCATCAAAGATTAAGAAATCTACACATGATTCAAAAGAGCAAGGCTCTGTTTATGGTCTAAGAAACCCCAAAAGATCTCTTTAGATCTATGGGTTCATGAGAGCAAAGCTCTGCTAATGAAACCCTAAATGGGTTTTCTGTAGATCAAAGATCTATAAAGAGCAAGGCTCTGTTAATGGGTAAAACCCTAATTTATTAAAATTTATTAAAAATTTTAAAACTTTACCTAAGTTTGGAAAGAGTTTTTACTCTTGCGAAGTTCTTAAACAGAAGAGCTGTGCTCTGAACAAAAATTCTCAAAGAAGATGATAATCATCTAAAAGACCAAAGGTCCTATTTATAGGCATTGAACCGTCTCTTCAACTTCTGAGTTGATCTAAGGGCTCAGATGCTGCCACCGCTGCACTCATGTGTGCGCCACGTGAGCACAACGGTAGGGGAGCATTTGTTTCCCCCAATCAGAGCAAAATTCTGTTTTAAAATCCAAAATTTAAAAGTTGAAGCAATGCTTCAGATTCAGCGCTAGGTGCGCTGCGCGCCACGTGTCAAACACAGATGCGCTAGCGCCAGATGCACTGCGCCCTAGGCAGCGTACCCCCCAATCAGAGCAAAGCTCGGTTTTAAAATTCAAAATTCAAAATTTGAAGCAACGCTTCAGATCCAGCGCTAGGCGCGCTGCGTGCCACATGTCAAACACGGGTGCGCTAGCGCAGGCTGCGCGCCACGTGTCAAACGTAGGTGCGCTAGCGCTGGAATTAAAAATTCCCCACCGTTAGATCAAAAGATCTAATAATGATAAATCATTAATTAATCAGAATTAAAATTCTGTTATGGAAAGATCTTTCCAATCTTGTTAAAAACAAGAAAATTGCTTTCTGTAAAACAGAAGCTCTAGGATCAAAGATCCAACGGTGAGGAAACATCTCCAAATCAATCAGAGAAAAATCTCTTTAACTGATTTAACAAATCAATTTGCCCTATATAAAGGCCCCAAGACTTCAAGTGAGAAAGAGAAACCCCCCTATAAATTTTGAGAAAACTCAAAGAAAGAAGTGCAAGCTCTCAGTAAAAGAAGATTATTTCTTCAAAGTAAAGAATGATTCTTGAACAAAGAGATGAAATCATCTCATTAAAACAGAAGAATTATCTTCTTAAAAGATCATAAATCTACAAAAGACCAAGGTCTTTTATAAAAAGAGATCAAAAGATCTCATCATAAAAACAAAAGAAGTACTTACTTCATTCACAGATCATTGATCTATAAAGGCAAAGCCTTTCAAAAATAAGAACTGTTGTTCTTGAATCTTGAGACAAAGTCTCTTTTAAAAGAAAATAAATTTGTTCACAGATCATAAATTTGATCAAATGCGTTTTGCGCTATTAAAAAGTGCCTTGCACTCTTGAACTGCGCTTCTGCCCTCCTTGGACCGGCGCTCAGCGCCAAAACGTGCCACACGTCAATCACGTATGCAACTTGCGCTTTGCGCTTCTGAAACAGCGTACTACGCTCATGGGCTGGCGCTCAGCGCCAAGCACGCCACGTGGCACTCACTTGTGCGCCACTAAACTAGCGCAATGCGCTCATAAATTGAAAGCGCAATGCACTCATAAACTGGCGCAATGCGCCTATCATCTGGCGCTTAGCGCCAAGCGCGACACGTGTCCCTTTCGTGTGCGCTACATGGTAGAAGCGCAATGCGCTCTTTAATTGGCACAAAGCGCCTGGCGCGCCACGTGGCGCGCTGTCAGAACAAACATTGTTCTGATGAATGCTATGCATTTAATACAAGACAAAAAATGTCAGGATCTAATGCTTAGCATTATTAAAAAGGGCCAAGCCTAAATAATGGCTTAACAGCACAGAACAATAAAATGTTAAACATTTTAATCTTATTGGACTTAGCCTAATATTGGCCATAAGTCCTCAACTTATATTGAACTGAGCCCATCTGCTCACGAATATTTAATAGATCTCAGTCCCAAACTGGACTACAGATCCTTTAACCAACTCATACCAGTTCAAGAGTACATCTCTTTACTCCTTTGATATTTGTCGTTATAATTCTTCAACATCTTCAGAGAGGTGACGGGTCCCGACAACCATGTAGGGTTCCTAGGCACACTAATGAGGTCTCACAAGTGATCAAACATGCCCAATTGAAATTTTACAAGTGCCGAGAAACCCTAACACGGATCGTTAACTAGATAATGAGGCGATGCGATGCAAATAAATGACTTTTAACTAAAGGAAAGAAGCTACAACCTTTGTAGATCCGGTCCTCCACGTCCTAGGCTCCATGATGAGGTCCCTCCGCTGTCCAAATCAAATCCATGACTCTAGCATCGGTTTCATCGGAGAAATGGGCGGGCTTGGTCGTCGGCTTCGATGCCGAAGATGATCTACGTCGAGGCATCACAAGATCAAGCTCCCACTTCACCAAGTCATGAAACTTGTGAAGAAAACACCCTATACTACTTGGCAAGAGGTAGAGGATGAAGAAATAGGAAGTGGGTTCACTTTAGAATTGGATTTCTCACTCATTTGCTCAAGTTGCCATTGAAGCTATCAAGCTTTTTCTTCTTGAAGAAGAAGAAGAAGAAGATAATATGATATGTATTATTTTAAAAAGAAAACAATATGATACTTATCATATATTCAACCATGGTTTAGTGTAGAGATTTAACTAAGGTTAGATGAATGGTTAGGGTTAGAAGAAGAAGACAAGAATGGTCACTAAGTCAAAGTTATATGAAGCATCAAGAAGCTTCATGTAAGAAAGCAACCATTTTGTTTTCTTTTCTCTTTTTCTCAAAAAAGAATAGATAAATAAATAAGTAGATAATAAAAAGAAAACCCTAACCATTACACAACCATGGTTTAATCTTTACACAAACCCAAGTGAGCATGTATCATCAAACATGATACAAACAAGTGCACAAAAATATATCACATATACAATGTGCATTTCAAGTGAGAAAATCCATTTAAAGTGAACCGATACTAGTTAATGCAAAGTAATATATCAAATATATAATTATGCATTAAATCATTAAATCAACACTTGATTTATCGATCCGGTCATATCGCATATAACCGACTAATATCTAATGTATCGGCTTATCGAATCAATCCTTGATTCGATAACTAGGTTATATCGCATACAACCAATCGATACATTCATCACGAGAATGGAATACGGTATCACATACACGCATTATTCTCGGTCCCGCACATATCTCATATGCGCTCTTATTTCGTTTCGCTTGAGCCAGGAAACCTCTGTGTAGGACTCTAAAGACTCGTCAATACGCCGGCAGCAGGTGATGATCATATCAAACACCCACAAGCCACAAGCGGTCTGCTAAACATAACGGCCACCCGGGTATTGAGTGATCAGAATATCGACGAGCAAGCCCGCTCACACTCCTGTGAATCCAACCAGTAACACTTACCGTACAGTCCGGTCTGTTCGTCTGATATGTCGCATATCTCACCTAGGGGTGGTAAACGTCAGACCCCAATAGCTCGATAAGTCATGCCGACTTGTGGTCCATAACTATTGTGAAACTACTGATAACTTTTACCAGTATATCACAGCAACCCTGGCCAGGGATTTCCTGTTATGGCCAGTCGTGCATTGCGCAACATCAACCCCCAATACCGGGAGAGATGAATCCCCTCCTATCGCTCATTGCCTCCATGTGAATCGGGACTGTACCCAAAAACCACCTGTTTGCATGACTCAGTAGAGCCGTGGTAGGGTGGAAATCAAAGCACAGTAGGAGACACACAAGACTCTATGACGATCTCGGGTCAACAGACTAAGCTGCACCAGTGTCACCAGAGAACTGCCATCTGACGTGAGGTATAATACCATCTGGGAGTTCTCGGCGAGTCCGTTCAGTGTACCCAGTCTCCACTGAGCACCCGCATACCATCTCTGATGTCAAACACCAACGGATATGGGATCATCCATCGCCCATCATATGAGTCGAGAAGATATACGCTAGTCTACTCTGGAATATCGATGCCCCGTCTCGATATTCCCACGACTAGGAACAATGAAGGATGTACTCATTGACTACCCAGGCCCCACTAGTATGATCTTCATCATAGTCCTGGAAGTCGAGTACACATCCTGAGGGCTTTATCAACATGTAATCAGAGAGACGGAAAGTATACATGTTAAGATAAAGAGCAACCAGATAGCGTACTATCATGTCGAGCAAGAAAGTCCTACCTATATATGTCCCAGCATCCACTACAATATACATCCAATGTACAGTAATGGCCTCTAGGGAATACATATAACTAACAATCTCCCACTTGCACTAGGGCCATCTGTAGCAGCGGTTGCAGTATCACATACTCAACCATCCCGTAAAAGTCTCTCTTTGGGAAAAGGCCTTCGTGAGTGGATCCGCTGTGTTGTCCTCTGATTCTACTCTCCTAATCTCGATCAACCTGGAGATCAACTATCTCCTTGATCAGGTGATGCTGCCTCAGAATATGTCTGGGTCACTGATGGGACCAGGGTTCCAGGGCCAAAGCCACATTTCCATTGTCACACAGTGGTAGGAACCTAGTTCATCCTATGAACCAATATACACCCAAACTGCCTCTTTGGTAGTATCTTTAATAGCGATGTTACCAGCCTTTATCGTCTAGTTTGTCACGGTATCTAGCTTGGAAATCTTCCAACATACCGTCCCTTTACCGAGGGTAAAGACAATGCCTGCGACTGACATTCAGTCGTGCTTATCAGTGTGGAACTCTTCCAGTGATTCTCCCCAGGATCGATTGATACAATCTCACTATTCCTAGTGAGAACCCTAACATCCCTTTAGATCTATCTCATAGATCCAAATCTCAGGATTTAGGAAGTATCATCTTTATCCTATTGGAGAATCCATATGATAAGAGGAGATCGACCGTTTGTAGTATAGGAAACTCTTTTCCTATCAAGAGTATGTTGTCCACGTACAATACGAGGATGTTCACCTTACTCTCTACTACCGTTTTGTATATACAAGGTTCATCTATTATTTTGATGAAGTCAAATACTTTGACTACCACATCAAAACAGATGTTCCAACTCCGCGATGCCTGCTTTATTCTATAAAGCAACTTGCACACGTTTCCGCTGCTCCCATTGTTTACGAAGCCCTCTGGCTGTGTTCTTATAGACGTTCTCTTCTAAATCACTATTTAGAAAAGTAGTCATGGCACCCAACCACCAGATATCGTAGTCATGGTATGTAGCAATGGTAAGTAGGATCTGGATGGACTTAAGCATAGTCCCTGGAAGAGGTTTCATCATTATCCATGCTTGGTCAATGACGAAAAACTTTAACAAGTCTAGCTTTGAAAGTCTCAACTTTTCCATCTACACTAAGTAATCTTCTCAAGATATACTTGCTCCTGATGGGGATTTAATCCTTCAGATATAGCAGCTAAAGTCCATATTTTGCTGGTGTACATGGATTCCATCTCAGATCGCTAAGCATCCAGCCATTCTTACAGAGTCCCAACTCTAGATGGCCTGCTCGAAACTGGTTGGGTCATCATCTCATGATGCAATCCTCGCTCCCACTGTCATCGAGAAACCGAGGTATCTCTCAGGCGGATGAGGAACCCTACCAGATCGGCGGAGAGGCTGAGGTTCGTCGGGAACTATTGAATCCTTTGGTTCTGTCAAATCATCAGCTTCAGTTTTGTATAGCTGGAACCTTTCCAGTTCTACAGAACTGACCTTGCCTCGACCTTGTCCGGATTTTGCTTTAGACATAGGCCGAACAATCCTAAATCTTAACTTACTTAAGAGATAGGCTCTTCCCACACCATATCTCATATGGAGTGGTAGGCACTGATTTGATTCGAACCTAATTCAATAGGTATGCAGCTTCTCAAGTGCACAACCCCTAAAAGGAAATAGGAAACTCAGTAGTACTCATCATAGAGCACACCATATCTAATACGGTGCGATTGCTCCGCCCTGATATACCGTTGTGCTGTGGTGTATTCAGAGGAGTAATACTGAGAGAGAATCTCATTTTCCTTTAGAATAGTCTAGGATTGCCATGCACAAGTATTCTCCTCCCTGATCTCATCATAGGACATAATACTTATACCTGTATTGGTTCTCTACTTCTAGCTTATATTCTGTGAACATCTCAAAAGGTTCGGACCTATGTTTCAACAGGAACATATGGCTGAGTCTTGAAAGATTATCAGAGAACGTAATGAAGTACAAAGAACCAGTCCTGGCATGTGTAGACAGGAGACCTTACATACATCATCTGTATCAGTTCCAAGAGTTCATTAACTCTTTCTCTGTTTCCTATAAATAGGGCTATGGTCATCTAATCTTTGTGACATGACTGGCAAGTTTCACAAGATGTAAATTCAAACTGATTTAAATATGCATCTAAAATGTAACTTCAGCCAGTCAGGTCACATTGATGTGACCCAGTCTACAACGCCTCAAGAAGGATTCGTTCATTTATGAACTCTTCCTCTTGTGTGTGTTCTGTATACTAGGAACTGTAGTTTGATTTAGAACGTCAATGCTTTTAGATAACGTGCCTGAACCGATCAACTTTTGATATAGGAAATGTTCAAAACATTATCCATCAATACAAAATTTTATCATTTCTTTAATAAATAAAGAGATTGATATGATTTTGTATATCAGGTTCGGTATCTAATAGCATTTGTTCAGAATCAATGTATTGGTAATACAGGGTGACGGTGACCAACAGACTTGGCTGCAACACTTGCCCCGGTTTCTGCCTCATGAAACTTATCACCCGTTCTCAGTTTTTCTACCTTTTTGTAGCCCTATGTAATAGATTACATATCTGGGATCCTGATCCGGTATCAAATACCCAGGATTTAGAGGATACTGAGAAACAGTTCTTTATAATGAACACGCCCGAAGGAGATGCATCATATGCACTTTCTTCGTTTGGGCGGCATAGGAATTCTGGTATTCCCCTATTTCCTGCTCTGTCTTATAACAATTATAAGTTGGAGCGGGACCAACGTTCCCCAGCTCAGTATAACAAGCGGGTTCGGTCAAAACATCCATATTATTATCTTGATTAAGGCGTGATATGGTCGCTACCTGGAGAGAGAGAAAAGAAAACACTCTGCGTGCGCTCTTGCAAGATCAGATTGGTTATATATTTTATCTAATCAGGATGGCTCCCACTGTTTTTATCAAATCTTCCTTCAAACCTTAAAAGGAAAGACTAGCCAGGATTAATTACACTCTACAAGTTCGCCAATCTTTCAGCCAGGCCAGTGTCGGTACTTTGAGGGAGGTTCCCCGTGCTTTCGCACGGACCTAATTACTGTAAACCTCGCTTTCCCAGAGGCGTAACCCCGTTGACACCTTTCTAGACACCTACTTGATCGGCTAATTGTAAAGTGCAAAAACTCTCCCAGGAGTAACAATTACTCGCAGTGGGTATCGGGATCCAACTATCATATAGAAGGTATGCAATCTCATTGCAAATTTCAACACTTGAAACTCCCGATAAAGGTTTTTACCCCTAGTACCCATGACCTTAACTATGGTCAACAAATCATAAGTACTAGTCAAGTTCTACCCGTCATTTCGTGATTAATTAGACCTACCCATATGACCCTTAACTAAGGTCAACAAAGTCACGCGACTGTCCTAACTAATCGCATCATATGCGGTGTAGGAAGACATCACTTAGCTACCGTACACTGTGCCTTGACTATGGTCAACAAACACAGCACGAATACTAAGTACTCTACTTCCTAAAATGACGGAGGGCTGTGAATGGTTTTTATGAAAACCTTTAACGCTTTGAACTTGATCTCGTTGCGGAATCAAATGGTTTTTAAATGGAATGTTTTTGAGGCTTTTCTAGTTTTGCTAAAGGGGTCACTCCCGGTGAAGAGATCGTCGGCCCTTTCCTCGTCGAATGAGGTGCGGGATATATCATATATATCACTGTGCAAAGCAGAAACTATAGAAGCAATCAAAAGATAAACCGAGTGTGTAGCATCTGCCAGTTATTGCTAAAGGAGTCATTCCCGGTGAAGGGATCTCGGTCCTTTCCTTATCGAATAAGGTGCAGGATGTTCTACAAGGAACACCGCGATGCAAAGCAAGAACTGTAGCTACATGTTTTTATTTTGAAATTCGATTCCACAACATCTTTTAGGTTGATTTTCTTTCATTAATCTCATTAATGAATATCCCATCATTTAAGTCCACCTAAACATTACAGATAAATATAACGTACGCTTATGCCATCCGCATTCGCCTCGATGTCCCGTCTGCACCGTTAGGTTAGGTAACTAACGCCAGAGCGAGGCAGGGCTAGCGCGGGTGTAAAACATAAGCAACGTCTATATAATATATCATATATACTATATACTATATCTATCTGAACAAATCACATGATCACATCACAGATAACGCAGCAGAAAATATCATATGAAATATTGGATATACTAGGACGTCCGTGTTTTCAATACGAGCCAGTATAAAACACGGATTCCACGGTCGCGATGAATAGCCAAACCCACACCCCTAGACCCCTACGAGAGCAGCAAGTAACCCTACCAATTCTAGGGTTAGGGGACCCGGACTCGTCTCCTCGAGTTGGTCTCCCACTGGACCCTAGAACCCGGTCACTTGCGCTCCCCTCCTTGGGTCTATCCTAGTGCGGAAAAGTAAATAATATACAAACGGTGACATCTTCCGCAACCTGGAAGTGCCCCAATAAAAGAATATTACATACAAGTTTTTACATGAATGAAAAAGAAAAAACACTCGTCTCACATAAAAAAAAACCCGGCTATTCAAACACGACGATCCAATATAACATATCCAGCAACACATAACATCACATATCATCAACGTAAGTAAATATGCGCATCCCAATTGTCGTTGACATATAGCAACGAAACCGGCGATATCACATATTACACTTACGGTCACAGAAAAGAAAGTGTAAAACTACAACAGTTAGAATCCGCAACCTCTTTAGATATCGCATGCCTAATCAAATGAATTTCTTAGACATCGCATGCCTAACAATTATAAACCCCGCATTTTAGTCTCATTACCGAAAACTCTTTTCAATATCAAGTTGGGCAATTCAACAGGATTCCCGACATTCTGATCGAATGCTCGTCGCAAACTTTAGTTGGCGGCCGCACCCCCGACGCCATCGACAAAGTGCACCAAGGAGGAACACCGCTGCCGCGAGCACCCGAACGGATGCTTTCGGCGACGGGGTTCTCCTACAGTCACTTGGTCGGGGCTATGGAGTGAGGCTGTCTATTAAGTTTATCCGGCGAGTATCCGCGTACACTACGTGATTGCGACGGACTTTTGATCACATCAAAATTCTGTGGCAACCGATCAAGTGAGACTAAACTGCTATGTTTATAACATTCATTCAGTTATCTCATAACTATTTGTGAATTCCAAGTATTGTATCACATTCCGGATAAATAGAAAATGTTAAACTTTTCGATCGAACAATCGAACACCCAGGTTTTCCCAATACAGCTCAACACATGAAATAAGTCTAAAAACATTCAGTTCGTGCCTCAGTACCAACGGTCCAGCCGTAGAAGGGTCAAGCCAACGCCTCACATGTGGCACGTCGTACTGCCCCAAACCCTAAGGTTCAAAGGGCAGTTCAAGACAGTCACATAATCGAGTTAAGGTTTGTTGTCTTCTAGAGGGACCATCGCATTACTTGCACTACTTAGAACGTCATTAAACTACGGAAAAGTCCAACAATTGGAAATTTCCCGGCAGGGGAAAAAGTGGGTATTTATATCTGGTCGAACTTTTTAACATATTCTAAAATTACCCGGAAAAACACACTGACAAAATTAGATAGTCCGATCGAATCTCCGAACTCCCAATACAACCCAGAAAACTCAACTCTTGAGTGAGCTTTAAAAATTCCCAGGAAACTCAGCAATGCAAGAACAAAGTTACTGTGCAAAACCTTTTGAATGAAAAGATAAACAGGCCGCGGAACCGCCGCATTAGCCATGCTAATGCCGCGGTTCCGCCGCTCTATAATCGAATCAGGGGTCCCGTTTTATACAGTAATTCTTAGGATCTTCTACTGAGTTTTCTGCATATTTTTAATTCTCAAAAATCCTCGAATTTCAAAAATGTACAAAGAGCATTTTTGGGTTTAGGTTTTGGTTCGATCGGACTTCTAATTCCGTCTACGCATCGCCTAAGGCTCTAGCTAGGCTCTGATACCACTGTAGGTCAGGCAGCCACCCCATCCAATGGGGTCGCCGTGGCACCAACGGGTCCCTCAGCCGCTACTTTTTACGCATGCCCCCTCGCGAGGACTACAACCCGCCGGAACACCTTCCGGTCTCAGGACACCCCGGGGGTAAGAGCCTATGCTTCGCCACACTATCACACAGTGAGAACCCCCCATAGGTCGACATCCAATGCCTAGTAGCTCTGATACCACTGTAGGGTTCCTAGGCACACTAATGAGGTCTCACAAGTGATCAAACATGCCCAATTGAAATTTTACAAGTGCCGAGAAACCCTAACACGGATCGTTAACTAGATAATGAGGCGATGCAATGCAAATAAACGACTTTTAACTAAAGGAAAGAAGCTACAACCTTTGTAGATCCGGTCCTCCACGTCCTAGGCTGCATGATGAGGTCCCTCCGCTGTCCAAATCAAATCCATGACTCTAGCATCGTCTTCATCGGAGAAATGGGCGGGCTTGGCCGTCGGCTTCGATGCCGAAGATGATCTACGTCGAGGCATCACAAGATCAAGCTCTCACTTTACCAAGTCATGAAACTTGTGAAGAAAACACCCTATACTACTTGGCAAGAGGTAGAGGATGAAGAAATAGGAAGTGGGTTCACTTTAGAATTGGATTTCTCACTCATTTGCTCAAGTTGCCATTGAAGCTATCAAGCTTTTTCTTCTTGAAGAAGAAGAAGAAGAATAAGAAGAAGATAATATGATATGTATTATTTTAAAAAGAAAACAATATGATACTTATCATATATTCAACCATGGTTTAGTGTAGAGATTTAACTAAGGTTAGATGAATGATTAGGGTTAGAAGAAGAAGACAAGAATGGTCACTAAGTCAAAGTTACATGAAGCATCAAGAAACTTCATGTAAGAAAGCAACCATTTTGTTTTCTTTTCTCTTTTTCTCAAAAAAGAATAGATAAATAAATAAGTAGATAATAAAAAGAAAACCCTAACCATTACACAACCATGGTTTAATCTTTACACAAACCCAAGTGAGCATGTATCATCAAACATGATACAAACAAGTGCACAAAACTATATCACATATACAATGTGCATTTCAAGTGAGAAAATCCATTTAAAGTGAACCGATACTAGTTAATGCAAAGTAATATATCAAATATATAATTATGCATTAAATCATTAAATCAACACTTGATTTATCGATCCGGTCATATCGCATATAACCGACTAATATCCAATGTATCGGCTTATCGAATCAATCCTTGATTCGATAACTAGGTTATATCGCATACAACCAATCGATACATTCATCGCGAGAATGGAATACGGTATCACATACACGCATTATTCTCGGTCCCGCACATATCTCATATGCGCTCCTATTTCGTTTCGCTTGAGCCAGGAAACCTCTGTGTAGGACTCTAAAGACTCGTCAATACGCCGGCAGCAGGTGATGATCATATCAAACACCCACAAGCCACAAGCGGTCTGCTAAACGTAACGGCCACCCGGGTATTGAGCGATCAGAAGATCGACGAGCAAGCCCGCTCACACTCCTGTGAATCCAACCAGTAACACTTACCGTACAGTCCGGTCTGTTCGTCTGATATGTCGCATATCTCGCCTAGGGGTGGTAAACGTCAGACCCCAATAGCTCGATAAGTCATGCCGACTTGTGGTCCATAACTATCGTGAAACTACTGATAACTCTTACCAGTATATCACAGCAACCCTGGCCAGGGATTTCCTGTTATGGCCAGTCGTGCATTGCGCAACATCAACCCCCAATACCGGGAGAGACGAATCCCTTCCTATCGCTCATTGCCTCCATGTGAATCGGGACTGTACCCAAAAACCACCTGTTTGCACGACTCAGTAGAGCCGTGGTAGGGTGGAAATCAAAGCACAGTGGGAGACACACAAGACTCTATGACGATCTCGGGTCAACAGACTAAGCTGCACCAGTGTCACCAGAGAACTGCCATCTGACGTGAGGTATAATACCATCGGGAGTTCTCGGTGAGTCCGTTCAGTGTACCCAGTCTCCACTGAGCACCCGCATACCATCTCTGATGTCAAACACCAATGGATATGTGATCATCCATCGCCCATCACATGAGTCGAGAAGATATACGCTAGTCTACTCTGGAATATCGATGCCCCGTCTCGATATTCCCACGACTAGGAACAATGAAGGATGTACTCATTGACTACCCAGGCCCCACTAGTATGATCTTCATCATAGTCCTGGAAGTCGAGTACACATCCTAAGGGCTTTATCAACATGTAATCAGAGAGACAGAAAGTATACATGTTAAGATAAAGAGCAACCAGATAGCGTACTATCATGTCGAGCAAGAAAGTCCTACCTATATATGTCCCAGCATCCACTACAATATACATCCAATGTACAGTAATAGCCTCTAGGGCATACATATAACTAACAAACCACACATTTCACGGACTACGATGTCCTGAAACTTCATAGACTACGATGTCTTTAAACTACGGACTGTGGGGTCCTTAAACTCATGGACTACGATGTTCTTAAACTTCATAGACTACGATGTCTTTAAACTACGGACTGTGGGGTCCCTGTAAACCCACGGACTACTATGTCCTTAACTTCGGACTGTGGGGTCCCTGTAAACCTACGGACTACGATGTCCTTAACCTGGACCGCAATGTCCTTAAACTAATCGACCGCAATGTCCCTAAACTAAACAACAGAGCCCAATTCCCTTTTGCTGGATCTAAACGATCCCGTTAAGTTAATCTTAGTCTAAAAATTAGACTAACGTCTCCTTAACATACGTTTAAGTCGATCTTAGTCTCAAATGAGGCTAACGTATCCTTAAACCCAACCCCCAAACCCAAATCTAAGAAGATACGGATTTGGACTAATCCACACCCTACGGGCGACAACATAAATTAGTCTCCGTATACAATCCACGGGCAACCAAAAACAAAACAAACACATACGACACAAAGTGACCATCTGGAGAAGGAGAAAGTTGTTACCGCGATGCGGTAGCGTAATTAACTGCAGGGGCTTGCGCCTGCAGGGAAGAGCATCCCCACAATCAAAACCCCTCAAACGAGGGGGAATCTGACGAAGTCTGCTACATTGGCCGCATCCGTTTAAACCTTCAATACATGGTTCCATAAATCAACTTGGCATCTTCGGAGAGGTGGACAAATAGCACCAATTAGCATCTGACCCGAAATTCAGGCAAGACGTTCACCGCGTCTTCCCACGTTTTCGGCGGGGAACAGATTCTGGCACGCCCGGTGGGACCTTTTCCTCTTTCCACTCTACACTTTGTGTGACGTGTTCGCGAACGAATCGCGGTTTGATATGGTTGCCCTTGGTTTCGAGGTACTAAGATTTTGTTTCTCGCTTGGCGCAGAGAACGAAACATCAATGGCGTCTACTTGCGTGAAGTGTTCCAGCTGCAACTGCAACTCACGCTCCGCCTCATCTGGAGGCATAGCTTACGGGCCCCAAGCAGCCTCCCTGTTCACAATGCCGGTGGACCAGGTGACTCAGGCCACCACCGGATTGTTTTTCGGGACCATGCTCCTACCGATGAGCTTCAGCACCCCTGTACCATCGCAAGAAGCTCCCAAGAAGTCAGTCTTCGATCGGCTTGCAACTACAGCGGCCCCCTTCAACGGGTCGTCCAACTCCAGCGCCTCTGTCTTCGCCAGATTGGGCCAAAGTTCATGCGGGCCCATGATGAAGCCTGTAGTTCCAGAAAAGGTTATTCCGAAAAGGTTAGCCATCCCTGCTCCCGAAGTCGTCAAGGCAGCTTCTCCTGCCAAAGGGTCGGTCTTTACAAGACTGACTGTTCCGGCTCCCACTCCGGCTCCCGTCCCTGCTCCAAAGTCTGTCTTTGATAGATTAGATACTGCTACTCAACGGACATCAGTCTTCAAGAGGCTGATGCCGGCAACAGCCCTTCTCCAAAACAGAGGGCACGACGAAGCCACCCCCATCGCTGAATCAATCCCAGCAGCTCGGCACGCTTGATGTCGCCACTGGCGCCGAGTAATGAAAGCTGGGGGAAACTCCCTTTCTGGGCTAACTCCACCAGCCCCAACAGTGGGAGTCAATGCTGCTGTTCCAACCGTGAACAGCTTTGAATTGCTGAACAGAGTGCGCAGGAACTCTCCTACCGCCGTACTGAAAAGATCTCCTCCACCCGTGGAGAATGTTACAGAAACAAAGCCGGAGCATCCCCCTTAGCAGCAGTCCTCCAAAGTTTACAAAGTCTGGCGATGGGTCCAGGAGTCGGTGATTGATTAAGACTATCCTCGCCGACAGAAAAACCTGAAGGTTTAATAGGAAGAGAACCGTCCTGTCAAGCCATAAAGGACGGCAACTACCTGGGTGCCCGCTGTAACGGCCCCCTCAACGTCAACTGCTCAAAAGAGAAGGAGGCCAAAGAAAGCCCCTGTAACTACGGCAGACCACAAAGATGCTGAGCCCAAACGCCCCAAGTCTGGGGGCATAAAAGTGCATACTGTTTACATGGCTTCTAGAAAAGAGGAAAGCCGCACTTCGACGGGTCACCGACCGCTCACCCGATCTGTGACAAAAGCCTAGGAGCAGCAGCAGAAGCTTCAGGAAATGCTGACGTAAATGGCCGCACTCACCGGGCCAAAAGAAAGCCCGGAAGCGTCATCAGAGCAGCGTCACGAACAAGAAACCGATGCTGACTTCCTATGCAGAGTCCTCGAAAAGAAAGACAGAGAAGCAGCAGAATAAGCTGCCCACATAAAACGAATGGCACTTCTCTTCCAAGACATGGTCGGGATAATGTTACGGCCGGATCCTCCGGCTGAAGACCCTCCGATCATTATTGAAGACGACAGAGGGGAGACATCGAACCCTCCTCTGGCTCTTTCAGCAGCCAAAGAGGAAACCATTTCCAAAGCCGCTCTGGATGACTACATAGCTCAGCAAATACGAGCTCATCAGGCGAATGAAGCGGCCGGTCAAGTTGTTAAAACTGGGCGACCGTATCCAGGCTGGTATGACCAAATAAAGTACCCGCCGGGATACACAATCCCCAAATTCCATGTGTACAAGGGGACAGGCAATCCCCATCAACATGTCGCTCAGTTCAGGGCTCTTTGCGGCAACACCGGGGGTGATGATAAGCTTTTGCTCCGCCAATTCGTCGGCAGCTTGTCGGAGACGACATTTAAGTGGTACTCCGAACTTCCAAACGACTCCGTCAAGACTTTCGCAGAAATGGAGCTATTATTCACCCAGCGATTCGCGAGTGCTAGTGAACGTACCCCAATAACGGCATTGATCAATGTCAGGGTGAAGCCAGGCGAGACGTGGGTTCAATACGCAATCCGATGGTGGAATCTGCGGTCGAAATGCGAACGGCGCATCGAAGAAGCGCCGGCGGTGGGCATGTTCGTGGGCACCCTGGACCCTCATGCAACTATTTCACAATTCATGATGTTCTTTAAGCCGACCACATTCCAAGCCTTGATCGACAAACTAGCCCAAATGGACCAGATGGGTCATAGACCATCTTCTCCAAAGCCGGACTCTCAAAATGAGAAGGGAAAGGGGAAAGCGATCGTCGTCGCCAATGCTCAACAGCAGCCTGGTGGCCCGAGACCAGTTGATCGCCAAAATAACAGAACTCGATCTCTCGAAGATAAAATGAGACGCCCTTACTCGTTCCCTCGAGACAAGACGAAGAGGTTGTTCGAACTTGCACTGCGCAACAGGCTCATTACTCTGCCGGAGCCAAGACGCCCAGTGCAACTAGACGACTGTTCATACCAGAATATTGCATTTTATACCGCCCATTCTTATGCTCGTGTGTTTATAGGTAGGTGCTTGTAATCCGTGTTTGTTACATATTTACAGATTACAGGTTTCCAGTACAAATATTGCAAATCAAGACAAAATCTCCACAGTTACACCAAATACAGAACATCTGTTGACAGCAGATAAAAGCCGGGTTCCAGTCATCCATATCCGTCCGGTGCCGAGTACCAGTTCCTGAGACAATACATATGACAGTGGTCATTCGTGTCTCGGACATGCACAGAACACGAGAGGGGCTGCATAAGAATCAATGGGTGCGCGGAGCTCGAGAGAGATAGAAGTCAAAAGTGAAGAAAAGATAGCAATCTTGAACTAAGAATTCTGAAGATATTCTGGAAAGATTATCAGAAAATACATGTACCAGACAACAGGGGACAGCAGACCAGGGCCGTTCAGAAAAGCCCATGCCCTGAACCCACTATAGTGCGGCGGATCCGTGGCCAATAGGGGGTCTAGGCCGCGGATCCGCGGCCGTACTGGTGCCTCACATGATGAAATTTCAGGGGCTATTTGGTCTTTTTATGTAGGTTCTGAATGTTGCCCTAAATTTCCAGCTCCCTGCCTATAAATACTCCAGATTTGAGCTAAGCCAAGGGTGCAATTTTGTGTTCATTCTTTGTTCTTCTTTTTGTTAGGATTTAGTCTTTTTCTTCTTCTTCTTCATCTTTTCTCCATGAAAATTGTAGTGAGAGCTTTTTGAGTGGAAGATCAATGAAGATGAGGGCTTTTGTATCATTCTCTTTTGTTTAACTTCCCCTTGAGATTCTTGCTTTCTCTTGATCATTCAACCTCTTCATTGAGCTTGAATGGTTAAGGGTTAGTTATTGATCTCAAGGGTCGTATTTTCTTATGGAATTAGCGCTTCATTTCACATGCGTTCTCTACCCTTCTCTTGATCTTGCAACTTCTTGATTGAGCTTGCAAGTTTAAGGGTTGGCTATTGATCCCATGCTTGTCTTGAGTTCTAGTTTCTTGTTCTTTTATTGCTTATTTATTACTTGCTTTTTATTACCTTGCTTTACTTTCTTGCAATTTATATTCATGCACTTAATTACTTGTAATCTTTTCTTTTCTTTGTTCTTTTCTTTTGCTCTCTTTTGTTCATTTTGTGAATGGTTGTAATTATTGTTGTTAAGATGAAATACGGTATTGTAAGTTAATATCTTCTTTCTCATTTCCTTTTCCCGTTATTTTCCATTGAACTCCGCCCAAACCATACGCAAGCGCTCCGTTAGGCACCCTACCCTAACAAGGTAACGGTGATTCCTAACCGCGACCGGTTGCGTTCGGTTTGGCCGGAAGCGAAAGCAAGAGACAAGAACGGAAGGACAAGGGTAAATAAGCCGTATTCCACGAATACCGCGCTTAAATCCCCTAATCCACGTTGTTGCTGATTGCTTTAGCTTCAATTGGTCAAGACTCGGCTCAAAGGTTTTGAGTACGAATTTCTTTAGCTTACAATCTCGTATCTTTTTCTTAACAACTTTATACTTGCAAATAGTACACATAGGTTAGATTGAACAAACATACACAAATTCTTTATTGACTCGTCTAAAGCAAGAACGGACATACAACCATCTCCCTGTGGATCGACCCGTGCTCAACCGGCTAGCTGCATAGCGACACCGTCTTGATTGCGGTTAACTTTAATCATTTCAATCAGCGACACTAGCAATCCTAACTATTGCCCTTACCACCGAATGTTGGGCCATCCGATCGAGGATTGTTACATCTTCAAAAGATGGATAGAAGATCAATACCAGTAGGGCAAATTCGTATTATCTGAGAATTAGAAGGTGAACCCGCCTCGGCCACACACTCCCAAGAATACGGATACACCGGGGGCATCATGCTCTTTCATAGAAGAAGCTCCATGGGAGGTCGCTCTTTCAGCCAAGACAAAAAGAATGCTGAAGGATCTCCACACATGTCCGGCAATTAGGTAGAAGAATCCACTGGAGCCTGAAATCATCGAGGGGATGCTGAAGCCGCGACCAACTCCTAAAATCGGTGGTGATAGCCAAAGCACTCACACCCAGCTATCAAAATCTTCGAAGAAGAAGAAGAAATCCAAGAAGCCCGTGAAGCTTGGTGACAAGCGCACGGACTTGCAAAAGAAGATTGACGCGCTAGAAGAGTATAACCAGAAGTCGCGGACTCTAGTCACACTCCAAGAGTTTCTCAGCCACGTCCTTGAGGACGGAGATGATGGAGAATACTCGTCGGATGAATCTGAAGAGTACGTGACAAGTTGCCATGCGATCTCTCACTCGTCGATAGACGATGAAGAAGCTCCTTGCACCGAGAAACTGGGGGCAAATCCTAAACCGGAACTTCTAGAGCCGTCAAACGAAATGATTGATGCATTCCTGAACGAAGCTCTTCTTAAAAGCAAAGCTGCTCAAGAGCGAGAGATGACCATATTTGAAAAAGCCAAATGCCAGCGACTGGACGAAAGGGTTGAAACAATCCCGCTAGATCAAAGTACCTCCGTCGCAAATAGAAACAGGTTCAAGACGAGGAAGAGGTTCGCCAAAGCCATATCAATGGGGATGAAGCTGCCACCTTCCCAAGGAAACGTTCTTGGTGAAGCGAAAATGCATCCTAACTACTGCACATATCATCGAAAGATTGCGCACCCCACCGAAGAGTGCAACGCTTTTAAAAGATGGTGGCAAAGATATGTTGCTCACCGACAAAATTTCAAGCGGATGAAACGCAAAACTCGTCAGGAACAAAGAAGTACAACCGAGGAGCGTAAAAGAACCACCGGCAACTGTCGCATGTCGACGCCTGGGGATCGCAAGTGCTCACCTTTGGGAGCGACTCTGACGAAGAAATGACTCTTGACTCTCTCTTTAAAGAGTCCCCTTGAGAAAAGAGGAAGAACCAAAGACTTGTGAAAACATTCAGCTGCGCAATCGTACGCTGCCCGAAAAGAATCTTGGGCCCTCGAACAGTGGGTCAAATAGAAAAGATAAGGGGAAAGAAAAAGTCTCTGAAGATATCGTCCTTGATGACCAAGCCGTCGAAAAGCTGACAGCCAAGGACCCACCAAAGAAAAGTAAGGTGGACTACAACGTTCTGGCATACTTGAGAAAGATACCCTTGCAGCTCAGTATTCTCGACGCCCTTCTGCTATCCAAAGAGGCAAGAGATTCTTTGATCAAAACATTACAAGAGCCCCAGCAATTCCAAGATTTCCTCGCCGAAGAGAAGATGAAGGACGAGCTGGAAGAAGTACACACAGCCGATATCACTTTCGGCGGTGAAGATCTCCTCCTTGGGACGTGCGAGCACAACCGTCCCCTATATGTCTCCGGATACTGTCATGACATCAAGATAGGTAAAATCCTGGTCGACAATGGGCCCTCCGTCAACCTCCTTAACGTGAGAGTGCTAAAGGAAAACTGCATGAGTGTTCAACACCTCGCTCGTGATAAGATCACCATCTCCGAATTTGACTCCCAGTCGTCACGAACGCTTGGGTCCGTAATATTGACATTACGCTTTGGACTGCTTGTTACGGACATTAAGTTCCACGTCATTGACGCCAAGACGTGCTATAACGCTTTGCTCGGCCGGCCTTGGTTACACGAGTACAATATCATTCCCTCTACACAACATCAGTATATGAAATATTTCAAAGATGGTCTCGAGTATACTGTGACAGGAGAGCTAAACCCATTCTCCGTGAATGAAGTCCGCAAGTACGAAGATGCAAAATACTTCTTACCAGATTTTGAGGACATGGAAAGATGTCACAAACTGAAGAACAAAGCTATCACCACTATTCCAGTCTTCGGGAGTGATACTGAAGAGGAGGAAGAAATAGTTTATTCAGGTCCGCCCCAGTGCAGCAAGCCGGGACCGTCCACTCCTATGTTGATCTTCGGAAGCGATTCGGAAGATGAGGTCAATGCCATATTCTCTGCTCGGCCATCAATACAAACCTTCGCTGATGAAGATCAAAGTTTGCAACTTGCCATGATTCCGCCTAAGTATCATAAAGAGCTAGACGCGCTTGATACCTACAGTGTCGAAGAACTGCAGACATTTACGTCCCTCCCACGCGAAAAGGTGAAAAGGCGATCCTATTCTACCGATCCGGGGAAACCAAAGTGGAGAAAGAAATTTGGCATGGTGCGAATTCTACACTTGACAGGCTCCAGCCCATCCGTTTGCCCAGATATTACACAGACGGACTAAAAAGACTCTTGAGACGCCAAGATGTACCCCTTAAGCAAACTGCGCGACAAGCACAATTCTATAACAGGATCTGGAACGTTCCCGGAACTCAACGAAAATTGCCCAACGGGAGAATGGAAACGACCGGGCTTGGGTATGTTCAATCCAAGAAACAGGAGCTACTCCGCGACTACTACGTCATACATGACTTTGATGAAGAAGGAGATTCTCTGTGGGAAGACGCTAATCCTGAACCAGAACAAGCTCCCGCCGTGAAAATGCCAAGTCCGCCGTTCAAAGAACAGATGGACAGGCTTATAAGGGAAGCAGGTCAAAAGGTTCGAGACGACCATAATCGCGAAATGGCCATCTACGAGAAAGCCAGGACGCAACGCCTCTTTTAACAGGCTGTGAGAAATGAAAATGCTCCTTCTTGTCAACCCGTTGTACAAAAGGCCCGACGCAGAGGCAGAAACAAACCAAAGAACGGGAAATGCGTTCGACAACGACGAAGCGGGTCCAAGAAGCCACGCGACCAGGAATCGAGCAACCATGATTCGTCTCTTATAAAGAAGATGGGTCGAGCATACTCTTTTGCCCAAGACAAGACAAAGAAGATACTTGATCTTGCTATAAAACATCAAATGATTATCCTCCCGGAGTCCAAGCACCCCGAGCAAGCAGGTAAAATCTCTCACCCGGACTATTCTTCCTATCACAGGGCAATAGGGTATCCTCTTGAAGATTGCTTCACATTCAAGAACTGGGTCGAAAACCAATATCAACAAAGCAGGTTCGCTCTATCCAGCAGCTGGAAGGTAACCCCGCCGCAGAAGCATGAACCCAAAGCCACGAGAGTAGAGCCGGATCAACATCGATCTTGGAAGCGAGCTCGTACCTGTCATGTGATAACGCTATCAGAAGAAGAGCCCGAGAATATGGATGACCTCTCCTGGTGCTTCGAAAACGATGATGACGAGGTAATCTCAGAATTTTCACCGGCGCCAAAAGAGCTGGAAGATGGAATACATACCACTGCAGATAACCTCAAGAAAATTGATTTGGGGACAGCAAGTGACCTGCGGCCGACGTTCGTCAGTGAGCTGTTGTCTGAAGAAAGGGTAGCTACGCTAAAGGACTTGCTCATGCAGCATAAAGATTGCTTCGCATGGAACTATTCCGAGATGCCATGACTAGATCCAGAGATTGCTGTACACAAATTGGCAATATCCCCGGACGTCAAGCCGATCAAACAGGCACCGAGAAGAATGCGGCTCAAGCTTGAGATGAGCATCAATGCCGAGGTCAAGAAACTAATCGACTCCGGTTTCATCCAAGAGGTTCAATATCCTGACTGGATCGCCAACATCGTCCCAGTGATGAAGAAGAATAGGACGGTGCGCATATGTGTGGACTTTCGGGATCTCAATAAAGCCTGCCCGAAGGACGACTTCCCAGTACCGGTCACCGAGCTGATGATAGACAATACGTCCACTCATGAAGTTTTCTCCTTCATGGACGGCTCATCAGGATATAATCAGATAAAGATGCATCCCAAGGACCAAAAACATAATGCTTTCCGGACCCCTTTGGACATATTCTGCTACAAGGTGATGCCCTTCGGTTTAAAGAATGCCGGTGCCACCTATCAGAGGGCCATGACGAAGATCTTCGATGACCTCATACATGAGATTGTCGAATGTTATATCGACGACCTCATGGTTAAAAGCAAATCATACGAGGAATATTTATAGCATCTGAAGCTCATGTTTCAGCGCCTTCGGCAATACAACTTGAAGATGAACCCTCTCAAATGCGCGTTCGGAGTTTCCTCAGGAAAATTCCTAGGATTCATCGTCCGACACCGAGGCATCAAGATAGATCCGTCAAAGATCAAGACGATTATGGAAATGCCTCCGCCGAGGACTCTCAAGCAATTGCGGTCTCTCCAAAGGAAGCTCGTGTATATCCGGCGATTTATAGCCAATCTCTCAGGCAAGTGTCGTCCCTACAGTCACCTAATGAAGAAGGGAACCCCGTTCGTCTGGGATCACAAATGCCAAAGCGCACTAGACGAAATCAAGCAATACCTGCAGAATCCGCCAGTACTAGCTGCTCCTGTTAAAGGAAAGCCTCTCATTCTGTATACAACAGCCCTTGAAGGTTCTTTAGGCGCGCTGTAGGCACAAGAGAACGACCAAAGGAAGGAGAAAGCCCCTATTATTTGAGTCGAGTTCTCCTGGGGGAAAAAAGCAATTACTCTCCCATTGAAAAACATTTTCCGGCGTTGATCTTCGCAATAACGAAGCTCAGACACTATGCGTTGACACATGAGGTCCATCTCATATCAAAAGTGGATCCTCTCAAATACTTGATGTCGAAAGCCATATTAACAGGACGACTCGCTAAATGGGCCCTACTCTTGATGGAATTCTCGATAACTTATCGGCCTCTTAAAGCAGTGAAAGGCCAAGCCATCGCCGACTTCCTCACTGAGCATCCGATACCTGCCGATTCTCCTTTGAATTGCGAACTGCCAGACGAACATGCGTTTGACACGATCGATGGGGGTGATACCCGGTGGGAACTTTATTTTGCTGGAGCATCTTCCATGAAGAAGCGCAAACAAAGCACCCCTATAATCAAATCAGGGGTAGGCCTCATCTTCGTGACTCCACAAGGAGGGATAATGCGCTTTGCCTTCTTCTTAACAGAGCCGAGGACGAATAACGAAGCCGAGTATGAGGCTTTGATAGCAGGTTTTGAAATCGCTATCGACATGGGAATCGAAAACCTCCTTATATACGGAGACTCCCAGCTAATCGTCAGTCAAGTAAATGGCGACTATCAGACGTGCAAGCCATAGTTGGTGAAATACGGCGAGAGAGTACAGCAACTGCTGACTCAAATTCCTTCCTACACCTTGGAAAGCATACCGTGTGCAGAAAATAGCAAGGCGGATGCATTAGCCAAGCTCGCTAAAGAATTGACCGACGATAACCTCGATGACGTGAGGATCGTTGTGCAAAGCCGTCGGGTTCTTGCTCCGGCAGAAGTATCTCCGGAGTCGTCCGAGCGAATGACTCTGTAAATAAAAGACCAGGAAAAGGTTACGGATTGGAGAGAAGTCTTTATAGACTACTTCAAATCCTATCGAACACCTGAAGATGCGTCCTCAAGACATCAGCTTATGAAACGAGCTCTGTCTTTTGCTTTCGTCAATAATACTCTATATAAGAGATCATTTGATTCTCTGTGGCTAAGATGCTTGGGACCCAAAGAGGCAAAGAGAGTCGTCCAAGAAACTCATGACGGACTTTGCGGTTCTCACCAAGCTGGGCCGAAGATGAAGCTGAAGATCAAACGGATGGGTTATTATTGGCCCACGATGATCCAAGATTGCCTCGAATACGCGAAGCAATGCCACTCATGCCAGATTCACGGGGACTTTATCCATCAGCATCTACATCCACTACATCCAATAGTGGCTAGCTGGCCGTTCGAAATGTGGGGGACTGACATAATCGGCCCCATTGAGCCAGCATCGTCCAAAGGACATCGATTCATTTTGGCGACAACCGATTACTTCTCTAAATGGGCAGAAGCAGTACCGCTGAGAGAAGTGAAGACGGAGAATATTCTCCGTCTTTTCAAGACACACGTCATCTATCGGTTTGGAACTCCGAGACGGATCATCTCCGATAACGGACCGGCCTACAGAAGCCACAAAATCAGCCGCTTCGCACAACAATATAACATAGACTGGAGATATTTATCGGTCTACAATCCCTGAGCTAACGGTCTAGCTGAGGCTTTCAACAACACTTTGACGAAGATCGTGAAAAAGACGGTGTCCCGAAATAAGAAGGACTAGAACGAGAGACTGCATGAAGCTCTCCGGGCGTATCGAACTACGTTCAAAACGGCCACGGACACAACGCCGTACGCGTTGGTATTTGGTACAGAGGCGGTACTTCCCCTCGAGATAGAACTACCCTCTCTACGAGTGGCAGTTCACTACGAGCTGATGGACGAAGAGAATGCTCACCTTCGACTTGAGGAGCTCGATGCCCTTGATGAAACCCGACTCATAGCGCAACAAAATCTGGAAGATTATAAAACAAAGATGACGCGCTCATACGAAAGATTGACTAGGCCGAGGACATTCCGCCAAGGCGAACTAGTGCTAGTGATCAAAAGACCTATGATCCCTAATCGCGCCAAGCGGGGGAAATTCGAGCCAAACTATGAAGGCCCGTATATCATAGACAAGGTCTACCAGGGTAGGGCCTATCTACTCATGGACATGCATGGCGAAAGGCCCTTCAGGCCAATAAACGGTCGCTTCCTGAAGAAGTACTACGCCTAACAAGTCACGGCCTAGGTCAATGATAGATGACGACGACTATGTCCGCTCGCTATCTTCCTAAGTCCAAACTCTATTAGTAGTAGCTGGCTAACGGACCGAAACGTTCTTAAACTAACAACGGACCGAAACGTCCTTAAACTAACAATGGACCGAAACGTCTTTAAACTAACGATGGACCACTATATCCTAAAACTCGCTGTTGACCGAGATGTCAATAAACTACGGTGGATTGTAGCGTCCCAAAGCTGATACAAAAAAAAAGAATAAAAAAACGGTATGTCCACAAGCAAAATGGGCACGGATGAAAACCCGAAAAGGCTCCGTGAGTAAAAACAGCAAGGCTATCGGCGAGTTTTGTGAAAACTCGAAAGGGCGCAATCTCATTAGAATAAAAAAAAGAGAGAGAAAAGAAAACGGTATGTCCATAAGCAAAAGGGCACGGATGAAAACCCGAAAGGACTCCGTGAGTAAAAACAGCAGGGCTACCGGCGAGTTTTGTGAAAACCCGAAATGGCGCAATCTCGTTAAAAGACACTTGCAAGGTCCTCTCGACCTTGTGAGGAGAAACCACCTACATGAGATCTTTACGACTCACAAGGGAGCAACACACTTAGGGATCCCCACGAATCCTAAGGAGAAATTACACTTGCGAGATCCTCACGACTCGTAAGGAGAACCCTCTTATGGGACCCTCACGGCCCATAAGATTTGAAAGTCTTAAACTACAGGGATCTAAACCTGTTCTTAAGCGGCCACCACAACCTCCAACCACGCCCTACAAGCAGCTCAATGCTGACCCTTGTATTCAATCCACGGGCGCGAATAAACGTTTCCCTAACAAAGTCCCATCCGTGACTAGGGATATGTCTACACGGTGAACAACCCTTGTAAGTCCTCTCGACTTATAAGGAGAAAACACTCTTGTAAGATCCTTACGTCTTATAAGAGACCATGCACTTAGGAATCCTCACGATTCTTAAGGAGAAAACGCACCTACGTGATCCTCACGACTCGTAGGGAGAAATACCTTTATCAGACCCTTACGGCTCATGAAGTCAAAAGCCTTAGTCAATAGGATCCTAACCCTGTTTGCTAAGCCACCTTTGTTCGACATCGACAAAGGCAAATGATAATTCGCTCCTGGCAATATTCCAGTTGTAACGGTGCTGATGCCGAAATCGATGTCTAGTTCCAAACTTGCAGTAAGAAGCTAGCGAGCCACACATGCATACGAAATAGCCGAAATGATGGGGCAACTTGCAACAAAATCAGCAAGTAAAAATGTATGCATACAAAATAGCCAAAATGATTGGGCAACTCGCAATAAAAAACAGAGAGTAAAAATAAAATAAATAGCCGAAACGATTGGGCGCCGCGAAAAATAGCCGAAATGATTGGACAATCGCAACCTTCGCGATATAAAAGCTGAAATGATAGAGCATCGCGGAAAGAAATAAAGAAAAATGAAATTTATGCCCTACAGGTGATATCACATCAATCCCTGTATACAATCCAGGGGCGCAGACAAAGAAGGAATCACACCTTCCCTCTCCAGGCTCCATCAGAAAACGAAGCCAAATCTCGACGGTTCAAGAATAGCCTAGAAATCATCAACAGCGTTCCTCCCCATTCCAGCAGGATTCAGACGTTGCAATCAACCCCGGACCTACGGCAAATCCCCTACTCTAAATCTCGATGGTTCCCAGACAACCTGGAGACCACTTCGATATTCGTCTCATTACAACAGACAATACGTCATCCACATGACCCCGTCTCGGAAATACTTCATCCACATGACCCCGTCTCGGAAATACGTCATCCACATGACCCCGTCTCATAAATACGTCATCTACATGACCCCTTCTCATAAATACGTCATCTATATGACCCCATCTCGGAAATACGTCATCCACATGACCCCGTCTCGGAAATACGTCATCAACATGACCCCGTCTCGGAAATACGTCATCCACGTGACCCCGTTTCGGAAATACGTCATCCACATGACCCCGTCGCGGAAATACGTCATCCACATGACCCCGTCGCGGAAATAAGTCATCAACATGACCCCATTTCGGAAATACGTCATCCACATGACCCCGTCGCGGAAATACGTCATCCACATGACCCCGTCTCGGAAATACGTCATCCACATGACCCCGTCTCGGAAATATGTCATCCACATGACCCCGTCTCGGAAATACGTCATCCACATGACCCCGTCTCGGAAATACGCCATCCACATGACCCCGTCTCGGAAATACGTCATCCACATGACCTCGTCTCGGAAATACGTCATCAACATGACCCCGTCTCCGAAATACGTCATCCACATGACCCCGTATTGGATATACGTCATCCACATGACCCCGTCTCGGAAATACGTCATCCACATGACCCCGTATCGGAAATACGTCATCAACATGACCCCGTTTCGGAAATACGTAATCCACATGACCCCGTCGCGGAAATACGTCATCAACATGACCCCGTTTCGGAAATACGTCATCCACATGACCCCATTTTGGAAATACGTCATCCACATGACCCCGTCTCGGAAATACGTCATCCACATGACCCCGTTTCTCGGAAATACGTCATCCACATGACCCCGTGTCGGAAATACGTCATCCACATGACCCCGTGTCGGAAATACGTCATCCACATGACCCCGTCTCGAAAATACGTCATCCACATGACCCCGTCTCGGTAATACGTCATCCACATGACCTCGTCTCGGAAATACGCCATCCACATGACCCCGTCTCGAAAATACGCCATCCACATGACCCCGTCTCGGAAATACGCCATCCACATGACCCCGTCTCGGAAATACGCCATCCACATGACCCCGTCTCTGAAATACGCCATCCACATCACCCCGTCTCGGAAATACGTCATCCACATGACCCCGTCTCGGAAATACGTCATCCACATAACCCCGTCTCGGAAATACGTTATCTACATGACCCCGTCTCGGAAATACGTCATCAACATGACCCCATCTCGGAAATACGTCATCTACATGACCCCCCTCAGGAATACATCACCCAATGACGCCGTGAAATGCGGATTACGTCAATCTCATTAAATACTCATGGGTCCTCTCAATTTGTAAGGAAGAAAACTCTCTTATAAGATCCTTACGACTTTTAAGGGAAAACACACTTAGGAATCCTCACGATTCCTAAGGATAAATTACACTTACGGGATCCTCACAACTCATAGGGAGAAAAGTCTTCATGAGACCCTCAGGCTCATAAAGTTGAAAAGTCTTAGGTAGCAGATCTGAACCTGCTTCCTATGCCGTCACTACCTCTCGGAGAGTTCAAGATGAAACGTTCTTTATTATCTACAGGCTACACTTGCCAGAGTAACATACCAACAACACAGCAAAGAGAAAAAAAAACGACAGTGGGAGATAAGAAAAATGTGTCTTTATTCATGAACTTAATTGAATACAAGATACATCATATAAAAGAATAAAAAAATGGATACATGTTATTCAAAAGATTACAAGTGTTTAATTGATGCAAAGGCAGCTACTGTGAAGGAAGCGTTTTCAATAAGTCAGCCAGTTACTCGCGCACTCCTCTCAACTCCTTTTCAAGGTCAGCCGTCGCAGCTAGCTCCGCTTCAACTCGGGCCCGTTGCTGCAGACAGGTTGAAAGTTTCTCATCAATTTCTTACTAAATAGCCTCCTGACTCTGCGTGACCTGTTCAGTAAAGTCAAGCTTCTTCCTCAGCACCATCCCATCGAAAATACATCGTTGAAGGCTTTCAAAGATGGAGTTCAGCTGTGCAGCATTCGCTTCAACCTGGGCACGCAGTTGGGCAGACTCAGCGGAAGTCGCCTCACGTTCCTTTCGCTTGAGGATCGCCTCTTGTTCGAAATGATGAAGGAACAGGGCACTTTGCTCAACCCACGCAACCCGCTGCGAGTTCCTGGCCAGAATTTCAGGAGCAGGATGCCTAAGCTCAAGCTCATGCAGGCAGGCCTCAATCTTCCTGCAATGATTAACCCAAGACTCGACGACGCCTTCATTATGGAAGTTCACAAGCGTCGCCAGCATTGGATTGACCTCGGCAGCGAAATCTGCGGCAGATGTAAGAGCCTCCGCGTCAAGCTCCTCAACGTATTCGCTCAGCATACGCAGACTGGTCACAGAACCTTTTGAGGATGAACGTCTGGAAAAGGGCCATGCCGGCATCATAATGCGAGACTCGAACGGGGCTAGAGTCGATGTTGTAGGGTTGGTAGGCATACGTACAAGGTTCTACGAGGCATCAACCATGCTCGATTTAAAATTTAGCCGTGCCGAACAACCCAAAGCCGGATATTTAAACTAGAGATTAGGCGAAAACAAGCATGTTAAACACTTTAACACTAAGTGAGAGGGATTACAACCTTTATAGATCCGGTCCTTCACTTCTTAAGCTCCGTGTTGAAGTCCCTTCGCTGCGATCATCGTGTTCCGGACTCTCGAGAGGCTCCACGAAGAGAAAGATGCAAGCTTGCTTCCGATCTTCGATAACAAAGATGATCTACCTTGAAGTTTCATTAACACAAGCTCTCACTCACTAAATGAAGTGAACACTCTCATCTAAAGGGCAAGGATAGATGAGAATGATGAAGTAGGATTTTTACTCTCATTTATAATCTTTTTCTCACACAAAATTATCACTTAGAAAAAGCTAGAAAGCTTTTTCCATGAAGAAGTCAAGAAAGAAGTAGATGAATAATGAATTAGATCCTTTTGTGATGAATAATGAAAAAATGATAATGATGAATAATGCAACCATGGTTAACTAAACCTTTGTAGAGATTTAAATAGGGCTAGGGTTTGGATTGGGTTAAGTATGAGTCATATGAAAATATCTTTGCAAAAACAAAAAGAAACCTTCTAGAAGGTTCATGAATGAACTAACCCAATTCAAACCCTAATCTTGTTTAATCTCCACTAATCATGTTGCATTAGTTATCATATCATGTTACAATATTATATATCACATATATAATATTTATTGTAACAAAATAAAATGATACAATTAACATATATCGCATATATCAATGTATTACCTGAGTGGAAAAAGAATCTTTTAGTGAGCTAATATTAGTTAATGTAATTTAATATATCATATATATTATTATACATTAAATTATCGAATCAACACTTGATCCAACAATCCGGCTATATCGCATATAACCGACTAATATATCATTTACCGATTCATCGAATCAATACTTGATCCGATGACACGGCTGATAACAAATATCGCGAGAATAGAATACGGTATCTCATATCGCATTATCCTCGGTCCTGCATATATCACTTATGTGCCCTTACTCCGTTTTGCCTGAGTTAAGAAACCACTGTGTAGGACTCTAAAGAATCGTCAATACGCCGGCAGTAGGTGATGATCATATCAAACACCCACAAGCTGCAAGCGGTCAGCTAAATGTAACAGCCACCCAGGTATTGAGCGATCAGAAAATCAACAAGGAAGCATGTACATTCTCCTGCGAATCCAATCGGTAACACTCCCGTACAGTCCGGTCTCGTCGTCTGATATGTCGCATATCTCGCCTAGGGGTGGTAAACGTCAGACCCCAGTAGCTTGATAAGTCATGTCGATATGAGGTCTATAATGGTTCGAGAAACTACTGATAACACTTACCAGTAAATCTCAGCAACCCTGGCCAGGGATTTCCAGTTATAGCCAATCGAACACAGCGCAACATCAACTCCCTATACCGGGAGAGACGAATCCCCTCCTATCGCTCATTGCCTCCATGTGATTCGGGACTGTACCCAAAAGCCACCTTTTTGCACGCCCTCTTGGATGTGGTATGATGGAAATCAAAGCACGGTAGGAATCACACAAGTCTCTATGACGATCTCGGGTTAACAGACTACTCTGTACTAGTGTCACCGGAGAACTGCCATCTGACGTGAGGTATAATACCATCTGGGAGTTCTCGGCGAGTCCGTCCAGTGTACCCAGTCTCTACTGAGCACCCGTACACCATCCTTGATGTCAAACACCGATGGATATAGGATCATCCATCGCCCATCATATGGGTCAAGATGCGTATACGCTAGTCTACTCTAGTGTATCGATGCCCTGTCTCGATACACTCTCGACTAGGAACAGTTATAGGATGTACTCGTCGACTACCGTGGCCCCACTAGTATGATCTCATCATAGTCCCAGTAGTCGAGTACATATCCTAAGGGCTTTATCAACATGTAACACAGAGACAATCAGAATACATGTTAAGATAAAGTACAACCAGATAGCGTGCTATCATGTCGAGCAAGAATGTCTTCCCTATATATGTCCAAGCATCCATTACAATATACATCGTATGTACAGTAATGGCCTCTAGGGCATACATATAACTAACAATCTCCCACTTGCACTAGGGCCATCTGTTGTGGTATCACATACCCAACAATTAGCTGTGGTTGAAGTATCTCATACTCAACCATCCCATAAAAGTCTCTACTGGGAAAAAGGCCTTTATGAGTGGATCCGCATTGTTGTCCTCTGTGTCTACTCTCCTAACCTCGATCTCCCTAGAGATCAACCATCTCCATGATCAGGTGATACTGCATAAGAATTATATCTGGATTTCTGATAGGACGGGGGTTCCTTGGCTTAAACCACAACTCCATTGTCACACAATGGTAGGAACGAAGTTCATCTCATGAACTTATATATATCCAGACTGCCTCTTTGGTAGCATCCCTGGTAACGATGTATCTTGCCTTTAATCGTCTAGTAAGTCACGGTATATAGCTTGGAACTCTTCCAACATACCGTCCCTCCACTGAGGGTAAAGACAATGCCTGCGACTGACATTCAGTCGTCCTTATCACCTTGGAACCTTTCCAGTGATTCTCCCCAGGATCAATTGATACCATCTCACTACAACCAGTGAGTATCCTAACATCCAATTAGATCTATCTCATAGATCCAAAACCTAGGATTTAGGAGGTATCACTTTGATCCTATACGGAGAATCCTTGTGATAAGCGGAGATTGACCGAGCTTAGCATAGGAAACTCCTTTCCTATCAAGAGTATGACATTCACGTACTCTACGAGGATCACCACCATACTCCCTACTACCTTTTTGTATATACAAGGTTCATCTACCATTTTGATGAAGTCAAACTCTTTGACTACCACATCAAAACAGATGTTCCAACTCCGCGATACCTGCTTTATCCTATAAAGCATCTTGCACACGTTTCCGCTGCTCTCACTGTCTACGAAGACCTCTGGCTGTGTACTTATAGACGCTTTCTTCTAAAACATCATTTAGAAAAGCTGTCATGACACCCAACCACCAGATATCGTAGTCATGGTATGTAGCCCTGGCAAGTAGGATCTGGATGGACTTAAGCATAGCTTTGAAAGTCTCAACCTTTTCATGTACACCAAGTAATCTTCTCAAGATATACTTGCTCCTAATGGGGATTTAACCCTTCAGATAAAGCAACCAAAGTCCATACTTTGTTGGTGTATAAGGATTCCATCTCAGATCGCTAAGCATCCAGCCATTCTTACAGAGTCCCACTCCTGATGGCCAGCTCGAAACTAGTTGGGTCATCATCTCATGATGCAATCTTCGCTCCCACTGTTATAGAGAAATCGAAGTATCTCTCAGGTGGGTGAGGAACCCTGCTAGATCGGCGGAGAGGCTGAGGTTCGTTGGAAACTATTGAATCCACATTCAATAGGTATGCAGCTTCTCAAGTGCACAACTCCCAAAAGGAAATAGGAAACTCAATAGTACTCATCATAGAGCACACCATATCACATAGGGTGCTATTGCTCCGTCCCGATATACCATCGTGCTATGGTGTATACGGAGGAGTAATGCTGAGAGAGAATCTCATTCTTCTTTAGAATAGTCCAGGAATTCCGTGCTCAAGTATTCTCCTCCCTGATCTCATCAAAGGACATAATACTTATACCCGTTTTTGGTTCTCTACTTCTAACTCATATTCATTGAATATCTCAAAAGCTTCAAACTTGTGTTTCAACAGGAACATATATCTGAATCTTGAGAGATAATCAGTGAATGTAATGAAGTACAAAGAACCGGTCCTGGCATGTGTAGACATGGGACTTTCATACATCAACATGTATCAATCCCAAGAGTTCACTAACTCTTTCTCTGTTTCCAATAAACAGGGCTGTGGTCATCTTATCTTTGTGACATGACCGACAAGTTTCACAAGATGTAAATTCAAACAAATTTAAATATGCATCTTAATGTAACTTCAGCTAGTCGGGTCACATTAATATGACCTAGTCTACAATAGCTCAAGAAGGATCCGTTCATTTCTGAACTCTTCCTCTTGTGTGTGTTCTGTATACTAAGAACTGTAGTTTGATTTAGAACGTTAATGCTTTTAGATAACGTACCTGAACCGATCAACTCTTGATATAGGAAATGTTCAAAACATTATCCAACAATACAAAATTATATCATTTCTTTACTAATAAAGAGACTGATATGATGTTGTATATCAGGTTCGGTATCTAATAACATTCGTTCAGAATCAATGTATTCTGGTAATACAGGGTGATAGTGACCAACAGACTTGGCTGCAACACTTGCACCGTTTCTATCTCATGAAACTTATCACCCGTTCTCAGTTCTCTACCTATCTGTAGCCCATGTAACAAATTACATATGTGGGATATTGATCCAGTATCTCATACCCAGGACGTAAAGGATATTGAGAAACAGTTCTCTGTAATGAACACACCCGAAGAAGATGCATCAGCATGCACTTTCTTCGTTTGGGCGGCACGGGAAATCTGGTATTCCCCAATTTCCTGCTCTGTCTTATAACATTTATAAATTGGAGCGGGACCAACGTTCCCCAGCTCAGTATAACAAGCGGGTTCGTTCAATATATTCGTACTATTATCTTGATTAAGGCGTGATATGGTCACTACCTGGAGAGAGAGAGAAGAAAACACTCAGCGTGCGCTTTTACAAGATTAGATTGGTTATCAATTTATCTAATCAGGATGTATCCCACTGTTTTAGTCAAATCTTCCTTCAAACCCTAAAAGGATAGACTAGCCGGGATTAATTACACCCTACAAGTTCGCCAATCTTTCAGCCAGGCCAGTGCCGGTACTTTGAGGGAGGTTCCCCGTGCTTTCGCACGGACCTAATTAAAATAAACCTCGTTTTCCCAGGGGCATAACCCCGTTAACACCTTTCTAGACACCTACTTGATCGGCTAATTGTAATGTGTAAAACTCTCCCAGGAGTAACTCTTACTCGCAGCGGGTATCGGGATCCAACTATCTCATAGAAGGTATGCAATCTCATTGCAAATTTCAACACTTGAAATTCCCGATAAAATTTTTACCCCTAGCAGCTTATGACCTTGGCTAAGGTCAACAAATCATAAGTGCTAGCCAAGTTCAACCCGTCATTTCCCGATTGAATTAAACCCACCCGCACGACCCTTGGCTAAGGTTAACAAAGTCACACGACTACCCTAACTCAATCGCATCATATGCTTATACAGATAAGCACTAATCAGCTACCGCACACTACGCCTTGGCTAAGGTCAACAAACGCAGCACGAATACTAACAAGTACTTATCTGAAATGATGGAGGGCTACGACAGGTTTTTAAGAAAACCTTTTGCATAATGAACTTGATATCGTTGTAGAATCGAGTGATTTTAAATGGAGTGTTTTTGAGGCCTTTTCTAGTTTTGCTAAAGAGGTCACTCCCGGTGAAGGGATCGTCGGCTCTTTCCTCATCGAATAAGGTGCAGGATATTTCACAAATACCACTATGCAAAGCAAAAACTATTAGAAGCAATCAAAAGACAAACCGAGTTTGTAGCATCTGCTAGTTTCACTAAAGAGGTCACTCCCGGTGAAGGGATCTCGGCTCTTTCCTTATCGAATAAGGTGCTGGATGTTCTACAAGGAACACCTCTATGCAAAGCAAGAACTAGAGCTACCAGTTTTTAAACAAGTTTCTACAACATCTTAGGTTTCTTTTATTTCATTAATCTCATTAATGAAGTCCCATTTTATTATGCTTCATAAGTATCACATTTGAAACGAAATCTGCAATATAACATATATCTCATATATATAATATAAACATTCGTCTCAGGCAGTAATATGATCTCATCACAGAACATTGCAGCAGAAGAACATATATGAAATATTGGATATACTAGGACGTCTGGGTTTTAATACGAGCCTGTATAAAACACGGATTCCACGGTCGCGATGAATAGCCAAACCCACATCCCTAGACCCCTACGAGAGCGGCAAGCAACACTGCCAATTCTAGGGTTAGGAGACCCGGTCTCGACTCCTCGAGATGGTCTCCCACTGGACCCCAGAACCCAGTTACTTGTGCTCCCAGTCTTGGGACTACCTAATGCGGAAAAGTAAATAATATACAATGGTGACATCATCCTCAGCCCGGAAGTGCCCCAATAAAAGAATATTACATACAAATGAATTTTACATGAATGAAAAAGAAAAACTCTCATCTCACATAAAAACCCCCGGCTATTCAAAACACGACGATCCAATATAACATATCACAGCAACACATAATATCTCATATTATCAACGTAAGCAAGTATGCGTATCCCGATTGTCGTTGATGTATAGCAACGAAGCCGGCGATACATCACATACTACGCTTACGGTCACAGAAAAGAAAGTGTAAAACTACAACAGTTGGAATCCGCAACCTTCTTAGACATCTCATGCCTAACCAAATGAATTCCTTAGACATCGCATGCCTAACAATTATAAACCCCGCATTTCAGTCTCATTATCGAAAACTCTTTTCAATATCAAGTCGGGTAATTCAACAAGATTCCCGATATTCTGATCAAATGCTCGTCGCAAACTTTAGTAGACGGCCGCACCCCCGATGCCGTCGACGAAGTGCATTAAGGCGGAACACCGATGCCGCGAGCACCAGAATGGATGCTTTTGGCGACGGGGTTCTCCTACAGTCACTTGGTCGGGGATATGGGGCATGGCTGTCTGTTAAGTTTACCCGGCGAGTATCCGCGTACGCTACATGATTGCGACGGACTTTTGATCACATCAAAATCCCGTGGCAACCGATCAAATGAGACTAAACTGCTAGATTTATAACATTCAAATTAGTTATCTCATAACAACCTGTGGATTCCAAATATTGTATCACATTCCAGATAAAAAGACAGTATTAAACTTTCTGATCGAATAATCAAACACCCAAGATTTCCCAAATAGCTCAACACTTGAGCGGAATTCAAAAAGTACCCATCACATGCCACAGTACCAATGGTCCAGCCGTAGAAGGGTCAAGCCAACGCCTCACATGTGGCACGCCGTACTGCCCCAAACCCTAAGGTTTAGAGGCAGTTCAAGACGGTCACATAATCGAGTTAAGGTTTGTTGTTTTCTAGAGGGTCCACCGCGTTACGTGCACAATTTTCCGGAAGTTTCAAACTCGAGAAAAAATCCAACTTTTGAAAAAATTTCCGACAGGGGAAAAAGTGAGTTATTGATATCCGTTCGAACTTTTTAACAGTTTCTAAAAATTATCCGAAAAATCTTAAACGAAGTTAAATTATCCGATCGAATTAACGAGTCTCCAATACACCCCAGAAAACTCAACACTTGAGTGGAATTCAAAATTCCCAGAAGACTGCAAAAGAACCCAGAAAAGTTACTGTGAAGTAGTGGGCCCCATAATCACTGTTCCGCCATGGAACCGCGGCCATGTGCGTGGTTTGGCCGCGGTTCCGTGGTCACGTGACCGATTTAGGAGACCATACTTCCCAGTAATTCTTATATTCTCCTGCTTGTTTTTCTGAGTATTTTTAATGCAGAAAAAATCACTTTTTTAGAAAAAATCCAGAGAAGGGTTCGTGTCGGGGTTTCCGGGTTCGATTGGACTTTAAACTTCACCTAGACTTCACCTAAAGCTCTAGCTTGGCTCTGATACCACTGTAGGGTTGCTAGGCACACGCACAAAGGTCTACGAGGCATCAACCATACCCGATTTAAAATTTAGCCGTGCCGAACAACCCAAAACCGGATCTTTAAACTAGAGATTAGACGAAAACAAGCATGTTAAACACTTTAACACTGTAACATTTTAAAAATAATTAAATAATTAATTAAATAAATAAAATCGTTTAAGTGAATTTTATAATTTTCGGTAAAGTAAAACGTAGTTTTCATAAAACTAAACCGTAATTATTTTTCACTATAAACTTAAAAATACCTATTTTAATTATGTTATTACTAGTAAATGATGTTTATTTAGCCACTTATAAATTTTTAGTTTAATTAAATATTTTTCTCAAATTAATTATTTTAAATATTAACATAAGCTTTATTTTTACACTAAATTAGTGTAAATTACAAATTTGAATGGGTTTAATTAGCAAAAGTGAACCATTACATATTAGAATCAAATGTGTTTCATGCAAAATTTATTTTCAAAATTTTACAATGGTTCTAGACCATTCTAGATCAAATGGAGTGAAGAAAATAAAGAATTTTTAAATAAATTCATGAAAAGACATAATTGTGTGATATTTTTGTGAAACCTTCTACACTTTTCTTCACCTTTTCTCACTCTCCTCTCTTTTCCTCACCTCATGGCCGGCCTCACCACCATGGGCAGCCCCAAAAATTTTCCCCCGTCATTTTTGTATTAAAAATCATCAAAATTCATCAAAAATTCAATAAAAAACCCACAAAATCCTAATTAATTCCTACCCTCTATTCTTTGCTCATATTTACATGGATTTTGGAGATAGAAAGTAATCATTTTGGAGTCTTATTTTCATGTTTGGATTTCATGTTGTGGAGGTATAAATCTTCTTCTTTTGATTTATTGTTATTAGATATTTCATTTAAGCATAATTAGATTTAATAAATAATTTTTATCTACAAGTTTTAAAATTCAAGTTAGGGTTTATAAAATTAAATTATGGTTTTTATTAATTAAGTAGGGTTATAATAACTAGTTTAACATTTTTAGAAGTGGAAAATCTTGTATGGATAATATATTGTAAATTGTTTATCCAAAATTGTTTAAATTAATCCATTTTGCAAACTAGATTTCTATATATTGTATATATTGGTGAGATAAAATTCCAATTAATATTTGTAACACTAGATTGTGGTTTTAATGAGGATATTAACTTGTTAGTGGAATGAAAAACTTAAATCGGTTACTAGTTTCTATTGATAATTGAAAAATACTAATAAAAATGCTATTTTTGCTAACTAGATTTTGGAAATTCTTAAATAAATGAGGTTTAAAATCTAAATTATGATTTCATTATATTATTATCATCATGAATTATAGTTTAATGCATTAATTCATGCAAAATCCAGTTTAGATGTGATATTGTAAAATTTTCCTTAAAAGTATCGAAATCGGGCAAGTTTGCAAACTAGAATTTTCAAACTAATATAAATTAGGGTGTTAAAAATATAGTAATGGGTTGTATAATCTAGTTATGCTTTTTAATAAATGTTATGACCATTAGTTTCTTTTAAACATCAAGTCTTGAAGTAAAACGGAAATTGGTGTTTTCAGGTTTTACGGAATCGGACGATTTGATCGATTTTTAGAGTTTCGATGAATTAAATCATGTTTTATATTATAAGTAATGAGTTTTATAACTATGAGTTGTTTGTTGATGCTTATCTCGATCAATCGGCGTTTGTACGCCGATATCGAGCGATATTTGGTTCTTTTGCATGAGCGGGACATAGGTTTTAACCTATGCGCGTTTCGTGCGTCGTTTTGATGTTGTCCGTGATTCAGTTTACGATATTATATGTGTTTGCGTATAGGTACCCCTCACGTGGACTGCGGGCGATGAAGAAGAGGATGGAGACACCGTCTTCGGCAGACAAGGACCAGGTGAGTAGATGTATATCTACGGAGGGAAGTCGGGTGGATGACGTTTAGCACCCCCGCAAACATAGAATAGGGATAATACTTATTGTCATTAGGAAGCCAGACGTGACCTTAGATTCTTGATGAGTAGGACCCTAGTAATAACCCTAGGTTGGACTAGACTGATTTAGAAAGACCATACCAGAAGATGAATACCTTGGAAGAGATTCGTAGGTTTCAGGTAGATACACACACACGCACACACTGAGACTCGACGTGGTGTATACGTGTATGTATATATATATATAGAACTAGGTGTAGGTATATATATATACACAATACGTATATGTGATACAAGGATGTGATATGATACACGGGGATGAAATAATATAACTAGGCTGATGCCGTGATTCTTGGCTATACAGTCGTGTTATGATGTTAGCAGATCATTAGAAAATGAGATAATGGATTTGTATACTTGAACAATAATAAAGGGTGGTGATGATATTGAAGTATATGTGACTCTAAAATAGAACCCGGACCGTAACCTGTGCCTGAAATTCTGATATGATATCATATAGATGTGACTTGATTACGACATCATATAGGCGTGACTTAATTTCGATATCATATATGTGTGACTTGATTACGATATCATATAGGTGTGACTTGATTACGATATGATCTAAGTGTGACTTAATCACAATATAATACATATGACATGATATTTCGGAGGATAAATTAACGAGGTATATTTATGCTGATAATGATATATGATTGATGTATGCGATTACAGTATAGCACCTTGATCTTGACATGTGTTGATGATGATATTATACGAATGATGAGACACGTAGGTGATACTTGACCCGTACCCCGATATTGGGATGCCGTACGATGGATTTTACCGTACGAGGCATAGATATGATGATTGATCCGCACTCTTGATTCGAGGAAGCCGTACTACGTACGTGACGCTATTGAGGCTGGATCGCCGACTATTAGAGATATGGATTCAGATCTTAGGTGGACTCTTATTTCTTATTGACTAGTTTCTTAGGTTTAGTTCCTTAGGAAGTTAGATGGACACTAGTTTAGGCTCGAGTCATATAGTTGTAGTTATACTTGTATATCACAGATGAGTGGTTATTACACATCCGTCTTTACATTCATACCGTAATCATAATGGTGCATGTTCATTCATATGTTTCTATAATCAGAATAAAACTTTGCCTGTTAGGACACCAGCACCATTACCGATGATGCGCATATTCCACGCACACTTATTTGCCGGCTCATACACATCATCATCGGTAATTGCTATGTCACGTACACTTTAGATCATATTATCTTTTTTTGATACAATCAGCTAACAGCTAGATCGATATAATATTGTGATTACTCTCTGGTGTTAATATTGATATGGTATTTATTACTTAGACATTTCATGCATTCGCATTTTCATGTTTTCATGCAGTATTATGGGGCATATGCCGACGCTTATCATATACTTACTCATGATTTTGGGATTTTGGATTTCTATGAGATTTCTGGATTTTTAGGGAAAACCGCAAGAATATATAAAAACTTCTCTCTCTCTCCTCCTCTCTTTTTAAAACATAAGATGCGGTTTTCTCGTGATGTATGTGTCGTCCACCATGAGATTTCATGTTTTTTGTTGCATTTCGAGACCCGATTCAAGGAGTGGATGAACCGACTCGGGTACATGGTGGGCCCGGTATGGTATCCCAGGGCAAGAAGATCGAGTTGTAGACGATGAGCCTGGCAGGGGAGGACTACCTACCGGTGATGTCTGGCGCGGCGGATATCCGGAGAATACCGACCGTTGTCGTGAGATTTGATGATATGGGCCGATCCGGACTGACGGAGCCCGAGATATTGAGACTATGAGACATTGAGATTATGAGGTATTGAGACTTGAGATTTACATGTTTTGTGTCGATGCTTGACACGGATTTCCATGGATTTCATCGTTGATATTTCAGATTTCTATACAAATTTTACCATGATAAAAGTTAAAGATTTCTTATACAGATATATCTAGATTTCAGGATTGGTTATTTCACATTCATGGTGAATGCATACTCATTCACATGACATAGTACTATATGAGGCACTGACACGAGCACGGAGCATTTGCACTTACACGTAGCTTATTATTCTGCCTTTACTTGATGACTAGTAGTATATTAGTATATTATTATGACCTAGGACAGCGTCGTGCATTCGATTTCTTTTCACAGATATCTTCTACTCACGAGTTGGCAACTCACCCCCGTTGTGCCAAATTTTATTACAGGTTCGATGTACAGGTTTTCCTGGCAGCTTGCTGGCACATCTTTTCATTCAGAGTGATTTGCACGGTAGGTTGGTTCACTTGTATCTGGACCGCCATTGTACTTTTATTATTTCATTTGTATCTAGAAAACTCCATCAACCAAACTTGTATTACTTGATAGTTTACTGGACCATTTATTTATTTCGACTTTAGAGTCGCGCTTGTATTATTACGATATCTGGTGGTTTTGTTTTCTTTTGAGTTTTGAGCCTCGCCCTTCGGCGTTGTATAATATTGTGCATTGGTATGGTTGTTTCCGCCTTTTGGTGTAGAGCTAGCTCCTGTTTGGGGATCCTTTTTATTATTTGTATATATATTATTCTTGTTTGTACCCGTTTGGGGCCTGTTTTTATAAAGGAGACTCTGCCGAAATTTTTGAGAAAATTGGATATTGCTTTTAAACTTGTTTTCTACGTGTTTTCCTTTACTTCTTCTTCTTTTTATGGTTTAGATTTCTGGGCTTCGGCTTACTTAGGTTACGTTGCGCATCTAGACGCTTCGTAATCTAAGTGTCGGTCACGTTCCGTACTTTCGGATCGTGACAAAGTTGGTATCAGAGCGCTAGGTTTAACCTTGTATATGTCTAGGGTGACCCTTGGTTGATGGAGTAGGCGACTTAGGTAGAGTGACGTACCGTGGGTATGATCCGCGGCATACTTACGATACGCTACTCTTCTTAAGTAGCCTTAGGATGTACATTTGTTTGTACCGCATTTCATTCGTTCCTTTGATCTATCTTCGTTGATATCGGAGGGTGGTTTCTGTTACCACGGGCGCACGGGCAGAAGGAGCTGCGGCTCGAATGCGATAACCATTAGGGTATCGGTTATTCTTGAGGATTGAAGCATTGTTTAGCGTGCGGGAGAAGGGTATTCACATACCGTCCAGACGAAGTTAAAGGATTCGAACGATTGTCAGAAACCCATTTTCCCAAGTTTAAAGTATTCGGAAGAACATGCAGGTATTTCGATGGACCCTCTAGAAGAATGAAACCCTAACTCGACATAATGACCATGAGAACGCCCTTGAACCTTAGGGTTTACGGCAGTTCCACGGTGCCATTAGTGAGGCTTGGGTTTGTCCTTCTACGGCTGGACCATCGATGCTGGGGTATGTACCGGATATTTTTTAAACTGTACTTGAGTGTTGAGCTCTCGGCGATTTATGGAATTTTGATGGATCGATCGAAAAGTTTAATGTTGTCCGGATATCAGGTGAAGGGATCGACTACGTGGGAGACTCTAGATATGAGTATTGCCGTTGGTAGCGCAGTCAGCACACCTTTGAAGAGACGAGTTCGAAGCAATCGACACCAGAGGAAAGGGGGAAAGAGGCGCACATTGACGATAGTGTTTACGATTGTGATTTGGTGATTTGAATTTCATATTTTCGTTGATTGGATTTTGGTATTTTGAGGACTTTGTTCTACGATTGGTATTTCTTATGTGCACATTCATTACATTCTATTTGTGTTTCATATATCAGTGGTATTGATGTTGTTTAGTACGTACCCAGTGCACTTGATTTGGTTTTTATACATTTTGAGATTTTGATTTAATTTCGTGCATATGGTTACACATGATTTTGACATATGTTTCGACCTAGTTTTCATGCATTTTCGTACTGTGATTTCGATTTTGATATTCGGTGTATGTTTTCGTGCACCATGTGCACCTGATTGAGATTCTTGCGCACACTTGGCGCACTTGATGCGATTTTGTGCACACCAGATGCACTAAATCGGGGTTTTGTGCAGATTAGATACACCTGATATTGAGTCGTGCACACCCGTTGCACTTGACAGATGTTTTTGGTGCACACCTGTTGCACTTAGTTTGTTTTTGTGTGTATTCGTGGTATCTGTATTTGGTTTCGATTTCAGTGCGCACCGGACACACATGATATTTTAATGATATGATTGGGATTGAATTCAATTTAAGCAGTATGCTTTTATAATCATTACTATTGATTTGGTAACCAGGCGGGACGTGTATGTTAAATAAAAGATATATATATATATAGCTATTTTTTTTAAAAATAAATGTCCGCTACTTATGCCGTGGCACGTGCATCACACGGCGATTTTCAAAAGAGGTTCTTGCATGCTTCTTTATCCAGATGTTTGGACGATTTTACTATGATGCGCATAATATATAAGTTGTAGTTTTTATGTATATTATGTTGGTTTTCGTATTGGGTTTTGGTATTTTATTTTCTCCATAACTCCGATGATTGTGTTATGCTTGACGGGGTTGATTTTAGTTTTGTATTAATGATTTCGGAACCCCGACGATTTGAGTGTTTTGGCTGAATGTTTTAGTAATTGGGGGGAGTTTTAATTTAAATTCGGGGACCGAATTTCTTAAAGGGGGGAAGATTGTAACATTTTAAAAATAATTAAATAAATAAAATCGTTTAAGTGAATTTTATAATTTTCGGTAAAGTAAAACGTAGTTTTCATAAAACTAAACCGTAATTATTTTTCACTATAAATTTAAAAATACCTATTTTAATTATGTTATTACTAGTAAATAATGTTTATTTAGCCACTTATAAATTTTTAGTTTAATTAAATATTTTTCTTAAATTAATTATTTTAAATATTAACATAAGCTTTATTTTTACACTAAATTAGTGTAAATTACAAATTTGAATGGGTTTAATTAGCAAAAGTAAACCATTACATATTAGAATCAAGTGTGTCTCATGCAAAATTTATTTTCAAAATTTTACAATGGTTCTAGACCATTCTAGGTCAAATGGAGTGAAAAAAATAAAGAATTTTTAAATAAATTTATGAAAAGACTTAATTGTGTGATATTTTTGTGAAACCTTCTACACTTTTCTTCACCTTTTCTCACTCTCCTCTATTTTCCTCACCTTATGGCTGGCCTCACCACCATGGTCAGCCCCAAAATTTTCCCCCCATCATTTTTGTATTAAAAATCATCAAAATTCATCAAAAATTCAATAAAAAAACCCACAAAATCCTAATTAATTCCTACCCTCTATTCTTTGCTCATCTTTACATGGATTTTTGAGATGGAAAGTATTCATTTTGGAGTCTTATTTTCATGTTTGGATTTCATGTTGTGGAGGTATAAATCTTCTCCTTTTGATTTATTGTTATTAGATGTTTCATTTAAGCATAATTAGATTTAATAAATAATTTCTATCTACAAGTTTTAAAATTCAAGTTAGGGTTTATAAAATTAAGTTATGGTTTTTATTAATTAAGTAGGGTTATAATAACTAGTTTAATATTTTTAGAAGTGGAAAATCTTGTATGGATGATATATTGTAAATTGTTTATCCAAAATTGTTTAAATTAATCCATTTTGCAAACTAGATTTCTATATATTGTATATATTGGTGAGATAAAATTCCAATTAATATTTGTAACACTAGATTGTGGCTTTAATGAGGATATTAACTTGTTAGTGGAATGAAAAACTTAAATCGGTTACTAGTTTCTATTGATAATTGAAAAATACTAATAAAAATGCTATTTTTGCTAACTAGATTTTGGAAATTCTTAAATAAATGAGATTTAAAATCTAAATTATGATTTTATTATATTATTATCATCATGAATTTTAGTTTAATGCATTAATTCATGCAAAATCCAGTTTAGATGTGATATTGTAAAATTTTCCTTAAAAGTATCGAAATCGGGCAAGTTTGCAAACTAGAATTTTCAAACTAATATAAATTAGGGTGTTAAAAATATAGTAATGGGTTGTATAATCTAGTTATGCTTTTTAATGAATATTATGACCATTAGTTTCTTTTAAACATCAAGTTTTGAAGTAAAACGGTAAATTGGTGTTTTCAGGTTTTACGGAATCGGACGATTTGATCGATTTTTAGAGTTTCGATGAATTAAATCATGTTTTATATTATAAGTAATGAGTTTTATAACTATGAGTTGTTTGTTGATGCTTATATCGATCAATCGGCGTTTGTACGCCGATATCGAGCGATATTTGGTTCTTTTGCATGAGCGGGACATAGGTTTTAACCTATGCGCGTTTCGTGCGTCGTTTTGATGTTGTCCGTGATTCAGTTTACGATATTATATGTGTTTGCGTATAGGTACCCCTCATGTGGACTGCGGGCGATGAAGAAGAGGATAGCGACACCGTCTTCGGCAAACAAGGACCAGGTTAGTAGATGTATATCTACGGGGGGAAGTCGGGTGGATGGCGTTTAGCACCCCCGCAAACGTAGAATAGGGATAGTACTTATTGTCATTAGGAAGCCAGACGTGACCTTAGATTCTTGATGAGTAGGACCCTAGTAATGACCCTAGGTTGGACTAGACTGATTTAGAAAGACCATACCAGAGGATGAATACCTTGGAAGAGATTCGTAGGTTTCAGGTAGATACACACACACGCACACATTGAGACTCGACGTGGTGTATACATGTATGTATGTATGTGTGTGTGTGTGTGTATATATATATATATATAGGACTAGGTGTAGGTATATATATATATATACACAATACGTATATGTGATACAAGGATGTGATATGATACACGGGGATGAAACAATATAACTGGGCTGATACCGTGATTCTTGGCTATACAGTCGTGTTATGATGTTAGCGGATCATTAGAAAATGAGATAATAGATTTGTATACTTGAACAATAATAAAGGGTGGTGATGATATTGAAGTATATGGGACTCTAAAATAGAACCCGGACCGTAACCTGTGCCTGAAATTCTGATATGATATCGAATAGGTGTGGCTTGATTACGACATCATATAGGTGTGACTTAATTTCGATATCATATATGTGTGACTTGATTACGATATCATATAGGTGTGACTTGATTACGATATGATCTAAGTGTGACTTAATCACAATATGATACATATGACATGATATTTCGGAGGATAAATTAACGAGGTATATTTATGCTGACAATGATATATGATTGATGTATGTGATTACAGTATAGCACCTTGATCTTGACATGTGTTGATGATGATATTATACGAATGATGAGACACGTAGGTGATACTTGACCCGTACCCCGATATTAGGATGCCATACGATGGATTTTACCGTACGAGGCATAGATATGATGATTGATCCGCACTCTTGATTCGAGAAAGCCGTACTACGTACGTGACGCTATTAAGGCTGGATCGCCGACTATTAGAGATATGGATTCAGACCTTAGGTGGACTCTTATTTCTTATTGACTAGTTTCTTAGGTTTAGTTCCTTAGGAGGTTAGATGGACACTAGTTTAGGCTCGAGTCATATAGTTGTAGTTATACTTGTATATCACAGACGAGTGGTTAGTACACATCCGTCTTTACATTCATACCGTAATTATAATGGTGCATGTTCATTCATATGTTTCTATAATCAGAATAAAACTTTGCCTGTTAGGACACCAGCACCATTACCGATGATGCGCATATTCCACGCACACTTATTTGCCGGCTCACGCACATCATCATCGGTAATTTCTATGTCACGTATACTTTAGATCATATTATCTTTTATTGATACAATCAGCTAACAGCTAGATCGATATAATATTGTGATTACTCTCTGGTGTTAGTATTGATATGGTATTTATTACTTAGACATTTCATGCATTTTCATTTTCATGTTATCATGCAGTATTATGGGGCATATGCCGACACTTATCATATACTTACTCATGATTTTGGGATTTTGGATTTCTATGAGATTTCTAGATTTTTGGGGAAAACCGCAAGAATATATAAAAACTTCTCTCTCTCTCCTCCTCTCTTTTTAAAACATAAGATGCGGTTTTCTCATGATGTATGTGTCGTCCACCATGAGATTTCATGTTTTCTGTTGGATTTCGAGACCCGATTCGAGAATTGGATGAACCGACTCGGGTACATGTTGGGCCCGGTATGGTACCCCGGGGCAAGAAGATCGAGTTGTAGACGATGAGCCTGGCAGAAGAGGACTACCTACCGGTGATGTCTGGCACGGCGGATATCCGGAGGATACCGACCGTTGTCGTGAGATTTGATGATATGGGCCGATCCGGACTGACGGAGCCCGAGATATTGAGACTATGAGACATTGAGATTATGAAGTATTGAGACTTGAGATTTACATGTTTTGTGTCGATACTTGACACGGATTTCCATGGATTTCATCGTTGATATTTCAGATTTCTATACACATTTTACCATGATAAAAGTTAAAGATTTCTTATACAGATATATCTAGATTTCAGGATTGGTTATTTCACATTCATGGTGCATGCATACTCATTCACTTGAGATAGTACTATATGAGGCACTGACACGAGCACGGAGCATTTGCACTTACACGTAGCTTATTATTCTGCCTTTACTTGATGACTAGTAGTATATTAGTATATTATTATGACCTAGGATAGCGTCGTGCATTCGATTTCTTTTCGCAAATATCTTTTACTCACGAGTTGGCAACTCACCCCCATTGTGCCAAATTTTATTACAGGTTCGATGTACAGGTTTTCCTGGCAGCTTGCTGGCACATCTTTTCATTCAGGGTGATTTGCACGGTAGGTTGGTTCACTTGTATCTGGACCGCCATTGTACTTTTATTATTTTATTTGTATCTAGAAAACTCCATCAACCAAACTTGTTTTACTTGATAGTTTACTGGACCATTTATTTATTTCGACCTTAGAGTCGCGCTTGTATTATTACGATATCTGGTGGTTTTGTTTTCTTTTGAGTTTTGAGCCTCGCCCTTCGGCGTTGTATAATATTGTGCATTGGTGTGGTTGTTTCCGCCTTTTGGCGTAGAGCTAGCTCCTGTTTAGAGATGCTTTTTATTGTTTGTATATATATTATTCTTGTTTATACCCGTTTGGGGCCATTTTTTACAAAGGAGACTCTGCCGAAATTTTTGAGAAAATTGGATGTTGCTTTTAAACTTGTTTTCTACGTGTTTTCCTTTACTTCTTCTTTTTATGGTTTAGATTTCTGGGCTTCGGCTTACTTAGGTTACGTTGTGCCTCTAGACGCTTCGTAATCTAAGTGTTGGTCACGTTCCGTACTTTCGGGTCGTGACAAACACTAAGTGAGAGGGATTACAACCTTTGTAGATCCGGTCCTTCACTTCTTAAGCTCCGTGTTGAGATCCCTTCGCTGCGATCATCGTGTTCCGGACTCTCGAGAGGCTCCACGAAGAGAAAGATGCAAGCTTGCTTCCGATCTTCGATAACAAAGATGATCTGCCTTGAAGTTTCATTAACACAAGCTCTCACTCACTAAATGAAGTGAACACTCTCATCTAAAAGGCAAGGATAGATGAGAATGATGAAGTAGGATTTTTTCTCTCATTTATAATCTTTTTCTTACACATAATCATCATTTAGAAAAAGCTAGAAAGCTTTTTCCATGAAGAAGTCAAGGAAGAAGAAGATGAATAATGAATTAGATCCTTTTGTGATGAATAATGAAAAGATGATAATGATGAATAATGCAACCATGGTTAACTAAACCTTTGTAGAGATTTAACTAGGGCTAGAGTTTGGGTTGGGTTAAGTATGAGTCATATGAAAATATCTTTGCAAAAACAAAAAAAAACCTTCTAGAAGGTTCATGAATGAACTAACCCAATTCAAACCCTAATCTTTTTTAATCTCCACTAATCATGTTGCATTAGTTATCATATCATGTTACAATATTATATATCACATATATAATATTTATTGTAACAAAATAAAATAATACAATTAACATATATCGCATATATATCAATGTATTACCCGAGTGAGAAAAAGAATCTTTTAGTGAGCTAATATTAGTTAATGTAATTTAATACATCATATATATTATTATACATTAAATTATCGAATCAACACTTGATCCGACAATCCGGCTATATCGCATATAACCGACTAATATATCATTTACCGATTCATCGAATCAACACTTGATCCGATGACCCGGCTGATAACAAATATCGCGAGAATAGAATACGGTATCTCATATCGCATTATCCTCGTTCCTGCACATATCACATATGTGCCCCTACTCCGTTTTGCCTGAGTTAAGAAACCTCTGTGTAGGACTCTAAAGAATCGTCAATACGCCGGCAGTAGGTGATGATCATATCAAACACCCACAAGCTACAAGCGGTCAGCTAAACGTAACAGCCACCCAGGTATTGAGCGATCAGAAGATCAACAAGCAAGCATGTACATTCTCCTGCGAATCCAATCAGTAACACTCCCGTACAGTCCGGTCTCGTCGTCTGATATGTCGCATATCTCGCCTAGGGGTGGTAAACGTCAGACCCCAGTAGCTTGATAAGTCGTGTCGATATGAGGTCTATAACGGTTCGAGAAACTACTGATAACACTTACCAGTAAATCTCAGCAACCCTGGCCAGGGATTTCCAGTTATAGCCAATCGAACACAGCGCAACATCAACTCCCTATACCGGGAGAGACGAATCCCCTCCTATCTCTCATTGCCTCCATATGATTCGGGACTGTACCCAAAAGCCACATTTTTGCACGCCCTCTTAGACGTGGTATGATGGAAATCAAAGCACAGTGGGAATCACACAAGACTCTATGACGATCTCGGGTAAACAGACTACTCTGTACCAGTGTCACCGGAGAACTGCCATCTGACGTGAGGTATAATACCATCTGGGATTTCTCGGCGAGTCCGTCCAGTGTACCCAGTCTCTACTGAGCACCCGTACACCATCCTTGATGTCAAACACCGATGGATATAGGATCATCCATCGCCCATCATATGGGTCAAGATGTGTATACGCTAGTCTACTCTGGTGTATCGATGCCCTGTCTCGATACACCCTCGACTAGGAACAGTTATAGGATGTACTCGTCGACTACCATGGCCCCACTAGTATGATCTCATCATAGTCCCAGTAGTCGAGTACATATCCTAAGGGCTTTATCAACATGTAACACAGAGACAATCAGAATACATGTTAAGATAAAGTACAACCAGATAGCGTACTATCATGTCGAGCAAGAAAGTCCTCCCTATATATGTCCAAGCATCCATTACAATATACATCGTATGTACAGTAATGGCCTCTAGGGCATACATATAACTAACAGATATGATTGCTGCAAAATAGATCATAGTCAGATGCCGGTTCAGGAAATAAAGAAAATACACGAAAAATAGAATCTACTATACCGGCTGCAACAGGGGGCAGAGCTGGGAGTTCCGGTGGCGCAACGATAGCTTCGTCCCCTCCTTCAATTTGTAAGGCTACGAGCAATATAAAGAAGAATTAGGAATAATGTGACTGCCCATTAAAGAAAGGACGTCGTTTAGAAAAGATACTCACCGACACCACCAGGCGGACTAATCTCTGACAGGAAGGAGAAGTGTGGGTGCAGCACCTGATACAGGTGGTCAAAAAGGACTCCTGCAAGGACACAGTAATGCCATGTCAGTACATAAGTCATACAGCCTAGAAGTAAGACCGATGGGTCATAAATCCGTACCTTGCAACATCTGAGATGGTACGAGAGAAGGTAGAGGAGTGGTAACCGTCAAGGCGGTAATTGATGGCGCTGCCTCGGGTAGCGCAACCTCAACACTCGCCGCACCTGCATTAGAAACAAAATATCTACTGTCAGAAAAGATTGAAAAGGATTGCAGAATAAAGAGAAAAGCAACGACTCAAGACCTACCTGATGAGTCGCCAATCGGAACCGCGACGAAGGCATCACTTGATACAGTGACGGCTTCTCCCTCCTCCATCGGGATGGTCTCACCTCCCGTTGCCTCATCCCCTGACTCTACAAGAGCCGTCGTAACGCTTGCGACGCCAGGAAATGGCAAAGAGCCGCAGGCGGAAAGAGCGACGATCGTGGCGGTGCCCGACTCTTGAGAAGGAGCGGCCACCTCGGGCTCAGCAATTGTAGCCATCTCACCCGCCGCCACCTCGAGCTCGACAATGGTGGCCGTCTCACCCATCGCCACCTTGGGCTCAGCAATGGCAGCTATCTCAGGCACAGCAATCATGACTGTCTCAGCGGCCGCTGCCTCGAGCTCGGCAATTGCAGTTACCTTGCCTACCGCCGTCTCGGGTTCGGCAATCACGGCTACCTCCTCTACTGCTGCCCCAGGCTTAGCGGTCGCCGCCACTTCTTCGGTAAGACTCGGCCCTGTAAGATAAGATATGTGAGAACTGGTAATTAAAACTTTGACAACGGAACCCCATGTCACATTACCTTGAGTTGATCTTTCGTTTGCTTCCCGAGCCGCACGTGCTGCCCGTCTGTAGGCTGTGGACAAGGCAGCCGGAGATTCCTCTGAGGGAGTAGGGGCAGGGATAGCGGTGCTCGAACCCGTACCCGTGGCTAAGGCAGCATTACGCTCCCTTGCTGCACGCATTTTGCGCTTCCTTTCCGCCCGGGCCATGAGAGCCGATCTTCTCAAGAGCTCCATTAATAGGACGTCATCATCCACACCAGGAGCTACCTCTGGAGCCGTTACGGTGTCCGTCATCGGTTGCTTGAGTAAAGCCTCTTTTGGCAATCCTGAGGAGGCCGGGACTTCGATGACTGGCCCGAGAAGAATCTCCGCATCACCCTGCTGGATTGGCACTGAGGCCCCTGCAATAAAATAGAGAAAGGGTTAGACTGTCCATAAGAAAGGAGGATGAAGATGCAATAAGCCGAGACATACCAATGCCCAACAAAGCGCGATTCCTCTCCTCCTCCTCGGAGGTCCTGAGAGAAGCCGCCAGAGCCTCTTCAGTGGTAAAGCCTGTTACAAAAAGAAAAATGTCAGTCAAGATATGATAATAAAAATAAAGATCTAATGCAATAACAAGGTGCGACTAATGTTTACTTGATTGCACGAGGGTGGCCATCTCCGCTTGGTGGCTTGCGGATTGCACACAAGCTGCAATAGCGGTCTCGAGATCAGTATCTTCCGGCGCTATGAAGAGACCTTCGTTGGTCCCATATTCGCTCAGGCTTTCGTTATAGGGAGCCTGAGGCTCCAGGCCGAGTACAGCATCTAGGGAGAGGACCGACTTCTTCTTCCTCTTCTGCGCACGAGCTCCAGTCGCAGCAAGTACAAGCTTACACTTGACGGGCACTTTGGGGCGACGAGTCCCGATATCTGAGCCCACGCCAGATTTGGGAGAAGCTACATTTACCGTCTTCACGGGAGCACGGGGCACCGATGGTACATCCACCGTCTCCACAGGAGCACGGGGCAACCCGCGCGTAGGGCTTAGCACACGTGGAGGCTCAACTGCAGCTACCTCTCTTAACGGAGGGAGGACAGTGGTCCGTCGCTTCAAAGAGACGTTGCGATCGCCGGCAAGGGACACACTCTTGCGATCGAGCAACAGCCGCCTCTCTTCCCTGATAACAGCACCTATTACGTATTGATACCAGGCCACGTGTACGTTGAGGGCCCTCAGGACACAACTCGGCTCACTGATAAAGAAGTGAGAACCCGTATTCAAGCGCATGAAGTGATGCAGCGCACCCCGCATTCTCTCTCTGGTGACAGCGGGTTCTACCAAGAAAGCCTCCAGCAGGACCCCCTGATTATAACTCAGCTGCTGGGCAAAATGATGGGGGTTGTATCTCATGTATAGCGCCGCATCATTTTTCCTGAATACAAGAAAGCCCGGCCTGATGGAGTATAAATGGAGAATCTCCCGGGCTTTCAACACGGAGGCTCCGTCCTTACAAACGTCGCGCAATGCCAGCGCCGTCTTGGAAGTTTCATGGCCGATCGTCAAGACTTTGTCCGTAAAAGACATACCATCTCCGACCGTGCGCGGACGAAGGAGCAAGCCCCTAGCTTCCCGCTGTGACGGACTCACGATGGAGGCGTCAACCAGCCGTATAATTCGCGGGAACTTGCATCTCTCGTAAAATGAAGGTCTCTTGTGAATGCCAAAGACTCCAAGCACGTGCATCTCCATCCACGAAATGAAGTAATGCATCGGGAAGTTAGCAGGATGCACCCCCGGCTCAGTGGTATCCACCGCTACGCTAATACCATAGTATAAATGGGCTAACCCGGCGATCCCGATGGCCACTTGTATTCCGGCAACCATGCGATGCGCAGGGTAGAAGACGGAAAGCCTCATATAACGAGGATGCATAGGGAGCGCGAACCAGCTCAACCATAACCCAAGAAACCCAAGAAAGAAAGCCTCCTCGTCAATGCCCGGAGCGGCGATTTCTGACAAAGGGATGATCGCAGCATCAGGAAGAAAAAAGCCCTTCTGATCAGTTTCCAGTACCGGCTGACGATCCAAGCCGAAGCCGAAGGGATCATTGAGCTTAGCAAACTTTTCGCCTCGTCACGATAAAATCTCTGGGCAAAAAAAACGGGCAATGAAGTCCGCAAAACTGACCCCTCGGCCTCCGGATTCCAGGAAGAGGCTCTCGTACATGTTCAGCACCTTTATCAGACTAGGGAACTGGTGCTGAATGGCGTTCTCTGGCGTGAGGCCCATCACCACTGGCTTGGTGGCAAATACGTATTCATCCGGAGGAAGCAGCTCCTCGTAGTGCTCCCCCCTGACCAGTATACCAGAAACCTCGGCGAATTCTTCCAAGGAAATGGAGACCTCTCTGTCCAGTAGAAGGAAGGTATGAGTAGGGATGTTCCACTACTCCAAGAATGCCTTAATCCAGCATGTGGGAGGTGCAGAATACTGGAACAGCGAAGCGTAGACCGCAGGGTATAAGCCGAGCTTTAACAGCTGCGATTTCTTCGCCGACAAGATATACCGGGCCCACTGCAAGTACCCGGCCGGATGACGGGGAGTTAGCCCGATATTGTAGGGCTGTCTCCAAGGGCGCGACTCGCCCTGGCATATGCACCGTCCCAGGGTATCCAAAGCTGCCGGCGGCTGCATGGGTATTGCGGCGATCGAAGGTTGAAAAAGACCCTCCGAAGTCCAATTGACAACCTCCACGGCATAGTTCACCGGGGGTGCATCCGCATACGGGATCGCCGAGATAGGTTCTGACGGCGTCGCACAAGAGAAGCTTTGACGACCTCTGATAATCTGGTCATACCATCTACCCCACAAGTGAAGTTTTTTGTGCTCCGGGTCATGGTCTCGGATAAGTGCGAGAACCTCCCGGTCCACAGGTGCCTCAGGAAATCCTCCCTCTGAACGAACGAACGGAAACGAGGCATCGAAAGACACGTCGCCTGCAAAAAAAGGGTGACAGAAGTTAACTGTCAATACTATAATTTAATTTTAAATTTTAATGGTACTTTAAAATTTGTACCACACTGCAATGCAGTGGAAAGGGGACCAAAAGGAACCCACAAAATCTAGATGACAATTCATCAATTAATAATTAATAAAACAGCCTCATCATTGGATGAAACTGTTAATTAATGAGGAAATCCTCAAGAAAATTCTCATTGAATGAGAGATCCCTCGGGAAAAAGAGAAAATCTCCCTTTGAGAGCAAAGCTCTATGACAGAGTGACACTTGTCAAACTCTGATCATGAAGGAATAAAATTCCTTAAAGAACCTGGCTCTGTAATGATGATGGAAAAACCCATCAGAAAAGAAAATTAAAATCAATTAATTTTTATGAATAAAAAATTCTGGGATCTTCAAGATCCATGAAAAAACTCTTAAGAGTTCTTCATCAAAGATTAAGAAATCTACACATGATTCAAAAGAGCAAGGCTCTGTTTATGGGCTAAGAAACCCCAAAAGATCTCTTTAGATCTATGGGTTCATGAGAGCAAAGCTCTGCTAATGAAAGCCTAAATGGGTTTTCTGTAGATCAAAGATCTATAAAGAGCAAGGCTCTGTTAATGGGTAAAACCCTAATTTATTAAAATTTATTAAAATTTTTAAAACTTTACCTAAGTTTGGAAAGAGTTTTTACTCTTGAGAAGTTCTTAAACAGAAGAGCTGTGCTCTAAAAAAAAATTCTCAAAGAAGATGATAATCATCTAAGGGGCCAAATGTCATATTTATAGATATTGAACCGCCTCTTCAACTTCTGAGTTGATCTAAGGGCTCAGATGCTGCCACCGACTCACGTGTGCGCCACGTGAGCGCAACGGTAGGGGGCATTTGTTTCCCCCAATCAGAGCAAAACTCTATTTTAAAATTCAAAATTTAAAAGTTGAAGCAACGCTTCAGATTCAGCACTAGATGCGCTGCACGCCACGTGTCAAACTCAGATGCGCTAGTGCCAGATGCACTGCGCCCTAGGCAGCGCACCCCCAATCAGAGCAAAACTCTGTTTTAAAATTCAAAATTTGAAGCAACACTTCAGATCCAGCGCTAGGCGCACTGCGCGCCACGTGTCAAACACGGGTGTGCTAGCGCAGGCTGCGCTGCGCTCTGCGCTGCGCGCCACGTGTCAAACGTAGATGCGCTAGTGCAAGGTGCGCTAGCGCTGAAATTAAAAATTCCCCACCGTTAGATCAATAATGATAAATCATCAATTAATCAGAATTAAAATTCTGTTATGGAAAGATCTTTTCAATCTTGTTAAAAACAAGAAGATTTCCTTCTGTAAAACAGAAGCCCTAGGATCAAAGATCCAACGGTGGAGAAATATCCCCAGATCAATCAGAAAAAGATCTCTTTAACTGATTTAACAAATCAATTTGCCCTATATAAAGGCCCCAAGATTTCAAGTCTGAGAAAGAGAAACCCCCTTATAAACTTTGAGAAAACACAAAGAAAGAAGTGCAAGCTCTCAGCAAAAGAAGATTATTTCTTCAAGGTAAAGAATGATTCTTGAACAAAGAGATGAAATCATCTCATTAAAACAGAAGAATTATCTTCTTAAAAGATCATAGATCTATAAAAGACCAAGGCCTTTTATAAAAAGAGATCAAAAGATCTTATCATAAAAACAAAAGAAGTATTTACTTCATTCACAGATCATTGATCTATAAAGGCAAAGCTTTTCAAAAATAAGAACTGTTGTTCTTGAATCTTGAGACAAAGTCTCTTTTAAAAGAAAATAAATTTGTTCACAGATCATAAATTTGATCAAATGCGTTTTGTGCCATTGAAAAGTTCCTTGCACTCTTGAACTGCGCTTCTGCGCTCCTTGGACTGGCGCTCAGCGCTAAAACGTGCCACGCGTCAATCACGTATGCAACTTGCGCTTTGCGCTTCTGAAACAGCGCACTGCGCTCATGGGCTGGCGCTCAGCGCCAAGCGCGCCACGTGGCACTCACTTATGCGCCACTAAACTAGCGCAACGCGCTCATAAATTGAAAGCGCAATGCGCTCATAAACTGGCGCAATGCGCCCATCATCTGGCGCTTAGCGCCAAGTACGACACGTGTCCCTTTCGTGTGCGCTACTTGGCAGAAGCGCAATGCGCTCTTTAATTGGCGCAAAGCGCCTAGCGCGCCGCGTGGCGTGCTGTCAGAATAAACATTGTTCTGATGAATGCTATGCATTTAATACAAGACAAAAAATGTTAGAATCTAATACTCAGCATTATTAAGAAGGGCCAAGCCTAAATAAAGGCTCAACGGCCCAGAACAATAAAATTTTAAACATTTTAATCATATTGGACTTAGCCCAATATTGGCCATAAGTCCTCAACTTATATTGAACTGAGCCCATCTGCTCACGAATATTTAACAGATCTTAATCCCAAACTGGACTACAGATCCTTCGACCAAATCACACTGGTTCAAGGGTACATCTCTTTACTCTTTTGATATCTGTCGTTGTAATCCTTCAACGTCTTCAGAGAGGTGACGGGTCCCGACAACCACACATTTCACGGACTATGATGTCCTTAAACTTCATAGAATACGATGTCTTTAAACTACGGACTGTGGGGTCCTTAAACTCATGGACTACGATGTCCTTAAACTTCATAGACTACGATGTCTTTATACTACGGACTGTGGGGTCCCTGTAAACCCACGGACTACGATGTCCTTAACCTCGGACTGTGGGGTCCCTGTAAACCCACGAACTACGATGTCCTTAACCTGGACCGCAATGTCCTTAAACTAATCGACCGCAATGTCCCTAAACTAAACAACAGAACCCAATTCCCTCTTGCTGGATCTAAACGATCCCGTTAAGTTGATCTTAGTCTAAAAATTAGACTAACGTGTCCTTAACATACGTTTAAGTCGATCTTAGTCTCAAATGAGGCTAACGTATTCTTAAACCCAACCCCCAAACCCAAATCTAAGAAGATACGGATTTGGACTAATCCACGCCCTACGGGCAACAACATAAATTAGTCTCCGTATACAATCCACGGGCAACCAAAAACAAAACAAACACACACGACACGAAGTGACCATCTGGAGAAGGAGAAAGTTGTTACCACGATACGGTAGCGTAATTAACTGCAGGGGCTTGCGCCTACAGGGAAGAGCGTCCCCACAATCAAAAACCCCTCAAACGAGGGGGAATCTGACGAAGTATGCTACATCAGCCGCATCCGTTTAAACCTTCAATACATGGTGCCATAAATCAACTTGGCATCTTCGGAGAGGTGGACGGATAGCACCAATTAGCATCTGCCCCGAAATTCAGGCAAGACGTTCACCGCGTCTTCCCGCGTTTTCGGCGGGGAACATGCCTCTTGGTGAGGGCTTTGATCCCTGGTTTGTTGGGGTAGAGAGATACCAGTCAGGGATAACCGAGTAAGGGCGGGCTCGGTTGCCTCTTGCGAGGGCTTTGATCCTTAAGGACGGGCCGAGCAGGGTTACTGCCCGGTGCCTCTTGGCGAGGGCTTTGACCCCTGGTTTGGTAGGGAGCTACCAGCCAGGGATAACCGTACAAGGGCGGGTCCGGTTGCCTCCGTGAGAACTTTGATCCCTGGTTTGTTGGGGTAGGGAGCTACCAGCTAGGGATAACCGAACAAGGGCGGGTTCGGTTGCCTCTTGCGAGGGCTTTTCATCCTTAGCGCGGGAGGGGCCGTAAGTGGCCTACTAAGGATGGCCGAGCAGGGTTACTACCCGGTGCCTCTTGGTGAGGACTTTTTGTCCTTAAGGATGGCCGAACAGGGTTGTTGTCCGGTGCCTCTTAGCGAGGGCGTTGATCCCTGGCGTTGTGGGGTAGGAAGCTACCGGCCAGGGATAGCTGAGCAGGATAGCCACTCAGCTGCCTCTTGGTGAGGGCTTTGATCCCTGGCGTTGTGAGGTAGGGGAGCTACCGGCCAGGGATAGCCGAGCAGGGTAGCCGCTCGGCTGCCTCTTGGTGAGGGCTTTGATCCCTGGCGTTGTGAGGTAGGGGAGCTACCGGCCAGGGATAGCCGAGTAGGGTAGCCGCTCGGCTGCCACTTGGTGAGAGCTTTGATCCCTGGCATTGTAACGTAGAGAAACTACCAGTCAGGGATAGCCGAGCAGGGTAGCTGCAGAGCTGCCTCTTCGTGAGGTCTTTGATCACTGACATCGTGAGGTAGGGTAGCCGCTCGGCTGCCACTTGGTGAGAGCTTTGATCTCTGGCATTGTAAGGTAGAGAAACTACCAGTCAGGGATAGCCGAGCAGGGTAGCCGCAGAGCTGCCTCTTCGTGAGGTCTTTGATCACTGACGTTGTGAGGTAGGGGAGCTACCGGCTAGGGATAGCCGAGCAGGGTAACCGCTCGGCTGCCTCTTGGTGAGGGCTTTTGATCCCTGGCGTTATGAGGTAGGGGAGCTACCATCCAACGATATCCGAGCAGGGTAGCTGCAGGGCTGCCTCATGGTGAGGGCTTTGATCCCTGGCGTTGTGGGGTAGAGAAACTACCGGCCAGGGATAGCCGAGCAGGGTAGCTGCAGGGCTGCCTCTTCGTGAGGGCTTTGATCCCTGGCATTGCGGGGTAGGGAAGCTACCAGCCAGGGATAGTCGAGCAGGGTAGCTGTTAGGCTGCCTCTTCATGAGGGCTTCGACCCTTGGCGCTGGAGGGGCCGTGGGAGGCCCGCCAAGGATGAACCAGGCAGTGAGGCTGCTCGGTTGCCTCTTAGTGAGGGCTTAGATCCCTGGCGTTGTGGGGTAGGCGAGATACCGGCCAAGGATAGCCAAGCAGGGAGCTGCAGGGATACCTCTTCATGAGGGCTTTGATCCCTGGCGTTGTAGGGTAGGGAAGCTACCAGCCAGGGATAGCCGAGCAGGGTAGCTGCCGGGCTGCTTCTTCATGAGGGCTTCGACCCTTGGCGCTGGAGGGGCCGTGGGAGGCCCGCCAAGGATGAACCAAGCAGTGAGTCTTCTTGGTCGCCTCTTAGTGAGGGCTTAGATCCCTGGAGTTATGGGGTAGGTGAGCTACCAGCCAGGGATAGCCGAGCAGGGTAGCTGCTGGGCTGCCTCTTCGTGAGGGCTTCGACCCTTGGCGCTGGAGGGGCCATGGGAAGCCCGCCAAGGATGAACCAAGCAGTGAGGTTGCTCGGTCGCCTCTTAGTGAGGGCTTAGGTCCCTGGCGTTGTGGGGTAAGCGAGCTACCGGCTAAGGATAGCCGAGCGGGGTAGCTGCTGGGCTGCCTCTTCGTGAGGGCTTCGACCCTTGGCGCTGGAGGAGCCGTGGGAGGCCCGCCAAGGATGATCCAAGCAGTGAGGCTGCTCGGTCCCCTCTTAGTGAGGGCATAGATCCCTAGCGTTGTGGGGTAGGTGGGCTACCGGCTAAGGATAGCCGAGCAGGGTAGCTGCTAGGCTGCCTCTTCGTGAGGGCTTCGACCCTTGGCGCTGGAGGGGCCGTGGGAGGCCCGCCAAGGATGAACCAAGCAGTGAGGCTGCTCGGTCGCCTCTTAGTGAGGGCTTAGATCCCTGGCGTTGTGGAGTAGACGAGCTACCGGCCAGGGATAGCCGAGCAAGGTAGCTGCTGGGCTGCCTCTTCATGAGGGCTTCGACCCTTGGCGCTGGAGGGGCCGTAGGAGACTCGCCAAGGATGAACTTAGCAGTGAGGCTGCTCGGTCGCCTCTTGGTGAGGGCTTCAGGAAGATGGCTAGTCACGATTGACATGCGCCACGAACGCGCGGAGGAGGCGAAGCGCCAGAGCCACGTCGTTTCGATTTCACATCGAGCGGCGTGATGTTTGCCGCGTGGCGGCACAGTTGAGGGCGACCGTTGAACTCCGGGGGCGTTGTAGGCTATAAAATGGAGGGATTGTTGATGACTCCTTTCCCCACATCCAAAACTTAAGAATGGAGGACTTCCCTTTCACCGTCGAAGATATCATAAACTTCAAGAATGTCTACCTCTACGACCCGTATTGCACTGAGGACACGGTGCAGTTGGTAATAGGCAGGATCGAAGACCACTTTGGTCGATTGCTCCCCTGGCGGTCCTCCCTCCTTCAGCTGTTGATATACTCCATCTGGAGGGCGTCGCCGGGGCTTTACAACCCCTTATCCGAAATGCTATTCGACGAGGCCATAGGCAAGCTAAGGTCTCTGAGGCACTTCGGCATGATCTCTGCGAGTTGGCTATACCGCTGGGAAGCGCTCGTCCGTGAGTGCTACCGATTGAGGCGCGATGCCGACACTTGCGGGAGGGATCAAAGGCAGAGGCTGGATGCTGCGAGGGTTCAGCTGACGGAAATATCGTCAGAGTACCATGAGCAGTGCTCTCTGCACCCTGTTCCCCCGCTATTGTAATTTTCTATGTACGGCTGAGGAGCCTATAGTACCTCTTTAATGAATAAAATTCTTTTTCTTTTCTACAATGCTCTATTGATCCCTTTATTATATAAACAAAAGATCTCAAGAAAGATGTACATTACTCTGAAAAGAAAATACATGCTAGTAGATGTTCTTATTCGTGCAGCTCGAGCCCCCCGGATGTCTATTAGTATCTATGCCCGGCATAGGGTACCGAGCTTCGTAGGTACCAGGCGTATCCTCTGCTGACATTACCATGATCTGGCTGATGGTCAGCTCGGCGGGAGGGGGACGTTGCTCCTGCTCGCAGTCAGCTTGCCGCTTGTCCCTCGAGTACGCTGCGAGGTGCCCCTAACGGATGAGCTCTTCAATATAGTCTCAGAGTTGTTTGCAGCTCTCTGTTGAGTAGCCCAGCAACCTATGAAAGCCGCAGTAGGGGCCCCGGGTTCGCTTTGAGGCCATTCGCGGGACCGAGGGAAGCTTTAAGAACCCCTCACCCTTGGCCTCCTCTAGTAGCACCGCCTGGGAGACGTTGAGCGGGGTGTACTCCTAGAACTTTAGGAGATAAGGATTTTGCCACTCAGGCCCTTTTCTCTCTTCTCTTGCCCTCTTCTTTTGGTCGGTTTGCTCTGCCCGGGGGAGATTTGCATTTACCTCGGATTCGAGCTGGACCTCGTGCTCGGTCCAGGCCTTTACCTCGGCCATGGTCTTAGGTTGCGCTAATGCAAAGGAGTGCAACCACTCCTTCTGCGTAAGACCAGACCTCAGAGCCGTGATGACCGTCTCGTCCCGGTACTCTGGGACCTTGAGAAGGGCGTTGTAGAAGCGGGTGATGTATGCTGTAACACCCTAGTTCATTTATACCAGTTCTATTTCAAATATTTCTTTATTTATGGTGTTTTCCTGATTTACTGCATTTTGGGTGCGAATAGTGTATTTGACATCTGTATTTGCATCCGACCCGACCCGCTTGCTGGAAATCCGTTTTGATTCCTGTTTATGATTTATCCCGGCTTATTATGTGAATCCGTGCACTTTCATTTTTTTCATATACTGCATACTGGCATTTATCTGGCATCTGCATTTTTAATATAACATTTAAAGTCACATAAAATATTTTAAAAATACATTGCATGGCCTGCATGATACCCCTAACCCCATGGTAGTATCCGCGCATCTTGTTCTCGTCCCGTTCAGTGAAACGGACTTGTTTGGATGACTACGTCCACGTGTGTGTATCCGTTCGTAGGGGTATGCATTTTTTTCGTTACCCGGATATCCAACTTTAATTTTGGTCGACATGTATATTTTTCGTATTTTAAAACTGAATTTTAGACCCGACCCGGGCATGTTTTGGACTATATTTGTATTTACCAGAATATCAAGTTTTATTTATATAATATTAATTTTATAAACTGATACAAATTAAAATTTAGTTAGCTAATAAAAGATTTTTTTAAATTTAAATCTAAACTAATTTCCTAACAAACTAACAACCCCTTTCTCTCTCTCTCCTCTGCATATATATATTTATATATATTTTATTTATTTATTTTTTCTTTCCTTATTTAATACACAGCCTCTTCTTCTTACTTCTTCTTCTTTCTTCTTTTTTTTCTTGATCTTGTTTCTTGATTCCGGTGATCACCGCTGGAGCTGTGCTCGTCGCTGACGATCCGAGTGATCCAGTGAATGTACCTTGCCTGTGTGATCACCCTCTTGCCTTGCCTGGACCCGTCCAGCGTGCCGAGTGTGCGTTGCGACGATTTACCAACGTCGGACGTGCCGTGCGTATCCGTCGCGTGATTCGATCGAGGCAAGTTTATCTTGCTACATGCTATGATATATACTACATCCATATTAATAATAATATTTCATGTTTAGTGTATTGTACATCGCCTGTTATCATTTTACTGTTTTACAACGTTCGTTTGCATCCGTATAATTTATTTCGTATCTAGTGCATGCAAATTTATCTTGTTACATGCTAGACTACAATATATTGCACCCATTTGAATAATAACATCACATAATGTTTAGTTATGCATCCGACATTACCATTTTATAGTTTTACTGTCTTCGGACATCTGTATGCATCCATATCAATATTTACATATCTAGTCGCATGCTAATTCATCTTGCTACATGCTATGTATCTTATTTTGCATCCATATGAATAAAAATTTCACATGTTGATTGCACGATACATCCATATTAAAGTTTTACCGTTTTCGGATACCCGTTTGTATCCTGATTGTTAGGGAAAGTGTGTTTTTGTAGTTTAACCGCAATCAGAACGGTGTCGCGCGTAGCTAGACCGAGGTGAGTACGGGTCGTCCTCTGGAAAACGTGGAACCTTTTATTTTTACTTTAGATGTGTTGAGAAAGAGAGGAGGAATAAAGAATTTTGTGAAAAGTTTCTAGATCTACTTTAATGTAAAATATATATCTAGATTATTTTAGAGATTTAAATAATATAATAATAGGGCTTGTAGGGTTCGTTAGGATTTAGTAGTTATGGAAGATTAATTAAAAGTTACCCTTTTTATCCATTAATAGATTTAGAACTAGAACGACGGTGATGCGTGTAGATTAGGGTTTCTGGAGGGAAAAGGAATCCCACTCGTAACCCTTATCTCGACACGGAACTCCGTTCATATCTAGCCTTTACCAAAACAATCATTAATCTAATCTCTAATCGCGGTCGGAACTAGCAAAGAATTGCTAGCGCGCCCGATTAGGATGTTAATGATTCTTTTGATAAAGTTCCTAAACTTTATAGGACTTAAAAAGGGTTTAATTATTTTCATCGTCCATTAGCCTACCCTAATCCTACGAACCCTAACAAGCGGAGAATTACTCGCGCATGTTGGGAGAAGAAGATGAAAAGAAAGAGAGGGAAAACATAATGCAAAGAAAAACAATTAAATAAAACTAAATACGTTTATTAATCAACTCCTTCAAACTACACTTTTTATTCCATAGAAAATGATTACAAAACTTGATTTGCTTCTCGATCTTTCCTAAGGAGGTAGTCGAACAGTCGATGATCAGCCTGGATGCGTGAGCGTCGGGAGCTTCGTGATCTCTTCGGCTTGATAGCTTTTTTCAAGAGGCCCTCGGTGCCTTTATATAGTGCAAACCCAGAATATTATTGTTGAAAAGTTGGTAAAATTTATCAACCATCAATCTCCCAAAATCTTGCCTTCTAACCTCTTCAAACTGCGGCGGATCCGCGGCAAATGGGGGCTAAGGCCGCGGATCCGCGGTCCTTTAATCTCTATCGTTGATAATTTTTCTGGGGCTCTCTGATGGTGACATTTGTCAATCCTAGGCATCTTCAGAATCTGAAAATATTTTCTCGGTTGCTTCCAGACTTGGTCTCCAAGTTTGCTTCTTAATTTGGCAAGTTTTCTTCAACAAATTGATTTGTTTGTTAAATCCTTCATAACAACTTGGAAATATTCTGCACAACAACTCAAATAAGATTTTAGTAGACTTTGTTCTATTAGGATTAGACCAATAATATTATTTGCATACATTTTCCTACCAAATGATAATTAAAATATATTAACACATGGAAAATAATGTTTTTACACATAAACCCTCATATGTATAATATATTATAATATAGTCCTTTTTTAATATAAAAATGGTAGGAAAATGTACTACAAATGTGCAGTTTTATCGACTGAACATATCCATATCATTTAAAATATATATCGTCGTAATATTTATTATTATTATCTTTAATTAGTTTATAATCTGCATTTTATAATGTTATACAAAATATAGTTTGAAAATATTATAGTTTACACATGAAACGTCGTAGCAAAGTAGATACGACAAATCTGAAATTTACTGTACACCTTACCTTATAAAATTCATTATAAATCATAGAAAAATCATTAGCATACGTTCTTTAGTTTGTTACGAAGCTAACTCATAATACTATAACTCTATGAAATATTTACTTGCAAAATAAATTTTTTAAATAACGTAAAATGCAAATGAAAATATCTCTAAACTGCTGTTCAGGAAAATTCCAGCAGCAAATTTTCAACTTCGAATGTTCATATATTTTTGTAGGAACAACTTGAGATACTTTAACTTATAAAAATGAAAACCTTATTGAATTATATTTGTTTTGGTATAAGACACGTCCCTTTTGGAGAACGTTTATTATTTTTAAGCTATTTTACAAATCAGGGTAACGCTGAATTTCTGAACGGAACTTTCTTGTGCATGGTTAATCAATACCACTTTTATAGTTATTAATCGGTTTGAATATGTTATCCATGTTAATATTATTATATCAATATCTATTTAATAAATAATAGTGCTTGTGTTTTAATATTCAGCAAATTTTACCGATTTACAGTTTTATAGTATCCGTCTGTATCCGTACGGTTTATTACATATCTAGTTGCACGCCGAGACCATATTATTTCATGTTACTGTTGTATTAGTGCACCATGCTTGATAATTGTGCATCCTACTTAGTCATGATGTGACCACTGATCGATATTTGTGCATCCATACTTTTATTATACATCCGTACTTTTACCTTGATTCAATACTTTCTACAGTTTGATTATGAGCACCCGTTTGACACTTGTGCACTACTTGACATGACCTGATACACCACTACTTGACATAACTTGATACTTGTACACTACTTGACATGATCTGATATATTACTACTTGACTTGTTACCTGATCCCGTTTCTAATGCCGACAATCCCGACATGTTGTCCCGATGGACATATCATGTTGTCTATTTTAGACAAACTTATTCCTGCTTGATTCCTGTGTTGGCATTAGTCTCAGATTTATCAATACCTGACTTAAACACATAACTTGGGGGTATGGGAAAATCAATGATGAAACCTGACTTGTAACTCGACAGTTTGATGCCTTTACTGATCAGTCTTACGGGCTAGGCCAGCCCCGGAATGATGCTGCTGACATCATTCGTCTTTACATACTACCTTTTACTGCCTAGCGGCTCGTCTCGGATTCAGCCCGAGAGTCTTGACCGTGGTCCCGGGCATGCACGGGATACTATTGAGGTACATCGACGATTCATTAAATTGATTTTAAAGACTTAAGAGTAGTTAACCCAGTAGTTTAGTTCAGATTACTCACCGCACGTCACATGTGCTTATACCCTTCACTGTTTCTTATTCGTGTTACTGTTCATACTCATGCCTGCATGTCTTGCTACCTCCTGATTATGTTATTGTTGATATTATGACGCTCTAGCGTCTGGGTTTTGCATGGCCCAGATCCTCTACCCTTATCACAGGCTGATCAGGAGTACTTCCGCCGTTAGGCTGAGCAGTGATGATCCAGTTAGTATCCAGTTTAGTTATGTTTTACTTTCCAGATGTTTTTGCTCTTTGGATTTATTGCTTCCGCATATTATTTCTTGACTCGTTTATTCTGGCTCATGGACATGTACTAGATAGTTTATTTTATTTTCCTGTTCTTGATATCTCTAGACAGCCGTAATGTGACTGTGGAGGGATGTTTCCTATACACAGGTAGCATGGTTGGCTCTGTCACGTGCTTATCTTAGCGCACTCTGGGTAGCGAGGCGTGACATATGCTTTGAACGTCTCCTTGTCCCCGCTCTTGATCGTGAAGAGACGGTCGACTGTGCGCTTCTGCCGCCTGTTCCTGACGAAGTGGCCGAGGAATTGTGTGGCCAGCTCGTCGAAGGTTGAGATCGAGCACGGCTCGAGTCCTCGGAACCAGTCTCTCCCAGAGCGGATGAGAGTGGCCGGGAAAGCTCGGCACTGGGCTGCATCGGAGTGGTCTTGGAAGCTCATTCCCACGGTGAATGCATCCAAGTGGTCCTTCGGGTCAGATTTGTTGTCAAAGAGGGTGACCTTTGGGGGCTTGTTGCGGGAGGAGACATGGACGGCAAGCAGCTCCTCGGTGAACGGTTTTGTGAGCGAGTCGGCGGCATACTTAGCCCCGTCGCTCGAATGGTGACCTTCCCGATGCAGACTCTCGATCTTCTTCTTGAGGGCGTCGAGTCGGCCATGGTACCCCGACGACTCGGCGCATTCTGATCCCAGGCCTCTGCTGTTAGAGGCCTGCGTCTGGCCGCGGCTCCGGTTCCTCTCAATGAGCTTCCTTAAATCCCCCGGCAAGATAGTCTTCGAGCCGCCGTGGTGAGTCTCGTTCACGCGACCCCGTCGAGGGAGGGGATGTCGGTCAGGCCTGGTAACAGGCGAGCTGACAGACATCTCCTCGAGAGGGACAGGTGCGTGGAGGATCTCGAGATGAGGCGCTCTGAAGACGGACCTCGGCATTGAACTGTAAGGTGCCCAACGGGCCTCAGAACGTATTGGCCCGGGAGATCTGCGGCCGTGAGAGGTAGCGACGCGGTGGTCGGTAGTGCCGACGCGGACGAAGTCTTCTCTCCGCCTGTAGGGGTCCTGGTCCCGAGACGGGGGAGCGGCGACTTGGCGATCTTGCCCTGCCGTTTGGACGTGGACGAGTGCTTCCACGATGGACACGAGTCGGTCTATCCGGCCGGCGTGGGCATTGATGGCATTCGGCGGAGGAGCTTCGTCCGTGCCTCCGTTGAGGGGGAGGCGGCGGCTGGCGCTTGGATCTTCATGATGATCGCTCACCATTTGATTGAGATCGGAAAGTGAACTTTTGTTTTTGTGGAATCAACGTTTCCCATAGACGGCGCCGGCTGACGGTGGCATGAGTCTCCTTCAGATGTTACCTTCCGTTGATCTGCTGATGGCGGCGACGGGTGGCTGAGATTGGATTTGGAGGTTGTCGCTCCTGAAGCGTGTGGATCTCAATAGGTTTGAGGTTGTGGTTGCCGAGTAACCTGCAAGGAAGTCCCGGGGTGGTTGTACCACCGAGGACCCTCCGACGGTCAAATTAAACTAGAGATTCGAGCAGAGTAACGGCTTAGTGGAGTAAAAAATGGCTTACTTGAACCGTCTGAAGAAGGGGTTTATATAGCGGTGGCAGCAGGCGAGGCAGGCGTGAGAATCACGCTGGCCGTTATGCTCCCGACGTCACGCCCGCGTGATGAGCGGGACCTCCCATTAATGGCGAGACAGGCTCGTTAATGGGGGATCGTGGTGGTGTGGAATGTGGGATGTGGCCGGCAGAGATCTCGCGCATGGCAAGATTCGCAGGATGGCGGTTACGCCTGCAAGCGGTGTTGTTGGTCTGTCGATGAAACCGAGGAAGATGACCTCGGCTGGAGAGCTCGCGGAGGAGCGGGAAAGCCGAGATATCTTGGTTCTGCTCGAGGCCGGAGGCGAGCTGAGAGGGCCGAGGAAACTCGGGCCTGTGATAGCTCGGAGACGAGCTGTGGGGCCGAGGAGGCCAATTCTGCTGGGGGCTCGGAGGTGAGCCAGCGTTTGTGTAACGTTTCTGAAATCGTTATGCAAATTTTTCCGTTTTAGGGTAAAATAGTCGATATTTTCCGTTTTAACCCGATAGTGATCAAACTTCTGTATAGACTTGTTTGCAACTAGTTTTGCTAGAATGAAGCTAGTTTGCAGGTTTTGTGGGTCAGTTGGAAGTTTTGGTCCACTTTGAAATTTTCCCTAATTAAAGTATTATTTTAAGTTGTTAATTATGCACTTAATTAGTGGTAATTACAATTTTGGCTTGGGTTAATTACTTCTAATGTGAATCTATGCTAATCTAATCACTAGATTTTTAGTTAATCCATATTTGTGATTTAAAATTGAATTTTTTTAAAAGAAAATAAAAGGTAGCAAAAGATATTTTAGTGCATTAATGAGCATTTATTGCATTTTATCTAGATTTTTTTCCACACTTTCACAAAACCCCCCTCTTCTTCCCATTTTGGTCGAACCGTAGCCAAGTCTGCCCTCTCTTGGTTCTTGCCCATTTCCATCTTCTTCTTGCTCAAATAAAACATCAAAAATCATCAAATATTCACACAAATTCAAATACAAATCCATACCCCTTAATCTTTAGCCTAAACTAGCTTAGTTCTTCATTAAAGTTAGCATTTTGGGAGGTTATTTTGGAAATCAATTTGCAAATTTGAGATCTAGTTTGTGAGGTATAAACCCTAACCCTAATCGTTATTTGTTGTGTTTAATTATTAAGCTTGCTTATTTAGATGTTTATTATAGCTTCAAGTTCATGTTTAGTTCATTCATGAAAAGGTTTATGAAATCAAGTTAGGCTTTTGATGTGTTTGGGTGGTTAAGCAAGATGTGTAGACTTGGAAAAGTTAAGCAAATTGTGAGAATGATATTTGTTGTTTTTCCTAATTGTCTTTTAAGCTTAATCGCAAACTAAGTTTTAACAAAGCATTTTTGGGTGAGACTAAAATTATGAAAATGGTTTGGATCAATAAGTTAAACTACTTTGTATTGTTGGAAATTGCTAGAAGTGTTAAATTTCTAGACTTGTGTTAAATTGCGGTAAAAGTTGCTTACTAGTTTTCCGGTAAAAAATTAAACGTGGGTTTTAATTGTCGTAGAGATGATGTATATATTTTATCTACAATAATTATTGTGATGTGAATGAGTATTGGTGCGATTGGATTTTTGACGTGGCAGTTTTCATATATAGCGACCCTGGTGAGGGTTTTGGCTATGTTTTCTGGTATTGGGATTTTCTTGGTTTTGCGACTGGATATTGTATTTGGTCGTTGGACGTTTGTACGTCAACGATGAGGGTTGTTTGGTTGTTTTGCATGAGTAGGCTATAGGTTCTAACCTATGAGCGCACCGCGTGCCATTTTTGGATTTCGGAATTTGATGTTAATAGCATTGCGATTTCATATTGATTGTAGGTACCTTCACGTAGATTTCGAGACGACGAAGTGCATCGACTATGGCTAAGCGAGGAGTTTAGTAAGTGAGTAGATTTATATCTAAGGGGGAAGTCGGGTGGATGGCGTATAGCACCCCCGCAAATATTGATATGGAATATCGTTTGATTATGTTATCCTGATAAATGATATGCGACGGACATGATTGTAGGATTTACAAACTATAATATGATAGAAGTTGATACTAATGGACATATTGACATATGAGAATATGGTATGATAAGTGAATCATGATGGCTACAAATTGAAATAGAACAAGTGTGACGTTTATATAATGTGATTGCGAGGTATTAATGTGATGAACGAGTATACGATGTGATATGATGACTTAGTGTGATATGTCGTTATATGGATTTTGAGTCGATATGAGATTATTGATACCTTTATAGTTCCCCTGATACGAGATTGATATGAATGTGATCTGAGAGATAGGTATATATATATGGATAATGTTTTGCATATTGAGTGATATGCCGTACGAGACTTAGATCCGTACCCCGATGTTATATAGGTTGATAGAATCCTTATTTGTTTAATGCCGCAGTACGTTAGATTACCGTACGCGATGAGTTTTACTTGTTGATTTATCCATACCCTTATTTAGAGGATGCTGTACAATGGATTGTACCGTACGTGATGTTGTGAGGCTGGAGCCCGATTGATAGATTCACCGACTCGGATATATATTGTAGACACGTATAACTTATAGCATTTAGTTCACGAGGTACTTTATGCCGCATTCATGTTATTCTCATTACATTACATATACCTGTGCTAGTACACCTACACCATTATCGATGATGCGTATGTTGCACATACACAGATTTGCCGGTTCACACACCTTCATCATCGATAATTGCCATGTCACTACACAGTAGAATTTCTACATCATGCTATGATATATTTGCTATGTTCATATTATTGTTCCACGTTGCATGAGATATACGGACATGCTTGCATCCTGTTATATGTTGCATACATACTGACATGTACACCTACATATTTGGTTACAGCTACATGTACTTCATGCATACATACTGACATGTATACTCACATATCTTACTATAGGTGCGTATACCCCTAAGTGGTACTGTATTGACATGTGATATTGAGACATTGGTTATTGTGCTATTGCACTTATGAAATGTATCATACATACTTGCTTACATGTGGATACTTATATCTTACTATAGTTACATGTAAACCTCATATGATGCTGCACTTAATTTCGGAGGATTTGGGAACCGCATGATGTATTTTAAAAGCTGGGTTCATTTTAAAGAGTGGTTTTCCCTTTATATGCTCATATTGTTGTTTTATGTTGCATATATCAGTTTTCATGGATTTACGCATTGAGATATGGATTTCATGTGATTTATGGATTTGAGAAACGTGGGGGTGTTTCAAGAAACTATTTATTATTTGAAAACCCGGTTTCTCTTGATATAATATTTCAGTGCGTCCACCATGAGATTTCTCGGTTCTGAGATTTGTGATATATACCCGATGCGAGGAGTGTAGTGGGCCGTGTGCGGGTACATGGTGGAGCCCGGTACAGTTCCCCTCGGCAAGAAGTTCGCAGATGATAGGTGATGAGCCTGAAAGGCTGGGTAAGTACCTACCGGTGATAGTATTTGGACTCGGCGGTTATCGTGGGGATACCGACCGGAGTGATGTATAGACATGACATCAGGGCCAGTCGTGGGGATGGTGCCTGAGTTATGAGGATTTACGTGTCGATGCTAGACACGGGTTTCATGATGTTTAGAGTGTCGAGATTAGACACTCAGGTTTCCATGATTTTGTTGTGTCGCGAGGGACACACGTTGTTTTATATCATCATATTTACCTGCATATGTTTTTATGATATTTACATGCAGGAGTTGTTGTGCTAGTGGTTGACACGTGGACGAGATCCACTGCATACATGCATTGATTTTATTGTTGGACGAGATCTACCTACATACATGCATTGATTATATTGTTGGATGATATCCACTTGCTGATAGGCATTATTTATGTTGTTAGCACATATGCAGATACAGGCACCCTAGATATCACAGTATTACCTTTATGATATAGTTGACTTAGGAATCGTTGTTTATTTCGATTTCTAAATGATGATGTTTTTCTATTCACGAGTTGGCAACCCACCCCCGTTGTGCCACAGTTCTTGCAGGTTGACCGCATGGATCAGTTGCGGCATCGCTGGCACACGGCTGTTTTCGGGTGACTTGCTTCTGGTAGGTGGTACATGTTGGATCGTGCCCCTCTTGTATTCATTATTCATATTGTATCTAGTCACTCGATCAATTCAGAAACTAGTTATTGTACATGTTGCAGACTTAGAAGCCTTGTGGTTACGAGACTTGAGCGATGGGTTTTATTTTCGCTTTTGGGGTTGATGTCTTGCTTTACTTTTCCTTGTGTGGATCTTCGCCGTTGGGTATCGTATACTTGTTATTGAAACTTGTGGTGGTTGTTTCCGCTGTTGGACGTGATTTGCTCCTGTTTGGGGATGCTTTATTATATTCTTTGTTGTACCCGTTTTCGGGGTTAGTTTATACAAAGGAGGTGCTGCCCAAATTTTCAAAAGACAAAACAGGATTTATTGTATTTTTATTTTTTTTAAAGGTTTAGATTTCTGGGTTTCAGCTTACTTGAATTACGTTACGCCTGTAGATGTCACGTGATTTAAGTGCTGGTCGCGAGCTAATATTTTGGGTCGTGACAAGGTGAGCCAGCGTTTGCTAGTAGGACGGGCATAGGAGTGGTCTGGTCAGCCACTGTAGGTCCTTTCTTGTGAGCCCTGCGACACGTCGTCTGCCACGTGTCCTGATCTGGGAGATCACCGATATCGAGCGTCATCAATACCTCTTTGGCGCAGTCGGCTTTTTTCAAGAATTTGCTTGTCCCTACTCGAAGAGTTTGCTTAAGGATTTGCAGACAAGTATTCTTAAAGAAGCAACAAAGTCCGAAGTTTCTGTGCACAGCAAAAATCGAAAAGCACTTCAAATTTCTTATTTGAAACCAAAAAAAATTTATAGAATAACTTGTTGTGCAATTTATGAGTAGACGCTTTCTTTTTATAGATTTGAAAAAATCACAACCATTTAAAAAAATTATGACACCTAGGAAAGTAATTGCCAAGTTAGTTTTCATACAGCTTTTAGAAAATTCGAAATTCAAAATAAAATAAAATAAGAAAACAAAATTTTCGAAATTCAAAAAGGTTGAATTCAAATTTCTTCAAATCATATAAGCACACTTGGCCCATAGCCTATGCAGTCCAATTTAAACATAAGAGGATTATAACTAATATATATTATTAGCTTTTTCACGACTAAAATTAATCCATAAGCTAAAAAACTTCAACATATTAATGGTTTAATTGATGAATGATATAAATTACATAAATGATGTATCGAAGGTAGATGATGAAAATAGGTTTGATGCGAGAAGATGGAAATGGTAGGAATGAATATGAGAAGGGAATATATGAGAGCACAATCATCCAAAATTAGAGGGCCGTATGGCTGGTATCTAGTTTAATTAGATGATTTCAGGGTTGTTCTTACAATTTAAAAGTTTTGGTGGTTGTTTTTCAAAATACACTAGCTCTAAAGGTCCTATATCAAGAAAACCCAATTTCCTATCGCAAGTTGGATCCAGGAAAGGGTTGATTTCCAAGAAAACACAAAAAGCCCATAAAGAATCCAAAGCCCAACATCCACACAGAACTTTGGGCCCAATTATTTGCAGCCATAAATAGAATTCATCTCTGGTAGTGGACAGGCTAAATCCAATTGCATGGGTGTCAATTGGACAAGCATGAACACGTTGTTACGGATAGCGGAAAAAACGAGCACCAACAAAAATACCCGAAGTTAAAACGAGTATGAATGCGTCCATTAGCCCACATGTATACATCGGGCAGGTGTGCGAGTAACCCATGTTCTAGTTATCTGGTCATCCATAACCGGTCTAGAGAATAAATTATATCGTACATGCCGAAAAGAGTTATCACCATTTTAATCATACAAACTGTAAAGAAAATCAAGTTGGATGAACTTTATAAATTAAGTAGATAGATACCCCAACTTAATTGCAATTCTTGTGTCTTCTATTTGTCTTTTATGGTGGAAATATTTTTCTCAACTATGCACTTCATGTAAGCAAACAAATGAATTCTTATTGTTTTCCAAAAATGGAAGGAAGTCATTTGAAAACTACAATTAGAATTGGAAGTCCAGCCATCATAGATATGTATTGATCTCCAACACATTTTAAACACCTAACATGAGCTGCTTGCAACCAAACCACCTCGATCTTTAGCCACCATGCTAGAACTGAGTCACACCCTTGCCTAACTTAATATTTCGCAGGTCTCTGTCAATGGATCGAAACTCCACGGTTAGAATGAGAATCGAGTAATATAATTGTTTATACAACACTCATATAGTTTAAACATCATTGATATGGTTCGACAATTAGACTTTTGCGTAGGGATATAAATGTTTTTCTTAAATCTGCGGTTTAAACCTGAAGTAATGTTCAATAGTCTGTACTTTAACTTGTGTGTTCAACGAAGAAAACTATGGTTTGATTCACACATATTTCATAAAATTTTCTTAAACCGCAAGGGGCCAAAAAACTTGCAGATACAGTGCAGCTAGCAAATTCCTGATACCCAATATACTACAAAATCAATGGTTAGAATATCCCAAGAGGCTACTAGATGAAGGGGTGCTCTGCTCACTCACCCAATTCTCTTGAACAGAGACAGGTGAATTCACCTTCTCCTCAACCTCTTCACTCAACGCAACCAATCTCTTACTCTTCCCTTCACTCTTCATCAACCGATCTTCAAACAAAGGCGACAACGGCGCTTGCACGACGATGACATCGCCGTCTTTCGGAGCCCAACAGCTTATCCGGATCTGCTCCAACTCGTCCACAACCTCCATCATCGACGGCCGCATGTCCCTATGAAACGCGAGACACCGGAACGCCAGCTCAGCCACTTTATGCACCGACGCAAACGTCCAGCTCTCCTTTTGTATATTAAGAAACGGGTCGATGATCTCCTCTAGCTTCCCTTTCGCGATTCTATCGACCGCCATTGCCGCTAAATTCACCTCGCTTTGCGGCCTACCGAAATCTACGACTTTCATCGCGGTTATAATCTCCATGAGAACGACTCCGAAACTGTACACATCGCTCTTATCCGACAAATGATAGTTCTGATGATACTGCGGATCTACATACCCCGGTGTTCCCTGAGGCGCGGTCGAAATATGAGACAAATCGCTTACAATAGCTCTTGAAAGCCCAAAATCCGCAATCTTTGCATTGAACTGATGATCCAGCAGAATGTTGCTCGACTTTATATCTCTATGATAAATCGGCGGGTTAACAACATAATGAAGGTAAGCAATAGCTTTCGCTGTTTCGGTTGCAATTGCGAGCCTGATAGTCCATGGCAAGCCCGGCCCCCGCTGCCGTTGAAGATGTTGAGCCAACGTGCCATTAGGCATGAACTCGTACACCAAAATCTGTTCGCCTCTATCTATGCAACAACCCAAAAGCCTCACTAAATTCGGGTGGTTGACTGAAGAGATCATTTTGACTTCGTTCACGACTTGTTCGACGGTTTCAGGTTCTGGGTGTTTGATTTTCTTGACTGCGATGCATTCTCCATTGCTGAGATTGCCGGCGTACACTGTACCATAGGCTCCGGTGCCGAGTCGATGGGTGTCCGAGAAATTTTCGGTGGCTCGCTCGATTGTTTTGTAGGGGTAAAACGGGACGTTGAACGAGGCTTCGGAGAGCAGGCGTTTGGTGCATTTTTTCCGAGCGGTTGAAGATTTGCAGCAGGAGCGTTGGAGGAGGTAGATGATGATTCCTACGAATGCCATTATTGAACCTCCTGCTATGATCCCTGGAAATTATAGAGAAGTAATTTGTTTTCTGAGTTTTGTTGTTATTGAATCTAATTTTGTTAAGAACTAGAATTTATATGAAGGAAATTTTTTTTTAAGAAAAATTCTCACCTCCAACAAGAGGACCAATTTTAGCAGAACTCCCATGTCTGTCTGATATATAGTTTGAGGTCCCACAGGTCGCAACCGAACCAAAAAAAACATGTCAGGTTAAAATTCTAAACGAAAATTCATTAAAGATTTGGATAAATTGTCAACCCCCCACCCCACCCCCAAAAAAACCCGGGTTCTCCCGCTCTGTCAGAAACTTCCTGGCCTCATAGTGGTTGTAAAAAAATCCGGGAAAATTTTCATGCGGTATGTATATGGTTGCCTTCTATATCTAAATAGTTCATACATACTGCAGTCAACTGTTTACATTTCAGCGGCAACTGTATAGATATCGCATAATAACTAGATATAGCAGTCAACTATACAAATACCGCAGGGCAGGGTTTTTTTTTTCTGACAATTGAAAACCTTTTCAGGAGGTTTTTTGACAAGAGAGCCGAGGGGTTTTTGACAGCAGTAAGATCTGCTGGGTTTTTTTCTGACAAGTCATCCTAAAAAATTTCAATGTTACATAGACTTGAACAATACAAAATGAAGGAGATCAGTAAGAATCAACCTTAATTTACTGTTAAGCAAGAAATCTCCGATCAACCTTAATTTACTCATAGTAATCTTCTTAATTATATAGTCAAACAAGCGCTCATGTAAATGTGGATGTATCATCAAATAATCCAAAAGAGATTAAAACCACATCAAATCCAAGGAGTTAATCATAATCCGGTTAATTGTAACGGCATGGAATAACGGCAGATTGCATCTCATTATCATGAAGGCAAGGACACGCTCTCTACTTCTAAATTTCAAAGGCTCTAGACCTCAATAGTCAATGGGAAATTTTCCATATCAAATACCTATGGCCGAACAAAATTCCAATCCAACAATTATTAGAAATCGACAACTAAACCAATGCTTGTGCCACAGGGCATATAATTAATGGAGGTCAATTCAAAGATAATGACCATTTCGTCCATGACGACAAAAAACTTAACGGTTGACCAACAGAATTACGAGACTAACCTTTCCAGCACCCTCGGCCTCCGGCGAACCCGTCCCCTTCGTACCCCTCCTGGCACGCGCACCTGAACCCGAGCCTGCCCGTAACCGGGGACATGACAGGCGTGCAGGTCGCGTTGGACGAGCAGTCGCACGGGCCGTCGAGCCACCACCCGAGCTCCGCCTCCGAGAACACCAGCGCCGCCTCGGCCTCGGCCTCGGCCTCGTAAATCGCCGTCATGAACAAAGATTTACATCCCGTCGCGTTGATTTCGCCCTCCGTTAAAAAGCCGCCGCCTGTGTAGCTTACGTTGGCGTAGCAGCTGACGTTCTTGTCACGGCTGCCTACGCATTTCGATTGGCTCGATCGATTGGACAAGAGTGCCGTTGGTATGGAGCAAACCGAGGTGGAGTTGCTGCAGTCCTGCAGGAACATGCCGTTCTTTTTCGTCGGCGCGTAGTTCCGGCCGAACAAATCGGTAACGGACTGAACCGGCCGGGTGCATGACGAGGGGACGTCGATCACGATACGGTCGGAGCTCGTGTTTCGGACCGAGAATTGACCGATTGAGATTGTGGAGTTGGAGCTAGAGCAGCGTAAGGGGATTTTGCAGGATGGGGAGAAGCCGAACGGGTATTTGACGGTGGCGTTACCGCAGGTTTGGATGCAATTCGAGGCCGAAATTTCAAGCAGAGGGAGAAGGAAGAGGAGGGTAAGGATTTTGAAGTGGTTCATGATTTGGTTATAGAAGAAGAGCAGTTAAGTTGTCATCATATTGAAATTGAATTAAGTGGTGTAGAAAGAGGAGGAGCAGAGTCAGCAGAAGGGGAGTTAATGGAGAGGGGAGAGTAGGTGTTAGTTATATTTATTGTGAAAGGGAAGAACAACAACAAGAAGAAGATGGTAGTTAACCAAAAAATTCAAAGGATTGAAGGTGGGGAACGAAACCCAAGCGAGCGATCTGGAGCTTGAGCTGCTCTAATTTTTTAGATGAAAGAAAATTGATGAGAAATAAAAAAACAGAAAATAAATGAAATGAAGAAAAGTAGGAGGGGGGGGGGGAAATAAAAAAGGAAAGAAATTGACATGACGCTGCGGCGAGATTTCTGGTCAGTAGAAACGGCTGGGGCCTGGGGGTACAGCTGGTAATTGTTTTGTTTTTGACAAAATTTATTTAGGAATTTTCTACCATTGAAATTTTGAGAAGTATATTTAATTTTATTCATTGATATGGGTTTGACTTTGTTGTTTCTGTACTTATCAGCTAGGTTCTAAATTAATGAACCGTGTCCACAAATAAAATTTAACAATTATTGTAATGGATTGTATTTGAGGGTTTGTTCTTCTTGCCCACTGATTTACCTAGAAAAAGAAAATTGGAAGCCGCAAATTCTTATAGGTGCTGGTTGATTGCTTATAGTTAGGAAAACAATGTATTTATGATTACATAAAGATCCAGCTACTACAATTGCAACTTCTTTTTTTTGTTTGGTTAAGAAGTATGTCTAATTGCATATTTTACAAAGCATGTGCCTGTTTGGATATAGTTACAACACAATAACTACTTATTTAGAGTATATTTATGTTCTAACACATGCAATTGCAAAAACAATCAATTTGAACATAATTGCAAGAACATGATTTTTAACTTCATTTGACCTTAGCCCGACGGGAGAGCAAGTAATTAACTGGTTCCATCTACATAATAGATTAATAACTACCACTTGAAATCAAAACACTTGCTTGTATATGTTGGTGTAGTTGGAACCGAATGAGACTCCTACTGCACCCAACCAAACAGTTTTCACCTTTCATGCCAAAAATGAGAGATTCACCTTCCATCATTTGATACACCCAAAATTGATAAATAACCTAATTCTCCCTTGTAGCAACGACAGAATATTACAGAAACTTTTCATGAATGAACAGTCAGTCCCAGATTAAAACTCTCTACTGCAAAAGAAAATCACCATGTGTTCTTACCGGCGAGCAGCAGCAATAACAAATCCCGGGCCCATGAATGTCTATTCCATTTTTTTTTTATGAAAAGAAAATAAAGAAAATAATAAGAAAAAAACGAGACATAACAATCTTATATGATACTTCCATGGCCTGCTCTAGATTCCCAAGTATCATTTTCTTTAACAACTTGCAGACATTAAGCTCCAAAACAACAGACATCAGCCTTATCAGCAATCACAGTGCTCCTAAATAAGTGAAAAGATTTATGTCACTAAAAAAGGTGGTCCACTCCTAATAAACTGCTACACTCAAAATTTTGCATCATGGATTCCATTTTCATAGATTGAATAGTTGTAAGCACTTAACTCTTATATGAAAGGAAATGAAGCAAAAACATTAAAAATGGGCAGCAAATGCTGGAAAACTTTGCATCAACAAAAATAATTTGTGGCTGATTTAAGCTTTTGCTGCTAAAAAATAATGGAACATGGCAAACAACAAAGATGAATATTTATCTGTAAGCAACACCAAAACTTACAGAATTCAAAGAAAGTGAAGATTCCTTCAGAAACATCCTGCAGATTTCTTGCATTAGCTGTCAAACGCTCACGTTGGAGAATAAGTCAATTCATTTGTCGAATATACGAGACTCGGAACATTAGGTGTTTACAATGACTTTTATAGAGAATATAATAGACAACTACAGCGACTCCTTAATAATAATAATTATTATTATTGAGCTCTCTTTCTTTTGCACGAAAAGCACTTATCAGTTGATCATGCAAATACAATCAGATAAGAAATTTCAAACAAAGAATTATGCATAATTGAATATGCAAATACAATCAGATAAGTTTTTGATTGGCATGACTGGATATTATGTGGAACAGTGTTGTATATCTCAGTTTGCAAGATTGGAAAAAATAGAACAGATATGCATAAGAAGTTAATGACCTTAGCTTCAGAGCACGGGATTGTAATGCAAAATGATAAAGGGCATTCTTATCTGATCAACTCTTGTATTGTTACACCATATCTTAAATTAAACTGGCCTCACCTGATGACAACAAGATGCAGGTGTGAGACTAAAAGATGGAAAAATCAGGAGGAGGTCCATAAACTGTCTTCCATGAAAGAGGAATTGTCCAACCACCCGGTTCATTGCCTGAAAATCCCAAAATTTTAAAGAATATTAGCTTTAATAATTTAGTATTTATGTATGAAGTAGAATTGGGCAAAATGAAAATAAAAGTATGTAGTAGAAGCGGCCGACAGTAAGTAAAACAACAAAAAATATCCACGATATATAAACCACTCAAAGAAATACCATCATAATTACCAATTAAAATTGGGGTCAGCTTTGAAGTAAGGCTCTTGGAAAAGTTTGACCAACTTTCATGACCTGCTTACAACCTAACATCAATACAACTCTCTTAATGCTAAATTCCTAAACTAGCATTCTCTTTTCATAATTTTAATTAAATGATTCATTAGGCTAGGAGTGGTATTGACCATATCGATTGTCTCAAAATAAAATAAAATTCAATTCTAGACCTAGGAAACTACAGCCAATAGAGGGCCTTGTGATAATCCAAAACAATCAGCTGGCGTCCTTCCTTGATATGCCTAGACTAGAAAAAAAATCTAGTAAACTGAAATATGATAGATTTGCCATAGGGAATTATGTTCAACTCTTAACACAGAAAGCTTAGTCAATAACATAGCACGCTCCCATAATTACAGGGTAGAAAACACAAGCCAGTTGACACGCCGATTAATTAATATATAAAACAATTTTGATAACCTTGTTAAGTCCCCAACTCACCATGAAATTCATCGGGGCTCAGCCCCATGAGCCTGCGGGCTGCATCAGCTAGTTGAAAAGAATCAGACATGTTATCTCCTTCTGAACAATAGCATAGTAAACAAGTGACTTTCAAGCCCTTTGCCTAGAAAAAAGGATGTAGGTTAGTATAAGAAGATTGAGAAATTAAGTAATTCAGGTTGCAATCAATTATAATACCTTACAACAAGTGAACAACGCAGCAAATGGCAGGCTTGCATAATAATCATCATCGACTAATTCATCCTCAAAATCAAGCATATCTTCTTGAACAGAATTTCCTACGGCTAAATGAATCAGATGTTTCCATCGACCTTGTGAGGACTTGTATTCTTCAAGCCTTCTATACCCTAGCTCTTCACATCTTGTATCGGTTCCATTATCACTGGCACTTGAAATATAGTGTATTTGCATACAGCTGCAAGGTGGCCTAATATTAAAAAAGAGCACCTCATTTGAAGATTATTATTGGGCTAAATTCCTCTGCCTACTTTAAACTATGAGCTTTTTTCACTGAACTATATTCAAGTTTTTGTATTGCAATAAGCTCCCCTAAAGTGTTGTATTTAAGGGTATTTTAGTAAAATTGATTCACCTTAAAATCAGAGTTTATGTGAGTTTGCTGTAGTGAAAAAACTTTCTAGCATTTTAATTGTAAATTGCAAAATTTAAGGGTAATTAACTGTAATTTAGCCTTTATTATAGAGCAACTGATGCCAAGAATATATAAAGTACCTCGTATCATCAATCCTTTTCCTTCTTCCAGAATCTAAGCTAGAGAGAAAAATAACATGTTTCTTTCCAATGGAGGATATAAAAGAAGCAAAAAATTTCGCAAATTCAACCATCATTCCCTGCATCAATAATGGCTTGCTCATGTTAGTTCTTCAAGCTTAGATATACCTACCATAAGGCATCATTCAAGCTAGTTAAAGCACAAACAATGAAACCGGAGTAAGAGTTCGACTATCATTGAACGAGGTAAACACAGACATCAAAATGCAAGTAAAGGATTTTTTTTTTCAAACCAGTATGCTGACAGGGAATTTAGTCAACAGATAATCTACGAATTATTTACTATTCAGTGTTAGACCAAGGATCGCGCTCCTTGAAACCTTACCACTTTCACTTACAAACGCCTTCTTTACTCCAGCAAAGGTTTCTTATACTAGGTCTACCAAAAGAATACCATCACCTGTAACGCCAAAAAAGTCTACTAATCCACCTGTCATATCTCTTCTCGGTTAACACAAGATAACATAATCAGAGAGGAAGACCTGTTATTATTTAAGGAATTCTTTGAAGAGCACTAAGAAATTAGAGAAACAAGATATACATTACTTGTCTTTATGAGGGATAAATAGGGTTGCATCCGGATCCGGATATCAACAGGATCCGGATCCGGATCCGGATTTTGATATCCGGCCGGATACGGATACAGATACGAATATATATTTAAATATTCTTCCGGATACGGATACGGTTTTACCAAAATTATCCAGATACGGATACAGATATGTGAATTCGGATACGGATCCGGATCAGATATCCGCAGAAAAATACAAGAAAAACTCTTTAAATTAATTTTTCGTTAATAATGCCTATTTAAACCATACATTTTTACTCATTTTATATGCTATATATTTAAAAGAATATTTTGACAAATTATTTCATCATATATATATATATATTATATTTGTTAACATATTCATTTATTCATATAATATTCATTTTTATGCAAATTTGTTTATATCGAATATTTTTTAAGTTATATTAAATAAGTATTCAGTGAACCATATCGATTACATACACATTTCCTCTCCACATTTATATTTGTTTTATATTATATCTTATTTATACGAATATCTGATTCGTATCTATGTCCGTCACTTTAATATCCGTTTCGTATCAATATCCGTTTCGTATCCGCATCCGTTTTTTCTGGACAAGATATAAATATTTCTTACCGGATCATATCTGTATCTGTATCCAAAACTAGAAAGCGGATATGAATATAGTAATTACCATACCCAATCCGGATGCAGCCCTAGGGATAAAGCTTATCTGTAGAAGCCAACCTTCGAGAGACTCAAACAATAAAAAAGCCACTTTATTGTATAAGTGGTCAAGAAGAGTCATCTGCATATTACAAGCTAAGGATATAATTCTGATATTTCGTATCAACTAGCCCATCAAATAACCCTATCTTAGCTAACACCCTTGAAAATCCTTTTATTCAAGCCAATTTCAAAGAAAACAGGTGGAGACAAAGGACTCCCCCCGCCAGTTGAATCCTTTATGTATCATATTAGGTTAAATTAATCCCATTAATGATTCATAACTACAAGTAACTCAACCATGTCTCAGTCTTATCCAATCCATTTAAAGTCAAAGTGCTTGTATCTCAGAGTTCTTAGGCAGTTCAAAACTCGGGTTTCAGAAGGCATCTTTTTGGTCTCCTCTTATAGTTTAGGATGGACTCCTAGGCTGCCACCAAACCGAATATATACCTCACGTGGAACTTTATTAATAATCATCTCCAAGCATATCGACTAGCACATGTACACCGATCCAATCATTCTTAGAGGAATTATTCGCTGACTTTTACCTAGTTTGGAATGGTAACCACTTGAACATATATTATGTTCGGGTTAAGGGCGAGAAAAATGAGATGAATGAGAGCCAATCTCTCCTAATCCTTGTCGTCAAATCTTAAGCATGCAATGGTCACCGCACTCGAGTCACCTTCCAAGCCTCCGCCGGAATCGGCCTTCGATAATGGATGACCGATGAACGGCGTGCTCGCCTCGCCTCAGATTGGTCTCTATCTTGATGACAGAAACAACAATGTAATAAAAACAATATAAATCTTTTGATACTTTGTTGCCATATGATATGAGTAAACCTTTTGATATCTTTTAGGAATTAAAGCTCTATTTTATTATATTTTTACCATCAATTGTCCCGCCTATCCAATATTTGTATCTTTGAAATTAGTCAGCACACTAACCCACCTCTCCTTGTCTTCTGGTAACTCATGCCACAACCTCTCCTTATCCAACAATTATGAAGAGACATCAGCAATAAGCTTCTATGCACGAAAACAACAACACTCTTCTCTCTTGTCGGCGGTGGCTGCGATGAATATACAAAAGTAAATTCAAGTTCTTCTCTTTCACATACATTTTTCCTTTTAATTTTTCGTGTTTCTTTTTAAAACTTGTGAAGCTTTTGATGGTTTTTTAAATTTTAGGCTAAATCTTTAGTCAAGTGTACTTTATGAAGTAAATGTATCTAATGCAGTTATTAGAGTGATGTTTCAAATTAGTTCCCTTCGAGACCAATCCGAAAATACCAAAACTGACATACTTCAACCGATATTGAACCATAATTTTTCTCTTACTTACAATGCATGTTGACTTATCTTTATCATGTTTCTTTTATTTTTACCATGCAACATGGCATCATCCGGTTCATTCGGTCACATCCTGTCTGAATCAATAGAATCATTTTTTGAGAGTTCAAGATTATCAATATCGTCTCAATATATTCTCTGAATTCATGTCGTAGGAGTCATCATCATCATTGCTAATTTTCACTATTATAACCCAAACTCTTAGGTGATAATGTGTGGTTCTAGAATTATTTTGAAAGAAAAATTTTAAAAAAAAAGACTTGCGAATACTCATGTTCTTTGGTACCAAAAAGATAAAAGTATACAACCAAAATTGTTAAATTAACTTGTCCAGTTCATCAGTTCAGTATTAAACATAAAAAGGAAATCAAAAAACTTCTCACCCACTTCTCTTCTTATGTGAGCAAACTAGACAAAAAGAAAAGAAAAGAAAATACTAGAACCCCCAAATTTTGCTAGCAATTCAAAGTTTAAATTGCATGCAGAAAGTTCTATGATCTAAATTTGGCCCTTATAACTCAAATTACAGAGTTCAAAGGTGTTGCCTTAAACTGGTCATAGCATGATTGCTCTGAGGATTATATAATTGCCTCAGCCCTCTTTCTTAACTTGTGAGAGGAGAGTTTTCTTTATTTATATGATTATAGTCAGGTACAAAAATATATTGTAGTTACAATCAAATATTAACAATACAGGATAATAACAAGATGACAACTACAAGTAGTTGAGTTTGTAACTCTATCTGAATAATGATTAATGATTCATAGATCAAGATAGTGGTTTCTTGTTAGCTTGGAGAGAATCTCCAACATTCTCCCGCAAGCTAAGGGTCGAAGCACGAACCGCAAGCTTGGAACGTAGCCACGCAAAACATCGAGCAGATAAGCCTTTTGTAAAAATGTCAGCAATTTGATCCAAAGATGAAATGAAGAAAACTTGAACTTGTTTGTGTGCCACTCTTTCTCGAACGAATTCAAAATCAATTTCAATATGTTTATAGCGTCCATGAAAAATTGTATTAGCAGTGAGATAAATCGCGGCAACATGATCACGCAAAAGTATCGGTGGATGATGCAGGTGAAGGCCAAGCTCTTGAAATAGACATTGAATCCACATCAACTCCGCGGTTGCATTTGCACAACCTTTGTATTCAGACTACGTTCAAGAACGACTTTCTTGAACTCTATGACAATAAGTTGGAATCAAGAAATATGCTAAACCCACTTACCGACCGTCGATCATCTGGGTTACCGGTCCAATCGGCATCCGAAAAGACATGAAGTTGGATGTTAGATGACTTGGTAATGTGAAGCCCATAATTAATAGTATGCTTAAGATACCGTAGGATACGTTTAACCGTTGTCCAATGAATCTCAGTAGGCTTATGCATATGTTGGAAGACTTGGTTCACCGCGTATGTAATATCAAGTCGTGTGATAGTAAGATATTGAAGGGCACCAACCACACGATGATATTGAGTTGGATTTGAATATGCAGAACTATCAAAGGAAGATAGCTTTACTCCATAAGAAACATGAGTATTAATAGGTTTAGAACCATCCATTTTAGTGCTATGAAGAAAATTAAAGATATATCTGGGTTAAGTTAAAAGAACGCCTGATTGGTTGGAGATGCTTCAGTACCAAGGATGAAGGCCGGTGGCCCTAGATCTTTCATGGTAAACTCATATTCTATATCTTGAAGTAAGCTGCCAATAGAGGCTTTGGGGCTGCCTGTGAGAATAATATCATCCACATAAACAAGTAGTATCATTATGCAGTTCGGTCCATATTTGATGAAGAAAGACGTCTGCTCACGAACAATGAAAACCAAGATAAACAAGAAATGAACTTAGACGATTGTACGATACCCTCGGAGCTTGCTTGTGTCTATAGAGTGCATGACGAAGACGATAAATATTGTGAGGATGAGTTGCATCAACAAAATCTGATGGTTGTTTCATGTAAACCTCCTTATCAAGATACCCATACAAGAATGCATTTAAACATCTAGCTGGTGTAACGGCCAACCACCTGATATCGCAAGTGTAAGACTGTTCGAATGGTCATCGGTTTAACTACCAAACTGAATATCTTATCATAATCGATGCCTTCTTGTTGGTTGAATCCTTTTCCCGCAAGTCGAGCTTTATACCGATCTACCAAGCCATCAGACTTGTGTTTGATCCAAACCACCCACTTGCAACCGATGGCATGTCGAGAGGATTGAGGAACTAGAACCCAGGGTTCATTGCTAACAACCGCATTGTATCATCAGTCATGGCTTCCCTGCATCACCGGTGTCTTTGTGCCTGACTATAGCATGTTGGATCTATAATAGAAGCTTGAGCATTAAAGGCAACAAGATGCCTATTAATAATTTGAAATTTCCGAGGCTGCAGCCATCCATCTTTTGAACGTGTTACCATATGATGAGCAACCTCCATGCTACACGGTGTATCTGAATTAGTGTGAGAGAGACCTGGATTTGACGGATCTACGGCTTGTAAATGAATAGGTTCGTTGCTCAAGTGTGTCGGAGTCAGATGTACTTAACAAGGTCAAGCCAGTTTCTCCAACAATGGTAGAATTGGAAGTATTGGTGATGCCATCTGTAGTACACCAAGCAGATTCTATCCTTGATGGAGAAGATGTTGAGACCATCTAAGTGCCCACATTCGGACTCACACCAAGGATATTGGCTTGTAACCTTTGAGGAGAACCTATAATGGAAGCAACAGTACCACGAGACCCAATAGCTAATGAAGGAATATCAGTGCCGTGGTGATTCGATTCATGTACAGGTTCATTCATAAATAAAGGTAGAAGGGGTTGTGTGAGGCTGTTTGTTGAGGTATTTTGGTGTAACGAAGCTCTAGGATGATAAGGGAATGAACGCTCGTCAAATACATCTCTAGATATGTATATACAACCCGTTCGCAGATTAAAGAATGCATAACCATGCTAGCCAGAGGGATACCCAAGAAATACACACGGTATGGAGCGAAATTGGAGTGTATGAGTGTTATATGGTCTAAGACATGGGAAACACCGACATCTGAATACCTTCATGAAAGAGTAAACCGGGGTTGAATGAAATAAAGATTCCCACAGTGACTTGAATTTTAGTGATTTTGTGGGTAAACGAATGATGATATAAACAGCGAATTCAAATGTAATGTCATAAAAATGAGCAGGCGCTTTTGATTGAACTAGAAGAGAAAGATCGACATCAACAATGTGAAGATGTTTTCTCTCGGTTGTCGCATTTTGCTGAGATGCATGTGAGCAAGAAATATGTCATATGCCATGGAATTCTAATGCTGTTTTTTCATGACAAACATTCGCGAGCACAGTCAGAATTTAAAATTTTAATCTTACGATTGTAAATGTTTTCGACATTCCGACATAACTTTAAAAAAAAGGAAGAATTTCATATCGAGCAGCCATAAGATAATATTACGAGAATTGTATTTATCATCCAAAAAATGTACATAGAAACTATAACCGAAATAAGAAGTAATCGGTGCAAGACTCCATACATCAATGAATACAATATCCAAAGGAAATTTGGAGATATTTTCATATCGCTAGTAAGGCAATTGCTGAGATTTACTTAATTGTCAAGAAGTACAAATTGAAAAAATAACTTTATATTAAAATGAATTGAAACTTGATTTAAAAATTTTATTACAATGAGCATTGTCGCATGGCCTAAACGTTGATGCCATAGAGATAAGGACATGGAAAGAATGATGGAAGCTATGCAAGCTAAATATAATGGGCAAAAACAAGTATTCATTGGTGATCGGTCGGGTTTGTCAATTCATCGTACTGGTTCTTCTATTCTTACTTCTTCTAGTCGTCCATTACAACTGCAAAATATACATGTTCCATCAATCGCAAAAAATTTACTTTCAGTATCTGACATATCCCAAGATAATTCTTGCTATTTTGAGTTTCACCCTCATTACTTTTTTGCGAAGGACCTTCGAACGGGAAACATTCTACTTCAAGGACCAATTAGGAATGTGGACTTTATCACCTTTCAAATAAACTACCTTTTGGTTCTTCTCCACGGCTTACATAGCTTTCATCATTCCTTCCATGTCCTCATTTCTATGGCATCAACGTTTAAGTCATGCTGCAATGCCCATTGTAACAAAAGCTATAAATTAAAATTCAATTCATTTTAATAAAGATGTTATTTCTTCAATTTGTACATATTGTCAATTAATTGAATCTCATCAATTGCCTTACTCGCTATCAGAAAATGTTTCTAAATTTCCTTTGAATATTATATTCACTGACATATAGGGTCCACTAATTACTTCTCATTTCGGTTATCGTTATCGTTACTATGTACATTTTAGTATGACAACATGAAATTCTCACGGTAATAATCTATGACTACTAAATTCTTCCTATTTTTAAAGTATTGTTGGCATGTCGAAAACTTTTGCAATCCTAAGATTGAATTTTTTACATTCTAATGGTGACCATTCGAACAATTTTTAAGCTTGCGGACTCAGATGGTTAGCCGTTACACCAGCTAGATGTTAAAAATGCATTCTTGCACGGGTATCTTGATAAGGAAGTTTACATGAAGCAACAACAAGGTTTTGTTGATGCAACTCATTCTAAATATTTTTGTCGTTTCCGTCGCTCACTCTATGGACTCAAGCAATCTCCGAGGACATGGTACAATCGTCTAAGTTCATTTCTTGTTCATCTTGGCTTTTATTGTTCGCGAGCAGACACCTCTTCATTAAATATGAGTCAAACTACATAATGATACTACTTGTTCTCTTGCGGGAAGTCCCAAAACCCTATTGGCAGCTTACTTCAAGATCTAGGACATGAATTTGTCATGAAGGATCTTGGGCCGCTAGTCTCCTTTCTTAGTATTGAAATATCTCCAACCAACTCAAGCCTTAATTCAATTCAGATATATCTTTAATCTTCTTCACTAAAATGGATGGTTCTAAACCCATTAATATCATGAATCTTGAGGAGTGAAGCTATCTTCTCTTGATGGTTCTGCATATTCAAATCCGTCGCAATATCGTAGTGTTGTTGGTGCTCTTCAATATCCTACTAACACGCGACCTGAAATTGCATACGTGGTGAATCAAGTCTGCCAACTATGCATAAGCCTACTAAGATTCACTGGACAACGGTTAAACGAATCCTGCGGTATCTTAAGCATACTGTTAATTACGGACTTTATATTACCAAATCATCTAACATCCAAGTTCATGCCTTTTCTGATACCGATTGGGATGGTAACCCAGATGATCGACGGTCGGTAAGTGGGTTTAGCATATTTCTTAGTCCCAACTTATTGTCATGGAGTTCGAGCACGTAGTCTTGAATACAAAGGTCTTGCATATGCAAATACATAAGGTCTTGCAAATGGAACCCTGAGTATATTATGCAGTTGTAATGGATGACTATAAGAAAAATAGAAGAACCAGTACGATGAATTGACAAACTTGACCTATCACCAATGGATACTTGTTCTGGGCCATTATATTCGGATGCAGCATTAAGAACAAAAGGATTTCCAGTCATGTGATGTGTTGCGTCGGGATATCATTGAAAATCATGCACGGATGCAATGTAAGACTATGGCGGAGGATTACCTTGATAAGACTGGTTGAAGCGATTATAGCATACTAGCGCAAAATGTCCTAATTTGTAGCAAACCTGACATTTTATAGATGAGTTCGAGGTCTTGTTGTATTCTGGAGCGCTTTGAGTACGGTTGACGAGAGCCTTGATGGCCACCTCCGTTTTCAGATTGCATGGTCGACTTAAAGGCATGAACATTAAAGTCGCGTTGCGATTGCTTGCGAGCAATATTAGCCACTGGAGAAATTCCCGAGTCATTCATATTTCATAGACTCAAGATGGGCCTATTGAGTACGGAGAGCATGAAGTTCCTCGACCGATAAAGACGCACCTTCACGAGTTCATATAGATGTCGAGAAATCAACATATTCAGGGCCAAGACCGGGCAAAATGAAATGAAGGTAATCGTTAAGTTTCACAAGTCGAACAATGGACATAAGTTGATTGAAGATTCTTGGCCTCCTGAAGATAATTGATGACCATACGAGAACCTTTTTAAAGGTTTTGAAGTTGTCCATGAAAGTCATAATCGAGCTTGGCTTTGGGCAACGAATATTTGCTTGAGAGAATCCTAAAACTAGTACGGAGGTTGCAAGGCCAACCATTTGAGAAAGAGCAAAATCCGAGAGAGTATTTAAAAGCTAATTATGAGCCAATGATCCCGAGTAACTCTTTATCGCATTTATCTACATTTTATACTTCCCATTATGTATCTCTGTGTATAAATAAGTGCTACTGAACTCTGTCTGCTACATAATACAAGTCACGGGTTTTCTGAAGACTTGGAACTAGATTTAACGCAAAACAATCACGTTCACGGCAAACCGATGACAACCCACGCACATGCCCGAGTGTTGCAAAATCCCAAAGGAATCAGAAGACTTTGACTAGACCCCCTCCATGCATAGACCCATACTTAGCTACCCTGCAAATTTGGCAGGGTTTGGAGCCAACTTTGCTGCCGTCCAGAGGCAAAGCGAGTACATTTTTGCTGCCGCAGCTGCAAATCCGCCTCCAAATACAGCCAAATTTCAGAGGCAGTTTCGTCTCGGGATTGACAACATCGATCTTCCTAGGGTTTCTACATGAGGCTGTATAAAAGCAGCAGAACAACCATTTTTTAGCATTGAATAGGATCTAGAATTGGTTAGAAATTAGTTAGTCGTCTTCTGCCTTGTATTGCTGGCTTCCATAGCTCTCAACCAAGCGAGAAGTTTTAGATAGTTGCCCTAACAAATTGTAATCTTTCTTTTTGTGTAATCTTTCCTTATCAATAAAAAGTTCTTTTTATTATGTCTCCTCTCTAGTTTTTATTTATCTTTGTGATTGTACTTGCCATTAGTAAGGTGGGCTCCTTCATTGAAGGAAAACCCCAAGTGCTAAGCAACACTTGTTGATTGCTTGTAACTTAATTTCCTTGCATTTTTAATAATTGCCATTTAATTTCTTGCAATTTTCTTTATGTTTTTTCTCTTTCTTTTGTTTATTATCTTTTTATTAGCATGACTTGTGAAAAGTATCCATATTTATGATGAGGGAAGGTTAGGAATGGATGGCTTTGCCTCCCTCTAATCTCTTTCTCGATTTACCTATTTACTAATTCAAGCAATGTTAATTCTCTTCCTCTTTGATACTCCATTCTTATTCAATTCAATTGATTAGAAATGATGGCTTGCCTCCTATTTTATTGATATTAAGTTTGTTAGACTATACTTAGTAAAAAACATGATTGATATTGTTTGGATTAGAGCTAAGGGTAAGATAAGCAAATTAAGAAGATAAGCTTGATGGGTCATGACATTATGGGATAGATTGGCTTTGCCTCCTAATCTTATGGCACATGCTCTCTTGAAACCCCTATTTGCTAATGTTGAAATTAGCACTTAAGCTAGTTTGATTAGTTACAAGTTTAAAATAGAATTGATGGGTCATGCTCCGTAAGTCTTGTACTTGGATATGATGGCTCATTCTCCTCACTTAAACTTATAGATAATTAGTTAGCAATCGTGATCAAGAGGATAGGTTAGTAGGGGCAACCATACTAAACTAGCTAACCTAAATTCCTAGGTATTGTCTCTTTGTTAATTTCTCTTCTTAATTTCTAGTTTCCTTGCTTTTTCTTGTGACAAAAACCTCTTTCAAACATCCCTTTTAACTCGTCTTTAATTAACGCTTAAGAACTATCTTCTCCATGAATGACCCATACTCGCCGGCTTGCCGTATGCGCACCTTCACGAATTCGTATAGATGTCGAGAAATCTGCATATTCAGGACCAAGACTGGCTAGAACAAAATGAAGATAAGCGTCAAGTTGCATAAGTCGACCAATGGACATAAGTTGATTGGAGAGTCGTGGCCTCATGTACATATTCAATGACCGTACAAGAACCTTTTTTGAAGGTTTTGAAGTTGGCCACGCAAAGTCATAGATCGAGCTTGGCTTTGGGCAGCGAATATTTGCTCGAGAGAATCCCAAAACTTGTTTGGAGGTCGAAAGGCCAAATACTTAAGAAAAAGCAAAATCCGATAGAGTATTTAAAAGCCAACCATGAGCCAACCGATCCTGAGTAACCCAGTGATCGTAGGCCGAATTTGATATGGTATAAACATTTCCATCGGCATCGGAGAGACAAGATCCTTGGTGGACAAAGAGCGATACCAGTGACATTGTCACAATGTCACCATAGCTTGTTGGCGCATAGGAATGGTTGCACTCGAGTACGCCAAAACAAAAAGCTATTTCCATCGAGACGTGTTGTGAGGGTGGCAAGAGTGGAGGTGATTAGGTTAGAAGAAAATGAGAATGAAGTAGGAGCAGAATCCATTTATGTTTTGGAGGAGATGGGGCTTACATAGTAATGAAGTTAGAGAGAGGATCGAAATGGGCGATTGGTCTATTTATTTAGCTTTGATACCGTCTGAGAATTGCAGAATTGTCTCGACCTCTCTCTTAACTTGTGAGAGGAGAGCTTTTTTATTTATATGATTATAATCAATTACAAAGAGATCTTGAAGTTACAAAGAGATCATTTATATGATTATAATCATTATTCTTCCTTTTAAAAAAACAAAAATATGTAGTTGCTTATATACCACCTTTCGCTTTGTTGAGGGAAGGGGTTTCCATTTATACAATGTGCTTTCATTTTTTTAATATTTAATTAATACTTTGATATATTTTTTCCATAGTTTTAAGGCTTGTAATGTTGATGATAAAAATTGTTTTTAATTTGGAAATCTCATAACTCATATATGTACAAATTAGTTATTTGTAATTTGTTGATCAAATTGGATCAATATCAATTATTTGAAATTATTATGTATTTTTGTGATCTTTGATATCAAAGGTGGGTGTAATAGCTTCATCGCTCATGAACTATGCTAGTTATATATAATTCCCATTCTAGGATAATCCTTATAGTGCTTCTAATTATAGTGATTTTCTTTTTCTTTTCTTTTTTTTTTTTGGCAAATTCTAGCTCGTAGAACTTTTTATAAAGAAAATTGGATAAAGCCGGTCTACATAACTTCATTAACATTTAGAAGTGCAAAAGCAGTTTTTCCGTGAACTATATTTTTAGCTTACCAAAACTTCTACTTCACAGTGAACTATTCAAACTCAATGATATATTCTCCCTCCTGTTGTTTCTTATGGCGTCTAGTTGTCTAGCATTACTATCAAAACTTTCTAAATGTTAACTGCATCAATAGACATCAATATTAAAGGCTACTTAAAATAAAACGATTATGCCGATGAAAATGTAAAATTTTATCATATGCATTTTGACATTCATTTTCATATTGGAAAAATAATAGCAACTATATAAAAAAGAATATTGAGTTAGGGTTACCTTGAGAATTGGAGACCTTTGTTGGATAAAAGTTAGAGAGAATTGGGGACACTCGTAAGCTGCAATACATCGTTACCCAGAAAAAAAATTAATAAGTATCATTAACCAAAACCTGCTTGAACCATGCGACAATTTTGCAAAACACAAAAAAAAGGTTTCTATATTTACATCTTAAGAAAGGAATCATGGAAGCAATAAAAAATGCAGGTCGAGGTTTAGGGGCATCAAATGAAATTAAGTTACCCATGGTTCTATAATCATTTGTCAGTGATGGGATATGGAATAATGTCTATGAGTTTGTTGCAAGACTCTTTAGATAACATTTTTTAGTTTTGAGACTCTTGGCTTGGTTTAGAACGGAAACCGGATTATTTGAAGCTTTATTTCATAATATATGTAAAAAGATTTAATCACTTCCCATATCTCCATCAATTGCTCTCTTCTTACTCGACCTCTGCTGACCAAAAGAAAATTACTTTAATAATCTTCTAAATTCCTAAAGAGCTCACTTAAAATATATTAAAACATTTGAGTACTAACTAATTACCAAATCCATAAATTTGCTAATCATAATCTCACAATCTCTAGAAGATAGCTACCCGTTTTGTAGCTAGAGTAAGAAATCAATACTAGTTACTTCTATGAGATAAGAAATTAATACTGGTTATTTTCATAACCTTGAACTATTAAACATTATCACGCAATGAGAATATGTCCATCTTGTAATTTTGGTTGTTTTCTAGCTATTAAAAATAATTATTATTATTATTGTACATCATATGCTCTAGGAATTGTCCATGTTTCAATTCTTCTTTGGAACACCAAAGATTCAAGAACAAAATTGATCCATGTTTGGAAACTAACGGTTAGAGTGTTTTCGTGTATCCGATGTTTATCAAAGGACATAGGCCTAAGCAGCCTAGTGGCCTAACCCGTTATGTATTTCACAAAAAATGAGCTACAAACACGATACTCTATCACCATCCTTTCAATCAATTCTCATTCACAATTTTAATAATCAGCCCCTTCTAAGCTTCATTAGAACTACATCAGCAGATGATATGCTGCAGATGTTATATAATAAAATTAATAAATCGAGAAAAGTCACAAAACCTTCCAATGGAAGTGCAAGCTCTCCTACAGGTACCGGACCGTACGCGTCATTCCCAGCGCAAGGAAGAACTGAAGGCTCGTCCAAAAAGGCGACTCTTTTGGCTCCTGAGGACGCTATCAATAGATCGATCGCCTATTGACCCACGTTCCCAATCGATAGCGCAGGCTGCCCGATTCGATGAAAAGCTAAGAGTTAGTAAAATAAAATAAAGAAACCTCGTTGAAATTGGAATAAATGAGGATAAACCCTAAAATTAGCGCGAATGATGAGAGAGAGAATGGGGGTTTGAGGAAACGAACCAAAAGGAGAGTCGAGCAATCGTCGCTGAGATTTCTGCCTTCGTCTTCGAGAGCAATCTCCATCTCGAATTTACTCAAAGTCTCAACTGAGAAATTCGTAGAATTAGAAACTTGAGTTTTTAGCAGGAAGCAGCCAAAGCCCTATTGGGTCTATTCAGCTCCGTTTTATTCACGGGTTTTGGCAGAGTTCGATTTCTGGGCCGAATAATCGAGGTTTGTTCCGTTAAATTGAACTACTTTGCAGTTGTAAATTTAAAAAATAATTATTTTTTTTAGGAAGAGAGAATGAGAGAGCCATGAAGAGGTCTAATAATTAAAAAATTAATTATTTCTTTTGGGAGGGAAGAGTGACTCGTATTTTTTGGGTATTTTTTTGGAAGGAGAGAGATATAGATAGTTCTACATATAAACAATTGATTTTTTTGGTAGAAGAGAAAGAGATGCCAAGAATTGAGGATTTTTCTCATTTTTTTTTTCTTTTCACTTGAATTTATCATTTCATTAGTGAGAATGAAAATTTATTAATAATGAGAGTTTACGTGTAAATTTTCATTTAAAGGAGGATTTATGTGTAAATTTAAAAATAATGAGGATGTATGTGTAAATTTTCATCTGAATGCATTGTTATTTCTGTCTTTTTCTTAGATGGGTGGATGTTTTAGGAGCTGACGAATGTCGGATCTCGTCAAGATGTTACCTTCCGTACATCTGCTGCAAGCGACGATGGACGGCTTGTTCCCTCATAAAGTTTCGGGAAAGAAACCCCAATGGGGCATCACGTACTCATACGTGACCAAGGGTCACGTGCTGACACGTGATAGTTTCCTGGGGACTCTGTTAGAAGAGAATTGAATTTTAATCAACAGGAGTCATGTGCCCACACGTGATGGGCCTTTAAACCCACTGAAAAGAATTAAAAATATAATAAAACAGCAGGGAAAAACCCCAATGGGGTATCACGTGCTGACACTTAATGATTCCTTAGTTCTTTAAAACAGCAGAATTAAATTCTGGTTAAAATATTAATCAAGGGAGGTCACGTGTCAACACGTGATGGGTTCCTAAGCTCTTTAATTAATAGAATTAAATTCTATTTAAATGATCAAACAGTGAGATCACGTGCCAACACGTGATAGGCTTTTAAGCTTTCTGAACCAATAGAATTAAATTCTAATTAAGAAGGAATCAAGAACCCTAACTGGAAAATATTTCCCTAAATCTTTTCAAACAAAAAGATTGTGCTCTGTAAAGTGGAGCACCGTTGGATTAAAAATCCAATGGTGATTAAAAATCACCAATTTATAGAAAAATTATATACAAGGAAAGATTTTCTTGAAATTCACCAAGAATAACAAACAGAATATCTTTTGGATTAAAAAATCCAATGGCGAATAAAATTCACTGAGTGATCTAAAGATCATTTTGGTTACAAAATCAATTAAAAATTTTCAATGAAAGATTGACCAAACAAACTGATTTTTTTCTTTCTCCTATAAATAGGAGCCAAGAAGAGGAGAGAAGGATCTTTTGATTTTTGGAGAAAAACAACAGCAGAAAGAAAAGAGAGAGGAGAATTTAATTCTCAAGAGAGAAAAGAAGATCTTTTCAGAGAAAAGAAGATCTTTTCAGAGAAAAGAAACCCTAGGTGAGAAAGGGAAAAGAGATCTAAACTCCATAAAATAAAAGAGAATTTAATTCTCAAATTAAGAGTTTAACTCTCCTGAATAAGAACTTAGTTCTTCCTTTGGTTAAAAATCTGCAGAAGCAGATCTTCCCACAAGTTGAGAATTTAATTCTCATCGGGAAGATTCCGCCATGCAGATCCAAAACTTAGAGAGAGAATTGAGTTTAAGGAATTTAATTCCCCCAAATTCATAGGAATTCAATTCCTCCAAATGAAACTAGGGTTTAACCCTACTTAAGAATTTAATTCTTCCAAATTCATAGGAATTTAATTCCTCCAAATGTAACTAGGGTTTAACACTACATAAGAATTTAATTCTTCCAAACACATAGGAATTTAATTCCTCTAAACAGAATTAGGGTTAACCCTACAAAAGAATCTAATTCTTAAAACAAGAGACTTAAAGCTCTCCATGCACGTAAAGAACTTGGTCACGTGGTAACACGTGACCCTCATCCTCAATGAGCAAAAAAGAACGAACAAGACTAGGTCGCGTGCCCCCACGTGACCCTTAAACAGACTCCTCAAAATGAGAAAAACAAAGCTTGGAGGCAATGCCTCACGTACTCACACGTGACCCTAAAAAATGAAGGGAATAAAGCCAAAGCCAATACAGATTTTGGGCGCCCTCATGTGTCCCCACGTGACCCCTAATAAATACTTTGATAAATCAATGTATAGGTACCCATCATGTGCCCACACGTAATGACCGTAAAGACTTAAGTGTTTAACACTTATTTGAATATTCTGAGAATAAAATTAAGGAAGTTTAGCCCAATCCTAGGGCGCCTCACGTGTCATCACGTGAGCGCTTCATCTTTTCAATGTTTAACACTATTTTGAGTGTTCTGTCCCTAGTGTTTAACACTATTTAAGTGCATCACGTGGGAACACGTGATTGTCAAATATGTGTTAGTGTTTAAGTCTTTCTGAGTCAAGACCCCCCTTTGATTGAACCCCAACTGCATTCTTCCAAACTTGATCATTTCATATGACATTCAAAATAAACCCCAGAGTCATGATGAATGGTCAGTGCCCAATAAAAGACAAAATATTGTCAGATCCTCAAACCCTTGTTTAGCATTGCTAAATAATGGGAGGCTGAACCCAGACAAATGTTCAACAGCCCAAACTAAGGTCTAACATTTTAAACCTAAATTGGACTTAGCCCAAATTGGCCATAAGTCATCAATTCAGATTTAACTGAGCCAATGTGCTCATAATCTAATTAATTGATCTTAGTTCCAAATTGGACTACAGATTTCTCAATCAACTTTGGTTCAATGGTACATCTCTTCACTCCTTTGATACTTGTTGTAATCCTTCAACGTCTTCAGAGAGGTGACGGGTCCCGATAATCAATCATTCCATGAACTGTGGGGTCCTTAAACTCATGGACTATGATGTCCTTAAACTTTATAGACTATGACGTCTTTAAACTACAGACTGTGGGGTCCTTAAGCCCATCGACTATGATGTCCTTAATCTCGGACTGTGGGGTCCTTAAGCCCATGGACTATGATGTCCTTAACCTCGGACTGTGGGGTCCTTAAGCCCATGGACTATGATGTCCTTAACCTTAGACCGTAATGTCCTTAAACTAATGTTGGACCACCATGTCCCTAAACTGGTAATCGACCGCAATGTCCCTAAACTAAACAATAGAGCCCAAACGCTCTTTTGTTGGATCTAAACGATCCCGTTAAGTTGATCTTAGTCTGAAATTAGACTAACGTATCCTTAACATACGTTTAAGTTGATCTTAGTCTCAAATGAGACTAACGTATCCTTAAACCCAACCCCCAAACCCAAATCTAAGAAAATAAGGATTTGGACTAATCCACGCCCTACGGGCGACAACATAAATTAGTCTCCGTATACAATCCACGAGCAACCAAAAATAAAACAAACACCCACGACACGAAGTGACCATCTGGAGAAAGAGAAAGTGGTTACCGCGATGCGGTAGAGTAATTAACTGTAGGGGCTTACGTCTGCAGGGAAGAGCGTCCCCACAATCAAAACCCCTCAACGAGGAGGAATCTGACGAAGTCTGCTATATCGGCCGCATCCGTTTAAACCTTCGATATACGGTGTCATAAATCAACTTGGCATCTTTGGAAAGGTGGACGGATAGCACCAATTAGCATCTGCCCCCAAATTCAGGAAAGACGGACCTACGCGGTCGCGTCTCTGTGTTTCGGAGGAGAACAGATTCTGGCACGCCCGGTGGGACCTTTTCCTCTTTCCACTCCACACTTCGTGTGTCGTGTTCGCAAACGAATCACGGTTTAGTATGGTTGCCCTTGGATTCGAGGTACTAAGATTTGGTTTTGCTCTTATGCAGAAAAAGAAATGGCCTCTAACTGCTCCAACTGCAACTGCAGCTCCCGTTCTGCCTCATCTGGAGGTGAAACCTACGGGCCCCAAGCGGCCTCACTGTTCAAGATGCAGTGGAGCAAGTAACTCAGGCCACCACCGGGCTGTTCTTTGGGACCATGATCCCACCGATGAGCTTCAATGCCCCGCTACTGTCGCAAGAAGCCCTAAAGAAGTCGGTCTTTGATCGACTTACCACTACTGCAGCTCCTCTCAACGGGTTGTCCAGCTCCAACGCCTCAGTCTTTGACAGACTGGGCTAAAGCTCATTTGGGCCTATGAAGAAGCCCGTGATACCGGAAAGAGTTATCCCTGAGCGGATAGCCATTCCTGCTCATGAAGTCGTCAAGGCAGCTTCTCCTGCCAAAGGGTCGGTCTTCACAAGACTGACTGTTCCGGCTCCCGCTCCAGGCAAAGTCCTCAAAGCTGCTTCCCCTGCCCAGAGGTCTGTCTTTGACAGATTGGACGTTGCTTCTCAACGGACGTCAGTTTTCAATAAGCTGGCACCAACAGCAATCCTCGGCCAGAATAGAGGGCATGAGGAAGTCACCCCTACAGCCGAGACAATCCCATCCGCACGACATGCTCGCCGTCGTCACTGGCGCCGAGTAAGGAAGGCAGGGGGAAACTCTCCTTCTGGACTGACTCCGCCGGCTCCAACGGCCGAAATCAGTGCTGCTGTTCCAACTGGGAACAGTTTTGAACCGCTAAGGAGGGTGCGCAAAAACTCTCCGACTGCCGTGCTGAAGAGATCTCCTCCACCTATGGAGAAAGCCCTAAAGGCGAAGCTGGAGCAACCCCCTCAGCGGCTGTCCTCCAAAATTTACAAAGTCTGGCGACAGGTCCAGGAATCGGTGATTGACCAAAATTACTCTCGCCGACCAAAGAAGATTAAAGCTCGGCAAGAAAAGAGTCATCCCGTGGTACTACAGAAGATGTCATCCGTCTGGGTGCCGCTCATAAGAGAAGGAGGCCGGAGAAAGCCCCTGTGACCGCGGCGAACCGCAAAGACGCTAAGTCTAAACTCTCCAAGTCTGGGGGCATGGTAACACATACCGTTTATATGGCTTCCGGAAAAGAGGAAAGTCGTGTTTCTACGGGTCATCGGCCGCTTACTCGATCGATAACAAAGGCTCAGGAGCAACAGCAACAAAAACTTCAGGAGATGCTGACTGCAATGGCCGCACTCACGGGGCCAAAAGAAAATCCAGAGACCTCAGAGCAGCGTCAGGAACAAGAAACTGATGCTGAATTCCTCCGAAGAATGCTCGAGAGGAAAGAAAAAGAGGCCGCGGAACAGGCGGCCAATATAAAACGAATGGCTCTTTTGTTTCAAGATATGGCGGAGATGATGTTACAGCCGGAACCTCCAGTTGAAGACCCTCCGATTATCATTGAAGACGACAGAGGGGAGACATCGAACCCTCCTCCAGCTCATTCAGCAGCCAAGGAGGAGACCATCTCCAAGGCCGCTCTGGATGATTACATTGCTCAGCAAATACGAGCTCACCAGGCGAATGAAGCGGCCGGGCAGATCGTTAAGACTGGACGAACCTATCCAGGCTGGTATGACCAAATAAGGTACCCGCCGGGATATACGATCCCTAAATTCCATGTATATAAAGGGACGGGCAATCCGCATCAGCACGTCGCTCAGTTCAGGGCCTTGTGCGGCAATACTGGAGGCGACGACAAACTGTTGCTTCGCCAATTCGTTGGTAGCTTGTCGGAAACAGCGTTTGAGTGGTATTCGGAGCTTCCCAACGACTCCGTCAAAACTTTTGCAGAGATGGAGCTACTATTCACCCAGCGTTTCGCGAGTGCTAGTGAACGCACCCCAATAACGGCATTGATCAATGCTAGGGTAAAATCTAGCGAGACATGGGTTCAATACGCAATACGATGGCAGAATTTATGGTCGAAATGCGAGCAGCGCATCGAAGAAGCGCCTGCAGTAGGCATGTTTGTGGGCACTCTTGACCCCCAGACGACTATTTCCCAATTCATGATGTTCTTCAAGCCGACCACGTTCCAGGTCTTGATTGACAAATTGGCCCAAATGGACCAGATGGGCCACAGGCCTTCCTCTTCGAAGCCAGAACCACGTAATAAAAAAGGGAAAGGGAAAGCGACCTTCGTCGCCAATGCTCAACAGCAGCCTAGCGATCCAAAATTAACCGATCGCTTAGATGAGAGATGGCGATTTTATAATGAGAAAATGAAATGCCCTTATTCGTTTCCCCGGGACAAAACGAGAAGATTGTTCGAACTATCGGTGCGCAACAGGCTCATCAATTTGTCGAATCCGAAACGCCCATTGCAACCCGGTGAGGCTAATAATCCCAATTATTGCCCCTACCATCAAGCGGTAAGCCATCCAATTGAAAATTGCTTCGTCTTTAAAGGATGGATTGAAGATCAATACCAACAGGGCAAATTCATCCCGTCCAAGAATTGGAAAGTAAGCCCGCCGCAGCCGCACGCTCCTACAAGGACGGACACACCGGGGGCATCATGCTCTTTTATGGAAGAAGCTCCATGGGAGGTCGTTCTTTCAGCCAAGACTAAAAGAATGTTGAAGGATCTCCAAACATGCCCGGCGATTAGGTGGTAAAATCCACTGGAACCCGAGATCAACTAGGAATGCAGAAACCGCGCCCAACTCCAAAAATTGGTGGTGATAACCAAAGCTCTCACATCCAGCCGTCAAAGTCTTCGAAGAAGAAGAAGAAAGCCAAGAAGCCCATGAAGTATGGTGACAAGCGCACGGACCTGCAAAAATATATCGACGCATTGGAAGAATATAATCAGAAGGCGCGGACTCTAGTCACGCTCCAAGAATTTCTCGGCCGCGTCCTTGAGGACGGAGATGATGACAATGAAGAAGACTCGTCGGATGAGTCTGAAGATTATGTGGCAAGCTGCCAAGTGATCTCTCACTCATTAATAGATGATGGAGAAGCTCCTTACGCAGAGAAACTGGGGGCAGATCCTGAGCTGGAACTTCTAGGACCATCAGACGAAATGATTGATGCATTTCTGAATGAAGCTCTTCTTAAAAGCAAAGCTGATCGAGAGAGTGAGATGGCCGTGTTTGAAAAGTCCAAACGCCGGCGACTGGACGAAAGGGTCAAAGCACACCCAGCAGATCAAAGTACATCTGCCCAAAATAAAAGCAGGTTCAAGACGAGGAAGAGGTTCGCCAAAACCATATCGATGGGAATGAAGCTGCCACCCTCCGAAGGAAACACTCCTGATGAAGCGGATATACATCCTAGCTACTGCTTATATCATCGAAAGATTGCGCACCCCACTGAAGAGTACAACGCTTTTAAAAGCTAGTGGCAGGGATATGTTGCTCACCGACAATATTTCAAGCGGATGAAACGCAAAACTCGTCGGGAACAAAGAAATATGACCGATGAGCGCAAAAGAACTGCCGGCAACTGTCATATGGTTGACTACGGGGGATCGCAAGTTCTCACCTTCGGGAGCGATTATGATGAAGAAATAGCCCTTGGCCCTCTTTCAAAGAACCCACATCCGAAACGGAAGAAATGAAGACCTGTGAAAATATTCAACTGCGCAATCGTACGCTGCCAGAAAAGAATCTCGGGCCCGCGAACAGTGGGTCGAATAGAAAAGATAAGGGGAAAGAAAAAGTCCCTGAGGATATCACCCTAGATGACCAAGTCGTCAAAGAGATGACAGCCAAGGACCCGCCAAAGAAAAACAAGGTGGATTACAACGTTCTGGCACACTTGAGAAAGCTACCCTCACAACTGAGCATTCTCGACGCCCTTCTGTTATCCAAAGAGGCGAGAGATTCTTTGATCAAGGCACTGCAAGAGCCCGAGCAATTCCAAGCTTTCCTCGCCGAAGAAAAGATGAAGAACGAGCTGGAAGAAGTGCACACAGCTGATATCACCTTCGGCGATGAAGAGCTCCTCCTCAGAACGTGCGAGCATAACCGCCCCCTTTATGTCTCTGGATACTGTCATGATATCAAGATAGGCAAAATCCTGGTTGACAATGGGTCCTCCGTTAACCTCCTCAATGTAAGAGTGTTGAAGGAAATCTGCATGAGCATCCAGCACCTCGCTCGTGATAAAATCACCATCTCCGGGTTTGACTCCCAGTCTTCACGGACGCTCGGGTCTGTGATATCGACGCTGCGCTTTAGGCTGCTAGTCACGGACATCAAGTTTCACGTCATTGACACTAAGACCTGCTATAACGCTTTGCTCGGCCGGCCTTAGTTACACGAGTACAACATTATCCTTTCTACACAATATCAGTGTATGAAGTATTTCAAGGATGGTCTCGAGTATACTGTGACAGGGGAGTTGAACCCATTCTCCGTAAATGAAGTCCGGAAGTATGAAGATGCAAAATAATTCTTACCAGATTTCAAAGACACGGAGAGATGTCACAAACCGAAGAACAAAACTATCACCACTATTCCGGTCTTCGGGAGCGATACCGAGGCAGAAGAAGAGATAGATTATTCAGGGCCACCCCAATATAACAAGCCGGGACCGTCCACCCCTATGTTGATCTTCGACAGCGACTCGGATGATGAGGTCAATGCCGTATTTTCTGTTCGGCCATCAATACAAGCCTTCGCTGGCGATGATCGGAGTTTGCAAATTGCCATGGTTCCGCAAGAGCATTACAAAGTGCTCGACGTGCTTGGTACCTATAATGTGTAAGAACTGCAGACATTCTACGTCCCTCCCAGGCGAAGAGATGAAAAGGCAATCCTCTTTTATCAATCCACGGAAACCAGAGTGGAGAAAGAAATTTGGCATGGTGTCGATTCTACACTTGACAGGCTCTAGCCCATCCGTTTGCCCAGATTTTACACAGAAGGATTAAAAAGGCTGTTGAGGCGCCAAGGTGTACCCCTTAAGCAAACTGCTCAACAAGCACAGTTCTATAACAGGATCTGGAACGTCCCCGGAACTCAACGAAAGTTGCCCAACGGGAGAATGGAAATGATCGGGCTTGGATATGTTCAATCCAAGAAACGGGAGCGATTCCATGGCTGTTACGTCATACACGACTTTGACGAAGAAGGAGACGTTCTGTTAAAAGACGCTAACCCTGAACCAAAATGAGGTCCCGCCATGAAAATGCCGAGTCCGTCGTTTGAAGAAAAGATGGACAAATTAATAAGGGAAGCGGGTCAAAAGGTCCGGGATGACTATAGCCGCGAAATGGCCATTTATGAGAAAGCTAGGACGCAGCGTCTCCTTTAGCAGGCCGTGGAGAATGACGCTACTCTTCGTCACCAGCCCGTCATACAAAAGACCCGGCGCAGAGGCAAAAATAAACCAAAGAACGGAAAAAACGTTCGACAACGGCCAAGCGGGTCCAAGAAGCCATGCGATCAAGAATCGAGCAGCCGGAATCCGTCTCTTATAAAGAAGATGGGCCGAGCATATTCTTTTCCCCAAGACAAGACAAAGAAGATATTCGATCTTGTCATGAATCATCAGATGATGACACTCCCGGAGTCTAAGCACCCCGAGCAAGTAGACAAGGTCTCTCACCCAGACTGTTGCTCCTATCACCGAGCAATAGGACATCCTCTCAAAGACTGCTTCACATTCAAGAACTGGGTTGAAGTCCAGTATCAACTTGGCAGATTCGCTCTATCCAGCAGCTGGAGGGTAACCCCGCCACAGAAGCATGAACCGAAAGCGACGCGTATAGCGAGAATAGAACTAGATCAACATCGGTCTTGGAAATGATCTCGTACCTGTCACGTGATAACGCTGTTAGAAGATGGGCCCGAGAATACGGATGACCTCCCCTGGTGCTTCGAAAACGATAGTGACGAAGTGATCTCAGAGTTTCCACCGGCGCCAAAAGAGCTCGAATTTCCCCCGCTTCGGCTTGAGGAGCTCGATGCCCTCGACGAAACCCGGCTCATGGCACAGCAAAACTTGGAGGCTTATAAAGCGAAGATGACGCTCTCATATGAAAGATTGACTAGGCCGAGAACATTCCGCCAAGGTGAACTCGTGCTAGTGGTCAAAAGATCCAATTGTGCCAAGCAGGGGAAATTCGAGCCGAACTATGAAGGCCCGTATATCATAGACAAAGTTTACCAGGGTGGTGCCTGTTCAGTTGATAAAACTGCAAATTTGTATTACATTTTTCCTACCATTTTCATATTAAAAAAGGACTTTATTATAATATATTATACATATGAGGGTTTATGTGTAAAAACATTATTTTCCATGTGTTAATATATTTTAATTAGTATTTGGTAGGAAAATGTATGCAAATAATATTATTGACCTAATCCTAGTAGAGCAAAGTCTACTAAAATCTTATTTGAGTTGTTGAGCAGAATATTTCCAAGTTGTGCAGAATTTTCCAAGGCTAGAATCAAGCAAATCAATTTGTTGAAGAAATCTTGCCAAGTTAAGAAGCAAACTTAGAGACCAAGTCTGGAAGCAACCGAGAGAAGATTTCAAAGATACAAAGATTCCAAAGGAGCCCACATGTCACAAGAACAGAGCCCCTGAAGTTTGATGAACGGCAGAGATTAAATGGCCGCGGATCCGCGGCCTTACCCACCTTGTGCCGCGGATCCGCGGCCAGATTGAGGAGTTAGGGGCTGCGATTTTTTGGCATGAATCTTTTCTACATTTTACCAAATATTGAAGCAAATTATTCTGGCTTTGCACTATAAAAAGGCACCGAGAGCCTCTTGGAAAAGCCATCAAGCCGAAGAGATCACGAAGCTCCCGACGCTCACGCATCCAGGCTGATCATCAACTGTTCGTCTACCTCCTTAGGAAAGATCGAGAAGCAACTAGTTTGTAATCATTTTCTACGGAATAAAAGTGTAGATTGTTCAAGTTGATTAATAAAGGTAGTTGTTTTATTTAATTCTTTTGCATTTTACATTATGTTTTCCCTCTCTGTCTTTTCATCTTCTTTTCCCAACATGCGCGAGTAATTCTCCGCTTGTTAGGGTTCGTAGGATTATGGTAGACTAATGGATGATGAAAATAACTAAACCCTTTTTAAGTCCTATAAAGTTTAGGAACTTTATCAAAAGAATCATTAACATCCTAATCGGGCGTGCTAGCAATTCTTTGCTAGTTCCGACCGCGATTAGAGATTAGATTAATGATTGTTTTGGTAAAGGCTAGATATGAACGGAGTTCCGTGTCGAGATAAGGGTTAAGAGTGGGATTCCTTTTCCCTCCAGAAACCCTAATCTACACGCATCTCCGTCGTTCTAGTTCTAAATCTATTAATGGATAAAAATGGTAACTTTTAATTAATCGTCCATAACTACTAAATCCTAACGAACCCTACAAGCCCTCTTATTATATTATCTACATCTTTAAAATAATCTAGATCTATATTTTACATTCTTGTTTAACGTAGATCTAGAAACCATTCTATAAAATTCTTTATTCCTCCTCTCTTTTTCAACACATCTAAAGTAAAAGTAAAAGGTTCCACGTTTCCCAGAGGACGTCCCGTACTCATCTCGGTCTAGCTACACGCGACACCGTTATTGATTGCGGTTAACTACAAACACCTTTTTCGTATCAATCAAATGGCGCCGTTGCCGGGGATACGTGCGTAATTTTTTATTTTTACTATTTGTGTTGAATTCTTAGACGAGCCATATCATTATTAACACAAAACTGCAAATTGCATATTTAACGATTTGTGCGTGAATTTTGCGAGGAAATCTGGAGTCACAGAATTAAGGAGAACAGGGAACGGAGACATTTTTAGAGATCCAGAGGAGCACAGAAGGCTATACAAAATTTTTCATCAAATGATCCCTCTTCCACGCGGCGGAACCGCGGCATAAAGGCACTTTGTGCGGCGGAATCGCGGCAGGACAGAAGAGTTAGGGCCACAGAATTCTCTGGTATCTTTCTTAACTCCTTCTCTCTCCCCTCAAATCCAATAAAATCTATTTTCTGCATGATTCTTTGCAAAATTGCGCCGCTCAAAAAATCTTTTTGCAAAAGTTTTGTGATTGGTTTTGTTTTGCATATTTAATACGGACTCTAAGGGGCAAAGACCAAATCAAGATTAGGTGGGGATTTCATCACCCTTCCTAAGCCCCACAAATCACAAACCGAGCATATAGATCAACCCTTCATTAATTTAAAAAATATCTAGACCAGACTCTAAGGACTGTCGCGCTCAATAAGGACAGAGGAAGGTCGTGGGTAATCTATCGTTTATCCGCATTACTTTTGTAGTGCTTAGGCAAGTGTGACAAAGGCTAGTGGTTTTTAATTAGGCCCACGACGTGGTTCCTTCCCATATACCTGGCACTTATCTGGCTACAAGGGTAGTACGGAGGCGGTAGAGGATTGATCCTGCGGCTTGTCCTTTGGAAGTCTAGGAGCGGTCTAGAGACTGGACCTAGGTGACCTTAGTTCTAGGGTTGCTTGTGCATCTTAGGGAGATTTGTCTTGAGTCCCACATTTTTCAAAACAAGCCAATTTTAAATCACACACACGCTGTCACTTGCACTAAACCCGCTTAGTGCATGCTCGGCTGGACACGGGATCCTAGTGCCCGTCTTGTCCGCGTTCCTGCTATCGACGCCGAAGTCGGTACTTCTTCATCTTCTTTTCCCCCACCACCACACACCACGACCGAGATGGACGGCACTCCATCAGAGTATAACACCACGCTGCCACCGCCCGCAGGTGCGCAGAATCCACCGCGCATCTCTCTCCAAGAAAGATGCTATCCTATTCGTGGTCCTCTTCCTACTTGTCTATCTCTTCCACCACCTAATGGGGATAATTTCGAGATTAAACCCCACTACATCAATTTGCTGCCCAAATTTCACGGGCTTGAGTCGGAAGACGCGTACGTTTTCATCACCAAATTTGAAAATGTATGCGCAATGATGGGTACTTCACAATTGACTTTAGATGCTATGCGCTTACGTCTTCTCCCATTCACATTGTGCGACTTGGCAGAAAAATGGCTTTATAATACTGCCGCACACTCTATCACTAATTGGGATGAATTCTTCGTAGCATTTCTTAAGAAGTTTTACCCAAATCATAAGACTGCACATATTAGGAGCGAGATCAACCAGTTCACCCAGCTTCCCAATGAACCATTTTGGAAGTGCTTTGAACGTTTCAAGGATCTGCTTGTCCAATGCCCCCATCACGGAATACAAAGATGGGATTTATGTCGGATTATATATGAGGGCATTAATCCAGCGACAAAGCAGATGCTTGAAACAATGTGTCAATGCAATTTCATGTCTAAAGATGACGGTGAAGCATGGAAATATCTGGAAGATCTCGCTGAACACACGTTGCAGTGGGAAAGCGTAAGACCACCTACAACTAAGGGAGGTATTCACCAGCTCGACGTTTCCATCGCAGTAAAAGCCGAAATGGCAGCGATGCAAAAGAAACTCGATTCTATTGAGAACAAACTTTCATCAGTCTCCCTAAATCAGGTCACGCTTCCTAAGACCGTCTGTGGTTGCTGTTCGGATCCTTCACACTTAACGGAAGAATGTCCTATGAATGCATCGTTTCAAGCTAATGCTGCTTTTCAGCAGCGACCTAGAAATGATCCTTATTCTTCCACATACAATCAAGGATGGAGGAATCATCCTAATTTTGCTTGGAATCAAAACCAACAAAGCAATTATCAAAGACCTCCTCCACAGCAACCACAACCACAGAATCAGCCCCCCTTTCAGTCACAGAATTTCCAAAATCCGGCCAACATTTTTACACCACAAGTGGCCGGTACTGACAACTCACTTGCACAAACTTTGGATATGTTCATGAAACAATCCATGCAAAATTCGGCTGAGATGAGGTCTTCTATTGATGCCCTAACGAAAAACTCCTCCTCCCATGGTGAGAGTATTAAATCAATAGAAAACCAAATCGCACAGTTAAACGCCGCAATGAGTGCGAGAGAAAAAGGGAAACTCCCATCTCAACCCATACCTAATCCTGGCCACTCACAAAGTTATAATGTGAGTGCTGTTACCACGTTGAGATCGGGAAAAGTGCTGAATAACCGAGTGGGTGAGCAGTGTGATGATAGTGACACCAATGATACCCCTTCTTCTTCTTCTTCCCCTAATTCGTCTAGTCTCCCACCTTCACCCGAGCCTATTCTCCGTTTTCCCCAAGGCTCGAACCCTTCTCCCATTTCGCCAAATCTATCTAAGTCGATTCCCACTCCAGTTTTGGGATCGAATCCGTCCCCACAATCCTCTCCAATATTGGACCCAAAACTTATTGATCAAGCACCTTATCCAAACAGGTTAAAGGGCAACAGACCAAGTCCACAAATGGAGAAGATTGTGGAAATTTTTAAGCAAGTTAACATAAACATTCATCTCCTAGATGCTATTCAACAAGTTCCGTCATATGCAAAAATCTTAAAGGACTTGTGCACTAGGAAGAGAAAAGTTCAAGTACCTAAAAAAGTTTTCCTTGCGAGTAATGTGAGCACTGCTTTTACACAACAACTACCCAAGAAACGAAAGGACCCAGGAAGTCCTACAATTTCTATTTCCATTGGGGGTAAAAATATCAATCGTGCTCTACTCGATCTAGGTGCTAGTGTTAACTTGCTTCCGTATTCTGTTTATAAGCAATTAGGGATCGGAGAGTTAAAGCCGGCGCATTGCACTTTTCAGATGGCCGATCGATCTATCACCCAAGCTAGGGGTGAGCTAGAGGATGTGTTAATCAAAGTCGGGGAATTCATATTTCCTGTGGACTTTATCGTTATAGATACACAACCTGTGGCAAACCCACGCAATCAAATCCCGGTGATACTCGGTCGACCCTTTTTGGCCACTTCCAATGCAGTAATCAATTGTAGAAATGGCTCTATGACCCTATTCTTTGGAAAGAAGTCAATTGAGCTTAACATTTACAAGTTGGGAAGTGAACCCTCCAAACCCTATGCTCATGTGTGTTCTGTCGAATTAATGGATGTCGACAGCAGCGAATTTGATCAACCTCATGATACTGACTCTTTTCATATGTTGTTGCTTGATACGGACTCTTCCACCGAGTTGTCCGGGTCAACATCTACCGCTGATGAGGAACTTTTTATAGAGTCTGACGATCACCCCATTTTTTCTGATGACATTATTCTTCGGGGTATCGATGAAAGCTTTGAGGAAATTTTCGCTGATGAACTCGCATTTTTACAAGACACGGGTGTTGAGATGAATCAACTCCAAGATGAAGAAATTGGACCTCCACCCCCTCTTTTGGACAATCATGATAATGCGAGTAATCCATCGTCACTATCACTGTGTCGTCTCTCCAAATTGAGACGCAATCCTTTTCCATCACACCTCTTATCACCTCCCCACTTCTTCACGCCGAAAGGTGACATGTTCTTCCACCAACCTTGGTGCTTCATCGATAAAATTTTTTAATGGTTGGTGTTGACCTTCGGTCTTTGCAAAGCTTGGCATTGACCAATAACCTTGACCCCCTCATGTGATTTTAAAAGATTAAAATTGTTTAACTCAAGTTTGGGGGAGGGGTGGTATATTTTGGGCTCTTGAAAGAAAATGATTTTTACAAATTTGTGAGCCAAAAATAAGTTTGGGGGAGGATTTTCACTTTCATATATTCTTGCCCCCATTAATAATTTCCTTCTAAGCTTACAGGTTTTTGTGATCCAGCGGATAGCAACAGTGAGGACACTGTTGAAAACAAGTTTGGGGGAGGTTTGTGCTTATTTACACATCAATTTGCATCATATTTTGCATAAGCACAACATTTTCAAAAATTTTTTAAATTTTTTTTTTTTATAATAAAAGAGTAGAAAGTGAAATATTACTTCCAAAAGATAGGAATAATTTAAGAAAACCAAGAAAATTAGAAGTTTTCTTAAACGAACTGGTAATAAGTAGTTATGAGCTGTTGTCCCAAGGGTTAATAAAATGAAGGAAGTCACTAATCTGAGGATAAAAATAAGTCTGAAAAATAATTTCTATTCTGGAAGCCAAACATTTGAATATTGATACCCTACTATATGCACTTACACACGTCTTGAAACTCGGGATAGTAGAGGATACCTTGAAATGCTCTTGTCTAAAAGCCAAAGTATGAAGGAAGTGAAAAAATGAAGCAAATATAAAAATGGTGATAAGAAAAAAATGAACACTGGTTTTGTTATCGCCAAGGCAGCAATAAAAAAATATAGTGAGGGTGCCTCTTCACCTAGTGCCCTAAGGCCAACTGGTCTGGGAGTCACTGCTAAGCCTTAGGTGGTGCAAGACGAGGAAAATATTATCACCTAATCGGCAAGCACATGAGTAATTGGTCGGTTAGTACCTCGAGAAGTATTAACGGTCGCATGAAAAGGTGTGAGCAAACCTAATTATTCATAAAATTAAAAAGTACTGAGGTAGATGGACAAGAGTATGATAGCTTGAATTGAATTCTCCGAGTGTAGGGATGTTCTTTACACACACGTGGGGTTATATGATCAATGTTTGGATGAAAGGTAGGAATGAAAAATAAAGACGATGTTTTATTGAGGGATTATGTAATTTCTAACATTTTTTCATGACTATTAAGATAGGGCTCATGACAACTGAAAAGCTAGTATAGTTGGAAACTCTTTTTTTCAAGGCCTTTCTTTTATGGTTCTTATCTTTATATGTAAATTTCACCATCTTTCTTTTGTTATTGGATTTTGTGGGTGTAATCCGCTGAAAACCCTCAGGAGACAACACTCCTCCTACTAGGGACACCTAGAGGTTTAACGACGTGTTGTACGTGCTCAGTGCAATCGTGTCTGCCTACGAAAGTGTGCTTAGTTTTCTCCTTTCTTTTTCTCTTCTTAAATAAACTAGTTTGCTCGGGACGATCAAAGATAAGTTTGGGGGTATTTGTTCAGTTGATAAAACTGCAAATTTGTATTACATTTTTCCTACCATTTTCATATTAAAAAAGGACTTTATTATAATATATTATACATATGAGGGTTTATGTGTAAAAACATTATTTTCCATGTGTTAATATATTTTAATTAGTATTTGGTAGGAAAATGTATGCAAATAATATTATTGACCTAATCCTAGTAGAGCAAAGTCTACTAAAATCTTATTTGAGTTGTTGTGCAGAATATTTCCAAGTTGTGCAGAATTTTCCAAGGCTAGAATCAAGCAAATCAATTTGTTGAAGAAATCTTTCCAAGTTAAGAAGCAAACTTGGAGACCAAGTCTGGAAGCAACCGAGAGAAGATTTCAAAGATACAAAGATTCCAAAGGAGCCCACATGTCACAAGAACAGAGCCCCTGAAGTTTGATGAACGGCAGAGATTAAATGGCCGTGGATCCGCGGCCTTACCCACCTTGTGCCGCGGATCCGCGGCAAGATTGAGGAGTTAGGGGCTGCGATTTTTTGGCATGAATCTTTTCTACATTTTACCAAATATTGAAGCAAATTATTCTGGCTTTGCACTATAAAAAGGCACCGAGAGCCTCTTGGAAAAGCCATCAAGCCGAAGAGATCACGAAGCTCCCGACGCTCACGCATCCAGGCTGATCATCAACTGTTCGTCTACCTCCTTAGGAAAGATCGAGAAGCAACTAGTTTGTAATCGTTTTCTACGGAATAAAAGTGTAGATTGTTCAAGTTGATTAATAAAGGTAGTTGTTTTATTTAATTCTTTTGCATTTTACATTATGTTTTCCCTCTCTGTCTTTTCATCTTCTTTTCCCAACATGCGCGAGTAATTCTCCGCTTGTTAGGGTTCGTAGGATTATGGTAGACTAATGGATGATGAAAATAACTAAACCCTTTTTAAGTCCTATAAAGTTTAGGAACTTTATCAAAAGAATCATTAACATCCTAATCGGGCGTGCTAGCAATTCTTTGCTAGTTCCGACCGCGATTAGAGATTAGATTAATGATTGTTTTGGTAAAGGCTAGATATGAACGGAGTTCCGTGTCGAGATAAGGGTTAAGAGTGGGATTCCTTTTCCCTCCAGAAACCCTAATCTACACGCATCTCCGTCGTTCTAGTTCTAAATCTATTAATGGATAAAAATGGTAACTTTTAATTAATCTTCCATAACTACTAAATCCTAACGAACCCTACAAGCCCTCTTATTATATTATCTACATCTTTAAAATAATCTAGATCTATATTTTACATTCTTGTTTAACGTAGATCTAGAAACCATTCTATAAAATTCTTTATTCCTCCTCTCTTTTTCAACACATCTAAAGTAAAAGTAAAAGGTTCCACGTTTCCCAGAGGACGACCCGTACTCATCTCGGTCTAGCTACACGCGACACCGTTATTGATTGCGGTTAACTACAAACACCTTTTTCGTATCAATCAGTGCCTATCTACTCATGGACATGCATGGTGAAAAACCTTTCAGGCCAATAAACGGTCGCTTCCTGAAAAAATACTACGCCTGACAAGTCACGGCCTAGGTCGACGACAGATGATGACGCCTATGTCCGCTCGCTATCTTCCTAAGCCCAAACTCTATAAGTAGTAGCCGGCTTCTTTTTCTCGGACCGAAACGTCCTTAAACTAACGATAGACCACTATGTCCTAAAACTAGCTATTGACCGAGACGTCGATAAACTACTACGGGCCGCAGCATCCCAAGGCTGACACAAAAAAATAAGAAAAAAGAAGAAGAAGAAGAAAACGGTACGTCCATAAGCAAAATGGGAACGGATGAAAACCCGAAAGGGCTCCGTAAGTAAAAACAGCAGGGCTACCGGCGAGTTTTGTGAAAACCCGAAAGGGTGCAATCTCGTTAAAAGACACTTGCAAGGCCCTCTTGACCTTGTGAGGAGAAAATACCTGCGTGAGATCCTTACGACTCACAAGGGAGCAACACACTTAGGGATCCCCACGATACCTAAGGAGAAATTACATTTGCGAGATCCTCACGACTCGTAAGGAGAACCCTCTTATGAGACCCTCACGGCTCATAAGATTCAAAAGCCTTAAGCTAAAGGGATCTGAACCTGTTCTTAAGCCATCACAACCTCCAATTTTTCCTACAAGCGGTTCAATATTGACCCTTGTATACAATCCACGGACCCGAATAAATATTTCCCTAACAAAGTCCCACCAGAGACTGGGGATATACTCATATGGCAAAAGACACTTGTAAGTCCTCTCGATTTATAAGGAGAAAAAACTCTTGTAAGATTCTTACGACTTATAAGAGACCATACACTTAAGACTCCTCATGATTCTTATGGAGAAAACGCACCTACAAGATCCTCACGACTCGTAGGGAGAAATACCTTTGTGAGACCCTTACGGCTCGCAAAGTTAAAAGCTTTAGTTGACAGGATCCTAACCCTGTTTACTAGGCCATCTTTGTTCAATATTGACAAAGGCAAATGATGATTCGCTCCTGGCAATATCCCAGTTATAGCGATGCTGATGCCTAAATCGGTATCAAATCCCAAATTCGCAGCGAAAAGTCAGCAAAGCAAATGCATATGAAATAGCCGAAATGATGAGGCAACTTGCAAATCAGCAAGTAAAAATATATGCATGAAAAATAGCCAAAATGATTGGACAAATCGCAATAAAAAATAGCGAGTAAAAATAAAATAAATAACCAAAATGATTGGGCACCGCGATAAATAGCCAAAATGATTGGGCAATCGCGACTTTCGCGATATAAAAAGCTGAAATGATAGAGCATCACGGAAACAAAAAATATATAAAATGAAACTTTTTACCCTACATGTGAGATCATAGCGATCCCTGTATACAATCCAGGGGCACAAACAAAGAGGGAACCATACTTTCCAACCAGGCTCCATCAGAAAAAGAAGCCAAATCTCAACGGTGCACAGACAACCGAGAGTCAATCCCCGACTCCATGAAATGCGAATAAAATTCAACCCCTCCTGGTTTTGTGAAACACGGCCTATGTCAATCATGACCCCGTGGGAAGCATCCAAAGCGGATCCTGGTCCTTGCGGAACACGGCCTATGTCAATCCTGACCCTGTGGAAAGCGTCCAGAGCGGAGCCTAGTCCTTGCGGAACACGGTTTACGTCAATCCTGACCCGTGGGAAGCATCCAGAGCAAATCCTGGTCACGTGGAACACGGCCTATGTCAATCCTGACCCCGTGGGAAGCGTCCAGAGCAAATCCTGGTCACGTGGAACACGGCCTATGTCAGTCCTGACCCCGTGGGAAGCGTCCAAAGCGGATCTTGGTCCTTGCGGAACACGACCTATGTCAATCATGACCCCGTGGGAAGCGTCCAGAGCGGAACCTGGTCCTTGCGGAACACGGCTTACGTCAATCCTAACCCCGTGGGAAGCATCCAGAGCAAATCCTGATCACGTGAAACACGGCCTATGTCAATATGATCCCATGGGAAGCGTCTAGAGCGGAACCTGGTCCTTGCGGAACATGGCTTACGTCAATCCTAACCCCGTGGGAAGCATCCAAAGCAAATCCTGGTCACGTGAAATACGGCCTATGTCAATCCTGACCCCGTGGGAAGCGTCTAGAGTGGATCCTGGTCCTTGCAGAACACGGCCTATGTCAATCCTGACCTCGTGGGAAGCGTCCAGAGCGGATCCTGGTCCTTGCGGAACATGGCCTATGTCAATCATGACCCTGTGGGAAGCGTCCAGAGCGGAACCTGGTCCTTGCGGAACACGGCTTACGTCAATCCTGACCCCGTGGGAAGCATCCAGAGCAAATCCTGGTCACGTGAAACACGGCCTATGTCAATCCTGACCCCGTGGGAAGCGTCCAGAGCGGATCTTGATCCTTGCGAAACACGGCCTATGTCAATCCTGACCCGTAGGAAGCGTCCAGAGCAAATCCTGGTTTCGTGGAACACGACTTATGTCAATCCTGACCCCGTGGGAAGCGTCCAGAGCGGAACCTGGTCCTTGTGGAACACGGCTTATGTCAATCCTGACCCCGTGGGAAACATCCAGAGCAAATCCTGGTCTAGCGGAACACGGCCTATGTCAATCCTGACCCCGTGGGAAGCGTCCAGAGCGGAACCTGGTCCTTGTGGAACACGGCTTATGTCAATCCTGACCCCGTGGGAAACATCCAGAGCAAATCCTGGTCCAGCGGAACACGGCCTATGTCAATCCTGACCCCTGGGAAGCGTCCAGAGCGGAACCTGGTCCTTGTGGAACATGGCTTATATCAATCCTGACCCCATGTGAAGCGTCCAGAGCAAATCCTGGTCCTATAGAACACGGCTAAAGTCAACCTTGACCCCGTGGGAAATGGCCAGAGCAACCCCTGACTCCGTGAAATGCGGATAATGTCAACCTCATCTATCACTTACGGGTCCTCTCGACTCGTAAGGGAGAAAATTCTCTTGTGAGATCCTTACGACTCTCAAAAATAAAATGCACTTAGGAATCCTCATGATTCTTAAAGAGAAATTACACCTACGGAATCCTCTCGATCTGTAGGGAGAAAATTCTTTATGAGACCCTCACGGCTCATAAAGTTGAAAAGTCTTAGGAGGCGGATCCTAACCCTGTCTCCCAAGCCATCATTGCTTCGCAAGGAGGTCAAGATAGATTTTCTGCAGGCCACCCTCTCCGACAAGAAAAGAAATAATCACTTACGGGTCCTCTCGACTTGTAAGCAAGAAAAACTCTCTTATGAGATGCTTACGACTCTCAAGAGAAAACGCACTTAGGAATCCTCACGATTCTTAAGGAGAAATTACGCTTACAGGATCCCCTCGACCTGTAGGGAGAAAATTCTTTATGAGACCCTCACGACTCATAAAGTTGAAAAGTCTTAGGAGGCGGATCCTAACCTTGACTCATAAGCCATCGCTGTCCTACAAGGAGATCAAAATAGATTATCCACAAAATGCATTTACTAAAAGGGACACACCATCATGAAACAAAATATGTCTTTTATTCATGAATCAAAATGAATACAAAGTACAATTTATGAAAGAATAAAAAAAATACTCTCATTCAGGAGTATGTACAAAAGAAGAATAAAAAAATATACGATTCTTCAAGCCGGCGGACGATTCAGTAGATTGGCCAATTCATCTTTTTTCCGCTGAGCCTCGGCCTTATGATTCATTATCGCTAAGAGATGGGCCTCCGCCGGAGACTGCTGAGCCTGGTATGAGGCAAGCCGAATTTCAAGCTCTTTTTCGGTAACTTTATGAGCCTCGACCATTTCGCGAGTGAAAATGACGGCCTTATCAATGGATACCACCTCCTTGATTGCCTCTCGAAGCCCTCGCCAAAGATCATATGCCCGAGTGGTCTTGGCCGTAAGATTGGCTTGAAGTTCCTTCAGCGCTTTGGAAGCCAACTCCCTCTCTGAAAATTTTTGGCTGAGCCTCTTCTCGCATGATAGCATGTTCGCAGCGCACCGCTCAATCTTCCCCCGTAAGCTGGCTTTTGCGGCCACAACCTCTGAAGGAAGGCGTGTACATTCAAAAATATGCAAGCAAGCCTCCACCTGCCGACAGAACTCAACCCAGACTTGCACCAATGTTTTACTATGGTAAGTGACAAGAAAGGGAAGAGAACCGTTGGCTTCAGCAGCAAACGCTTCGGCCATGATCAGAATGCCAGCATGAAGGTCTTCAATCAGGGCTGATAGGGAGTGAAAGCTTAGCTTTGCCATCCGTTCCGAGGCACGTAAAGCATAGGGGCTGGGTGGCATGACGATACGAGATTCCAGCGTGGTAAGAACCGACAAAGCTATTAAGATTTATAAACAATTAGCGAGACTTGTAAGTAAAGAGCAGATGGAACAACGTTGAAACTTTACTTACCCACAGTCATGCAAGGAGGGTCTGAAGACTCCCCAGGTCCGTCAAGAATCTCAACTTCGTCATCGGCCTCCAGAACTAGAGAAGACATCTGTATCGTTATATGGAATAATGATAACGCCGTGAAGAAGGCGAACAACACTAACCTTGCCCGGAAGATAGGATGATGCGTTGAGGGGATATCGTCTGCGAAGCGGCCATCTCTAGCAGACGTTGAAAAGATTTCCTGGGAGACAGATCAGCGATAGACGCCGCCAACCCGCGCAATTCTAAAAAGACAGAAAGGTTCAGATAATGGAGAGATTATTAATATAAAATATAGAAGGCTACCTTCGATACTTCTCCCACTCTGGACTGGAGGGATAGCAGCTTCGGCGGCCTCCTCAACGCCCCCAGGCACCTCATCGGAGACATGGGCCGGTATAATAACTTCCGATTGGGGAGCAGTGGCCATCGCTGCAGGCTCCAATGAAGGGACGGTGACCTCGACCACCTGTCCCACAGTCTCCGGGCCATCCCTAGAAAGATCCATGGAATCCACGGCCAACGAAGATGCCTCTTCCAGAGGAGCAAGCACCTGGGGAACGGGAGTCACCGAGGGGAGCTCCATGGCAGGAACACCAGTTGTGTCGACCCCCTCCACACTTATTAGTGTCTCATCGGGGATATTTGCGGAGTCCACAGTCAAGGCACAACTCGAACTCAGATCCTTTGCCATTGCCGAAATCCCTTCAAAGTTTTCACGAGGATAAGGAAGTATACATATAAAGCAGTGCAAAATATTACAACAAAAAAGGGGGAAATATAAATGTACCAATGCGCAAAGGAGCTTCTAATATGGCTTTTTCAAGCCGACGTTCCTTCCTGAGGAGGTATGCTCGCCGGGGTTCAAGGGTAGACTCGTGGCCGCCAGTCCACAACGAAAGCGCGTCTTCGGCATCGGCCGAGATAGGCTGTTTAAGAGCTATCTCGCCTCCCTCTTCCAAAGGACCTATAAATATCCGCCTTATCTATGGAGGGTCTTCGTAAAAGATAACGGCAGGATAAGGCCTCTTCGGAATCCTTACATTCTCAGATTCATCCTGTGAACGTCTTATAGCCTCAGCCAATTGTGCGGCTTCCTCGGCAGATGAACCCGGGAAAAGCAGACCACCATCCGATTCTTGCATGGCTAGTGGTTCGTCTTGAAGGATAGGCTCTGATTCCACTAAAAAGTCGAGCAGATTGGTGACCGTCTTCTTTCGCCTCTTGGACCCGTAACTAACTGCAGAAGACGATCGCCTCTTTACCCTCGGTGCTTTAGTGCGATGTTGACCCACTTCGCCTTCGATATCCTCACTCGGCGGTGCTACCAACGACGACACCGCCATTGCCGACGCCGCAGCTGATAATACCGGTGCCTTATTGGCCCTGGATTGAGCTCTAGTGCGCAGCGGCATACCAGCTGTGGGAGTTAGATCCACCTCCGCCGTCTCCGGAATAAGCACGATACCGGTATCTCTCAGGGGAGGGCGAACCACTGCCCGTGGTCGCGGCGGGACTCCCGTAGCCTGGATCGGAGTGGGAACCCTATATCCAAGGAGCATCCTCCTCTCCTCGGAAATAATGGGACTGACTCGGTGGAGGTACCAGCCCGTGAAAGACCCCACACATCGAGGAATATAGTCAGCTTCAGGAATCACGAAGCGAGAGCCGGTGTTCAGCTGCATGAAGTGATGAGCGGCGTCATAAATGACTTCTGACGATGGGCTGGGCTCTACTGTAAACGCCTCAAAGGGGACACCTTGGTCATGTCCCTGTTTCCGAGCAAAGCGGTGTGGGTTGTACCGCATAAAAGGGCCGCACCATTTTGACGAAATACCAGATAACCCGGTCTGATCGAATATAGGTGCATGGCTTCCTTGGGCTTCAAGGAAGGTGCTCTCTCTTTCGACGAGTCACAAAGCTGTTGAATCGGTCTTGAAGGAGCAGAGAGGGCTCGATCGTTGAATACCATCCCGCCCATATTGGCATAGGGGTTAATCAGCACACGAATAGCTCCGGACTGAGTCGGATCAGGAGCGGAGACGCCCACCAACCTCATAAGCCGCGGAAAAGTGTAGGTATCATAAAAGCTAGGTCTCTGATGCGCGGCAAATTCCCCTAGCACATGCATCTCAATCCATGACGTAAAATGATGAAGAGAGAAACTCACTACGTTCACGCCTGGTGTTGAGGTATTGGCTACAGCGCTTAACCCACGATACAGATGCGCTAGCCCCGCAATGCCCACGGCTAGTCGCGTCCCTCCAGCGATGCGATGAGCAGGGTAAATGACCGAAGCTCTCATAAATCGACGGTGCATTGGAATGACGAACCAGCTGAGCCATATAAAACCCACGAAGAAAGTCTCTTCATCTATGCCAGGAGCTGCGATCGACTCAAAGGGTACAGCCGACAGGATTGGAATGTAGAACTGCGGCAAATCCTCTTCTTTAGCCGGTAGCTTATTTAAACCGAACCCAAAGGGGTCGTTGATATTCACGAACTTTGGAGCCGTCTTTGATAGAACGTCTCCGTGAAGGAAGCAGGCGATAAAGCTTTTGAAAGTGACGCCCTGCTCCTCTGACTCTGTGAATAGCTTCTAAAAAATGCTCAGAGTCTTGATTAAACTGTAAGTCGACGTTAGACACCCCACATAATGCGGGGAGGCGGAATAGGTAAAACAATCATTTTGTTTGAGTTAACATCGACTAACTTTACGGATCTTTGCTAAACCCTAACTAACAACTATCTAGAAGTAATTAACTACTATGATAGATGATTATACCTAAAGATTCAAGTCTTTCTTGTTCTTGTAGTTCACCTCCTCGTCGGCCTCCTCGATGTGATAGAAGATCCACCCGAGAGTTCCTTCTCCAAGTTTTAACCTCTCACTTGAGGTAACTAGGTGGCTATGATTGTTAATCAAGGTAACCTAGAGGATAAAGAGATGGATTAAGGATCTATTAGTCTTGCTAACCCTTAGATCTCAACACATGAGAGGATTAGGGTTAGGTCTTTGAAAAGAGAGAGCTTGAGGAGAGAGAATGTGAAAGTGAGAATGAAATGAATTATGTCTCATTTCTATATATGATGAAGCATAAAGAATATCAAATAAATCATTATGTGATATTTACAACCATGCTTCATTTAATACATACAATGAATCATCTCATGAGTCATTAAGCAATAAATGCTTCATTAACTCATTTGGATGAATCACCTCATGAGTCACTAATCCATTTAATGCAAATAACACCTAAGCTCTCCACCTCATCTTTCTTCTAGAAGCTTCTCGACTAATCACGAGAATGCCCCTCCCATCCGTGAAAACACGGAAATACTAAGACTGTATAAATCCAATAATCCAATACTAGAATCTGGCTTAAACTAAAGCCGGCTAGTAAAAACTGTCCGAATATCGTACGTGCATAAATACACGTATGTGTCCGAACCCTGTCGTAAAACCATACGACCTCTATATCGTTTCGCCTGAAGCAGGGAAACTCTCTGTGTGGGACTCTAAAGACTCGACACTACGCTGGCAGTGGGTTTAACCACAGGCCGCAAGCGGTACTAGCTGTACGTAATGGTTCCCAAGGTAGATGTCGATAAGAAGGCCGATGAGGAAACCCATCCGAACTCCTACTGAGCCTGATGTGTCAATCTCCGTACAGTCCGGTCTGTTCGTCTAAGACTATCGCATATCGGGCCTAGGGGTGGCAAGCGTCAGTCCCCTAAAAGCTGTATAAGTCGTGTCGGAGTGAAGCCCATTACACCTTGAGAAGCTACTGGAAATCCTACCAGTAAATCTCGTTTGCCCTGGCCAGGGACTTTGCGTAATGGCTCTCCAAACACAGCGCGATATCAACTCCCAATACCGGGAGAGACGAATCCTTTCTAACCGCCACTGCCTCCAAGTGCTTCGGGATTGCACCCAACTGCTACCTGTTTGCATGACTCCTTTGAGCCGTGGTAGGGTAGCAATCTAAGAACAGTGGGAACACACTCGAGACGAAGCAGCAGTGTCAAGTCTGCGGACTATGCTATACTCATGTAACCTAGGAACTGTTAACTGACGACGGGTATAATACCAACCAACAGTTCCCTGCGAGTCCTGTCCAGTGTACCCGTAACCCAACGAGCACCTGTATACTATCTCCAGTACAATGTACTAATGGCTGTGAGACAGACCATTTCCCCTGCTGGGATGAGAAGCGTACACACTAGTCTACTCCGTAGTATCGATACCCTGTCTTGATAATCCTACGACTAGAGACCTGAAAAAGGATGTGCTTGTAGACTACCCAGCCCCCACTAGTATGACTGTCATCACAACGCTGGTAGTCAAGCAAGATCCTAAGGGCTCTATCAATATGTATTCGCGATATGGTAACATATACATATATTAAGATAGATACAAACCAAGTAGCATACTACTATGTTGAGCGAGACTGTTAATATAACTGTGAATATCCCAATCTTCCATTAAATAATATACAAACTAGTATGATACAATAATGGCTCCTAGGGCATATACACTAACATAAACTTGGGTGCTTGTGGCAGACGGCATTTTCAGTCGACAGGCCGTTAAGCATAGCAGGCTCAGTTTCGAAAACATACTCATAAGGAGGCAGCAGTTCTTCATAGAGCGTCCCCCTGACCGGCAACCCCGAGGTCTCGCGAAACTCTTCCAGAGAAATTGAGACTTCGTGGTCCCCTAGAAAGAAGGTGTTGGTGGGAAAATTCCATTGATTTAAGAAAGCCTTAACCCACCAGACATGGGGGGACTGATAGTGGAAGAGAGACGCGTATACCGCCTGATAGAGTCCGACCCTCTGCAGTCGCGCACGATGAGCCGACAGGATATAACGAGCCCAGAGAAGGTAACTTGTGGGTTGTCGAGGGGTAAGCCCTATTTTGTAAACCTGTCCCCAGGGCTGCGCTTCACCTTGGAAGATACGACGCCCTAAGATGTCTATAGCCGGCACAGGGTGGTTTGGAATCCCAGTTGTTGACGGCTCGAGTCATCCCATAGGGGTCCAGTTCAGCATCTCTACAGCAAAGGCGGTCCGTGGATGCTCCATCGGCAAAAATGGATAGGTAGGCTCCGTTGGTATCTCGCAAAGAAAGTTGCGGCGACCACGGATGATATGACCGTACCAGGCCCCCATAAAAGCAAAAGGGTGCAATTAGGGTCGTGAGCTCTAATCATCGCCATCACCTCTTCATCAGACGGTAACTGAAGAAAGGCAGCCTCAGAGCGGGTGAAAAGAAAGTACGGAAGAGAGGCCATTGTTCCTGAAACAGAGGAAAGGAAACTGTTAATGAAGCCCACACGTGTATATATATTTATAAATAAATATATATATATATATATATATATATAAGGACAGTGGAAGAAAGCGACAGAAAACTTATGGGACCATTGGTTACAAAACACAAGGGCCCTACAAAATCAAAATGGCGGCTCACTAATGACGAGGCAGGGTAATCATTATGAGAATAAAAGGAAGATTCTCAATAAATGAACAGTGGGTTGCAAACAACTCTACACATTCCCCAAGGAGGAAACCCACTATAAGAACTCTATGCAAATCATGAAGGATCTCTCTGGAAGCATTTTTGCAAAGAACAACCCAGGGCAAGAAAATCCCAAGAAGTTCTCTGTGAAGAACTTAGTTCTTTAGAGGAATTAAATTCCTTTTGAATAGAGGAATTCAATTCCCAGAAAATATCTTTCTGACCTAAAGCTCTTTGGAATGGAATTAAATTCCAGAGGGAGGACAAGTATCACCATCGATCCCTGAGATCAGAGAAGCCCCAAGGAGTTCATTATTTAAAGGCTGGACATTATTTTAGAGAACTTGGAAAGATGGGTTCTTGTTAAAGGGAAAAAACCCTTGGTGGAGATTTAAAATCAAAAAAAAATTTCTACAAGAAGTTCTTCAGCCGTTCAAGATCATTACCTGAAAAAGGAAATATTTTGTTAACAGAGTTAAACTCTGGAAATTTTTAAAATAGAGAACTAAGCTCTGAGAGAGAGAATTAAATTCTCAAAGGAAAATGAGTAAGGAAGAAGATGGAAAAAGTGGAGGCGTTTCTGAAGGGACCCCTGCATTTATACGATGGGATGGGAAACGGTTCATCTTCCAACTTCCTTAGGCAGATCCAACGGTTACAAAAGGTGACAGCGTTGCACTCACGTGCAAACACGTGAGAACAACGTTGTGGGGACATTTGTTCCCTCATAAAGTTTCGGGAAAGAAACCCCAATGGGGCATCACGTGCTCACACGTGAACAAGGGTCACGTGCTGACACGTGATGGTTTCCTAGGGACTCTGTTATAAGAGAATTGAATTTTAATCAACAGGAGTCACGTGCCCACACGTGATGGGTTTTTAAACCCACTGAAAAGAATTAAAGATATAATAAAACAGTAGGGAAAAACCCCAATGGGGCATCACGTGCTCACACGTGACCAAGGGTCACGTGCTGACACGTGATGATTCCTTAGTTCTTTAAAACAACAGAATTAAATTCTGGTTAAAATATTAATCAAGGGGGGTCACGTGTCAACACGTGATGGGTTCCTAAGCTCTTTAATTAATATAATTAAATTCTATTTAAATGATCAAACAGTGGGATCACGTGCCAACACGTGATAGGCTTTTAAGCCTTCTGAACTAATAGAATTAAATTCTAATTAAGAAGGAATCAAGAATCCTAACTGGAATATATTTTCCTAGATCTTTCCAAATAAAAAGATTGTGCTCTGTAAAGTGGAGCACCGTTGGATTAAAAATCCAATGGTGATTAAAAATCACCAATTTATAGAAAAATTCTATACAAGGAAAGATTTTCCTGAAATTCACCAAGAATAACAAACAGAATATTTTTGGATTAAAAAATCCAATGGTTAATAAAATTCACTGAGTGATCTAAAAGATCATGTTGGTTACAAAATCAATTAAAATTTTTCAATGACAGATTGACTAAACAAACTGATTTTTTTCTTTCTCCTATAAATAGGAGCCAAGAAGAGGAGAGAAGGATCTTTTGATTTTTGGAGAAAAACAACAACAGAGAGAAAAGAGAGAGGAGAATTTAATTCTCAAGAGAGAAAAGAAGATCTTTTCAGAGAAAAGAAGATCTTTTCAGAGAAAAGAAACCCTAGGTGAGAAAGGGGAAAGAGATCTAAACTCCATAAAATAAAAGAGAATTTAATTATCAAATTAAGAGTTTAACTCTCCTGAATAAGAACTTAGTTCTTTCTTTAGTTGAAAATCTGCAGAAGCAGATCTTCCCACAAGTTGAGAATTTAATTCTCATCGGGAAGATTCTGCCATGCAGATCCAAAACTTAGAGGGAGAATTGAGTTTAAGGAATTTAATTCCCCCAAATTCATAGGAATTTAATTCCTCCAAATGTAACTAGGGTTTAACACTACATAAGAATTTAATTTTTCCAAACACATAGGAATTTAATTCCTCTAAACAGAATTAGGGTTAACCCTACAAAAGAATCTAATTCTTAAAACAAGAGACTTAAAACTCTCCATGCACGTAAAGAACTTGGTCACGTGGTAACACATGACCCTCATCCTCAATGAGCAAAAAAGAACGAACAAGACCAGGTCACGTGCCACGTGACCCTTAAACATACTCCTCAAAATGAGAAAAACAAAGCTTGGAGGCAATGCCTCACGTGCTCACACGTGACCCTCAAAAATGAAGGGAATAAAGCCAAAGCCAATACAGATTTTGGGCGCCCTCACGTGTCCCCATGTGACCCCTAATAAATACTTTGATAAATCAATGCATGGGTACCCATCACGTGCCCACACATAATGACCGTAAAGACTTAAGTGTTTAACACTTATTTGAATATTCTGAGAATAAAATTAAGGAAGTTTAGCCCAATCCTAGGGGACCTCACGTGTCCTCACGTGAGCACTTCATCTTTTCATTGTTTAAAACTATTTTGAGTGTTCTGTCCCTAGTGTTTAACACTATTTAAGTGCATCACGTGGGAACACGTGATCGTCAAATATGTGTTAGTGTTTAACACTATTTTCAAACCAGACTTAGCCTAAATTGGCTAAGTCTTTCTGAGTCAAGACTCCCCTTTGATTGAACCCCATCTGCATTCATCCAAACTTGATCATTTCATATGACATTCAAAGTAAACCCCAGAGTCATGATGAATGCTCAGTGCCCAATAAAAGACAAAATGTTGTCAGGTCCTCAAACCCTTGTTTAGTATTGCTAAATAATGGGAGGCTGAACCCAGACAAATGTTCAACAGCCCAAACCAAGGTCTAACATTTTAAACCTAAATTGGACTTAGTCCAAGTTGGCCATAAGTCCTCAATTCAGATTTAACTGAGCCAATGTGCTCATAATCTAATTAGTTGATCTTAGTTCCAAATTGGATTATAGATTTCCCAATCAACTTTGGTTCAAGGGTACATCTCTTCACTCCTTTGATACTTGCCGTTGTAATCCTTCAACGTCTTTAGAGAGGTGACGGGTCCCGATAACCAATCATTCCATGGACTGTGGGGTCCTTAAACTCATGGACTATGATGTCCTTAAACTTTATAGACTATGACGTCTTTAAACTACGGACTGTGGGGTCCTTAAGCCCATGGACTATGATGTCCTTAACCTCGGACCGTGGGGTCCTTAAGCCCATGGATTATGATGTCCTTAACCTTGGACCGTAATGTAACAACCGAGTTCCGTTATACCAATTTCTGTTGCCGTATGTGTTGTTTGTGGTGTTTATTTCATTTACCGTGTTTAGTTGCGAATGGTAGTTACTTTATATTCGACCCACTTGCTTGAGCTTGTTGTTTCATAATTGTAGAATACCCTAACATCACACATTTTTTCATATAACAATTTAAGTCACTTAAAATAATTTAAAAATACATGACATGGCCTACATGGTACCCCTAACCCTGTAGTAGCGTCCTTGCATCGTGTTCTCGTCCCGTTCAGTGAAACGGACGTGTTTGGATGGCTACGCGCACGTACGTGCGTCCGTTCTTGGGGGTATGCATTTCTGTTAAATAATCCTTCATTTTAATTTTTGGAATTTGCTAATAATTTTCATATTTCAAATTCAAAATTTGGGACCCGACCCGGGCGCATTTCTGAAACATTTTGTATTTCCGCCAAATTCTAATAATTTTAAATCTCTTTAAAATTCGTTCATGTTTAAATATTGAACAGCCTAAAGATTTTTGTTTTAACCAAAACATATTTTTTAAAAATCTAATTCTATTAATACAGTTAACAGCTCACAATATTTTTCCTTAACTAACTTAAATCTTTTATAAAATTTTTATCAAAATTTTCCCGAGCCAATCAGGGCTCTCTTTGCTTGCTCTGGGCCCCACCACCAAATCTCTCTTTCTCTTCTATCTTTTCTCTTATATTTTTCCCCAACCAATCAGAGATTCTCCCTTCAAATCACCGGGCCCCACGTCTCCCTCTCTTTCTTTCTCCTTCTCTTTCTTTCTCCCCCGAGCGCAGCCCTTTCTCTTTCTCTCTCCTTTCTTTCTCCTCTCGCGCCTTTCTCTCTCTGCTCGCGATCACTGTGCATTCCCCGATTCTCGTCACCGCCAACGGATCCCGTCACCTTCCTTCGTTATATTTCTTCTTCTTCTTCTTCTTTTTCTAAAACCCACAGCTTCTCCTCCGAACCCATAAACCCATCGCTTCGCTCAAATCCTAACCCTAACTCCATCACCTCCTCAACCCCAAACCGAAACTCATCATCTTCTCTTCTCCTCCTCTCCATCTTCTTCTTCTCTTTCTTCTTCCCGAGTCTCTCTTTCCCCCTGCACACACACCCTACCCGAACCCAAGAACCCTCCGTTCCATTGACGCCGACCATCTCCCGTCGCCATCGCCATCTCCTCCCTCTCCTTTGCTCCCCTCCAACGCCAGAACCCTACATCTAAACCCCAACCTACACCAAAACCAAACCCTAGCTGCGACCGTGCGCCAAGAACCTGCACCCCCTGCACATCCCTGGCCGGAGCTCCGTCGATCTCACCGCCACCATCTCGTCTCCCCATTGCGTTACTAGTCCAACCCCAGTAAGCCCTCTCTCTCTCTCGTACCTCCTTCTTCTTCCCTGTGTCTTCTCTTCTTCTTCTGAAACATTTCTTTTCATTGCTGCAAAATCTTTCACCTCTGTAGATCGCTGGAATTCTGACGACGGTGACGATCACGACGACCCAGCGAGGACCTCTGACCCGCGAGATCCCACCGTTCGTTGTTGGGACTCATTCCGTATACCGTGCGCGCGTCGCGACTTTTCCCGCCGAAGCGTGACGTTCCGTGTACCGTTTCTTGAATCCGTCGAGGCAAGTGAAACTTGCTACATGCTATTTAAATTACTATATACCTATTTGAGTGCACATTAAACCTGTAGTTTACATTTAATACCATAATTTCCATTTTAACATTTCGACGTCCCGTTATATCATTTTAGATTCATAGCTCGAAACGTACCATGTTGCATTTAGTTTTACTATACGTACTACCCACATCCATATTTAAACCTGATAACAATTATTTGCATAGCCCACAGTACCCCTTTTATATTTTATACCCTGTCGGACTACCGTTTGCATACATCTAACCTGATTTATATTCAATTACATCTCTAGATTATTTAGTACATATTAACATGATTTTAACATCCATATTTGTTATACTGTAATTAAGTAATGTTGAAACTATCCCTTAAACGTAACATGATAACCGTGCAACGATATAATTTAATCTGTACCTATTTGCATATCATATTACATGTGCCAGTTTATTATTCTGATAGTATCCATACTTGTTTATTTATAACCATGATTATGCTAGTTGATTATGAGCACCCACATGATATCTCGTACACCCTGACATGACTTGCTACACATATTACTTGACCCAACATGGTACCGTACAACTCTTAACATAACATGACACCTTTATATATTAGCTGGCTTGACCTGATATACCATGGTCTTATCTATTACCTGATCTTGTGTCTAATGCCAACAAACTTGACCTGTTGTCCTTACGGACCATTTCTGTTGTCTATCCAGACAAACCTGTACCTGCCTGATCCTGTGTTGGCATTAGCTCTAGATTATTTAATACATGACTTGAACACATATAACTTGGGGGTATGGGGAAATCAATGATGAAACCTGACTTGTAACTCGACAGTTGCTTGCTTATACTGATCAGTTTTAGAGGCTAGGCCAACCTCGGGATGCTGCTGCTGACATCGTTTGTCTTTACATATTTCCAGTTTTAGTGCCTAGCGGCATGTCTCGGTTTCAGCCCGAGAGTCTTAGACCGTGGTCCCGGGCATGCACGGGATACTATTGAGTTACATCGATGATTCATCAAATTTATTTCAAAGACTTGAGACTATTCAACCCAATAGACCAGTTTAGATTACTCACTGTACACTACCTTTCACTGCCCTGATTTATATTGCTGTTACACCTGCTTTACCATTTATGTTTATATTCGCATGTCTTGCTACTTTGTTTATATATTATTGCTTGATGTTATGACGCGCTGACGTCTGGGTTTTACATGGCCCAGATTCTGTACCTTTGCTGCAGTCCGAGCAAGAGTACTTCAGCCAGCAGGCTGAGCAGTGAGGACTCAGTAGTAGTTAGTTCCTTTACTTTTCAGCATTTTATTCCTGATGTGAGCCCGCATTATGGGACATACATTCCAGTTATTCTTGTATTGGATCTTTTGCTTCCGCATTATTTATTCTTGACTCATTCTATTTTGGCTTATGGATATGTGCTAGATAGTTTTATTTTTGTTCTTGGTATCTCTACAGCCGTAATGTGACTGTGGAAGGATAATTCCTATCCACAAGTCGCATGGTTGGGTATATCACGTGCCTACCTTAGCGTACTCTGGGAAGCGGGGCGTGACATGGTTCTTTTGGTATCAGAGCCATAGGTTAATCGGGTTTATTCTTTTGTAGTTGGGTATTGTACCCTATACACGAATCAGAATACTCGTGATTAGGAAACATGTCCTGCCACCTTGCCGTTTTACCGTTATTGAATCTTAACCTCCTCCTGATTATACTTTTACGATATGCAAACCTTCTTTGCATATCGACTCGAAACCTGGTTCCTTGTTTATCTCTAGAACTTAGGCGACTTGGGTGGAGTTATGTAATTGTAGCTATGATACCGCGGCATGGTTACAATGCGGTACTCTATTTAAGTAACTCGGAGTTCTAGCCTTGATCTACATTTTGAATTTGTTATCATGCTAATCCTTGGGTGCTTTGATTTCAGGAACATGGCAGACAAGAATCTGAAGACGTACCAAAGGCGTGTTGACGAAGCCGCCATGCTTGGAGTAATACGTGGGATGTTGGAGAATCAGAAGCGACAGACCGAGCTGATCCAGCAGCAGGCTGAATCTTTTCAGGAAGGTTTGCGGACCGTTCAGCAGTCCGTGAACAATGTTGTGGCCAGACCAGTGGATCGTGTGGGAACCGTGGCAGATTTCAGGAGACTGGGTCCGTCTGTCTTTACTGGCTTAGAGGAGCCGTTGCCAGCGGAGCAGTGGCTAGTTGACACGGAGAACTTACTCATTATGGCACAGATCCCTAATGATAAGAGGGTGGATGTAGTACGCATCCAGTTAGTAGATTACGCCCGTGAATGGTGGCTTGTGGAGGAGACCCGCTTGCCCAAGCCGATCAAGTGGGTAGATTTTTCAAAGAGTTTCCTAGAGAAGTTCTTCCCGCGTACTGCACGGGAGGAAATGGAGGAGAAGTTTATCAGTCTAAAGCAGAACGGTGCACCTGTAGATGTACATGCAGCTGAGTGGACGCAACTCAGTAGATTCGCTGGACCTTTAGTTACCAACGATGCGGATAGGGCAAGGAGGTTCATGCGCAGTTTGGATGTGGACATCCAGAGGCAGATTGTCTCCCTGGGTTTGACCACTTTCTCATAGGTACTTACGGCGGCCCGTGAACAGCAGAGCTTATCTGGGAAGACTGGGAGTTCACAGCAGACAGCAATCACAGTACGGAAGCCGGCGTTTGCACCGAACCGAGCACATGGACACAGAGGTATTCCAGTGAACCGTCGTGGTGTAACACCTATGAAGAAGCCTGCTGTCGTTGATCAGAGAAAGAGCGTGATTTGTAACTACTGCCATTTACCTGGACATTTGCAAAGGGAATGTCGAAGGATGCGGGGACTCTGTTTGGTTTGTGGATCGGCGGATCATACTATTAACTCTTGTCCGTCGACGCTTCATACAAAGGATAATGTTCAGAAGCCACCGCAGAAACCGTTTCAGGGACAGAAGCAGCTGACTCAAGGACCCAATCAAGCTCGAGCATTTACCCTGACGGCTGAGGAAGCCAAGGCTTCAGGAGAAGTTGTTTCAGGTATTCTACTTGTTCATGGTTTTCCCGCATTAGCGTTATTTGATTCTAGTGCATCCCATTGTTTTATGTCGTCCAAGTTTATAGCTACACACTCGATTACCTGCACGACCTTGTCTAGTTTCTGGAACATACACACTGGGAATGGGAAAATCATATCTAATAGAGAGTGTAAAGATTGTGCAGTTGTTGTTTGCGGACGGGAGCTTTTTGCAGATTTCTTAGTGATTGATACGGGCAGCTATGAAGTCGTCTTGGGAATGGATTTTCTCGACACTTTCTATGCTCACATTAATTGTAGGGAAAAGAAAGTAATTTTCCAGATTCCCGGACATCCCGAGGTCATCTTCACTGGAGGAAGCAGTTCTGTCGGGCCAATCGAATTTAGGGCTAGGCCGACAGCTAATATTCTTGCATCAATGGAGGTTGCTCAAGATGAAACGCCAGCTTTTGTTCGAGATTTCATGGACGTGTTTGAAGACATATCAGGTTTACTGCCGAAGCGAGACGTGGAGTTCGCAATTGATCTTGTTCCGGGTGCAGCGCCAGTTTCTAAAGCGTATTATCCAATGGCACCAGTGGAGTTGGAAGAAGTTAAGAAGCAGGTTACTGAATTACTTGAGAAGGGTTGGATTCGAAGTAGCAACTCGCTTTGGGGAGCTCCAGTTCTTCTAGTTAAGAAGAAAGATGGCACGAGGAGGATGTGCATCGATTATCGAGAATTAAACCGGGTGACTATTAAGAACAAGTACCCGATCCCTCGCATTGGCGAACTATTTGAGCATCTTAGTAGCGCGAAGGTATTCTCGAAGCTGGATTTGCGATCCGGATATCATCAGGTCCGAGTAAAAACAGAGGATATTCACAAGACGGCGTTCCGAACTCGGTATGGACATTACGAGTACTTAGTGATGCCCTTCGGAGTAACGAATGCACCGGCGATATTCATGGACTTGATGAACGGAATCTTTTCACCATTCTTAGACCAGTTTATTGTGGTGTTCATTAATGATATTCTGGTTTATTCGAAGAGTATTGAAGAGCATGCAGAACATTTGAAGATCGCACTGCAGACGCTGAGGCAAGAAAAATTATATGCAAAGATGAGCAAGTGTGAGTTTTGGCTAGAAGAAGTAAAGTTTTTAGGGTATGTCGTGTCTGGTGATGGAATCGCCGTTGATCCCGAAAAGATTGCAGCAGTTCGTGATTGGCCGATTCTGAAGAATGTTGCGGAGATAAGAAGCTTCCTCGGACTAGCCGGGTATTACAGAAGATTCGTGGAGAACTTTGCTCGTCTGGCGGAACCGTTGACCAAGCCTACGCGCAAGGAGGTGCCATTTGTATGGACGGATAATTGTGCGTCAGCTTTTGAGGCGTTGAAGCAGAGATTGATAACCGCTCCTATTCTGACCGTGCCAGACAGTTCTGGAGGATTGGTGATTCACAGCGACGCATCTGGGAAGGGATTGGGATGTGTTTTGATGCAGCATGGGAAGGCTGTAGCGTACGCATCGAGACAATTGAAGACCCATAAGAAGAATTACCCAACTCACGACTTGGAGCTTGCGGCTGTGATCTTCGCTTTGAAAATTTGGAGACACTACCTTTTGGGCGAAAGCGTCGAGATTTTCACTGATCATAAGAGCTTGAAGTATGTGTTCACGCAGAAGGAGCTTAATATGAGGCAACGTAGATGGTTGGAACTGATGGCTGACTACGATCTTGATCTTAAGTACCATCCGGGGAAGGTTAATGTTGTGCAGGATGCGCTCAGTCGGTTACCAGCAATTCAGACGTTGACTGCACAGAAGGAACTCATTGAAGACTTTCGAAGATTTGATTTGGAGGTTGTGCTACCGCATTTCTCGGGACAGTTGATGCAGCTGCAGGTACATTCGTCGTTGATCGAGAATATTAAAGCAGCGCAATCGCAGGACCCTAAATTGCAGAAGTTTCAAGAACAGGTTGAAGCTGGACTTCGAACTGACTTACTGATCCATGAAGATGGTTCGTTGAGATATGGTAGCCGTTTGTGTGTGCCGAAGGGAGATATTCGCGAAGAACTTATGAAGGAGGCGCACTGTTCAGCATATTCCGTACATCCAGGAGGCACGAAGATGTACCGAGATATACAACAACATTTCTGGTGGGAAGGCATGAAACGGGAGATTGCCCGCTTTGTAGCCAAGTGCTTGGTGTGTCAGCAAGTTAAGGCTGAACATCAAAGGGTTACTGGTTTATTGCAGCCACTTCCGATTCCTCAGTGGAAGTGGGAACATATAACCATGGATTTCGTGACAGCTCTACCATGGAGTCCAAAGGGCAACAATGCAGTTTGAGTGATTGTTGATCGTTTGACCAAGGCAGCTCATTTCATTTCTTTTCGGGTTGGTCAATCAACAGAAACTTTGGCAGGACGATACATGCAGGAGATTGTAAGATTGCATGGAGTACCGGTGAGCATCGTGTCCGATCGTGACATTCGGTTCTTATCACACCTCTGGAAGAGCTTACAGGAAAGTTTGGGGACTCGATTGAAGTTTAGCACAGCTTATCATCCTCAAACAGATAGTCAGTCGGAGAGGACGATCCAAACTCTTGAAGATATGTTGAGAGCTTGCATGTTGGACTTCAAGGGTTCATGGGAGGATCATCTACATTTGGTAGAGTTTTCTTACAACAACAGTTTCTAAGAAACCATTCAGATGGCTCCATTCGAAGCGTTATATGGTCGCAAGTGTCGTTCACCTGTTTGTTGGGACGATGTCGGTGAACGAAGATTGTTGGGACTAGATTTGGTGGTGCAGATAGTTGAGAAAGTTAACGCTATCAGGAATCATATGAAAGCAGCACAAGACAGACAGAAGAGTTGGGCAGATACGTCGAGAAGACCTCTAGAGTTCGCCATGGGTGATTTGGTATTCTTGAAGATATCACCGACTAGAGGGGTGATTCGTTTCGGAAGCTGAGGAAAGCTTAGTCCTCGATTCGTCGGACCTTTCAAGATCTTGGAGTGTGTTGGTGAGGTAGCGTATTGATTGGCGTTACCGCAATCCTTGGCGAATGTTCATGACATGTTTCACGTATCTCAACTCCGTAAGTATGTTCGAGATGAAACACATGTGTTGGATCATTCGGAATTGACTGTATGAGAAGACTTGACTTTTGAGGAGCGACCGATTGCGATTGTGGATCGAAGGGAAAACGTTCTTAAGAACAAGGTTATCCCTCTTGTACTTGTTTCTTGGGGTAATCGCTCACATGGAGAGTCAACTTGGGAACGAGAAGATGAGATCCGGCAGAAGTTTCCCCATCTTTTCTTATAGTTGATTGATTGTTTATCCTTTCTTGTTTTGGAATTTCAAGGATGAAATTCTTTTGTAGTTGGGTATAATGTAACAACCAAGTTCCGTTATACCAATTTCTGTTGCCGTATGTGTTGTTTGTGGTGTTTATTTCATTTACCGTGTTTAGTTGCGAATGGTAGTTACTTTATATTCGACCCGCTTGCTTGAGCTTGTTGTTTCATAATTGTAGAATACCCTAACATCACACATTTTTGCATATAACAATTTAAGTCACTTAAAATAATTTAAAAATACATGACAAGGCCTGCATGGTACCCCTAACCCTGTAGTAGCGTCCTTGCATCGTGTTCTCGTCCCGTTCAGTGAAACGGACGTGTTTGGATGGCTACGCGCACGTACGTGCGTCCGTTCTTGGGGTATGCATTTCTGTTAAATAATCCTTCATTTTAATTTTTGGAACTTGCTAATAATTTTCATATTTCAAATTCAAAATTTAGGACCCGACCCGGGCGCATTTCTGAAACATTTTGTATTTCCGCCAAATTCTAATAATTTTAAATATCTTTAAAATTCGTTCATGTCTAAATATTGAACAGCCTAAAGATTTTTGTTTTAACCAAAACATATTTTTTAAAAATCTAATTCTATTAATACAGTTAACAGCTCACAATATTTTTCCGTAACTAACTTAAATCTTTTATAAAAATTTTATCAAAATTTTCCCGAGCCAATCAGGGCTCTCTTTGCTTGCTCTGGGCCCCACCACCAAATCTCCCTCTCTCTCTTCTATCTTTTCTCTTATATTTTTCCCCAACCAATCAGAGATTCTCCCTTCAAATCACCGGGCCCCACGTCTCCCTCTCCCTCTTTCTCTCCTTTCTCTCTCCCCCGAGCGCAGCCCTTTCTCTCTCCTCTCGCGCCTTTCTCTCTCTGCTCGCGATCACTGTGCATTCCTCGATTCTCGCCACCGCCAACAGATCCCGTCACCTTCCTTCGTTATATTTCTTCTTCTTCTTTTTTTTCTAAAACCCACAGCTTCTCCTCCGAACCCATAAACCCATCACCTCGCTCAAATCCTAACCCTAACTCCATCACCTCCTCAACCCCAAACCGAGCCTCATCATCTCCTCTTCTCCTCCTCTCCATCTTCTTCTTCTCTTTCTTCTTCCCGAGTCTCTCTTTCCCCTGCACACACACCCTACTCGAACCCAAGAACCCACCGTTCCATTGCCGCCGACCATCTCCCGTCGCCGTCGCCATCTCCTCCCTCTCCTCTGCTCCCCTCCAACGCCAGAACCCTACATCTAAACCCCAACCTACACCAAAACCAAACCCTAGCTGCGGCTGAGCGCCAAGAACCTGCACCCCCTGCACATCCCTGGCCGGAGCTCCGTCGATCTCACCGCCACCATCTCGTCTCCCCATTGCGTTACCAGTCCAACCCCAGTAAGCCCCCTCTCTCTTTCGCACCTCCTTCTTCTTCCCTGTGTCTTCTCTTCTTCTTCTGAAACATTTCTTTTCATTGCTGCAAAATCTTTCACCTCTGTAGATCGCTGGAATTCTGACGACGGCGACGATCACGACGACCCAGCGAGGACCTCTGACCCGCGTGATCCCACCGTTCGTTGTTGGGACTCATTCCGTATACCGTGCGCGCGTCGCGACTTTTCCCGCCGACGCGTGACGTTCCGTGTACCGTTTCTTGAATCCGTCGAGGCAAGTGAAACTTGCTACATGCTATTTAAATTACTATATACCTATTTGAGTGCACATTAAACCTGTAGTTTACATTTAATACCATAATTTCCATTTTAACATTTCGACATCCCGTTATATCATTTTAGATTCATAGCTCGAAACATACCATGTTGCATTTAGTTTTACTATACGTACTACCCACATCCATATTTAAACCTGATAACAATTATTTGCATAGCCCACAGTACCCCTTTTATATTTTATACCCTGTCGGACTACTGTTTGTATACATCTAACCTGATTTATATTCAATTACATCTCTAGATTATTTAGTACATATTAACATGATTTTAACATCCATATTTGTTATACTGTAATTAAGTAATGTTAAAACTATCCCTTAAACGCAACATGATAACCGTGCATCGATATAATTTAATCTGTACCTATTTGCATATCATATTACATGTGCCAGTTTATTGTTCTGATAGTACCCATGCTTGTTTATTTATAACCATGATTATGCTAGTTGATTATGAGCACCCACATGATATCTTGTATACCCTGACATGACTTGCTACACATATTACTTGACCCGACATGGTACCTGTAACAACCGAGTTCATTTATACCAATTCCAGTTCCCGTATTTACTTATCTGTGGTATTTTCTTGACTTAACGGGTTTTGGGTGCGAATGGTATTTTACGTTTTACATTGCATTCGACCCGACCCGCTTTCTTGAACCTGTTTGACTCTTATTTATAAATTATCTTGACTTGTTGCATGGACTAGTACATCTCGTGATTTAGTTTATACTAATATCTTATCTAGTATCGCATCTTCTGCATATAACAATTTAAATCACGAAAAATAATTAAAAAAAATACATGGCATGGCCTGCTTGATACCCCTAACCCTATGGTAGCGTCCTTGCATTGTGGTTTCGTCCCGTTCAGTGAAACGGACGTGTTTAGATGGCTACGCGCACATGCATGCATCCGTTCTTGGGGGTATGCTTTTTCATTACATAATCCTTCATTTCAATTTTTGGAACTTGCTAATAATTTTCGTATTTCAAATCCAAAACTTTGGGCCCGACCCGGGCGCATTTCTGAATTCTTTTGTATCCCGCCAAGTGCTAGTATTTCAAATTATTTTAATTCGTTAATATTTATATATATCCTTAACAGCTAAGATTTTCCCAGCTAACAAAATTATTCCTGCAAATATTTTTCAAAATCTTTTTCCTAACCCATTTCCCTTCCTCCCCCTTCAGCCAATCTGGCTCGACTCCGCCGGGCCCACACACACCTCTCTCTCCTTCTCTTTCTCTCTCATCCCACTAAAAGCCAACTTTATATCTCCTCACACCACTCTCTCTCCTCTCGATCTCTCTCTTCTCTCTGGATTCTCTCTCTCTCTCTCCTCTCACAAATCTTTCTCTCTCCCCTCGTAATATATTTTTCTTCTTCCCTTCTTCTGCGAACCCATCACGAGAACCCTAGCCGCCTCTCCTACTCGTCGCATACTGCCGACGACGAAGCTCCCTGTTGGGGTAAAAATTTACACCCCCGTTGACCGAGTCAAAGTCAAGGTCAACCCCAAGCCAGGTGGGCCCAAGCCCAGGTCAAGCGGGCCCATGCCCAAGTCGAGCCCGCGGCCAGCCTTCCCATGCAAACAACGAAATCATGTCATAAATAATTTTTATGTAATTTTTTATGCATGAATGTAAACAAAATGGGCATAAAGCCAATATTTTGTAAGCCCATGGCTTATGTGCAAAAATGAAATGGCACATGAGCCATGGGATGGCTAAAATGCCATTTTGCAAAGCCCAAGGGGCTATATGTAAATGTGTAAGCCTATAAAAGGCAACATGATGATGAATAAGAAAAAAAGACACTTTTTCATTCCCTCAAAAACTAGGGTTCTTTGTGCCTCCTGCTCCTTCTCCAAGGTTCCAAAAACCTTCTCCTTTCTTTTGGATTAAATCAAGAGTTTAACTCTTCCTTTCCCCAAAATAAATAGTTTTCCACCACAAAACCCACAAAGGGGAACTCAGATCTCCCACCAGATCTCGAAAAGAAGAGATTTTTAAATCTCACATCTCTTGATCTTCAAGATCCGGCCAAAAGACAAGAAGAAGAAGGAGACCCATCTCCAAAAATCTAACTTTGGACAGACCCAAGGCTCAAAAGAAGAGCAATAAGTCCCCAGGAGTTTAACTCCTTTCTAGATCTGCTGGAGTTTAACTCCATAAATCAAATTTCTGCTAGGAGTTTAACTCCAAAAATCCCCTTTGGGAGTTTAACTCCCTAACCCAGGGGCTAAGCCCCCTTCCCGTGGTCACGTGGGTGCCACGTGACCCCGGGGCGCCAAGGCGCCCATAGGTCACGTGTGCCCACGTGACCCCCGGGCGCTGAGGCGCCCAATGGTCACGTGTGCCCACGTGACCCCGGGCGCTGAGACGCCCAACGGTCACATGTGCGCCACGTGACCCCGAGCGCCAAGGCGCCCTTCGGTCACGTGTGCCCACGTGACCCCGGGGCGCCAAGGCGCCCTTCGGTCACGTGTGCCCACGTGACCCCGGGGCGCCAAAGCGCCCTTGGGTCACGTGTGCCCACGTGACCCCGGGCGCCAAGGCGCCCTTCGATCACGTGTGCCCACGTGACCCCGGGCGCCAAGGCGCCCAATGGTCACGTGTGCCCACGTGACCCCGGGCGCTGAGGCGCCCAATGGTCACGTGTGTGCCACGTGACCCCGGGCGCTGGGGCGCCCAATGGTCACGTGCGCGCACGTGACCCCGAGCACTAAAGCGCCCATGCGCGTGCACGTGACCCCGGGCACCATGCCCCATATGCCATGCACGCGTCTTTAAGATGCTTTCCCCCCCTTTTTTTTATGCACTCCATACTAAATATATCTCCCCCGTTAGGAAAAATTTCTAACGGGGCGCTGCCCCGCACCCCGCAAGGGGGCTGCTAGCCCCCTTGACCCCCAGCCCGCTATCCGGGTAGCGGGACCCCCGTAAAAACTCTGCGTGGCTCCCGACATATCCAAACCCCCATTTCAAAACACAACACACGTACACTGCACATTGAGTTCGCATGACCAGTTTAACCCGTCAATCGGAGGTTCCCTCGCTCCAAAGGCGAGGGGTAATTAACGGCAGCTTAGTCCGCGGCTGCCGGAGATTCGGATCCCCACAATCAATAAACCCCGGCCTACCCTAGGCAGGGGGAATCTGTAATGCGCCTGAAAAGCGCGCGCGTATTCCCATCTCAATGGGGTGACGAAAAACACCCTACAGATTCTGGCACGCCCGGTGGGACCATCTCTCCTCCCATATTTCGGGTTAAATGTTCATGCAAACTCAATCATTATACATACCTGTATTTATACTAAAATAATGCTCTTTCATGCAGATTTTCAAGCAATCACCTTTCAACAATGTCTCCAAAGATAAACTCAGCTCTCAGCACGACTCCCGTCTCCTATACGATGAAGATAGACTCCAGGACGGTCCTTCCGGCCAGTCTCGGGCGACAATGGGAGGAGCCGCTGCTACCATTCGGCTCTATTGTGTTCATGCCAGTTGGCGCCATCCCAGCTCCTCAAGCCCCGGTGGCGGACAAACCGGTCTCGAGAGGCAGGATACCAAATGTGGTAGTCGCGAGGGCACCTCAGCCCAAGCGCAAGTCCGTTTCCGAACAACTCTCCATAGCCCCAGCTGGGGGCAAGGCCATCAACACCAACAAAGCTACAACGCGTCCCGAGCAAGCTCCAGCGGCGCCCCTGACAAATGCTCGATCGGGTGTCTTCTCTAAGCTCCTCGCTGATCAACTCACAATGGCTTCCCGGATAGCGGATGCCCGCCAAGCCTTCAAGATCGAGAAGCTGAGGCAGAAGCGGCTCAGATATAGAGCCAACAAAAGGGCTAGGGCTCTGGCCATGTTAAGACTTATGAATTTCCAAAGCCCGGACCGCTCCGCGAGACCAGCTGCTAGTGATGAAAGAATGGCTGAATGTGTTATCCACACTGTCTACATGGCCGGACATGAAGAAACGAACCCTCCTCTTCTTCACAGCCATAGTGATGATATGGTTGACGCTACCCAGCATCGGCTCGATCTAAATGATGAAGAGCCCGCTCAGGCCGATAAGCCAGAGGAGCCCGTGGTTCCTACGGAATGGAGCTCAGGCAATAAAGATTACCCGGTTGTCATAGCCGGAACTACAGAGCAAGCATTATTCCAATGGCTTCAAAGGCAATTTCAGGACAGGGATGAGAAGATGGCCGAGGTCTATTCCAAAGTCGACGAGCTGGCAAACGTCGTGGCAGATCTCGCAACCCAAATCGCCCGATTGCAATTACAGCAGAATCAAATTTTGGCTCATGAGCCAGGGATTGATACCCGGGGGCAGCCAACTGATATCCCTTCCAACCTAAAAGCGGAGCGCCTTCGCGAAAAACGGCCGCAATCAGTCTCCAGTCCTTCCGATACATACGCCGGGGAGGAATCGCCTCTGAAAGAGAAGCTGGAGAAGGTCTATTCCTTCAAGAGGGAAAAGGTCCACAAGATATTCAGGGACGCCCTAAGAAACGGTCTACAACTGCCAGAATCAAAGAGACCGCAAGAAGAGAATATGACCGACGACCCAAAATATTGCCCCTATCACAGGGTGATAGGTCATGCCATTGAGGACTGCTTCGTCTTCAAAGATTGGGTCGAAAGGCAATACAGGATGGGAGAGATAGAACTGTCTAAAGGCGTGTTAGCAAATAGTCAAGCTACAATCGCCAATTTCATGCAAATAGAGACCGAAGCCTTTCGGGAACCTAATCCTCCCAGACATGTGCCTCGAGGACCAGCATCAGCAAAGGCACCTACTCCAATGGAAGGAAAGAAGAAGGTATACTCCTTCAGGAGGGATGAAGTCCGCAAAATATTCGTGGACGCCTTGAACAATGGCCTGCAACTGCCTGTTCCAAAGAGGCCACATGAAATGAACATGACCGGCAATCCCATATACTGCCCATATCATAGAGTGGTGGGTCATACCATCGAAGACTGCTATATTTTCAAAGATTGGGCAGAGGACCAATATAAGCTTGGAAAAACCTCACAATCCTCGGATGTATCGGCAAGCCACAGAGCCAGGTCATCAACACAGCTCCGCCAAGATCAAAGTTCAAGGAGCTTGGATAAGCAAAAAAGACCACCACGTCATTAAACTGGGAACAATCGACCGCCACGTCATTAAACTGGGAACAAAGGACCACCACGTCGTTAAACTGGGAAACAATCGACCTCTAAGTCATTAAACTGGGAATGTAAAAAGAAACATATATATATATATATATGTAAATAGACAAAAAAATGTGTGTAAATAAAAGAAAAATAAAGAAAAGCCGAAATGATGGGGCAACTCGCAATAAAAATCAGCGAGTAAAATAAAGATGAAAATAAAGCCGAAATGATGGGGCAACCGCGAATAAAAGCCGAAATGATAGGGCAATCGCGATCTTCGCGATAAGAAAAGCTGAAATGATAGAGCAATCGCGGTAAAAAAAAAACAAAAAAACAAAAAAAAGGGCGAATGATGAGTCGCTCCTGGTACCATATTCCAGTGCAGCGATGCAGACGCCGAACCAAAATCCAATTTTCCAAAATTCTTACGGCCCTACGTTTAGTCCCCAACTTGACTACCGTATACAATCCACGGGCTCAAATAATTCTCATCATACCCATATCCCACTGCAATCGCCAGTCCAGCGGTTGGTCTCCGCCCTCAGAATTATGCTCCATTGGGAAGACCTACTTATGTGTCCTGGCACATGTGCTTCAATGTTAGCAACGCCGATGCCGGCCCCTACCCCAAAATTCCAAGCTCGCCATCAACAGACCTTCAAGTCGTTAAACTGGAAACAGATGACCTCCAAGTCGTTAAACTGGAAACAGATGACCACTACGTCGTTAAACTGGGAACAGATGACCACTACGTCGTTAAACTGGGAACAATCGACCGCCACGTCATTAAACTGGAAACAATCGACCGCCACGTTATTAAACTGGAAACATATGACCTCTAAGTCTTTAAACTGGAAACAGATAACCTCCAAGTCGTTAAACTGGAAACAGATAACCTCCAAGTCGTTAAACTGGAAGCAGATGACCTCTAAGTCGTTAAACTGGAAACAGTCGACCTCTAAGTCATTAAACTGGGAACGAGGGAAATCCACTCATGTGTCCTCACGATACATGAGGAGAACAAACCTTTGTGGGATCCTTACGACTCACAAAGGAAAATCACACTTAGGAGCCCTCACGACTCCTAAGGAGAACATACACCTGCGAGATCCTTACGACTCGCAGGGAGAAAACGCCTTTATGGGACCCTCACGGCCCATAAAATTGAAAAGTCTTAGGGGATAGGGATCTAAACCTGTCTCCTAAGCCATCGCTCCCCAATCCTCAAGTGGCGAATGATGAGTCGCTCCTGGTACCATATTCCAGTGCAGCGATGCAGACGCCAACCAAATTCCAAATCCAAATCCTCAAGTGGCGAATGATGAGTCGCTCCTGGTACCATATTCCAGTGCAGCGATGCAGACGCCAACCAAATTCCATATCCCCATACCCCAAACGGCGAATGATGAGCCGCTCCTGGTACAATATTCCAGTGCAGCGATGCAGACGCCAACAGAGCCCCGAAATGTCTTTGGCCCTACGGTCTGGATCATACATCCTGCAAAACCGTATACAATCCACGGGCGCAAAACAATCCCGATCTCTCCAAAAAAAAAAAAACGGTATGTCCACAAGAAAAATGGGCACGGATGAAAACTCGAAAGAGCTCCGTGAGTAAAAACAGCAGGACTGCCGGCGAGTTTGTGAAAACCCGAAAGGGCGCAAACTCGTAAAAAAAAAAGAAGAAATGAAATGCACTCGCAAAGTCCTCTCGACTTCGTGAGGAGAAAATTCCCGCGTGAGATCCCTACGACTCACAAAGGAGCAACACACTTAGGAGTCCCCACGACTCCTAAGAAGAAAATACACCTGCGGGATCCTTACGACCCGTAGGGAGAAAATGCTTTTATGGGACCCTCACGGCCCATAAAATTGAAAATCCTTAGGTGACAGGGATCTAAACCTGTCTCCTAAGCCACCAATTCTCAAATCCTCCCGGGGCACATGATGAGTTGCTCCTGGCATCATTCCAGTGCAGCAATGCAGATGCCGACAAAAAAATACCAAATCCAAATCCTCCCGGGGCAAATGATGAGTTGCTCCTGGCATTATTCCGGTGCAGCAATGCAGATGCCGACAAAATACCAATCCCAAAATTCTCTCATGACAAATGATGATTCGCTCCTGGTACCATATTCCAGTGTAGCGATGCTGATGTCAACCCAAATCAAATCAAACCAACAACCTCTATGGCGGAATCATGCTTTGTCCCAGAATTCACCCCGTGTCGAAATGATGCTTCGCCTCGGTGTACCTGCTTTCCCTGTCGAAATTATGCTTCGTCTCGGAATAAAGTCAACAACCCGACACTCCGCGCCGGGGAAAAGTCGATCAGCGACACTCCGTGCCGGGGAAAAGTCAACCCGTGACACTTCGCGCCGGGGAAAAGTCCATCAGCGACACTCCGTGCCGGGGAAAAGTCAACCCGACACTTCGCGCCGGGGAAAAGTCCATCAGCGACACTCCGTGCCGGGGAAAAGTCAACCCGACACTCCGTGCCGGGGAAAAGTCGATCAGCGACACTCCGTGCCGGGGAAAAGTCAACCCGTGACACTTCGCGCCAGGGAAAAGTCCATCAGCGACACTCCGTGCCGGGGAAAAGTCAACCCGTGACACTTCGCGCCGGGGAAAAGTCCATCAGCGACACTCCGTGCCGGGGAAAAGTCAACCCGTGACACTTCGCGCCGGGGAAAAGTCCATCAGCGACACTCCGTGCCGGGGAAAAGTCAACCCGACACTCCGCGCCGGGGGAAAAGTCGATCAGCGACACTCCGTGCCGGGGGAAAAGTCAACCCGTGACACTTCGCGCCGGGGAAAGTCCATCAGCGACACTCCGTGCCGGGGGAAAAGTCAACCCGACACTTCGCGCCGGGGAAAAGTCCATCAGCGACACTCCGTGCCGGGGAAAAGTCAACCCGACACTCCGTGCCGGGGAAAAGTCGATCAGCGACACTCCGTGCCGGGGAAAAGTCAACCCGTGACACTTCGCGCCGAGGAAAAGTCCATCAGCGACACTCCGTGCCGGGGGAAAAGTCAACCCGTGACACTTCGCGCCGGGGAAAAGTCCATCAGCGACACTCCGTGCCGGGGAAAAGTCAACCCGTGACACTTCGCGCCGGGGAAAAGTCCATCAGCGACACTCCGTGCCGGGGAAAAGTCAACCCGACACTCCGCGCCGGGGAAAAGTCCATCAGCGACACTCCGTGCCGGGGAAAAGTCAACCCGACACTCCGCGCCGGGGAAAAGTCCATCAGCGACACTCCGTGCCGGGGAAAAGTCAACCACAGACACTCCGCCTCGGGGAAACGTCGACCAGCGACACTCCGTGCCGGGGACACGTCTACCAAATCGCTCCGGATCAGAGCGTCGACCGTCTATGTCGCAAAAAGGGCAGTGCAGGCTCCCGCAAATTGGGAACCCAAATCGCTTCGGATCAGAGCGTCGACCGTCTATGTCGCAAAAAGGGCAGTGCAGGCTCCCGCAAATTGGGAACCCAAATCGCTTCGTAACAGAGCGTCGACCGTCCATGTCACAAAAAGGGCAGTGCAGGCTTCCTACAAAGCAGGAACCAGATCGCTCCGGGCCAGGGAAACGTCTACCACGGACACTCCGTCTCGGAGACGCGTTAAGCGTCGACCGTCCATGTCGCAAAAAGGGCAGTGCAGGCTCCCTCAAATTGGGAACCCAAATCGCTTCGGATCAGAGCGTCGACCGTCTATGTCGCAAAAAGGGCAGTGCAGGCTCCCGCAAATTGGGAACCCAAATCGCTTCGTAACAGAGCGTCGACCGTCTATGTCGCAAAAAGGGCAGTGCAGGCTCCCGCAAACTGGGAACCCAAATCGCTTCATAACAGAGCGTCGACCGTCTATGTCGCAAAAACGGCAGTGCAGGCTCCCGCAAATTGGGAACCCAAATCGCTTCGGATCAGAGCGTCGACCGTCTATGTCGCAAAAAGGGCAGTGCAGGCTCCCGCAAATTGGGAACCCAAATCGCTTCGGATCAGAGCGTCGACCGTCTATGTCGCAAAAGGGCAGTGCAGGCTTCCTACAAAGCAGGAACCAGATCGCTCCGGGCCAGGGAAACGTCTACCATGGACTCTCCGTCTCGGAGACGCGTTAAGCGTCGACCGCCCATGTCGTAAAACGGGCAGTGCGGGCTCCCCACAAATCGGGAACCAAATCACTCCGAGTCAGGGAAACGTCTACCACGGACACTCCGTCTCGGAGACGCGTCAAGCGTCGACCGTCCATGTCGTAAAAAGGGCAGTGCGTCCCAAAAAGTGGGAACCAAAGCAAGTCGCCTCACGTGAAAGAAGATCCATCAATTTCATGCACACGACCCATATATGCTGTGTGCATTTATTGATGGGGGGCACTTTGTTGGGGTAAAAATTTACACCCCCGTTGACCGAGTCAAAGTCAAGGTCAACCCCAAGCCAGGTGGGCCCAAGCCCAGGTCAAGCGGGGCCCATGCCCAAGTCGAGCCCGCGGCCAGCCTTCCCATGCAAACAACGAAATCATGTCATAAATAATTTTTATGTAATTTTTTATGCATGAATGTAAACAAAATGGGCATAAAGCCAATATTTTGTAAGCCCATGGCTTATGTGCAAAAATGAAATGGCACATGAGCCATGGGATGGCTAAAATGCCATTTTGCAAAGCCCAAGGGGCTATATGTAAATGTGTAAGCCTATAAAAGGCAACATGATGATGAATAAGAAAAAAAGACACTTTTTCATTCCCTCAAAAACTAGGGTTCTTTGTGCCTCCTGCTCTTCTCCAAGGTTCCAAAAACCTTCTCCTTTCTTTTGGATTAAATCAAGAGTTTAACTCTTCCTTTCCCCAAAATAAATAGTTTTCCACCACAAAACCCACAAAGGGGAACTCAGATCTCCCACCAGATCTCGAAAAGAAGAGATTTTTAAATCTCACATCTCTTGATCTTCAAGATCCGGCCAAAAGACAAGAAGAAGAAGGAGACCCATCTCCAAAAATCTAACTTTGGACAGACCCAAGGCTCAAAAGAAGAGCAATAAGTCCCCAGGAGTTTAACTCCTTTCTAGATCTGCTGGAGTTTAACTCCATAAATCAAATTTCTGCTAGGAGTTTAACTCCAAAAATCCCCTTTGGGAGTTTAACTCCCCAACCCAGGGGCTAAGCCCCCTTCCCGTGGTCACGTGGGTGCCACGTGACCCCGGGGCGCCAAGGCGCCCATAGGTCACGTGTGCCCACGTGACCCCCGGGCGCCAAGGCGCCCAATGGTCACGTGTGCCCACGTGACCCCGGGCGCTGAGGCGCCCAATGGTCACATGTGCGCCACGTGACCCCGAGGCGCCAAGGCGCCCTTCGGTCACGTGTGCCCACGTGACCCCCGGGGCGCCAAGGCGCCCTTGGGTCACGTGTGCCCATGTGACCCCGGGGCGCTGAGGCGCCCTTCTGTCACGTGTGCCCACGTGACCCCCGGGCGCTGAGGCGCCCAATGGTCACGTGTGCCCACGTGACCCCGGGCGCTGAGGCGCCCAATGGTCACGTGTGTGCCACGTGACCCCGGGCGCTGGGGCGCCCAATGGTCACGTGCGCGCACGTGACCCCGGGCACTAAAGCGCCCATGCGCGTGCACGTGACCCCGGGCACCATGCCCCATATGCCATGCACGCGTCTTTAAGATGCTTTCCCCCCCTTTTTTTATGCACTCCATACTAAATATGTCTCCCCCGATAGGAAAAATTTCTAACGGGGCGCTGCCCCGCACCCCGCAAGGGGGCTGCTAGCCCCCTTGACCCCCAGCCCGCTATCCGGGTAGCGGGACCCCCGTAAAAACTCTGCGTGGCTCCCGACATATCCAAACCCCCATTTCAAAAACACAACACACGTACACTGCACATTGAGTTCGCATGACCAGTTTAACCCGTCAATCGGAGGTTCCTCGCTCCAAAGGCGAGGGGTAATTAACGGCAGCTTAGTCCGCGGCTGCCGGAGATTCGGATCCCCACAATCAATAAACCCCGGCCTACCCTAGGCAGGGGGAATCTGTAATGCGTCTGAAAAGTGCGCGCGTATTCCCATCTCAATGGGGTGACGAAAAACACCCTACACTCCCAACCTCGTCATCTTCGCGCCTTCGCCTTCTTCGCTTCCACCTTCTCTTCTTCTTCTTCTTTCTTCGCTCCCGAGCGCCCGGGAAACCCTGCACACCCTACACGAACCCAAGAACCCACCGTTCCTTTACCGTCGACCACCCCCTTCGCCATCGCCATCTCCTCATCTCCCCTGCTCTCCCTCCAGCACCCAAGACCCTGCAACACAACCCCGATCGACTCCAACCCTAGCGCCAAGAACCTGCACCCCTGCACGTTTCCTGGCCGGAGCTCTGTCGATCTCACCGCCACCATCTCGTCTCCTCGTGCATCACCGTCCAACCTAGTAAGCCTCCTCTCCCTCTTGCACCCCCTCTCTTCTCCTCTATGTCTTTTTCTCCTTTTGTACATGTCTTTTCTTCTCTGGTTAATATTTCACCACTGTAGATCAGCGATCTACTGACGACGGCGACAATTCCGACGACCCAGCGAGGATACCTCACCCGTGTGATCCCATCGTGTGTTGTTTGGATTTATTCCGTGTACCGTGCGCGCGTCGCGACTTCCTACCGACGCGTGACGTTCTGTTTACCGCTTCGCGATCCGTCGAGCCAAGTGAAACTTGCTACATGCTATTTAATCTATTTTATACTTATTTGAATGCACATTAAACCTGTAGTTTAAATCTAATACCATAGTCTCCATTTTCTTAACATCCCGATGTCCCGTCATATCATTTTGATTTATAGACCGGGACATACCATGTTGCATTTAGTGTTACTATACATAGTACCCACATTCATACTTAAATCATATAACCATTATTTGCATAGCCACAGTACTCCTTTTATATTGTATACCCTGTCGGACGACCGTTTATATACTCCTAACCTGGTTTACATTCAATTGCATCTTTGATTATTTTAGTACATATTAACACGATTTTAATATCCATATTTGCTATACTGCATTCACGTAATGTGGAAACCATCCCGTAAACTCAAACTGATAACCGTACATCTAAGTAGTTTAATCTGCACCTATCTGCTTATCATATTACATGTTTCAGTTTATTGTTCTATTAGTACCCATGCTTGTGATGTATACACATGCTTATGCTAGTTTGATTATGAGCACCCACATGACATCTTGTGCACCTTGATATGACCTATTACGCCTATTACTTGACACGACATGGGACCGTACAACTCTGACATAACATGAAACCTTTATATATTACCTGGCTTGACCTGATGTACCATGATCTTACCTGTTACCTGATCTTGTGTCTAATACCAACAAACCTGACCTGTTGTCCTTACGGACCGTTCCTGTTGTCTATCCAGACAAACCTGTACCTGCCTGATCCTGTGTTGGCATTAGCTCTAGGTTATTTAATACATGACTTGACCACATATAACTTGGGGGTATGGGGAAATCGATGATGAAACCTGACTTGTAACTCGACAGTTGCTTGCTTTTACTGATCAGTTTTAGAGACTAGGCCCGCCTGGGGATGATGCTGCTGACATCGTTCGTCTTTACCCTTTTCCTTTTAGTGCCTAGCGGCACGTCTCGATTTCAGCCCGAGAGTCTTAGACCGTGGTCCCGGGCATGCACGGGATACTATTGAGTTACATCGATAATTCATCAAATTGATTTCAAAGACTTGAGAGTAGTTAACCCAATAGACCAGTTTAGATTACTCACTACACATTACTCCACTGACCTTACTTTCATTGTTGTTATACCTGCTTTACCATTTATGATCATACTTGCATGTCTTGTTACCCTGTGTATATATATTATTGCTTGATGTTATGACGCGCTGACGTCTGGGTTTTGCATGGCCCAGATCCCGTACCTTTGCTGCAGTCCGAGCAGGAGTACTTCAGCCAGCAGGCTGAGCAGTGAGCACTCGGTTGTAGTTAGTTCTTTTACTTTCAGCATTTATTCCTGATGTGAGCCCGCATTATGGGACATACATTCCAGTTATTCTTGTATTGGATCTTTTGCTTCCGCATTATTTATTCTTGACTCATTTTATTTTGGCTTATGGACATGTGCTAGATAGTTTTATTTTTGTTCTTGATATCTCTACAGCCGTAATGTGACTGTGGAGGGATAATTCCTATCCACAGGTAGCATGGTTGGCTATGTCATGTGCTTACCTTAGCGTACTCTGGGAAGCGGGGCGTGACAGTATCATACAACTCTTGACATAACATGACACCTTTATATATTACCTGGCTTGACCTGATGTACCATGGTCTTACCTGTTACCTGATCTTGTGTCTAATGCCAACAAACCTGACCTGTTGTCCTTACGGACCGTTCCTGTTGTCTATCCAGACAAATCTGTACCTGCCTAATCCTGTGTTGGTATTAGCTCTAGATTATTTAATACATGACTTGAACACATATAACTTGGGGGTATGGGGAAATCAATGATGAAACCTGACTTGTAACTCGACAGTTGCTTGTTTATACTGATCAGTTTTAGAGGCTAGGCCAGCCTCGGGATGCTGCTGCTGACATCGTTCGTCTTTACATATTTCCAGTTTTAGTGCCTAGCGGCATGTCTCGGTTTCAGCCCGAGAGTCTTAGACCGTGGTCCCGGGTATGCACGGGATACTATTGAGTTACATCGATGATTCATCAAATTGATTTCAAAGACTTGAGACTATTCAACCCAATAGACCAGTTTAGATTACTCACTGTACACTACCTTTCACTGCCCTGATTTATATTGCTGTTACACATGCTTTACCATTTATGTTTATATTCGCATGTCTTGCTACCTTGTTTATATATTATTGCTTGATGTTATGACGCGCTGACGTCTGGGTTTTGCATGGCCCAGATTCCGTACCTTTGCTGCAGTTCGAGCAGGAGTACTTCAGCCAGCAGGCTGAGCAGTGAGGACTCAGTAGTAGTTAGTTCCTTTACTTTTCAGCATTTTATTCCTGATGTGAGCCCGCATTATGGGACATACATTCCAGTTATTCTTGTATTGGATCTTTTGCTTCCGCATTATTTATTCTTGACTCATTCTATTTTGGCTTATGGACATGTGCTAGATAGTTTTATTTTTGTTTTTGATATCTCTACAGCCGTAATGTGACTGTGGAAGGATAATTCCTATCCACAAGTCGCATGGTTGGCTATATCACGTGCCTACCTTAGCGCACTCTGGGAAGCGGGGCGTGACACGTAATGTCCTTAAACTAATGTTGAACCACCATGTCCCTAAACTGGTAATCGACCGCAATATCCCTACACTAAACAATAGAGCCCAAACGCTCTTTTGTTGGATCTAAACGATCCCGTTAAGTTGATTATAGTCTGAAATTAGACTAACGTATCCTTAATATACGTTTAAGTTGATCTTAATCTCAAATGAAACTAACGTATCCTTAAACCCAACCCCCAAACCCAAATCTAAGAAAATACGGTTTTGGACTAATCCACGCCCTATGGGCGACAACATAAATTAGTCTCCGTATACAATCCACGGGCAACCAAAAACAAAACAAACACCCATAACACGAAGTGACCATCTGGAGAAAGAGAAAGTGGTTACCGCGATACGGTAGCGTAATTAACTGCAGGGGCTTGCGCCTGCAGGGAAGAGCGTCCCCACAATCAAAAACCCCTCAACGAGGGAGAATCTGACGAAGTCTGCTACATCGGCCGCATCCGTTTAAACCTTCGATATACGGTGTCATAAATCAACTTGGCATCTTCGGAGAGGTGAACGGATAGCACTAATTAGCATCTGCTCCCAAATTCAGGCAAGACGGACCTACGCGGTCGCGTCTCTGTGTTTCGGAGGAGAACATGGCTGAGATTGAGTTGGAAGTTGCCTCCTAAAGCGTGTGAATCTCAATGGGTTTGAGGTGGTTGAGGCCGATCTACCTGCAAAGAAGTCCCGGGGTGGTTGTACCACCGAGGACCCTCCGACGATCAAGTTAGACCGGATATTTGAGCAGAGTAACGGCCTAGTGTGGAAAAAAAATGACTTACTTGAGTCGCCTGAAAGAGGGGTTTATATACCCAGCAGCGAATGGCAGGCAGGCGCGAGAATCACGCCAGCCGTTATGCCCCCGGCATCACGCCCGCGTGATAGGCGGGATCCTGCATTAATGACAAGATAGGCTTGTTAATGGGAGATCGTGATGGCGTGGAACGCGGGACATGGCCGGCGGATGTCTCACGCATGGCAAGATTTGCAGAAGCGTGGCGGAGGTGCCTGCGACTGGTGGCCCCGAAGTCGATGCGGGGGTCGCGTAGTGAAGATACGTCGGGGTTATCCTCTAAGGATGGGCCGAGCAGGGTTGCTACCCGGTTGCCCCTTGGCGACGGCTTAGATACCTGGCTTCGTGGGGTAGTGAACGACCAGCAAGCATAACCGAGCAGGGTAGATGCTCGGTTGCCTCTTGGTGAGGGCTTCGATCCTTAGCGCGGGAGGGGCCGTAAGAGGCCTGCTAAGGATGGACCGAGTAGTGAAGCTGCTCAGTTGCCTCTTGATCAGGGCTTAGATCTCCGGTGAGGTGGGGTAGTGAACGACCAGCCAGCATAACCGAGCAGGGTAGCTGCTCGGTTGCCTCTTGGTGAGGGATTCGATCCTTAGCGCAGGAGGGGCTATAAGAGGCCTGCTAAGGATGGACCGAGCAGTGATTCTGCTCAGTTGCCTCTTGGCGAGAGCTTAGATCTCTGGCGATATGGGGTAGGGAACTACCAGCCAGGGATAACCGAGTAAGGGAGGGCCCGGTTGCCTCTTGGCGAGGGCTTAGATCTCTGGCGTCTTGGGGTAGTGAACTACCAGCCAGGGATAACCGAGCGAGGGCGAGCCCGGTTGCCTCTTGGCGAGGACTTAGATCTTTAAGGACGGGCCGAACATGGTTGCTGCCCGGTGCCTCTTGGCGAGGGCTTTGATCCTTAGCGCGGGAGGGGCCGTAAGAGACCTGCTAAGGACGGACCGAACAGGGTTGCTGCCCGGTGCCACTTGGCGAGGGCTTTGATCCTTAAAGACGGGCCGAGCAGGTTTGCTACCCGGTGCCTCTTGGCAAGGGCTTTAATCCCTGGCATCATAGGGTAGTGAACTACCAGCTAAGGATAACCGAGTAAGGGCAAGCCCGGTTGCCTCTTAGTGAGGGCTTCGATCCTTAGCGCGGGAAAGGCCGTAAGAGGCCAGCTAAGGATGGACCGTGCAGGGTTGATGCCTGGTTGCCTCTTGGCGATGGCTTAGATCCCTGGCGTCGTGGGGCAGTGAACTACCAGCCAGGGATAGCCGAGCAGGATAGCCACTCGCCTGCCTCTTGGTGAGGGCTTCGATCCCTGGAGTTACGGGATAGGGAACTACCGGCCAGTGATAACCGAGCAAGGGCGAGCCCGATTGCCTCTTGGTGAGGGCTTGGATCCTTAGCGCGGGAGGGGCCGCAAGAGGCCTGCTAAGGATGGACCGAGCAGGGTTGCTGCCCGGTTGCCCCTTGGCGAGGGCTTAAATCCCTGGCGTCGTGGGGCAGCGAACTACCAGCCAGGGATAGCCGAGCATGGTAGCCGCTCGGCTGTCTCTTGGTGAGGGCTTCGATCCCTGGCATTGGGGGTAGGGAACTACCGGCCAGTGATAACCGAGCAAGGGCAAGCCCGGTTGCCTCTTGATGAGGGCTTAGATCCTTAGCGCGGGAGGGGTCGCAAGAGGCCTGCTAAGGATGGACCGAGCAGGGTTGCTGCCCGGTTGCCTCTTGGCGAGGGCTTAGATCCCTGACGTCGTGAGGCAGTGAACTACCAGCCAGGGATGGCCGAGCAAGGGCAAGCCCGGTTGCCTCTTGGTGAGGGCTTTGATCCCTGGCATCGTGGGGTAATGAACTACCAGCCAGGGATAACCGAGCAAGGGCGAGCCCGGTTACCTCTTAGTGAGGGCTTCGATCCTCAGCGTGGAAGGGGTCGTAAGAGGCCTGCTAAGGACGGGCCGAGCAGTGAAGCTGCCCAGTCGATTCGTGAGGTTATGTCTGACCCTCCATGGCATTCGATCATTGGGAAGAGTGACCGTCGTGGTCGACATGTGTCACTAACGCGTGGGGGGAGGCGGAGCGTAAGAGCCGCGTCGTTTCGATTTCGCTGAGAAAGGCGGGACGCCCGCCGCGTGGCGGTATAATTGTGGAAGGAACGAGCGACTATTGGACTCTTGAGGGCACAGTGGGGATATAAAGCGGAGAGAGCGTTGATCACTCCTTTCTTCACACCCAAAACGTAAGAATGGAGGAGTTCCCTTTCACCATCCCCGACATCATAAACTTCAAGGACATGTACCTCTACGATCAGTACTGCATCGAGGAAACGATGCAGTTAGTGATAGGCCGCATCGAGGATCATTTCGGCCGACTGCTTCCCCGGCGCTCCCCCGTGCTCCAGCTGTTGATGTACTCCATCTGGAGGGCGTCGCCGGGGCTCTACAACCCCTTGTCCGAGCAGCTGAAGGACAAGGCGGTTGGTAAGCTAAGGTCTTTGCGGCGCTTCGGCCTGATCTCCGAGGGTCGGAGGGATCGCTCGGCGGCACTCATCCTTAAGTGCTACCAATTGAGGCACGATGCCGACGTTCGAGGACGGCATCAGAGGCAGAGGTCTGAGGCTGTGAGGGCTCGGCTGTCGGAAATATCCTGGGAGTACCACGAGCAATGTTCTTTGCACCCCCTTCCCCCGCTACTGTAATTTTTCTTTTACGATATACGGCTAAGGAGCCTATAATACCCTTTCGAAGAAACAGAATTCTTCTTTTTGCAATGTTTTATTGATCCCTTCTTATTATATAAATAGAAAAATCCTGAGAAAAGTTTACATTGCCTTAGCAAAAGAAGCACACACTAGTAGATATTCTTTTTATTGGTACAGTTTGAGCTCCTCGGATGTCTATTGGCCTCCACGAACGGCGTGGGGTGCTGAGCCTCATAGGTACTTGACGTACCCCCCGCCGACATGACCATGATCTGGCCGATTGTCAACTTACCGGGAGGAGGACGCTGCTCTTGCTCGCGGTCAGTTTGCCGCTTGTCTCGTAAGTATGCTGCCAGGTGTCCCGAATGGATGAGCTCCTCGATATAGTCTCGGAGCTACTTACAGCTCTCTATGGAGTTGTCACGACCCGAAATGGCACGTGACTGGCATTTAAATCATATGAAGTCTATAGGACCCCATCTAATTCAAGTAAGCCAAAAATCCCAGAAATCTAAACCATTTTAAAGAAGAAGTGAAGAAAACTTATTTTAAAGCAAGTGGTTTTAATAACATAATCCGAATTATACATTTTTAAAACATCATATCTTTTCCGAAAATTTCGGCAGAGTTTCCTTTGTAAATACTGGCCCCAAAAGGGTACAACATGCATAATATGAATAAAGGCATCCCCAAGCGGGAGCTAGCTCTTCGCCAATTGGCGGTCACAACTACGCAAGCAATATAATATACACCGCCGAAGGGCGAGAATCAAAACTCAAAAGGAAACTCAAAATCATCAAGAAAACCCATAATAATACAAGCGTGACTCTAAGGTCGAAATGATAACAATTGGTTTTCTAAGTTTGAGATAATATACAAGTCTGGTTGATGGAGTTTACTAGATACAACTGAATATAAATAAAAGGTACAATGGTGGTCACGATGCAAGTGAACCCACCTACCAAAGCAATCGCCCGAAAAAGAACAGTGTGCCGGCAAAGCCGCAACGAATCTGTACGGCAAAACCTGCAAGAAACTGTGGCACAACGGGGGTGAGTTGCCAACTCGTGAGTAGAAAACATCACAGAGCAGAAATCGTATGTATGACTTAATCCTAGGTCAACATGATCATAATATATATATCCTCAAAATGATATAGTTTGAAGCATCTAATAATGGCATGGGTAAACATCTATACATAAGTGTAATACCAAGTACTCGTGTCAGTGCCTCAGGTAGCAACCTATCATAAATATGAGGTATGAATACAATAAAATGAAAATAGAATGCATCATGTAATGAGAAAACTGATTTCTTAATTTAGTGAGATTTCTGTATATATAAATCGAAGTATCATCAATGAAATCATCATAGAATCATTGTCAAGCATCGACACAAATAAATATCTCAATATCTCAATATCTCAGGCTCCGGCTATCCGGACTGGCCTATATCATCAAATCTTAATATCTCAGGCTCCGGCTATCCGGACTGGCCTGTATCATCAAATATCAATATCTAGGGCTCCGGCTATCCGGACTGGCCCAAATCCTCAAATATAAAACCACGTCGGTATCCTCCGGATATCCGGCGCGTCACAATAAAATCACCGGTCAGTAGTGCTCCCCTGTCTCAGGCTCAACGTCATCATCTGCAACCTTCTCGCCCCGGGGTACCACACCGGGTCCACCATGCACCCATAGACGGTTCCTCCTCCTCCTCGAATCGGGTGTATGATATCGCTCAAGAGCCGAGAAAACTCATGGTGGACATATCTCATATCATATCATGAGAAAACTGCATTTTCTATTTTTAGAAATGATAATGAGTTTATAAAATCTTTGCGGTTTCTCCAAATCCAGAAATCTCATGGAAATCCGAAATCTCAAATCACGATGTAAATAAATAATGAATTTCATAATATTGGGCTCCGGCAATCCGGACTGGCCCATAATGTCATGGCAAATGAATATATAAATATGCATGAAAATCACAGTAATAAATGCAATGTCTAAGCTATCATATAAAAGCAACCTCACCAGTACCATGTCGAAACTATCAGCTAACATTTTATACTATGAAGTAGTATTTTCTAATGTGTACGTGACATGGAAATTACCGATGATGATGTGTGTGAGCCGGCAAGCAGGTGTACGTGAAGCATACGCATCATCGGTAATGGTGCTGGTGTCTTGACAGCATGGGTTTCAATATAACAATAAAACACATTTAAGCATGCGATGCGATGCGAATAACAAGAATATGCTGAAAATGAATAATAAACGCAACAATGAAGAATCTACATTAATATATATGAGTCATACAGTTTTGCCATTTGAAATAACACGAATCATGGTGTTTAGAAAATAAGGGCTACGGTGTTTTTAAGAAAAGGTACATCCTTTGAAATATCCGTAAAATCTCTTGGCCTGTCTTTAAAAATACTCATGATTCGTTAGTTTTGAAATAGGTATAACTCGAGTCAGTCTAACATCTACAAATAAACTACAGGACTAAACTGACAGACTAATCGAAAAAGTAAGGAAACCACCTAAATCAGAGTCGATATATATAAATATAATAGTCGGCGATCCCGCCTCCATAGTATCACATACGATACAATATATAATATGACATTCTCGAGTCAAGAGTGTGGATCTATCATCAATATATAGCTCGTACGGTAAATCCATCGTACGGCATCCCAATCTAGGTACGGGTCGAATATCATATTTATCTCATCATTTATCCGGTATCCTTATCATCATATCATGAACTGGGGTACTGATCTAAAGTCTAGTACATACTGATACCATCTACATATATATATGCGTGTGTATGAAAACACATCTCCTAAGGACCCGCCATAATAATCATGTCGTATCTCATAATACGAACCAAATCATATCACCGATCTCGTGGCACCATGCCCAATCATATCGACTCATCTCCAAATACCATATACTATCCTCATCATCCATGTGTACACACACACACATAGTGCCATACCTATATGTGTGTGTGTGTGTATATATATATACATATCCCCATATTCGCACAAGAAAGTAAAATGCATGCAAGTGTGTGTGTGTGAGTGTAAACCTTATTCTAGGGTTCGCGAATACAACTAACTAAATACGTTTTCCTACAAGTATGCTAAAACCATCCCAAAGTCACCTAGCATTTCTTACTAAGTATACACATCTCATAACACATAAGTGTGCGCGCGCGCCCGCGCGTGTGTGTGTCATAACGCATTCGCGTTCTATACTACGAAACTGCGGGGGTGCTATACGCCATCCATTCGACTTCCCCCGTAGATATATATCTACTCACTTTGATCCTTGCTTGCTGGAATCAATGTCGCCACGCTCATCCTTGTTGCTCCAAGTCTTCATGGGGGTATCTACATGTCATATCATATCGTGTCGCATTAAATCCACTTCAAAACCAAAATGACACGCGAATCATGCATAGGTTAAAACCTATGATATACGCATGCAAGAAAGGCAAAACAGATCCCCGATGTCGATGTACAAACGTCTAACCATCGAGTTAAAACACAAATACCCAAGTTCAAGTTAACAGAATCCGCAAAACCGAAATCAGAAACAATGTAAAACACTTCCAGATTTTCCCCCAGGTAAAATTAGTCAATTTTGCACACATGGAGGGTCTATTTTACAAATGAAAGAGCCATGAACCAAACACCAATGATTTCACCCTACCCTGGCCGCAAATTGCGGCTAGGAACATTAAAATTGCGGACAAGAATGAGGGGTAGGGTCTCGGGTCTTGGGGTTATCATCTAGGCTTGTCACACCCCGCTTCCCAGAGTACGCTAAGATAGGCACGTGACATAGCCAACCATGCTACCTGTGGATAGGAAATATCCTTCCACAGTCACATTACGGCTGTAGAGATATCAAGAACAATAATAAACTATCTAACACATGTCCATAAGCCACAATAAAACGAGTCAAGAATAAAATAATGCGGAAGCAAAAGATCCAATACAAGAATAAACTGGAATGTACGTCCCATAATGCGGGCTCACATCAGGAAAGAAAAATACCGAAAGTAAAATGAACTAACTACTAGCAAGTCCTCACTGCTCAGCCTGCTGACTGAAATACTCCTGCTCGGACTGCAGCAAAGGTAAGGAATCTGGGTCATGCAAAACCCAGACGTCAGAGCGTTATAATATCAAGCAATACTATAAACAGGGGGTAGCAATACATGCAGATATGAGTATAAATGATAAACAGGCATAACAGTGATATAAGTAAGGACAGTGGGGTAATGTGTAGTGAGTAATCCAAACTGGTCTATTGGGTTAACTACTCTCAGGTCTTTGAAATCAGTGTGATGAATTATCGATGTAACTCAATAGTATCCCGTGCGTGCCCGGGATCACGGTGAAGATTCTCGGGCTGAAACCGAGACATGCCGCTAGGCACTAAAGGAAAAGGGGTAACGATGAATGATGTCAACAGCATCATCCCAAGGCTGGCCTAGCCTCTAAAAAGGTAGTGGGTAACGATGGATGATGTCAGCAGCATCATCCCAAGGCTGGCCTAGCCTCTAAAACTGATCAGTAAAGATATCGAACTGTCGAGTTACAATTCAGGTTTCATCATTGATTTCCCCATACCCCCAAGTTTTGTATTCAAGTCAAGTATTAAATAATCTGAAGCTAATGTCAACACAGGATCAGGCAGGTACAGGTTTGTCTGGATAGACAACAGGAAATGTCCGTAGGGACAATAGGTCAGGTGTGTTGGCATTAGTAACAAGATCAGGTAACAGGTAAAGCCATGGTACATCAGGTCTAGTCAAGTAGTACATAGGTATCATGTCATATCAAGAGGTGCACGGTACCATGTCGTGTCAAGCAGTAGGTGTAACAAGTCATGTCAGGGGTGCACAAAATGTCATGTGGGTGCTCATAATCAAACTAAAATAAGCAGGGGTATACGAAACAAGTATAGGGTACTAATGGAACAACAAAAGAACCATGTCACACCCCGCTTCCCAGAGTACGCTAAGATAGGCACGTGACATAGCCAACTATGCTACCTGTGGATAGGAAATATCCTTCCACAGTCACATTACGGCTGTAGAGATATCAAGAACAATAATAAACTATCTAACACATGTCCATAAGCTACAATAAAACGAGTCAAGAATAAAATAATGCGGAAGCTAAAGATCCAATACAAGAATAAACTGGAATGTACGTCCCATAATGCGGGCTCACATCAGGAAAGAAAAATACCGAAAGTAAAATGAACTAACTACTAGCAAGTCCTCACTGCTCAGCCTGCTGACTGAAATACTCCTGCTCGGACTGCAGCAAAGGTAAGGAATCTGGGCCATGCAAAACCCAGACGTCAGAGCGTCATAATATCAAGCAATACTATAAACAGGGGGTAACAATACATGCAGATATGAGTATAAATGATAAACATGCATAAAAGTGATATAAGTAAGGACAGTGGGGTAATGTGTAGTGAGTAATCCAAACTGGTCTATTGGGTTAACTACTCTCAGGTTTTTGAAATTAGTGTGATGAATTATCGATGTAACTTAATAGTATCCCGTGCGTACCCAGGATCATGGTGAAGATTCTCGGGCTGAAACCGAGACATGCCGCTAGGCACTAAAGGAAAAAGGGTAACGATGAATGATGTCAACAGCATCATCCCAAGGCTGGCCTAGCCTCTAAAAAGGTAGTGGGTAACGATGGATGATGTCAGCAGCATCATCCCAAGGCTGTCCTAGCCTCTAAAACTGATCAGTAAAGGTATCGAACTGTCGAGTTACAAGTCAGGTTTCATCATTGATTTCCCCATACCCCCAAGTTGTGTATTCAAGTCAAGTATTAAATAATCTGGAGCTAATGCCAACACAGGATCAGGCAGGTACAGGTTTGTCTGGATAGACAACAGAAAATGTCCGTACGGACAACAGGTCAGGTTTGTTGGCATTAGTAACAAGATCAAGTAACAGGTAAAGCCATGGTACATCAGGTCTAGTCAAGTAGTACATAGGTATCATATCATGTCAAGAGGTGCGCGGTACCATATCGTGTCAAGCAGTAGGTGTAACAAGTCATGTCAGGGGTGCACAAAATGTCATATGGGTGCTCATAATCAAACTAAAATAAGCAGGGGTATACGAAACAAGTATAGGGTACTAATGGAACAATAAAATGGAACATTGTAATGTGGTATGCAAATAGGTACAGATTTAAATATATGGATGCACGGTTATCGATTAGAGTTAGGGTTATGGTTCCAACATTAATTAAATACAGTTTATCAAATATGGAATGTTAAAATTTCAATGTTATATATTCAAGTGATCATTGGATGCAATAATATGTATACTAGATAGATGGATGCAAACGGGTGTTCGAAAGGTTATAAATTATTAAAATGGTATTATGGGCTATGCAACCAGGCACTTTGTGATATAAATATGGACGTGGTTACAACACATTGTAATCTAACATGCAACAAGGTATGTTTTCATGTTTAACTCTAAAATGATATAAACGGGACATCGAATGGTAAAATGTAATATAGGGTACTAAATTCAAACAACATGTTTAATATATATCTAAATAAATATGAAATAATATAAATAGCATGTAGCAAGTTTTACTTGCCTACGGATCGAGAAACGGGTATACGGAACGTCACACGTCGGCGGGAAAAGTCGCGACACGCGCACGGTACGCGGAACGGATCCAAACAACGTACAAGGGGATCACACGGGTCAGATATGCTCGCTGGGTCATCGGGATCGTCGACGTCGTCACGGCTCCGGCGATCTACAGAGGTATTAAAAAAACAGAAAGAAAAAAAAATAAAAGAAAGAAGAAGAGAAAGAAGAAGAAGAGAAGAATGAGAGAGAAGGGGTTGCTTACTGGGGTTGGGAGAAGGCCAGGATGTGGTTGCAAAGGTGGGAGGTCGTCGGCAAGGGATCGCCGGCGAGAACGACGGCAAGGCAGCAAGGGTTCTTGGTTGCAGGGAATGGGCTCGGGTGCTAGGGTTTCTGTGCATGGGAGTTCTGGTATAGGTGTTGGGGAGTTTGGAGAGAGGAGAAGAATGAGGAGGCGACGGCGAGAGGTCATCGGCGACGGGATGAGGTGGTGGTGAAGGGTTCTCGGGGGTTCTTGTGGGTGTGCAGGGCTGCTCTGTAGGGAGGAAGAAGATGGAGGCGGAGGAGAAGAGGGTGAGGAGATGACGAGGTCGGGAGTGGCGTCGTCGGCTGTGGGCGACGGCGAGAAGGAGGCGGCTAGGGTTTAAGATTTTAGGTCCGTTTTAAAAAGAACGAAGGAAGAAAGAAATATATATACAGAGGGGGGAAGAGAGAAAGAATTAGCGAGAGGAGAGAGAGAGAGATTCTGAGAGAGGGGGAGAGAGAGAGTCGCGAGATGAGAGAGAGAGGAAGAGAGATAGAGAGAAGAGAGAGATCGAGAGGAGAGAGAAAGGGTTGAGGAGAGATGAAATTGGATTTTTGTAGGGGTAAGAGAGAGAAAGAAGTAGCGGTGATGAGAGAGAGAAATGAAGTGGGGCCGGGTAAGAGAAAAGGAAAGGCTGGGGATTGGTTAAAAATATTTTAAAGAAAAATTTAAAAATATTTTCATTAGTTTGGGTAACCAACAGTATAGAAAAATATATATTCGATTAATATTAAAAGATTTTAAATAAATGATTTTTGGCGAGATACAAAAGTATTTCAAAATGCGCCCGGGTCGGGTCCAAAAATTCAGATTTTAATTACGAAAAATAAATGCAACTTCCAAACTTTAAAATGAATAATCAGGTAACGAAAATGCATACCCCCAAGAACGGACGCACGTACGTGCGTGTAGCTATCCAAACACGTCCGTTTCACTGAACGGGATGAGAACACGATGCGCGGACGCTACCACGGGGTTAGGGGTATCATGCAGGCTATGAAATGCAATTTTAATTTATTTACCGTGATCTAAAATGTTACATGATAAATTGTGCGATGCCAAATAAAAATCAATATGCAGTCCACATTAAATGCACGTGTCTATTTAACAGGTCAGGGTAATCCATAATTATAAATTAACAGGTTCAAGCAAGCGGGTCGGGTCGAATGTAATGTAAAAGTGTAAACTACTATTCGCACCCAAACAAGATATATCAGTAAAATACCACATATAATAAATACAGAACAAAAATTGGTATAACTGAACTCGGTTGTTACAAGGCTGCCTGCACTACTCACTGTATTTGCTAAATAATTTTCAGAGCCTTCGGGTGTTAACAGATCTCCAATAACACTTCAAGTTTCCACAAATTCCCAATATCGGGGTTTCTAAGTTCATGTTTTGGGTTTGATTCTATGGTTTCAGTCCATGAAACTAATACTAGAGGGGTTATAAGGTCTCTACTAATCTCAATTACACCTTTGGATTCAATAATTCCTCAAAACCCTAACTTGGAATTTTCAAAGTTCACTAAACAACACTTAATCACATCTAAACTTGGATGAAAACTAAAGTAAACCAAATACTACACTAATGGTAAAGGAAGTACCTCATTTGGCAACTCAAGAAAATTCTTGAGTTGCCCAAGTGTCCAAAATCCTTGCTTTCTTGATCCAAAGTGTTTGTAGTGAGCTTGTGCACATTTCTAGTGAAAGAGGAATGGAGTTTTAATGGGGTTTTGGTGTTGTTGTGAGGTGTTTGAGGAAGGAGGAGATGGAGGGCGGCCATGGGAGTTGAGAGGAAGAAGAAATGATGAAGAGATGAAGAGGAAATAATGAGCCATGGTCTAAGTTGACCCCTCACCCTCTCTCTTTTATGCCCATACCTCTTTCTATATTCATTTTCTTTTCCTTACTTATCTTTTCTTTTATTTTCATTTAAAAGCCATGTATGAACAAAAATAAGGAAAATCCATGTAGATGTAACATAAGTGTAAAATATGACATGATGCATGTCATGTGCACAAATTAATTTTAATGCACGATTAGTGATATTTAATCGCGCTTAGCATTAAAATGGAATATAATTAATCATAAAAAATTTATAATTTGCTTAAATCATATAAAACGCCCTCATTTCAGTAATTCCTATAATTTTCCAAATATTTCCCAATTTATCGGTATTTAATTATACCGCATTATCAAAATATTCATAATATTTATTATTTAATTTTATAAATTCCCAAAAATAATATTTTATTTTTCTGAAATGTTATATGAGTGGCCTTGCGACCTGTGGAAACCGTAGTAGGGGTCCCAGGTGCGCTTTGCCGCCATTCGTGAGACCGGGGGGAGCTTGAAGAACCACTCGCCCTTAACCTCCTCAAGCAGTATCGTCTGGGAAACATTGAGCGGGGTGTACTCCTGAAACTTCGAGGAGTAGAGTTTTGGCCGCTCAAGTCTCTTTTTCTCTTCCCCCGCCCTTTTCTTTTGGTCAATTTGCTCTGCCCCGGGGAGATTTGCGTTCACCTCGGACTCGAGCTGGATCTCATGCTCGGTCCAGGCCTTTACCTCGGCCATGGTCTTAGGTTGCGCTAATGCAAAGGAGCGTAACCATTCCTTGTACCTAAGACCATACCTAAGTGTTGTAATGATCGTCTAGTCCCGATGTTCTGGGACCTCGAGAAGGGCATTGTAGAAGCGGGTGACGTATCCTTTGAATGTTTCTTTGTCCCCGCTCTTGATTGTGAAGAGATGGTCGACGGTCCGTTTCTGCCGTCTGTTCCCGACGAAGTGGCCGAGGAATTGGGTGGCCAGCTCATCGAAGGTTGAGATTGAGCGTGGCGCGAGTCCTCGGAACCAGTCTCGTCCGGAGCGAATGAGAGTGGCCGGGAAAGCTCGGCATTAGGCGGCGTCAGAGTTGTCTTGGAAGCTCATTCCTGCGGTGAATGCGTCCTCCGGGTCAGATTTACCGTCGAAGAGAGAGACCTTCGGGGGCTTGTTCCGGGAGGAGACATGGACGGCAAGCAGCTCCTCGGTGAAGGGTTTTGTGAGCGAGTCGGCGGCGTACTTAGCCCCGTCGCTCGAATGATGACCCTCCCGATGCATACCTTCGATCTTCTTCTCGAGGGCGTCGAGTCGGCCGTGGTATCCCGATGATTTGGTACATTCTGATCTTTGGCCTCTGCTGTTGGAGACCTATGTCTGGCCACGCCCCCCGTTCCTTTCGATGAGGTTCCTTAGGTCCCCTGGCGAGGTAGTCTTCGAGCTTCCGTGACGAGTCCCGTCTGTGCAACCCCGTCGAAGGAAGGGATGTCAGTCATGCCTGGGCGCAGACGAGCCGACAGACATCTCCTCGGGAGGGACAGGGGCGCGAAGGGGCTCGGGGCGAGGCGCTTTGGCGACGGACCTCGGTGTTGAACTATGGGGCGCCCAGCGGGTCATAGAATATGTTGGCCCAGGAGTTCTGCGGCCGTGGGAGGCTGTCACGCCCCGCTTCCCAGAGTACGCAAAATTGGGCACGTGACATAGCCAACCATGCTACCTGTGGGTAGGAAGTATCCATCCACAGTCACATTACGGCTGTAGAGATATCAAGAACAAGATAAATAAACTATCTAACACATGTCCAAATCCATAATAACTAGAGTCAATGATAAATAAGTGCAGAAGCAAATGATCCAATACAATAATAGAAAGGTATGTCCCATAATGCGGGATCGCACCTGAAAATAAAATGCAATAAATGAACTAACCACTACAGAGCTCACAAATCAGCCTGCTGGCTGAAGTACTCCTGCTCAAACGTCAACAGTGGTAAAGAATCTGGGCCATGCAAAATCCAGACGTCAGCGCGTCATGTCAACCAATAATATAATATGAACATGGTAATAAGCAATGCAGAACATAAACATGAATAAAGCAATAATATGAACAACGGTGCAGGGTAGTGTGTAGTGGGTAACTAAGCTGTGCTATCAGGTTTGCTATTCTAAAGTCTTTGAAATCAATTGATGACTCGTCGATGTAACTCAATAGTATCCCGTGCATGCCCGAGACCACGGTCAAGACCCTCGGGGCTGAATCCGAGACGTGCCGCTAGGCAGTAACAGGTAGCAGGATGGACGAGTGATGTCAGCATCATCACTCCCGGACTGTCCAAGCCCGTAAGACTGATCAGAACAGGTATCGAACTGTTGAGTTACAAGTCGGTTTCACCTTTGATTTCCCCATACCCCCAAGTTATGTATGTCAGGTCAGGTATTCAGTAATCAAGAACTAATGCCAACACAGGATCAGGTAACAGCAGGTTTGTCTGGGTAGACAACAGGAATGGTCCATGAGGACCCCAAGTCAGGTTTGTTGGCATTAGGCATGAGATCAGGTAACAAGTCAGGTCATGGTACAACAGGTTGAGTTGGTAGTAAAGGGTACCATGTCCGGTGCATCGGTATGTATATATATGTCATGTGTAGCAAGGTCAGGTCAATATGTAATGCAATCGAAGGTGTGCTCATAACAGGTTTAGAAGCGAATAAGGAACAACAGCAGGAAATAAAGTAAATAACAATAACAGTTCATTTAATCACAACGGTGCATTAACATGGTGCAGTTGTATTATCTTATTAACAGGTTCAAGCACCCTTGGGGTGCAATAATCACAAGGTAGAGCAATATCAATAACATAAAGTAATGAAGCTATATGAAATTAAAACTAAAGCATAAATAATTGTCACATGGATGATCTAACAATTAAAAGCAAGGACGATCTAAATGATTTAGTTAGTGAAAAGCATGGATTAATAGCAGACCAGATAATTACATGAATCTACTATAATGATTCAATGTTAATGATAATTGCAACCGTCAATTCTAAGTTATACTATAATATCGATATTACCATCAACTGTGTTGTTATATTAAATAATATGATAATTAAATGTATAGCAAGTCTCGATCCTGTATATTAGCATGTTAGAGCAAGTATTCGGATACTTGCCTAGAGACGAATGCGGACACGACTGCATGCACCCATGACGCGAAGCAAGATCAGATCTTTGATCTCAACTTGGTGGCCACGATCAACGGTGACATGTCAAGGGCTGCTGGCGAGAGTGCTGAAGATGACAAGGGGGGTCGTGTCGAGATGGGTGGTGTCGACGAGGGGATGAGGAGTATGGCCGGAGTTCGAAGCCAGCGTGCGGTAGCAGCAAGGTGTGGCTGAAGCGTCATGGGTTCTCTGTTGTGGGTAGTCGCCGGGGGCGAAGGCTGCGATGGTGAGGGAGATCGATCGGAGTTCTCGGCGAGGTCGATGGGTTGTGGTGATGGTGAAGAGGGTGTGGCCATTTGGGATGCTCGGGGTTGAGGAGATGGGTTGAAGGTGGTCGGGGTTCAGGCTACTCGGTGATCGGCAACGATGGTGGAAAGGGTTCGACGAGATGGGTTCACGGTTGTGGGACTTGCTCCCTGGCGATGGACGACGAGGAGCTCGGGGTTCTGGATGAAGAAGAAGAAGATGGAGACAGCGATGGCTCGGTTAGAAGGCGGAGATGGTGGCGATGAGAACGGGGAAGGTCTTGGTGGATAATGGGGGATGGCAACGGTGAGTTGAGGAGGTCCAGGTGTAGGCGACGGTGGGTTGCAGGCGTCGTCGAGGAAAAGGAGGAGAGGAGGCAGAGGTGATGGAAATGAGGGCATGGAGACGAGGGATCGGCGGTGGCGGCGATGGAGGAGGGGGTGCTGGGTTCTCGCGTGGGTTATCTACGAGAGGAAGACGAATGCGAGAAGTTAAAATACGTGTATGGGGGAGAGAGAGAGAGACAGTTAGAGAGAGAGAGAGAGAAAATGAGAATATAGAGATAGAGAGAGGGAGACGGGGGCCCACGGAAACAGCCTCGCGATTGGCTGAGGCGTGGGAGGGAGAAAGATTTAAAAAGATTTCTAAATATTTAAGTTAACTGTAAGATCTGTGAATATTATTATGGTTTAATATATTTTATTAATTCAGGATTTTGGCGCTAAATGAAACATTTCCAAATCGCGCCCGGGTTGCGCCCAAATATTTGAAATTCAAATAATAGGATTTTAAGCGAGTTCCAAATTTTAAAATGAGATGTCTTATGATTAAAATGCATGCCCCCAAGTCGGACACTTGCACGCGCGCGTAGCCGTCCAAACTCGCCCGTTTCACCAACGGGATGAAATCTCGACGCGCGGACGCTACCACGCGACTAGTGGTGACGAATAGGCCAATATGGATATTTTTAACTTCACTTTAGGTGTTAAAATTTGTTATAGGCAAAATGACTTAGCCGGTTAAAAATTTAGCAACAAGAACCAAACAAGTAAGATAATTGAAATGAGCAATGTCTAACACTCAACCAGTAACAGAAATAGTATTATTGGGCTCGGGTGTTACATCATACCCAACTACAAAAAGAATTTCGTCCTCGAAATTCCAAGAATACAAGATAGATAGCTACAGGAAAATGTGAGGAAACTTCTGCCGGATCTCGTCTTCTCGCTCCCAAGTGAATTCTCCATGCGATCGATTACCCTAAGAAACTAGCACAAGAGGGATAACCTTGTTCTTAAGGACCTTTCCTCTTCGATCCTTGATTTCAACCGGTCGCTCCTCAAAAGTTAGGTCCTCCCGTACAGTCAACTCCGAATGATCCAAGACTTGGGTTTCATCTCGAACATACCTCCGTAGTTGAGATACATGAAACACATCGTGCACTCCTGCCAAGGACTGTGGTAACGTCAAACGGTACGCTACCTCTCCAACACGCTCCAATATCTCGAAGGGTCCAACGAATCGAGGACTAAGCTTTCCCCGACTCCCAAAGCGAATCACCCCTCTAGTCGGTGATATCTTCAGGAATACCAAATCGCCCACGAACTCTAGAGGTCTTCTTGACGTGTCGGCCCAACTTTTCTGTCTGTCTTGAGCTGCCTTCATGCTTTCTGATAGTGTTAACCTTCTCCACTGTCTGTACCACCAAATCTGGTCCCAATAATCTTCGTTCACCAACATCATCCCAACAAACAGGTGAACGGCACTTACGACCATACAAAGCTTCAAACGGAGCCATCTGGATAGTTGCTTGGAAACTATTGTTGTACGAAAACTCCACCAAGTGTAGGTGATCCTCCCAAGAACCTTTGAAGTCCAACATGCATGCTCTCAACATATCTTCAAGAGTCTGGATCGTTCTTTCCGATTGTCCATCAGTTTGAGGATGATAAGCTGTGCTAAACTTCAATCGAGTCCCCAAACATTTCTTGTAAACTCCTCCAGAAGTGTGACAAGAACCGAGTGTCCCGATCGGACACGATGCTCACCGGTACCCCATGCAATCTTACAATCTCCTGCACGTACCGCTCTGCTAAAGTCTCCGTCGATTGACCAACCCGAAAAGGAATAAAGTGAGCTGCCTTGGTCAACCGATCGACAATCACCCATACTGCATTGTTGCCCTTTGGACTCCGCGGTAAGGCCGTCACGAAATCCATGGTTATATGTTCCCACTTCCACTGAGGAATCGGAAGTGGTTGCAACAAACCAGCAACCCTTTGGTGTTCAGCCTTGACTTGCTGACACACCAAGCACTTAGCCACGAAGCGAGCAATCTCCCGTTTCATACCTTCCCACCAGAAGTGCTGTCGAATATCTCGGTACACCTTTGTCCCTCCTGGATGTACAGAGTATGCTGAACTGTGTGCCTCCTTCATGAGCTCTTCACGTACATCCCCCTTTGGCACACACACACGGCTACCATACCTCAACGAACCATCATCGTGGACCAGTAAATCTGTCCGCAGTCCGGCTTCAACCTGCTCTCGAAACCTTCGCAGCCTAGGATCCTGCGATTGTGCCGCTTTAATCTTCTCACTAAGGACGACTGTACTTGCAACTGCATCAACTGTCCCGTAGCATGTTGTAGCACAACCTCCAAGTCAAATCTCCGAAAATCCGCAATGATCTCCCTCTGTGCAGTCAATACCTGAATCGCTGGTAACCGACTAAGCGCATCCGGCACGACGTTAACTTTTCCCGGATGGTACTTAAGATCAAGGTCGTAGTCGGCCATCAGCTCCAACCATCTGCGTTGCCTCATATTCAACTCCTTCTGAGTGAACACATACTTCAAACTCTTGTGATCTGTAAAGACTTCGACTCTCTCGCCCAAAAGGTAGTGTCTCCAAATTTTCAAGGCGAAGATCACGACCGCAAGCTCCAAGTCATGAGTCGGATAATTCTTCTCATGGGTCTTCAGTTGTCTTGATGCGTAAGCTACGACCTTCCCATTCCGCATCAAGACACATCCCAATCCTTTTCCAGATGCGTCGCTGTGAATCACCAGTCCTCCTGAATTGTCTGGTACGGTCAGGATAGGGGCGGTTATCAACTTCTGCTTCAACGTCTCGAAGGCCAATGCACATCCATCCGCCCAAATAAAAGGTACTTCCTTGCGCGTAAGCTTGTCCAACGGTTCTGCTAAACGAGCGAAGTTCTCCACAAATCTCCTGTAGTATCTGGCCAAACCAAAGAAACTTCTTATCTCAGCCACATTTCTTGGAATTGGCCAATCTCGAACTGCTGCAATCTTTTCGGGATCGACGGCGATTCCATCGCCCGACACAACATGCCCCGAAAACTTCACTCCCTCCAGCCAAAACTCACACTTACTCATTTTCGCATAAAGCTTCTCATGTCTCAACATCTGCAGGACCTGATGATATCCGGATCGCAAATCCAGTTTCGAGAATACTCTCGCGCCAATAAGCTGCTCAAAAGTTCTCCAATGCGAGGGATCGGGTACTTGTTCTTAATAGTCACCCGGTTCAATTCTCGATAATCAATGCACATCCTACTCGTCCATCCTTCTTCTTTACTAAAAGAACTGGAGCTCCCCAAGGCGAGTTGCTGCTTCGAATCCAACCCTTCTCAAGTAATTCACCAACTTGCTTCTTAACTTCTTCCAATTCCACTGGTGCCATCGGATAATATGATTTCGATACTGGCGCTGCACCGGGAATAAGGTCAATCGCGAACTCCACGTCTCGCTTCGGCGGTAAACCTGATATATCTTCAAATACATCCATAAAGTCGCGAACAACTGCCGGCTCTTCTTTACTATCAACTTCTATAGCTGCAAGAACACTGTTTGTCGGCCTAGCCCTAAACTCGACTGGCCCGACAGAACTGCTTCCTTACCGCAACTGCTGTCTGCATCGTTGGCCGCGAAAGGTCCAGCGAGACTACTGAGTCTCGTCCATTCTGCTGCATGCACGTCCACGGTTGCTCCATTCTGCCTTAGTCTGATGAACTTCTCTTCCATTTCCTCCCGTGCAGTCCGCGGGAAGAACTTCTCCAGGAAACTTTCAGAGAAATCCGCCCAACTGATTGGCTTGGGCAAGCGGGTCTCCTCCACAAGCCATCACTCTCGGGCGTCATCCACTAGCTGAATGCGCACCACATCAACTCCTTTGTCCTCTGGAATCTGTGCCGAAATCAGCAAATTCTCCGTGTCACTAGCCACTGCTCGGCTGGCAACGGCTCCTCCAGACCAGTGAAAGTAGACGGACCCAAAAGTCTGAAATCTGCTACAGTCCCTACTCGTTCGACTGGTCTAGTTCCATCGTTGTTTACAGACTGCTGAACGATCTGCAAACCTTTCTGAAACGAATCTGCTATTGCTGGATCAGCTCAGTCTGTCTCTTTGATTTTCAAGCCTTCCTCTTATCACTCCAAGCATGGCGGCTTCGTTCACACGACTCTGGTACGTCTTCAACTTCTTACCTGTCATAATCCTGAACTCAAAACACCCAACATTAGCATGATGATAGATTCTGAATATGGATCAAGGCTAGAACTCCAAGATACTTAAATAGAGTACCGCATTGTAGCTATGCCGCGGTATCATAGACACAATTACTTAACTCCACCCAAGTCGCCTAAGTCCTAGAGATAACAAGAAATTAGGTTTTCGAGTTAACAATGCAAAGTAAGTTTGCACGCCGTAAAAGATATAATCAGGAAGAATGTGATTCAAGAATGGTAAAATAGTCAAGGTGGCAGGACATGTTTCCTAAGCACGGGTATTCTGATTCGTGTATCGGGTACAATACCCAACTACAAAAGAATCAACCCAACTAACCTATGGCTTTGATACCAAAAGAACCATGTCACGCCCCGCTTCCCAGAGTACGCAAAATTGGGCACGTGACATAGCCAACCATGCTACCTGTGGGTAGGAAGTATCCATCCACAGTCACATTACGGCTGTAGAGATATCAAGAACAAGATAAATAAACTATCTAACACATGTCCAAATCCATAATAACTAGAGTCAATGATAAATAAGTGCGGAAGCAAATGATCCAATACAATAATAGAAAGGTACGTCCCATAATGCGGGATCGCACCTGAAAATAAAATGCAATAAATGAACTAACCACTACAGAGCTCACAAATCAGCCTGCTGGCTGAAGTACTCCTGCTCAAACGTCGACAGTGGTAAAGAATCTGGGCCATGCAAAACCCAGACGTCAGCGCGTCATGTCAACCAATAATATAATATGAACATGGTAATAAGCAATGCAGAACATAAACATGAATAAAGCAATAATATGAACAACGGTGCAGGGTAGTGTGTAGTGGGTAACTAAGCTGTGCTATCAGGTTTGCTATTCTAAAGTCTTTGAAATCAATTGATGACTCGTCGATGTAACTCAATAGTATCCCGTGCATGCCCGGGACCACGGTCAAGACCCTCGGGGCTGAATCCGAGACGTGCCGCTAGGCAGTAACAGGTAGCAGGATGGGCGAGTGATGTCAGCATCATCACTCCCGGACTGGCCAAGCCCGTAAGACTGATCAGAACAGGTATCGAACTGTTGAGTTACAAGTCGGTTTCACCTTTGATTTCCCCATACCCCCAAGTTATGTATGTCAGGTCAATGTCACGCCCCGCTTCCCAGAGTACGCAAAATTGGGCACGTGACATAGCCAACCATGCTACCTGTGGGTAGGAAGTATCCATCCACAGTCACATTACGGCTGTAGAGATATCAAGAACAAGATAAATAAACTATCTAACACATGTCCAAATCCATAATAACTAGAGTCAATGATAAATAAGTGCGGAAGCAAATGATCCAATACAATAATAGAAAGGTACGTCCCATAATGCGGGATCGCACCTGAAAATAAAATGCAATAAATGAACTAACCACTACAGAGCTCACAAATCAGCCTGCTGGCTGAAGTGCTCCTGCTCAAACGTCGACAGTGGTAAAGAATCTGGGCCATGCAAAACCCAGACGTCAGCGCGTCATGTCAACCAATAATATAATATGAATATGGTAATAAGCAATGCAGAACATAAACATGAATAAAGCAATAATATGAACAACGGTGCAGGGTAGTGTGTAGTGGGTAACTAAACTGTGCTATCAGGTTTGCTATTCTAAAGTCTTTGAAATCAATTGATGACTCGTCGATGTAACTCAATAGTATCCCGTGCATGCCCGGGACCACGGTCAAGACCTTCGGGGCTGAATCCGAGACGTGCCGCTAGGCAGTAACAGGTAGCAGGATGGACGAGTGATGTCAGCATCATCACTCCCGGACTGGCCAAGCCCGTAAGACTGATCAGAACAGGTATCGAACTGTTGAGTTACAAGTCGGTTTCACCTTTGATTTCCCCATACCCCCAAGTTATGTATGTCAGGTCAATGTCACGCCCCGCTTCCCAGAGTACGCAAAATTGGGCACGTGACATAGCCAACCATGCTACCTGTGGGTAGGAAGTATCCATCCACAGTCACATTACGGCTGTAGAGATATCAAGAACAAGATAAATAAATTATCTAACACATGTCCAAATCCATAATAACTAGAGTCAATGATAAATAAGTGCGGAAGCAAATGATCCAATACAATAATAGAAAGGTACGTCCCATAATGCGGGATCGCACCTGAAAATAAAATGCAATAAATGAACTAACCACTACAGAGCTCACAAATCAGCCTGCTGGCTGAAGTGCTCCTGCTCAAACGTCGACAGTGGTAAAGAATCTGGGCCATGCAAAACCCAGACGTCAGCGCGTCATGTCAACCAATAATATAATATGAACATGGTAATAAGCAATGCAGAACATAAACATGAATAAAGCAATAATATGAACAACGGTGCAGGGTAGTGTGTAGTGGGTAACTAAACTGTGCTATCAGGTTTGCTATTCTAAAGTCTTTGAAATCAATTGATGACTCGTCGATGTAACTCAATAGTATCCCGTGCATGCCCGGGACCACGGTCAAGACCCTCGGGGCTGAATCCGAGACGTGCCGCTAGGCAGTAACAGGTAGCAGGATGGACGAGTGATGTCAGCATCATCACTCCCGGACTGGCCAAGCCCGTAAGACTGATCAGAACATGTATCGAACTGTTGAGTTACAAGTCGGTTTCACCTTTGATTTCCCCATACCCCCAAGTTATGTATGTCAGGTCAGGTATTCGGTAATCAAGAACTAATGCCAACACAGAATCAGGTAACAGCAGGTTTGTCTGGGTAGACAACAGGAATGGTCCATGAGGACCCCAAGTCAGGTTTGTTGGCATTAGGCATGAGATCAGGTAACAAGTCAGGTCATGGTACAACAGGTTGAGTTGGTAGTAAAGGGTACCATGTCCGGTGCATCGGTATGTATATATATGTCATGTGTAGCAAGGTCAGGTCAATATGTAATGCAATCGAAGGTGTGCTCATAACAGGTTTAGAAGCGAATAAGGAACAACAGCAGGAAATAAAGTAAATAACAATAACAGTTCATTTAATCACAACGGTGCATTAACATGGTGCAGTTGTATTATCTTATTAACAGGTTCAAGCACCCTTGGGGTGCAATAATCACAAGGTAGAGCAATATCAATAACATAAAGTAATGAAGCTATATGAAATTAAAACTAAAGCATAAATAATTGTCACATGGATGATCTAACAATTAAAAGCAAGGACGATCTAAATGATTTAGTTAGTGAAAAGCATGGATTAATAGCAGACCAGATAATTACATGAATCTACTATAATGATTCAATGTTAATGATAATTGCAACCGTCAATTCTAAGTTATACTATAATATCGATATTACCATCAACTGTGTTGTTATATTAAATAATATGATAATTAAATGTATAGCAAGTCTCGATCTTGTATATTAGCATGTTAGAGCAAGTATTCGGATACTTGCCTAGAGACGAATGCGGACACGACTGCATGCACCCATGACGCGAAGCAAGATCGGATCTTTGATCTCAACTTGGTGGCCACGATCAACGGTGACATGTCAAGGGCTGCTGGCGAGAGTGCTGAAGATGACAAGGGGGGTCGTGTCGAGATGGGTGGTGTCGTCGAGGGGATGAGGAGTATGGCCGGAGTTCGAAGCCAGCGTGCGGTAGCAGCAAGGTGTGGCTGAAGCGTCATGGGTTCTCTGTTGTGGGTAGTGGCCGGGGGCGAAGGCTGCGATGGTGAGGGAGATCGATCGGAGTTCTCGGCGAGGTCGATGGGTTGTGGTGATGGTGAAGAGGGTGTGGCCATTTGGGATGCTCGGGGTTGAGGAGATGGGTTGAAGGTGGTCGGGGTTCAGGCTACTCGGTGATCGGCAACGATGGTGGAAAGGGTTCGGCGAGATGGGTTCACGGTTGTGGGACTTGCTCCCTGGCGATGGACGACGAGGAGCTCGGGGTTCTGGATGAAGAAGAAGAAGATGGAGACAGCGATGGCTCGGTTAGAAGGCGGAGATGGTGGCGATGAGAACGGGGAAGGTCTTGGTGGATAATGGGGGATGGCAACGGTGAGTTGAGGAGGTCCAGGTGTAGGCGACGGTGGGTTGCAGGCGTCGTCGAGGAAAAGGAGGAGAGGAGGCAGAGGTGATGGAAATGAGGGCATGGAGACGAGGGATCGGCGGGTGGCGGCGATGGAGGAGGGGGTGCTGGGTTCTCGCATGGGTTATCTGCGAGAGGAAGACGAATGCGAGAAGTTAAAATACGTGTATGGGAGAGAGAGAGAGAGAGACAGTTAGAGAGAGAGAGAGAAAATGAGAATATAGAGATAGAGAGAGGGAGACGAGGGCCCACGGAAACAGCCTCGCGATTGGCTGAGGCGTGGGAGGGAGAAAGATTTAAAAAGATTTATAAATATTTAAGTTAACTGTAAGATCTGTGAATATTATTATGGTTTAATATATTTTATTAATTCAGGATTTTGGCGCTAAATGAAACATTTCCAAATCGCGCCCGGGTTGCGCCCAAATATTTGAAATTCAAATAATAGAATTTTAAGCGAGTTCCAAATTTTATAATGAGATGTCTTATGATTAAAATGCATGCCCCCAAGTCGGACACTTGCACGCGCGCGTAGCCGTCCAAACTCGCCCGTTTCACCGAACGGGATGAAATCTCGACGCGCGGACGCTACCACGCGACTGGTGGTGACGAATAGGCCAATATGGATATTTTTAACTTCACTTTAGGTGTTAAAATTTGTTATAGGCAAAATGACTTAGCCGGTTAAAAATTTAGCAACAAGAACCAAACAAGCAAGATAATTGAAATGAGCAATGTCTAACACTCAACCAGTAACAGAAATAGTATTATTGGGCTCGGGTGTTACAGAGGCAGCGAGGATGTGGTCGGCAGTGCCGACACGAGCAGAGCCTTCTCTCCCTCTGTAGGGGTCCCTATCCCGAGTTGGGGGAGCGGCGACCAGGGGAGCCTGCCCTGTCATTTGGACACAGACAAGCGCATCCATGACGGATGCGAGTCAATCTATCCGGACGGCTAGGGCGTTGATGGCGTTCGGGGGAGGAGATTCGTCCACGCCTCCATTGTGGGGAAGGCGGCTGCTGGTGCTTGGACCGTCGCGGTGATCGCTCGCCATTGAGTTGAGATCGGAAGATGAACTTTGTTGAGTGGAATCAAGAGATTCCCACAGACGGCGCCAGCTGACGGATGTCGGATCTCGTTAAGATGTTACCTTCCGTAGATCTGCTGCAAGCGACGATGGACGGCTGAGATTGAGTTGGAGGTTGCCTCCTAAAGCGTGTGGATCTCAATTGGTTTGAGGTGGTTGAGGCCGATCTACCTGCAAGAAAGTCCCGAGGTGGTTGTACCACCGAGGACCCTCCGACGATCAAGTTAAACCGGATATTTGAGTAGAGTAACGGCCTAGTGAGGAAAAAATGACTTACTTGAGTCGCCTGAAAGAGTGGTTTATATACCCAGCAGCGAATGGCAGGCGAGCGCGAGAATCACGCCGGCCGTTACGCCCCCGGCGTCACGCCCGCGTGATAGGCGGGATCCCGCATTATTGACGAGACAGGCTCGTTAATGCGGGATCGTGATGGCGTGGAACGCGGGACGTGGCCGGCGGACATCTCGTGCATGGCAAGTTCACGGAGGCGTGGCGGAGGTGCCCGCAACTGGTGCTGCTGGTCGGTCGATGGGACCGAGGAAGATGAGCTCGGCGGGTGGCTCGGGAATGAGCGGGAGGCCGAGTCATCTTGGTTCTGCGGTAGCCCAGAGACGAGCTGAGAAGGCCGAGGAGGCCAATTGTGCAGGGGGCTCGAAGGCGAGCCAACGGTTGTTTGTAAGGCGGGCATAGAAGTGGTGTGGACGGTCACAGAAGGTCGGCCACGTTCATGGGTCGCAGACCCAGGGTATTCTACCAACGTACCGTCTTTGGTCATTTCTTCGAAGCTTCGGGACACGACGTCTGCCACATGTCACGATCCGGAAGATCGCCGATATCGAATATCATCAGGAGGTGAGTTTTGTCTCTCTTTTTTCTTTAAATTTTGAAAAAAAGAGATATAGAAACTTCTAATTTTTTTTTTTTGTCTTTCTCTTTGAAGTTGATGATGTGGAGTCTTGAGGAGTGAGGATTTTTCTTTTTTTTCTAAAAAAAATTAGAGCGATGGACCTCTAACCAAATGGTATTTGCATTATATATAAAATAGATAAATTTATTGTTATGAGATAGATGTTTGCACGTGTAGATATATGGGTAATTAAGCACAAAAAGTACAGTTGATGTTAAGGAGTGTGCCTAAACTTTTATATCTGTGAAGTTTTCCATGCAAGTTATGATCTGTAAAGATCTCTAATATTGTTTTCCCCCTAAATTTAAGCGAAGCAATGGTGGTTTAAATAGAATTGAATGATTCATGAGGTATATGCATAAATAATAAAGATTAAAAGAGCTGGCTATGAATAAATTTTTGGTTTCGAATTTCAAGAGCATACCATGTTTTCATTTTCAATTGTGTAATTAATTTGTACGAGCATACCATGTTTTCATTTTCAAATGTGTAATTAATTTGTACGTGCTTGAGAGAGAGAGAGAGAGAGAGAGAGAGAGTAATCAGTGTGTGTTTGAGAGAGAGAGAGAGAGGGCGGAGGAGGTTGAGAGGGCGGAGGAGGGCCTGTTTGGGAATGGAGTTAAGTTTTGTAAACTGTGATTTCATAAAGTCATCAAAAGTTTACTCCAAAATGCTTACTTTGGTTATTTTGGTAATTATTTTGGAGTTGAGATAACTGCAATTTTTCAGCCTGAAACTGCAGTTATCTCAACTTCAATCTGATCAAAATTTACTATTTTTGGAGTCTGGGGCTTACAAATCATAGTTTGTATGCCTCCTACATCCACTTTAAAATAAACCTGGGTTATCATAACTTTGTATCCAAATAGTGCCTTATTGGTCAAGAATAAATAAAAGAAATTTATCATTAATTTTTAATTATCCAATAAAAGATTTGTTTTTTTTTCCCATATGGGTCAGGGGGAACCGTTTCAGAAAGTTAGCAAGCACTGAACTCCAAAATGATTTTGGCATTTATTTTGGAGTTCCAATATCCGCATTTATCTCAATTTTATTCTGATTTAAGTTTTCTAGACCCTACGTTGACTGATATACATAACCAGGGTTTATTTTACATGGAGTTATGGACATGCAAACCAGAGAGTTCGCATCACATCTACCTCCATGATGGAGGTCTGGATCTTTTTCAGATGTTGTCTTCCGTCGATCTGTAGCGAGTGTTGAATGGATGGCTGAGATTGGGTTTGGGGGTTGCCTCTTGATGCGTGTGAATCTCAGTGTGCTTGATTTGGACTGAAATCGAGCTATCTGTGAGGAAGTCCCGGGATGGTTGTACCACCGTGGACCCTCCGACAACCAAGTTAGTCGAGATATTTGGATAGAGTAACGGCCTGTTGGATAATAATCGCCTTACCTGAGTCGTCTGAGTGGGGGTTTATATAGTGGTAGCCATGGGCTGGTGGGCGCGAAATTTACGCCGGCCGTTACGCCATTGGAGCCGCGTCTGCGCAAATGGCGGAATCCTCCATTAATGGCGAGATACGCCCGTTAGCGGGGGAACGCGATGGTGTGGGACGCGGATCGTGGGGCGGCAGGTATCTCGCGTATGGCGAGATCGCGGGGCCATGTCCAAGACCCTGATGGTCTGCGCTCTGGGTCGGACGATGAGACCGAGGAAGCTGAGCTCGGCGGGAGGCTCGGAGGCGGGCGGGAGGCCGAGCAAGCTTGGTTCTGTGATAGCTCGGGGGCGAGCTGGGAGGACTGAGAAAGCTCAGCGTGCAGGAGGGCTCGGAGGCGAGCCAATGGTTATTTGGAAGACGAGCATAGGTGTGGTCGGAAAGCCACCGAGGGTCGAGAACATCCTCGGGAGGAAGGCCCGGGGCATGCCTTCAACGTACCGTTCTTATTCCTTTCTCGTAAGCCCTGGGACACGTCATCTGCCATGTGTCATGATCCGGAAAGTTCTCAGTATTGAGCATCATCACTCCACTTAAAAATAAACTCCGATTACCCTAGCTTCATATCTACACAGTGAGCAAACATTGCAGTCCATCTATAACTCTTCCAATCCTTTCCTTTTTCCATCTTTTTTTTTTGAGGAGAGTCCTTCCAGATTTTAACCTCCAATGTCTGATTTTGGAAAAGGGAAGTTTTGCCACAAAAGCTGTGCTTTTTTGGTGCTAGTATAAATTTCTGATCCTATACTCTCAAAGGGACGTTTTTTTTTTAAAGGGAGCTAAAAATATGAATCCTTGTCGGATTACAGAGGATCGAATCAGAAATTCTCATATGAATCACTTTTACCATGCTCTCTCCTCTTCTATAAACCACTCTTACATAAATTTTAATTCTCACAACGAATCTCACACAACTTCCGTTATTCACCAGATTAGCAGTACACATGAAGTTATGTCCAGTTAATTAAGTATATCACCATGTGGAATACAATTAAATAAAGCAGTCAATACACCACCAAAATAATGCAAGCTTATCCACATGTCGATACTCCACAAATTAAGGAATAATTAACATCCCAATATGTAATCAACTGGGTTTATTGGCACAGATTTCCTCTAAAATGTGAGCAGTGTGAGTTGGATCTCCAAAGGGTTGATTTCCAAAAATACATCGCAATATTTATGACCATCATTCTTATTTGATTGATCGCCTTATAAACTACCTAGTGTATACTTCAAAAATCTTCCACTTGCTAAATAACAAATACTACAAATTTTTTGGTGTGGGTTCTGAAATTCCAAGAGTTATAATCAACCAAAATCTCATTACCGACTTATTCTTAATAAGAAAAAAAAACATCAGAATTATCACCACGTACAAAGCTAAAATGTACATTAGTACAAGACGATGCTAGCTAGCTATCACGGAGACGAGAAAGCATCCTCTAGCCACTCTCCTTTCTCCTGATGACCTGCCGCCGTGGCCATTAGAAACGACTGCACCTGATTAACTTGCTTCCGCCTGATCCTTCTCAAAAACCCTTCCTTCTCAAATGACTTGCTATCCGCCTCGCTCCCTTTCGGCTTGAGATAGAGGCAGCTCGTAACCTTAACATTGGCCGACGACTTCTCGTCATCCTCATAAGAGGATGAAGGCGTTACCGATAAACTCGACGAGGACTTCTTCGGAATTAGGAATGCCATTGCTTCTCAAGCTTCGATAGAGTCATGAGTGCTTTTATAGAGGTTTTGAAACTAGATGCTGCGTTAGGACGTGGTTTCATTTGTTGTTGTTATTATTATTATTATTATTATTATTTATTTTTTTGAGAAAAGATGTTTTTGTTAGGTTGTGAGGAGGACTGTGGTGGTGGGCTACAACATACGAAGGCAAATATTTTGGAAACGAGTCAGAAGATGATGTGTGGGATTTGATAAGCCTTTTCGTTTCATTCATTGGTTACTTGAATAAGCTACTTTATTAGTGGGTGCTGGGATTCTCAGGAAAATAGTAGGTAGATATAATGTTGCTTTTAAGTGTTTGTCAGATTCAAGAGTCCACTATCCTATAAATGAATCTGTAGCTTGTAATCCAGCTCGTCTCGTCTCTACCAATTTTCATAGTTCTGTATTTCCGTATCAGAACCGCGTGTAAAAGTTTTATAAATGTGCCTAGAAATACATTGGATATGCATTTGCTTACACATCTATGCATGAACTTTGATCCAAAAAACCAACTTGTTATGTCACCTCGCACATGAATTATCAAAGAAATCTTATCATTTGCTCGAAGGTCTTTCAAATCATTTAGTTACTCCAAGTAAGAATGCCTGGTTAGTTTTGAATCTTTTGATCAGCGTTTAAGGGAATATTCAATTCATAAAGTCCAGTTGAATGGCTTTACTCTTTTCCTTATCTCTTCTTATCATCAATATCATCAATTCCCACCAAAATGTAACTCCAATTTCATAAGAGTTCTCCAAAAATCAAAATTCCCAAATAATCTATCCCAATTTTTTTTATATCTTTATCTTTCTTAAATCCCAACAAGTTGCTTCATCTCTAATGGAAAGGATGGACCAAATAAGGTTGATGGATCTAATAGTGATACAAAGTGAACAAAAGTCTAAAGTTTGTTGTATTTGAAGGTGAAACCTGAAATTGAACCTTGCTTAAACAACTTCAAATCCTCTTTCAAATGCCCGGATTTTTCTTAAATTTAAAACTCATACCTTGCCTAAACTATTTCTAAATCTCTCATATGCCTTTGCCAACTTATATATTCATAAAATTTTCCCAAATTTTAGGGTTAGCTAGTGAGGAAGAGAGGAAATTAGATCAGTTGGGAACAAGGATTTGCTAACGTGCCGTAACTTAGATTGCTCTTGGTACATGGAATAGAAGATAACTGAAAATCCTCGTATTTCCGGTAATGGGATGACCGGACATCTGATTCCAAGAAATCTTGCAATAACGTGCTTGCTATATTTTAACCATTCCCGGTAATATATATATATGCAACCGGTAGATGACGACGAGGTCGGCGACAAACGATCGGCGACCAGCCGGCGAGAAACTACGGCCAACAGACAGCAAAGGTCCAATCGACGGCAGGTCGGCCGACGATGGACAGGGGGCTGATAGTCATGGCTCATTTATGTTGGACGAGACTATCCCGTGGTAATCTAAGATAGACATATGTTTTGGAAGGAATAAGATTACCATGAAATGAGATCGTTTGATTACTATGGTAATTCTATATTCCTGAAAATATCTTTTACACCTAAACAAGTATGGTAATTTTTTATGGTGATCTAGGATTACCACCTAGATTACCTCCTACCAAGCACATCCTTAAGGGATTTGAGATGTCTTGCTCCAAATAGCAAGATTTCAAAGACTATTATTGAATTCGAAAATAGTTAATAGACTTGCATAATATAAAAAAAAATAATTCCAGTACTAAAATATTTTAGTACAAATGACTGATTACGAATCTAGAAATGATGCTATATAAAACAGTAGGAAAGAAAAACACCCAAAAACATATGCACTTAACTACTCACTTGAGCTGTTTAATTTTTTATTTATCTATTTCGTTAACATTTTCTGAAAACCATAATAGAATTTTTGACAAGATATATCAGAAGATAAGAGATGGGACCTATCCATAAAACACTTCCAACTGCCATCAAAATCGGAATAGATGTGAAGCGATAAAAATAATGTAAAACCAGTGGCAGCGGGCACTCTGTTTCTTGTTCCCTGCTACCTGAAATGAACCAATTGGCTGTGGGCACTGGTATACAGCAAGCCAACCAATGGCTAGCACCAAGCCCATGGTTTCACTTCTCAACTAGTGATTGAGCGACCGTTGCTGCTACCTACAACATCAAGATCTTTACTGTGCACTTTGGGGTCTTCAAACTTACGGATTCTTTGTATTAGCTCCAACTCTAATTAAGAGCTGTTTGATTGGATGCAGTTGAAGTCCCATATGGTTCAAATACACCAAAATCTAAAAATACATGTTTGGTTCCAAGTAATCGATGTTCCAACATATAGCTAGAACGTTATCTTATTAATGAAGCAGAGATGGAAACACCGCTTATCTCAACCAAAACAAAAGAAAAAGTAGTTGGAACAAAAGAAAAAGTAGTTGGAACGACGCTTCAAGTTATAAAACATGTAGTTACAACCATGTTCAAAATGAACCCTCCTGCAATTACATGTGTTGGAAAACAAAATATAATGAGAATAAAGCAGGTAATAAAATGTAGCTGTATACAAACAAGCAAAAAAATATTTTATCGAAGATGTTTGAACTACACTTTAACCAAGTAAGAAACGGTGTTGCAACTGCAAAAGTTGGATCTACATATAATTACGAACACATTGTTTTTACAGCTACAAAACCACACAGAGAAAGGAGGAGTTGAACACCTGGTGTTTCAAAGAAAAACGTAAAATAGAATTGCATCATTTATCTAAATGAGAGGGATTAAGATTCCCACATCGAAGGCACGTTAAAATAGAAATACATCATTTCTCTAAATGAAAGGGATTAAATTTTGCCCAACTGGTGGCATGTTCGATACCGTAAAACCATAAAAGTATCCAGATTGGAGAAAAATTGGCACCTAATAAACTAATAATGTTCCTTCATTTCTAATACAAGGTCCGTCTTTAATCCACAGTTGCACTCACAAAGTTACAGATACACATGACAATATAGAATAGAACTGATAACTTCTCATGCAAAGAACACTTCAGGAAAATGCTTATGTCAAACTTCTTATTAAACCCCTCAAAGAGTAAGAAACCATCTTAAACCAGCACCAGGGAAGGGAGAAATGGCTGGAGTTATTGTAAAATTGTAGAAAGACACTAACACTGGCCAAAGCAGAAGCCAACCCTAAATCTGCTGGCCACTATTAACTCTCAATATTTATATATGATGCAGAAATTGCCTGCAATAGTTGCTGACTATCAACTAAGTTTCCTTTCGTAAGCATATACAACATTTACATATCAACTCGGTGCTTATTTCTCCTCTTTGTTATCAAGAAAACTCAACAAGAATCCACTCACAATCCGCCTTGCAATAGGATTGGGTATGTGGCGGCACAGCCTTCCATCTAAATAAGCAATCATACCCGAAAGAACAAATTTACCAACTGCCCATTTTCTACTGGACTTTTGTTGGCTTTCACCTGAAGATGCCTCTCCTTCATCTTTGCTGTTCAGTTTCCATCTAATTCCATATGTGAATTTGTTGGTTTGTTTTCTCAACATTCGGATTGTGAAACTAACAAACAGGTGTTCGCACAAAGTAAGCACGGTTGGCCCGATTCTCCACTCCTGGACCATTTTAATGCACAAACATTAGCAATCATAGCTATATCACGTGCTAATAGAACAAACATGCACAAGGGAAAACACCGATGAAGTAGGTGAGTTATGAAGCAGAATAAATACTTTCAGTTCCTTTTTTGATACTGACTGAGAGCACTTAAAATGATTTCTTTAAATTTTCTTTTTTAACAAGATAAAAACCAAACATGCAGTTATAAATTACCAACCTTCTTTACAAAGCACTAAAGTTTTCTTTTCTAATACATGAACCTCAAGTTTACTTCTGTCCGTCTACTTTTTATAATTATTATTTTTATACGAAGCCACTAACAAAATCACTACCTATATAGGCCTGTAACTCCAAACGCTCTCCTATCCCTAGATTCAGTTCTACTCGAATAACGACTTCGCATTTACTGACATTCATTTCCTATCACTACTAGGATCCAGTAATGAACTTCTAATTGAAGCTTCGCGTGTGAAGTATCATAAAAGAACATTTTCATGAGTGAAATCACAACAAAATTAGCAAAAAGCTATCACATACTTTTAGGGTTGGCTACATAGATCCTATTCTTTTCCATTCAGCTGTATTAAGGTCCATCCCCTACAATTAAATTTACTATTATATCCATTTAACCACCTCCATTAATATTCATTTGGACCTCTCAAGTCCCCTTTGTTTCATTGACTATAATCCTATGGCTTCCCCTAAATGGCACACTTATTTGAATTCGTTAGACATCGACAAACCTCAACCTGTTCTTCCTCAATTGCCCAACATTATGGCCAATAAAGCATTGCTTGTTTTATAGCAAATTTATAGAGTTCCTTTCAATTCCATGGGCAGTCTATGATGACACTGTTATGAAACTTTTACAGTAAACGGAAAATAACATACAAAACTGGAATTGTTAGATGGAAACAGATGCTGCCTAGGGTTACTAAAGGCCTACTCAAACACTTGAAATTTTTCTACACAACAGCCATTCAAACTCTCTAATTTCATGAACTATTTAAATATACCATGAACAATTAAATCTCAGCATTAAAAAAAGAGAGATAGAAGATATGTGACGGTATTGAGGAAACCTACGCTTTCAGTCCGCAGATGGCGCAATGGACGAGAAGCCAGTGAAGCATCTCCTTGCAACAGTGCCTTGCTCACAAGAAAACCCTTCACATTTTCCACAATTTCATTTATGACAGAACTGTTCGGTGGTAGGTTTTTGAGGATAACCTGCCAGGAAAGTTTGGGACATAAAATAAGTGGTAAAACAAAATATAACCAGGGTTAGTAAAAATATTTACATTCCATAGGACCTGATGACAACCATGCATTGAAATCTTTGTTAACCACATGGACTACTTATTCTAATACGCAGTTAATGGGGTCAAAACAGTCTTTCTCTCATAGAAGTAGTTTGTACAAGATTAGATGAGTATGCACAAACTTAATGTTGTCAGATTGTTTCTGTATTCTCATCTTTTATTGCCAAAAATACCATTCAATTTCGGTCACATCGAAACAACATGCATCCATTCATTCTACAAGTACCCTTAAGGTCCGGTTAGGGTTCATTTGCTTAATTGTAATTAAAAATTCAGATTTTTCTTTTTGTTTCACTAGGGAAAAATACTTATATGGATCAGAAAACTCAATAACACCAACAATGTTTCCTCAAGATTTCAAATAGGAAGACTACAGAATCAGGTTGACCTAAAACAAAAGAATGAACTTCAATCATGGATTTTTTTACCGAGTACACTGCAAAAATGAATATGCATGCCAAGACTTATGCCCATAGAAATCTAGTTAAATATTACAAAAAGCAATTAACCCTTGTACTAGGAGTGATATACCAATTAATTCACATTCAGAACATTCATATTCTGAATAGATACACCTTAGACTTCAACATGTGGGTAGAATTGATAATTACATGTATTATTGGCTTATGGGTCATAGTAAATTCTGGAATTATACCAAACCTTTAACAGTTTAGATAATGACCAGCAGGCAAGAATGCTGTAGAATTGTATACACTTCATCACCATGGTCATATTGATAACCTTTCACTGTCGAATTGCGCTAAACATGAAGCTAGAAATACAGTTAAAAGGCTCTGTGTGATGTATTAAGTATTAACCATCATCTAAAACATGACAATAATAATCTTAGAAGGCCAAGTTCATATCCTAACAAGGAAAGCATGGGCTAGCAAGGGATTCGCCATAAGAACCTAAAAACCACTTACTAACTGGCCAACGTATTGTTTCATCACTTCCACTCGACTATGTAGCTGCATGCCATATATTCATGTTTATGACGGACAACTCAACATCAACAAGGCATGTGATAAGATTTGCAATAGAGATTACATAGCAATATATATATCTACAATTCCCATCAACAATGGATTACAATATTTTGGAGATGTACAATAAAACTCCTATCATATATGACCAATACGGAATTGAAAACCAAGGCAGCATGGACACAGATACGACACGATGTGATACAAGGACACGGCTAAATCACAAAATATAGGATACGGAAACACGGCTATATATATATATAAGACATCAAACTATTATGACAACATTAAAAAGGGAAAAAATAACAAGTCTAATATGCTATATGCTAATACCATACTAAAAATATGTTTATAACCAAATACGCTAGGAAATTTAAAAGCATATGACACACATAGAACACATACTAAATGTATATGACATATATACAACACGTCCGATACGCGTCGTGCAAGTGTTGGTGTACGATACGTGTCGGACAAGGATACAGCAATCTGTTGGAAGTATCCGTGCAACCTAGTTGAAAACTAGTTATTTTTGAAGGATTTCCCCCCCATGATTTCATTGATGCAAAATTATGCAAAATTAATACTGAAGCAGCATAGCATTCTTTTTCTGCATGAAATGACTATCCTGCACATTATTTGCAGAAGACTAAATTTTGCATCGCCGGCATGGACTATGACTAAACTTAAACAGTTAACCACATACCTGGTTGTCTATCACCCTGACACGGAGATACTCTTGTCTGTACATAACATCCAACATAGCCTGTAGGTACCCTTCAATATAAAGCTGCACCACATTGTTACAACAGGATTGTAAGCCAGACTATGTTTGCATATTAGGACAAATCAGCAGCTTCTTATTTGGAGGAACTAACATTAAAAACTCTTGATTATCTTTTCTTTTTAAAATAGATTTGTTGAGTGCATTAAGTAAAATAATCTGTAAGAATCTCCAGATAATACAAAGTAACAAATTTTAGGACCACTTATTTTTAGGTGAATGAGTTTCCATCCAAAGATAGAGGGTTGAACGGGAGTTGAACCAATAGTTAAAATAAGCCAAAGCCTCTTATAAAGACCAGTAAAATATAGAATTAGTGAAAGTTTTAAGAATAGAACATCTGTGTTTCAAAGTAAAAAGTCAAGGAAACAGTTATTAGGTTATTTTTCAGGCACATGATAAGTACTGAAGCTGAGGAGAGAGTTTATTAGCTTTCTAAAATTTGAAAAAGAAAATAGATATCAGGACCAGAGAAGTTTGATAAAGGAGTAATTAAAGAAAGGTGGAATCAAACAATCATGATATTCGAAAGGAGTTTCAGATTTTTTCGGGGGATTATGGGATAGAATGTCAAGTCATTCAACAAAATTATAAAGCCAAATAAAATTCCACTGAATGGAGAAGCACTTTGCCTGCTACTTGTAAGGATAAATAAGATATACAAAGGTGTACAGCTATCATGGAATTCAAAGCCATAACAGAAACTCGGGAATTCGAAAAGTTGGAAGGGAGCAATTAGAAAAATAATAAGAAAACATCGAGCATTCGAAAAGTTAAAGTTAATTGATTAGGGAGTCCAACTCCTGCTATTGGGAGTAGGAAAAAGCGGAGAAGGGTCGGTGAAGGACATAATATATGAAACACGGATACTTGTATATGCCCCAAGAATCGTCCCCGATTGCGTATCGGAGTCCGAAACTCTCGGAAACTCTCGGATTCTTTCGGATTCGTTCGGACTTGTAAATGTCCCACCAACCTCTCTCAAATCGATGCATCCTCTCTTTATCTCGAAAATTAAGGCACTCAAAAGTTTGAAAGTGCATTGAATATCTAACATAATGCTATTATTTCTTTATATTATTATATATTGGTATGTATACCTTAATATATATTCATATTTAGTTAACTTAAAATCAATATAAAAATATATCTCGTATCCTAGATTTTTGGAAAATTGCGAATTCGCGAATCAGTATCGTATCGTATCCCGTATCCGAACCCGTGCTACATAGGGCATAATAGCTGCTAAGATGACAGAGATAGCCCGAGCTGAATGGGGAATAAGGACAAAAAAGGATTAAAGAGGTTTGGAAACTGTTATTTATAAAATCAACTGGTTCTATACTATGTTTGAAAAGGTGAAAATATAAATTCGAAGTGCTCAACACTTAAGCAAGGCATAAGCTTTAAGGTGACGAGCTGAGACTTCAAGGTATTGATTTTATTACTGTAATTGTTATAAGATATATGGAATGTAATATAATTATAAAAATTAAGAACGGTTAAATATGCATATAATTGACATGAAAAATATAAAGAAAATAGAAAGTTTAAAGCTCGGTGTTGCTGGAGTAGGAAAATGTCAAATGGCTAAATAAGGATATCAAGGACAACAAAAATTTTCTAGTAATGGAAATAAAGTTGCCAGCAGTGGCCAAAAATGCTAAAGATTCATCTCAATCACTTGAATGGTGTGATTGAGCAGAACAAAACTGGCAGGGGGCAGGCCACAATAAACATTCTACTGAATAACACGCTTCAAAGCATGAAGAGCAGAACAGAAGTAGCAAGCTTAATGCAACTAGCACACGCTTCAAAAAATAGTGTAAGCTTCCCACAATAGAGCTTGATCGTATAGGCTACATGGCGAATCATTGGTTCTATTATTTTTTTCCTTATAGGCTACAAAATAACACACGCGCTTCAAAGAAGAGTATTGAAGAAAGTCTAATTTTTTTCCTTTTGGTTTAATATTGGTTCTATTATTGAAAATAGCTTTGCATGCAACCATTAAAGCATGAGAAAGAGACCTCCAAACCGCACAAGTTCTCATCTACAGATGTTTTAGGCAAAGCATATCTGGAGAAATGGTTTCTGGAGATCATGTGTATTTGTATAATTAGCTCATGTGGAAGCAGGGGGGTGGAAAACATCCAACAATGTTGTATGTTGGCTGCTCATTCAACACGGACATGCCTATGCCTACTGCCTGACTTACGGAGTGGGATGAAAAAGGCTACAGCTATTATATATGGCCAGTCAGAGATAACAGATGAGAGAGAAAATCTGTGTTGAACTAAAACAAATGCCTTCATAGACCATAGAACAGAGGTAGATGGAATAAAAAAACCCAGAAAGATGTGCAAATTCTACATTGGTCTGAGAACTAGCGAGGAAACCCTTCTTTCAACATACAAAGGTGGCAATGATGATGTGAAAGCCAACGATCAAATGGAGGTTTTCCCAGTGAGAGAATGGATTGTTTTTAAGTCTGACATAAATGAGGCTGTTAAGAAAGAAATGAATAAGGATATTGGCCTGAGAGTACGATGGTAGTGAATACATGGACCATGGCATAGAGATAAACCTTCTATCAATGAATCCACTCTAAGTAACATTCACATGCCATCCTATTATGTTTTCTATTCCAAGCCTTGCTTTGTGAAGATTTTTCACCCCACAATTTATTTTTTCCTTATACAAACATACATTGCATATATGAGGTGTGAAATTATAGAAAAAGTACCTCGTCAACTCCAGGACTACGGTCGAGTTTAATTTTTCTATCTGGACCACCTTCCAAAACAGCAGCCCCTAACAATGAAGGTTCCATGGCCAATTTCAGAATTCCTTGGTGGAAACCAACAACCTAAATGAAAATCATATCCAATGTCACTTTTGATATGAAGCAGAATGCCATGGAAAAAAAACACATATCTAGGTATCACATGTAACAAGAATCGAATGCTGTAAAAATTTACCATTCCATTAAAACCACTTGCTTCTGCTCCTTTCAGTATACTATCTGAAATTTCAGTGACAGCAGCAAAAAGAGCATTTGAACCTGCTATTCTTATCTAGCACCATGAAAAAATCAATAATCATTCAGCAAAAAATAAAATAAAATAAAATAGATAACATTTATGAACTTTATAATATAATATTACTGTTTTTCCGAGATCACCAAAATAGCGTTTCGTTCCTGAGGATCCCTTTGAACCAATGCATTTGCTAATAAATTTGAACATGCCTACGACATAGTTGAAATATAATTAATCAAGCACATAGGAAGGAGAAAGGGATAATAAAGTACGTTAGCTATTATTAGCATCATTGAAATGAATGTCATGTAGCAAATGCTTCATTCAACTTGTGTTTTCATCCCATCAACATTGAAGTGCATGTAAGATCATCCACATTTTTTAACGATTAAGTTTCTAAATTTGATGTATAGGAAGGCTAAACTTAAGTTCCATTCCTCAAGATAACAAATTCAAGGCCGAGACGAAGAACAAATTATAAAAATGAGGTGAAAGGATAACTTAATTAAGGAAATGATACTCAAAACTAAAAGCATTTTGGGGAGGTTTAAGGTGATAGTAGGTACAGCATGGAACTGTGACTAGGTGGTCACAAGTCCGAGGCATGCAACCAATACAAGGAGGCGGGAGAGAGAGAGCACCATGTTATTTAGGGCAGGGAGTGGGTTCCGCACGAGCTTTTAGTTTGAAACGGCAACCCTTGAAATGATCTGATGCATTTGACAAATAATTCAGAAGTGCTTGGATGCTTAGAGCTATTCTGGAATGCCCAATACTTTCCGACCCAAAACATCAAACATAAAGATTAGAAAATGGTAAATTGTCAAAAAGCCCCCGGCCCGCTCGGGAGTTGTCTAAAACTCCCTGATATTTTCAAAATTGTTGGGAAGGGCCTACTGTTTAAAATCTTTATGGAAAAAACCCCTGAGCCGCATTTCATTTAGGCCTTTATTCCCTCGAACTGCTTAGATATTACATGTGTTATGAATATAATTAGTTATTAGCTTTAGTACCACATCGACTATAATAGAAAAGGTGGTCTATTATCCTCCCTATATATATCAAGTATGTATTGATGAATTATTATGCCAATAAAATTATTTCTTCTCAGTTCTTTTCATTTCATGGTATCAGAGTTTTAAAAAGAATTGAGAGGAAACCCTAATTTTTCCAAAACCCCAACCTTAATCCTTTTTTCCCCAAATCCTAACCCTAATTCTCCTCCACCAATTAACCAAATCTGTCGCCTGCCCTAGCCGCCGCCGCCTCATGGCGTAGCCGCAGTCACCTCCCTCCTCTTCTGCCAGCCATTTACCTTTATCCATGCTGAGTGAGGCCGGTTGCACCATCTCCTCTCTTCTGTAGCTCCTGCCAACCTTTCTATTCCGTCAGGTATATCATTCCTTTCTCATTCTAATTCGTGGGTCACTCATTCCGGTGCCTCACATCACATGTCTCGTGATAAACCGTCTGATCTTATTTTTAGTCCTCACAAGTTTATTTCCATGGTTGATGGTAATACCACACATGTTCCTGGCTCTACTGATTTATCACTTCTTCTTTACACCTAAAAATGTTTTAATTGTTCCACTTTTAAAACAAGACTTGCTTTCTATTCTTCAGCTTATAAATGATTCTAACTGCTCCGTAACATTTTATCTATCTCACTTTGTGATAAAGGACCTTCTTACGAAGCAGCGAATTGATGAAGGCATGAGCATAATGAACTGTAATGTTGATCACATTCACACTACGTCTACAGCTGTTTCTACTATCCAGTGGCAACGGAGACTTGGTCACCCTCGTTTTTCTTCTTTACGTGCTATGATGCCTTCTCTTGACTTTTCGAAGTTCGGTTGTGAATCATGTATTCTTGGTAAACACCATCACTCCTCTTTTCCTCCAGTTAATAAAATACATGATTTACCTTTTGTGTTAGTTCACTTCAATATTTGGGGTCCTTTTAAATTTCCTAGCGTGTTTGGTTATAAATATTTTGACTTTGTTTCTGTACAATATCACATCCGATTTCTAACTTTGTTTCTGTTGAAATTAGATGCCCTCCAGTCAATTATTGTAATTGAAGGACCTATATGAAAGAGCAGTATTACTCGAGATGATAGTATACTATCCGGTTTGTCTTTATCTTTTATATGATGCGTTTTATTCACTATCACGTATCGTTTAGACATGAGATAAAGCTATAGGACTGTGCTTGACTACCAGGACGATGATGCAAATCATACTAGTGGGGCTTGGGTAGTCGATAAGCGCATCCTTAAATGTCCCTAGTCGTAAGAGTATCGAGACTGGGCATCAGTACTCCAGTTTAGACTAGTGTGTATGTTTCATGACCCGATTGGAGGACGATAGCTGATCCTGTAGCTATTGGTGTTTGACATCGAGAATTGTATACAAGTGCTCATTAGACGAGTTACACTGGACGGACTCACCAAGAACTCCTATTTGGTAATATACCAATATCATATAGCAGTTCTCTGGTGACATAAGTACATGATAGTCCCTAAGGACTTGAGATCGCCATAGTGTCTCATGTGTGTTCCCGCTATACTTAGACTTCTACCATACCATGGCTCAAAAAAGTCGTGCAAACAGGTTTTTGTTGGATATAGTCCCAAAACACATAGAGAGTAAGCGGTCGAGGGGATTCGTCTCTCCCGGTACAGGGAGTTGATGTCGCGCTGTGTAGGACATAACTACAGTTACAAGTCGATGGCCATTACAGTAGAGATAAACTGATAAGTATTATCAATTGTATCTCCGGTTGGTTATGAGTTCTCTATCGCACGACTTATCGAGTTATTGGGGTCTGACAGATTCCAAACGCTAGACCTGATATGCGATACTCGTAGGCGAAAAGACCGGATTGTATGATAATGTCACTGATAGACTTTGCATGGTTCGGATGAGCTTGCTTGTTGACCTCTCAATCAATACCTGGATAGCCGTTACGTATAGCTAGTACCGCTGACGTGCTTATGACCTATGGATATAATCATAATCTACTGTCAACGTATTGTCAAGTCTTTAGAGTCCCACAGAGATTTTTCAGTACATGTGAAACGATATAGGGCACGTATAGGGATACGTGCAGGTGTTCGATTAAACACGTGTATTTGATACACATTAATCGGGTGTTAATTGATATTAGCTGGTATAAATATATGATATAACCGGATTATTAAATCAAGTGTTGATTTAATAATTAAATATATATTTATATATTAACTAATATCATGCTCACTTTATTATTTTCTTCTCTTTATTAATATTTATATTTGATATAAATATTGTGACATGTATCTTGATACATATGAGATGGGTATATAAGACTTACATGGTTTAAATGAGAACATTTCTATTCTTTCATTTATTTCAAAATGGTAACGAGTCATGAAAAATGGATGCCGGTAGACTTCTTTAGTTTCTTCTTTGATGACTCATTTTCACACATTGATTTGTTCTCATCTAAAACATTATCTTCTTCATACTCTCATCTCCTCCATGGCTAGCTCTCTTGATTTCTTCAAGTGAGAAAGTGGGAAAAAAAGAGAAATTAAGTGAGCTAATTATTCTACATCTCTTTTTAATCATTCTAAGCAAATTTGATTAGTGGGTTCCTTCATTTTGATGAAATCAATTTGAACCTAAAACTTGTGTTAGAGTTATCTCAAGGTAGATCATTTTCGGCAAAGAGATCGAGCAAGCTTATTTCGGATTTCGTGGAGACCAGCCGGAGTCCAAGAAGAGATGGCTAACGCGCTACAAAGGTTGTAGCATACAAACTTACTATCTTTGTTTTTTATTACTACTAGAAATTGAATGATTTTGCACTTAGGAAATGGTGCTATGTTCTTGATTATTTTTGTTGATTATTCTGCCGCGGTCCGCTATAGTAGCGATCCCAGCAACCTTCCTAACAGTGGTATCAGAGCCGATTCAAATTCAAGTAGTTGTTTTAGTGGCAAAATAATTTCAAAAACGTAAGTTTTGTGAAAAAAGCTCACTGTTTTAAAAAAATTCAGCCACCAAAATCTGTCCATATTTGTATTTTCCGAGCTTCAGGAGGTATTGGTTTAGACCAAGGCCTTCGTGCGGGCTCGGGGGAGACCCTGGGGCTAGGGTGTCCCCCTCACCCAAGACCACCACAAAGTGACCTCGGGTAAGGGCCGGTCCAACGAACACTCAGAAGTTTTCGCTGGTTCAGTCGCAACTCATGGCCACGACGTTGTGCCCATGGGTTGGGGGGCCCTCCTACAGCCCCTAAGGACCCCGTTGGTCGTGCCTGAGGTCCTTCTGGAGTCTCGGGCACTTCTCGGGTCATTCGGAACTCGGAAACATGCAAAAATGAATGGTTTTGGACAGCCGGCGTGATTCGAAATTCAGTTTTTGGAATTTCGAGTTTGCAACTTCGTGAGTTTTGAAATAGTTTGCCACGGTTTCAAATTAGCTCGATGAAATGTTCAATTGAGTTAGTTTGATTGCATATGATGATATGCGGTGTTTAACGTCGTCGAATAGATGTGATCGATTCGATGGGGTTGCACAAGTGAATTTGAGGTTGGTATGGATGGAATGCGTTTGGATTGTCGCGAAATGAATAACCCCGATGCGGAAGTGTGATGTTGTAATAAGTGTTATTTATATTCATGCTTGTAACCATTATGTATACATTTATTCGGGACGAGCTCCAACTTGTGGCCGTCGTTTCCGCTATTTGTATATTCTTTGTTTCGGGACTTAGCGGTTCACATATAGCCGTAGTCGCCACTTATTGTATTATTATTTGTCGGGACGTTGTAAATAATACAGGTTTAAGGATTATCCCACGGAGAAGCACACGGGCAACCGGATCCTAGATTGCAGCGGGTAACCATCTCAAAATGTTGAGACCGGCTCACTCGATTCTAGAGTTGGTGGATTGCTTGTCGCGCCTGTAGGGGTATAGGATAGACCTGCGGATGAGTACTTAAGTCACCGTATTTGAGAAAGTGTCGGGTGACCCCCTTATGGTGATGATGTAGGATTCGTTTCTTTGGTTGGCTAGTAGCTTACCGCACTCGTAGGGGTCTGCTTTTGGTTACGTACGGGCTATTCACACGACCGGGAAATGCCGCGTTTCGTTTATGATTCGAACGAAACGTGGAATTTCTAGGTAATATCATTCCTATTCTGTGATGTTCATTGCATACATGTAATGTGATTACTTGTATTTTTATCGCTTGCCTGTAATGCTGATTATCTGCCAGCGATAATATATATTTAGATATATATGATATATAAATAAATGTTATATACGTTTTGCACCCACGCCATCGCTGCTCCCGTCTTGCCGTAAGTTAAGTAATCTTACGGTGAAGACTCGAAGCCCCATGGCGAATGCGGAAGGCGAATATGTGCATTCTATTTTTCTTTTCATATCATGCTTTATCTGTAATGGTGTGAAGAGATGCTAGAGAATATGAAATTCTCTAAATGATGGGATTGCATTGATTCGGATTAATGCAAAAATAATAAACCTAAAACATGTTGTAAGGACCAAATTTCAGATATTATGGTGTTATAGTCGAATCTTTTGCTTTGCACAGAGGTATTCAATTGGGAATATCTTGCACCTCATTCCATGAAGAAAGAGCCTTGATCCCTTCGCAGAGAGTAACTTTTTTGGCAAAAAATTGTGTTACTATAAATTTGCAAGTGGTATAGCCGTAGTCTTTTGCTTTACATCGAGATATTCGGTAAGATTTTTTTATAAATGATCCTAGCTGGTTCTCCTTTTAGGATTTGAAAGAGAATTTGACAAAACAGTAGGAGACCGGATTAGATAAATTAATTAACCAATCTAATCTAAGATAGAGTGCACAATGAATGTTTATTTTCTCACTTTGGCAGCGACCTAAGACCGACTTTAAACTAAAAACTCGTAAACCATGTTAACCGAACCTTTTTACAATCAAATGACTTTGGCATGTCATGATTGCCCTATTTCACGACATAGTCGCATGTGTTCTTATCCCTCCTGCTTTCCTTTTTGCTTCCTCCAGAACACTCTGTATCTGATACAGAGATCTATATTGTTTGGAAGGCCATCGTATACTTAGATACGAACTCGAAGAAATTATTTCAGTTGAGGATGGCCGCAGGTTCTGAAAAAAGTGAATTGTATATTATACAATTCATTTATCTCTCCTCTCCATCTTATCTCAAGATTGAAAGCTTTTTAAATAAAAATAATATACCAATTACGCTTGTTGGACAGTCTTCTTCCAATCCCGATGCTGAAAGGAAGGGGAAGAAGAAAACCGACTGGCATAAATTCGGTATAAACAGGGTAAGAAAGAAAAACAACAATATGGATCGAAGTGAGCGGAAAGGAAAATGCAACTACTGTTATGACCCTAGACAGTGAAAAAGGCATTACTTGGAATACTCAGCAACCCCCTGAAATATTTTGATATTTCATGTTTTCTATATGATTGTAATCGAAAACTGTTTTCCAATTAATTCCGACTCCTGAGTATATAGATGCCGGATTAACATTCTACATCTGTAAGTTATTACAGATGCTAAGGATTAGATTATTGAAAAGGTGATTTAATCCTAAATGTCAGAAATAGGAGCAATTGTTACTATTGGGTTACTATTGGGGAAATCACCTTATTTTGCCTTTCGGCACTTTTGGTTTTGAATATTTGTTATTGTGCACCAACTTTTAAAAACTGATATATCCGTCTCTTTATTTGATAAAGCGGGATATAAATTTTTAAAAATTATGTTGTGCATATTTGCCTTTATCATTTGATAATTGGGTAAGGTGCATTGAATAATCGGATATACATTCTTAACCAAAATATAGTTTTCAAATTGCAACACACAGAGTATATGTAAGTAAACTCATATGGCTTATACATAATAATGTATGTTGTCCAATGTCCGCACGGACAAGAGCCTGGTACTCATACTTCGTTCCATTTTACTATGAGTTCTCTGGTTTTAGACACGCATTCTTATTGAAATGCAAAATCCAAAGATTTTGAGAAGTTCATAAGATATAAGAATAAAGGAGAGAACCAAACGTTGAAAATATCAAGATTTTTCGAAGTATTCGAAAATATGGATACTTATACTAAGTATTCCGTAGTTATATAATCGAGAATTTGATTCTCTCAGATTACACATCCGTGGATGTGCTCCATGATGAGTGATGTTGAATCGCCTTTTTCGATTAAGGGATACACTAGAAATAGATGCATATCAATTGATACTGATTCCACCTAAATCTGTACATCATATTCTATATCTGATATAGATTGGGTAATTATTTTAAAACTGTTAAGATATTGAGTTGTCCGGCTTATACTTAAAACCAGAATCAAGATAAACTCAAAACAAGTTTCAGTAATAGCAGTTTATGGGTTATCCCGGGGTTTGACAAGGGTTTAACTTTCAACCATTTTCAGGATCAAAAGGTGTTTTGTTCTCGACACGCCACCCTTTTAGAAAAGGGGGAGTATGGTAGAACTGGAAGAAATTCCAAAACCACAAACAGTTACTGAAAATTTAGTAGAACCTGGAAATTCAATTGACCATGACAAACCTTAGCCTACTCCGCGGATTTGATAGGTGACCTTAGCCGCTTGAGAGGTGCTACGGTTTTCTTGTCGACGGCGACAAGAAGGCTTGCATCATATGATGATGACCTTACTAGTTATCCGCAAGCCATGAGAAGTGACGACTTCCAATTGATGGCTGGATGCCAAGTTATCTTAGTTGGACTCCATGCACTGCAACAAAATATAGACTTTGTTGGGTGCTCCAGAAGAGATAAAATCCATAAGGAGCAAGTAGATCTTTCGAGCGGTGCAAATGAAAAGATCCTGACCTAATAAGGCTAGACTTGTAGTAAAAGGTTTTCATCAGATACCCGATGTGGATTGTGATGAAACTATTACTTCAATGTCTGTGCTGAAATCCATACGGATATAACTTGCCACTGCTATTTTTCATGACTGTGGTATCTAGCAGATGGATGACTATAACATCTTTCTAAATCGGATTTAGAAGTGTACGTGTATATGACTCTGCCAGAGAGTTAGTCAGTGGGAGCAGCGGTAAGTGTGCAAGTTGCTTAAATCTATCTTTAGATTAAAACGGGCATAGCAAAAATGGATCATCTGTTTTGATGTCACGGTCGAAGTGTTTGACTTCATCAAAATAAAAAATAAACCAGGTATTTATAAGAAGGTAGTAGGGAGTGTTGTAGGATTCCTCATATGGTATGTGAGTGACATATTCATGATAGAAAGTGATGTTCTTATTTTGTAATCGGTAAAACAATGGTGATCATAAATATTTCTCCACACAAGATATGGATGTTAGTCCAATCCTAGAGAAACATTGGATAGCGGTGAAGAGCATTTGATGTTCTTGGTGTATGGTAATGGAAGCCCCCTGAAGGAGGTGGTTACCGATTCTAACTTCTCATAAAAGATAGAGCGTCTACCGTGAGTTATAAGTTTATCCTCTTTTGAGGAGCAGTATATTGGAAAGAGTTCCAAGTGGGATACTGAGGTATTCATGGCGCTAGATGCTGATTGTGAATCAGCAAAGGATACCGCCTGAGAATTCGCTGGATATAATTGTTTATTTATGGACATGATCCCATCGTCAATCCAGGTGAATACTAAGACAGGTATCGCTCAGTTCGAGAGATATTTGATCTCCGCGAAGTTGAGATACAAGAAGAAACAGAGAGATGCGATGTGCCGGGTCCACTCATTCAGGCTCGTTCTCGAACACAGTTTGCGAAACTGCTAGTACAGAAGTTGGGTATGCGATACCGCAATAATTGGCCTTAAGTGTAAGTGGAAGATTGTTGGATATAGGTGCCCTCAAGTCAATTATTGTAATTGAAGGAAGAACTATACGAGAGTAATCTTACTCGAGATGATAGTAAGATATCTGGTTTGTCTTTATCTTTCATGTGATACATTTTATTAACTATCATGTATCGTTTAGACATGAGATAAAGCCCTGGGATTTTGCTTGACTATCAGGACGATGATACAGATCATACTAGTGGAGCCCGGATAGTCGATAAGCACATCCTTAAATGTCCCTAGTCGTAGGAGTATCGAGACTGGGCATCAGTACTCCAATTAGATTAGTGTGTACATTTCCTGACCCGGTTGGAGGGCGATAGCTGACCCTGCACTATTAGTGTTTGACATCGAGAATTGTATACATGTGCTCATTAGATGAGTTACACTGGACGGACTCACCGAGAACTCCTAGTTGATAATATACCAATGTCAGATAGCAGTTCTCTGGTGACATGAATACAAGGTAGTCCCTAAGGACCTGAAATCGCCATAGTGTCTCATGTGTGTTCTCTATATACTTGGACTTCTACCCTACCCGACTCAAAAGAGTCGTGCAAACAGGTTTTTGTTTGGTATAGTCCCGAAGCACGTGGAGGTAGGGAGCGGTCAAGAGGGTTCGTCTCAACCGGTATAGGGAGTTGATTTCGCGCTGTGCAGGACATGACTACAACCACAAGTCGATGGCCATCACAGTGGAGATAAACTGATAAGTGTTATCAGTTGTATCTCCGGTTGGTTATGAGTCCTCTGTTGCACGACTTATCGAGTTAATGAGGTCTGACAAATTCCAAACCCTAAACCCGATATGCGATACTCGTAGACGAAGAGATCGAACTATATGGTAATGCCTTTGCAGGGTTTGGATGAGTTTGCTCGTTGACCTTCTTTCAATTAATATCTGGATAGCCGTTACATGCAGCTAGTACAGCTGACATACTTGTGGGCTATGGATATGATCTTAAGTTACTGCCAGCGTATTGTCTAATCTTTAGAGTCCCACATAGAGATTTTCCAGCGCATACGAAACGATGTAGGGCATGTGTAAGGATACGTGCAGGAGTTCGATTGAACACGTGTATTTGATACACGTATTTTAATCGGATGTTAATTGATATTAGTCGGTATATATATGATATAACGGATTATTAAATAAAATGTTGATTTAATAATTAAATATATGTTTATATATTTATATTTTTATATTTTAACTAATTTTATTCTCACTTTATTATTTTCTTCTCTTTATTAATATTTATATTTGATATAAATATCGTGACATGTATTTTAATACATATGAGATGGGTATATAAGACTTACATGGTTTAAATGAGAATATTTCTATTCTTTCATTTATTTCAAAATGGTAATGAGTCATGAAAAATGGATGCCGGTAGACTTCTTTAGTTTCTTCTTTGATGACTCATTTTTACATATTGATTTGTTCTCATCTAAAACATTATCTTCTTCATACTCTCATCTCCTCCATAGCTAGCTCTCTTGATTTCTTCAAGTGAGAAAGTGGAAAAAGAAAAGAGAAAAATTAAATGAGCTAATTATTCTACATCTCCTGCTAATCATCCTTAGCAAGTTTAATTAGTGGGTTGCTTCATTTTAAAGAGATCAATTTGAAGGTTGTGTTGGGAGTTATCTCAAGGTGGATTATCTTTGGTAAAGAGATCATCGAGTATCGTGGAAACTAGCCGGAGTCCAAAGAGAGGTGACTAACGCGCTACAAAGGTTGTAGCATACAAGATTGCTCAATGTTCTTTATTACTACTAGAATTTGAATGATTTTGGGCTTAGGAAATGGTGCTATATTCTTAATTATTTTTGTTGATTATTCCGCCGCAGTCCGCTATTGTAGCGACCCTAGCACCCTTCCTAACAGTTTCTTATCATAGATCGACACCATCTGCTCGTCAGTTTGTTTCTTGATTATCTGCTATCACTCTTTCTTCTTCTGTTCATGAAGCACTACAGCACCCAGGTTGGTATACAGCTATGTTAAAGAAGTTAGATATACTGCGCTCTAATTAGACTTGAAAATTGATACAGCCGCCTTCCGATAAGAAGGTAGTCGGCTGTCGATGGGTCTTTACTGTCAAGCAAAATCAAGATGGGACGATTAACCGTCTTAAAACTCGATCGGTGGCCAAGGGCTTTACTTAGCAGTATGGTTTGGATTATATTGAGACTTTTCGCCGGTTACTAAATTGATCTCGGTTCGTGTTCTTATATCCTTGGTTATTTTGAAGACGTGGCCACTTCTTCAGTTTGATATGAAGAATGCATTTCTTAATGGCGATCTTTCGAAGACTATATACATGTAACAGCATCCTGGCTTTGAGCGACCGGAAAAGTCTATGGTTTGTCTTCTACATAAATCTTTATATGGATTAAAGCAGTCACCGCGTGCCTGATTTGAAAAGTTTAATACGGTTCTATGACAGATTGACTTCAAACGCAATTGCGCCGACACACCTCTCTTTACACATAGCCATCCTCAAGGCATGGTAATTGTGCTGGTGTATATTGATATTATCATTACTGAAGATAATTCTGCTAGCATCTCCAAGGTGAAAAAACATTTGGCTTCACACTTCCATATCAAGGACTTTGGGCCACTTAGATACTTCCTTGGAATTGAAGTGTCACGGAATTTGGTAGATTACACAACTCTCTCAGCGCATGTATGCACTCGATCTTCTATCTGAGACGGGATTTATGAAATGTAGACCAGCATACACTCCTATGGATTCCACGGTCAAGCTATCTCGATTGAGCTCTCACTTAAATCCTCCACTGCCTTCCACCGCCTGACCCAGGACGATATCGACATCTAGTTGGAAAGCTTATTTACCTCATTGTCACTCGTCTTGACATTGCATTTGCCGTTAGCAAAGCGAGTCGGTATATGCAGAATCCTTTGACCTCTTATCTTAAGACAGTTGAGCATGTTCTCAGATACATCAAAAGTTCTCTAGGATAGGGTCTTCTCTACAAACCATCGGCTACGTTGTCGTTCACAGCCTTTGCAGATGCTGACTTTACTAGATCTATTAATGATCGTCGTTCCGCTAGTGGCTACTGTGTATTCTTGAAAAGAAACTTGGTTACATGGAGAAGTAAGAAGCGTAGTGACTCGTTCTTCTGCTGAGGCTGAGTATAAATCAATGGCACATACAATTGCTGAGTTGGTATGGCTCACCTCCATCCTGACAGATCTTAGGGTTCTCTCTTCTCTTCCGACCACTTTTCTGTGATAATAAGGCCATAATCCATATTGCTGAGAATCCAATTTTTCATGAACGGAACAAGCATATCGAAATAGATTGCTACTTCATTCATGACAAGGTGACAGATAAGATGGTTACACTCGAACATGTTTTCTCTTCAGCTCAACTAGCAAATATCCTTACCAAACCTCCTCCTCGACCGGTTTTCACTCGTCTTCTGTCCAAACTTGGCATGATTGACATTTAAGCTCCATCTTATGGGGGAGTATTATTAATATAATTAGCTATTAGTTATTAACTTTAGTCCCACATCAGCTATAATATGAGAGATGGTCTATTATTCTCCTTATATATATCAAGTATGTACTCATGAATTATTATGCCAATAAAATTATTTCTTCTCAGTTCTTTTCAACAGACAACTAGTATAAAGAAGGTTTTAATTGGGCCCAAGGGTTTTTTAGCAAGAGTAAAAGAACCAGGGTTTTTACACAAGTTTGAAGCGGGCTGGGGGCTTTTTGACAATTTACCCATTAGAAAATGATCAGTTTTCAAATGTGCTACGCACAACAAGTCAAAGCAAAGGCCCCTATGTTATTTAAGGCATTCCCCATTTAAACGTGTTCACCTATGCAAGTGAAATTATGCTAAAAGCTACTTAACTATAAGGTTGGTTATTAGAAAATTGTGAATACCACTACTGTTATGGGCATCTGGAACAGGACCAAATTTTCTAGATGGCTTATCATCATCAAGACCAATCACCCCCCCCCCCCCAACCCCGCAACCAACCAAAAAAATAACAGGAAAAAAATGGCCGGAATTGGTGCACAACTGTATATTGTGAAGTCCATGAAAAATATAACAAATATATAAGATCATCAACCTACAAAAAAGGAGTTCCAACCTATAACAAATATATAAGATCATCATGTCACCTTTCAGGTGGTGCCAAATTCTAGGCTAATGAAACTACAAAAAAGGAGTTCCAATAAAACCTAGGAAGCTAGTTTGTAGGTGGAAAATGCTCTTCCAAAGTTCCTAAGAATATGCACCTTTTTAAGTCTTTTAGAAGGCAGCAGAACGTCACAGCACTGATGTGAAGGTTGATAGGTATACATGATAGTTAACGATTTTCCAGACAATAAAGATGAATCGAATCCTTCTTTCCATCTTTCGCTTTTTTCAGTTTGAAACATAAGTTAGAAGTCGCCACGAAAATGACTAAAGTTATTGATGTTTCAAGGCATATATATTACGATGAAGGGGTCTTCCATTGGGATAGCATCATTCATGTCATACAAGTTGTGCTGTCAAAGCAGTGGTCTATGATTAATCCAAGGAACATTCATGGGGAAAGGGACAGATGGTCATTCCTTGAATCATGAACAGTTCTGGCAGATGACAATACTGAACTGTCACTGAGGACTTACCATTGATGAATGGTTGAGGTCATCTAAGTTAAATTGATGGGTACCAAAATCAAGTTTTAATGGATACAAGGAGCAGTTTTCCTCTGGTATGTTTACCATTCGTAATGATTTGGTGAACTACAGAGAGCTGGAGCTATGGATACGCATTTTCAGGATACAGCTGAGATTGAGCTTGTGGGAGGGGCTAGCTTCTGCAGTTAACAAGGCTGCGTATACGAGGATGTGAGTGAGGGAGAATCGTCATACATCATTCAGCTTGGCTGACTGTAAGGCTATGTTTATTTCTGTAAAGCCCAATCATAAATTTAGAGGTGAACAGTGCAAACCCGAGAGATGACTGGCAGGCACTCTTGGGACACATGCGAGCCACTCTTGGGACACATGCGAGCCACTCACACGCACGCACAAATGCACACACAGACAGAGACTACAAATTTATCAATAGGATTTGAAATAAAATGAATGCTTCTAGGATGTATGCTAGCAATCAAGTGATTATATAGGAAAATGAAAGCTTTTATTCATAATTTCTTGAGCACATCCCAATGATTTGGTATCATCTGATCTTTACCTAAGGTAAGTCCTGGGAGATTGATTGAACCATCGGAAGGATCAAAGAACACATCAAGAGAGGATGAAGCAGTATCATCAAATATTGAGACAAATGAAGGTGGAAGCAATCGGCTTCCCTTTGCTATGTACACAGCCCTCACAATATACCTAGAAATTCACAAATTATGTTGCAAGTACATGAAAAAGATCACAAAACAGAACTATTATAGATCAACTGAAAAGCATACCATGAATAATGTTGTGCACATTTTATAAGCAACTCGCGAAATGTTACAAACGCATGAGTAAGGAGGATCCCATTTAGCTCCACAACTTTGTTGTTTACAGCAGGCACCTAAAGTGGAACAAAACTTGAGATCTAAACTCAAATAGATTTATACAAGCATACAGTATAATGAAACAGAGTTATAAAGAGCCATAGAGTCGGGGCATCACCTTTATAACGCTGTGTAATAATGATCTCAAAGTCTCCTGAGCTGAGCTATAACTGGAATATGGATTCCCAGGAAGAAAACTTGCAACGATCTTTACAAAACACAAAGGTGGCCAGTATTCAATGTTGTGAACGTGAAGGGATATGCCAACTGTGCTTTGCATAGTGATGAGAGTGCATCAGTATATAAAGCCAGAAAAATCAAACCTTAATTGGGTGCATCTCAAAGTGCTTGAAGTAGAATTGCTGGCTATTTGTTCTTGAGGTGCTGAGAGAGGTTCTCCAAAATGGCACTAACCTCATTAGCGTCTCCTCATCAACTTTTAAGTCAATTGGCTGCATAAGTGATGCAATGTGTTAGGCTAGAGAATATTTATATAAATCTTTGAAATTATGCATCATGATCTTTTAAGTTCTTGTACTCATTAATGCACCATTTGAATAACAACCTGTAATATAATCGAGCAGTATTTAACTTCTTTAACATTTGAATTGGTTGAACTTAGAGTCACTGCAATATGAAGAATGTTCTCAATGGAGCCATAATCATCTGTTTGACTTCTTCTAAGCATCGATGAAAATGGGGCTCCTTGCCATTTTTCATCCACATTCAGTGACTGCATGATCAGGAAATTGGTCAAAGAGAGACACGCCTTGATGCATGTCATAATCACAAAGGATTAGTTTTTACCTGAACTCCAATGCGGTAATATTGGAACCGATCTGTAAGTAAAGAATCCAAAGAAATATTTGCAAGCCTCACAACTATAATTGTTGAATAAATTGGCAGCCCACTTGCTTCAACATCCTTTGGAAAGCACAAAGTTTGAAGACTAAAAAAATTAAGTTATGATCTACAGAGTAAAAGAAATAACTACTTTGAAAGCAGAGAGAAGAAACGAAAAGAAAAGGGGGAAAAGATCAGACCATGGAAGAGCTAAAGCCATGGTTAATAACTGATTAACTGAACATGTCATTAACACCTTCAAACTTCACATTAAAGTATAAACCAAATAAGCTGCATAAGAGGCAGAGATAAGAAAATGCTACAACAACAACAAATCTTTTATCCTGTATAAGATGACCAAACCTCTCATTGACAAAGAACAATTGCAATATAAAAATCATACATTCAGAATACATGGATGTGGATCAGTATTTAGTGGCTATATCGGGCGTAATCCCTTGGCATGAACCAAACTGGTGGCCCAATTCTAGACAAAACCTTTTTCCATGTATTTTGACTTCTGCAATCTCAAAGACAATGAGAATGCTTTTCGACTAGCATTTTGGTTCCCATCAATTTGGGTATTCCCTTGAACTCTCCTTTCAGAGTTTCTGTCAGGTTTTTGTTTTTTTTTTTGGATTAAGCAATTTGTGTTTGAGTGCATGAGAACCTGGTGAAATTTCCTTTCGCTTCATATCTATTCTCCACAAATATTCCCGCAGATGTAGTTTGAGTTTCAAAATAACATGCCAAAGTCGTGCTCATGTTTGTTTTGTACTTCCATAGTTTCATATTTAAGATATACTTTCATCACGGAAGTTGTGATAGCTTGTGCCATTTGGGAACATGATTTGAACCAGCTAAACAACAAAATCATGCAGAAGAAGGTAGGATGCGTTGAGCGTCAATAATTTTGAAGCTACTTGATTAAAATTAGATAGCATTTCAATTAAATAGTCCTTGAAGGTTTGTGGTATTGCTTTTATTTTAATGGAAACTATGAGACGATTTAAAGATGATAGATGAGAAAAGGGAAAAGAAGAAGAAGAAGAAGAAGAAGAAGAAGAAGAAGAATGACTCATATCATTGAACGACAGTAAACTCGGTATCCAATCAACGAAGAACCTATGGATATTGTTTCTTCCCTATTGCTATAGCACTTGCTTATTTTTGCAGCATTCTAGGTCAACATATTAGGTATATCATGTATGTTAAGCAGATTCTCCTTTAGAATTTTATTTTTGAGTAGACTATAGTAAAATTTTGCTTCTTTATCTACTAACAGAATATTATATCTTATACAATGGCATGGATACTTGCTCAAGAAGTAAAATATTAGAATCTGTATATAAGAAGTTTCTTTACTATAAGGAAACATCTCCATCATATTTGTAAAGGTTTCTAACCACCACCACGCTACCCCCATCCAAAAAAACAAAGAAGATTTAGCTGAAATCTATATTGCTACCAAGATTTTTCCCCTCCGAAATTTTCGAGCTGGGAAAAAAATTAAAGGTAGTTATTTTGAAAAGATTATTTCCACAGATAAACTCCTATGTGAGAGGACATACATTATTATTCATCTCCTATATTTGAGGCAGGTAGTTATTTGGGAAACTGGTTTCTTATTCTGGAAGGGGTCCATATCTCAATATATTCAATCATGTTTATAATTCTTTCCCTATATCAAAGAAAATCAAGGTTATTGTAAAAATTGTTCTCTTAAAATCCTCTCATATAAATCTTACTAATCTAAACTACAATGAACAAAAGATTTAGCTTTTGACGTCATAAGAGTGAAATACTGAAGAAGAAAAAAACAACCAACGAAGGATAAGAGAAGCCTTATTTTGGTTGTTTCTTTGAGAATTTTGTATGTATTAATCCTATTGCAGCTTTTATTATGAATGTACTATCCATTATGGTTAAAGTTCAAAGATCTTATACGAATGATTTATTTAATTTATAAAATCATTAAATATTGCAACAGTTTGATTCCGACTTTAATTGAAGCTTAATTGATAACTTTATGTTCTAGTTAAAGATCAAACTCTGAAAAGTATTCAACATTAGAGAAAAAGCTATTTGTTTCTTTATATTTAATTATATCAAATATGCCTCGTCTTCTTTTCTTAAATTGTCTCTCTTTCGTTTAAATGTGTTATTTTTGTTGAAACGCATAATTTTATTTTGTTCTTTTTTGTGTGGGGGGGGGGGGCGTTGAGAAATTGAGAACAATATATAATTTTTGTACCAATTTATCCCCACCCCCACCCCAATAAAAAGACAGAAAGGAATGCAGGTGTTGTTGCTGAATAAGATAATTCCTGCACCTCTTATCTTCTAAGCATTATACTTGGCAGTAGGATATTAATGAATTTACGGTGCTCATCCATGCATCGCATCCTACATCAAAGAGTGAACCCCTACTACTATTACTCTTGCAATAACATAGCCATAACCCCAATTTTAGGGATGGGCTAGTGACTAAATAGCAACGCCATAAGCCCCCCCTACATGACCCTAAATAGTCCATATAAAGGAAGCAGCTTAAAATTGGTATGGAGCTGAATTCATCTCATAGTAGAGAAAGCCTTTTCAGAAATCAATTGTAGAAATAGAAAGATTTCACCAAGAAGTAAAATGAACACAGAATAGGAATTATAGGATGGATCAAATATATACAAAGCAAGAAGAATCTGACACTAACATTTTTTTTTGTGATTTGAGTACGGTTCATGTCTATAATGCTTTATTTCACAAAAATTCTAAACAGCCAATGCGGCCCTTTATATAACTAAGGAAAACTGGACAGGGATTCATGTATTCGACGCTAAATAATTGAAAGGGCTTTAGTGGGTTTTTTCGTTTTAGTCTCCTCTTGTGAAACCCACAATAATTGAACTTATGAAGCCCACATCGGAGAAAAAAGTTTTACAGCAGGAGTTACTCTCCATTGATTGAAGGCTTTTGCATTTATGAAGTAGAGTTAATTTAGTTCTGTGCATTCACAACAGCTAAACCTGTAGTTAGAATGTAGCTAATATCTGATTTCTAATATTTCTTTCTATCGGAACCAAGAGAAGATAAATTATAAACAAGTAGATTAAATTTACAAAATCTTAAAGAACACTACCTGTTTGGTTTTCTCAAGTATGTGTACTGCGAAGTTTGAAACTATGAACCGGATACCAATACAAGGTTGAAGCACCTTCTCTTCCTTGTAACTATCGGCACCCTCGCAAATTCTTAGAACTCTGGTGGGACCATCTGCATAAACTTCATATCCCACCATAAACACTTCAAGCCCATGTTTCTCTTCAGTTCCTTTTTCCATTCCAAAACCCTTAACCAAAGGCAAATGCATAAGCATCCCTTTTTGTTGCCTCATTTTAAATAATGGCTTCCATGAACATATCTTATCGATATTGACCTCATGCACTAGATGCAACTCTATTGAAATAAAACAGGAACATTGGTATAATGTTAAATTGCACATCCCTATACAAGCTCGAAAGAAATTTAAAATTGAAACAAGCAACAGTTACCAATAACTTGAACAACCAGCTTGTGTGGCAAATTCAGGTCATCCCAAACATACTCCACAGATTCTCCAGATCCTAACAGATCAGATTCTACTGAATCCTGAAAATTTAATAACAATCCAGATTGCATCTTTTAAAACACAATAGTTATATGTATTTTGTATTGGCCTATTCACGAAAAAGCAAAGTGAAATATAACATAATAACCTTTTGATGGTACATTAGTGATGATCTGTGCAGGTAATTCTCAATCCGGTAAGGTAAGGCAGCTTTTGTTGGAAAATAAAAGTGCAGAACAAGACTCGAGTGTTCTTCTAGAATATGAACAAGGGCAAACTCTGTGGATTTCTTCTCTTTCAAACTCTTAGAGTTTGACTGATCAGTTGATTGATCAGCTACAGTAGTTGAGGGTCTCTTAAATTTTAGGAAGAAACGACCAAGTGAAGCAACACATACTGGTCCAGACCAACTAAATCCAAGCTCCTTTATGCAAAACTGGATAAAGATCTGGGAATTCGCATCCAGATTTTGGTGTCTTTTAAGAATGGGATCAAGGATGCTTTTATCCTTCCTTTTCCTTGTTTTGTCCCTGATTTCCAAAGCAATTTTTTGTTTACCTTCAACTGGAGTAATATCACCCAAATCATCCTTAAAAACGAACAGTCAGTGACAAGGAAATCAAATTGTAGGATTGTCAGGTAAGCAATGGTAAAGTTATTCATCAATAAAAGGATAAGAACCTGAAGATGCCATTGGCGAATGAAGATATGCTCCTTCGACTCATTAGCAATGATGTACCTCGGGACAATGCATACTACTTGTGATGGCACATGTCCTTTTTGGACAGATGGTTGAAGTGACACTCCTAGCTTTGTCTTACGACTAAAGCCAATTTCATCCTCATCCTCCAAACATATTTCAGTGAAGCCAGATAAATAATCCAGGTCAAGTAATGATATCGATGCTTTTTCCTCCAACCGTTTGAGATGTACTTTACCAGATCTAGTTACAGAAGATGCCACAACATCATTAGAAAAGGTTGTAGTTTGTAGAATAACCATAAGCTTCAATGCCATAAAAAATATGAGAAGACATATTTTAGGGGTCAATGCCAAGCTTTTAGAGTGCAAGTGTAGGAATGCCTGTGTAGCGCGTAACTAGGCAGTCCTGAGTCTTGATACTTAGTTACTTACGTTAAAAACCATGATCCTGTAGACTTGTGAGGTAACAGACATCCAAGTTCAGGAGGAAGGTTGGAACCATACTTCTGCAGTTCTTTCCTGAATAATTTCAAAGATCATACTTGAGAGCCAAGAGCATAGCATATATATTGACTTAATTATGCTTACCAAGGGAGAGGCTTAGCACAGCAAAGCATAGGAAATTCAGTATTGTTTCGAAATGTATATGACGAAAAAATTGTTGCCTGCACATGCAAGGAAGTGAGTCGACAATAGAATAACTACTTCACAGACAAATAAAAAAAATGGCCGACAATATCGATATATGCAAGACTTAAAAGAAAGCTCAAGAACTTTTTTAGTAGAATTGATCACTTAAAAGACAGCCTATGCTATTATAACAAGGCAATAGGCAGTATTTAATTACCTCCAAGAAACCCTTGTCTGCACGCGATAATCTTAAGAAAGCAAAGTATTTTCCACCTCCAAAATTCAACTCAGTATCAACATAGTGAGCATCGATTTTCTGTTTATCCAACTTCTTAACCCAGTGAACACTGCTCACAGGTTTGCACCTTGAGCTATATGTAGTTAAGGTCACAGTGAAGTACATAACGGCCGGATTTGCATAAAAAAAGGCACTTGATTCACATGGAATAGTTGTCTGCTTTCCTATATCGGTGCAATACTCAGTCGTACATATATCTGCACATATATCGGTCAGAAGTTATGTTTTAGAGGATCAACAACAACAATAATAACAATCCGGAACTTAGGTTTTCACCTGGGTGATTTTCTGTTACATGTACAAGTATCTCCAACTGCAGAAGATTGTAGACCTGAATTGTTGGGTAAACAAAAATTTCTTTCTGTACTTGCAATGCAACTGGTGAAGTCCCAACCCCAGATTCTGCATCCATATTTGGAGGCTGCATTACTGGTACATCTCTTCCGACTGTCTGAACCAGAAAGTGCAAGTCTGAAAAATGTCGGCCTTCAACGATAAGAGGACAACACAGAGTGGTGAAGAAAGACTTCATTGATTCAACACCCAACGCTTTCCTGAATCTGTAGTTTAATTTATCAAAAATTCCAGATATACGAAGAGCCTTTCCACCTTGCAGATTTTCTGACCATTCTACTGAAACAGATGCTCCAATACTTGCAGTATTTTCATTAATTTCTGGTCTTACAGACAGTAGGAAATTTCCTGTAAATATTGGGGGGGGGGGATATTTATTATCAAAGACACAAGTAAAAGCGCTAATGCCTGTTCTAGAAGAATGAAGAAGCACACACGCAATCAAGAAGATCTGATTCATTAAGAGGGTAATCGTAGCATTTGTTTTCCTCATATAAGAGGGTAATCGTAGCAAGTAATATTCTTCGAGGGAGAGTGGAGAGTATACACACAACACTAGTGGTGTTCACAAGAGAGGACAAACAAAGGGAAGAAGCAGTTTATCTGGGCTACAAATAGTCCCAAAAACATAAGATAAAGAAAGGTCCTGAGCCATCTGAAAATCCTCATAAATAAACCACCACATGTTTTTGAACAAAACTAGAGTAGAAAATTTACTATGAAGATGATATTTCATCGAGCAATTAAACTATATTAGTCGGTATTGTAAAAGGTGTTTTATGAGGTACATATGCATTATGCACTCTCTAAGGGCATTTATTAGCCTCCATGGCCCATTGTGCAGGCAAAGTTCACATTCAGGGTGAGAGTGAATTGGATACTATATTAGATCCACGACACGACCAGCTAAACTTAAATGGACCCCTTTCTTTACAACTTCTCTTCTTTTTCTTCTCTATACTCTCCTTTTCTTTTTCTCTTTTCTTCTTCTCCTCCTTTCCTCATCTTCCCTCAGTTCTCTGACGAAACTTCTGACAGGACCATAACCTTTCAGCAAAAAAAGCAATAAAGAGCCATACCACAAACTTAAAATATTGGATTTTCGTGAATTGGCCATCCCATATTTTTTTGGTCAAAATTTTCAACTTATTTCATTTTTAGTAGTATAATAATATAATATTTATTTTTTCCCCATTTTTCCTTCTTGTTTCATCAACTTCTTGCTTTAGTTTATTTTGTTCCTTCTTCGATCACTTTTCCTCTTCAAAAAGCTATACCGCATAAGTGGTGCATATGCCGTATATGCGGTATGCACCACTCAACCGCATGATGACGCATACCGTGTCACGTAATCTTCATAAGAAGTGGCGGTGGTGGTGGTGGTGGAGCATGTTGTGTTGGATGAATATGGAGGTCGGGACTCAGTGATTAAAAAGCGGATTAAATAAGCGGTGCGGCCAAAGGGTATGAGCGCATAGGCACCGCCTAAGCCCCTACGCAGCTGCCTGGGCCGTATTAACATCAATTTAGGTGTATTTTGAGTTAATTTTTTTATTTTCTTAAACTTATTTGTAAAACGTTGATTTTAATTTCATTATTAACTACTTTGGTTTCTTTTTTATTTATAGAAGCAGCCTAAATAAGTATTTTCAAAGGTATTAACAATTAAATGCAAGCGACAATCAAGGAAATCCCGCCAATTTTTCAAAGATCCAAAAAAATTTAATTAAACAAATAATTAATTGTCTAAACTAAATCTCTCCAATTTTAAATCCAAAAAACAAAAAAGAAAAGGCAAAAAAACCTATTGTCGTCGAAGGCTCAAAGGTGGTGTTAGAATGGTTGAAGCTTGAAGTCGAAGCTGAAGACCGAAGGTGAAGACAAGATTGATGTTTGAAGTGGAGATCGAAGTGGAGATCTTGGTTCAAGTTCGAGTTGGAGAACTTGCAAACCAACGCGGTCGCTGGCCTTCATGGCTCTCAAAATCCGCAGCGGCTCTCGAAATCCGCGGAGGAAGGCCCTCATGGTGGCCCTTGGAATTTAATGGTGCTAAAACAACTTTAATTTATTGTATATTACACCCCCAATTAACAAATAAAGAGAGTATGCCCACAAGAATACAAGCGTAAGCATAATTCTGACTAAACGGTCTAATGTAGTGTGGTGGGGCTCTTCTACGCGCCTAGGCAGACGCATAAACACTCCGGGTGCCTATTGGTTTGGACGCACGATTGAAGGACGAAGAATATTAAGATGCAGAAATCCCAACAATATATGTGTGTGGTCAGTATATATACAATTATAAGGTACAATTGCACTCAGCTTACTCAGAGGTACCACAAAAGGAAGAAGAAATGCGTAAATTATACAAAAAATTTGACAACATGAGATAAGTGTAAGTCGATATAAAGAATAACATTTGGCATACACAGGAATATACACATGTTTTATGAAGCACAGTTATAGGTTGGCAAGTGTTGAAAGTAAAAAAAAAACCAAATGATGGGACTTTAAAGGTAGTCCCACATTGGAAACAACAAAAAAAAATAACTTTGACATGGTATTAGAGCCAACCAAACTCGAATAGACAATACTACCAAGCGTTGTACTTTCCACGTGACAACCACACCAAAGAAAAAAAATGATGGTTGCACGTGAGAAGAGTGTTGAAAGTAAAAAAAAACCAAATGATGGGACTTTAAAGATAGTTCCACATTGGAAACAATAAAAAATAACTTTGACAGCAAGCATTCTCCATTACATGCTTCGTACATCACATCGGCATGTCATTCAGGCCACTACAGTCAATGCTATTACAAAAATTGGACCATATGCAACAATACCAGTACAGGCTAAAAATATTACTTGTAGAAGCAGCTAACCATATAGTAAATTTCTATGCAAAGTTGAATCAGATTGTAAAGTTCGAATAAGTTACCAAGAGTCAAAGACATTAACGCTCTTTTGGAACCCCCGGACAACTCCAAAGCATCGAATACTGCCATAGAATCATCAATTGTATCACCACTCTTCAGCAGGATAGTAACACACTCTCCTGTCTCTGGTGGCCGTTGAAAACGCATTTCCATAGGAAATCCACTTTCATTGGATATCCTTAACAATGGAGAAACGCAAAGGCATAATCCTTCCTGCAAATGCTCCAAAGGATAAAAATAGAATATTACTAAAAAAGTGTAGTGAAAATCAGGGTGTAGATGCTTGGAAAGATACCTCAGCACTTTTGGAAACCTCGACTACAAGGAATGGTCCAGGCAAGCTTCTTGAATCTGGTAAAAGCACAAAACAGAGGTTGTGAACGTTAAAAGTGCATCCAAATGAAAGAGCTCATAGCAAAAATCATATTGCAGAGTCCAGTATATAAGTGAATTAGCATCATTTAATGGTTTGCAGAAGTACGTTACATGCACCAACTAAAAGTAGCAATGATGGCCTATGTTTCATACTGGCATAGGTTTGGTGGTGTATCCAGTGATGTTATGTTCAAATAAGTGCATTACTTTTATTTTAATGTTAAAAAACATTTGTGTGGCCATGTATTCAAATAACTTTTGAGAACATGTGAAAAAAATAGTAATTTTCAATCTTGAAGGAGCAACTGGCTAGGAATTAATAATGCTCTAGAAAGAGAATTCTGTCACTGAAAACTAAACTAAGTCTTTCAATTGCATGTCTAAGATCCCATATCGATCCAGATGACATTTCAGATTATTGAAGAAGACTATGCGAACAAAGGATAGGTTATTCATGACTCGTTATGAATTAAAGTAAGTTTCAACAAGGACAAGAAAAAAGCATTTATCCAAATCCTCCACAAGGGTTCCTTTTTTATCCATTCAACTCTGTTAAGAGACTTCTGTTAACTTAGCAACTAACACATTCTATTAAATTAAAAATTTACAATTGAAGTCTATTTGCTGCTTTGCAAAATATTTTTTGAGTCTTGTGTCTAAATTTTTCTTCGTAACTTAAGAGGTCTTGCTTGACTGTGCAATCTAAAACCATCTTATGTGCATTATGGTCAGCGGATATACAATACATCTCAGTATATATGAAACTAGACTTAATCAAGGGCAAACAGAATTGCAATGAAATGTCTAAACAAATAATTGCAAAGAGAGATCTATACATGGTATAACCGAACATAAAAGACCAATACTTACCATGAATGGATAGAGCCCTCGTCTTCCACGCAAAAAAGCAACCATTTGACAGTAAAACATTTATTGGGGAAGTTGAAAAAATTCCCTCTTTAGAAAGAGAGACTGATACCGAGCTCTCTCTTTCCTGAAGATGATCAGATGTTGCTGCATTCCTATTAAACATGTTATTACCAATACGAATTATGAAGAAGAAAAACAAATAAGCAACTAAGATTAAAGAAAAGTAAAACCATGATTGGAGATGCCCTGTCCTGCCGCCGCCACTAGGTTAAAGGGTTATCACATGCATGCAGTTTTTAGGGGTCAGTAAAGGTTCCTTACCTCACATAATATTGTTGACTTAAACATTCAATAACAAGCAGGTATATACCATTTCGTAAGTGCTTGAAACATCACTATGCCTAGATTTATCCATCTAATAGACTCCAAATGCTAATGTACTCTAAGTCTACCCAAATAACTGCTATAAAGTTGCAAAGGGTTGATTCATCATGGCTAATGATTTAACTTATTACGTCCCAATGTTTTGATCAAGTATCTACCAATAGAGACATCAAACAACCTAAAACTGTCATGTGCAAAGGCACCATTTAAATCATAAACTTGACATCTCGTCTTTTATAAGAAGTTCATATACGCCTAGGTGCAACTAAATGTTAAATTGGTGGCAGACCTAAGATACAAGGACGGATTGTGATATGTAGAAAGAATGGGAATATCATAGAAGACTGGATGTTATGGAACAAGTACCTTAAGAAAATTGAAGCTGACTGTTTCCCAGCAAGTATCACATCTTGATTATCAGGAAAATGACAAAGAAGGTTCAATCCTGAATGATTTTCTAGCTGCAATACAGAACATTTTTACCTTTAAATAAGAATATTTAAAACTGCACATTACAAGTAAATGTTACAATCGAATATAATTAGCATCAGCAGCAGGAAACATTGACACCATTCTGACACAGGAACAATTTGTTTCTGTCAAGAAGAAATAAAGATTTAAATTGAAGTTGCTGTGTAGAATAATTTTCCACAGAAAGAAAAGAGAAGTTGAATAATAGGATGAGTCCATTTTAGTAAATTCTGTTGAACTCAAATATATCGTGAATATGGTCAACCTTCATTTGTCCAATAATTAAATTTCTGTTGTTAGTTTATATATCACTTATCCTGGTTAACTAATTGGTGAGATGATCTTTTATAGCCCACAAGTTTATTCTGCAACTATCACTAATTAGATAACATTTATCTAATTAAACATAATTGATTTAGATACAATTTTTTAGTCTAATTTCAGTCTGAATTAAGTTGGTTTAGGATAGTATATTTAAATTGATGGATTTCACTTTTGTCTTTCAAGATATGATTTAGTTTGAATATCTAGATAAGATATTAACAAGTATGAATTGGATTATGATGAAAGTTTTAAGTTTGACTCTGAGATGGATTTTATCTTAGACTCTATACTTTACTATAAGTATTATAGATGTACTCGAGGAAAATCAAGCTGTGGTTGCATTAGTAACTGTGAATTCTTCTCCATCTCCTTCGTCAAATATCTTCTGCCTACTTCCATGTTGCACGCATTAAATTCTACTTTAACTCTTTTTGAAAAACCAAATTATCTGGAAGATGCATAGTGCCTTTTAGACCTTGGGAGGAGACCCATGCAAATCGAGAGTATCAAATATGAGCATGTTTCCTTTTGATGAGAGGATATAACCGTGCAAAACAGGCGAAATAAGTACATAAGTTGGAAAAGCAGACTGTAAAATTCAAGATACGGCTAAATGTCAATTAGGTTAACTACAAAAGGAAGTTGAAAGTTCACCCTCAGGCTAAAGCCACACATAAATTGTGCCAACATCTCTTGCGTGAACAAGGTACAGGGAAATGATAGAAAATATAAAAATAAGAAAGATATCAACATAGGATGCTTTGATATGCCAAATTTAAAATTACAAATGAATATCTGCAGGTATAGGGAAGTAGAATGAAGTAGATAACCTTGCAGCAGTTGGGAAAAATCGCTGTGGTTCTCACAGCATAAGGACCAGCAATATTCAACTTCCCAACCAGATAAAGTAGTACATCAACAGTAGTCTCGGTCAGAGATAATTCCATCTGCCAAAGTAATAAATAGAACAGCTCAATCAGAATCTGAAATATATATCAAAACCAACGAAATAAAACTGATTGTATTCCTCCTCACCTGTCGCATACTGAAAAATAAATGAGCAGGTACTCCTTCATTTAAATTACTTGTATCTAGAATTGTAAATCTAGAATGGAAAAATAAGCTCGAACCAACAGGAGAAACAATATCCCTCCTGCAGTTGTGAAAGATCATATATTATGCTAATATATAGTTTGAAATTACAAATTTCACTGAAAACAGACAAAAGAAAAGAAAACATAAGGTTCTAAGTCAGCACCAACCAAATGTTTCTCCGTGCATCCATGTACTCAATTGCAACAGTAAATGAGCTTATAATTCTGATTTTGGATGACATGATCTGCCCATTGATACTAATATCATTGATGCTTCCATGCAATATGGGAATTTTACCACTTGCATCAGAGATCTCATGAAAGATAGTCAAAGCAACCTTATCAATGGTAATATTTACATGAGGGAGTTTGCTACCAAATCCTAATGCCTGTTCTCCCACTTGAGATGGCCCTCCCTGCCCTTCATTATCATAAATAACACTAGTGCTGTCATTAGGTACATTCAGCATCCTATCATTTGATAGAGAAAATCCATTTAAAACCTTAGCTTTAAATGGATTCCCTGGCTTTTTAACAAATTCTGGCAGTCCATCGACAAAAGCAACAGCAAGATTATTCTTCTGGTTCACCAGGTAGAAGGCTTTCCTAGCAAATGTGCTGTAAGATTTTACATCATCCTCCTCCTTGAAACTGTTGGGCTTGTAAGGAAATGTTTGCCAAACTGCCTGCCTGCTCCCATCACTGCTTGAGATTTCTACAAAGCCAGATCCAGGACTGAAGTTCAGGCGTAGAGGTTCACCATGATTACTTTTTGCAAACAAAGATATCAAGGAAATCTGTGATACTTGTGACCTCCATCCCTTATGGAACTTCACCTAGAAATAGGATGATTATGAGATGTCAAGGTAATGGCTTGAAGGGATCACAAATTCACAATACATTGAAGGGATGCATAGCTTGAAAATCCAATGGAGACTACTATTCAAGCTATAAAAAATGCGTGAAATTAAAAGGCTAAACAGACAACCTCCTCATAAAGAAAGTGTATAATTAAAGGTCGTAAATTTAGAACATTGACATTCATAACCAGCAGAAGACGCAGATACCAATTATACAACATTAATAAATATATAATATAAATTCTTCGGCCAACTAAAGATAAAATGTGCTAGATATAACCTAGCAAAAAATTTAATAGAAACTTAAAAAGTCATTAACCAATGTTCTACTTGTAAACAAAGTTTTCTTCTACTTTCAGGTCACTTGATTTCTACAATCATCCCCGACGCAATCAACAATTTTTTTTTAAGCTATCGTTATGCACAAACACAGAATGCCTACTATAGTATTGTTTATTTAATTGCCAAAATGAGATTGATACTTTCATTCATTTAAACATGAATCAATATCAAAAGCCTAATTAACTATTCATCTAAGCATAATTTGCAATTGACCTACCTTTCTACTATAAGTAATAATCTGATAGGGCTATGGTTGAAAGTAAAACAATTGTATGAGAGGTTTTAAAAAATTTAAAAGGAAGTAAACAATAGAGGATATCTAGCAATTTCACTTATTAATCATTCTTTTCCTCAAAACAAAAGATATGTTGTCATCATTGAATGTCAATAACTAGAAGTACCAACACACTCCTCTAGCAATTCCACTTATTAATCATTCCGTTCCCTGAAACAAAAGATATGTTGTCATCATTGAATATTAAGCAGCTCCAACACACTCAAATTTGGTTATTTCATGCTTCCCTTGCCTGTAAATTTCCTAGATATTAATACCTAGAACGAATTTTTGTATAAAGGACAAGTGGATTTTTCCCCTTCAGATTTACAGGCATCCCCACAACAATAGGCACAACATTCATAGCCTCATCTTTCATAAACTCCCCAAAACTCTCCACATGGCTACCATGCATAAATGATTTCAGATTTCAGATGAAGTAAATTTTTCTGACATTGATATAATTAAAAATCGAATTAGAACAATAAGATTGATACAAGATAATAACTCTTTAACATGCCCGAACTTATGAAAATCAGCAAGATTCAATGGAGAGCCCACCATTCTTATCGTGAATAGATTTTTGAATCCAGTAATGATTAAAAGAGTCAAAATGAATAACAATTAGTTTCAGATCGCCCTATAGAGTATTTAATTGATAAGCAAAACGACCTGCAGACTATTGAAAACTTGTTGAATTATCAGTCTTGCTATCATATGCTAACAAATCATTAGCAATTACTGTGAAATTTAATTTATTGCTATCATTTCTAAAGGCATAATGGTGCATCCATATAAAATACAAATAGAAGAAGTCCTCTGCAGTCATCTTAATAAAATGCATGGTGGGGAATCTATGGTCCATACAACCTGTTGGCTTGGATCCTTCATCACATGGGAAAAAGATCAACCTGATTGTTCTCTCTCAATGTATTGTAACAATTGAAAACACAGGATGCATAGGTAAGTCCATAATACTTCACATTCTAGTCATAGGGCATTAGACGAAGAAAATATGAGAAATAGTGAGTATCACACTAATAGTTTTTTGAGTATTTTGGGCCCAAGACAAGCCAAGTTACTGATGATAGTATGCAATGTCCTTCCTAGTCAGCAAGCCCCTTGAATGCCTGGGCTTCCTACTCGGCAAACCCCTTGGGTGCCACAGAATAATTTACAGGAGTAGACACTCCAACGCGGTCTCATGAATAACTGAAATTATTCTAGGAGATGGAAAAATCCTTAAAGCGCCTGAGAACAATTCTCACGGAGTTGGACATTGATTAAGAGTTTTGGATCTCACAAATAATGTTATGAGATGTCATATTAATAAATTTTAATACAAAAAGAAGATCCCCAAAAGAGTGAAAAAGTTAAAGCGGGAACTATACAGAAAAAGTCTAAAGATAAGGGGAAACGGAGAAGATCTCCTATGTGGATTATAATGAAAAAATGAAACGAGAGACCTCTAATGATGATTTAATATTTATAAACCCATTACTCAAGAAAAAGGAAAGAAAATCAAGTTAATATGTCTAATCAACTAACTATATAATAAATTGGACATAGAGCTTAGTTGCTTTGCCTAATTGTAATAATTAATGTGGAAGTTGACAAGTAGTTATTTAAAAAATGGAGCGACTAAGTTACTTGTCTTCTTTCTTGACAAGGAATTTGAGGGAAAAAATAGAATTCTTTTTATTAGCTAATTCATGGAGGAATACATATAAATTTATACTAGAGTATATGGATACGGGTTTGGATCTAATATCAAAATCCCAACTACTTTATCACACATTATCTCTAACACTCCCCCTCAAGCTCGTGCATACATATCATGTAAACCTAGCTTGTTACATAAAAATTCAATTCTTACTTTTCCTAATGCCTTTGTGAAAATAACTGCTCGTTGATCCTTACTTGCAATGTATTGAGTGCTAAGAAACTCATTCTCCTTCTTTTCCCGAACAAAATAGCAATCAACTTCAATGTGCATGGTTCTCTCATGAAAAACAGGATTAGACAAAATATGGATTGATGCTTGATTATGACAAAAGACAGAAATAGGACAATGAATTTGAAATCCAGGCTCACTAAATAGGTTAGTTATCCAAATCAATTCGCGTGTAGTATGAGCCATAATACGATATTCAGCCTCCACACTTGATCTAGCCACAACTGAATGTTTCTTGCTTCTCCATGATACAAGATTACCACAGAGGAAGGTACAATAGCCAGTAGTAGACCTTCTATCAGTAGGAGATCTCGCCCAATCAGCATCACAAAATCCCATCAACTATTGAACATCTCTAGGGAAATTATGCCTTGACCAGATGAATTCTTCAAATAGCAAACAATACGAATAACTGCCCTCCAATGAGGCTCCCTTAGAGAATCCATAAACGGCTCGCCACGCTAACGACAAAAGAGATGGCTAGTCTTGATATCGTAAGATAATTAAGCTTTCCAACCAATCGACGAAACATTCCTGGATCTTGTAATAATTCTCCTCGATCATCATATAGTTTCATATTAAAATCCATTAGTGTATCTATAGGCTTGGTACCCAAAAGTCCAATCTCTTTTAGAATATCTAGGACATACTTCCTCTAAGACAGGCAAATACCTTCTTGCGAGTGTGCAACCTCAATGCCTAAAAAATATCGCAATAACCCCAAATCCTTTATATGAAAGTGATGTTGGAGAAATTTCTCCAAAACGGCAATCCCGTCAACGTCATCTCCATTGATAACAATATCATCAATATACACCACTAATATAATTTTCTTTACTTCAAGGACTAGGACTCGTGTAAAAACAGTATAATCACTCTTGTACTGGTATAAACCAAACTCCTGCACAACGGAACTGAATTTATCAAACTAATCCTGAGAAGTCTGCTTGATCCCATATATAGCTTTTCGCGGTCTACATATTTTGCATCTCCCCCTCAACCATGAAACCGGATGGTTGGTCCATATATACTTCTACAAGTTCACCGTGGAGAAATGCATTCTTGATATCCAACTGATATAAATGCCAATTCAAATTTGCTGCTAAAGAAATCAGAATGCGCACAGACGGACGCTTCGATACTGGAGAAAAAGTCTCTGCATAATCAATTACATATATCTATGTATAAACTTTAGCGACAGGATGAACCTTCAGCCGCTCAATAGTTCCATCAGAATGATATTTAATAGTGTACACCCAACGACATCCAACTGATGATTTACCAGACGGTAAAGAAATCAAATCCCACATACCATTCTGATACATAGCATCCATCTCTTCCTCAATATCCTTTTTCCAGCCAGGTGACCCAAAGCTTCATGTAAAAAACCAGATAAGGAAGTGGATGACAAGAAAGATACAAAGGACTGATGTATGGATGACAATTGTGAATAACAAACAAAATTCGACATGGAACGAAGAAGTACAAGAGCGTGTACCTTTTCGTAACACAATAGGAAGATCAATGTCAGATTGTGGAGATTGTGCAGAGTCTACAAACTGTGGAGCAGATTGAGTAGTTGGGTGTAAGCGTGGCCTTCGTGAATAAAAACGATGGTCTGGTGGTGATGGAGGTCGGAATCTCCCTCAGATGTTGTCCTCCGTCGATCTTGTTGCCAGCGGTGCTGAATAGTTGAGATTTGTTGTGGAAAATTGAGTGTATGGATCTCAATGGGTTGTCGGTTGTCGGTTGTTGTTGATGTCGAGCTACCTGCAAAGGAAGTCCCGGGGTGGGAAACCATCGTAGGACCCTCCGACGATCAAGTCCAGAGAAATATAAAAACAAAGTAACGGCGTATTGGATTCAATTCGAGATACCTGAGTCGTCTGGAAGAGGAGTTTATATAGTGTTCGCATGGAGCAAGCCGATGTGAGATTCTCACCGTTCGTTATGCCCCTGAGTCACGTTCGCGTTGATAGCGGGATACACCCAGTAATGGCGAGATACGCTCGTGTGGAATGCGAGACATGAAGCGGCGGAAATCTCATCGTGGCGAGATACACGGAGCCATTACGGGACGCTCGGGCTCCGTGCTCCCAGCCAAATAGAGACGCTGAGGAATTTCATATAAAGGATAGCTCGGAGACGAGCAGGTGAGCTGAGGAATCTCACCTATAGGATAGCTCGGAGACGAGCAGGTGAGCTGAGGAGTCTCACCTATAGGATAGCTCGAAGACGAGTTATTGGCTAGAGGTCAGTCGAAAGAGGAACGTACTCCGGAAAGGTCTTCTAAAACGTCGGGTACAACATCAGAGGCGAAGCGCCGAGGAATGTCACCAATGCATTATACTTATTCCAGCTCCGTAGCCCCCAAGAATCTAGCGGACTTACGTCGATGACACGTCATCCGCTACGTGTCGTGATGTGGGGAATTCCCACTTATGAGCATCATCATTATCCCCCACTCTTGTTCCGACCCATTTATGGGTTGGGTCGAGAGTGGTCTGCTCGGCTTTCTCTGCTCAGCTGGGTGCTGAGGATTCTTCGCAGTGGATTGTCCGGAAACGACATGGCGGCTGGCGGCTAGCTCTTCGATCTCCGGGTCCACGTGGTGTTTTACCGTGCGCTTTAATTTTCGCGTTTATCCAAAATAACGTCAGCGGATCACTGAAAGGGCGGCGCCATAATGAAGACGTCGCTTCGCCTGTTCGGACTGTCGATTTCGTGCCAAATGGCCGTAATTTGATGGCAAATTGCGAGACGTCTTGCCGGTTAGATCCACGTGAGAGGGGAGCGCCCAATGATTGGCTACCGCATGGCACCATCTGGATCGTTGAGCATGATACTTCGTTTTGGCGGGGGCGGGTTTGTGCCGCTAGATGGCCCTTGCTGAGTGTATGAATAGGGAAGGCCAATCCCTAAGAAACACCTTTGCTTCGCTTGCCTTATGTCATCTGAGGATTGCTCGACGCTTCATCTCTTAGGTCGGATCCCCGGTCAAAATCCATCTTCAGCTACTCTCCCATTGAATCAGGTCAGAGGTCTTTCTCTGATGTTTTAGTAGATGTAGTTAAGATTGAGTCAGGCGATGAGGCTTCAACTTTTGAAGCCGAGTCTAAGGGATCGTCTTCATCTTCCTCGACTTCTGATAGAAGAGAAAGTTCTTCATCCGCGTCGGGTCCGCCCCAAGGGGTGGTGATTCCCTTGTTCTTCATCGTAGGGGGCCAAAAGGGCCCCCAAGGTGCGTATCGAGAATACTCGCGATGCAGCCTTGATGCTGAACAGATCAGATGAGCTTTCCGATGTCCGGGCTCGCTTCCATATTCACTCTGACTATTCGCTCCGTCTGGCCAGAGAGTATGAACGGGTAAACCAGGTACAAGGTAATGAGATTGCCATGTACCTGGAAGCGTTCTAAGCAGGAATGTGTCTGCCCTTCTCACCCAAGATTTGTGACGTCCTTCACTGTTTCCAACTCATCCCGGGCCAGCTAGCACCGAATTCGTAACGGATTCTCCTCGGATTCCTGATCCGGCTAAAAATTGATCGGATCCTCTTTAGCCTAAGTCTTCTTCTGTCCTTCCTTTGCTATAAGAATCACCCGAGTACTCGTAAGGATGAGCTGAGTTAGGTCTATTTCTCTTTTAAAAAGCATAAAGATAGGACGGTCAAGTCGGGGAGTGATTGTCCCTTCTTCCATCTATGAGTGGAAGGAGAAGTTTGTGTTTGTCGGTCCTCCGAAAGGAGAGGAATGGCCAGTGCCTACCAAGTGGCATAGGGCAAATTGCCCAAAGGCCAAGCAATCCAGCGCCCCGGAGACAGGGGTCGTGTCCCGGTAGGAGGCAATCCAGCATGCCGACGCCTTGCTTTCCGAGCAGGCCTTGAGCTGGATGGGACTCAGTCCCGCAAGATTTATATATAAGTTAGATCTTAGCTGATCAATTTAGACTTAGTTTATTTTGTAGCTTCTGTCGCTAACCATTTTTGTTTTCTTTCGCAGAGCCCATGGACCGATCAAAGATCATGGTTGTCCTGGCCACCAAGGTGCAAGGAAGGAAGGGAGGTGGCGGTAGCTCGTCCAAGCCCGCGTCGAGCGCAGAGTCCCGCAAAGGTTGTCGTCACTCCGCCCGTCCCGGAGGAGCGCAGGAGTAGGGGCCGTCCCGGAGGAGCGCAGGAGTAGGGGCAAAAACATACCCTGGTACAGGCTTCCCGGGTGAGACCGAAGGCGCATTCCTCCGCCGAGTCTCCAGCCAAGAGACTTAAGAAAGTGGTCCCAGCCGCCTCCGGCTGGGATACGGATACAGGAGGGTGACTTCTGCATCGAGGTGCCTTTAGGGCTTGTTGTGGCCGACGGCCTATTGGTGGATATGGAGAAGGCGGCGGGGGCCACGATTCCCCGGGGCACCTTGAAGACTCAGGTTGCGGCGATATCTCATGAAGTCGTCCAGGTTGGTGATCTTTTCGTAAATCTCCAAGTGATTTTTCCACTGTTCAGTCCCCGATGAATTTTGTTTGCCTCTTTTTTCTACAGGTCCTTCAACACTGCGCCCTCTTAGCCACCATGAAGGCTGAGGAAGTTGTCCCGGCGATGAAAAAAGCCGAGAAGACATCCTCACGTAAGGAAGTACTCCTCACCAAATTAATGGAGGCCGAGAATAAGGCTGCCTCCCTCGAGTCGAGGCTGTCTCGGAAGGCGTGAAGGCCACGAGGCTGAAGTAGTCTCACAGGGCCCTGACCGAGTCTAACCGGGCTCTCCAGGCCCAAGTCAGTGAAGTCAACGAGCTCTTCGAAACCATGAGGAAGCAAAGGGACTCGTTCAAGGGGAAGCCCGGACGGCCAATGAGGCGGCGAAACGGGCCGAGGAGCGGGCGGAGAAGGCTGTGGAGGACTATAAAATGTCTGACCAATTCTACGTCGACCTGGCCGACTCAGCAGCCGTTGGGTGGCGTAACGCCCTCGACGCGGTCAAGAAGATGATGCCCGGGTTCGATGATCGGAAGCTCCGCGTGAGATACCCCTCCTAGAGGAAGAGCCAAAGGACGGATGCGCCGAGCAAGCGGGCGGAGGTGCCGAGCAGGCGGACAACGAGGAGACCTTGGTCGAGAAGATGATTTGAAGTCGCTGCTGTCCCTGATCCCTTTCTTTTCCTTTGCAAGCCTTCAGGCAATTTTGTAGCTATTTTGCAAAGCTGAGGAGCTCATAATATCTTGTACATAATTTTGGAATTTACTTAAGTATTATTGCTCGTCTTTGATTTATCTGATTAGAAAGTCTTGCTTTTATTTTTGCTTTGCCAAATGTGGATAGGCCGGTGTCCCTCCTCATCCCGGAGTCGAGGTGACGTAAGACGAGCGAACACTAGGTTTATTCTTCCAAATATAGATATACTAGTACCTCGAGCGCACACTTGATTTATTCTTCCAAGTCGAGCGCACTTACCAGAGCTCGGTGCTATCATTTCTTCGGATTTGAGTGGGGTTGGAGTTGGACCAGCTATCGACCGAACCCGAGCTTTATTTACTTGGACGGTGTTAGGAGTTTGCCTCCTTCGAGTACGTGCGCCGGGTAAAGGTCAGCTTGTTGGTTTGATGCCGAGCAGGAAGCTATCCGGCGGCCTCGTGATGAGGGCTACTATCTCCCTCATTGAGGGGGACCTCAGACAAAGCCTCAACTTGTAACACCCTAGTTTATTTATACCAGTTCTAGTCAAGTATTTCTTTATTTATGGTATTTTCTTGATTTATTGTGTTTTGGGTGCGAATAGTGTTTTTGACATTTGTATTTGCATCCGACCCGACCCGCTTGCTTGAAACCAGTCTTGATTCATGTTTATGTTTTATCCTGACTTGTTGCGTAAACTTGTGCGCTTTCATGAATACTGCATACTGGCATTTTATCTGGCATTTGCATTTTTACAATATAACATTTTAGGTCATATGAAATATTTTAAAAATACATTGCATGGCCTGCATGATACCCCAACCCTGTGGTAGTATCCGCGCATCTTGTTATCGTCCCGTTCAGTGAAACGGACTTGTTTGGATGGCTACATACACGTACGTGCATCCGTTCTTGGGGGTATGCATTTTCATTACCCGGATATCAAATTTTAATTTTTGGTCGACATATATATTTTTCATATTTTGAAACTGGATTTTTAGACCCGGCCTGGATGCATTTTGGAGTAAATTTGTGTTTACCAGAATATCAAATTTTATTTATATAATATTAATTTTATAAACTGTTATAAATTAAAATTTAGTTAACTAATAAAAGATTTTTTTAAATTTAAATCTAAACTAATTTCCTAACAAACTAACAACCCCTTTCTCTCTCTCTCTCCTCTGCATATATATATTTATATATATTTTATTTATTTATTTTTTCTTTCCTTATTTAATACATAGCCTCTTCTTCTTACTTTTTCTTCTTTCTTCTTTCTTCTTCTTGATCTTGTTTCTTAATTCCGATGATCACCGCCGGAGCCGTGCTCGTCGCTGACGATCCGAGTGATCCAGTGAACGTACCTTGCCTATGTGATCACCCTTTTGCCTTGCCTAGACCCGTCCCGCATGCCGCGTGTATATTGCGACGATTTACCGACGTCGAACGTGCCGTGCGTATCCGTCGCGTGATTCGATCGAGGCAAGTTTATCTTGCTACATGCTATGTTACTCTATTTACATCTATTTGAATAAATATAACACTTGTATTTTAAATCATGCATCACATATTTAGTTTTACAGTTTTACGACATCCGTACAAGTTATTTCACATCTAGTGCATGCAAACCTATCTTGTTTCATACTATATTACAATATACTGCACCCAATGGAATTTTTACATCTCATATTGTTTAGTTGTACATCCTGCATTTACCAGTTTATCATTTTTACTGTCTTCGAACATCCGTGTGTATCCATATCACTATTTACATATCTAGGCGCATGCTCATTCATCTTGCTACATGCTAGGTATATTATTATGCATCCATATGAGTAAAATATTACCCGTTTATCACATTATATATCCATATTAAAGTTTTACCGTTTTCGGATACCCGTTTACATCCATATCATTTAAAATATATATCGTCGTAATATTTCTTATTATTATCTTTAATTAGTTTATAATCTGCATTTTATAATATTATACAAAATATAGTTTGAAAATATTATAGTTTACACATGAAACGTCGTTGCAAAGCGGATACGACAAATCTGAAATTTACTGTACACCTTACCTTATAAAATTCAATATAAATCATAAAAAAATTATTAGTATACGTTCTTTAGTTCGTTACGAAGCTAACTCAGAATACTATAACTCTATGAAATATTTACTTGCAAAATAAATTGTTTAAATAACGTAAAATGCAAATGAAAATATCTCTAAACTGCTGTTCAGGGAAATTCCAGCAGCAAACTTTCAATTTCGAATGTTCATAGCCTTTTGTAGGAAGAACCTGAGATACTTCAACTTATAAAAATGAAAACCTTATTGAATTATTTTTGTTTTGGTATAAGACACGTCCCTTTTGGGGAACGTTTGTTATTTTAAAGCTATTTTACAAATCAGGATGACGCTGAATTTCTGAACGGAACTTTCTTGTGCATGGTTAATCAATACCACTTTTATGGTTATTAATCGGTTTGAATATGTTATCCATGTTAATATTATTATATCAATATCTATTTAATAAATAATAGTGCTTGTGTTTTAATATTCAGCAAATTTTACCGATTTACAGTTTTATAGTATCCGTCTGTATCCGTACGGTTTATTACATATCTAGTTGCACGTCGAGACCATATTATTTCATGTTACTGTTGTATTAGTGCACCATGCTTGATAATGTGCATCCTACATAGTCATGATGTAATCCCTGATAGATGTTTTGCATCCATACTTTCACCGTACATCCATACATTTACCGTGATTCGATACTTGCTACATTTTACTGTTAGGCATCCGCTTGATACCTGTGCACTACCTGACATGACCTGATATATCACTACTTGACATGTTACCTGATCCTGGTTCTAATGCCGACAATCCTGACATGTTGTCCCGATGGACATATCATGTTGTCTGTATAGACAAACATGTTTCTGCTTGATCCTGTGTTGGCATTAGCTCCAGATTATCAATACCTGACTTGAACACATAACCTTAGGAATATGGGGAAATCAAAAGTGTAAACTAAAGTGTAACTTAAAAGGGTATTACTTGATCCGTGGTCCCGGGGGTAACGGGACAGAGCCATTCGTGACTCTTACATATTCTTGATCCGTGGTCCCGGGGGTTAACGGGACAGAACCACTCTTTGTTCACATATTCCTGATCCGTGGTCCCTGGGGTAACGGGATATATCCTTTGAGTTACATGGAGAATTACATTAATTGATTTCGAACAACTTTAGAATAGATAACCCAGTGGCACAGTTTAGATTGATCACTGCACGTCACATATATTGGTACACTTCACTATATCCGCGTTTACTTATTACATTCATGTTACTATTTATGATTCATGCCAGCATATCTCGTGTATCCTGTTCATTTATTATTGTTTGATATCACGACGCACTGACGTCTGGGTTTTGCATTGCCCGGATCCTCTATTTCTTTCGCAGGCAGTTCAGGAGTATCTCGATCAACAGGCCGAGCAGTGAAGACCTATTAGTAGTTTAGTTTAGCTTTCTTTCAGTATTTTTCATTCCTGATGTGAGCCCGTATTATGGGACGTACTTTCCAGATTGTTATTGTTACTTGGATTTATTGCTTCCGCATATTATTTCTTGACTCTTTATTTCTGGCCCATGGACATGTACTAGATAGTTCTTTTATTTTCCTGTTCTTGATATCTATAGACAGCCGTACTCTGACTGTGGAGAGATGTTTCCTAGCCACAGATAGAATGGTTAGTTTTGTCACGTGCCGATCTTAGCGCACTCTGGGAAGCGGGACGTGACACCATTGGGAAACCCCGGATCTCCTTCTCGTCATTACGTGTATCCAGCGATTCATGAGGGTCACACGGTCCCTTGAAGAGGTCAACTTCTTTATCCTCGGGCACTGTCGCGGCGAGGCACACCCTAGCGATTAGCTGATCTCCGTAAGCCCGGCCTATCCCCCATCGCCCAGAGGGAACTTGAGCTCAAGGTGGTAGGTCGAGATCTGAGCCTGAAAGACGTTTAAAGTGAGACGACCTAAGAGGATGTTATAAGACGAAGGAACCCGGACGACGAGAAAACTCACCAACATGGTTTGGATTCTACCAGTCTCCTCAGTGTTGAAGGAGAGAGTGATCGTTCTCTCGGCTTAGACGAAGTGGTCAATAAACTCGGAGAAAACGTGCGAGGTCGGTTGGAGATCAGACGGGTTTAACCCCGTATGTCACGCCCCACCCCCAATACAGAGAGTATTGTCCGCTCTGGCCAAAGCCGCACGGTTTTGTCCTTCGGGGCGAACCGGACCCGACCAGGGGCCACTTCTCAGGAGGTCACCGATCCCAGAACTTCCCTGGCTCGAGCACGCTTAACTACGGAGTTCTCAAGCTCCTGTAGTGCCGGTTCACTTAAGAGACGCCTCTGTATTGAAGAGTGGTATCATTCCATTTATAGTACAGATATGTCCCCTTTCGGAATGTATTACGAAAACTTCCCATTGTTCTACAGTGGGTCCCACGGACTCAAGAGGTGGCCCCCACGGATTCAAGAGGTGGCCCCCGCCCACTTAACACGACACTTGGCGTGGCACTTTGCTCCGTGTGGCACTTTGCTCCGTGAGCAAGAACCGGGTCCCGACACCGTACGCTAGAAACAGTCGTAAAATAGGATATCCGCCGAGCTTTCCGAGTCAAGTAGGATTCTCCAGACCTCGAACAGATTACCCGGGCCGTGATCACCAGGGGGTCATTATGCGGGGCGGATATGCCATGAAGGTCTTCCTCAGTGAAGGTGATGAGAGCAACCTTCTTGCACTTCTTGGAGGGAGAGCACCTAAGGTTATGACCGACCAGATACGGCGGGTGTCATCGTTGCTCAGAGTCGAGCCAACAGAGACGACCATGACCTGCCCGACCGTCAACTCTCCGATTGGAGGTTGGTCTGCTTGCTCCTGTTCCGCTCGACGCTTGTCTCGTAGGTATTTTGCTAGATGACTGGAGCGGATCAGCTTTTCGATATAATCACGGAGTTGTTTACAGTTCTTGGTCGGGTACCCCTGTGACCGATGAAAGTCACAGTATGGGCCGCAGAGTCGCTTACCCGGCCTCTGTATCATCGGCGGGAGTTTGAAGAATCTCTCGGTCTTTGCTTCCTCTAGCAGCTCGGCCTGAAAGACATTCAGAGGAGTGTACTCGTGAAACCTCGGAGAATAAGGTTTCGGACGATCGGTCTTTTTCTTCTCCTCCCGGTCCCGTTTCTTTCGGTCCGTCCGGTTCCTACGGGGAAGGTTACCGTTCACTTCAGATTCGAGTTGGATCTCCCGCTCGGTCCAGACTTTTATATCGGCCATGGTCTTAGATTGCGCTAATGCAAAAGAGCGGAGCCACTTTTTATGTATAAGACCGGATCTCAAGGTGGTGATGACCGTCTCGTCTCGATGCTCAGGTACTTCAGGAGGTTGTTGTAGAACCGGGTGACGTATCTCTTGAAATATTCCATGTCCTCGCTCTTGATGGTGAACAGATAGTCGACCGTCCTTTTCAGCCGTCGGTTGCCGACGAAATGACCGAGAAACTGAGTGGCCGGTTCGTCGAAAGTTGAGATCGAACGCGAAGTAAGGCCGCGGAACCAATCTCGCCTGATCCAGATGAGGATGGTAGGGAAGGCTCAGCAATGAGCCGCGTCCGAATTATTTTAGAAGCTCGTGCCCGCTGTAAACGCGTCCAAGTGGTCCTTTGGGTCGGACTTCCCGTCGAAAAAGGCAATCTTGGTCAGTTTGTTCCGAGACGAGACCCGCTCACTTAGTAACTGCTTCGTGAAAGGCGTCGTGAGAGAATCCGCGGAGTATTTTGCCGGTCCTTCAGACGAACAAGCGGCGGGCCGCATATCCTCAATCTTCTCCTCGAGGACCTCAACTCGTTGTTGGTACCTTGAAGATTCTCCATAGTCGGAGTGTCTGATGTCTCTGCTTCAAGCTTGCGCAATAGAGCAGCTTCGGCTTCACTCTATCGGGTTCCTTGGATCCTCCGGGTGAACCCTTCATGGTTCGCCCCGACGTGCGCCATGCGCGCGGACTCGATACGGTGACTTCGGTCTTCCCTAGAATCAGGCGACCTGATCGACGTTTCTTCGGAGGGCGAGGGAGCACAGCGAGCACTGAAGCGATAATTTGGTTGGTCCTGAGACCTCAGTGTTGGTGTGTCCGGCGCCCAACGAATCATGGAATCATTCCTCGTACGGGGGTCGCGACTGTCGGAAACGGCATGCCGGTATTCCGTGACTAGCACGAGCGAGGCCGAGGACTTAAGCGCGTCCATCTGCTGCCTCGTGCATGCCGTCGTTCCGGAGAGCAGGGGCGACGGCTTGGCAAACGCGGCCGGCGGCTTGGCAAACGCGGCCGGCCGTTTGGACACGAGCAAGCGCGTCTACCATCGCTGTGAGTCTATCGATCCGTGCAGATAAGGCTTCAACAACGTTGGGAGGCGGAGTAGAACTGCCCCCGCTTCCGTTGCGGAGGACGGGATGGCTTGTGATGGGATCTTCGTTGCGATGACTGCTGGTCATTGAATCGAAAGCGGAAGATCAACTTTTTTGGATGGAAAAGAGTTTCCCACAGACAGCGCCAACTGATGGAGGTCGGGTTCTCCCTCAGATGTTATTCTCCGTCGATCTTGTTGCCAACGGTGCTGAACGGTTGAGATTTGTAATGGAAAATTGAGCGTGTGGATCTCAATGGGTTGTCGGTTGTTGTTGACGCCGAGCTGCCTGCATAGGAAGTCTCGGGATGGGAAACCACCGTAGGACCCTCTGACAATCAAGTATCGAGGAATAAAAGGGCAGAGAAGCAGCGTATTGGATTCAATTCGAGATACCTGAGTCGTATGGAAGAGAGGTTTATATAGCGGTCGCGTGGAGCGAGCCGATGCGAGATTCTCGTCGTCCGTTACACCCCTCGTCACGTTCGCGTTGATGGCAGGATACGCCCATTAATAGCAAGATACGTTCGCGTGGGATGCGGGACATGGAGTTGCAGAGATCTCGTCGTGGCAAGATACACAGAGCCGTTACGGGACACTCGGGCTCCGTGCTCCCAGCCAAATAGAGACGCTGAAGAATCTCGGATATAGGATAGCTCGGAGACGGGCAGGTGGACTGAGAAGTCTCAGCTATAGGATGGCTCGGGGACGAGCAAGCGAGCTGAGGAGTCTCGGCTATAAGATAGCTTGAAGACGAGCTATTGGGTGGAGGTCAGCCAAAGGGAGAACGTACTCCGGAAAGGTCTTCTAAAAGGTCGGGTACAATCTCGGAGGCGAGACGCCGAGGAATATCCCCAATGCATCATACTTATTCTAGCTCCGTAGCCCCTAGGAGCGGGCTTACACGGATGACAGGCCATCCGCTATGTGTCGTGATCTTGGGAATTCCCTATTATGAGTATCATCAGATGGTTTGGGAGGAATAACCTGCGGTTCTTTAGGACTCAAATCAACATTCACAAAAGGTAAACAATTAAGAGACAAGGGTGGTTCAGTGGAAGATTCACTTGACGGAGAAAAATATGGTACATTGTCAAAAAAAGCGACATTTGCTAAAACATAACGTTTATTCAATATAGGGTCAAAGCATTTATAGCCTTCCTGAAGTCAAGAGTACCTTAAAAGAACACACTTAATGGCACGAAGATCCAATTTATCTCCTCTAGGAGCAAGTCTATGAACAAAACATATACTGTCGAACACTTTAGCAGATGGTGGAAAATGTGAAATCTCTGGGAACAAAATATGATGAGATTTTCTTCCCAAAGTAAGAATAAATGGACGATTAATAAGATAACATGCCGAAACAGTATCACTCCAGCACTTTTTAGGAACATGCATATGAAACAACAAAGAACGAGCAACTTCCGATAAATGATTCCTTTCAGCGGACCCATTTTGTTGAGGGGTATATAAGCAAGATGTCTGAAGTACAATCTCACTCTCAGCAAGATATTTATTGAAATAATCAGAAACATATTCTTTTGTATTATCTGTACATAGGATTTTCAACGACACCAAATTGGTTTTGAACTTCCAATTGAAAAACACGAAATATATTACTTAATTCAAAGCGATTTTTCATCAAGTACAAATAAGTGATACAAGAAAAATCATCCCCAAATATGACAAAATATTTAAAATCTAAATATGATGGCCTGTTGAAGGGACCCAAATATTTGAATACACTGAATGAAAAGGGTTCAACATACGACTCTCAGATATAGGGAAAAAATGCACAATAATGTTTACCAAACTGACACGACTCATAATCAAATGATTTTATTGACCTAAAATGCAGGTATAAACCCTGAAGAACCTTCAAATTAGGATGACCCATCTGACAGTTGAGCTGAAAAGAAGAAACTAATGAGGACAAAGCTGCGGAACCTGAAGAAAAAAACATCTATGTTAAAGATAATAAAGGACATAAGATTCATGCCCGCCACCAATCAGTTTCCTGGTCTGCAGATCCTGAAAGACAAAATATGAAGGATAAAATGTCACAGAACAGTTCAACGATCTCATAAGTTAGCTAACGGACAATAAGCTAATAAGGAATCGTGAAACATGATAAACAGATGAAAACGAAAGATCCTTGGATAAATGTATCAACCCATCTCCAATGATAGAGGAAGATCTATCGGCTAGGATGACGTGAGATTTTTGTGTAGACGGTGTGAAGGAAATAAAATAATCACGATTGCCTGCCATATGATCTATAGCACCTGAATCAATGATCTAGGGCTTGCTAGTGGCACCACAAACTATAGGAGCACCTGAAGGATGGGTTACCGTGGCAACAAAAGCAGACCGCTAAGTAGAGAGGAACTTGTAATACTCATCCTCAGAAATAGATATCATCTTTGAGGTCGAAGATGCGGCATCTTTGAGGTCGAAGATGCGGCATCAGATGGAGCAGTGGGATGTGAGTACTCTAATATATCACCCCGAAAAGATGCATGATTAGCAGAATGTCTGTCATGTAGATCCTAACAAAAGTCAACAGAATGAACTGATTTCCCGCAGTGTGCACAACTTTCCACCTCGACCACCACCAAGACCACGTCCTCCATCACGACTACCACCATGAAATAGCCGTGACCACGACCATGTGTACTGCCAAATGTGGTCATCAATGCAGACTTATCCACACTACTATCACCATGCAAATTAGACGAGAGACCTGACACGGATGAACGGCGTAATCTGGAGAATACTTCATAAAGGGTCGGAATCTCTGAATTCCCTAAAGTATCAGATCGAACGGACTCATACTCCGAGGAAAGACTCGATAAAAAACGCATAACATTCAGCATCCCACGTTGCTTCTATATCTCCGCAACATTGGAAGAAATATACTGATACAAATCCAATTCCTAACATAATCTATTGAAAGACGGGTAATGATCTTCAAGAGAGTTCGCTCCTTTTTCCAACTGGAAATAGTCCTGATACAGCTGATAAATGCGTGCAATATTGCTAGAACCTGGGTATGTATTTTTAATTTGCTCCCATATCTCCTTCGACATAGGCAAACACAACATTGTTAGGTTCCATACCATTCCACAACCAAGTTCGAATATGTGCATCTTCAGCAAGCCAATCATATTTATTTTTATCCTTGTCCTTAGCAGGAGAACTTTCCAGTAAGTAATGTAACTTCCGTTTACCGATCAAGATGGTCTCAACTGTAAAAGACCATTGGGCATAATTATCACCATTAAGTTTTGTCGATACCATCGGAATAAAATCAGCCGAGGTAAATAAGCTTCCTCCATTGCCCGATGTCATTGATATGATTCCAGCGGTAAGGATCAACCACAACCACAACCAACAATGACCAACGACGAACAACAATCAACAACCAATAATAAACGACCAACAACCAACGATAATCAAATCAACATCCACATTAACATACGACATCCAACAACCATCGAAAAGTCTGGATAATATTGTGTGAATCCAGATCAGATCTGAGTCAGATCATAAATACGATGCAGTGATGCAGGACTGAGTGGTGATGGGTGATGCGATGGTAATGCAGCAGTGGTGCGAGATCTGGTATGATCTGGTGTGGCGGTGCGCAATCTGGTGCGGCGATGATCTGGTGCGGTGATCTAGTGTGGTGGTGCGCGATCTGGTACGGTGGTGCTTGATGACAAGGATCTGGAGGCGAGGTCTGGTACGGCTAGGGTTTGATGGTGGAAGTTGGCGGCGGTTAGAGTTTGGTGTTGGCACGGCTAGGGCTTGGTGAAACATGGCTCTGATACCATGACAAGGAATTTAAGGAAAAAATAGAATTCTTTTTATTAGCTAATTTATGGAGGAATACATATAAATTTATACTAGAGTTTACGGATACGGGTTTGAATCTAATATCAAAAGCCAAACTACTTTATCACACATTATCTCTAACATCTTTGAAGGTGAGACGAATATGATACAGATAATAATTAGTTTGGATCTTAATTTAATAATTTCCTTAGACAATAATCCACCATACAATCGAAATGGAATCAGCAATGGAGCAAAACCTAGTACAAAATTCCTAGAAAGGATTAAAATACAGCATTGGCATTGTCACCATGATGGAACACAACCCGAAAGAAATTTATCATTATTGTTTCGAATTAGTTAGGTAAATCTGTCAATTTTGGTTGAACTAACCATAAAAGAATCAACCGGCAACATTAAAATTAATGAAATTTTAGTAACCTTTATCATATAACCAAATGAAACATGGACTTCTCTTGTTCCAAATGCAGGCAAACCATAAATAGAAGCAAAATGCATGTCAAGATATTGGCCCGGTTGACACCAACTCATGAGCACAAAATTAGGCACAAAACATTTAATTGAGATCCAGTGAAGGAGAAATTAGGTAAACAAAAAAGCACTAGAAAACAAAATACAATTGGCTGCAAACGAAATAGACATCCGTACGATAATTATATTGGCCGTCCTACTAAAATGGGAGAATTAAGTTTTAAAAAGAAAAACACACCATTACTATTTTGATAAGATCAAGAAAATCAACTGACAGAACCCAGTTTACAGAAATGGCATTTGGTCCATGTAACCTGGGGCTACATACCCCAATAACAGTTTAGGCAGTACACAAACACGCATTGCTGCCTGAAGGCAAAAAATTAATCAATAAACAAAAAATTAAGGATAAATGGAAGAATGTAGTAAATCTAAACTGTTATATATATATATATATATATATATATATATAGAGAGAGAGAGAGAGAGAGAGAGTAATGGAGGAAAGGTGCCATAGGAGGGCATTGCTGCCTGAAGGCAAAAAAATAATTAATAAACAAAAAATTAAGGATAAATGGAAGAATGCAGTAAATCTAAACTGTACTATATATAGAGAGGGGGGGGAGGGGAGATAGAGTAATGGAGAAAAGGTGTCATAGAAGAGAATTTCCTCCGATGGCATCGAAAAAATATACCCTCCACGTTTTTCAACAATCGGCACCAATCATAGTCATCTTTATCACGTAAGATGTGGATGCTCCAAATTTCATATGATTCCATCACTTTTTCACCGTTGATTTAGTGGGTGCAAAATTAACGGTTTACTTACATTGCTAATTCAACGGTGAAAAAGCGGTGGAATCACATGAAATTTGGTGCATTCACATCTTACACGATAAAGATGATGATGGGTGCCGGACATCGAAAAAAATCATGAAGGATATAGATTTTTTACGCCACCTAACGAAAGAGCCTCCTAGGGCCTCTTTCCTCCATTATTCTCATATATGTGTGTGAATGATGGAAGAAAGGCCCTAGGAGGCTTTTTTGGTCAGGTGGCGTTAAAAAGTACACCTTCCACTATTTTATTCGACAATCGGCACCGTTCATATTGATCTTCATCGTCTAATATATCGATATACCAAATTTCATGTGATTCTAACACTTTCACCGTTGATTTAGTGGGTGCAAAATTAACGGTTTACCTACGATATAACTTTTTACATTGCTAAATCAACGGTGAAAAGATGTTAAAATCACTTGAAATTTGGTGTATCGACATATTGGACGATAAAGTCCAAGATGGAATATGCCGATCGTCGAATAATGGTGGAGGGTGTACTTTTTAACGCCACCTGACCAAAAAAAACGGCCTCTTTCCTCCATTATTCTCTCTCTAGGGAAGTGGCCCTAAGGTGACACCTTAGGGCGCAACTTAAGGAGTCACCAATTTTACACTTCGTGAATGTTTTTAGCTCATAAATGCATGTGCCCCCATTAATTACAGCAATATTTATTTATGAGATAGCGTCTCTCATGAAGTGCCACGTAGACGACTCCTTAGGTTGCACCCTTAGGTGTCGCCTTAGAAACATTTATTCCCATATATATTACATGCATTTATAAGCTAAAAACATTCATGAAGTGTAAAATGGGTCTCCTTGAGTTGCACCGTGAGGAGTAGGGATGAAAGTCGGGTTGGGTTTGATCCGAACCCTACCCGGTTTCTCCGTGGGCGGGTTGAAGATTAGATAAAAGAATTTCGGGTTGGGTATAGGTTTAGTGTTAAACGCGTCCATCCAAACCCTAAACCCGGTCTGAACCAAACCCGCTTCAGATATCCGATCTAACTCGATATATTACATAGAAATTTAATTCTAAATATTATAAAATACCTATTGTGATTTATTGTAGATGTGTAGTTAGTGCAATTTTCAAGTGTAGTTTATAAATCTCACATATGATTTATATAGTTTTATCAGCATATAAATTGTGCATATATATTTGTTGGAACATACTCAAGTATTATACTTTTAACTTTTTTGATAAATTATAATGGGCGAATTCCCAAAAACCCACAAAAACCAACCCATCCGCATAAACCCGAAACCCGCCCAAACCGGCCAAAACCCGAAGTTGCGGGTTCAGGTTTAGCACATTATAAACCCATCGGGTTCGGGCGGGTTTTGAGTTTAGGTTTTAATTTTCGAGTCGGGTAAAAAATTATCAAGAGCCCGCCCAACCTGGCCCGGTTTCACCCCTACTAAGGAGTCACATTAGGACCACTTGATCCATAAAGGTAATTCGATAATTAGACAGAGTTAACTAGTTATTGATTAACGTCATAGAATAACAAATACTTCGCATCCGCTCTTCTTTAAATAAACATCCTATAAGCTTCCTCCCCAATGCCACTGATCATCTATGTAGTGAAAGTATCACAAAAATGCTGGAAAGTATGGAAGAAGGGAGATGGCCAGATGGGAAAAGGATAGCTCAACACTTCAACCCCCAACTCCTCCTTCCCTTGTGTTTGGAGAAAGGGGAGAAAGGGGAGAACGAAGAACTCGAGTTAAACAGGTCGGCTTTTAGGTTGGACACCAGATTCAAAAAGTGCCATTAGACAGCATATGGACCTCAAAACAATATATGAGCTACATAAGAAAATGTGAAAATGGATAAGCATTCTGACCATGTATGTGGATACATATGCGTAGTTCCGGTATGCTGTAACACTAGCATACTCATGAAACTGCCTACTGAATAGTGCTAGCAACATAAATAAGGTCAAGATCAGTATTATACAATAGGTTTTAATGGGGCTGGGGTTGCCCACAGCCTCATGCACTAGCATACTCATATGAGACTGCCTACTAAACAATGCTAGCAACATAGATAAGGTCAAGATCAGTATCATACAATAGGTTTTAATGGGGCTGGGGTTGCCCGCAGCCTCATGGCTGCGGGCGCATGACCCAGCCCCTGGGTGTGGGGCCCACCCAGTTAAGCCAAGCAGCCCCACCCCCTGTTATTCGCCCTATCCGGGGATGGGCGACCGAAGCAAACTCGCACCCCAGCTAACTCTATACAATCTAAAAGTATAAAACAAGATTTATTTATTTTTTTAAAATCAAGATGTGATCAGGAACAAAAACTAGGCAACCTATACAAAGAAGAAATCTAACGGCATTAGTGCATTCCTTATTATTCAGAACAATATTGTCCCGTATACAAAAGATAGCCTGAGCATAATCACTCGGAGATCCTTTAAACCTAAAATGCACAAAATAAAGGTAGAATATTCTTACCCTAAATAGAGACCGTTCGCTAACAAGACCGTAATGAAGCACACCAACTACACGATATTTATCATCTATGGCTTCAACCGCAAAATACATGTGCTCATGAAGATCTTTGATGGCCACAATTGCTCCTGTTTAAATCATCACTTATAACTAATTCAAGTTAGCTCACACAGTTGAAAAAATGTATAATGAAAATAGTAATGAAACTGAGTACCATCTGGAATTGTATGATCGGCTTCAGTGCTGAATTCCTGAACATTAGAGCTGGCACTTTGTTTCATATCCTGGCTCCCTTTACTACTGAATATTCCAGACAAGGGTGATAACAACGAACAAATCATCTGGGACATGAAATATGACTTTTGTAAGCTCAAAAAATAACATAGAATACTTCATTTATCAGAAATTTAGGTATGACAGACTGATCGTTTACCAGTTTTAATCTGTTCAGCATGAGATTGCTTACACTTACAAATATCTAACAATTGACAAAGTTAAATGAGTTTGAATATGAGAATGGAGGGATGATGAGGATTTGAGAAAGTAACTGACACTGAGAGAGAGAGAGAGCAAGCGAAGAAAGATTCACCAACAAAACAAGAAAATTTGCTACTTTAGTAAAATGGTATATGCTCAAAAGCAACATCTCATGGATGTAACTAAATGTCATTTCGAATATCTTTAGGATGTTTTAGTGTACACAGCAGATAGTCAACATTCATTCTGTACACGAAGTACTTTCAATCTCATGATCATTTTCTCATAGAATCCATACCTCTGCACCACAATGGAGTGATCTCCAGTTTTACATGCAAATTAACTTGTGATTACCTTATTCCACTATATCTTAACTTATCCCGTATTTGTATATAGGCTAAACTTCACTAAAAGACCATGAAAGATAAATGTTTTTCAATGTTAATTGTTGTTTATATTAAATTTAAGGCTAACTTTAAAAAAAGTCAAATGATATTAAATTAAAAACACTGAAAGTTTGTAGTATTTATTTGCAACTGATTAAGCTCAAGTTTAAGGTATTTATTTACAATATATGTGCTCTAATAAATCACTTTTGTAAGTTTTGTTGCATGAGTAATAAATACTGACACTTTTGTGGGCTAAACTGCTAAAGTGTTTTATAACAAACCACATGGGGTGACTCTTAGGCATGGTTCAAGCACTCGGTTTCGGTTTCGGTTTCGGTATCTCATAATTTTATTAGTTTCACTGAGTATCGGTTAGTTTCGCTAATCTCAGTTCGAATTTCAGTTTCGACGGTAATACAACATACATAAGTGTAGATATATTAAATACTTAAATTTATGGTTGTATATTACAAGACAATGATCCTAGTGTTTAAAAATCCAACCATGATGCAAAATATATTGAAAGGTGTACTTAGATAAGTATTAATATAGAGTTTAGGTTCACTTTTTTGCGGTTTTCTAACAACGAAGGCCAACAATGATCACAATGACAGTAAAATGGTATAAAAAATAGTTTTTAAAGGTTTCAGCCGAAACGATATTGTATGATTGGTTTCGTATCGGTCTCCACCGAAACCGATACGAAACCACCACGTATCGGTGGTTTCGGCCGAAACCTCGAACCTTGCTCTTAGGTTGCACCCTAAGGTGTCACCTCAGGAACAATATATATATATAAGGGTAATGGAGGAAAGGTGCCATAGGAGGGAATTTCCTCCAATGGCGTCGAAAAAATACATCCTCCACGATTTTTTCCGACAACCGGCACCATCACCTCCATCCTTATCATCTAAGATACGGATACACCAAATTTCATTTGATTCCAATACTTTTTCACCGTTGATTTAGTGGGTGCAAAATTAATGGTTTACCAACAATAGAACTTTTTACATTGCTAATTCAACGGTGAAAAGTGGTAGATTCATATGAAATTCGGTGTATGCACATCTTAGATGATAGATGGAGATGATGGGTGCCGATCGTCGAAAAAAGTGGTGGAAGGTGTAGTTTTTTTGACACCACCGGATGAAAAGCCTCCTAAGACCTCTTTTCTTCATTATTCTTAATGTATATATGTGCGCGTGCGCGAGCGCTTAATTCCAAAAACTACCAAATTCTTTGCCTCGGTTACGAGAAACTACCATGTTTTGAAAGCTTTGTGGTAGTTTCTTGCAATGATTGATGACGTCGCACCTTATTTATGGTAATTTTCGTAGTTTCTGAAAGTTGTCATAGTTTCATATAGTTTTTGAAAGTTTTGTGGTATTTTCTTTATGTATTTAACAAGAACTTGGTAGTTTCACGTAATTAGATCCAAGTATTTGGTAGTTTTTTGGAATTAAGTCATATATATATATATATATATATATATATATATAGAGAGAGAGAGAGAGAGAGAGTCATGAACTATCACCAGAGAAAAGACTCTGGCAACAGCAACTTCTAGTAATCATTAATCTAATTCCAAAGGATTCATGTAACAAGATATATGCCATGTTCACTATTATATAGAATCTGATACCTTTACCTGCTTAATAGTTTTTCTATTACTTTAAAAAATGGTTATCGCTTGGTATCAATTTTATACCATATGTATTTTACTGTTGCAAATTACAGCTTATCCTGCCTGATAATGCGAAAGAACCAAATCAAGCCAAATTTTTATTATAAGAAATTAGTGAAAGCCAGCACAGGTATCTTAAAGAATCTCCGAAGAAAACTCCTGACAAATTCCGAATCTTTGATGTATAAGAAGTTTTAATAAAATATAAAGATGAATAGAAGATCACTCACCTGAATTTCATGTAATGTCATTGTCAAATCAACACCAGAAATAGAACCATTTCCAACCCAGTCGCTCTTCAACAGCGCAAAATCCACTTCACTTCCAAAGATTTTCTCAATCCTTATAGAAGCAGCCATATGTTTTAAGATATAACTTACATGGTGAGCACAATCAGATGCACCCCTCCCAGCCTTCTCCCTTGGAGAACTAGGAGAGACTGTAGACTGAACATCAAGTCCAGCAGGTACATTTTCAGTACTTCGAGTAGAAAAACTGCCATTTCCAGATCTGACTTCTGAGGGCAAAGCAACCGATGTGCTAGGGCGAAAATGAGGCATTTGTTGATCTCTTGATTCATATGGGATGCACTTATGCTGGTCTTGGATGAAAATTGTAAACCGATTTAGATCAAATAAGATCTTATTTTCTGAAAAATAAATCTGTAATCCCATGTCGACTTCAAATATAAGTTCTTGAATTCCACCTTCTGACAGAGAAAACAAAGCACATCAGCATTACCAAGAAGGGTGGATAAGGGAAACATGGAAATCGAAATTAATTACCAGATCCATCCTTTCCGGCTAGAGTAATCGAAAACTGAGATACATGCACAGTAAAATCCTGAGAGAAGACAGAACCAAATGTGATTCCAGTCTCTGGTAACGAGGCAGGGGGTACAGAACCAAAAGCATATTCTGCACTAGAGAAATTATTTGGTTTGCCCGGAGTCAATTGAGTGTTGCCAAACGATTCTCTAGAATCAGTTACTAACAATAATGGGTGCCTTGAGATCAGCAGAAAATATGACTCAAGACATTGAGCAAACATCGCCAAGGCTGATGGTTCAAGAAAGATATCACCACCCTGTCATAAATTATCAATAATTACTCACAAGTGAACTAGGGAACTGATGGTAGTATGTGTCAAACGAAAATATATATTCACAATTAGTTTCGATTTCAAATTACAATAAATAGTGCTAGATACGACCGACGGTTCCTAAAAAGCAAAAGCAAGAATGGCTTGACATTAGAATGATATATGGCAGGTGCTGGAAGTTAAGAAAAAAGGTAGAAGAATTGAATAAATAAACAGAAGATGAGAACAGATAAGATAGCTGGATCAATTCACAGGAAAGGAATGAGGCACCTGGATACTGTAATTTGTTGTGTGAAGTTCTTTGCAAATATAAATCGAAATTTGTAGCTTATTGGCTTGCCTTGCTTCAAATAACCTCTTCATCTGATTTTCTGACAAAGAAATTTCGCCAAGTTGGATGTCAACAAGAAGCCAGCAATTCAAAGCTTCCTCAGGGGTTCTTGTAGAGAGCACATGACATGCTTCTAATCCAATATCAGGATTTCGTATCTGCGGATTTGATCCTTCACTATGAGCTGCAGAATGTCTATGTTTGCTAGAATCAAAGCCATCTACTACATCATCAACATTTGCACAAGACAAAGTCGCACCAACAGAGCCAATATGGATACTAAAAAGGCAATTAGATATGATAAATCGGTATAAACATTTAGAGGACTTCAGAAGCAAATTTTCAGCTTGGGAGGAATTAGTACAAATTTCCACCGCACTTTGGCAACTAAATGTAGCAGAATCAATTCTTGAAAAATCAATTGCAATGTCCAAATGATTTCCTTCTCCAGAAATCCGGATACGGGATCTTTTTATAAATAGTCCAACACCAACCCCTGGCAAATCAAACTTTTCTTGAAGCTTATACTTCTTGACAGCCGGTGATATATTAAGATAAGTAGTTGTGCTACTGGAAGCCCCGTCGGCATTCATAGAGCTCTCAGTGCTAAGTTCCCGCCGAGAACCGCTCAAAATGACATCCATTCCCTCCAACTCAAGGGTGGCATCAACTAAAATTTGCACATTTTTAACTATCGTTTTTGCAGTAATTGCTTCGGATTCAACCACTTTTCTTCCTCTGTCTTCTCTGGCTGGAGTTGCAAGCTCTCTGATAAAATCGTGGGAATAACCAAAACTAGCAGATTCAAAACTACCGCGAGTAGATAAAACCGCTGAAGAAATGCCTTCGAAAATCTGAAAGAACACAAAATACAATAAATAAGGAAACAAAAAAATATATCAAATAGTATAACATGTAACAAAATAAAAGAAGAAAACAAAAACTTGATATGTTTGTCGAGATCTTTTAGTTATACTAAGTGCTCCGTAAATGACCCATGGCTGTCAGGTTAAAGGCAATAACCATGCCAGACAAGCTTATCGGTCCAAACGCAGTACATGCAAACAATAATCGGAGTGAAGTATGTAATTTTACCAAGAGTGACTCTTCGACGATAAAAAATAAACTGTCGTTAATTATACACCCTTTAGGTGGTTTAACATAAATGGATTTATAAGGGATTTAGGAATTAGGATTACAGGTTCTTTCTCCTCTACTATGCACGATATATCTAGTCTATATGTTCGATTCAAGTTGTATCGCTATACTTACTTTATACTCTGGAAAACTTCTGTTACAAATTTTTTAATGTATGTTTTTTAGTTATGATCTAATATGTCTTATGAAGCTAATTGTGAATTTATGATGATGCATTTTTCTTATATAGTGATTCAGTATCCTATAGTCATATAATGTCTATTAAAAGTCACTTGTATTGACTTAATAGCTAGATATTTTATTTATCTTTGTACGTTTTCCCCCTTAAATGCGGTCGTGCGTCTAATTTCCTCCATGATTCAGAGTTGGTCTCATATCAATACAGATAGGGCGAAAAATGAAGATTAGAAAGGTGATACCGGAGACTGTTGGGATCGCAGGGGATGATGGCAGCCCAGTTGAAGACACCGTTGGCAACGACGATATTTGATTCAAAAGTGGAGGATGCGGGTGTTGATTTGTAATACTTTGCTTTACTTTGGACTGTGGGGTTTCCTGTAATCTGGATTTGGGCGTTTTTGGTTGTAACCATTAAAATCGTTTTAATGAAATTGGGTGGCTAAATATCCACCTAATCCTCAAAAAAAATCCTAAACATTTTTCCATGGGTAACATAATGCCTTTATACACCCTTGGTTGTATATTATTTTGAATTATTATACCAACGTTCTAGAAATTGCAGAAGGTAATCGCTATTTTTTTTTGGGGGGGGGGGGTGTTCCATGGTCCGAACTGACTTGCCACCTCCTTCAAATCAAGACCCAACATATATTAACTAAATTGACATAATTGATCTAATGTGAGATCATAACAGAGCATTGGCAAAGACTCAAAGATTCATAGCTCAGGACATTGTATATAACTGTCATCAGATCAAGATAAAATACCCAGCCATTAAGTCAATACAAGTGACACTATTAATACACATTACATTACTGTACAAAACGGAATAGAATGTATATCATATTCCTATAATATGATAAAAAATGCATGAGGGCAACTGGTTTTTGAAAAGCTGAATTTAGAAAGCAGAAATCATATCATGAAATAAGCATAATGTGCAAGAAGAAATCACAAATGTCAAGGTTACATAGTAACTGAATGTTCGTGCAAGGAGAAATCAAAAATGTCAGGGTTACATGGTAACTGAATATATAAGGAGCACCTGATTAAACTAAACCATAACAAGTATGCTTGATTGAGATCACAAACAAAAAAAAGCTTATATATTTATATCACCTGGAGGAAAGTCCAAAGCTCATCCATGTAGATAAAAACACCAACTACAGAAGCAGATGCAATGATAGCCAGCGACAAAACACTTTCTGTTGCTGTTAATGACTGAAGGTAATCTCTGTAAATAGATTCAGAGTCATTAAAAAATGGTCATGCATGCTCAAACAAAATACAAACATGCTGACGGGATCAATATTCAAGACTATTGAACTGCAGCATCAAGTCTACAATTGTATGATACTAGTCTCTATAAAAGGTTCTTTATACTTATAGAGAGGGGGGTCTACAATAAATAAATAAATAAATAAATGCAAGTGAGCATATTGATGGGATCAAGATTTCTTATTTTTACATATACACAGAGAAAAGAAGAATGCATCAGAAGTATTTAAAAAATACCTGAAGGTTGAGCAATGCAGTGTTATTGACAATGGCTCAAGAATATGAGACTGCTGGGTCACTTCTAAGTCATCAACAGTAACAGTTAATCCAATCAACTTCAGGCAAACATCAAGTGCAGTACGCCCTTGACAAAAAAATAATTCATTTGCGTGAGGTTTTGGAATCTCTACTTTATGGGGTTCCTTCAGCCAAAGATACTCCAATGCAGCTTTACTAAAGCTAGGGTCCCCCTTTAACTGGGGTGGACACGCAGCAAGCTCAAAACTCTCTATGTCAAATGTAAAGCAACAATGAAAACTTCCTCGAGCTTTAGGAGGACCATAGTTTTGCTCAGTAGCACCCAACAATTTGTCCTGCGACGATATTTGGATACTTAATCCAGCAAGGAGGGCTGAAATTTGAATGTTTTGATATGGAATAGTGTTAGACATTGCCTCTTTCATTTTACAGGTGTAAAACTCTAGCCTATCTTCCTCTCCGATTTGAGAATTCTCCACCAAGACACTGGAGTGTGGAAAGGTACATGCCACCCTAACTCCAGTAGCCAACTGATAATGATATTGTATTTGCTTAATCAGCAGAATGGTGGACAATATAGAGGAATAATCCAAATCAATATTCAACTTTCCAAGTGCCAGGCTGCACTTCGAAAGTCCATATGCCCCCTGTCTGTTATATGGTTCCATATGGAAGTTTTTTAGCTCACAAAGAGCAAATGGGTGTTCTATATGCTGAGAATCCATCTCTTCATATTTTCGGCTAATCTTTTTCCAATTTGATCGCAAATCCCCAATGCTGTTTTCTAAAGTAAAGGCCAAAGAACTGTCGATAGTATTTGAAGGGTTGGCAGCAACATCTTCTGACGGATGATACAGATGAGCAGGATCACCCCACAGAATCATATCTGATTCATCACCTTCCTCAAGTTTCAGTCCACATTTCATACCAGTTGTCATAAGTGGATCCTTTGATAAAGAAGACAGAAATAGTTTGAGTTCACACAGAGCAACAAAAAATGAGGTTGTAGCGATGTCTGCTGTGTGGTCCAAGCAAAAACACCTTATGATAAAACAAAATGATGTAAATTTCAAGTCGTGAGGATTTATTCCCTTGCCAATTTTTCTACCAACATTAGCATAATAGATGTTTGCATACGATAAAGTGACGTGAACTTCTCCTAGGCTGAGACTGAAGTGGAGTTCGGAGACAAGCTCATTCGAAACACCACCACGCATGGGCAACATATTAGTTCCTTGGCATGCATGGGAAACCTTCCCCATAAAACAAAGTTGTACAGATGACTGATGGATGAAATGGATGACTTTCCAAAAAAGTAAAATCAATGCAACAATTTTCAACAGAAAACTGGTTATAAAACCAGTGTTTGATTCTAAATCAGGCAGGTTTGAGTGAGACAATGCTTTGTGGCGTGCTATTATACGTGCACGTGCAACAGCTTGTGCAGGCAGCTTTTCCTCAAGTTCATAGACAGTTTTCCACTGATGTTTAACAAGGCTCAAATGCTTCCTGTCAATAAGCATCAAGGCCATTTTTTCTTTTGAAGTTTTGTTGGCATAACATCCTATCAATGATAGCAGTAACTCATAAGCATGAATATAACGTGACCATAGCATAACGATGTTCACTAAGTTGTAGAGAGAGTGTTTGGAAGTTGGAATCTGAGCACCGATTCTTTCTGCGACTAGCTTCCACAACTCCTGAGCGCTCCTACCACCTTCAAAATTTTCTTTGGGAGATAAAACATTCAGCAACACCAGGAGCACAGGAATAAGTGTTGGTGAAACTTTACCGATCACATGGAGAATTCGCACACTGTAGTCTGAGGCTTGAAGATCATTCAGCCTGACACAAGCAGAAAGACCTACTAAGGATGTAATCCAGTTTGCAATGCCATCTTCCTTCAATCCAAATCCCATAAAACTGGAACTAAACTCCAGTTTGGTATCCTCTCCAGAAATAAGTAATGAGCCAACCAAACCTCTGCATAGAGAGTTTCGGTCAAGAAACTGAGGTTCCATAGAAAAGTCATCAACCTTCAACATGCATGTGTGTGACTCGTTAATAAACTGCAACTGAATATAGATGTCTGTAAATTGAATCTGACAACTCCTCAGCATACCATTCACCAAATTTGATGCAAGCCTGTTTCCTGCAGAAGCTCTGAGGAAAATTCTTTCAAAAAAATCATGCAGAGAAACACCCTGAAATAATTAAAGAAACAAATGTCCTTAAGGCTTCAAATAGATTTAATGTTGCAAAAGTAAATCTATGAATATCTATGCAATAGATGGCTTGCTGATCAAATAACGCTGTCTTCACATGTGGATGGATTCATAAAGCAAGAATGGCATATCGTAATCTATTGCTTCAACATACCATATCAGTGTCCCATATTTGTCTTGGCACCCATGAAATAGATTTATTTTCGAGGTACAAATTAACTAAAAAAATAGCCAAAATGAATTCAAGGTGCGAGAATTTAAATAGCTATTGAATTGATAGGAATATTAATAATGTTCTCACAAATGGATTGATTCGTAAAGCATGAATAGCATATCAAATTATACTGTTTCGTACTGTCATATCAGTTATTCATATTTGTGTTGACACTCATGGAAATCAGTTCATTTTCGAGGTACAAATTAATCAAAAATAGCCAAAATGAATTCAAGGTGCCAGTATTTAAATAGCTATTCAATTGATAGGAAAATTCATAATGTTCTCACAAATGGATTGATTCTTAAAGCATCAATAGCATATCAAATTAAATTGTTTCTTAATGTCATATTTGTGTTGACACTGTGGAAATCAATTCATTTTCAAGTACAAAGTAACCGAAAATAGCCAAGATGAACTCATGGTCCGGTATTTAAATAGCTATTTAATTAATAGGAATGTTCATGCTGTTCTCACAAATGGAATGGTTCGTAAAACATGAATAGCATATCAAATTATATTGTTTCCTCATATCATCATATCAGTTATCCATATTTGTGTTGACACTCAAGGAAATGCATTCATTTTTCAAGGTACAAATTAACAAAAATGGAATAATCGCGCCGGCATTTAAATAGATATTTAATTAATCGAAAAATTCATATCGTTTTGTAGACCGGGTATTTCTCAAGAAAAAAGTGTCATTACATATGAAGGCAAGCTCAGTTACCTCGGGATCCAACATGGTGATGATCTCCTTTCGCCTTTTCCCTGCAGAATATCTTCGAACAGATCGCTCATCCGCCATCCCCCTTGAAATCACGTTGAAAACCACAATCTGAGTTCGCTCATCTCATAACTCAAGACTAGCTAAACACAAAAGCAAATAATCAGAAGAGAGCAAGAATCAAGATACCTTGGAGCTAGGGTTACATCGACGCCTCTCACTTCCAGGACTAGAGAAGGAAAAGACCAAGGAGAAATCCGAACGCTGACCTCTCCGACCTCGACTCTTTTGAACAACAATCTCGTAGACTTGTCGATTAGAGGATTCAAAGCTGAGGAATCGAGGCGCAGGTTCTTTGCGCTGAGGGTCGATTTCAGAAACCCTAGCTTCAACTCCAAGTCCGGCTCCTCTTCTAGCCATGGCCGGAGAAAAGAAGCGAGCTTCGATCGCACGAAGCTGGTGAAGAACATGGCGAAGAGTTGAAGGTCTAGGGCTTGGATGGAATGGAAACCCTAATTGAACTCCTCGTCACCATGAAGGAATCGAATTCGAAAACCCTTTGTGATAAGCAGGAAGAAGAAGGGGCCGGGATCGATCAATGAGGAGAGATTTTAGACATGCGGGCTTTAATCAGCTGTGATGATTGGGTTCGTGATTTGTGACAGTTGGTCACTAGGAGTAGGCGCTGTCGTAGCCGTGACCAGGTATTATCACGTGCGACGCACGTAAAACAAATTTTGCTGATTTATTTATATTTAAAAGGCATATCTATTTTCTTTTGAATGTTTATAGTGTTAAAAGACGTTTAAAATTTTATATATATGAATGCATATATATCTTCAGAATTAACTAGATAAATCCCTATGCCGACTGCAATCAAATTTTTATGGTGGGTTCTTTTTATAATTTACCTTCAAAATATTGAGATTTTGGAAAAACTGACCCAGTAATGTGTCATTTGTTGCAAATGAAAATGTTCTCCATAAACTCTATTGGAATCCTAATCGTGATAGGATTTTAGATATGCATTCTTCAAGACACGTTGCAAATCATGATAGGATTCAAGAGATTTGCATTTTGTGCCTATCCAATTGCTCGGTCACTGTTGCATCTTTCAGTTGCTCGGTGGTCGTTGTGATTATGATACGCTGGTATATTTATACGTGTGATGCACGTGTGTATATTTTAAACAACATATATATTAAAGGCGTGTATAAATTTGTTTAATCTTAGACATTAAATGAAAATTTCTAAAGATAATAGTGTTTTCAGATTTAAATTAAATGAGTACAGTTAATGGTAATGTTAGAATTAAGAAATTTATGGGTCATACAAAATAACAAATATATAAGGGTTGTAAGAATTTGTAAGCCATATCTATTTTTAGAGTTTTGAGCATGAGAGAATGTGTAATAAATGAGAGAGGGAAAGAAGGTTGTTAATGTTTTATTTTTTCGTTGTTGTCTTTTATGGTGGAAGAGATGGACGTCTCCAATTCTTAACTTTGGCTATTGAAATTTTTCCTTTTTTTTATTTTGTTGATTAATGACATCGTCTAAAGACTTCTGGTGTAGTTTTAATAGTAAGATTCACGCATAGCTCACATAGATCAAGCCATCTTTTGTCAAATTTGGATAATTTACTTCCATCAAAGGTTAACATTTGTTTTTTTCCTTTACGAGGAAAGTAGTGGCCCACTCAAAAAAAACACTTCACCAAGGGCCTGTTTGGCTGTAGGATTAAAAGAGTTGGACTGTGGAATCCAAAAATTTGAGAGGATTTGATAGAGGTCCTTTTCGGGTCTCCCTCAGATGTTGTCTTCCGTCGATCTCCCGATGGATTTTGGAGGTGATCTCTTGTTGCGTGTGGGTCTCAATGGGTTTTGAGGAGATTGGTGATTTGAGGAGCTTAGCGCCGAGCACCTGCAAAGAAGTCCCGGGATGGTTTGGTATCACCGAGGACGCTCCGACGATCAAGTTAGTACTAGATCCGAGCAGCGCAACGGCTAAGTGGAGTAAAAAATGGCTTACTTGACCCTTCTGTGATGGGGGTTTATATAGTGGCGGCGGCACGCAGCAGCAGGCGCGAGAATCTCGCCGGCAGTTACGCTCCCGACGTCACGCCCGTGTAAAGAGCGGATCGTCCATTAATGGGGATCGCGGTGGCGTGGAACGTGGGACGTTACTGGCAGAGAATCTGCGCATGGCAAGATTTGCGGAGTGGCGGTTACGCATGTTAGTGGTGGAGTTGGTCCGTCGGAGGGACCGAGGAAGACGGCCTCGGCTGGGGAGCTCGGAGATGAGCAAGAGGACCGAGGAGTCTTGGTCTTGTGGCAGCTCGGGGCGAGCCGAGGGGCCAAGGAGGCCAATTTGCAGAGGGCCCCGAGGAGGGCCAGCTTGCGTTTGCAGGTCGGGTGCTGGGGTGGCCTGGTCGGTCCCTGTGGGCTCTTTCTTCTGAATTCTGTGACACGTCATCTGCCACGTGTCCTAATCTTGGGGATCGCCAATATGGAGTATCATCATTAGCCCCCCACTCTTGTGCCGACCAGCTAGCGGGCCGGGTCAGGAGTGGACTGCCGGGCCGCCAGGGGTGAGTTCCCTCCTAAGGTTTCGTCGGGACGCATTCTCGGGTTGTCAGCCGTCTTTCCTGTCAGCGAATCAGGGCGAGATATCTGCATTTAAGGAAGATGCGCCGGTTCGTGTATCCTGCCGTTGAAGTGACGGTCCACGTATCAAGCGTCGGTTGGCCGACGCGACGTGTGCAGACCTGCGACGCTTGTAGGGGTGCGGTCCAGCGTGGGTACGACAAGTGGAACAATCGGAGCCGTTGGATGCGAGGAGGTGTTTTGGCGGGAGACAAAGGGCGCCGTTGGATGAGATTGCTCGCTGTGATAAATAGGGGTGGGGCCCGTTCCAGGGCCCCTGCTCTTTCATATTTCCCCGTTCTAAGTCCTGGTTGCTCGGCGCTCGGCTTCTTTCTTTCGCTTTCGCTTTCAGAGGACCCCTCTTCTCAAAGTTAGATGTCTTCCTTCGTCGAGTCAGTAGATATCGTCGGAGTAGGTTCTAGGGACCCTTTAGGTGTGCCTGAGTCTTCCCGGGGAGCAGGGGTCAGCCCCTCTTCCCGGGATCATGCGGCGGGGGCAGCCCCCAGGAAGGAAGCGGTAGATGCTGCCCCCAGCGCCTCGTGCTGGGTGAGGCATGAGGACGAGCTCGCCAATGCTCGAGCTTGCTTCCACATCTCCTCGTGATATACGCTTCGTCTGGCCAAGGAGGGTGTAACACCCAACCCCTTTTTATACCAATATACGTATCTCTCTTTAACTTATAAAGTTCTTTTATTATTTATGTTATTTATAATTATTGATTTATTTTAAAACCTTTTTAGCTCAAACCCAATCTATAGATTTATTCTTCATCAAAATATATTTTCCTATATTACTATATTTCTTGTTTTCTAACTCTAGTTGTTTTATATGCTAATCTAAAACCCTAGTTCTAAATATTATCCTAAACCCCAAGCCCATTCTTTCAAATTCGTTTTCTTTTCTTTATTCCAGCCCTTTGTAAATTTTCTCATTAGTTATTTTATTTTATTTAAACCCAAAACCTATTTCCCTCAGCCCACTACCCCATTTTCTTTCCCTAATATTATTACCATTTCAGCCCCCGGCCCGTTTCTTTTTCCCCAATTAATTTCTTTTCCCGGCGGCCCATCCCCCTCCATTTCTTACCAAATTTCATTTAAATAATCCCAAGCCCATCCCTGGCCCGGCCCACTCTCCTCATCCCCTCACCCTACGCCCGCTTCAAATCCTACCCAACCCGCTCCTACAGTGCATCTCCCCCAACGGCTACTCCCTAATTTCCCGCGCGCGTTTCCTTCGCGGCCCACTTCCTTCGCCTCCGCCCGTGCTCGCGCCCACGTCGCTGTGACGTTATCCCTCGCACTCCCCTCTCTAACCCCGTCGCCCGCATCTCCTCTCTCTCTCCTCTCAAAACTTCTCCCATTTCCCATACAACCCACGTCTCCGACGAGAACCCACGCCTCACTGGCCGCCTCGCCGGCATCCCCGACTCCTCCGGTGACCACCAATCTCTTCGCCTCCTTCCCCGAGCTTACCTCACCAAAACCCAAACTCCCTCCTTCAGCCTCCACGGAACCCTTGCACGCACCCGAGCTCCACCCACTGCACCATCGTCGACCCCATCATCATCACCGTCGCCATCATCCTCTCTATCTCTCTCTGTCCTCTACTCACTTTCCCTCTCCCTACCTCTCTCTGCTTTCACTCACTCATCATCCCCTGCTCTCTCCCTCTCTCTCTCTACACTTCTCACTCTCTCTCTCTTTCCCCTCTCTCAGTTTCTCTCTCTCTCTACAACTCTCTCTCTCCCCCTCACTCCCGATCTCCCTCTCTCTCTGTGTCTCTGTTCTCACCTCTCCCTCTCTCTTTCTCAATCTCTCTAATCTCTCTCTGCCTCTCTTCCTTACTTTCTCTCTCTCTAACTCTTTCTCTCTCTTTAACTCTATCTCTCTCTCTCCCTCTGCAATCCCTCACCATCGGCCTCGACAGTACCAGCGACCCCCAGCCCAGACACCCCCTCACTGCATCCCTAGCCGTCGCGGTCGAGCCCCGGCATTACGTCGAACACCTACAGAAATCGCCACTGCCGCTGCCGTGTATCGCCAGAACGCCTCCAGGCAAGTTCTCTACTTGCTACATGCTAAGTTATCTTTATTACAGATTAAAATCGTATAAATTCCGTAGTAATTTTTCCTGATAAATTATATTACGTACCTGTTCGATGCATGTTCCCAAAGAAAATACTTTTCTAATTTGACGGAACTAGATTGCTTATATTGGCCCTTGTAGTGATGAATACCTTGTACAAATTTCGCTGGAAAATATGACCGTTAACGACTAAAACGACTACCCCCAAGTTTACTCGTAAAACTGGAATTTTCTTGTACCGTTAAAATCGCCATAAATTATATACATACTGGAATGATGCGTTCGAGTGCTCAAATCGAAGCCAACTCGACAAACTTTAACCATATACAAGTTTCTATTAGTTTCTGTACTTAAACTGTGACAATATTTGGATCGGAGTGCGACTCCGGACTGCAGTCCAGAGCGACTCTGTTTACTGTGTGCTGTCCCGTAATGGGTACCACACTGTTTCCTTAACTCGTAGGTTGCGGAACTCCGCTGTTTATTAAAGGTGAACCCGTTAGCTAGACAACACAAGTGGTTTCATCCTATTTCGTTATCGTTTGTTATTTAATCTGTAATGTAATAGATGTGGACGTATAATAGTCTCAACAGAATCAGAATTGACATACTGATATTGAACAGTGTATATCTCTTGACGTACAGACGCGATTGAAGATCCGTCTATTGCGTTGAAAACCTTACTGAAAACCCTAGATTTCATTCAACTGTAGCGTCGCTAAAATCTGATCCCAAATGGGATAAAAATGCGTTGCGAAACGGACTTCCGATTCTGAAACCGGATTTCCAGCCGTGAACGCTTAAAATGAAATGGCCATAACTAATGATCCTGAAACCCGATTGACGTCAAACTAAATTAGCTGAATAGATAACTGAACATACTAGTTATTCCCCGTTCATCGTTTCGCTAAACTGTACACGTACGATTCATGATAAATCGTGCAAGTGATAGAATACTGTTTTATGGCACCTTAATCATGCTTTACATAATGCTTCCGCATCATATCATACATACGTCACTGCATTGATAACCTAGTGATAACGTGCAATACCCAGTGTTAGGTATTAGTGATGATTGTGGCAAGTACGTTAGTGTTCGTGAATAAGTGAATAAGTGAAAGTGACACGTACTTGTACACAATCAGTGAACCTTATTATTCTATTGCATTGTCGACGTCTGTGGGACGCGTGTACGTGTGACTATAAGTGGTATGGGAGACTTATGGAAGCTCTTGCACGGGTGTCACAGATAAGACATCAGACTCTGCCATTTATCTTAGGCATTAGTCGGGACGTGGTTGATGGAGGTCCTGCCTCCAATTCTCGCGCAGACTTGTCACAGACCGGCTGGTATTTAGGATTATGGTTAGCGTTTGATGTAGACTACGGGGTGTGGGGTAGTTTGAGTGTGAGTTCAACAGAATCTCGGGAGTCCCTTGCCGGCTTATATATATGGAGATATATGGAGATTTACAGGGTACATGATTATTACCGTGAGTTACATGTTGGGCCCATGGGCCCTTGCCCTTGGGTTCTACCCTTGGGTGGAGGACACTCGCGAGTGGTTGACTCTCACACTTGGACTGACGATAGGCTTAGTGACCTGTACAGTGAGACTTAGAGACTGATAGGGATGATAGCATCGTTATACATACTTACTGTGTTGATATACGTGGCATATCATTCTATTGCTTTTACTGTTCCACTGCATTGATTACTGCATTTCATACCTGTACCGTCATTAATTTACTGTTATATATATTTATTATCGCTGATAGAGTTATCACTTGTTTATACATATTATATTGCTATTGTGTCGCTCTGACGACCTGAGTATGCATGCTCAGTGTGAGGAGAGGATTTAGCCTGGACCGGGACTAGACGTACATCACGGACATCTTGATTAGCTATCCAGGGTTATACCCTTTTGTTTCCCATCAGGTCAGTTCTTTACATTGTTTGTTCAGTTACTGCATTTCTCATTACCTGCGCATTAGTTACTGTTTACCACATAAAGCTAGAAGCCGAAGTGTGACTACGGCAGGATTTTTCCTCGACCGTAGGAGCATGGCTGGCCTTGTCTACCCCTCGTATTCCGTATTTTGGGAAGCGGGGCGTGACATGGTTTAGTTGGTATCAGAGCCAGGTTTTGGCGTCGATTGGGATTGCAGTTTTCCGTGTATAGCTTGACAATCTAAGACATCCATCGGTCTAGGTTGTAAACTCGTCATTCTTGATTCATATTCACCGTGTGTGTTCTGCTATTCATTCGCTAGGGTTTCAGGTGATTTGGCAAGGTTACGTGGTTGTAACTGTGAACTACATCATGGTTACACTACCGCACTTTGTTTAAGTGACTTAGAGCTCTACAGTTGATTTCCACTTGTAATGAATTTCATCACATCTGATATACTTGAATCCTTGTCCAATCCATATTATATTTTGATTCTTATAGCTTGTGCCTTATATCATCCGCAAAATTATTGTTTCAGGATCATGTCTTCCAACGACTCTTCCTCTATCTCCACTCCCCAGAATCAGACCGTTGAGATCCTGAGTGTACTGCAAAGTCTGAAGGAAGCCCAGGAGCGAACAAACGACTTGTTAGCTGAAGGACTGAGAAGACAGGTGAATCAGGCACCAGCGGGAGCCTCAAATTGTAAAGGGATCCCTGTTAGACGAGGAAAAGAGAAGAAGATGAAGCGCCAATTTGTTTCCCCTCGACAGAAGCAATAGAAGACCCCATGTTGTGGGTACTGTAAGAGGCCAGGACATCTTCAGAGGGATTGTCGCCGCGCCCAAGGGAAATACCTGATTTGCAGATCCAACGAACATCTTATCAACGGTTGCCCAAAAAGGAAGGAGCTACAGGGAGGAGACTCGTCCACACTCCCCACTTCTGCCAAGTGATGATTATTGCGTAGTTCGAACTCCGAGGATAAAGCGGACCCAACACAAGATTCAACTCGCGTGACGAGGATGCAGCGGTCGAGCAATCAAAGAAGAATTTTCATGTTTTCTAATTCCAGTAGTAATGTTGTCATCCTCTTATAAATATTTCGTTTGTTTGAAATCTTGTATCCGTCGAACTTTTAGTTGAATGCAATAAAAACTTGAATCGTAATATATGTATCATTCTCTTGTCATTCCCCTTACTCATACTATTCATTATCACAGCATTTTAATCCTGATTTTTCAGTTCCTGCCACCGCATAGTTTCCTATACTTCGTACCCTTAGCTACCTTCTTGATGTGTTCCACTGTCTAATAATGACTCTTTCTTTTCAGGCCATGGCCCACCCTGGAGCAGCGCCGCATCTAGATGAGGATGCACAGTCATGCGTTTCCTTAGACCGCACGTTGATAAGTTCTGACGATGAGATCAATGGCCCCCAGGTCAATTTCGGAAACAACGATTCAGAGGACGAAGGAGCAGCCGCCCCAGAGTTTGACATGATAGGCGATTCCGACGAAGAGGAAGAAGACCCAGAAGAGAACCCGATGGAGGAAAATCCCGTGGAAGAGAATCACATGGAATCAGACCTCGATGAAGAAGCTCCAGCCGAAGAAGAAGGACCAGAAGGACAAGACCCTGCTGTGGAAGAACTCCCAATGGCGGTCCCCGCGAGGCGCTATGGAAATGGACGCCCCTACCTGAGCGCGCGAGCCTACCGCAACCTGCTGAATCTCCACAACCGCGACTGACGGGATTCCTTTTAGATGTTGTCTTCTCTGGCCAAATAAGATCTGTGTATAGTTTAGGGCCACCTTTCATCTTTGAGAATGCTTTGTTTAAAATCTTCTGGAATAAAATAAATTGCTGAATTCGATAATCTTTCGATCTTCTTAGTTCACTTGATGCTTGATTATTTCTTCTATACACTTATTTTCCTACTGAGATCTGTCCACCCCTACTTCTCACATTGTTTTTACCCTCACTAAGATTAACAAGTACCGCATCCGATCTTTTAGTAGGTCCACCCTTCATCCATCGTTTGTGCCTCGTTTGAGATCCTTCTGGGAGAAGAAATTCATAATGAAGTTTTCGAGTTCGCTAACCCTTCAAATTTTTTTGGATTCGCTTGATGTATCGATCGTCATTTTCCCCATACATTCTTTTCTCCTTGTCGTCCCTTTTCTGTTCACCTTTACTTCCTGTGCTGATCCGACCCCAATCTCTTTGACCTTCAGCCTAAGCCGCCACACTCCGACCTTCTGAATGAGCCACACTTCCTTGTAATCCCTACCCTAGCTAGCCCTATATATTTTTTTGTGTTTTCCTTTTACCCTATATATATTTAGAGACTTTATTATTCGAAATTTGGTTTACACTATCTTGTATTTGTCGAAGAGTGCGTGTTATTGACTATTTAGTTTTATGTATTTTAAGTACATTACTATTATCCTCATTTTCAGTAGCGCAACCTTACACCACGCATATTTTGTTCCTTGTTCCCCATTTTCGCTATGTGAGTTTCTAAGTTATTTTAAAACTATTTGATCGATACATTATCCTAAAATGTTTTAACCTACCGACAAATCTTTCACTACTTTATTATCATTACTTTATTTTCGGGTGTTGTGCTTATGTCTACCATTATAAATGATTGTGCCTTATACTCATTATTTCTGCCGTGCTATCTTTGATATACTTATACGTGCACATATTTGAGTTTCGATTTTATTGAGTACGCCTCGAATATCATTGTTCGTTATTGTTGTTATCGCTATTCTCGTATACATATAGGTTGCCTTTGTAGTTGTTCATGTCTTATACTTATTTAAACCTATATTTTTGTATGTTGTTCTTACATATATAAAACTTCAAATTTCCTCATCTGCCTATTTCAAGTAAAGCATTGTGTTAGTTTGCAATATAATAACTTTCGCCTATGTTTGTACAACTTATCGTTTAGTTTTAAATTTCGAGGACGAAATTTTTATAAGGGTGGTATGATGTAACACCCAACCCCTTTTTATACCAATATACGTATCTCTCTTTAACTTATAAAGTTCTTTTATTATTTATGTTATTTATAATTATTGATTTATTTTAAAACCTTTTTAGCTCAAACCCAATCTATAGATTTATTCTTCATCAAAATATATTTTCCTATATTACTATATTTCTTGTTTTCTAACTCTAGTTGTTTTATATGCTAATCTAAAACCCTAGTTCTAAATATTATCCTAAACCCCAAGCCCATTCTTTCAAATTCGTTTTCTTTTCTTTATTCCAGCCCTTTGTAAATTTTCTCATTAGTTATTTTATTTTATTTAAACCCAAAACCTATTTCCCTCAGCCCACTACCCCATTTTCTTTCCCTAATATTATTACCATTTCAGCCCCCGGCCCGTTTCTTTTTCCCCAATTAATTTCTTTTCCCGGCGGCCCATCCCCCTCCATTTCTCACCAAATTTCATTTAAATAATCCCAAGCCCATCCCTGGCCCGGCCCACTCTCCTCATCCCCTCACCCCACGCCCGCTTCAAATCCTACCCGACCCGTTCCTACAGTGCATCTCCCCGAACGGCTACTCCCTAATTTCCCGCGCGCGTTTCCTTCGCGACCCACTTCCTTCGCCTTCGCCCGCGCTCGCGCCCACGTCGCTGCGACGTTATCCCTCGCACTCCCCTCTCTAACCCCGTCGCCCGCATCTCCTCTCTCTCTCCTCTCAAAACTTCTCCCATTTCCCATACAACCCACGTCTCCGACGAGAACCCACGCCTCACCGGCGGCCTCGCCGGCATCCCCGACTCCTCCGGTGACCACCAATCTCTTCGCCTCCTTCCCCGAGCTTACCTCACCAAAACCCAAACTCCCTCCTTCAACCTCCACGGAACCCTTGCACGCACCCGAGCTCCACCCACTGCACCATCGTCGACCCCATCATCATCACCGTCGCCATCATCCTCTCTATCTCTCTCTGTCCTCTACTCACTTTCCCTCTCCCTACCTCTCTTTGCTTTCACTCACTCATCATCCCCTGCTCTCTCCCTCTCTCTCTCTACACTTCTCACTCTCTCTCTCTTTCCCCTCTCTCGGTTTCTCTCTCTCTACAACTCTCTCTCTCCCCCTCACTCCCGATCTCCCTCTCTCTGTGTGTCTCTGTTCTCACCTCTCCCTCTCTCTTTCTCAATCTCTCTAATCTCTCTCTGACTCTCTTCCTTACTTTCTCTCTCTCTAACTCTTTCTCTCTCTTTAACTCTCTCTCTCTCTCTCTCAATATCTCTCTCCCTCTGCAATCCCTCACCATCGGTCTCGACAGTACCAGCGACCCCCAGCCCAGACACCCCCTCACTGCATCCCTAGCCGTCGCGGTCGAGCCTCGGCTGTTAGTTATATGTATGCCCTAGAGGCCATTACTGTACATTGGATGTATATTGTAGTGGATGCTGGGACATATATAGGGAGGACTTTCTTGCTCGACATGATAGTATGCTATCTGGTTACTCTTTACCTTAACGTGTACACTGATTGTCTCTCTGTTACATTTTGGTAAAGCCTTTAGGATGTGTACTTGACTACCTGGACTATGATGCAGATCATACTAGTGGGGACAGGGTAGTCCGTAAGTACATCCTTCAAAGTCCCTAGTCGTGGGTGTATCGAGACGGGGCATCGATATACCAGAGTAGACTAGCGTATACCTTCTCGACCCATACAGATGGGCGATGGAAGATCTCATATCCATTGGTGTTTGACATCAGAGATGATATACGGGTGCTCAGTGAAGACTGGGTACACTGGACGGACTCGCCGAGAACTCCCAGATGGTATTATACATTACGTCAGATGGCAGTTCTCTGGTGACACTGGTACAGAGTAGTCTGTTGACCCGAGATCGTCATAGAGTCTTGTGTGGTTCCCACTGTGCTTTGATTTCCATCTTACCACGTCCAAGAGGGCGTGCAAAACGGTGGTTTTTGGGTACAGTCCCGAATCACATGAAGGCAATGAGCGATAGGAGGGGATTCGTCTCTCCCGGTATAGGGAGTTGATGTTGCGCTGTGTTCGATTGGCTATAACAGGAAATCCCTGGCCAGGGTTGCTGAGATTTACTGGTAAGTGTTACCAGTAGTTTCTCGAATTGTTATAGACCTCATATCGACACGACTTATCAAGCTATTGGGGTCTAACGTTTACCACCCCTAGGAGAGATATGCGACATATCAGACGATCAGACCGGACTGTACGGTAAGTGTTACTGGTTGGATTCACAGGAGTGTGAGCGGGCTTGCTTGTCGATCTTCTGATCGCTCAATACCCAGGTGGCCGTTACGTTTAGCAGACCGCTTGCGGCTTGTGGGTGTTTGATATGATCATCACCTGCTGCCGGCATATTGACGAGTCTTTAGAGTCCTACACAGAGGTTTCCTGGCTCAAGCGAAACGAAATAGGAGCGCATATGAGATATGTGCGGGACCGAGAATAATGCGTGTATGTGATACCGTATTATATTCTCGCGATGAATGTATCGATATGGTTGTATGCGATATAACCTAGTTATCGAATCAAGGATTGATTCAGTAAGCCGATACATAGGATACTAGTCGGTTATATGCGATATGACCGGATCGTTAAATCAAGTGTTGATTTAATGATTTAATGCATAATTATATATTTGATATATTACATTGCATTAACTAGTATTGGTTCATTTTAAAAGGATTTTCTCACTTGAAGTTCACAAGTTGTATATGTGATATACTTTTGTGCACTTGATTGTATCATGTTTGATGATGCATGCTCACTTGGGTTTGTGTAAAGAATCATACCATGGTTAAGTTAATGATTAGGGTTTTGTTTATTTAATTTACTTATTTATTTATTTATTTCTTTTCATTTATATTTGGAAAAGAAATAAAATGGTGGCTCATTTTGGACTTTCTTTTGAAGCTTCATGAAGCTTTGAATGGTTTGACCATTTTGTCTCTTTTCTTAACCCTAACCATTCACTTGAACCATAGTTGATTCTCTACACTAGTTTACTTGACCATGGTTGCTATATGATAAGGATAATCTATTTTCTATTTTCTTGATTATTCTTATCATATCATTATCATCTTCTTCTTCTTCTTCACTTGAAGAAGAAACTTTCCTCCATAAATGGCAACTCTTGAAAATGAGTGAGAAATCCAATTCTAAAGTGAACCCACTTCCTATTTCTTCATCCTCTACCTCTTGCCAAGTAGTAGAGTGTGTTTTCTTCACAAGTTTCATGACTTGGTGAAGTGGGAGCTTGATCTTGTGATGCTTCGACGTAGATCATCTTCGGCACGAAGCCGACGACCTTGCCCGCCCATTTCTCCGATGAAGTCGACACTAGAGCCCGGGATCCGATTTGTACAGCGGAGAGGACTTCATCACGGAGCCGTGGAGGTGGAGGACCAGATCTACAAAGGTTGTATTTCCGTACTATTAGTTAAAGTAGTTAACTAGTCGCTTTGTCGCCTAAACTTCTAGCCAACGATCCGTATTGGGCTTTCTCGGCACCTCTAATTTTTGAAATTGGCATGGTTGATACCTTGTGAGACCTCACTAGTGTGCCAAGGAACCCTACAGTGGTATCAGAGACTAGCTAGAGCCTTAGGCGATGCGTAGACGCAATTTGAAGTCCGATCGAACCAAAACCCGAACTCGAAACATGCTCTCTGGACTTTTTTCAAAAACAGGGATTTTTGTGAATTAAAAATTGCCAAAAAATTCAGCAGGGAATCCTATGAGTTACTGTGAAGCACGTGACTCTAAATCGACCAAAGAGCCGCGGAACCGCGGCCCCACCCTGGGTTTCGCGGCGGTTCCGCGGCCATGTTGGTGATTTAGGCTACGTGTCTTGCACAGTAATTCTTGTGTCAAAGTGCTGAGTCTTCTGGAAATTTTTATATTTTATTCAAGAGTTGAATTTTCTGGGGTTGTTTTGGGAGTTCGTACATTCGATCGGATTGTCAAATTTTGTCTATGTGTTTTTCCGGATATTTTAGAAACTGTTAAAAAGTTCGACTGGATATAAATACCCACTTTTTCCCCTGCCGGGAAATTTCCAAGTGTTGGATCTTTCCGTAGTTTAACGACGTTCTAAGTAGTGCAAGTAACGCGATGGTCCCTCTAGAAGACAACAAACCTTAACTCGATTATGTGACCGTCTTGAACTGCCCTTTGAACCTTCGGGTTTGGGGCAGTACGGCGTGCCACATGTGAGGCGTTGGCTTGACCCTTCTACGGCTGGACCGTTGGTACCGAGGCATGAACTGGATGTTTTTAAACTTGTTTCATGTGTTGAGCTGTTTCGGGAAAACTTGGGTGTTTGAATGTTCGATCGGAAAGTTTAACATTTTCTATTTATCTGGAATGGGATACAATAATTGGAATTCACAAGTAGTTATGAGATAACTGAATGAATGTTATAAACATAGCACTTTAGTCTCACTTGATCGGTTGCCACGGAATTTTGATGTGATCAAAAGTCCGTCGCAATCACGTAGCGTACGCGGATACTCGCCGGGTAAACTTAATAGACAGCCTCGCTCCATAGCCCCGACCAAGTGACTGTAGGAGAACCCCGTCGCCGAAAGCATCCGTTCGGGTGCTCGCGGTAGCGGTGTTCCGCCTTGGTGCACTTCGTCGACGGCGTCAGGGGTGCAGCCGCCTACTAAAGTTTGCGACGAGCATTCGGTCAGAATGTCGGGAATCCTGTTGAATTCGCCGACTTAATATTGAAAAGAGTTTTCGATAATGAGACTAAATGCAGGGTTTATAATTGTTAGGCATGTGATGTCTAAGGAATTCATTTGATTAGGCATGCGATGTCTAAAGAGGTTGCGAATTCCAACTGTTGTAGTTTTACACTTTCTTTTCTGTGACCGTAAGTGTAATATGTGATATCGCCGGTTTCGTTGCTATATGTCAATGACAATTGGGATGGGCATATTTACTTACGTTGATGACATGTGATGTTATGTGTTGCTGGATATGTTATATTGGATCGTCGTGTTTGAATAGCCGGGGGTTTTTCTGTGAGATGAGTGTTTTTCATTTTCATTCATGTAAAAACTTGTATGTAATATTCTTTTATTGGGGCACTTCCAGGTTGCGGAAGATGTCACCTTTTGTATATTATTTACTTTTCCGCACTAGGATAGACCCAAGGAGGGGAGCACAAGTAACCGGGTTCTGGAGTCCAATGGGAGACCAACTCGAGGAGTCGAGTCCGGGTCTCCTAACTCTAGAATTGGTAGGGTTGCTTGCCGCTCTCGTAGGGGTCTAGGGGTGTGGGTTTGGCTATTCATCACGACCGTGGAATCCGTGTTTTATACTGGCTCGTATTGAAAACACGGACGTCCTAGTATATCCAATATTTCATATGATTCTTCTGCTGCGATATCAGTGATGTGATCATGTGATATGTTCTGTGATGGATACTGTATATAGTATATATGATATATTATATAGGCGTTACTTATGTTTTACACCCGCGCTAGCCCTGCCCCGCTCTGCCGTTAGTTACCTAACCTAACGGTGCACGAGGGGACATCGAGGCGAATGCGGATGGCATAAGTGTACGTCGTATTTATCTGTGATGTTTAGGTACTTAAATGATGGGACTTCATTAATGTGATTAATGAAATAAAAGAAACCTAAGATGTTGTAGAATCGAATTTCAAAATAAAACAGGTAGCTACAGTTCTTTCTTTGCACGGCGGTATATATGATATATCCTGCACCTTATTCGATGAGGAAAGGACCGAGATCCCTTCACCGGGAGTGACTCCTTTAGCAATAACTGGCAGATGCTACACACTCGGTTTGTCTTTTGATTGCTTTTAAGAGTTTTTGCTTTGCACAGTGATATATATGATATATCCCGCACCTCATTCGACGAGGAAAGGACCGACGATCCCTTCACCGGGAGTGACTCCTTTAGCAAAACTACAAAAGCCTCAAAAACACTCCATTTTAAAATCATTTGATTCTACAACGATATCAAGTTCATTACGCAATAGGTTTTCAGAAAAACCTGTCGTAGCCCTCCGTCATTTCAGATAAGTCCTATTTAGTATTCGTGCTACGTTTGTTGACCTCCGTCAAGGCGTAGTGTGCGGTAGCTAACTAGTATTTATCTGCTTATGCATATGATGCAGATTGGATTAGGGTAGTCGTGCGGCCTTGTTGACCTCCGTCAAGGGTCGTGTGGGTGGGTTTAATTCGATCAAGAAATGACGGGTTGAACTTGACTAGTAGCCTATGGTTTGTTGACCTCCGTCAAGGTCATAGGGTGCTAGGGGCAAAATATTATCGGGAATTTCAAGTGTTGAAATTTGCAATGAGATTGCATACCTTCTATGAGATAGTTGGATCCCGATACCCACTGCGAGTAAGAGTTACTCCTGGGAGAGTTTTACATATTACAATTAGCCGATCAAGTAGGTGTCTAGAAAGGTGTCAACGGGGTTACGCCTCTGGGAAAATGAGGTTTACATTAATTAGGTTCGTGCGAAAGCACGGGGGACCTCCCTCAAAGTACCGAAACTGGCCTGGCTGAAAGATTGGTGAACTTGTAGTGTGTAATTAATCCCGGCTAGTCTTTCCTTTTGGGGTTTGAAGGAAGATTTGATAAAAACAGTGGGAGCCATCCTGATTAGATAAAATAATAACCAATCTATTCTTGCAAGAGCGCACGCTGAGTGTTTTCTTCTCTCTCTCTCCAAGTAGCGACCATATCACGCCTTAATCAAGATAATAATATGGATGTATTGACCGAACCCGCTTGTTATACTGAGCTGGGGAACGTTGGTCCCGCTCCAACTTATAATTGTTATAAGACAGAGCAAGAAATTGGGGAATACCAGAATTCCCGTGCCGCCCAAACGAAGAGAGTGCATGCTGATGCATCATCTTCGGGTGTGTTCGTTTCACAGAACTGTTTCTCTATATCCTCTACGTCCTGGGTATGTGATACCAGATCAGGATCCCAGATGTGTAATATGTTACATAGGGCTACAGCTAGGTAGAGAACTGAGAACGGGTGATAAGTTTCATGAGGCAGAAAATGGGGTAAGTGTTGCAGCCAAGTCTGTTGGTCACTGTCACCCTGTATTCCAAATACATCGATTCTGAACAAATGCTATTAGATACCGAACCTGATATACAAAATCATATCCATCTCTTTATTAGTAAAGAAATGATAAAATTTTGTATAGTTGGATAATGTTTTGAACATTTCATATATCAAAAGTTGATCGGTTCAGGCACGTTATCTAAAAGCATTGATGTTCTAAATCAAACTACAGTTCTTTAGTATACGGAACACACACAGGAGGATGAGTTCAGAAATGAACAAATCTTTCTTAAGGTATTGTAGACTAGGTCATATCAATGCGACCCGACTGGCTGAAGTTACATTTTTAGATGCATATTTAAATCAGTTTGAATTTACATCTTGTGAAACTTGCCAGTCCTGTCACAAAGATAAGATGACCATAGCTCTGTTTACTGGAAACAGAGAAAGAGTTAGTAAACTCTTGGGACCGATACATGATGATGTATGTAAGGTCCCCTGTCTACACATGCCAAGACCGATTCTTTGTACTTCGTTACATTCTCTGATGATCTTTCGAGATTCAGACCTATGTTCCTGTTGAAACACAAGTCTGAACCTTTTAAGATATTCACAGAATATAAGTTAGAAGTAGAGAACCAAATACGGGTAAAAGTATTATGTCCTATGATGAGATCAAGGAGGAGAATACTTGAGCACGGAAATCCTGGATTATTCTAAAGGAGAATGAGATTCTCCCTCAGCATTACTCCTCCGTATACACCATAGCACGATGGTATATCGGGGCGGAGCAATAGCACCCTATGTGATAAGGTGTGCTCTATGATGAGTAATACTGAGTTACCTGTTCCTTTTTGGGAGTTATGCACTTGAGAAGCTGCATACCTATTGAATGGGGTTCAAATCAAATCCGTTGCCTACCACTTCATATTTGATATGATAAGGAAAGAGCCCATCTCTTAAGTTGGTTAAGATTTGGGGTTGTCCGGGCTATGTCTAAAAGAAAAATCCGGACAAGCTCGAGGCAAAGTCAGTTATGTAGAACTGGAAATGTTCCAGCTATACAAACTGCAGCTGATGATTTGATAGAACCAAAGGATTCAATAGTTACCAACGAACCTCAGCCTCTCCACCGATCTAGTAGGGTTCCTCACCCACCTGAGAGATACTTCGGTTTCTCTATGACAGTGGGAGCGAGGATTGCATCATGAGATGATGACCTAACTAGTTTCGAGCTGGCCATCAGGAGTGGGACTCTATAAGAATGGCTGGATGCTTAGTGATCTGAGATGGAATCCATGTACATCAACAAAGTATGGACTTTGGTTGCTATATCTGAAGGGTTAAATCCCCATCAGGAGCAAGTATATCTTGAGAAGATTACTTGGTGTAGATGGAAAAGTTGAGACTTTCAAAGCTAGACTTGTTAAAGCTTTTCGTCATCGACCAGGCGTGGATTATGATGAAACCTTTTCAAGTGGCTATGCTTAAGTCCATCCAGATCCTACTTGCCACGGCTACATACCATGAATACGATATCTGGCGGTTGTGTGTCATGACTGCTTTTCTAAATGATGATTTGGAAGAGAGTGTCTATAAGTACACAGCCAGAGGGCTTCGTAGACAGTGGGAGCAGCGGAAACGTGTACAAGATACTTTATAGGATAAAGCAGGTATCGCGGAGTTGGAACATCTGTTTTGATGTATTAGTCAAAGAGTTTGACATCATCAAAATGGGAGATGAACCTTGTATAAACAAAAGGGTAGTAGGGAGTATAGTAACTATCCTCGTAGAGTACGTGGATGACATACTCTTGATAGGGAAGGAGTTTCCTATGCTACGATCGATCAATCTCCGCTTATCACAATGATTCTCCATATAGGATCAAAGTGATACCTCCTAAATCCTGAGTTTTGATCTATGAGATAGAAGTAAATGGATGTTAGGATTCTCACTAATTGTAGTGAGATGGTATCAACCGATCCTGGGGAGAATCACTGGAAGGGTTCCAGAGTGATAAGGACGACTGAAAGTCAGTCGCAGGCATTGTCTTTACCCTCAGTAAAGGGACGGTATGTTGGAAGAATTCCAAGCTAGATACCGTGGCATACTAGACGATAAAGGCTCGATACATCGCTACTAAAGATGCTACCAAAGAGGCTGTTTGGGTGTATATTGGTTCATGAGATGAACTAGGTTCCTACCATTGTGAGACAATGGAGTTGTGGCTTATGCCAAGGAACGCCCGTCCCATCAGTGATCCAGACAAATTCTAAGGCAGTATCACCTGATCATGGAGATGGTTGATCTCCAAAGAGATCGAGGTTTGGAGAGTAGACTCAGAGGACAACACAACGGATCCACTCACAAAGGCCTGTTCCCAGAGAGAGATTTTTATGGGATGGTTGAGTATGAGATACTCCAACCACTGCTATCAGATGGCCCTAGTGCAAGTGGGAGATTGTTAGTTATATGTATGCCCTAGAGGCCATTACTGTACATTGGATGTATATTGTAGTGGATGCTGGGACATATATAGGGAGGACTTTCTTGCTCGACATGATAGTATGCTATCTGGTTACTCTTTACCTTAACGTGTACACTGATTGTCTCTCTGTTACATGTTGGTAAAGCCCTTAGGATGTATACTTGACTACCTGGACTATGATGCAGATCATACTAGTGGGGACAGGGTAGTCTATAAGTACATCCTTCAAAGTCCCTAGTCGTGGGTGTATCGAGACGGGGCATCGATATACCAGAGTAGACTAGCGTATACCTTCTCGACCCATACAGATGGGCGATGGAAGATCCCATATCCATTGGTGTTTGACATCAGAGATGATATACGGGTGCTCAGTGAAGACTGGGTACACTGGACGGACTCGCCGAGAACTCCCAGATGGTATTATACATTACGTCAGATGGCAGTTCTCTGGTGACACTGGTACAGAGTAGTCTGTTGACCCGAGATCGTCATAGAGTCTTGTGTGGTTCCCACTGTGCTTTGATTTCCATCTTACCACGTCCAAGAAGGCGTGCAAAACGGGGGTTTTTGGGTACAGTCCCGAATCACATGAAGGCAATGAGCGATAGGAGGGGATTCGTCTCTCCCGGTATAGGGAGTTGATGTTGCGCTGTGTTCGATTGGCTATAACAGGAAATCCCTGGCCAGGGTTGCTGAGATTTACTGGTAAGTGTTACCAGTAGTTTCTCGAATTGTTATAGACCTCATATCGACACGACTTATCGAGCTATTGGGGTCTGACGTTTACCACCCCTAGGCGAGATATGCGACATATCAGACGATCAGACCGGACTGTACGGTAAGTGTTACTGGTTGGATTCACAGGAGTGTGAGCGGGCTTGCTCGTCGATCTTCTGATCGCTCAATACCCAGGTGGCCGTTACGTTTAGCAGACCGCTTGCGGCTTGTGGGTGTTTGATATGATCATCACCTGCTGCCGGCGTATTGACGAGTCTTTAGAGTCCTACACAGAGGTTTCCTGGCTCAAGCGAAACGAAATAGGAGCGCATATGAGATATGTGCGGGACCGAGAATAATGCGTGTATGTGATACCGTATTATATTCTCGCGATGAATGTATCGATATGGTTGTATGCGATATAGCCTAGTTATCGAATCAAGGATTGATTCAGTAAGCCGATACATAGGATACTAGTCGGTTATATGCGATATGACCGGATCGTTAAATCAAGTGTTGATTTAATGATTTAATGCATAATTATATATTTGATATATTACATTGCATTAACTAGTATTGGTTCATTTTAAAAAGATTTTCTCACTTGAAGTTCACAAGTTGTATATGTGATATACTTTTGTGCACTTGATTGTATCATGTTTGATGATGCATGCTCACTTGGGTTTGTGTAAAGAATCATACCATGGTTAAGTTAATGATTAGGGTTTTGTTTATTTGATTTACTTATTTATTTATTTATTTATTTTCATTTATATTTGGAAAAGAAATAAAATGGTGGCTCATTTTGGCTTTCTTTTGAAGCTTCATGAAACTTTGAATGGTTTGACTATTTTGTCTCTTTTCTTAACCCTAACCATTCACTTGAACCATAGTTGATTCTCTACACTAGTTTACTTGACCATGGTTGCTATATGATAAGGATAATCTATTTTCTATTTTCTTGATTATTCTTATCATATCATTATCATCTTCTTCTTCTTCTTCACTTGAAGAAGAAACTTTCCTCCATCAATGGCAACTCTTGAAAATGAGTGAGAAATCCAATTCTAAAGTGAACCCACTTCCTATTTCTTCATCCTCTACCTCTTGCCAAGTAGTAGAGTGTGTTTTCTTCACAAGTTTCATGACTTGGTGAAGTGGGAGCTTGATCTTGTGATGCTTCGACGTAGATCATCTTCGGCACGAAGCCGACGACCTTGCCCGCCCATTTCTCCGATGAAGTCGACACTAGAGCCCGGGATCCGATTTGTACAGCGGAGAGGACTTCATCACGGAGCCGTGGAGGTGGAGGACCGGATCTACAAAGGTTGTATTTCCATACTATTAGTTAAAGTAGTTAACTAGTCGCTTTGTCGCCTAAACTTCTAGCCAACGATCCGTATTGGGGTTTCTCGGCACCTCTAATTTTTGAAATTGGCATGGTTGATACCTTGTGAGACCTCACTAGTGTGCCAAGGAACCCTACACCGGCATTACGTCGAACACCTACAGAAATCGCCACTGCCGCTGCCGTGTATCACCAGAACGCCTCCAGGCAAGTTCTCTACTTGCTACATGCTAAGTTATCTTTATTACAGATTAAAATCGTATAGATTCCGTAGTAATTTTTCCTGATAAATTATATTACGTACCTGTTCGATGCATGTTCCCAAAGAAAATACTTTTCTAATTTGACGGAACTGGATTGCTTATATTGGCCCTTGTAGTGATGAATACCTTGTACAAATTTCGCTGGAAAATATGACCGTTAACGACTAAAATGACTACCCCCAAGTTTACTCGTAAAACTGGAATTTTCTTGTACCGTTAAAATCGCCATAAATTATATACATACTGGAATGATGCGTTCGAGGGGTCAAATCAAAGCAAACTCGACAAACTTTAACCCTATACAAGTTTCTATTAGTTTCTGTACTTAAACTGTGACAATATTTGGATCGGAGTGCGACTCCGGACTGCAGTCCAGAGCGACTCTGTTTACTGTGTGCTGTCCCGTAATGGGTACCACACTGTTTTCTTAACTCGTAGGTTGCGGAACTCTGCTGTTTATTAAAGGTGAACCCGTTAGCTAGACAACACAAGTGGTTTCATCCTATTTCGTTATCGTTTGTTATTTAATCTGTAATGTAATAGATGTGGACGTATAATAGTCTCAACAGAATCAGAATTGACATACTGATATTGAATAGTGTATATCTCTTGACGTACAGATGCGATTGAAGATCCGTTTATTGCGTTGAAAACCTTACTGAAAACTCTAGATTTCATTCAACTGTAGTATCGCTAAAATATGATCCCAAGTAGGATTAAAATGCGTTGCGAAACAGACTTCCGATTCTGAAACCGGATTTCCAGCCGTGAACGCTTAAAATGAAATGGCCATAACTAATGATCCTGAAACCCGATTGACGTGAAACCAAATTCGCTGAATAGATAACTGAACATACTAGTTATTCCCCGTTCATCGTTTCGCTAAACTGTACACGTACGATTCATGATAAATCGTGCAAGTGATAGAATACTGTTTTATGACACCTTAATCATGCTTTACATAATGCTTCCGCATCATATCATACATACGTCACTGCATTGATAACCTAGTGATAACGTGCAATACCCAGTGTTAGGTATTAGTGATGATTATGGCAAGTACGTTAGTGTTCGTGAATAAGTGAATAAGTGAAAGTGACACGTACTTGTACACAATCAGTGAACCTTATTATTCTATTGCATTGTCGACGTCTGTGGGACGCGTGTACGTGTGACTATAAGTGGTATGGGACACTTATGGAAGCTCTTGCACGGGTGTCACAGATAAGACATCAGACTCTGCCATTTATCTTAGGCATTAGTCGGGACGTGCTTGATGGAGGTCCTGCCTCCAATTCTTACGCAGACTTGTCACAGACCGGCTGGTATTTAGGGTTATGGTTAGCGTTTGATGTAGACTACGGGGTGTGGGGTAGTTTGAGTGTGAGTTCAATAGAATCTCGGGAGTCCCTTGCCGGCTTATATATATGGAGATATATGTAGATTTACAGGGTACATGATTATTACCGTGAGTTACATGTTGGGCCCGTGGTCCCTTGCCCTTGGGTTCTACCCTTGGGTGGAGGACACTCGCGAGTGGTTGACTCTTACACTTAGACTGACGATAGGCTTAGTGACCTGTACAGTGAGACTTAGAGACTGATAGGGATGATAGCATCGTTATACATACTTACTGTGTTGACATACGTGGCATATCATTCTATTGCTTTTACATACGTCCATCGCCCAGGAGTTCGTGCAGGTGAGTGTTTGGTTTTTTTGGTGAGATTCGGTGCCTCCTTCGTCTTTCTGATCTATTTCCTGTCTTTCAGGTTCTCCAGCACGTTGCCCTCGCCTTACGCATGGAGGCCGAGGTGATAGCCCCGGTAATGAAGGCCGCGGGCCAGTTCGCCTCACTGGAAGAGAGCTCCAAGCGGGAGCTGGAGGCGGTGATGGCGAGGGTCGCCGCCCTGGAGGGCGAGGTGGAGGCCGGGAAGCAGGAGGTCGCCCGGTACCGCTCGGCCGCCGTGGCTGCCGAGGCCAAGCTCGAGGATGCTCAGGTGCTTGCCGGCAACCTGAAGAAGACGATGAAAACTCTCCGGAAGGAGCTGGAGGCAGCGGCCGAGTCGGCGAAGTCGGCCGACCTGAGAGCGGCGAAATTGGCCGACCTCTCGGCGGCAAAGGCGGTGGAGGGCTACAAGAAGTCGAAGGACTTCTATGATGACCTGGCCGTTGCCACGACCCTCATCTGGCATGAGGCCCTAGACGCCGTTAAGGCCCGGATGCCGGGGTTCGCCGACGAAGAGCTCCGGGCCGAATACCCTCTCACGGATGCCGATGAGCAGGGGCAGTAGATTCCTGGCGAGGAAGTCGCCGAGGACCTAGCTCGTCTCGTGGTGGATGCCGAGGGCCCTGAGGTCGCCCCTGGCCCCGAGGCCTAAAGCCCCCGTCTTCCTCCTTCTTTTATTTTGCTGCTTGATTGAATGAAATTCTCGTTGTGTCGGTATTTAGAAAATTGTATAGAAATCACAACCAAAAATATTTTGACCGCAATCAATAACGGTGTCGATTGTAGCGCGTTAGTAAGTGCGGATCGTCCACAGGGAAAGTGTAATCGTTCGTGTTTCGAATTAGGTGAATTGAAACTTTAAAGAAAAGAAAAGAAAACAATTCAAGATTTGTAATTGATGTTCAAGAATTAGAAAATCTAGATCTAATAACAAGAAAAGATAAAATCAAGAATTGAGATGTTTGTGATGATTTTTCCAACCAAATATCAAGAATCGAAGTGTAGCTCGTAGGAGTAGATCGGATCTATAGATGTGATGAGATCTAAAGATTTCATGTTCTTATCCATTAACGAATTGATACTAGATCGATGATTATTCGTCGAGGTTAAGGATCTTGCGAAGAAGCCAGGGTTTCCTCGTCTTATCCTTTATCCTTTCGATGAATCTCATTCAAATTCTAGCTTCTAGTTAATCAAATGATCAATCGTTGTTCCCTAGTTTTGAGTGAACACAATCAAGAAAGGATCATCCCGAAACTAGGTCATCGATCATTTGATTCACAAGAATTTACAATCGTTATAGGATTTAAGAATTATAAAAAGATCTAAATCATCATCATTCTATTGATCGTCTCGACTCCTTTACGAGCGGAGTTTTACTCAAATATCACAACAAGAATCACAATCACAAATTGAGATCGAATCATGATGCAAGAATTTAAAGAAATCAAGATTAAAGATTTTCACCTTTTATTTATATCAACAATTTCGTTACAATCGCTCAAGAACTACAAGAGGAAGAACTCGATCGTCGATTTGGCTTCGCTCGTCTCCTTGAGTCGCAGATCGGCTTGGATCTCTTGCTCCGATGAAATCCGGCGTCGCTTGCTAAAGGTTGAAGGCTCTCTTGCTTGAATGGTACTCGGGATCTTGATCTTGATTTTGAATTGGAATTAGGATTAGGGTTTCGCACAAGTCGTGTCACTCAACTTGTGGATGGAAATGGGGGAGATTAGAGAGCAACCTCAACCCTAGATCTAGGCTCCTTTTTATAGAACTCCAAAACCCTAGATCTAGGATTTGAATTTTGAATTTCCCTCCAAAAGTTTGTTGAGGAGATTTGAATTTCCCTCCAAAAGTTTGTTAGCAAGAGAGGCTTCTAGAAGTGATTAGTTAGGAGGGAGCTTCTAGAAATAGTTTGTTAGGAGCTTAATCAAGATTAGCTTAATTAATCATCCTTGCTGATCTGGCAGTAGCTTCGAGAATTCTCTGGAGTTTGAAGTATATGAAATGAATGTGGGCCCTGAGAGAATAATTTTGCACTGAAAATGGGGAGCTTAAGCCTTGGAGCCGCCGCGGATCCGCGGCGCAAGCAGGCTCCCGCTGCGGATCCGCGGCTCTTTGTGGGCCTTGGGGCTTGGTCTTTCTGTTGCTGCTTTGGGCTGATGTTTGGGGCTTTTTATGATATATTGAATATTGTAACTCCTTCTATATTGCTACCAGATCTCACAACTTTGAGTTGGCGTAATGTTTGATCAGCACAATGTAAATTTTGGCCTTTCTTCTGGATTTTCCTGCACAGATCTCGAAACAAGTGTTGCGCAATATAGGGATGATGCGATACCATGAAATGCAGTCAATTCCCTTTATAGTGCCGGTTTTAGAGTCTAACACATGCAATCTGATATTTAACGACCGATTTGCTAATATGTGCTATATGAATGCCGAACACTTCTAGATGAGTGCAAAAGATAGGGAAATTGCCGTGTTAAAAATACATTATTTTCGACTGATCAAATTCCCCCGAACTTATTTTCGATCGTCTCGAGCGAACTGTTTTATTAAAAAGAGAAGGAGAAAATAAAGAAAGAGAAAAACTAACTAACACACTTTCGTAGGCAACACGATTGCACTGAGCACGTGTAACAAGCCTTTAAACCTCTAGGTGTCCCTAGTAGGAGGAGTGTTGTCTCCTGAGGGTTTTCAGCGGATTGCACCCACAAAATCCAATAATAAAAGGAAGATCATGAATATTACATTTAAAGAAAAGAATTGTAAAAGAAAAGCCTTGAAAATTAGGGTTTCCAACTAAGCTAGCTTTTCGGTTGTCATGAGCCCTATCTTAATGGTCATGAAAAAATGTCAGAAATCACGTCCTCCCTCAATAAAATATCGTCTTATTCTTCATTCCTATCTTTCTTCCAAATATCGATCATATCACCCTGCGTGTGTGTAAAGAACATCCCTATACCCGGAGAATTCAATTCAAGCTATCATACTCTTGTCCATCAGCCTCAGTACTTTTTAATTAATGAATATTTAGACGAATTTGCTCACACACTTTCATGCGACCGTTTATACTTCTTGAGGTACTAACCGACCGATTACTCATGTGTTTGCTTATTTGGTGTATTTTCCTCGTCTTGCACCACCTTAGGCATAGCAGTGACTCCCAGACCAGTTGGCCTTAGGGCACTAGGTGAAGAGGCACCCTCGCTATATATTTTTTATTGCCCTTGGTCATAACAAAACCAGTGTCCATTTTTTTCACCATTTTATATTTTATTCATTTTTTTTATTTCCTTCATACATCGGCTTTAAGACAAGAGCATTTCAAGGTATCCTCTACTATCCCGGGCTTCAAGACGTGTGTAAGTGCGAATAGTAGGGTATCAACGTTCAAAATGTTTGGCTTTCAGAATAGGAACTATTTTTCAGACTTATTTTTATCCTCAGATTAGTGACTTCCTTCATCTTACTAACCCTTGGGACAACGGCTCATAACTACTTATTACTAGTTCGTATAAGAAAACTTCTAATTTTCTTAGTTTTCTTAAATTTTTCTAATCTCATGGATGTAATTTTTCACTATCTAATCTTTCATTATCTTATTTATATACAAAAATATTTTTATCTTTTTGAAAATTTTTAAATTTTTATAGGTTTTGAAATGTTTTGTGCTTATGCAAATGATATGCAAATGATGCAAAAATAAGCACAAACCTCCCCCAAACTTGTTTTCAACAGTGTTCTCACTGTTTCCATCTGCTAAATCTCGAAAAACCTGTAAGCTTGGGAGGAATTTATTAGTGGGGGCAAAATATTTAAGTGAAGATCCTCCCCCAAACTTATTTTTGGCTCAAAAATTTTGTAAAACTTTTCTTTTCAAGAGCCCGATTATACCCCCCCAAACTTGAGTTATGCAATGTTAATCTTTGAAAATCACATGAGGGGGTCAAAAATCAGTGGTCGATGCCAAGCTTTGCAAAGACCGAAGGTTAACACCAACCATTCAAATTTTTTATCAATGCAGTGCTCTGGTTGGTGGAAGAAGAAGTGGGGAAAATGTAAGTGGTGGAATAGAATGTGTGTGCGTCTCATTTTGGAGAGACGATGCAGTGAATGTGATGGATTGCTCGCATTCTTTTTACAATTCAGAAGAAGGGGTGGAGGTTCAATTTCATTGATTGGGAGATGATTCATCTCAACACCCGTGTCATTCAAAAATGCGAGTTCATCAGCGAAGATTTCATCAAATGTTCCATCAATACCCCGAAGAATAATGTCATCACAAAGTGCGGGGTGATCTTCAGACTCTAAAAGCAGTTCATAATCAGTGTTAGTTGTTGACCCGGACATCTCGGTGGAAGAGTCTGTATGTGTATGTTACATAGTTGGGTCAAACAACAACATATGAAAAGAGTCTAGATCGGTATCAGGAGGATCATCAAATTCGCTTCTGTCGACATCCATTAAGTCGACAGAACAGATCTGAGCATTAGGTTCGGAGGGTACACTTCCCAACTTGTAAATGTTTAGCTCAATTGACCTATTCCCGAAGGATAGGGTCATAGAACCATTACGACAGTTGATGATAGGATTGGAAGTGGCCAAAAAGGGGCGACCTAAAATCACCGGAATTTGATTCCGTGGGTTCGCTACAGGCTGTGTATCAATTACAATAAAATCCACAGGGAATATGAATTCCCCGATTTTTATTAACACATCCTCCAGTTCACCCCTAGGTTTGGTGATTGATCGGTCAGCCATCTGAAGAGTTATGTTCGAAGGCTTCAACACTCCGATACCTAGTTGCTCATAGACTGAATATGGAAGCAAGTTAACACCAGCGCCAAGGTCTAGTAGAGCACGGTTAATGTGTTTTTCCCCAATAGAAATGGAAATAGTAGGATATCCAGGATCCTTACGTTTCCTCGGTAATTGCTGGGGGAAAGCCGTGTCTACTGTCTTTGCCATAAATATCTTCTTGGGCACTTGAGTCTTCCTCTTCCTAGTGCACAAGTTCTTAAGAGTTTTTGCATAGGACGGAATTTGTTGGATGGCATCTAGGAGAGGGATGTTGATGTTAACTTGCTTTAAAATGTCCATAATTTTCTCCATATGTGGACTTGATGTGTTTTCCCTTAACCGATTAGGATAAGGTGCTTTAGCAATAAGCGCTGGGTCCATCATAGGAGAAGCAAGTGTGTATGGATCCGATCCCAGAATAGAAGTGGGGATCATCCGTAGAGGAGTAGAAGAGGTGGGCTGAGGTGGCGAGCCTTTTGGGAAACGAAGAATAGGCTCGCAAGAAGATGGTGGGGTAGAAGAACTGGGGTCAGAATTAGAAGTGTGTGTGTGAGGAAAGGTCTCAGCCGAGGTGTTATTGATTGATTTATCAGTATCATCAAACTCTTCCCCAACGTGGTTGTCAAGCACTCTCCCAGATCTCAACGTGATTGCATCCACATGATGTGAATAGCGAGGATTGGGTAAAATTTGAGCTGGAAGTTTCCCTTTCTCTCTTGCACTCATTTCGGCTTTTAGTTGTGCAATTTGTGCTTCCATCGATTTGATATTCTCATTTTGAGAGACAATGATCTTCATTACATTCTCGACGGAAGATTGCAAACTTGCCGTCCCTTGGATGGATTGTTTCATGAAAGTATCCAAGGTTTGTGCTAGTGCAGAGGTGTTATCTGTACCGGTCAATTGCAAAGAGTTTTCATATGGTGCAAAAGTGTTGGCCGGATTTTGGAAGTTTTGTGATTGGAGGGGGTGCTGACTCAATTGAAGTGGTGGTTGCTGTTGTGGTGGAGGGACCCTTTGGAAATTGTGTTGGGTTGGAACCGTGTTTTGAGATTGTGATTGGTTCCAAGCAAAGTTAGGGTGATTCCTCCAACCCTGATTATATGCGGAAGAAGATGGATCGTTTCTAGGTCTTTGAAATGCGGCATTGGTATGCTCATGACCTTGAAACGGAGAATTTAGTGGACATTCTTCCGTGAGATGTGATGGATCAGAACAGCATCCACATACAGTTTTGGAGAGTGACATTTGATTTAGGGCGGCAGCTAAAAATTTGTTTTCCATAGTCTCGAGTTTCTTTTGCATAGCTGAAATTTCAGCTCTAACTCCTATGGAAACATCCGATTGGTTATTGCCAGCCCTAGACGATTGACTCACACCCTCCCACTGTAAAGATTTTCAGCGAAATCTTCTAGAAATTTCCAGGCTTCCCAATCATCTTTGGTCATGAAATTGCCTTGACACATTAATTCAAGGGTCTGTCTTGTGTTAGGATTAATGCCCTCATAAATGATTCGGCACAGTTCCCATTTGGGGATTCCGTGATGAGGACATTGGACTAACAGTTCCTTAAAGCTTTCAAGACATTGTGAAAATGTTTCATTTGGAAGCTGGGTGAATTGATATATTTCGCTACGGACTCGAGCTGTTTTATGATGTGGGTAGAATTTCTTAAGGAATGCTTTGACGAAGTCTTCCCAATTTGAAATGGAATGTGCGGTAGTGTTATACAGCCACTTCTCGGCTATATCGCACAAGGTGAATGGGAGAAGACGGAGACGCATAGCATCCTCAGACAGCTGTGAGGTACCCATCATTGCGCATACATTTTCAAATTTGGTGATAAAAGCATATGCGTCTTCAGACTTGAGACCGTGAGATTTTGGTAGAAGGTTGATGTATTGGGGTTTTATTTGAAAATTTTCCCCGTTGGCTGGTGGAATGGAAAGACAGGTGGAAAGGGGGCCTCGTGTAGGATAGCACCTCTCTTGGAGAGAGATGCGAGGTGGATTCTGCGCACCAACGGACGGCGGCAGAGTAGTGGAAAAGAAGTTCGATGGAGACGGATCCATCGATGTGGGTGTGGTGGTGGGTAAAAGAAAGGGTAAATGTAGAAATACCGACTTTAGGGTCGATCGGGAGGACGCGGACTAAACAGGCACTAGAATCCCGTTGTCCAGCCTATCTTGCACTAAAAAGGGTTAGTACAAGTGGCAGCGTGATTTATAATTAGGGGAAATGAAGTGTTGGTGTTTGTTTTTTTTTTTGAAAAATGATACGGATTTTTGAAAAAATGATGCGATCACAACAAATGCAACAAGCAAAACCCTAAAATCTAATGGTCACCTAGGTCAGGCTCTAGACCGCTCCTAACTGCCAAAAGACAAGTCGCAGGATCAATCCTCCACTGCCTCTTTGTCTCTCCTGTGGCCAGGTAAGTGCCAGGTAAGTGGGAGGTTCTCCACTACGTAAGTAGTGGGCCTAATTAAGTAACCACTAGCCTACGACACACTTGCCTTAGACACCACAAAAGAAACGCGGATAAGTAATGAATTACCTACGGCCTTCTCTTGTCCTAAGTGAGCGCAACGGTCCTTAGAGTCATCTCTAGATATTTTTTAATTAATGAGGGTAATGCGGATGCAAGTTTGTGATTTTTGGGGCTTAGGAAGGGTAATGAACTCCCCACCTAATCTGGATTTGGTCGTGCCCCTTAATTTCCGTATTAATTATGCAAACAACCACAAAGATCAAAACAAGCACAATTTAATTTTGCTTTTTGCGCGGCGCTGCGATTTTTGCAAAGAAACCTGCACAAAATGTTATTTGGAGCAGATGAGGAGGAGATAAGAAAGTAAGAGAGTTTACAGAGCAAATTTGGTTGATTGATGACGTCACCCCGCGGCGGATCAGCGGCAAATGCTCGCTAATGCCGCGGAATCACGGTCCTATGAAGAGATCACTGCCCTGAAATTTTTGGTACTGTTCCTCTTGAACTCCTCAGCTCTCTGGTAATTTCATAAAAACTTTTATCCAGCTCCAATGATCCCAGATTTCCTCGCAACAATCACAACAACTCGTATTAGTGTTTGCGCGAATTTTGATCTAAAAATTTAGATGGAATAAACTTTTCAACTCAAATTTCAAAATACGAACAATTAGCGTACAATCCCCGGCAACGGCGCCATTTGATTGAATGAATTTCTCGTTGTGTCGGTATTTAGAAAATTGTATAGAAATCACAACCAAAAATATTTTGACCGCAATCAATAACGGTGTCGATTGTAGCGCGTTAGTAAGTGCGGATCGTCCACAGGAAAAGTGTAATCGTTCGTGTTTCGAATTAGGTGAATTGAAACTTTAAAGAAAAGAAAAGAAAACAATTCATGATTTGTAATTGAAGTTCAAGAATTAGAAAATCTAGATCTAATAACAAGAAAAGATAAAATCAAGAATTGAGATGTTTGTGATGATTTTTCCAACCAAATATCAAGAATCGAAGTGTAGCTCGTAGGAGTAGATCGGATCTATAGATGTGATGAGATCTAAAGATTTCATGTTCTTATCCATTACCGAATTGATACTAGATCGATGATTATTCGTCGAGGTTAAGGATCTTGCGAAGAAGCTAGGGTTTCCTCGTCTTATCCTTTATCTTTTCGATGAATCTCATTCAAATTCTAGCTTCTAGTTAATCAAATGATCAATCGTTGTTCCCTAGTTTTGAGTGAACACAATCAAGAAAGGATCATCCCGAAACTAGGTCATCGATCATTTGATTCACAAGAATTTACAATCGTTATAGGATTTAAGAATTGTAAAAAGATCTAAATCATCATCATTCTATTGATCGTCTCGACTCCTTTACGAGCGGAGTTTTACTCAAACATCACAACAAGAATCACAATCACAAATTGAGATCGAATCATGATGCAAGAATTTAAAGAAAGCAAGATTAAAGAATTTCACATTTTATTTATATCAACAATTTCGTTACAATCGCTCAAGAACTACAAGAAGAAGAACTCGATCGTCGATTTGGCTTCGCTCGTCTCCTTGAGTCGCGGATCGGCTTGGATCTCTTGCTCCGATGAAATCCGGCGTCGCTTGCTAAAGGTTGAAGGCTCTCTTGCTTGAATGGTACTCGGGATCTTGATCTTGATTTTGAATTGGAATTAGGGTTAGGGTTTCGCACAAGTCGTGTCACTCAACTTGTGGATGGAAATGGGGGAGATTAGAGAGCAACCTCAACCCTAGATCTAGGCTCCTTTTTATAGAACTCCAAAATCTTAGATCTAGGATTTGAATTTTGAATTTCCCTCCAAAAGTTTGTTGAGGAGATTTGAATTTCCCTCCAAAAGTTTGTTAGCAAGAGAGGCTTCTAGAAGTGATTAGTTAGGAGGGAGCTTCTAGAAATAGTTTGTTAGGAACTTAATCAAGATTAGCTTAATTAATCATCCTTGCTGATCTGGCAGTAGCTTCGAGAATTCTCTGGAGTTTGAAGTATATGAAATGAATGCGGGCCCTGAGAGAATAATTTTGCACTGAAAATGGGGAGCTGAAGCCTTGGAGCCGCCGCGGAGCCGCGGCGCAAGCAGGCTCCCGCCGCGTATCCGCGGCTCTTTGTGGGCCTTGGGGCTTGGTCTCTCTGTTGCTGCTTTGGGCTGATGTTTGGGATTTTTATGATATGTTGAATATTGTAACTCCTTCTATATTGCTACAAGATCTCACACCTTTGATTTGGCGTAATGTTTGATCAGCACAATGTAAATTTTGGCCTTTCTTCTGGATTTTCCTGCACAGATCTCGAAACAAGTGTTGCGCAATATAGGGATGATGCGATGCCATGAAATGCAGTCAATTCCCTTTATAGTGCCGGTTTTAGAGTCTAACACATGCAATCTGATATTTAACGACTGATTTGCTAATATGTGCTATATGAATGCCGAACACTTCTAGATGAGTGCAAAAGATAGGGAAATTGCCGTGTTAAAAATACATTATTTTCGACTGATCACTGCTTCTGGAATTTTGTAAGCCTCTGGGCATTTTGTAAGGCTGGGGAGCCTAAAATACCCTTTCTAAAGACTTTGCCTTTTAGCAATAAAACTTTTTCTTTAGTTTCATCGGTTTGCACTTTGTCTTTTGTTCATAAAGAATGCTTGTAAAATATCTCTGCTTGCACTGTTGGGCTTCCATGTCAGGTCGGCTATCTGTCTAGCGATCATTCGTCGAGTTGATTTCGATCGCTTGCCAAGCATGCCAAGCGCTGCCGAGAAGGAGGCGTCTCCATGACCTCGAAGTCGAGGGGGGATCGTTCAGACTTGAAAGGACCTGATGCCCCTTATTGGGGCCTCGGAATCTTTGCATGTGGCGGGCAGAGGGCTGTCCGCCGTATTTGTGCCGAGTATGCACGTGAAGCTGCTCGATTGTACCTTGGCGCGGGCCTTTCACTACCGACGTTTACAAGCAGCGACCCCTAGCTGGGGCTGGTCGAGCGAGGGTCGGGCTCGACTACCCCTGGGAAGACTTTGGGTCCTTAGTGTTGGGGCTGTATGAAGCCTACTAAGGATGACCGAGCAGTGAAGCTGCGCGGTTGCTTCTTTGCGAGGGCTTTGTTCTCTGACGTCGTGGGTAGGGAGCTACCAACCGGAGATGACCGAGCAGGGTAGCTGCTCGGTTGCCTCTTGCGAGGGCTTTGATCCTTAGCGTTGGAGGGGTTGTAAGAAGCCCACTAAGGATGACCGGGCAGTGAAACTGCGCGGTTGTCTCTTGGTGAGGGCTTTGATCTCTGGCGTCGTGGGTAGGCAACTACCAGCCTGGGATGAATGAGCGGGGTAGCCGCTCGGGTGCCTCTTGTGAGGGCTTTGGTCCCTAGCGTCATGGGTAGGGAGCTACCAGATGGAGATGACCGAGCAGGGTAGCTGCTCGGTTGCCTCTTGCGAGGGCTTTGATCCTTCAGGACGGGGAACGAGCAAGTTTACTGCCCAGTGCCTCTTGGCGAGGACTTTGATCCCTGTCGGTTGTGGTAGGAAGCTACCAGCCGGGGATAGCCGAGCGAGGACTCGACTGCCTCTGGGAGGACTTTGGTCCTTAGTGCGGGAGGGGCTGTAAGAAACCTACTAAGGACCCTTGGCCGGGCAGGGTTACTGCCCGGTGCCTCTTGGCGAGGGCTTTTGTCCTGAAGGATAGCCGAGCGAGGGATCCTCGGGCTCGACTGCCTCTGGGAGGGCTTTTGATCCCTGTCGGTCATGGTAGGAAGCTACCAGCCGGGGATAGCCGAGCAGGGTGGCTGCTGAGCTGCCTCTAAGGAGGATTTGGATCCTTAGCGTTGAAGGGGCCGTGGGAGGCCTGCTAAGGATAACCGGACAGCGCGGCTGCCTCTTGGCGAGGGCTTTGATCCCTGGCGTTGCGAGTAGGAAAGCTACCAGCTAGGGATAGCCGAGCAGGGTAGCTGTTGAGCTGCCTCTAGGGAGGACTTGGATCTTTAGCGTTGGAGGGGCCGTGGGAGGCCTGCTAAGGATAACCGGGCAGTGAAACTGCGCGGCTGCCTCATGGCGAGGGCTTTGATCCCCGGCGTTGCGAGTAGGGAGGCTACCGGCCAGGTATAGCCGAGCAGGATAGCTGCTGAGCTGCCTCTAGGGAGGACTTGGATCCTTAGTGTTGGAGGGGCTGTGGGAGGCCTGCTAAGGATAACCGGGGCAGTGAAGCTGCGCGGCTGCCTCATGGCGAGGGCTTTGATCCCTGGCATTGCGAGTAGGGAAGCTACCGGCCAGGTATAGCCGAGCAGGGTAGCTGCTGAGCTGCCTCTAGGGAGGACATTGATCCTTAGCGTTGGAGGGGTCGTAGGAGGCTTGCTAAGGATAACCGGGCAGTGAAGCTGTGCGGCTGCCTCTTGGCGGGGGCTTTGATCCCTGGCGTTGCGAGTAGGGAAGCTATCGACCAGGTATAGCCGAGCAGGGTAGCTGCTCAGCTAATTCTTCATGAGGTTTAGCCCGACCATCCAGTTGTAGGCATGGGGAACAGGAATGGTCGCGGCGACCGTGCGCGTAGCATGTGCATTGAATGCGGTGGGAGGCGAAGCGCCAGGGTCGCGTCGTTTCGATCCTGCTAGAGAAGGCTTGATGATCGCCGAGTGGCAGCGACTTTTTGGGTGAAAGCGGGCGACTGTTGAGCTCCGTTGGGGCGCAGTGGGCTATATAAGGCTGAAAGAGCACTGGTCCTTCCTTCCTTCATAAACAGATCGTCGAGAATGCAAGACTTCCCATTTATCATCCCCGACATTATCCACTTCGAAGACGTATACCTTTACGACCAGAACTGCACCGAGGACACGGTGCAATTGGTCTATGGGAGCATCGAGGACCACTTCGGCCGGCTGCTCCCACGACGCTCCTCCCTGCTGCAGCTGCTGATGTACTCCATCTGGAGGGAGTCGCCGGGTCTTTACAACCCCCTGTCTGAGCAGCTCTATGACGAGGCCATGGGCAAGCTGCGGTCTCTGAGGCGCTTCGGCCTGATCTCCGCGAGCCGGCTGGCTCGCTCAGAGGCGCTCGTCTGCGAGTGCTACGAGCTGAGGCTTGGGGTCAACGCACGTGGGGGGAACCGAGGGCAGAGGTTGGATCTCGCAAGGCCTCGGCTGGCGGAGATCTTTACCGAGTATCATGAGCAGTGCTCACTGCACCCCCTTCCCCGCTGTTGTAATGTTCTTTTTCTTTTTGTGTGTATGGCTGAGGAGCCCATAATACCTTTTTTGAATAAATGAGATCTTTCCTTCTTTTTTGCAACGTTCCATTGATCTTTATTAAATTAACAACGGACCCTAAGAAAAGTTTACATTGCTTTAACAGAAATGTACATGTTAATAGATGACCTTGCTAGCGCGGCCCGAGCTCCCCGGGGGCTTGGTGGCCTCCGTGCTCGGCACCGAGTACGGGGCTCCCTGAGCGACGGACGGGTCATCTGATGAAACGAGCATGATCTGGCCGACGGTCAGCTCGGCGGGTGGGGGACGCTGCTCCTGCTTGCAGTCGGCCTGCCGTTTGTCCCTCAAGTAGGCGGTGAGGTGCCCCGATCGGATGAGCTCCTCGATGTAGTCCCGGAGTTGCTTACAATCCTCCGTGGCGTGGCCCAGGGTCCGGTGGAAGGCGCAGTAAGGGCCCCGGGTTCGCTTCGAGGCCTGACGCGGGATTGGGGGGAATTTGAAGAACCCCTCACCTTGGGCCTCCTCCAGTAACACTGCGAGGGAGACGTTGAGCGGGGTGTACTCCTGGAATTTCGGGTGATAGGGCTGCTGACGCTCCGGCCTTTCTTCCCGAGCCCTCTTCTTCTGGTCGTACCGTTCTGCTCGGGGGAGGTTCGCGTTCACCTCGGACTCCAGCTGAACCTCGCGCTCGGTCCACGCCATGGTCCTAGGCTGTGCCAACGCAAAGGAGCGCAACCACTCCTTGTGCCTAAGGCCAAATCTGAGCGCCGTGATGATGGTCTCGTTCCGGTGCTCGGGGACCTCGAGGAGGGCGTTGTAGAAGCGGGTGATGTAAGCCTTGAACGTCTCCTTATCTCCGCTCTTTATTGTGAAGAGGTAGTCGACCGTGCGCTTCTGCCGACGGTTCCCAACGAAGTGGCCGAGGAACTGAGTAGCCAGCTCGTCGAAGGTCGAGATTGAGCGGGGCTCGAGCCCTCGGAACCAGTCCCGACCTGCGCGGATGAGGGTGGCTGGGAAGGCCCTGCACTGGGCGTCGTCGGAATGGTCCTGGAAGCTCATCCCCGCGGTGAAGGCATCCAAATGGTCTTTGGGGTCGGTTTTCCCGTCAAACAGAGAGACCTTCGGGGGCTTGTTGCGCGAGGAGATGTGGACATCGAGCAGTCCCTCGGTAAACGGTTTGGTGAGCGAGTCGCCGGCGTACTCAGCCCCGTTGACCGAGAGGTGACCTTCCCGGCGCATGCCCTCGATCTTCTTTTCGAGGGCGTCGAGTTGGCCGTGGTACCCCGAGGACTCGGCGCCCCGTGATCCCTGGCCTCTGCTGTAGGAGACCTGCGTCTGGGCATGGCCCCGGTTTCTCTCGATGAGGTTTCTCAGATCCCTGGGCGAGGTGGCCCTCGAGCCGTCGTGGCGAGCCCTTTCTATGCGACCCCGTCGAGGGAGGGGTGTCGGTCATGCCTGTGGGAAGGCGAGGTGACCGACATCTCCTCAGGGGGGTAAGGGGCGCGAGGAGGCTCGAGGCGATGCGCTCCTGTGGCGGGCCTTGGTGTGGAGCCGTGGGGCGCCCAACGGGCCTCAGGAAGTATCGGCCCGTGAGATCTGTGGTCAGGAGTCGAAGCCTGCCGGTAGTCAGCCGTGCTGACGGGGGCAGAGCCTTCTGGAGGCGGAGGAGCGGCGATCTGGAGCCCAGGCCCGGCCGTTTGGACGCGGACAACACCTCTACGAAGGACTTCAGCCGATCTATTCGGCTGGCGAGGGCGTTGATGATGGTTGCCGGAGGAGGTTCATCCGCGCCTCCGGTGATGGGGAGGCGGCGGCTGGTACCCGGATTGTAACACCCGAGTTCATTTATACCAATTCCAGTTTCCGTATTCACTTATCCATGGTATTTTCTTGATTTAGCGTATTTCGGTGCAAATGGTATTTTACAGTTTACTTCGCATTCGACCCGCTTGCTTGAACCTGTTTAATTCTTATTTAAAGATTACCTTGACTTGTTGCATGGGCACGTGCGTCTCATGATTAGTACATGCTGGCATTTTTTACCTGGTATCGCAACTTTTATCATATAACATTCTAGGTCACAGAAAATAATTTAAAATCGCATTTTATAGCCTGCATGATACCCCTAACCCCGTGGTAGCATCTGCGCATTTTGTTCTCGTCCCGTTCAGTGAAACGGACCTGTTTGGATGGCCACGCGCACATACGTGCATCCGTTCTTGGGGGTATACATTTTTGTTACCTGAGCATTCCTTTTGAAATTTGGACGTCGCATATATTTTTCATATTTTAAATCTGAATTTTTGGACTCGACCCGGGCGTGTTTTGGAGTAAGTTTGTATGTGCCAAAATTTCAAAACGGACTAATATTATATTATTATATTCTTATGTCCTTATAACTATTCAAATACGTTTTTTTGTTAAATCTCTCTCCTCTCTCTCTCAGGATTCCTTTTCTCTTATTTGAATATATTAAATATTTGAATATATTAAATCTCTCTCTCTGATTCCTTTTCTGTTATTTGAATATATTAAATATTTGAATATATTAAATCTCTTTCTCTCTCTCTCTCACGCAATCTCTCTCTCTTTCTCTCTCTCCCCCTCACTTTCTCTCAGATCTCGCGATCCCTGTTCACCCGGGGATCCGCTCACCTTCTTTCATCCCTTATCGTCACCTCCCTCTCTTTTCTTCTTTAAATTTTTTCTGCCGCCCTCGCCACAAAAAGGACAAAAAAAACCTAGCCCTCTCGTAGCGCCGCTTCTTGCCGTCGATCTTCGTCGCGCTCGTCGCCGTCCTTTCATCACAGTCGCCCCCACACCCTCGTCCACTCCTCGACCTCCTCTCCTCGCTCACCTCTTCTCCCCGGCACGACGACCCACGAACCCAACACCCTCGCACTAACCTTCCTTGCCGACGAACCTTCGCCGTCGCCTCCATCCTCATCACCACCTTCGCCTGCTCTCTCTCCTTCTCCTCGACCTCATCCTTACCTTCCCCGCAGTCCCGACCTCCTCTCCTCCCTGCACACCCGCAACCCACCACGACCATCTTCTCCTTTACCTGCACCCTCGCCGCCGACAACCCTCACCTCGTCGTCGCTATCGCCATCAATATCCTCTCCACCACCTCCATCTCCTCCCCTCATTCCAGATGAGAACCCGTGATTCCCTGCATACCAAGAACCTTAACACCCGCTGCCTTTTCGCCGGCAAACCCATCGCCGGAAAACCCTCGACTCGTTATCACCTCCCATCGCCTCCTCTGACTCCAGAAATATTAAACCCCAAATCACCAAACCCCCATCCTTATTCTTCTTCTCCTTTCTTCTTCTCGCTTTCTTTTCTTCTCTTTACTTCTTGGATTAGTGTTTTTTGACTACCTCGCCGGAGCCGTGACCGTGACTGCCGTTCCCGACGACCCTGTGGATGTCCTCTACCTGCGTGGTTACACTCTTGCATTGTCTGGTTCTGTTCCGTATTTGTACGCGCAAGGTGTTCGACGAAATGCCCCAATGAAGATTTTCCATCGATTCTCGCATTCTTGCCGCGTGCTGTGCATCTGTGGATCCCCGAGGCAAGTGAAACTTGCTACATGCTATTTAAATCACTATATATGCTATTTAAATTACTATATACCTATTTGAGTGCACGTTAAACCTGTAGTTTATATTTAATACCATAATTTCCATTCTTTTTTACATTTCGACGTCCCGTTATATCATTTTTAGATTCATAGCTCGTAACATACCAGGTTGCATTTAGTTCTATTATACATAGTACCCACATTCATCTTTAAATCTTATATCAATTATTTATGTAGCCCACAGTACCCCTTTTATATTTTATACCCTGCCGGACGACCGTTTGCATACATCTAACCTGATTTATATTCAATTGCATTTTTAGATTATTTAGTACATATTAACATGATTTAACATCCATATATGTTATACTGTAGTTAAGTAATGTTGAAACTATCCCTTAAACGCAAAATGATAACCGTGCATCGATATAATTTAATCTGTACCTATTTGCATATTATATTACATATTCCGGTTTATTGTTCTGATAGCACCCAGGCTTGTTTATTTATAATCATGTTTATGTTAGTGTGATTATGAGCACCCACATGACATCTTGTGCTTTCTGACATGACTTGTTGCACTTCCTACTTGATATGACATGGTACCACACACTCTTGACATGACATGACACCTTTATACATTACCTGGCTTGACCTGATGTACCATGCCTTTACCTGTTACCTGATCTGGTTTCTAATGCCAACAGACTTTACCTGTTGTCCTTACGGACCGTTCCGGTTGTCTATCCAGACAAACCTGTACCTGCCTGATCCTGTGTTGGCATTAATTCTAGATTATTTAATACCTGACAATAACTTGGAGGTATGGGGAAATCAATGATGAAACCTGACTTGTAACTCGACAGTTCGATACCTGTTCTGATCAGTCTTACGGGCTAGGCCAGCCCCGGGGTGATGATGCTGACATCACTCATCTTTACATACTACCCTTTTACTGCCTAGCAGCACGTCTTGGATTCAGCCTGAGAATCTTGACCGTGGTCCCGGGCACGCACGGGATACTATTGAGTTACATCGATAATTCATCAAATTGATTTCAAAGACTTGAGAGTATTCAACCCAATAGACCAGTTTAGATTACTCAATGCACACTACCTATTACTGCCCTGATTTATATTGCTGTTACACTTGCTTTACCTTTTATGATTATACTTGCAAGTCTTGCTACCCTGTTTATATTATTGCTTGATGTTATGATGCGCTGACGTCTGGGTTTTGCATGACCCAGAACCTCTACCTTTGTTGTAGACTGATCAGGAGTATTGCCGCTGTTAAACCGAGCGGTGAAGATCCTATCGGTATGCAGTTTTACTTTCCAAGTGGTTCATTTATTGTATCTTTTGGCTTCCGCATATTACCATTTCTTGATTCATTTATTTTGGCTCATGGACATGTACTAGATAGTTTGGTCTACTTTCCTGTTCTTGATATCTCTACAGCCGTACTGTGACTGTGGAGGGATTTTTCCTATCTACAGGCAGCATGGTTGGCTATGTCACGTGCCCTTTTTAGCGTACTCTGGGAAGCGGGGCGTGACATGGATCTTCAGGATGGTTGCTTGCCATGTAGATGGAGATCGGAAGGCCAACTTTGTTTTTGTGGAGTTTGCGTTTCCCACAGACGGCGCCAACTGATGGAGGTCCTTTTTGGGTCTCCCTCAGATATTGTCTTCCGTCAATCTCCCGATGGATTTTGGAGGTGATCTCTTGTTGCGTGTGGGTCTCAATGGGTTTTGAGGAGATTGGTGATTTGAGGAGCTTAGCGCCGAGTACCTGCAAAGAAGTCCCGGGATGGTTTGGTACCACCGAGGACCCTTCGATGATCAAGTTAGTACTAGATCCGAGCAGCGTAACGGCTAAGTAGAGTAAAAAATGGCTTACTTGACCCTTCTATGATGGGGGTTTATATAATGGCGGCAGCACGAAGCAGCAGGCACGAGAATCTCGCCGGCAGTTACGCTCCCGACGTCACGCCTGCGTAAAGAGCGGATCGCCCATTAATGAGGATTGCGGTGGCGTGGAACGTGGAACGCTGCTGGCGGAGAATCTGCGCATGGCGAGATTTGCGGAGCGGCGGTTACGCCTGTGAGTGGTTGAGTTGGTCCGTCGGAGGGACCGAGGAAGACGGTCTCGGCTGGGGAGCTCGGAGATGAGCAAGAGGGCCGAGGAGTCTTGGTCCTGTGGCAGCTCGGGGCGAGCCGAGGGGCCGAGGAGGCCAATTTACAGAGGGCCCCGAGGAGGGCCGACTTGCGTTTGTAGGTCGGGTGCAAGAGTGGCATGGTCGGTCCCTGTGGGCCCTTTTTTCTGAGTTCTGGGACACGTCATCTGCCACATGTCCTGATCTTGGGGATCGCCAATATTGAGTATCATCAGGATTTCTTAATTTTGTGTTTGGTTGTGGGATTTGGATTTGTAGGATTCCTTTGTTTTATATGGGGGGCCCACCACGAAACATAGATCCTTGAATCCTTGAAAATTTGGAGAATTTGCGAGAATTTGCAAGAATTTGGTACTATTCATTGTAATGGGGCCTTGATACTTTATTTATTTAATAATCCTCTCTCCATCCATCTCTCTCTAAAATTCTCAAATCAAAATCCCACTTTCTTTTCACCAACCGAACAAAAATTACAAGAATCTACAAATCCAATATTAAGAATCCAATACCAACCAAACAACAAATTACCAAATCCAGAAATTTTCAACCGTACTATTCTGCAATCCAAATTTCATAATCTTGCAACCAAACAACCCCTAAGCTTAAAAAATCTTATATGCTGCGTGCTGCAACCTAGTCTAGCAGCAATAGATAGGCGAGATGATCTCTATCGTCTTAATTTCCAAGTGGTAGTCATCATTAGGTATCCAAAATAAAATCAGTTTGACAATTTTAACAAAAAAACAATCTTTATATTAATAAAATAAAAAATTATACAAAACGGCTCAAGAAGAGAACAAAAGAAAACAACAATATATCACTTTAGCATCAAAAAGCATATCCTTCAATCATCGTGCTGCTATCCATCGCTATATCCATCTCGCCCAAATCTTCATAAAATGTTCGGATAAAAATAAGTTCATCCCTAATTGAGTTTGAGAAATATATCATTTTCTTTTCTTACCATCTTCAATTCATGTCCATAAAATGACGAGAACGCAATACATATAAACTTGTGCGTTCAACTTTGAACTGATTAAATATCATATTATTTCTATGAAATTTAAAGCGTCGTGAAATTTGCTTGACTAAAAACTTCCCAAACTTCGCAGCAATCTTTAGATAACAAATAACCACCAATTAATAAAAAACGAATTAACGGTGACATGGAATGCCAAAAACATCTATATATCTCTATATATATATATATATACTGTCCGATATACTTATAGAAAATTTGCAAAATAAGAAAATATGCACTTTATCTTAATCTGTATGAGCATAGCATACTTGATGTCGCCAGCCTCTCCTAACAATAAAGTTTTAGATTCAAAGCTTAACATAGTTTCAAAAACATCTTAAAATGTAGATTTTCTTAAGCTTATTAGTTTACCAGAAGCTAACATTACGAAAATATAAATTAGTTTTTTCAACACCTCGAATTATATAAAATATAAAATCAAACTTTCCCCGTGTAAATCAAAACATGAAAAAATACATCTAACAACAACATGAATACTCATGCAACATTTTATTATAACTCAAAAGAATCGAATATATATATCACACTTTCAATTTTCTTCAGCATGAATATCATGCATGCTTTCTTTATGACTATATTTCTTCTCTAGCTTTGGAGAAAAAACCAGTAAAATGCATGCATGATGCACGTATTTTACCAAAAATATTGTAACAATATACAAAAAGAAACACACAACACCGATTTATATCAAAATTATGGAACACATAATATTTTTCAAATACCTGTTTCAGCATTTAGTGTACAAAATTACAAACAAACAGCTTTCAAAATTGTCATGTTTCTACTAGATATTCAAATTTTATAATGAAAAGCTTATCATCAATATCTGGAGCTAGTCTTAAACCGATTGAAGAAAATATATAGAAAAAACAATTTCAACATTATAACAACTAAGTTAAAAGAATATACTTACTTGAACTGGCAAAAAAAATTACTCAATAAATCATTTTAGGAATGTTTACGAAAATTCACCGTGCAGTTTCACACTTTTACGAAAAATACCTATGCGGTTTATTTTTTGACAAACCCCTATATATGGTTTGCTCCATTATCCAAAAACCCTCATGTGATTTTGAAAAAAACCCAATTAATTTTTTGGGATATTCTTGTTCCATATATAACATGCATATGATTTGTAAAGGTATTTTTAGACGCAAAATATCTTTCTCATTTAACTTTTTATGACAACGACCAAAGAAAAAAGCAATTTTTCAAAACCGTAAGATGAGAAGGGTATTTTGGGTATATTTTTACAAGTCATGTACATGTCATTTATGAGTATGGCTCAAGAATATCCCAAATAATTAACAGTACTGGTTTTCTTTTATGAAACCAGATTGGGGTTTTGACCAATGGAGCAAACCATATGGCGGTTCTTCGTCAAAAAATAAACAGCATGGGGGTTTTCGCTAAAAGTGTAAAACCATATGGTGGTTTTTCATAAATATCCCATCATTTTATCATACAATTATACGAACCACTTCTGTACCTAAAGAAAGCAGTACATACCACACAATAAAAGTTAGATATTTCTAAGGACAATTTTTTATAGTAACCCAAAAATAATTAATAATTATTAAAAAAAATAATTACAAAAAGAGACCACTTTTTGCATCGTAGGTGCCACGTCAACGCCAACTCAGCGTTGGCACTGACGTGGAATAAATTTTCTTTTATGGACGCAATTTCAAACTGCGCTCATAGCATTTGTATGGAGCATAGTTCCTATACAATTGTTATAGTTTGTATGGGGCGCAATTTCAAACTGCGTCCAAAAAAATCCATACAAAAAATAACAGCGCGCACTTTCAAAATGCATACATTCCTCCAATATACCCGAGCCTACTTTTCTCTTTCCTTACTTCACTCTCATCTCTCTCCCTCGCCCTCTCTCTCTAGTACTCTCTCTCTCCCCCTCGATCTCTGCTCTCTCTTCCCCCCCTCTCTCTCATCTCCCTCGCTCTCTCTATCTCTCCCCCCCGACCCCCTCCTCCGACCTCTCCCTCTGTCTCTCTCTCTCTCATCTCTCTCGCTCGCTCTCGATCTCACAGTCTTTCACTTATGCAGGTTTCGTTGGAAATTCACAGACGAACAATCACCTTCATTCTCGTCATCGTCATCACCATTGTGAGCATCTCGAAAGTTAGTTAAACCCTAATTTTATATGAAAATAATTTAAAAAATTTGGTTAAAATTTGGTATTGGTAAGCAATTCAAACAAATTGGATATATATTAGGGGTTTTCCCCGATTTTACTTATGACAGATCAATGAATAGGATACAAGTTTTTGCAACTTGTTACATACTATAAATATGGATTTTATTGTAATGTTATATAATTAGTTGAGTATAATCGTGAAGATAAATAAATAGGTTATTTGATGAGAACTCTCAAAGTGTGTCAATATTTCTGGCAAGTGAAAAAACGACGGATAATTACATCCATCTAATTTGCTATTTCGGTGGCCAATTAACCATTGGAAAAAATAATATTTCTGAATATGTCGGTGGAAAAACTAAGATGACTAGAATCAAGAAGTCTAGCACATACAACGAGCTGTGCCAAGTGGTGTACAAAGCTACCAAAATCAATCCGTTAGAATTCAATATCTCTTTAATATGCAAATGGCTGATGGAGTATGAATATACCGCCATTGAAGTATCCGATGATGAGGATACACAAGTCATGCTTGACTCGGAATCGAAATCGATCGAGTTGTTTGTGAAAAATGAGATATTGACGTCCGCTCAACCTTATTCTGAAGTGGCTGATCTTTCTTTTCGAGCATCCGAGCAATACCCGTAAGGAGAAATGACACGCATGTTCAATATGAATGCTGATTCTACCGGATTTATGTCTCCCACCGATAATGAACAGTATATAGAATAAAATTACGTAGGTGAAAGCACATCAAGCGTGATGCCAGTGAATTGACAGTTTACGAAGTAAGTATTACCTTGCATATGTTTATACCGCATATACATTTAGCGGATCATTATTTATTGATAGTGGGGGTATGCTATAGATACTAAGTATTCATAAATTTGTGTGCAGTTCTTATGTACCACCGCCCGGTTATAATTGCATGTCACCGCCAAGTTTCGGTTTTAAATGCATGCCGGCTCCAAACTTCAGCTTCAAGATTATGCCCTAAAATATCGAGCACATGCAGTCATACAATACGGAATACAATACGGGATAGACACTGTTTGTAGACGATAGGTCGAGATTTCGTTGGTATGAAGCCGGAACATCAAGTACCATGCAAGTCCCCAATATTGGTTTCGCACATCTAACCGATATACCTGCTACGGATCCAGCGGTGTTGGAACATAATGGAGATGAAAGTGATGATAATGATAATGATGCTAGTGATGAGGACGAGATTCAAGCACAAGATTGTTGAGATTCCTTAGCACCCTACTGGGTTTTCAAGACATCAAGCATGCCAATTTCAAAAATTCTAAGGTGCTAATCAATCCTAAGCTAGGATCAAGCTAGAGTAACTAGACAATATAACATGTAATCTACCATTACACTAAGTGAATGAGGAATACAACCTTTGTAGACCGGTCCTTCACTTCTAAAGCTCCGTGTAGTAGTCCCTTCGCTGCAAGTATCAATCTCCTGAACTCTAGTATGGGTTCTCCCGGAGAAATGAACAAGCTTGCTCGAAATCTTCGAGGTCGAAGATGATCTACGTCGAGGAGACTCAAGCTCATGCTACCTCTTCACTAATTGTGAAATTAGTGAAGCAAACACCCTAAACTAAATGACAAGTAGTAGAGGATGATGAAGTAGGAAGTGGGCACTCTTTAGATTTATTTTTCTCACAATATTTTCTCACCTTGAGAAAACCTAGTGAGTTTTTCTCATGAGTAAGAAGAAGCTCAAGTGAAAAAAGATGAGAGAATAAACTCATCTCATGAGAGAGGTAACCATGGGTGAGTTTTTATCATATATAAACCCCTGTAGAGACTTAACTAAAGCTTAGGATCATGGTTGGGTTAAGAAAATATCTTAAGTAAAAACAAATTAGTGGACAAGTCAAATGAATCCACAAGCTTCATCCATTTGACCATTTTCCACCTAATTTGATTAACTTTAAATAAATAAAACCCAAGGATTATCATAAGCTTAGTGTAAGTCTCATACACCCATGCCTCTTGTATCATCTAGCATGACACAAAATAATTTACATCAATATATATCACATATATACTAATGCACAAACAAAGTGAGAAAAGAAATCATAAGTGAGTATGTATTAGTTAATGTAAGTTAATATATCAAATATATAATTATACATTAAATTATTAAATCAACACTTGATTTAATAATCCGGCTATATCACATATAACCGACTAATATCAAATGTAACAACTTATCGAATAACACTTGATCCGATAACCCGGCTATATCACATATAACCGACCGATATCACAAATCTTGAGAATAGAATGCGGTATTGTTGGTTATAGTGCCCTCAAAATCAATTATTGGATCGCAGGTACGTGATTGCAATGATTGAGGAGGACCTATACCGGTAGGACAGTCTTACTCGAGATGATAGTATGCTATCTGGTTTGCCTTTATCAGTCGTGTACAGGTTCAGGTGACTGATCACTATTACACGTTGATAGAGCCCTTAAGATCTTGCTTGACTACCAACAGTATGATGGCAATCATATACGTGAGAGTTGGGTAGTCTATAAGCACATCCTTAAAAGTGGTCCCTAGTCGTGGGAGTTTCGAGACAGGGCATCGATACTCCGGAGTAGACTAGTGTATACAGTCGAGACCCCGACGAGGGGCGGTGGCCGGTCTCACAAGCCACTGGTGTCAGTTGGATCACCGAAGATGTATACAGGTGCTCATTGGGTTATGAGTACACCGGACAGGACTCGCCGGGAACCTGCTAGTTGGTATTATACCTAGCGTCAGATAGCAGTTCCCTGGTGACATGTGTACAGGTTAGTTCATCGACCTGAGGTCGTCATTTGTCCTGTGTGAGTTCCCACTGTGCTTTGATTTCTACCCTACCACGGCTCAAAGGAGTCGTGCAAACATGTTTTTTTTGGGTACAGTCCCGAGCCACATAGAGGCAGGTGAGCGGATCGGCAGGGGATTCGTCTCTCCCGGTATTGGGGGTGAGATCGCGCTGTGTCTAGGAAAGCCATTACACCAAGTCCTTGGCCAAGGCAGGTGAGAATTACTGGTAAGTATTCCAGTAGTTTCTCAGGGTGTTCAGGGCTTGTCTCCGACACGACTTATACCGCTATTGGGGGTCTGACGTTACCAGCCCCCTAGGCCCGATATGCGATACTCATAGACGAACGGACCAGACTGTATGTATATTGTCAATGTTAGGCTCAGTAGGGTTCCAGGATGAGTTCACTCATCGTTTTCCCTTGAGGTCGGTACATGGGCAGCCGTTACGCACTGCTAGTGCCGCTAACGTGTTTGTGGTTAAACCCACTGCCAGGGTACTGATGAGTCATTAGAGTCCCCCACGGATAGTTTCCCAAGTTCGGGCGAAACGTTGTAGAGGCCGTATGGTCTTATGGCAGGGTTCGGAAAATGCACGTGCATTTATGCACGTGTCATATTTCGGGCAGATAATACTGGTGGGCTTTGGTTTAAGCCGGATTCATGTATTATACTGTGTAGATATAATATCTTTGTCTCAGTTGCATTTGTATTCGGTCGTAATACAAATGCGGGTATGTTTATACTGTTACGGGGTTATCCTGAAATTCGTTTCGGGATCGCTTTTCGAAGTTGCCAGTTTTCTATCACCCGTCTTAAACATTCGGTTTAATGCGGAATTATCTTTTCTTCATTGGGTGAGTCATGAGCATGAGTCATGAGAGTGCTTCTAGAAGATGATGAGGTGTTTAAGTGTGTCGCCATTTTGCATTAAATGGTTTTTGCAAGGTGGCATTTGCATTAATGTGTTTTGGTTTGAACTTGGATATTTCTTCTTGATATTTTCTTATAAGCTTCACCTCTTGATACCTTGTGATCACCTCCTCCATCTCATTGGCCGGCCCTACCATTTCATCCCATAAATTTGGCCGAGCCCCATGGTTGAAAGATATATGATTCATTTGATAATTTTCTTAGTTCAATTGATCAATCAAAAAGGCAACTTCATTAACCGTTCATCCATGGTTTTGGATGAAACGAGACAAAATATTCTACTCATTCTCTACATCAATCTTGGACATGTCGGCTAGCAAACTTCATGTCCGAGTTGCCTCGGTTCAGAGGCGGGAGCCCGTATAAAGATCCGTTGACGTGGTGCCACCTGGACGAGGAGACCGGAGATCGAGCGAGATCGCAGATGCCGCAAAGGAGCGTGGGATGATGGCTAAAGACCGAAGGACTCGGATCGATCGGTATAGCCTTTCTACCCACTTTGTAGTTTGTTAGTTTAGCGTTAATGGCAAGATCCGGGTTATAGTATGCGATAGCGCCAGTTATAAAAGTTTTTGTTCCGCGTTTGGCGTCAGATTGACGGCCGGGGTGCTACCGTAGACTTACATGGTATCAGAGCTACGCCATTAAGCTTTACTAATTTGTTCTAACGCGTTTAAAACAACGATCGAACGGAATTTCGAAAACCGCAATTTTTTTGATAAAGTTTTTGTCGATTTTTAAAACGGGTCTAAAAATTATTTTGAGCATCTCAGAAAATCGTGTAGGCTTTTTTAAGAACACAGTAGAAATTTGGGCCCCTGATTCGACCGTACGGCCGCGGAACCGCCGTACTTGCCTAGCTTTGGCCGCGTTTCCGCGGCCGTCTTGGTACTTCAGTGGGCCAAATTTCTTCTGGGGCTTCTTCATAGGGAATTGTGGTTTCTGGAATATTTCTTTTGGGCCCAGATTTTATTTGTATACTGCAGATGTACGTGGGGCCCACTTCGGGAAGTTTTGTCGATCGAAATTTTAAACTTGTTAGTTTACAGTACTTACATTATATCTCCGACCTGAATGTCATTCGAGCGGTAAATTGCGTCTAATTTCTATAGTTCTTTTAGACGGGTTTGCGAACGTGACATTCGCGTTGATGTTCTGTGTTGTGCTGTGATGTTGCGGATTTGTCGTGGTGGATAGCAGTGTGCAATGGTAGTGCAGTTTGGAATTATTTGTACATTTGATATTGCGGGGCGAGCGTCCAACATGTGGACTGCCGTCACTGCCTGTTTGTATAATATTCTTTTGGGGCACGACCGGGCTGAGGTCGATGTACCCGTTGTACATATTTTTCATTTCTGTACTAGGTTTACCCCGCGACGTAGTGCACAGATAGCCGGGTTCTGGAGGGCAACGGGTCCGCATCTCAAGGCTTTGAGAGGTAGAAGGGCCTCACTCTAGAATTGTCAGACTATTCGCCGCACTCGTAGGGGGTACAGGTTGACCCAAGGAGGGGTGCTCAAGTTACCGGATTCCGTGAAGCGCAGGGTGGTCCATTCACTTTGCTGTAGGGGACTGTCTCGCTTCAGGTTTTGGCGGGTAACTTGACGCACCCATAGGGGTCTAGGTTTCATTGCACAGGCTATCCACACGACCAGGGGAACGTCGGGTTTCAGTAGCGGCTCTGTGAAACCCGGGGATCCCAGATTATCTGTATTGTTCTGTGATGCTTATTACTTTTCTGTAATGTTGCATATTATTACGCCTGGAGCGATTATTGTATATTGGTATATATACTAGTAGATGGTGTATATGTTTTGCACCCGCGCTAGTCCAGTCCCCGCTCTGTCGTTAGTTAAGTAACCTAACGGGCAATGACGGGACCCAGTGGCGAATACAGATGGCATATACGTACATTTTATTTTCGTTCTTTTCTGGTGTGATTAATTGATGGGACTGCGTTGATTCTGATCAATGCAAGGGAAAACAAACCTGTTTGGACGTTGTTGGAACAGTTTTAAAAAGTGTTATTACAAAGACATTTTCTTTTGTTATGCACAGTGGTATTCGGTTGGAATATCCTGCACCTCATTCGACGAGGCAAGGGCTAATATCCCTTCACCGGGAGTGACCCCTTGGACAGAAGTTTGCGTCAGGGTAATAACTTCACTATAATCGATTACATGTTGCTTTGCATCGCGGTATTCAGTTGGAATATCCTGTACCTCATTCCACGAGGAAAGAGCCGAGATCCCTTCACCGGGAGTGACCTCTTTAGCAAAGGTTTTTGTCACTATATTTTTATAAAAAGCTATCAGGTTCCTTCAACGAGATCAAGTTCATTACGTTAAAGGTTTTTCGCCAAAAACCAGCCGTAGCCCTCCGTCATTTCATATGAATGGTCAGTAGTATTCAAGCTATGTTGCTTTGGCCCTTAGCCAAGACATAGTGATTGGTAGCTGCTGGGGTGTTCACATGTTACATAGATAGATGCGTTGGTTTGGGACAGCCGTACAGCTTTGTTGGCTCTTAGTCAAGGGCGAGTACGGGTGGGTTCAAATTAACAAGATAATGATGGGAAGAACTTGACATGCGACTTATGATGGGTTGGCCCTTAGTCATGGTCATAAGAGCATGGGGCAAAAATCATATCGGGAGTTTCTAAAGAAACTGAAACTTGCCAGGCATGCGCATACCTTCTGGAGTGTGATAACGTGAGTGGATTCCGTCACGTTATCATGCTATGAGAGTTGGATCCTGATTCCCACTGATGAGTTAGTTTACTCTTCGGGTGATCCCGATTGATTCTTCTTTCAGGTTTGGAGGAGAATTTGACAGTACAGTGGGAGGTTCCTGATTAGATAAAGTGATAACCATTCTGATCTAGGTTAGAGTGCACGCAGAGTGTTTATTTTCTCTCTCTCTTTGGCAGCGACCTTTGACCGACCCTAAACTATGACTCAGTGACCAAGTTGACCGAACCTTCTTAAAATACTGGCTTTTGGATTGTCTAAGTTGCATAAGTCATTGCCACTCCTTCTTTTACCCTTTGCATTTCTCAGAACAACTCGTATCACTACGAACATCCACTTCCATTGGATAGATCCATCGTATGATTATATACGAACTCGAAGGGACTTCTTCGAGGATGGATCCAGGTTCAGGAGAAATATAATTGATTTATTCAGTTGTCTTTTATTATCACCTTCTCTCAGGTTGCGAGGGCTCCTTGGTTTAGGAGAGTACACCTATTACGCTTATTGGATAGTCTTCTTCCAAACCATAGGCAGGTGCCGAAAGGTAGGGAATGAAGAAAACCAATTAGCCTAAGTAGGGTGTACAGAAGGTAATAAGTAAAGACAAAATAAAGGGATTAGAAAAATGGCAAAGTAAATTGCGACTGCTATCATTCACGACCAAACCGCGTACTTCATCGCCACTCCTATTTCACATTTGCTTTTTTCCCCAGTTCGGGAGAAATAGAATAAGGTATTATTCAGTTGTCTTTTATCATCACCTTCTCTCAGGTTATGAGTACTTCTTGGTTTAGGAGGGTACACCTATTATGCTTACTGGATAGTCTTCTTCCAAACCATAGGCTGGTGCCGAATGGTAGGGAAGGAAGAAAATCACTTAGCCTAAACGATGGTGTACAGAAGGTAACGACTAAAGACAAATAAAGGGATTTGGAGAGATGGCAAAGAAATATACGGTTACAGTCATGAATAGGATTATGGAAGAGGCATTACTAGGAATACCAGGATACCCCTTCGAAACATTTTCATGTTTCAGTTTCACTGTGCATTGTTAAAGGAAAACTGATTTCCCGATTAGATACTTACTCCAGCGTATGTATTTACCAGGTATGATTCTCATATCTGTATGGTTTTACAGATGATGAGTGTGAGTAATTTATTGGGAATAAGGTGATCATCCTCATTATATCGGAATTCGTTGTAATTGGTGATATTTGAGGAAGTCGCCTGGGTTTTTGCCGGACAACATGTATTTGGTTTTGAGTATCCGTAGTTGTGCACCAATTTCAAACTGATATATCTGTACGCTTATTTTTATAAAGTGAGATATAACTTTTTGAAATTATGTCCATGACATTTACCTATATCAGTTGACGATTGGGTAAGGAGCATTGAACAACGGGGTAGTTCTTAACCATAAGTATAATTTTCAACTTACGATGCACAGGTTTTGAGTTATTCGACTCAGCGGACTTATACAGAGTATTGTATGTTGTCCAGTGTCCATCTGGACAAAGGGGTTGGTCCTCGTACTATGTTCTGTTTACTTATGACTTCTCTAGTTTTTAGACAAGTGTTTCGTAGAAATACAAGGTCTAAGTTTTGAGAAGTTGTGGGTATAGGAATAAAGTAGAGAACCAGATGTCGCAAGTATCGAGATTCTTTAAAGAGATCGAAGATGTAGATTCTTGTGATTGGTATTCAGTTGATAGTAATGGTTTTGAGAAACTTGTTCTTTCAGGTTACTCATAATTGGATGTATTCCTACGTTGAGTAATGTTGATTAGCCTCTCTCCATTAAGTTGATATGCACTGGAGACAGCTGCATGGTTAGAATCTGGTTCCAATTAAATAAGTGCCAAACTTTCTATATTGGATATAGAATGGTTCATATCTTAACGATGTTAAGGTACGGGGAGTTGTCCGGCTTATGCTTAAAACCAGACTCTGGATAACTCAAGGCATGTTTCTGTAATGGCAGTTTGTGGGTTGACCCGGGCTATGTCGAGGGTTGATTTTCTATCATCTAGAAGATCAATAGTGATATTGTTCTTGACTCTCCACAGTTTTAGTAAAATGGATTTTTTTTCAAAAAACGGTAGTGGGAGTATGGTAGAACTGGAAGTGATTCCAGAACCGCAAACGATTACGGAAAATTTAATAGGACCTAAAGATTCAATCAGGTTTGACATTCCATTAGCCACTCCGCAGATATGGTGGGTAACCTCAGACACCCGAGAGGTACTCTGGTAGCCTCAAGGACGGTGACAGGGAGGTTCTTATTTACCCAGACTTGATACTACTGTTGTTCCAGGCTATGAGACCCGGCAGGAGGTTAAGTATAGTGTCGTTCTAAACTAGTTTTAGAAGTGCACGTATATATTATTCTGCCAGAGGGTTGTTGTGGTCAGTGGGAGCAGCGGAAGCATAGTGGGCAAGTAGCTTATGACTATTTATAGACTTGAGCAGATATAGCAGAGATAGATCATCTAATTTTGATGTGACAGTCATAGGTTTGACTTCATCAAAATAAGGGATGGATCAGTTAAGAAGGTAGTAGGGTGTGATGTCCTGGTATTTGGATGACATAAACAAAGTAGGAAGTAAAATTCCTATACTACGATCGGTTATACTGTGGTCGTCACACAGTTGTTTCTCCAGACAGGATATGGATATAATATCAGATATTCTGGTTTCTAGATCTATGGTTTTAGATCTAGATTTGGGTAGTTTCCCAATGTGGGTACTTTGACAGTATTCTAAAGGTATTTAGAATAGATGACTCCTGGCATGGTGGTGTACCTGCAGGTGATGGAGTCACCCTCTCTGAAGGTGTCTTACAGACTAAAGGGGAGAGGGATGTGCATGATTGGCAGATCACTTGCTTAGGCAATTGAGTCGATCATGGGATATTAAGTACCACACCAGATGTTGTTTTTTGCACTAGATGTAATAAAGTTTATATTAATCCAATCCTGGAGAAATATTCGGAAGCATTTTTAGAACATAAGTGCATGTTCTACTGATGACGGCAGCCTCCTACGGAGACGGTTATCATTCCAGGCTTCAAAGGTATCATGGATGACAGAGTGATTGTCAGAGTTATAGTTTTCCCTCTGACGAGGGGCAGTATTATGGACAGGTGGTCCAAGAGGATACTGTGGGAGGCATGGTGCAGGATACTGATTAGGTTCAGTTGACGATACAGTCTAAGAAGTTTGGATTTGGAGTTCGTTTATGAACTAGGTCCCATCAGATGTCCAGACATATTCTAAGACAGGTATTACTCAATTCGGGAGATGGCTTTCTCCGCGAACTTGAGATTAAGAGAGACATAAAAAGCAACATCAGGGCGGATCCACTCATTGAGGCTATTTCTTGAACACAAGAGTTTTACAAACGAGCTTTGTGAAACTGATTAGTAGAGGAGTTGGGTGTTCGGTATCACACGGGCTGTGAGTATGCGACATCGCAATAATTAGCCTTAAGTGCAAGTGGGAGATTGTTGGTTATAGTGCCCTCAAAGTCAATTATTGGATCGCAGGTACGTGATTGCAATGATTGAGGAGGACCTATACCGGTAGGACAGTCTTACTCGAGATGATAGTATGCTATCTGGTTTGCCTTTATCAGTCGTGTACAGGTTCATGTGACTGATCACTATTACACGTTGATAGAGCCCTTAGGATCTTGCTTGACTACCAACAGTATGATGGCGATCATATACGTGAGAGTTGGGTAGTCTATAAGCACATCCTTAAAAGTGGTCCCTAGTCATGGGAGTTTCGAGACAGGGCATCGATACTCCAGAGTAGACTAGTGTATACTGTTGAGACCCCGACGAGGGGCGGTGGCTGGTCTCACAAGCCACTGGTGTCAGTTGGATCACCGAAGATGTATACAGGTGCTCATTGGGTTATGAGTACACCGGACAGGACTCGCCGGGAACCTGCTAGTTGGTATTATACCTAGCGTCAGATAGCAGTTCCCTGGTGACATGTGTACAGGTTAGTTCATCGACCTGAGGTCGTCATTTGTCTCGTGTGAGTTCCCACTGTGCTTTGATTTCTACCCTACCACGGCTCAAAGGAGTCGTGCAAACAGGTCTTTTTTGGATACAGTCCCGAGCCACATGGAGGCAGGTGAGCGGATCGGCAGGGGATTCGTTTCTCCCGATATTGGGTGTGAGATCGCGCTGTGTCTAGGAAAGCCATTACACCAAGTCCTTGGCCAAGGCATGTGAGAATTACTGGTAAGTATTCCAGTAGTTTCTCAGAGTGTTCAGGGCTTGTCTCCGACACGACTTATACCGCTATTGGGGGTCTGACGTTACCAGCCCCCTAGGCCCGATATACGATACTCATAGACGAACGGACCAGACTGTATGTATATTGTCACTGTTAGGTTCAGTAGGGTTCCAGGTTGAGTTAGCTCATCGGCTTCCCTTGAGGTCAGTACATGGGCAGCCGTTACGCACCGCTAGTGTCGCTAACGTGTTTGTGGTTAAACCCCCTGCCAGGGTACTGATGAGTCATTAGAGCCCCCCACGGATAGTTTCCCAAGTTTGGGCGAAACGTTGTAGAGGCCGTATGGTTTTATGGCAGGGTTCAGAAAATGCACGTGCATTTATGCACGCGTTATATTTCGGGCAGATAATACTGGTGGGCTTTGGTTTAAGCCGGATCCATGTATTATACTGTGTAGATATAATATCTTTGTCTCAGTTGTATTTGTATTCGGTCGTAATACAAACGCGGGTATGTTTATACTGTTACGGGGTTATCCTGAAATTCGTTTCGGGATCGCTTTTCGAAGTTGCCAGTTTTCTTTCACCCGTTTTAAACATTCGGTTTAATGCGGAATTATCTTTTCTTCATTGGGTGAGTCATGAGGGTGAGTCATGAGAGTGCTTCTAGAAGATGATAAGGTGTTTAAGTGTGTCGCCATTTTGCATTAAATGGTTTTTGCAAGGTGGCATTTGCATTAATGTGTTTTGGTTTGAACTTGGATATTTCTTCTTGATATTTTCTTATAAGCTTCACCTCTTGATACCTTGTGATCACCTCCTCCACCTCATTGGCCGGCCCCACCATTTCATCCCATAAATTTGGCCGAGCCCCATGGTTGAAAGATATATGATTCATTTGATAATTTTCTTAGTTCAATTGATCAATCAAAAAGGCAACTTCATTAACCGTTCATCCATGGCTTTGGATGAAACGAGACAAAGTATTCTACTCATTCTCTACATCAATCTTGGACATGTCGGCTAGCAAACTTCATATCCGAGTTGCCTCGGTTCAGAGGCGGGAGCCCGTATAAAGATTCGTTGACGTGGTGCCACCTGGACGAGGAGACCGGAGATCGAGCGAGATCGCAGATGCCGCAAAGGAGCGTGGGATGATGGCTAAAGACCGAAGGACTCGGATCGATCGGTATAGCCTTTCTACCCACTTTGTAGTTTGTTAGTTTAGCGTTAATGGCAAGATCCGGGTTATAGTATGCGATAGCGCCAGTTATAAAAGTTTTTGTTCCGCGTTTGGCGTCAGATTGACGGCCGGGGCGCTACCGTAGACTTACAGGTATCACATACGCGCATTAATATCGGTCCCGCACATATCACATATGTGCTCCTACTCCGTTTCGCATGAGCCAGGAAACCTCTGTGTAGGACTCTAAAGACTCGTCAATACGCCGGCAGTACGTGATGATCATATCAAACACCCACAAGCCGCAAGCGGTCTGCTAAACGTAACGGCCACCCGGGTATTGAGCGATCAGAAAATCAACAAGCAAGCTTGCTCATACTCCTGCGAATCCAATCAGCAACACTACCGTACAGTCCGGACTCTTCGTCTGATATGTCGCATATCTCATCTAGGGGTGGTAAACGTCAGACCCCAGTAACTCGATAAGTCGTGCCGATATGAGGCTCATAACAAGTCAAGAAACTACTGGTAACACTTACCAGTAAATCTCAGAATCAGCCCTGGCCGGGGACTTCATGTTATAGCCAATCAAGCACAGCGCAACATCAACCCCCAATACCGGGAGAGACGAATGCCCTCCTGAACCATCGTTTTGCACCCAACTTATTGCCTCTATGTGACTCGGGACTGTACCCAAAAACCATCGTTTTGCACGTTCTCTTGAATGTGGTAAGGTGGAAATCAAAGCACAGTGGGAATCACACAAGACACTATGACGATCTCGGGTCGACGGACTAATCTGTACCAGTGTCACCAGAGAACTGCCATCTGACGTGAGGTATAATACCATCTGGGAGTTCTCGGCGAGTCCGTCCAGTGTACCCAGTCTTCACTGAGCACCCGTATATCATCTCTGATGTCAAACACCAATTGATACGGGATCATCCATCGCCCATCTACATGGGTCGAAAAGCTATACGCTAGTCTACTCTGGTATATCGATGCCCCGTCTCGATACACCCACGACTAGGGAGTTTAAAGGATGTACTCACAGACTACCATTGTCCCACTAGTATGATCCGCATCATAATCCAGGTAGTCAAGTACACATCCTAAGGGCTTTACCAACATGTAACAGAGAGACAATCAGTGTACATATTAAGATAAAGAGTAACCAAATAGTATACTATCATGTCGAGTAAGAAAGCCCTCCCTATATATGTCCAAGTATCCACTACAATATACATCTCATGTATAGTAATGGCCTCTAGGGCATTGTCACGCCCCGCTTCCCGGTGTACGGCGAAAGGGACGGGACTGGTCCGCTACGTATATACTCAGAAGTACATACGCTAAGCGTATCTAAGCAATATAAAATAAATACACAAGAGACAAGATATAAAAAGAACAAAAACTTTTATTTATTAACATTCTTTGTACAATGCATGAAAGGAAATACAACTGAAATAAAAGATGCCTAAACAGTGGCATAACAGGAAATGAAAAGTACAGAGAGGAAAAATGTACAATGAAACTAAAGTGCAGGGTCTTCAGCAAACTGCTCCAAGTCTTCTTGCGATGGCTCGATCTCTGCCGAGTCCAAATCACCTGATGACATTCAAAGAAGAAAAAAACAGAATGTCGTCAGCGAACAGGTCGCTCGGTAAGTCCCAAAGGTAAGAGGAAAGTAGAAAAAGACAGAATAAGTAGATATCTTTTAAAGTTGTATTATCTTGTAGTAATATCGTATTAACGTTGTTGTTTGTAGCTTGGTACAGAAGAATGCCAGTGTATACGAGAGGAGTCTCTATATGCCAGAAACTAGAGGCACATATAGTACAAGGAACCGTTTATGCCACGGTAAAACAGCAACTGGATTCATGTTAGGTGTATTAAGTCTGACCACCTCGTGCCACCTTTAACACCTTCCGTACCAATCTACCCCTTAAACCCCGCGATGACTTGTTTGTATTGTTATCTTGTAAATTGTATTGGTTGTATGATTGATTGACTGACTGACCGAAACCATGATATCAGGAAACGGTTATAACCGTAGAGTCGTGTAAATAGAATACTGAGAATCATGTAAAAGGAATATATATCCATGGTTCGGTTCAGTCAAGTCGTATAATAGATAATTGGATTCATGGATTCATGTGTTCATATTGAATTGGAATGTTGTAGATTATAAATTGACTTGAATCATATTCAAGTCAGATTAATCAGATTCAAACCCGAGTCAGACAATTAGAAATGTGAATCGAAGTCTTATAATTGCTAGGGTCCTTAGGGTAATTTATAAACTTGAGGGGGTTTTATGTAAAAATACTTTTATATACTTTTCAAAATACATCTCAAGTATTTATTGTTCGTCTTGAGGGTTGTAATAAGGGTGGATTTTATGTTGTGACATTTCTAGTGAAAGTATCCTAGTTTTATAAATAAGGGTATTTATCTGTAATACTGATTTATTTGAAGTTCGTGGTATTTTAGTGTAAAATTTATTCTTATGATTTTTAGGAAAAGGTGGAAAATTTATATTATAATAAAATAGATATCTAAATGATAAATATACACATGTTTATACAAAAATAATTTTAATAAATATTTTATATTCCAAAAATCTCATTTTCTTAAGATGTCGTATTTTAAACCTTTCGAGACCGAATGCTCCTTGCGGAGGTCTGAATCTCGCACTACTAGCCCGAGGGTGCACGATAAACCGCACAATCCCGAATGGGTTCCCCCAAAATGGGTTGTAGCGGCGTTTTGCAAAGATTGTAAAATACTAATCCTTTAGAAAACGTTTTTATAAAGTAAAAAGTATTTATTTGCAAAGTGTAATTTTCCGTATTTTAAATTCTAGGGTTTCCTAAGCCAACTAGCCTATTTCTAAATGGTCTAAACGACAAGTCGTTAGAAGCCTCAAATCGCCTCTTCACCGCCAATTATGGCCAGATAAGTACAAATGAGGAAGGAGGGATCCTCTCACGAATCGTGAGACGGCCCTTTTAAAGTTAGCTTTGCTCACTTGCCTAGCCTAGACACCACAAAATCAGGTTTAGATAAACGATTGATGTCCACAACTTATCGTGTTTTCCTAATAAGAGGTATTTATTTAAAAGTGTATCAAAACTAAAACTTCTAGAAATGATTTTATTAAGAATATGGTATTTAAATGAAAGTATTGTTTTATCGTATTCTAAGTTTTTTATGATGTCGTTTAGGGTTGTATTTGCGTGTGTGTGGAGATAGGTCATTATCTCGTGCTCTACTTTAAATGTATAGCAAAGTTAAGGGGTTAAATATGAAATCGAAACATTGTGGTATTTAAGTGAAAAAATACGATAAATTGGAAAGGCTATCATTTCATGTGATGAAACTTGTTCAAATTGATTGTTAAATGTTTAATAGTCAACATAAAGATGTTTAGGCATGAATGTATTGGTGAGAAGTGAAATTTTATAGAAAACCGAATCGGAAATCGGATTTGTTCCGATTCCGTCGGGTTTTGTAATTTCGTATTTTAGAGAAATAGAAAGAGAGATAGAATGGGACTTACGGGTTTCGATTAATGTAACACCCGAGCCCAATGCTACTATTTTCAGTTACTGTTTGAGCATAATGTGGTACTCATTTCATTTAACTTGTTTGTTTGTTGCTTACTGTAAAATTTACCCGGCAAAGTCATTTCTACATATAACAAATTTTGGCATCTAAAATAAAATTGAAAATATTCATCTTGGCCTACTCGACACCCCTAGCCGTGTGGTAGCGTCCGTGTATTGTGTTCTCGTCCCGTTCAGTGAAACGGGCGAGTTTGGACGGCTACGCGCGCGTACATGTGTCCGTTTTGGGGGTATGCTTTTTAATCATAAAACACCTCATTTTAAAATTTGGATCCCGCTTAAAATCGTGTTATTTCAATTTCAAATTTTTGGACTCGACCCGGGCGCGATTTGAAAATGTTTCATTTTGCGCCAAAATCCCAAATTAATAAAATATTCAAAACTATATAATATTTCTTAACTTATAAATCCTTACTGTTTAATCTTCAAGAAATCTTTAATGTGTTTTTTTAACCCACGAATCTTTATCCCCCCAGCCAATCAGCGTAGGTTTTTTCCCGTGGCCCCCCTCCATTATTTCTCTATCTCTCTCTCTCTCTCTACCTCTCACATCTCTTTCTCTCTCTCAAATCGTTCTCTATCTCTCTCTCTCTCTAGCTTCTCTCTCTCCTATATATATATTTACATCTCCTTTCTCCCCTCATATTTTCCCGAGCGCGAGAAACCCATCGCGAACCCTAACCCTAGCCGCCTTCACCGTCGCCGCCGCAGCCCCGACGCCGGCGCTAGCGTCACCGTCGCCCTCGCCTCCGCCTCCTCCCCTCAACCTTGTCTTCTTTCCCCCACGCACCCTGCTCGACGCAGCCACCTGCAGAATTCCCTGCAGTTGCCAAGTCGCCGCCGGCAACCACCTGCGCCGCCGACCATCACCTCGCCGTGTTCTCCTCACCCCCAGACCTCCTCCTTCTCTTCTTTCCGAGCACACCCTGCACCTTCCCCGACGCCAACCCACTACCCATCGCCTGCAACCTCACCCTCGCCGGAAACCCATCACCACCGACCACCCGTCATCTCCTCGCCTCCCAGCAAACCCTCAGAACGCCAACACCACCACTACCGACCGATTTTGCACCTCCCTGATCACCTCTACAGAAACCCTTCTCGTCATCGTCATCGTCGCGGCTTGAACCGCCGGTGATCTTGACGGCACCGATCGCCTCGCTGCCGGGTTGCCGAGAGTGCATCCATCTCTGTCCAGATCATCATCTCTATCCCGAGCCCTTGCTGTTATCGTGTCGCGTGGGTTTGCGCCTCCGTTCTCGTGATTGTCATTTCGTCGAGGCAAGTATTCGATACTTGCTACATGCTATTGCAACTTTAAAACTTGCCTTAATATTCACGTATGGTTTAATGATGTATTATTTAGTAAATCACCTTACATACATTGCCTCCTGTTTAACCCTGGTAGCATGTCAAATTAATTATTTCCTGATAAACCCCGTACGTGATAGATTACATTTTGATTTACTGCTATGATGCTTTATTTCCAGTTTAGTTTATCAGATATGCATGTACAACTTAAACCGGTTAAATTACAATTGCATTCTTTAAACAGATTATACTTGTCGTGGCATTCTTGGAACACTCAATGTTTTATTAACCTGATTGCCGCAGTTACGTTTACCATTCTGTATTCACGTTATATTGACACTATCTATTTAACACAATTGTACAGCTAGATAATAAATCCGATTATGGTTTAACGCATTGATTAGATCATGATGTTTGCTTATTTCCTGCTGTTAATACCCTGCTCGATTATATATCTGTTTGTGAGCATACCCACGATATTGTTACATCTTGACTTGACTTTGTTACACATGGTATATATTGATACACCGGACATGGTACCGTTTACTGTTGACTTGACCTGATGTACCATGACCTGACCTGTTTCCTGATCTCGTGCCTAATGCCAACAAACCTGACATGTAGTCCTCATGGACCGTTCCTGTTGTCTATCCAGACAAACCTACTGTTACCTGATCCTGTGTTGGCATTAGTTCTTGATTACTGAATACCCGACCTGACACATATAACTTGGGGGTATGGGGAAATCAAAGGTGAAACCCGACTTGTAACTCGACAGTTCACTACCTGTTCTGGGTGTACACATTCCTGTTTTGTGCCTAGCGGCATGTCTCGGTTTCGGCCGAGAATATTGTGGCCGTGGTCCTGGGTATGTACGGGATACTATCGAGTGTACACATTCCTGTTTTGTGCCTAGCGGCATGTCTCGGCTGCAGCCGAGAATATTGTGGCCGTGGTCCCGGGTATGTACGGGATACTATTGAGTTACATCGATGATTCATCAATTGATTTCAAAGACTTTAGAATAGAAAACCTGATAGAATAGTTTAGTTTACCCACTGCACGCTACCCTGTACTGGTATGATTCATATTATTGTTATTCTTGCTGTATTCATGTTTATATTACATTGCCTGCTACACTGTTCATATTATATTACTTGATGACATGACGCGTTGACGTCTGGGTTTTGCATGGCCCAGATTCCCTACCGCTGTTGCAGTCCGAGCAGGAGTACTTCAGCCAGCAGGCTGAGCTGTGAGTTCAGTAGTAGTTAGTTTTATTTCCTGCATTTATTTCCTGATGTGAGCCCGCATTATGGGGCACACTTTTCAGTTATTTGTATTGGATCATTTGCTTCCGCATTTATTTATTATTGACTCCTGTTATTCTGGATTATGGACATGTTTTAGATAGTTTTATCTTGTTCTTGATATTTTTACAGCCGTAATGTGACTGTGGATGGATACTTCCTACCCACAGGTAGCATGGTTGGCTATGTCACGTGCCCAATCTAGCGTACTCTGGGAAGCGGGGAGTGACAATTAAGCAAAGGAGTGAAGGGGGGACTAGAGAGGTTGCCGAGGCATTGCTTCGTCGCCGGTTGTTCTAAAAACGCCGCCGGAATTTCCGCCGGAATTTCGTCGGAGCTTCGCCGCTAACTTGATTTCAAAGTACACATTTCTTGGAAAATTTTGAGAGAGTAAGCCTAGGGTTTTGGGATGAGAGGGTAGAGGGTAGGGGGTGTATTTATAGGGTAGGCTAGGGTAGGGTAGGTGAAAGGTTTTTAATTAAAAAAATTATAAAAATTATAGAAAAATCATTAAAAATTAGAGTAATTAGGTGTTAATGGGCATTCTGGAACCGATCCAATAAATTAGAGTATGCAGGGGGTTAGAGAAGGCGAAGAGGCAGATTTTTCGTGTTGACGACTTGGCCGTCCGGCCTGACCGGCCGAGTCGGGCTGAGTCGGGGTGCCGGGGGGTGAGGGGTCTCGTGGTGTAAGCACTGGTATTTTTAGTTTTCTGGGTTCAGTTCAAAGTTTGGGAGTTATGGTGTTTGGACTGTTGGGCTTCCAAAGGATTTAAAACAAAAACAATATAAAAATAATGTGGGGCAGCGGATTTAAACTCTGGTGGCTTGGTTCAGCAGTGCAAGGTGTTACCAATGAGCTACAAGCTCCTTCTTGTAATTATTGTGGGAAAATAAATACTTAAAGTGGTAATAGCAACATTAAATACCCCAGGTATACTTCAAATTTAAATCAATTTTATGTATACAAAAATTGGAGTTGTTACAGGCATACATATAACTAACAATCTCCTACTTGCATTAGGGCCATCATATAGCAGTAGTTGTAGTATCTCATACTCAACCATCCCATAAAAGTCTCTATCTGGGAAAAGGCCTTTGTGAGTGGATCCGCCGTGTTTTCCTCTGAGTCTACTCTCCTAATCTCGATCTCCCTGGAGATCAACCATCTCCATGATCAGGTGATACTGCCTTAGAATATGTCTGGATCACTGATAGGACGGGGGTTCCTAGGCCTAAGCCACAACTCCATTGTCACACGATGGAAGGAACGAAGTTCATCTCATGAACTAATATACACCCAGACTTGCTCTTTGGTAGCATCTTAGGTAGCGATGTATCCAGCCTTTATCGTCTAGTTTGCCACGGTATCTAGGTTGGAACTCTTCCAACATACCGTCTCTCCATTGAGGGTAAAGACAATATTTGTGATTGACATTCATTTGACCTTACCACCCTGGAAGCTATCCAGTGATTTCTCCCCAGGATCGATTGATACCATCTCACTACACCTAGTGAGAATCCTAACATCCACTTAGATTTATCTCATAGATCTAAAACCCAGGATTTAGGAGGTATCACCTTGATCCTATATGGAGAATCCTTATGATAAGAGGAGATTGACCGAGCGTAGCATAAGAAACTCCTTTCCTATCAAGAGTATGTCATCCATGTACAATATGAGAAAAACCAAAATACTCTCTACTACCTTTTTGTATATACAAGGTTCATCTACCATTTTGATGAAGTCAAACGCTTTGACTACCACATCAAAACAGATGTTCCAATTCCGCGATGCCTGCTTTAACCCGTAAAGCAACTTGCCCACGTTTCCGCTGCTCCCACTATCTACGAAGCCCTCTGGCTGTGTACTTATAGACACTCTCTTCTAAATCAATATTTAGAAAAGTAGTCATAACACCCAACCACCAGATATCGCAGTCATGGTATGTAGCAATGGCAAGTAGGATCTGGATGGACTTAAGCATATGTACTGAAGAAAAGGTTTCATCATAATCCACACCTGGTCAATGACGAGTACCTTTTACAACAAGTCTAGTTTTGAAAGTCTCAACTTTTTCATCTACACCAAGTAATCTTCTCAAGATATACTTGCTCCTGATGGGGATTTAACCATTCAGATAAAGCAACCAAAGTCCATACTTTGTTGGTGTTCATAGATTCCATCTCAGATCGCATAGCATCCAGCCATTCTTACAGAGTCCCCACTCTTAATGGCCGGCTCGAAACTAGTTGGGTCATCATCTCATGATGCAATCCTCGCTCCCACTATCATAGAGAAAACCGAAGTATCTCTCAGGCGGATAAGAAACCCTACCAGATCGGCGGAGAGGCTGAGGTTCGTTGGGAGCTATTGAATCCTGCAGTTCTATCAAATCATTAGCTGTAATTTGTATAGCTGGAACTCCTTCTAGTTCTATCTCATGACCACAAATTTGTTTCCAAAATAAATTCCTTTTCTAAAAAGGTGGCATGCCGAGAAATAAAACACCTTTTGTTCCTCGGTGTGGTAGAAGATATTCCCTTGCGAAAGCTTGGGATATCCAACAAACTTCCACAGAACTGACCTTGCCTCGAGCTTGTCCGGATTTTGCTTTTGATATAGGTCGGAAAACCCCAAATCTTAACTTACTTAAGAAATGGGCTCTTCCCATACCATATCTCATATGGAGTGGTAGGCACCTGATTTGGTTGGAACACTATTCAATAGGTATGCAGCTTCACAAGTGCATAACCCCAAAAGGAAATAGGCGACTCAGCAGTACTCATCATAGAGCGCACCATATCTAATAGGGTGCGATTGCTCCGCCTCGATACACCGTTGTGCTGTGGTGTATTCGGAGGAGTAATGCTGAGAGAGAATCTCATTCTCCTTAAGAATAGTCGAGGAATTCCGTGCTCAAGTATTCTCCTCCCTGATCACATCAAAGGACATAATACTTATACCCTTTTGGTTCTCTACTTCTGATAAATTCATTGAATTTCTCAAAAGTTTCCGACTTGTGTTTCAACAGGAACATGTGTTTGAATCTTGAGAGATCATCATTAAATGTAATGAAGTATAAAGAACCAGCTCTGGCATGTGTAGACATGGGACCTTCATACATCATCATATATCAATCCCAAGAGTTCATTAACTCTTTCTCTGTTTCTAATAAACGGAGCTATGGTCATCTTATCTTTGTGACATGACCGGCAAGTTTCACAAGATGTAAATTCAAACTGATTTAAATATCCATCTTAATGTAACTTAGCTAGTCGGGTCGCATTGATATGACCTAGTCTACAATGCCTCAAGAAGGATTCGTTCATTTCTGAACTCTTCCCCTTGTATGTGTTCTGTACATTAAGAACTGTGGTTTGATTTAGAACGTATATGCTTTTAGATAACGTGCCTGAACCGATCAACTCTTGATATAGGAAATGTTCAAAACATTATCCAACAATACAAAATTATATCATTCTTTACTAAATAAAGAGACTGATATGATGTTGTATATCAGGTTCGGTATCTAATAATATTCGTTCAGAATCAATGTATTTGGTAATACAGGGTGATAACCGCCAACACCTTGGCTGCAACAATTTATATAATCAGGATGGCTCCCACTGTTTTTATCAAATCTTCCTTCAAACCTTAAAAGGAAAGACTGGCCGGAATTAATTACACCCTATAATTTAGCCAATCTTTCAGCCAGGCCAGTGCCGGTACTTTGAGAGAGGTTCCCCGTGCTTTCGCACGGACCTAATTAAAATAAACCCCGTTTTCCCAGGGGCGTAACCCCGTTGACACTTTTCTAGACACCTACTTGATCGGCTAATTGTAATGTGCATAACTCTCCCAGGAGTAACTCTTACTCGCAGTGGGTATCGGGATCCAACTATCTCATAGAAGGTTTGCAATCTCATTGCAAATTTCAACACTTGAAATTCCCGATAATATTTTGCCTCTAGCATTCTATGACCTTGACGAAAGCCAACAAACCATAGGCTGCTAGTCAAGTTCAACCCGTACATTTCTTGATTGAATTAAACCCACCTGCACGACCCTTGACGAAAGCCAACAAAGTCGCACGACTACCCTAACTCAATCACATCATATGCTTTTGCAGATAAGCATAAATAGCTACCGCACACTACGCCTTGACGAAAGCCAACAAATGTAGCACGAATACTATGAAATACTTATCTGAAATGACGGAGGGCTACGACAGGTTTTTAAGAAAACCTTTTGCATAATGAACTTGATATCGTTGTAGAATTGAGTGATTTTAAAAAGGAGTGTTTTTGAGGCTTTTACTAGTTTTGCTAAAGAGGTCACTCCCGGTGAAGGGATCTCGGCTTTTTCCTCATCGAATGAGGTGCAGGATATTTCATAAATACCACTATGCAAAGCAAAAACTATAAAAGCAATCAAAAGACAAACCGTGTTTATAGTATCTGCTAGTTTCACTAAAGAGGTCACTCCCGGTGAAGGGATCTCGACTCTTTCCTTATCGAATAAGGTGCTGGATATTCTACAAGGAATACCGCTATGCAAAGCAAGAACTAGAGCTACCAGTTTTTAAAACAAGTTTCTACAACATCTTTAGGTTTATTTTCTTTCATTAATTTCATTAATGAAGTCCCATCATTTAAGTTACCTAAGCATCACAGATAAATACAACGTACGCTTATGCCATCCGCATTCGCCTCGATGTCCCGTCATGCACCGTTAGGTTAGGTAACTAATGGCAGAGCGAGGCAGGGCTAGCGCGGGTGTAAAACATAAGCAACGTCTATATAATATATCATATATACTATATACAGTATCTATCTCAACATATCGAATGATCACATCACAGATATCGCAGCAGAAAACAACATATGAAATATTGGATATACTAGGATTTCCGGGTTTTATATTAAGCCTGTATAAAACACGGATTCCACGGTCGTGATGAATAACCAAACCCACATCCCTAAACCCCTACGAGAGCGGCAAGCAACCCTACCAGTTCTAGAGTTAGAAGACCCGGACTCGACTCCTCGAGATGGTCTCCCACTGGACTCTAGAACCCGGTTACTTGTGCTCCCCTCCTTGGGTCTATCATAATGCGGAAAAGTAAATAATATACAATGGTGACATCATCCTCAATCCGGAAGTGCCCCAATAAAAGAATATTACATACATTGAATTTTACATGAATGAAAATGAAAAACTCTCATCTCACATAAAAAAAACCCGGCTATTCAAACACGACGATCCAATATAACATATCCCAGCAACACATAACATCACATGTTATCAACGTAAGTAAATATGCGTATCCCAATTGTCGTTGAAATATAGCAACGAAACCGGCGATACACCACATATTACACTTACAGTCCCAGAAAATAAAGTGAAAAACTACAACAATTGGAATCCGCACTGCCCTTAGACATCATAAACCCGGAATATCACATATTCTGGATTCATTCCTAACAATGCATATTTTACATTTAGGTCTCAACCATGAAAACACTTTTCAAAGGAAGTTAAACTTGCATGCAACTGGATATATTCCAATTATTGTATCACATCACATGATATCCGGATGACGTTAAACTTTTCGATCGATTCATCAAAGTCCCACAATTTCCCAACAGCTCAACACTTGAGCACAATTTTAATAATACCCGGAACATGCCGCAGTACCTATGGACCAACCGTAGAAGGGCAAACCCAAGCCTCACTCATATCGCCACGGAACTGCGGCAAACCCTAAGGTATGACCGCGGTTCCGCGATCCAAAAAAATCGAGTTAGGGTGTCATTCTTCTAGAGGGTCCACATAATTACTTGCATATTTTTCCGAATACGTTAAATTTGGAAAAATGGGTTTTTGACATTCGATCGAACTTTTTAACTTCGCCAAGACAACTTGTGAAAACCCAAAAGCAATGTTAAAATACGAATACGAAACACTCCGAATTTTTTATAGCGTAAGATTATATCACATACAAAATTAGCAAAAACAAACAACACCTGAAACACAAAAACCAAGTCACTGGAGCACTGAAAAAATTTGAGGGGGGGCTCGGATTTCGGCCAAGATGGGGGTATATATGGCAGGCCAAAAATTCACCAAACTGCCTCAAATTTCACCAGTGTTCATGTTATATCACATACAAGTACTTGTTTGAAATTTTTTTTGAAGTCAATAAAAAATCGACAGAAACCGTATTTGGTGTTTTAAGTTTCGGAGCAATTTCGGTTTCGTAATCTAACAAATACCGTCTAATACTCTAGCCCGGCTCTGATACAACTGTTGGAATTCCTTACCACCCTACTGGGTTTTCAAGACATCAAGCATGTCAATTTCAAAAATTCTAAGGTGCTAATCAATTCTAAGCTAGGATCAAGCTAGAGTAACTAGACAATATAATTTGTAATCTACCATTACACTAAGTGAATGAGGAATACAACCTTTGTAGACCGGTCCTTCACTTCTAAAACTCCGTGTAGTAGTCCCTTCACTGTAAGTATCAATCTCCTGAACTCTAGTATGGGTTCTCCCGGAGAAATGAACAAGTTTGCTTAAAGTCTTCGAGGCCGAAAATGATCTACGTCGAGAAGACTCAAGCTCATGCCATCTCTTCACTAATTGTGAAATTAGTGAAGCAAACACCCTAAACTAAATGACAAGTAGTAGAGGATGATGAAGTAGGAAGTGGGCTCTCTTTAGATTTATTTTTCTCATGAGGAAGAAGAAACTCAAGTGAAAAAAGATGAGAGAATGAACTCATCTCATGAGAGAGGTAACTATGGGTGGGTTTTTATCATATATAAACCCTTGTAGAGACTTAACTAAAGCTTAGGATCATGGTTGGGTTAAGAAAATATCTTAAGTAAAAACAAATTAGTGGACAAGTCAAATGAATCCACAAGCTTCATCCATTTGACCATTTTCCACCTAATTTGATTAACTTTAAATAAATAAAACCCAAGGATTATCATAAGCTTAGTGTAAGTCCCATACACCCATGCCTCTTGTATCATCTAGCATGATACAAAATAATGTACATCAATATATATCACATATATACTAATGCACAAACAAAGTGAGAAAAGAAATCATAAGAGAGCATGTATTAGTTAATGTAACTTAATATATCAAATATATAATTATACATTAAATGATTAAATCAACACTTAATTTAATATTCCGGCTATATCACATATAACCGACTAATATCAAATGTAACAACTTATCAAATCAACACTTGATCCGATAATCCAGTTATATCACATATAACCGACCGATGTCACAAATCACGAGAATAGAATGCAGTATCACATACGCACATTAATCTCGGTCCCGCACATATCACATATGTGCTCCTACTCTGTTTCGCATGAACCAGGAAACCTCTGTGTAGGACTCTAAAGACTCGTCAATACGCCAGCAGTACGTGATGATCATATCAAACACTCACAAGCCGCATGCAGTCTGCTAAACGTAACGGCCACCCGGGTATTGAGCGATCAGAAGATCAACAAGCAAGCCTGCTCATACTCCTGCGAATCCAATCAGTAACACTACCGTACAGTCCGGTCTTTTCGTCTGATATGTCGCATATCTCGTCTAGGGGTGGTAAACGTCAGACCCCAGTAACTCGATAAGTCGTGCCGATATGAGGCTCATAACAAGTCGAGAAACTACTGGTAACACTTACCAGTAAATCTCAGAATCAGCCCTGGCCAGGGACTTCATGTTATAGCCAATCGAGCACAGCGCAACATCAACCTCCAATACCGGGAGAGACGAATCCCCTCCTATCGCTCATTGCCTCCATGTGACTCGAGAATGTACCCAAAACCCACCGTTTTGCATGTCCTCTTGAACGTTGTAAGGTGGAAATCAAAGCACAGTGGGAATCACACAAGACACCATGACGATCTCGGGTCGACAGACTAACCTGTACCAGTGTCACCAGAGAATTGTCATCTGACGTGAGGTATAATACCATCTGGGAGTTCTCGGCGAGTCCGTCCAGTGTACCCAGTCTCCACTGAGCACCCGTATATCATCTCTGATATCAAACACCAATGGATATGGGATCATCCATCGCCTATCTACATGGGTCGAGAAGCTATACGCTAGTCTACTCTGGTAAATCGATGCCCCGTCTCGATACACCCACGACTAGGGACTTTAAAGGATGTACTCACAAACTACCATTGTCCCACTAGTATGATCCGCATCATAATCCAGGTAGTCAAGTACACATCCTAAGGGCTTTACCAACATGTAACAGAGAGACAATCAGTGTACATGTTAAGATAAAGAGTAACCAGATAGCATACTATCATGTCGAGAAAGAAAGTCCTCCCTATATATGTCCAAACATCCACTACAATATACATCTCATAAATAGTAATGGCCTCTAGGGCATACATATAACTAACAAAGATAGCATACAAATTGCACATGTCCTTACTGATGAGGATGATAGGCAGTTTATTACTAATTCATGTGTTAACAATGAATTCGTTGAGTTTGAAGATCCACATGCCGATAATTTGACAGATGCTCACATGTTATTTATATCGGTAATGGAGAATGTCAACTGTCACGCCCCGCTTCGCAGTATACAGCGAAGGGGACGCGACTGGTCCGCTACGTATATACTCAGAAGTACATACGCTAAGCGTATCTAAGCAATATAAAAATAAATACACAAAAGATGAGATATAATAAAAACAACAACTTTTATTTATTAACATTCTTTTGTACAATGCATGAAAAGGAAATACAACTGAAATAAAACGATGCCTAAACAATGGCAAAACATGAAATAAAAAGTACTGAATGGAAAATGTACAATGAAACTAGAGCTCTGGTTCTTCAGCAAACTGCTGCAAGTCTTCTGCAGATCACTCGATCTCTGCCGGGTCCAAACCACTTGACGACATTCAAAGAAGAAAGAATAGAATGTCGTCAGCGAACAGGTCGCTCGGTAAGTCCCAAAGATAAGAGGAAAGTATAGTAGACAGAGTAAGAAGGTATCTTTTAAAGTTGTATTATCTTGTTGTAATGTTGTATTACCGCTGTTGTTTGTAGCTTGGTACAGAAGGATGCCAGTATATACGAGAGGGGTCTCTATATGCTAGAGATCAGGACAAACGGAATGTACAAGGAACCGTTAAGACACAGTATAACAGCAACGGAATATAGGTTAGGTGTCTTAATCTTACCGCCTCGTGCCACTTTTAACACCTTTCGTACCAATCTACCCCTTAAACCCCGTAGTGTTTTATTTGTATTGTTTTGTACTGTAAATTGAATTGAGTGTATAATTGAAAGACTGACCGAAACCATGATATCAGTAAACAGATGTAACCGTAGAATCATGTAAGTGGAATAACTGGAGAATCATGTAAATGGAATGTATATCTATGGATCGGTTCAGTCAAGTCGTATATATTGATTATTGGATTCATGGATTCATGTTGAAGATTGTAGATTGTAAATTGACTTAAATCATATTCAAGTCAGATTAATCAGACTCAAACCTGAGTCAGACAATTAAAAATGTAAGTCGAAATCTTGATTATTTTTTAAACCTATAATTACTAGGGTTCTTAGGGTAATTTATAAAACTTGAGGGGGTTTTATGTAAAAATACTTTTATATACTTTTCAAAATACACCTCAAGTATTCATTATTCGTCTTTAGAGTTGTAATGAAGGTGGATTTTATATTGTAATATTTCTAGTGAAAATGTCCTAATTTCATAAATAAAGGTATTTATTTGTAATATTGATTTATGTGGAATTTATGGTATTTTAGTGTAAAATTTGTTCTTGTGAGTTTTAGAAAAAGGTGGAATATTTATATCATAACAAAATAGATATTTTAATGATAAATATACATATATTTATACAAAAATAATTTTAATAAATATTTTATATTCTAAAAATCTCATTTTCTTAAGATGTCGTATTTTAAATCTTTCGAGACAGAATGCTCCTTGCGGAGGTCTGAATCTCGCACTACTAAGCTCGAGGATGTGCGATAATCCGCACCATCCCGAACGGGTTCTCCAAAATGTGTTGTAGCGGCGCTTTGCAAAGATTGTAAAATACTAAATCTTTTAGGAAATGGTTTTATGAAGTAATTGGTATTTATTTGTAAAGATGTATATTTTCCGTATTGTATGTTCTAGTTTCTCCTAAGTTAACTATTCTATTCCTAACTGGTCCAGACGACAAGTTGTGAGATACCTCAAATCGCCTCTTCACCGCCAATTGTGGCCAGGTAAGTACAAGTGAAGAAAGGAGGGATCCGCTCACGAATCATCGTGAGACGGGCCTTTTAAAGTTACCTTTCTCACTTGCCTAGCCTAGACACCACAAAATCAGGTTTAGATAAATGATCGATGTCCACAACTTATCGTATTTTCATAATAAGTGGTACTTTTTTAAAAGTGTATCAAAACTAAATCTTTTAGAAATGGTTTTATTAAGTATATGGTTTTAAATGAAAATGTTTGTTTTCTCGTATTCTAGGTTCTCGGGGGTGTTGCATATGAGTGTGTGAGGAGGTAGGTCGTTACCTCGTGATCTACTTTAAATGTATACCAAGTTTGATGGAGTTAAATGAAGGATTGGAACAATGTGGTATTTAAGCGAAAAATATGATAAATTGAAATAGCCATCATTTCATGTGATGAAACTTGTTCAAATTGTTTGATTAGTGTTTAATAGTCAACATGAGGAAGTTTAAGTATGGTTGTATTAGTGAGAAGTGGAATTTTCTAGAAAACCGAATCGAAAATCGAATTTGTTCCGATTCCGTCGGGTTTGTAAATCCGTATTTTGAGAATGGAAAAGAGAGATAGAAAGGGACTTACGGGTTTTAGATTACACGAGAGAGTGAGGGGGGACTAGAGGGATCGCCGATGTATTGCGCCGTCGCCGGTAGTTCCTTAAAACGGTCGCCGGAAGTTCCACCGGGAATTCGTCGGAGCTTCGCCTCGAGCTTGTTTTCAAAGTACACGACTCTTGGTAAATTTTTGAGAGAGTGGGCTCGGGATTTTGGGGTGAGAGGGTAGATGGTAGGGGGTGTATTTATAGGGTAGGCTAGGGTTAGGGTAGATGAAAGGTTAAAATGAAAAATGTGATAAAATGTATTAAAAAATGTATTAAAAGTGGAGTAATTGGGGTTTTAAAAGAGCTCTGGAAGTGGTCTGAGGCTGAAATTTTGCAGGTGCATAGGGAATATGAAAAGACACAACTTTCATGTTGGGGCCGTCGCCGGAATCGGCCGTGACTCGGTCTGAGGACTGAGTTAGACCGAGTCAAGGCCGATTTGGCCGATTCCCGGCCGAGTCGGGCGGCCGGGATCCCCCCGACGGTTCATCTACCCCCTGGCAATGTTACATCTTTGGGTGTAGTGGGGTTTTTGTGAGATATGCACGTGTAAACTCTTGATATTCTAAAGGTTTTAAAAAAAATCAATATTAAAAATAATGTGGGGTATGGGATTTGAACTCTGGTGGCTTGGTTCAGCAGTGCAAGGTATTACCAATGAGCTACGAGCTCCTTCTTGTAATTATTATGTGAAACAAATACTTAAAGTGGTAACAGCAACATTAAATACCCCAAGTATACTTCAAATTTAAATCAAATTTATGTACACTAAAAATGGAGTTGTTACATCAACTTTCATGCGGATAGGCTTTCGGCAGTCGATATTGAAAGTGGGTTGAAGGTCGGCGATTTTTTTAAGAATAAGAAGAAATTAATTCAGGCAGTCAGCGTTTGGTCAATTAAACACGGAGTTTCTTTTAAACCAATCAAGACTAACACGACCAAGTACACCGTCGTTTGTAAAACAGACGCGAACTGCCCGTGGAGTCTTCTTGCATATATCTCAGAGAAATCACCGACAGGATTCTGGCAGATAAAAAGTTATGCGGGTAATCATACTTGTGTGAATTCTGTAGTGAATTCAAATCATAAACAATCCTCTTCTACATTCATATGTAACAAGATATTGTCTTTTGTGAAAGCGGATGTCGATTTGACCCCCAAAACGATTCAAATGCTTATAAAATATACATTATTCATTGAATAAATTATATGAAGGTATGGAATGCGTTGAACAAGGCATTGTCTAAAATATACTGAGATTGGGAAGATCCGTATGAACATTTGCCACGATATTTTGCCGCCATCAAATCTACTAATCCCGGGACTGTTTTCAAGATAACCGACGTTTCAATGTCAGAAAGAATGCAATATTTTACCGATGCATTTTGGCCATTCGGACTGGCCATTGATGGTTTTGCTTATTGTCGTCTCGTTCTCAGTATTGATGGGACCCACTTATACGGCAGATACAAAGGGACTTTGCTCATTGCTACCGGGGCCGATGCAAATGATGGCCTTCCTTTGGCATATGCTGTAATTGGAGGTGAAACCGCTGAAAATTGGGAGTGGTTCATTGGTTGCATTCATCTTTACATTCCATCTGTGCGGGGAAGGCACATTACCTTCATATCTGACCGGATGAAAGGGATTCCGACGGCACTACGAAGATCACGGCCAGAACCTTATAGTCATCGTTATTGTATGCGATATATGCTATGCCCCGCTTCCCAGTAGACGGAAACGGTGACGTGGCAAGCCCGCAACGTATTTACTATGAAATAAATACGTTAAGTGTAATTAAGTAATATAACAATGAACAAGAATGACAGGAATAATAAAATGAAACAGCAACTTTATTTACATTCAACTTTACATACAACTGTCTAAAATAAAAGATACATTAAACAAAACAATACATAAACAATGGCATACAGAAAGTAAGTGCAGGCTGGAAAGAGCTAGTAATCTGGCTGTGCAGCAAGCTGGTCCAAATCCTCCTGGTTCGGCTCTATCTTCTCAGAGTCCGGTCCCCCTGATTAACATTCTAAGGAAAGAAAAACAGAGAGGAATATCTTCAGCGAACTAGCGCTCGGTAAGTCCTAAAGGAAATAAGAGAGAATAGCATAACATGTGAATAAGAACTAAAAGAACAAAGGACGGGTAATATTGTATATGATCATCTGCAGGTATATGATATTTATTCTAACGTGGTTATTTATAGTTTGATAAGAAAGGTATTCATGTATACGAGAAGAGTCCATCTTACCCCGTGGACTATGGTAACATGTAATACAATGCCCCGTCATACCCCACGGGATAACGGCACGTGAATTCATATTGGTGTCTTTTAAGTGACATCTCGTACCACGATATACGTTCCGTACCAATCTACCCCTTTATCTCCGCGTATTGTATTTTATAGATTAAGATTATAGGTCTTAGCCAAATCCATGAATATAAAATGTTCAGGTTCATGTTCAGAATGTAATCCTGTGTTTAAGTAGTCATGTCAAGTTATAACCATGGTTCGGTCAAGTCGAGTCAAGTATACAAGTTTGAATTTGATGTTTGAATTCAAGTATTCAGGTTCATGATCAAGTATTCAAGTTCATGTTTGATTTTGGATTCAGGTTTGAGTTTGGACTCAGATTGAGTCAGACAATTGTGAACGGATTTAACTCTTGAATTCTTAGGTTCAGGAGTAATCGACAACTGCTGCACATGGACGGCAGGATTTGTGTCTTTTTCCAAGACAGTTGTCATTGATAATTTCGTTAAGTTGTCTAACCTGAATAGGAAAGCACTCACTTTCTCCGGCTCCATAGGGCTCAAGAGAATTGATCCCGCTTAAACCTATATTTAAACTAAAGTCCTTAAAACATTATTTTGCATATCTTGAGGGGGTTTAATGAAAAATATTTTAATATAGTTTAAAAATAACCTCGAGGGTGATTTGTATTGTTTAGCGTTTTCATGAGCATGTATTTTAATTAGTGGGTATTTTAATGATAAATACTTAGCTTTTAAAAGTTTATGGTATTTTATTGAAGACTAGCCTTTTTGGTAACTTGGTGGTATTTTATTAAAAGTTTAATCTTTCATTTAAAAAAATATAATTTCATAATATATTGAAAATACGGATTTATAATTTTTATATAATTTTAAAAATTAGTTTAATTTGGAAAAGCCGCATTTCTTAAAAACCGTATTTTATTTCCTTTCGAAATCGAATACTCCGTGAGGAGTTCTACATCTCGCTCTACTATCCCAAGAATGTGCAATAATCCGTACCATTCAATAGTGGGTCTCCTAACGAGAGTTGTAGAGGCGTATTTGCTAAGGATTACAAAATACCGCTTTAAAAGAAATCCGGTTTTTAAAAGATGTGGTTTTTATTGTAAAAGTTATTCTTTGAACTAACTAACTAACTAACTAACTAACTATATATATATATATATATATATATATATATATATATATATATATATATATGGACATCGTGCTTGTTTCCCCCAATCAGAGCAAAACTCTGCTGGAAATTCAAAATTCAAATTTTGAAGCAACGCTTCAAATCCCGGGCGCAACGCGCCACGTGTCAGGCGCAGACGCATCAGCGCAGCGCCCAAGAAGGCGCGCCCAATCAGAGCAAAGCTCTATTTTAAGCAAAATTAAAGAAAGTAACGCTTTAGTTGCGCAGGCACTTCGCTGCGCGACACGTGTCAGCGCAGTTGCGCTGCGCTTTGCGCTGTGCGACACGTGTCACGCGCTGGGGCATTTGCGCCAAACAGAATAAAGATTTTAAAGAAATCTTTCTGTTCTTGTTAAAACAAGAAGATTTTCTTCTGTAAAACAGAAGCCCTTGGATCAAAGATCCAACGGTGGGGAAAATTCCCCAAATCACTCAGAGAAAGATCTCTTTAACAAATTTAACTAATTTATGGGCACTATAAAAAGGACCCTAGGCCTCAATTCAAAGGCATCAACATTTGGAGAAAAATCAAGAACTTCAAACAAGAGATAACTCTGAAGAAATTTCAAAAAAAGAAAAGGTAAAAACCTTTAGGAAAAAGAGAAAATTCTCTTATGAACAGATTATTGATCTAAGAACAAGATCAATAATCTTAAATAAAAAGAAAAATAATAATAGTGCTTTGCACTTTCTTATGAACCATTGGTTCTTGAATCTAAAAGATTCTCAAATTACAGTGCTTTGCACTTGAAAATTGCACTGTTGCGCTCCTTGGTTGGCGCAAGCCACCAGGGAGCGCCACGTGTCAACAGCACAACAGCGCAGCGCACGGACACAGCGCACTGCGCTGTTGCGCTTGCGCTCACCAGAGTGCGACACGTGTCGCTCCCATGAGCGCTTGCGCTCATTATTTGGCGCAAAGCGCCTGATAAGCCACTGTCAAATAACTAATGCATTGCATTATTGGCAGAAGGGCCTAGCCCAACTAAAAAAAGGTTTACCAGGCTGAACTAAATGCTTTGCATTATTTTAAAAGGGGGGGCAGAGCCCAAGAAAAGACAGATGCTCTGCATCAAAAATAAAGGGACAGAGCCCAAATCAGAAAGGCCTGGCAGGCCAGAATAAAATGCTGTGCATTACTAACATGGGCAAAGCCCTATCACAAGTCTAACAGGCCAAATACAAACAAAACGTTGGACATTTCTCAGTTGGACTTAACCCAATCATGGCCATAAGTCCTCAAATTAAATTGACTGAGCACGTCGGCTCTCTCAAATTAATCTACATCCGGTTCGAGGGTACATCTCCGAACTCCTCTGACACCTATCGTTGTAATCCTTCAACGACGTCAGAGAGGTGACGGGTCCCGACGACCACACATCGATATGGACTGCGGGGTGTAGGGTTCCTAGGCACACTAGTGAGGTCTCACAAGGCATCGAACATGCCAATTTCAAATTTTACGGTGCCTACAAACCCTAAACGACGGAACGTTTGCTAGATTTCTAGGCGAAAAAGCTAACTAGTTAACACTTAACTAATGGATACGGAAATACAACCTTTGTAGATCCGGTGCTCCACCTCCACGGCTCCGCAACGAGGTCCTCTCCGCTGTCCAAATCAAATCCGGGCTCTAGAGTCGGCTTCGTCGGAGGAAAAGGGAGCTAGGTCGTCGATGTCCATGCCGAAGATGATCTACGTCGAGGCATCGCTAGATCAAGCTCACAACTTCACCAAGTCAAGAAACTTGTGAAGTAAACACACTCTACTACTTGGCAAGAGGTAGAGGATGAAGAAATAGGAAGTGGGTAGACTTTAGTTTTGGATTTCTCACTCATTTCCATCAATCACCATTGATGGAGCTTGCTTTTTCTTCATGAAAGAAGATGAAGAAGAAGAAGAATATTGTGATAAGCATAATTGAAAAAGAAAAGAAAATGAATTCTTATCATAATGTTAACTAGAGTCAAATGTAGAGAATGAATCATGGTTAGTGGGAATGGTTAGGGTTAAGGATGAGATAAGAATGGTTGACTTGATCAAAGTTTCATGAAGCTTCAACTAAAATCCAAATTATGCCACCATTCTTTTCTCATCTTTTCCAAAATGAATAAACAAATAAATAAATGAATAAATAAAGGAAATGAAACCCTAACAATTCTTTTAACCATGGTTTAATTCTTTGCACTTAACCAAGTAAACATGTATCATTAAACATGATACAATCAAGTGCACAAAATCATATCGCATATGTAATGTGCACAATCCAAGTGAGAAAATCCGTTTAAAGTGAACCAATACTAGTTAGTGCAAAGTAACATATCAAATATATAATTATGCATTAAATCATTAAATCAACACTTGATTCAATGATCCGGTCATGTCGTACACAACCGACTAGTATTCAATGTATCGGCTTATCGAATCAACGCTTGAATCGATAACTAGGTTATATCGCATACAACCTTTCCGATACATTCATCGCGAGAATGGAATGCGGCATCACATACACGCATTATTCTCCGTCCCGCACATATCTCATATGTGCTCCTATTTCGTTTCGCTTGAGCCAGGAAACCTCTGTGTAGGACTCTAAAGACTCGTCAATACGCCGGCAGCAGATGATGATCATATCAAACACCCACAAGCCGCAAGCGGTCTGCTAAACGTAACGGCCACCCGGGTATTGAGCGATCTGAAGATCGACGAGCAAGCCCGCTCACACTCCAGTGAATCCGACCAGTAACACTACCGTACAGTCCGGTCTGATCGTCTGATATGTCGCATATCTCGCCTAGGGGTGGTAAACGTCAGACCCCAATAGCTCGATAAGTCGTGTCGATATGAGGTCTATAACTGTTCGAGAAACTACTGGTAACACTTACCAGTAAATCTCAGCAACCCTGGCCAGGGATTTCCTGTTATAGCCAATCGAACACAGCGCAACATCAACTACCTATACCGGGAGAGACGAATCCCCTCCTATCGCTCATTGCCTCCATGTGACTCGGGACTGTACCTAAAAACCACCGTTTTGCACGCCCTCTTGGACGTGGTAAGATGGAAATCAAAGCACAGTGGGAACCACACAAGACTCTATGACGATCTCGGGTCAACAGACTACTCTGTACCAGTGTCACCAGAGAACTGCCATCTGACGTGAGGTATAATACCATCTGGGAGTTCTCGGCGAGTCCGTCCAGTGTACCCAGTCTTCACTGAGCACCCGTATATCATCTCTGATGTCAAACACCAATGGATATGGGATCATCCATCGCCCATCTGTATGGGTCGAGAAGGTATACGCTAGTCTACTCTGGTATATCGATGCCCCGTCTCGATACACCCTCGACTAGGGACTTCGAAGGATGTACTTATGGACTACCATGTCCCCACTAGTATGATCCGCATCATAGTCCAGGTAGTCAAGCACACATCCTAAGGGCTTTACCAACATGTAACAGAGAGACAATCAGTATACACGTTAAGGTAAAGATCAACCAGATAGCATACTATCATGTCGAGCAAGAAAGTCCTCCCTATATATGTCCCAGCATCCACTACAATATACATCCTATGTATAGTAATGGCCTCTAGGGCATACATATAACTAACAATCTCCCGCTTGCACTAGGGCCATCTGTAGCAGTGGTTGCAGTATCTCATACTCAACCATCCCATAAAAGTCTCTCTCTGGGAAAAGGCCTTTCGTGAGTGGATCCGCTGTGTTTGTCCTCTGAGTCTACTCTCCTAACCTCGATCCCTTGGAGATCAACCATCTCCATGATCAGGTGATACTGCCTTAGAATATGTCTGGATCACTGATTGGACCGGCGTTCCTTGGCATAAGCCACAACTCCATTGTCACACAATGGGAGGAACTAAGTTCATCTCATGAACCAATATACACCCAGACTGCCTCTTTGGTAGCATCTTAAGTAGCGATGTATCCAGCCTTTATCGTCTAGTATGCCACGGTATCTAGCTTGGAACTCTTCCAACATACCGTCCCTTTACTGAGGGTAAAGGCAATGCCTGCGACTGACATTCAGTCGTCTTTATCACACTGGAACCCTTCCAGCGATTCTCCTCAGGATCGATTGACACCATCTCACTACATCTAGTGAGTATCCTAACATCCATTTAGATTTATCTCATAGATCCAAAATCCAGGATTTAGTAGGTATCACTTTAATCGTATATGGAGAATCTTTGTGATAAGCGGAGATTGACCGAGCGTAGCATAGGAAACCCCTTTCTTATCAAGAGTATGTCATCCACGTACTCTACGAGGATTACCACCATACTCCCTACTACCTTTTTGTTTATACAAGGTTCATCTACCATTTTGATGATGTCAAACTGTTTGACTAATTCATCAAAACAGATGTTCCAACTCCGCGATGCCTGCTTTATCCTATAAAGCATCTTGCACACGTTTCCGCTGCTCCCACTGTTTACGAAGCCCTCTGGCTGTGTACTTATAAACACTCTCTTCTAAACATCATTTAGAAAAACTGTCATGACACCCAACCACCAGATATCGTATTCATGGTATGTAGCCGTGGCAAGTAGGATCTGGATGGACTTAAGCATAGCTACTTGAAAAGGTTTCATCATTATCCACACCTGGTCAATGATGCAAACTTTTAACAAGTCTAGCTTTGAAAGTCTCAACTTTTCATCTACACCAAGTAATCTTCTCAAGATATACTTGCTCCTGATGGGGATTTAACCCTTCAGATATAGCAACCAAAGTCCATACTTTGTTGGTGTATATGTATTCCATCTCAGATCGCTAAGCATCCAGCCATTCTTACAGAGTCACACTCCTGATGGCCAGCTCGAAACTAGTTGGGTCATCATCTCATGATGCAATCCTCGCTCCCACTGTCATAGAGAAACCGAAGTCTCTCTCAGGTGGGTGAGGAACCCTACTAGATCGGCGGAGAGGCTGAGGTTCGTTGGTAACTATTGAATCCTTTGGTTCCATCAAATCATCTGCTATAGTTTGCATAGCTGGAACCTTTCCAGTTGTAGATAACAGATCTTGCCTCGAGCTTGTCCGGATTTTGCTTTTAAACATAGGCCGGACAACCCAAAATCTTAACTAGCTTAAGACATGGGCTCTTCCCTTTCCATATCTCATATGGAGTGGTAGGCAACTGATTTGATTCGAACCCTATTCAATAGGTATGCAGCTTCTCAAGTGCATAACTCCCAAAAAGGAAATAGGTAACTCAGTAGTACTCATCATAGAGCACACCTTATCACATAGGGTGTAATTGCTCCGCCCCGATACACCGACGTACTGTGGTGTATTCGAAGGAGTAATGCTGAGAGAGAATATCATTCTCCTTTAGAATAGTTCAAGAATTTCCGTGCTCAAGTATTCTCCTCCTTGATCTCATCAAAGGACATAATACTTATACCCTTATTGGTTCTCTACTTCTAACTTATATTCTGTGAATATCTCAAAAGGTTCGGACTTGTGTTTCAACAGGAACATAGGTCTGAATCTCGAAAGATCATCAGAGAATGTAATGAAGTATAAAGAACCAGTCTTGGCACGTGTAGACAGGGGACCTACATACATCAACATGTATCATCCCAAGAGTTTACTAACTCTTTCTCTGTTTCCATTAAACGGAGCTATGGTCATCTTATCTTTGTGACATGACTGGCGAGTTTCACAAGATGTAAGTTCAAACTATTTTAAATATGCATCTTTATGTAACTCTAGCCAGTCGGGTCGCATTGATCTGACCTAGTCTACAATACCTCAAGAAGGATTTGTTCATTTCTGAACTCTTCCTCTTGTGTGTGTTCCGTATACTAAGAACTGTAGTTTGATTTAGAACATTAATGCTTTTAGATAACGTGCCTGAACCGATCAACTTTTGATATAGGAAATGTTCAAAACATTATCCAACAATACAAAATTTTATCATTTCTTTACTAATAAAGAGATAGATACGATTTTGTATATCAGGTTCGGTATCTAATAACATTTGTTCAGAATCAATGTATTTGTAATACAGGGTGACAGTGACCGACAGACTTGGCTGCAACTCTTGCCCCGTTTTCTGCCTCATGAAACTTATCACCCGTTCTCAGTTCTCTACCTATCTGCAGCCCTATGTAACAGATTACATATCTGGGATCCTGATCTGGTATCACATACCCAGGATGTAAAGGACACTGAGAAACAGTTCTGTATAATGAACACACCCGAAGATGATGCATCAACATGCACTCTCTTCATTTGGGCGGCACGGGAAATCTGGTATTCCCCAATTTCCTGCTCTGTCTTATAACATTTATAAGTTGGAGCGGGACCAACATTCCCCAGCTCAGTATAACAAGCGGGTTCGGTCAATAATCCGTTTTATTATCTTGATTAAGGCGTGATATGGTCGCTACCTGGAGAGAGAGAGAAGAAAACACTCAGCGTGCGCTCTTGCAAGAATAGATTGGTTTTAATTTTATCTAATCAGGATGGCTTCCACTGCTTTTTATCAAATCTTCCTTCAAACCCTAAAAGGAAAGACTAGCCGGGATTAATTACACACTACAAGTTCACCAATCTTTCAGCCAGGCCAGTGTCGGTACTTTGAGGGAGGTCCCCCGTGCTTTCGCACGAACCTAATTAATGTAAACCTCGTTTTCCCAGAGGCGTAACCTCGTTAACACCTTTCTAGACACCTACTTGATCGGCTAATTGTAATGTATAAAACTCTCCCAGGAGTAACTCTTACTCGCAGCGGGTATCGGGATCCAACTATCTCATAGAAGGTATGCAATCTCATTGCAAATTTCAACACTTGAAATTCCCGATAATATTTTGCCCCTAGCGTCCTATGACCTTGACAAAGGTCAACAAACCATAGGCTGCTAGTCAAGTTCAACCCGTCATTTCCTGATTGAAGTAAACCCACCCGCACGACCCTTGACAGAGGTCAACAAGGTCGCACGACTACCCTAAATCAATCACATCATATGCTTATACAGATAAGCACTAATCAGCTACCGCACACTGCGCCTTGACAGAGGTCAACAAACGCAGCACGGATACTAACCAGTACATATCTGAAATGACGGAGGGCTACGACAGGTTTTTCTGAAAACCTATTGCGTAATGAACTTGATATCGTTATAGAATCAAATGTGGAGTGCTTTTGAGGCTTTTCTAGTTTTGCTAAAGGAGTCACTCCCGGTGAAGGGATCGTCGGTCCTTTCCTCGTCGAATGAGGTGCGGGATATATCATATATATCTCTGTGCAAAGCAAAAACTCTTAAAAGCAATCAAAAAACAAACCGAGTGTGTAGCATCTGCCAGTTATTGCTAAAGGAGTCACTCCCGGTGAAGGGATCTCGGTCCTTTCCTCATCGAATAAGGTGCAGGATATATCGCATATACCGCTGTGCAAAACAAGAACTGTAGCTACCTGTTTTATTTTGAAATTCGATTCTACAACATCTTAGGTTTCTTTTATTTCATTAATCTCATTAATGAAGTCCCATCATTTAAGTACCTAAACATCACAGATAGATATGACGTATACTTATGCCATCCGCATTCGCCTCGATGTCCCCTCGTGCATCGTTAGGTTAGGTAACTAACGACAGAGCAGGGCAGGGCTAGCGCGGGTGTAAAACATAAGTAACGTCTATATAATATATCATATATACTATATACTATATCTATCACAGAACATCACATGATCACATCACAGATATCCCAGCAGAAGAATCATATGAAATATTGGATATACTAGGACGTCCGTGTTTTCAATATGAGCCAGTATAAAACACGGATTCCACGGTCGTGATGAATAGCCAAACCCACACCCCTATACCCCTACGAGAGCGGCAAGCAACCCAGCCAGTTCTGGAGTTAGGAGACCCGGACTCGACTCCTCAAGTTGGTCTCCCACTGGACTCCAGAACCCGGTTACTTGTGCTCCCCTCCTTGGGTCTATCCTAGTGCGGAAAAGTAAATAATATACAAAGGGTGACAACTTCCGCAACCTGGAAGCGCCCCAATAAAAGAATATTACATACAAGTTTTTACATGAATGAAAATGAAAAACACTCATCTCACATAAAAACCCCCGGCTATTCAAACACGACGATCCAATATAACATATCCAGCAACACATAACATCACATGTCATCAACGTAAGTAAATATGCGCATCCCAATTGTCGTTGACATATAACAACGAAACCGGCGATATCACATATTACACTTACGGTCACAGAAAAGAAAGTGTAAAACTACAACAGTTGGAATCCGCAACCTCCTCAGACATCGCATGCCTGACCAAATGAATTCTTAGACATCACATGCCTAACAATTATAAGCCCCGCATTTTAGTCTCATTATCGAAAACACTTTTCAATATCTAGTCGGGCAATTCAACAAGATTCCCGACATCCTGATCGAATGCTCGTCGCAAACTTCAGTAGACGGCCGCACCCCCGTTACCGTCGACGAAGTGCACCAAGGCGGAACACCGCTACCGTGAGTACCCGAACGGATGCTTTCGGCGACGGAGTTCTCCTACAGTCACTTGGTCGGGGCAATGGAGCGAGGCTGTCTATTAAGTTTACCCGGCGAATATTCGCGTACGCTACGTGATTGCGACGGACTTTTGATCACATCAAAATTCCGTGGCAACCGATCAAGTGAGACTAAACTGCTATGTTTATAACATTCATTCAGTTATCTCATAACTTTTTGTGAATTCCAATTATTGTATCCCATTCCAGATAAATAGAAAATGTCAAACTTTCCGATCGAACAATCGAACACCCAAGTTTTCTCGATACAGCTCAACACATGAAACAAGTCTAACAACATTCAGTTCGTACCTCAGTACCAACGGTCCAGCTGTAAAAGGGTCAAGCCAACGCCTCACATGTGGCACGCCGTACTGCCCCAAACCCGAAGGTTCAAAGGGCAGTTCAAGACGGTCACATAATCGAGTTAAGGTTTGTGTCTTCTAGAGGGACCATCGCGTTACTTGCACTACTTAGAACGTCGTTAAACTACGGAAAAATCCAACACTTGGAAATTTCCCGACAGGGGAAAAATTGGGTATTTATATCCGGTCGAACTTTTTAACATATTCTAAAATTTATCCGGAAAGCCACAAAAGACGAAATTTGATAATCCGATCGAAATACCGAATCCCCAAAACAACTCCAGAAAATTCAACTCCTGAATAAATATTAAAAATTCCCAGAAACACCATAAATAATATATAAGAATTACTGTGCAGAAATTAATGCACATCACGACAAAAAGGCCGCGGATCCGCCGCCTGAGCCTACTGTAAGGCCGCAGATCCGCGCCGCCTTTAATGAATCAAGGCCTCAAATTTAAACAGTAATTCTTAGATTATTTTACTGAGTTTTCTGAATATTTTTAATCTGGAAAAATCCCAGTATTTCAAAATCGTCCAGAGAGCAATTTTGCGGGTAGGGTTTCGGTTCGATCGGGTTTCAGATTCCGTCTGGACTTCGCCTAAGACTCTAGCTAGGCTCTGATACCACTGTAGGGTTCCTAGGCACACTAGTGAGGTCTCACAAGGCATCGAACATGCCAATTTCAAATTTTACGGTGCCTACAAACCCTAAACGACGGAACGTTTGCTAGATTTCTAGGCGAAAAAGCTAACTAGTTAACACTTAACTAATGGATACGGAAATACAACCTTTGTAGATCCGGTGCTCCACCTCCACGGCTCCGCAACGAGGTCCTCTCCGCTGTCCAAATCAAATCCGGGCTCTAGAGTCGGCTTCGTCGGAGGAAAAGGGAGCTAGGTCGTCGATGTCCATGCCGAAGATGATCTACGTCGAGGCATCGCTAGATCAAGCTCACAACTTCACCAAGTCAAGAAACTTGTGAAGTAAACACACTCTACTACTTGGCAAGAGGTAGAGGATGAAGAAATAGGAAGTGGGTAGACTTTAGTTTTGGATTTCTCACTCATTTCCATCAATCACCATTGATGGAGCTTGCTTTTTCTTCATGAAAGAAGATGAAGAAGAAGAAGAATATTGTGATAAGCATAATTGAAAAAGAAAAGAAAATGAATTCTTATCATAATGTTAACTAGAGTCAAATGTAGAGAATGAATCATGGTTAGTGGGAATGGTTAGGGTTAAGGATGAGATAAGAATGGTTGACTTGATCAAAGTTTCATGAAGCTTCAACTAAAATCCAAATTATGCCACCATTCTTTTCTCATCTTTTCCAAAATGAATAAACAAATAAATAAATGAATAAATAAAGGAAATGAAACCCTAACAATTCTTTTAACCATGGTTTAATTCTTTGCACTTAACCAAGTAAACATGTATCATTAAACATGATACAATCAAGTGCACAAAATCATATCGCATATGTAATGTGCACAATCCAAGTGAGAAAATCCGTTTAAAGTGAACCAATACTAGTTAGTGCAAAGTAACATATCAAATATATAATTATGCATTAAATCATTAAATCAACACTTGATTCAATGATCCGGTCATGTCGTACACAACCGACTAGTATTCAATGTATCGGCTTATCGAATCAACGCTTGAATCGATAACTAGGTTATATCGCATACAACCTTTCCGATACATTCATCGCGAGAATGGAATGCGGCATCACATACACGCATTATTCTCCGTCCCGCACATATCTCATATGCGCTCCTATTTCGTTTCGCTTGAGCCAGGAAACCTCTGTGTAGGACTCTCAAGACTCGTCAATACGCCGGCAGCAGATGATGATCATATCAAACACCCACAAGCCGCAAGCGGTCTGCTAAACGTAACGGCCACCCGGGTATTGAGCGATCTGAAGATCGACGAGCAAGCCCGCTCACACTCCAGTGAATCCGACCAGTAACACTACCGTACAGTCCGGTCTGATCGTCTGATATGTCGCATATCTCGCCTAGGGGTGGTAAACGTCAGACCCCAATAGCTCGATAAGTCGTGTCGATATGAGGTCTATAACTGTTCGAGAAACTACTGGTAACACTTACCAGTAAATCTCAGCAACCCTGGCCAGGGATTTCCTGTTATAGCCAATCGAACACAGCGCAACATCAACTACCTATACCGGGAGAGACGAATCCCCTCCTATCGCTCATTGCCTCCATGTGACTCGGGACTGTACCTAAAAACCACCGTTTTGCACGCCCTCTTGGACGTGGTAAGATGGAAATCAAAGCACAGTGGGAACCACACAAGACTCTATGACGATCTCGGGTCAACAGACTACTCTGTACCAGTGTCACCAGAGAACTGCCATCTGACGTGAGGTATAATACCATCTGGGAGTTCTCGGCGAGTCCGTCCAGTGTACCCAGTCTTCACTGAGCACCCGTATATCATCTCTGATGTCAAACACCAATGGATATGGGATCATCCATCGCCCATCTGTATGGGTCGAGAAGGTATACGCTAGTCTACTCTGGTATATCGATGCCCCGTCTCGATACACCCTCGACTAGGGACTTCGAAGGATGTACTTATGGACTACCATGTCCCCACTAGTATGATCCGCATCATAGTCCAGGTAGTCAAGCACACATCCTAAGGGCTTTACCAACATGTAACAGAGAGACAATCAGTATACACGTTAAGGTAAAGATCAACCAGATAGCATACTATCATGTCGAGCAAGAAAGTCCTCCCTATATATGTCCCAGCATCCACTACAATATACATCCTATGTATAGTAATGGCCTCTAGGGCATACATATAACTAACACGGGGTCCCTATACTCGTGGACCGAGACGTCCCTAAACTAATATCGGACCGAAACGTCCTTAAACTAATGATTAGACCGAGACGTCCTTAAACTAATATAGGACCGAAACGTCCTTAAACTAATAATGGACCACTACGTCCCTAAACTGGCGATAGACCGAAACGTCCTTAAACTAATGATGGACCACTACGTCCTTAAACTGGCGATGGACCACCACGTCCCTAAAATGGAACACGGACCACTACGTCCCTAAACTGGAACAACAGAGCCTCCAAACGCTTTTTTGCCGGACCTATGCGGTCCCGTTTAAGTTGATCTTAGACCCAAATACGGCTAACGTATCCTTAAACATTCAAATGGACTATAAAACTCCAAATCAACTTTGGTTCAAGGGTACATCTCTGAACTCCTATGACACCTATCGTTGTAATTCTTCAACGACGTCAGAGAGGTGACGAGTCCTGACGGCCATATAATAAAGGGATCACCACGTTAAGTTGATCTTAGTCTCAAACAGGACTAACGTATCCTTAACGAACGTTTAAGTTGATCTTAGCCGCAATACGGCTAACGTATCCTTAAACTAAAAACACCAAACCCAAATCTAAGTAAATACGGATTTGGACTAATCCACGTCCTACGGGCGACGGCATTACTCAGTCTCCGTATACAATCCACGGGCAACCACAGATAAAACAAACACACACGACACGAAGTGAAATTCTGGAGAAGGAGAAAGTTGTTACCGCGGTGCGGTAGCGTAACTAACTGCTGGGGCTTGCGCCTGCAGGGAAGAGCGTCCCCACAATCAAAAAACCCCTCAAGCGAGGGGGAATCTGACGAAGTTCGCTACATCGGCCGCATCCGTCTAAACCTCCGATACACGGTGCCATAAATCAACTTGGTATCTTCGGAGAGGTAGACGGATAAAACCAAATAGCATCTGCCCCGAATCTCAGTGTCAGGACATCACAGTCTTGTGCGCCATCTTTCGAAAGGGAACAGATTCTAGCACGCCCGGTGGGACCTTTTCCTCTTTCCACTCCACACTTCGTGTGTCGTGTTCGCGAGCAAATCGCGGTTTGCTGTGGTTGCCTGTGGATTCAAGGTACTTAGATTTGGTGTCTTTCTCTGTAAAGGAAACAGAAGATCAATGGCTTCAAGCTGCACTACCTGCAACTGCAACTCTCGCTCCGTCCCTGCTGGAGGAGTGACTTATGGGCCCCAAGCGGCCTCCCTTTACAAGATGCCAGTGGAGCAAGTAACTCAAGCCACCACTGGACTATTCTTCGGGACCATGCTCCCACCGATGAGCTTCAATGCCCCAATGACATCATAAGAAGCTCCAAAGAAGCCGGTCGTTGATCGAATTACCACTGCCGCGACCCCTCTCAACAGGTCGCCCAGTTTTAATACCTCAGTTTTCAACAGACTGGGCCAGAACGTTCGCAAACCTGCGATACCCAAAGCTGCCATCCCAAAGCGGATAGCCATCCCGATGCAAACGGACGAAATCATTGGAAAGGCTTCTCCTTCCGAAAAGTCAGTTTTTACAAGGCTGGCCATTCCGGTTGCTGCTCCAGGCGAAGTCCTCAAAGCTGCTTGCCCTACCCAGAGCAGGGGGCATAAAGAAGCTTATCCAACAACGGAGGTGACTCCATCCGCAAGACACGCTCGACGTCGCCACTGGCGTCGAGTAAGAAAGGCTGGGGGCAACTCCCCCTCTGGATTTACTACACCAGCTCCGATGGTGGGGATCGATGCTGCTGTTCCAACCAGGAACAGCTTTGAATTGCTGAATACGGTGCGCAGAAACTCTCTTACTGCGATGTTGAAACGAACTCTTTCACCTGTGGAGAATACTCCAGAGAAGAAGCTAGAGCAGCCCCCTCAACGGCTGTCCTCTAAAATTTACAAGGTCTGGCGACAGGTCCAAAAGTTGGTAATTGATAAAAACTATCTCCGCCGACAAGAAAAGATGAAGGTGCGGCAGGAGAAGGATTACTCTGTCAAGCCACAAAAAGCAAAAGCTACTTGGGTGCCTACTACAACGGCCCCCTCAACTCCAATCACTCAAAAAAGGAGGCCGCAAAAAGCCCCTATGTCTTTGGCAAATCGCAAAGACACCAGATACAAACGCCCCAAGTCTGGGGGCATGGTGGTGCACACCATTTATATGGCTTCCGGAAAGGAGGAAAGCCGTGCTTCGACGGGTCACCGACCGCTCACCCGATCTGTGACGAAAGCCCAGGAGCAGCAACAGAAGCTTCAGGAAATGATGACTGTGATGGATGCACTTACCGAACCAAAAGAAAGTTCGGAAGTATCATCAGAACAGCGTCACGAACAAGAGACTGATGCTGACTTCTTACGTAGAATCCTCAAAAAGAAGGACACAGAAGCCGCAGAATAAGCGGCTAACATAAAACAAATGGCACTCCTCTTCCAAGACATGGTAGGGATGATGTTACAGCCCGACCCTCCAGCTGAAGACCCTCCAGTCATTGTCGGAAATGACGGAGGGGAAACAACTGATCCTCCTCCTGCTCTTTCAGCAGCCAAGGAAGAAACCATTTCCAAGGCCGCGCTTGATGACTGTATAGCTCAGCAAATACGAGCTCATCAGGCGAGTGAAGCAGCTGGGCAAACTGCTAGAACTGGACGACCCTATCCGGGCTGGTATGACCAAATCAGTTACCCGCCGGGATATACTATCCCTAAATTCTACGTATATAAAGGGACAAGGAATCCGCATCAACATGTCGCTCAATTCAGGGCCTTATGCGGCAACACTGGAGGCGATGACAAATTGTTGCTTCGCCAATTCGTTGGCAGCTTAGCAGAAACAGCCTTTGAATGGTATTCGGAGCTACCTAATGACTCTGTCAAAACATTTGCGGAGATGGAGCTACTGTTCACGCAAAGATTCGCGAGTGCTAGTGAACGCACCCCGATAACAGCACTGATAAATGCCAGGATAAGGCCAGGTGAAACGTGGGTCCAATACGCAACACGATGGCGGAACCTATGGTCAAAATGTGAACAACGCATAGAAGAGGCACCTGCGGTAGGTATGTTCGTGGGTACCCTTGACCCTCAAGTGACCATCTCGCAATTCATGATGTTCTTCAGGCCGACCACCTTCCAGGCCTTGATCGACAAATTAGCCCAAATGGACCAGATGCGCCATGGACCGTCTTCTCCAAAACCTGACTCTCGAAACGAGAAAAGAAAAGGGAAAGCGATCGTCGTCACCAATGCTCAACGACAGCCGAGCAATTCAAAACCGGTCGTTCGCCAAAATAATATGCGTCCACGCCCGTCCCTCGAGGAGAGACTAAGACGTCCTTACTCGTTTCCTCAAAATAAAACGAGAAGACTGTTCGAGCTGGCAGTGCGCAACAGACTCATCAATCTGCCGAATCCAAAGCGTCTGTCATAGCCAGACGATCTTAATAATCCCAATTATTGCCCTTACCACCAAACGGTAAGTCACCCGATCGATGATTGTTTCGTCTTTAAGGGATGGATCGAGGATCAGTACCTACAAGGTAAATTCGCGCTGTCTGAAAATTGGAAGGTAAACCCGCCACAGCCGCATACTCCAAAGAAAACGGATACAATGGGTACAGCTTGTTCTATCGTCGAAGATGAAAATGATAGAGAAAACTCATCAGATGAATCCGAATACTACGTAGCGACTTGTCATGTGATTTCTCATCCATTGGCAGATGATGAAGAGGCTTCTTACGCCGAGAAACCAATAGCGAACCCTGAGCCGGAGACTCTACAGCCATCAGACGAGTTGATCGATGTCTTCTTAAATGAAATTCGTCTGAAACCAAAAGCCAATCAAGAGCGTGAAATGGCCATACTGGAAAGAGCCAAGGCATTCCCGTCAAATCAAAAGCCATACACTGCAGGTAAAAACAAATTCAAGACGAGGAAAAGGTTCGCCAAAGCTCTATCAGTAGGAATGAAGCTACCGCCCTCTGAAGAAAATGCTCTCGCTGAGGTAGAGATACACCCTAACTTCTGTTTATATCATCAGAAGATCATACATCCTACCGAAGACTGCGAATCCTTTAACTGTTGGTGGCAAGGGTATGTCGCTCAAAAGCAACACTTTGACAGGGCAAAATGTGAAGCTCGTAGACGTCGAAAAAATGTGATAGATGAGTGCAAAAGAGCCGCCAACAACTGTCATATAGCCGACTCCAAGGGATCGCAAATTATCACCTTTGGAAGCGACTCTGACGAAGAAGCTACCCCCAACCCCTCCCTCGGGGAGTCTATTTCAAAGGTGAAAGAATTGAGGAGTTGCGAGAACGTTCAGCCGTGTAATCGCACGCTACTCGGAAAAAATCTTGGCCCCGCAAACAACGGAGCGAACAAAAAGGATAAAGGAAAAGGAAAAACGGCTTTCATCGCCAGCGCTCAACAACAATCAAGTGAGCCTAGACCGGTTGCTCGCCAAAGCGACAAGCGGCAACCCCTCCAGGAAAAGTTGAAACGTCCTTACTCGTTTCCGCAAGATAAAATAAGGGGACTGTTCGAGCTGGCAGTGTGCGACAGACTCATCACTCTGCCGGGTCCAAAACGTCCGTTGTGGCCATGCGATGTTAATAATCCTAATTATTGCCCTTACCACCAAACAGTAGGTCACCTGATCGAGGACTGCTACGTCTTCAAAAACTGGGTTGAAAACCAATACCAACAGGGCGAGTTCGCGCTGTCTGAAAGCTGGAAGGTGAGTCCACCACAGCCGCACGCTCCGAGAAAGATGGATACGCCGGGGGCATCATGTTCAGTCATAGAGAAAGCCCCATAGACCGAAAAGTCAATAAACTAGATATTCGCCTCAAATACGGTGACACCAGACCGAAACGTCGTTAAACTAACGATGGACCGCTATGTCCTAAAACTGGATAATGACCGAAACGTCGTTAAACTACTACCAACCCGCGGCGTCCCTAGGCTGACGTGGTAAAAAAAAAACTGTATGTCCATAAGCAAAATGGGCACGGATGAAAACCCGAAAGGGCTCCGTGAGTAAAAACAGCTGGGCTACCGGCGAGTGTTTGTGAAAACTTGAAAGGGTGCAACCTCGTTAAAAAAAACAGAGAATAAAAAAAAACGGTATGTCCATAAGCAAAATGGGCACGGATGAAAACCCGAAAGGGCTCCGTGAGTAAAAACAGCAGGGCTACCGGCGAGTGTTTGTGAAAACCTGAAAGGGCGCAACCTCGTTAAAAAAAGAGAATAAAAAAAAAGAATAAAAAAAATGGTATGTCCATAAGCAAAATGTGCACGGATGAAAACCCGAAAGGGCTCCGTAAGTAAAAACAGCAGGGCTACCGGCGAGTGTTTGTGAAAACCCGAAAGGGCACAACCTCGTTAAGAAACACTTACAGGGCCCTCTCGACCTTGTAAGGAAAAACCACCCGCGTGAGATCCTTACGACTCACAAGGGAGCAACATACTTAGGGATCCTCACGATTCCTAAGGAGAAATTACACTTGCGAGATCCTCACGACTCGTAAGGAGAATTCTCTTATGGGACCCTCACGGCTCATAAGATTTGAAAGTCTTAAGTTACAGAAACCTTAACCTGTTCTTAAGCAACCCCCACAACCTCCGATACGGCCCTACAAGTGGCTCAATACTGACCCTTGTATACAATCCACGGGCATGAATAAACATTTCCCTAACAAAGTCCCATCCGTGACTAGGGATATGTTCGCACGGTGAACAACCCTTGTGAGTCCTCTCGACTCATAAGGAGAAAATACTCTTGTAAGATCCTTACGACTTATAAGAGAACATACACTTAGGAATCCTCACGATCCCTAAGGAGAAAACACACCTACGAGATCCTCATGACTTGTAGGAAGAAATACCTTTGTGATACCCTTACGGCTCATGAAGTCAAAAGCCTTAGTCGACAGAATTCTAACCCTGTTTACTAAGCCACCTTTGTTCGATATTGACGAAGGCAAATGATGATTCGCTCATGGCAATATCCCAGTTGTAGCGATGCTGATGCCTAAATCGGTATCAAATTCCAAGTCCTTTCATGGCAGATGATGATTCGCTCCTGGCAATATTCCAGTCGTAGCGATGCTGATGGTAAGATTGGCATCAGATTTCGAGTTCCACACTCGCGATAAAAGATCAGCGAGCCAAGAATGCATATGAAATAGCCGAAATGATGGGGCAACTTGCAACGAAATCAGCAAGTAAAAATGTATGCATACAAAAACAGCCGAAATGATTGGGCAACTCGCAATAAAAAGCAGCGAGTAAAATAAAAAAAAACAGCCGAAATGATTGAGCAACTCGCAATAAAAAGCAGCGAGTAAAAATAAATAAATAGCCGAAATGATTGGGCACCGCGAAGAATAGCCGAAATGATTGGGCAATCGCGACCTTCGCGATATAAAAGCTGAAATGATAGAGCATCGCGGAAATAAAAAAAAATGATAATAAAGCTTTGGCCCTACAGTTGAGATCACATCGATCCCTGTATACAATCTAGGTGCTCAAACAGAGAAGAAAACACGTCTTCCCTCCCCGTGCTCCATTAGAAAATGGAGCCAAGTCTTGACGGTAACTCATATAAAACCGGAAAGACGATCAGAGATCATCTCGCACCACGCGGAGTGGTCACCACCTTGACGTCCGTCTCGATACAGTAGATGAGTTGTCACCCCAGCGTTCTTCCTCCAGCAAGGATCAGACGCGACAATCAAACAAACGGAGCCATGGCAAAATTCCAGCTCCACCTCGACATCCGTCTCGATACAGTAGACGAGTTGTCACCCCTGCGTTCTTCCTCCAGCAAGGATCAGACGCGACAATCAAACAAATGGAGCCACGGCAAAATTCCAGCTCCACCTCGATGTTCGTTTCGATTCAGTAGACGAGTTGTCACCCCAGCGTTTTTCCTCCAGCGGGATTCGGACGCGACAATCAAACAAACGGAGCCACGGAAAAATCCCTAGCTCCAAATCTCGACGGTTCACCAGCAACCTAGAGACAACCGCGACGTCCGTCTCGATACAGCAGACGAGATGTCACCCCAGTGTTTTTCCTCCAGCGGGATTCGGACACGACAATCAAACAAACGGAGCCACGGCAAAATCGCTAGTTCCAAACCTCGACGGTTCATCAGCAAATTAAAAACAACTGCGACATTCGTCTCGATACAGCAGACGCGATGTCAGCAAAACGAAGCAAAAGCCAAATTCCTAGCTTCAGGGTCTTGACGGCAACTCACATAAAACCTGAAAGACTATCGGAGATCATCCCACACCAGCGCGGAGTGGTTATGACTCATCGGGGCTCGCCAAAATGAGCCTAACCTCAAGTAAAAAGCGGCATGGTAAATTCCTAACACTTGCTCTTCCGACGGTCAAACTGCCTAGGAAGATTGCTTGAGGACGTCTTGTCCAGCCCCCGAATGGATCAGAGACACGGCAATCGCAGGGCTACTCGAACAGAATGATTGCCTATCGAGAACTATATCAGCTTATGCGACGGTACGATGGCCAAAACCCTAAGTACCACCGACCTTAACGGGCTTCTGTCGTAAAGAGCAGAGGTTAAATGCGACGTTAGGATGTTCTTGCGAGAAACGCTCGGTTCGTCTCGGCTTGTGAAGAAATTGATGTCTTTGCGAGAAATTCATGAGGCGGCTCGACTCGTAAGATAAAGCCTTAGGCAGTAGGCATAAAAGAAGCCTGTTTCCTAAGCACTGAGACCCCGCAAGTTGGCCCAAAACGGTCTCTTGCATACCATCCACGGGTCTCACTCTCCAATGTCGAACTTCGACAAGGAGGGGAACAACCGCTTACAAGTCCTCCCGACTCGTAAGAGGGAAAAATCTCTTATAAGATCCTTACGACTTATAAGAGAAAACACACTTAGGGATCCTCACGATTCTTAAGGAGAAAATACACCTACGAGATCATCTCGATCCGTAGGGAGAAAAGTTTCTATGAGACCCTCACGGCTCATAGAGTTGAAAAGTCTTAGGCAGCAGATCTGAACCTGCGGCCTAAGCCATCGCCATCTCGTGGAGGAATTAAGATGCGTACTCTATTATCTGTCAATCATGTTCATCAAGACAATATACTGATAATAAGAAGAAGGGAGAAAGCAAAAGGGCATACAAGACATTGCAAAGAAAAAATGTATATCTTTATTTATTAATTCAATCAAGTACAAGGTGGACTGTACAAAAGAATAAAGAATGGATACATGTTATTCGAAAAAAAATAAAATTTACAAGTAAATGGATACAAGGGGAACTACGGGGAAGGAAGCGTGTTGTATAGTCCTAACAATTGTTCGCGCACCTCCTTCCACGCTTTCTCCTGATCGGCCACCACCTCCAGGTCTGCCTCCACTTGAGCCCGCTGCTGCAAGAAAGACGCAAGCTGCTCCCTTACGGCCTGATGAGCAGCTTCGCGGCGTGGAGCGTCACGCTCGGCGACATCAAGCTCCCGCTTCATGTTTATCCCGTGAGAGATGCGCTCCATGAGGCGCTCAAAAATAGCCTTCACTTGGGCAGCATTCGCTTCAACCTCAGCACGCAGGCGAGCAGTCTTGCTCGAGGTTTCTTGATATTCCCTCAGCCTTAAAGCCGCTTCTTGTTCCAAGTGGTGGACGTAAGAAGCGCTTTGCTCAATCCACGCGGCTCTTTGACGACTTGCGGCTAAGGTCTCAGGAGCGGGGCGCATAAGCTCCAGCTGATGCAGGCGGGCTTCAATCTCTCGGCAGTGGTTAACCCAAGACGTGACGATGCCCTCGTCATGGAAGTTCACGAATATCACCAGCATTGGGTTAACCGTCATAGCAAAATCCGCGACAGACGTAGGAGTTTCGACGTCAAGCTCCTCAATGTAGTCGCTCACCATGCGCAGACTATTCACGGCACCCTTGGAAGACGGACATCTCAGGAAGGGGCCTGCTGGCATGATAATACGAGTCTCGAATGGCGCTGAGATCGGAACGACTGCTGAAAAGACAAGATGCGATTAGATAACGGTTCAAGAAATATGAAGAAGTCATTGATGGGATGGTCGACTATACCGGCTGCAGCGGGTGGCAAGGCCGGAAGGGCTGGTGGCACGACCGATCTTTCATCTCGCCCTTCGATTTGTAGCACTGCAGTCAGGACGAGAAAAAGTCAGAAATAATTCCATCACCGAAGAAGAAAGATATCAGTCGGGAACTATACTTACCAGCGCCACCAGAGGGAGAAGCGAGTCCAGATGGGAAGGAGAAGTGTGGAAGCAACACTTGATAAAGATGGTCAAAGAGCACTCCTGAAAAGACACGACAGTACGACTTTAGTACATAAATTATATGTCTGAAGGATAAGATCAATAAATTGCAAACCCATACCTTCCAACATATTCGATGGTATGAGAGAGGGTGGAGAGGTGACCACCGCCAAGGCGGTCGTTGAAGGTGCTCCCTCGAGCAGCGGGGCATTGGCACTGGCTGCACCTGCGTTACGAAAAAGGTGAACTTGTCAGAAGGGATCGCAAAGTAAAGAAAGACAGCAACTTGGGACTTACCTGATGAGCTCCCGGCTGAAACGGAGGCGACTCCCTCCTCCATCGACATGAGGCCACCGCCCGTGGCCTCATCACCCGACTCGATGGGGACCGTCGTCGTGCTCGCGCGGCCAGGAGACGGCGGAAGATCGTAAGCGGGGAGGGCAAGGATCGGAGCATTGCCCGACTCTTGGGAGAGAGCGGCTGACTCCTCCCCGAGAGTCGTGCTCATCTCACCCGCTACTTCTTCGGGCTCCGCGATCTCCATCGGCTCATCTGCCGTCACCACGAGGTCGCCGGCCTCAAGCGCCTCGTCCGCCACTACCCTGGGCTCAGTCATAACGATCATTTCATTTGCCGCCACTTCAGGTTCGGCATCAATGAGCTTCTCGGCTGCAGACACCTCAACCGCCATCTCAGGCTCCGAAGCCTCAGCGACGTTGCTGACCGTCGACTCGGGTTCGGCAGGTGCCGCCTCCCCTGTTTCCTTGGGTTCAACGGTCTCCGCCTCCCCCTCGGTCGGACTTGGCCCTGAGAGATAAAATATATAAGAACCGTTGGCATTATAACTCTCACAATAAGAATTCTGAAAGAAATGTTACCTGAAGTGGACTTATCATTTGTGCTTCGAGCGGCACGCTCCACTTGTCTGCGAGCAGTGGATAGGGCGACAGGGGCCTCTTCGGAGGGAGTATCTGCCCGAGGGACGGTGCTTGGGCCAGCTCCGGTGGCCAAATCAGCCCTGCGCGCCTTCGCCTCGCGCCTCAGCCTCTTTCTCTCCTCCCGGGCTGTTGAGACGGACCTCACCAGAGCCTCTCTTATTGAGGCGTCTTCGTCTGTATACAGGGATGCCTCCAAATTCTTCAAGGCATCCCTCGTCGAATTGTCGAGTCGAGGCTCTTGCAGCAGCCCCGACGAGACCGGAACTCCAGTAACAGGTTCAGGGAGGATCCCCTCATCGACTGATATAACCCCTACAAAGAAACAAAGGAAGAAAGTTAAGTTGGCTATCGAAAAAGATAATGAAATTTGTTTTTAAAAAAAGGGGGGTGAGACATACCGGCGCCCGCTAAAGCGCGTTTCTGCTCCTCCTCTTGGAAGGTTTTCAGAGAGGCAGCAATAGCTTCTTCGGTAGAGACACCTGTTGAAAATGGGGAAAGGTATTAGCCAAGAATAATGAAAAAAAATGCGATGAAATGATGAAGAAAGCAACTAATAATTACCTGACTCAGCGAGTTTACTCAACCACGCTTCAAGCCTCGCTGATCGCTCAGAAGCCGCAATGGCGGCCGCTAGGTTGGTGTCTGCAGGGTCTACCACGAAGCCTTTATTGCTGCCATATTCACTTATTCCTTCGGTAAGAGGGGCCTCAGGCTCTAATCCAAGAATCGCGTCAAGGGAAAGGAGCGTCTTCTTCTTCTTTTGCCCGCCAACTCTGGATGCACCCGGGACTGATTTACACTTGGCAGACACCTTGGGGCGGCGGGTCCCGATATCTGTGCCTGCACCGGACTTCGGCGATACCACAGTTACCGCCTCCACTGGAGCATGGGGGGCTGGTGGCGCATCCACAGTATCGCGAGGCGGCAATCCGCGCGGAGGGCTCAACATGCGCGGAGGTCCAACTCCGGCACCTTTCAATGGAGGAATGACCGGGGTCCTCGGCCTCAAGGGAGCCTTGCGATCGCCGCCGGGAGGTGCACCCTTGCGGTCAACCAGCATACGCTTCTCCATCAGAATAATGGGCCCCATTGCATGCGCATACCAGGCCACGTACGCGTTGAGGACTTTAGGGACGCAGCTCGGCTCGTTAATAAAGAAATAAGAACCCGTGTTAAGCCGCATAAAGTGGTGCATTGCGTTCTTTATCCCCTATCGGCTAACCACGGGCTTTTCTAAGAAAGCTTCCATCGGGATCCCTTGGTTGTAGCTCGATTGCTGAGCGAACCGGTGCGGATTATACCTCATAAAGAGTGCTGTCTCATTTCGCCTGAACACCAGGTAGCCCGGCCGAATGGAATAGAGGTGGAGGATCTCCCGAGCCTTCAATATGGAAGCCCCGTCTTTAAGATCATCGCGTAGCGACACTACTGACTTGGTGGTCTCTGAGCCTATTGTTATGACCTTATCCAAGAAAGAAGTCTTTGCCCCGACCAGGTGTGGTCGAAGGAGCAGCCCCCTTGCCTCCCGCGGAGGTGCAACTACGATCGAAGCCCCGACCAACCGTATGACCCTCGGGAGCCTGCATTTCTCAAAAAAGGGAGGAATCTTATGGGCACCGAACACCCCGTGCACGTGCATTTCCATCCAAGAGGTAAAGTAGTGCATCAGGAAGTTGGCGGGTTGCACCCCTGGCTCACTAGCGTCCGCCGCTACACTAAGTCCATTATAAAGATGAGCCAGCCCGGCGATTCCTACTGACAACTGCAAACCAGCCACCATCCGATGCTCTGGGTAGAAAACAGTCGGCCGCATATGGCGTGGGTGCATAGGAAGAGCAAAACTGCACAACCACAAGCCCAAGAACCCTACAAAAAAGGTCTCTTCATCCATGCCGGGGATGGCAATTTCTGAAAAAGGGACGACGACGGCACCAGGGAGATAAAAGTCTTTGTGGTCATCCTCCGATGTGGGTCGGCGATCCAAACCGAACCCAAAAGGGTCATCGAGCTGGGAGAACTTCTCGCTCCGCTCTGATAAGAACTCCGATCGAATGAAGCGAGCAATGAAATCTGCAAAACTGACGCCCCGGTCGCCCGATTCCAGATAGAGTCCTTTATAAATCTCCAATACCTTCACCAAGCCTGGATACTGGGGCTGAATAGGGTTCTCCGGAATCAGATCAAATACCAGCGGCTTGGTAGCAAAGACGTATTCATCGGGAGGAAGCAGCTCCTCGTAGCGCTCCGCCCTCATTGGCAGACCCGAGACTTCAGCAAACTCCTCCAAAGAGATAGAAACCTCCCTGTCCGTCATCAGTAAGGTATGGGTGGGGATATTCCATTGTTCAATAAAGGCCTTGATCCACTACGTCGGAGGAGAGGGATACTCGAAGAGCGAGACATAGATGGCCGAATACAGACCAATCTTTATCAAATGAGTCCTTTTCGCCGAAAGGATGTACCGGGCCCACTGCAAGTATCCGGTGGGGGGTCGCGGGACCAATCCAATATTATAGGCCTGTCCCCAAGGGCGTGCTTCACCCTGACAGATTCGCCTTCCTAAAATATCTATTGCCGGCGGCGGCTGCACGGGAATAGCACCAATTGCAGGCTGTAGGAGGTCATCTGAATTCCAATTCTTAACCTCCACGGCATACTTCAGCGGGGGTTCATCCGCATATGGGATCGAAAATATCGGCTCAGACGGCGTGGCGGAACTGAAACTTCGACGACCCTGGATGATCTCATTGTACCACCTACCCCATAGGTGAAGGCTCTTGTACTCGGGGTCATGGTCCTTTATGAGAACGAACACCACTCGGTCCACCGGTGCCTGGGGAAACCCTCCCTCCGAACGAACAAACGGGAAAGACAAATTACCAGACATGTTTCCTACGGAGAGACAAAAAATTTTAATTAGCCGTCGGTGTTGTAACTCCAACGCTCGACATTTTAAAATTTTACGCCACACTGCAATGCAGTGGGTAAGGGATCAAATGAGGACCCACAAAATCTGAATGACGGCGCATCATTTAATAAGACAGTCCCATCATTGGATGAGACTGTCAGTTAATGAAAAGACCCCCAAGAGAATATCCTCAATGATGGGAAATCCCTAGAGACAAGGAGAAAATCTCCTCTTTTAGAGCAAAGCTCTGTCACAGAGTGACGTTTGTCAAACTCTGGTCTTAAGGGAATAAAAATTTCCTTGGAAAGAGCCCAGCTCTACAATAATGATGGAAAAGCCATCAAAAAAGAAAACTTTAACTATTAAAGATTAAAAATTTGGGATTTTATCCATGAGCAAAGCTCTGTTCATGGGTTAAAACCCATGAACAAGATCTCTGTATATCTATAGATTTCTGAGAGCAAGGCTCTGTTAATAAAACCCCAAAGGGGTTTTCTTTAGATCAAAGATCTATAAGAGCAAGGCTCTGTTAATCAAATTTAATTTAATTTAAAATTTTACCTAAGTTGTTCTAAAAATCTGAACTCTGGAGTTCTTGGGAAGAAATGAGAGCAAGGCTCTAAAAATCTTAAACAAGAGCAAGGCTCTGAAATTCAAGTTCTTGAAAATGGTAAAAAAATTTCAAGGACCAAGGGTCCTATTTATAAGGCGCTTGCGCCCCTTCAGCTCACCCCTTGATCCAACGGTCAGGGGCTTGCCACCGCTGCACTCACGTGCACGCCGCGTGAGCGCAACGGTGGGGGGGCATTTGTTCCCCCAATCAGAGCAAAACTCTGCTGGAAATTCAAAATTCAAATTTTGAAGCAACGCTTCAAATCCCGGGCGCAACGCGCCACGTGTCAGGCGCAGACGCATCAGCGCAGCGCCCAAGAAGGCACGCCCAATCAGAGCAAAGCTCTATTTTAAGCAAAATTAAAGGAAGTAACGCTTCAGCTGCGCAAGCACTGCGCTGCGCGACACGTGTCAGCGCAGATGCGCTAGCACAGTAGCGCTGCGCTTTGCGCTGCACGACACGTGTCAGCGCAGTTGCGTTGCGCTTTGCGCTGCGCGACACGTGTCAGCGCAGTTGCGCTGCGCTGTGCGCTGCGTGACACGTGTTACGCGCTGGGGCATTTGCGCCAAACAGAATAAAGATTTTAAAGAAATCTTTCTGTTCTTGTTAAAACAAGAAGATTTTCTTCTGTAAAACAGAAGCCCTTGGATCAAAAATCCAACGGTGGGGAAAATTCCCCAAATCACTCAGAGAAAGATCTCTTTAACAAATTTAACTAATTTATGGGCACTATAAAAAGGACCCTAGGCCTCAATTCAAAGGCATCAACATTTGGTGAAAAATCAAGAACTTCAAACAAGAGAGATCTCTGAAGAAATTTCAAAAGAAGAAAAGGTAAAAACCTTTAGGAAAAAGAGAAAATTCTCTTATGAATAGATTATTGATCTAAGAACAAGATCAATAATCTTAAATAAAAAGAAAAATAATAATAGTGCTTTGCACTTTCTTATGAACCATTGGTTCTTGAATCTAAAAGATTCTCAAATTACAGTGCTTTGCACTTGAAAAATTGCACTGTTGCGCTCCTTGGTTGGCGCAAGCCACCAGGGAGCGCCACGTGTCAACAGCATAACAGCGTAGCGCACGGACACAGCGCAATGCGCTGTTGCGCTTGCGCTCACCAGAGTGCGACACGTGTCGCTCCCACGAGCGCTTGCGCTCATTATTTGGCGCAAAGCGCCAGATAAGCCACTGTCAAATAACTAATGCATTGCATTATTGGCAGAAGGGCCTGGCCCAACTAAAAAAAGGTTTAACAGGCTGAACTAAATGCTTTGCATTATTTTAAAAGGAGGGGCAGAGCCCAAGCAAAGACAGATGCTCTGCATCAAAAATAAAGGGACAGAGCCCAAATCAGGCCAGAATAAAATGTTGTGCATTACTAACATGGGCAAAACCCTATCATAGGTCTAACATGCCAGATGCAAACAAAACATTGGACATTTCTCAGTTGGACTTAACCCAATCATGGCCATAAGTTCTCAAATTAAATTGACTGAGCACGTCGGCTCTCTCAAATTAATCTACATCCGGTTCGAGGGTACATCTCCGAACTCCTCTGACATCTATCGTTGTAATCCTTCAACGACGTCAGAGAGGTGACGGGTCCCGACGACCACACATCGATATGGACTGCGGGGTCCCTAAACTCGTGGACCGAGACGTCCCTAAACTAATATCGGACCGAAACGTCCTTAAACTAATGATTGGACCGAGACGTCCTTAAACTAATATAGGACCGAAACATCCTTAAACTAATAATGGACCACTACGTCCCTAAACTGGCGATGGATCGAAACGTCCTTAAACTAATGATGGACCACCACGTCCTTAAACTGGCGATGGACCACCACGTCCCTAAACTGGAACACGGACCACTACGTCCCTAAACTTGAACAACAGAGCCTCCAAACGCACTTTTGCCGGACCTAAGCGGTCCCGTTTAAGTTGATCTTAGCCCCAAATACGGCTAACGTATCCTTAAACATTCAAATGGACTATAAAACTCCAAATCAACTTTGGTTCAAGGGTACATCTCTGAACTCCTCTGACACCTATCGTTGTAATTCTTCAACGACGTCAGAGAGGTGACGAGTCCTGACGGCCATATAATAAAGGGATCACCACGTTAAGTTGATCTTAGTCTCAAACAGGACTAACGTATCCTTAACGAACGTTTAAGTTGATCTTAGCCGCAATACGGCTAACGTATCCTTAAACTAAAAACACCAAACCCAAATCTAAGTAAATACGGATTTGGACTAATCCACGTCCTACGGGCGACGGCATTACTCAGTCTCCGTATACAATCCACGGGCAATCACAGATAAAACAAACACACACGACACGAAGTAAAATTCTGGAGAAGGAGAAAGTTGTTACCGCGGTGCGGTAGCATAATTAACTGCAGGGGCTTGCGCCTGCAGGGAAGAGCGTCCCCACAATCAAAAAACCCCTCAAGCGAGGGGGAATCTGACGAAGTCCGCTACATCAGCCGCATCCGTCTAAACCTCCGATACACGGTGCCATAAATCAACTTGGCATCTTCGGAGAGGTAGACGGATAAAACCAAATAGCATCTGCCCCGAATCTCAGCGTCAGGACATCGCAGTCTTATGCGCCGTCTTTCGGAGGGGAACAGTGCTATGAAACAAAGGTTTGCGTGTGAGGTAGATTATTACCCCGTGAAGTTTTCCTAAAGGTATTGTTTTAACAATATCGAAAAGTGGTGGTAATAAAATTCAAGGCATTTTAATGAAAATGTTCGTTTATGTTCGTTTCACATGAAAATATTGGTTAAACTTGAATCTAAATATTTGTAATTAAAGTTACAAATAGTGTGGTAAAATTAGATTGACCAAGATATAAAGGAAAATGGAGTTCTAGATTTTAAAAAGAAAGGTATCGGGAATAACTCCACTTTACCGTTATATGATTTGGAGATGAATTTCGATGAAAAGAAAGAGAGTTGGGAGGGAATTACGGTTTGAAAATATTAAGGAAAGGATAAGGAAGAAGGGAGGGGCTTCATTGCGTCGCGGGAGCTCCGAAAATGGCTTCGATCTTCGATGGAATAAGATTGGTCGCTAACTCCATTTAACTCCACTTGCACTTATAAACTTTTGGAGAGAATTTTTGCTAGAATTTCAGAATGGTGAAGAGCTAAAACATGGGGTGGTATTTATAGTGAAAAATTAGGGGTTAGAAATTAAAATTTTGGATTAAAAAGCATTAAAAAGATATTAAATGGTGAAATGAAGGGTCTCTGTTTGATTGCGGAGAAATCAAATAGTGCAGAGGAGTTAAAGGGAGTCGAAGGAGTGTGTGTGTAAAGCACGGAGACAAATGGGGCTCATCTGACCGTCGGCACCGACCCTATGGGCAATTTGGCCGATTGGATTTGAGTCAAATGTCTCGAGATTTGTGCCGCGTGGGTTTTTAGGTGTGTACACCTTATTGCGCAATTTTTCTGAAACTTTTCATTTCCCCGTGTATTGTACGTGCAACTCTTGGGCTTCCAAAAATTAAAAAGAAAAATCAGAAAAAAATAAGTTTGTCTGATGGGAATCGAACACACAGGCTACGTCACAGCAGTGTAGAAGCTTTACCAGTAAGCTACAACTTGTTTATTGCTTTTATTTAACAAAAGTAACTTTTAACTCATATAGAGGCTGTAATACTCTTTTCTGTATATTAACAAGAAAATTTCAGTACAGCAATTTCAGAGTCGTTACAACATATCAGAGCTAATTTCTTAACTGCTGGATTTAGTTGCAAAATCTTGCAGAGTTTGTTCTCTCAAATTGCATGTGCACCAGATGACCTGACCTATACAGAACTGAGAGAGAAACTTAAACGTATATGTCCAAGAGCAGATGCTTGGATTGAAAGTAGTCTAAAAAACGAATAAAAAAGATGGGCTCTTTCGAAATATGGTGGTAGGCGATTTTGCATGATGACCATGAATGCTTTAACGGGGTCTTAAAATTATCTCGATTGTTTCCCCAATCAGAGCAAAGCTCTGTTCAAATTTCAAATTTTGAAATGAAGCAATACTTCATAACAGCGCCAAGTGCGCCGCGCTCTAAGTAGCGCACCACGTGCAAAGCACGTGTGCGCTAGGGCTAAGAGCGCTGCACTTAAGCAGCGCACCACATGCAAAGCACGTATGCGCTAGCGCTAAGTGCGTTGCACTCTAAGCAGTGCACCATGTGCAAAGCACAGATGCGCTAGCGTTGGAACTAAATGTTCCCCACCGTTAGATCAAATATCCAATAATAATGATAAATCATTAATTGACCAGAATAAAATTCTGTTAAGGAAAGATTCCTCAGAATCTTTCCAAACAAAAAAATTATGCTCTGTAAATCAGAGCACCGTCGGATCAATGATCCAATAGTGATTAAAAATCACTAAAATGCAGAATAAATTCTGTGTGGGGAAAGATTTCCCAATCTTGTTAAAAACAAGAAAATTGCCTTCTGTAAATCAGAAGCCCTTGGATCAAAGATCCAACAATGGGAAACTCCCCAAATCAATTGGAGAAAAGATCTCCTTAACTGATTGAATAAATCAGCTCGCCCTATATAAAGACCCTAAGATTTCAAGTCTCAAATATACAGAAGCAAACAGAGAAACCCCTCCGTAAACTTTGAGAAATTTCAGAAAGAAAAGCCGAGATCTCAGAAGAAGAAGATTTTCTTTAAGGTAAAAAAGAACAGAAAGACGAAATCGTCTCGTATAAAAGAAGAATTTACTTGTTTTTCTAAGATCATAGATCTACAAGACCAAGGTCTTTTACAAATAGATCAAAAGATCTCATCATAAAAAGAAGAACATAATTCTTCTCACAGATCATAGATCTATAACGCTAAGGACTTTTATACAAAGAGATCATGAACATCTCGTTATAGAATAAAGGGGGAAAGAATAAGACAATTCTCTTAGGATCATAGATCCATAAAGGCAAAGCCTTTCATCAACATAAGAGATTGAAACATCTCCTACAAAAAAAAAGAACTTTGTTTTTAGGACCTTGAGACAAAGTCTCTTCTGAACGAGAATTTATTTCTCGGATCATAAAGTTGATCAGTTAGCGCTCTGCGCTCATAAATTAGCGCTTTGTGCTCTTGGACTGGCGCACAGCGCCAAACGCACCACGTGCTCCTCATGAGTGCGCCACTTAACAGCTAGCGCTTTACGCTCATAAATTAGCACTTTGTGCTCTTGGACTGGCGCACCATGTGCTTCTCACGAGTGCGCCACTTAACAGCTAGCGCTTTGCGCTCATGGATTGGCGCTCATCGCCAGGCGCACCACGTACTCCTAACGTGTGCGCCACTGAACAAATAGCGCTTTGTGCTCACAAATTAGCGCAATGCGCTCATGGACTGGCGCAAAGCGCCAAGCGCACCATGTGCTCCTCATGTGTGCGCTACCCAGCAGAAGCGCTCTGTGCTCTTTGACTGGCGCAAAGCGCCAAGCGCGCCACGTATTTCTCACGTGTGCGCTGATAGAACATAAATTGTTCTTTAAAATAAAGCCCTGAGCTCTGATGAATGCTCAGCATTCAATAAAAGATAAAATATTGTCAGAATGCAAGTCAATGCTCAGCATTATTAAAAGGGCCAAGCCCAAACAAATACTCAACAGCCCAAAATAAATGTTAAACATTTTAACTTGATTGGACTTAGCCCAAGATTGACCATAAACTCCTCATTCAGATTAATTGAGCCCATATGCTCATAAATCTTTTAACAGATCTTAGTTCCAATTGGACTACAGATCTACCAACCAAAATTGGTTCAAGGGTACATCTCTGAACCCCTCTGATATGTCATTGTAATCCTTCAACGTTTTCGGAGAGGTGACGGGTCCCGACAAAAATATATTTCATAGACTATGACGTCTTTAAACTGGAATGTGGGGTCCTTAAACCCATGGACTATGATGTCCTTAAGCTCTATGGACTGTGAGGTCCTTAAACTCACGGACTATGATGTCCTTAATCTTGGACTGTGGGGTCCTTAAGCCCATGGACTATGATGTCCTTAACCTTGGACCGAGATGTCCTTAAACTAACACTGACCATAATGTCCTTAAACTAATGTTGGACTGTGGGGTCCTTAAACCCATGGACTATGATGTCCTTAACCTTGGACCGAGATGTCCTTAAACTAACACTGGACCGTATTATCCTTAAACTAATGTTGGACCACCATGTCCTTAAACTGGTAATCGGCCGCAATGTCCCTAAACTAAATAATAGAGTCCAAATGCTCTTTTGTTGGATCTAAACGATCCCGTTAAGTTGATCTTAGTCTAAAATTAGACTAACGTATTCTTAACAAACGTTTAAGTTGATCTTAGTCTCAAATGAGACTAACGTATCCTTAAACCCAACCCAAACCTCAAATCTAAGAAAATACGGATTTGAACTAATCCATGCCCTACGGGCGACAACATAAATTAGTCTCCGTATACAATCCACAGGCAACCAAAAACAAAATAAACACCCACGATACGAAGTGACCATCTGGAGAAGGAGAAAGTTGTTACCGCGATGCGATAGCATAATTAACTGCAGGGGCTTGCGCCTGCAGGGAAGAGCGTCCCCACAATCAAAACCCCCTCAAATGAGGGGGAATCTGACGAAGTCTGCTACATCGGCTGCATCCGTTTAAACCTTCGATACATGGTGTCATAAATCAACTTGGTATCTTCGGAGAGGTGGACGGATAGCACCAATTAGCATCTGCCCCAAAATTCAGGTAAGAAGGGCCTACGTGGTCGCGTCTCCGTGTTTCGGAGGAGAACAGATTTTGGCATGCCCGGTAGGACCTTTTCCTCTTTACACTCCACACTTAGTGTGTCGTGTTTCGCGAATGAATCGCGGTTTGATATGGTTGCCCTTGGGTTCGAGGTACTAAGATTTGGTTTTGCTCTCGTCAAGAAAAAAGAAATGGCCTCTAACTGCTCCAGCTACAACTGCAACTCCCGTTCCACCTCATCTGGAGGTGTAACCTACGGGCCTAAAGCGGTCTCCCTGTTCAAGATGCCAGTGGAGCAAGTAATTCAGGCCACTACTGGGCTGTTCTTTGGGACCATGATCCCACCGATGAGCTTCAATGCCCCGTTGCTGTCGCAAGAAGCCCCAAAGAAGTCGGTCTTTGATCGACTTACCACTACCGCGACCCCTCTCAACGGGTCGTCCAGCTCCAACGCCTCAGTCTTTACAGACTGGGCCAAAACTCATTTGGGCCCCTGAAGAAGCCCGCCATACCAGAATGGGTTATCCCTAAGCGGATAGCCATTCCTGCTCATGAAGTCGTCAAGGCGGCTTTTCTTGCAAAAAGGCCGGTCTTCACAAGACTGACTGTTTCAGCAACTGTTCCAGGCGAAATCGTCAAAGATGCTTCCCCTGCTCGGAAATCTGCCTTCGATAGGCTGATTATCCCCACTCAGCGGGCATCAGTCTTCAATAGGATGACAACGACAACTTCTGACCAACATAGGGGGCATGAGGGAGTCACCCCTACAGCTGAGACAATCCCAATGGCTCGACACGCTCAACGTCGCCACTGGCGCCGAGTAAGGAAGGCTGGGGGCAACTCTCCTTCTGGACTGACTCAGCCGGCTCCAACGGTGGAAATCGATGCTGCTGTTCCAACTGGGAACAACTTTGAACCGCTAAGGAGGGTGCGCAAAAATTCTTCGACTGCTGTGCTGAAGAGATCTCCTCCACCTATGGTGAAAGCCCCAAAGGCGAAGTTGGAGCAGCCCCCTCACGACTGTCCTCCAAAATTTACAAAGTCTGGCGACAGGTCCAGGAATCGGTGATTGACCAGGACTACTATCGCCGAGCAAAGAAGATTAAAGCTCGGCAAGAAAAAAGCCATCCCGTGGTACCACAGAAGATGTCATCCGTTGGGGTGCCCGCTGCAACGGCCCCCTCAACTTCAACCGCTCATAAGAGAAGGAGGCCGGAGAAAGCCCCTGTGACCGCGGCGAACCGCAGGGATGCTGAATCTAAACGCCCCAAGTCTGGGGGCATGGTAACACATACCGTTTATATGGCTTCCGGAAAAGAGGAAAGCCGTGCTGCTACGGGTCATCGACCGCTTACCCGATCGATAACTAAGGCTCAGGAGCAACAGCAGCAAAAACTTCAAGAGATGCTGACTGCAATGGCCGCACTCACTGGGCCGAAAGAAAATCCAGAGGCCTCAGAGTAGCGTCAGGAACAAGAAACTGATGCTGAATTCTTCCGAAGAATGCTCGAGAGGAAAGAAAAAGAGGCCGCGGAACAGGAGGCCAACATAAAACGAATGACTCTTTTGTTCCAAGACATGGCCGGGATAATGTTACAGCCGGAATATCCAGCTGAAGACCCCCCGATTATCATTGAAGACGACAGAGGGGAGATATCGAACCCTCCTCCGGCTCTTTCAGCAGCCAAGGAGGAGACCATCTCCAAGGCCGCGCTGGATGATTACATCGCTCAGCAAATATGAGCTCATAATGCGAGCGAAACGGCATGTCAGATCGTTAAGACTGGACGACCCTATCTGGGCTGGTATGAACAAATAAGGTACCCACCGGGATATACGATCCCTAAATTCCATGTATATAAAGGGACGGGCAATCCCCACCAGCATGTCGCCCAGTTCAGGGCTCTGTGTGGCAACACTGGAGGTGACGATAAACTGCTACTTCGCCAGTTCGTTGGCAGCTTGTCAGAGATAGCGTTCGAATGGTACTCTGAACTCTCGAACGACTCTGTCAAGACATTTGCAGAAATGGAGATGTTGTTCACACAAAGATTCGCAAGCGCTAGCGAGCGTACTCCGATTACCGTACTAATTAACGCCAGGGTGAAGCCAGGCGAGACATGGGTTCAATACGCAATACGATGGCGAAATTTGTTATCGAAATGTGAGCAACGCATCGAAGAAGTGCCGGCAGTAGGTATGTTCGTGGGCACTCGACTATTTCCTAATTCATGATGTTCTTCAAGCCGACCACGTTCCAGGCCTTGATTGACAAACTGGCCCAAATGGACCAGATGGGTCATAGACCGTCTCCTTCAAAGACGGAGCCACGGAATGAAAAGGGCAAAGGGAAAGCGACCTTCGTCGCAAATGCTCAATAGCAGCCCAGTAGCCCAAAACTAACTGATCGCCTGAACGAGAGATGGCAATTCTATAATGAGAAAATAAAGCGCCCTTATTCGTTTCCCCGGGACAAAACGAGGAGATTGTTCGAGCTGGCGGTGCGCAACAGGCTCATTAATTTGCCGAATCCAAAATGCCCATTGCAACCCGGTAAGGCTAATAATCCCAATTATTGCCCCTTAACACCAAACGACGGGCCATCCAATTGAAGATTGCTTCTTCTTTAAAGGCTGGATCGAAGACCAATACCAACAGGGAAAGTTCGCACTGTCCGAGAATTGGAAAGTAAGCCTGCTGTAGCCGCACGCTCTTAAAAGGGGGACACACCAGGGGCATCATGCTCTTTTATAGAAGAGGCTCCATGGGAGGTCGTTCTTTCAGCCAAGACGAAAAGAATGCTGAAGGATCTCCAAACATGCCCGGCAATCAGGTGGAAAAATCCACTGGAGCCCGAGATCATCAATGGAATGCTGAAACCGCGCCCAACTCCAAAAATTGGTGGTGATAGTCAAAGTGCTCACACCCAGCCGTCAAAGTCTTCAAAGAAGAAGAAGAAGAAGACCAAAAAGCCCTTGAAGCCTGATGACAAGCGCACGGAACTGCAAAAATATATCGACGCGCTGGAAGAATATAACCAAAAGGCGTGAATCCCGGTCACGCTTCAGGAGTTTCTCAACCACATCCTTGAAGACAGAGATAGCGACAACGATGAGGGAGAAGACTCGTCGGATGAACCTAAGGATTACGTGGCAAGCTACCATGTGATCTCTCACTAGTTGATAGACGATGAAGAAGCTCCTTATGCAGAGAAACTGGGGGGCAGATCCTGGGCCGGAACTTCTGGGACCATCAGACGAAATAATTGATGCATTCCTGGACGAAGCTCTTCTGAAAAGCAAAGCTGATCGAGAGCGTGAGATGGTCATATTTGAAAAGGCCGGATGCCAGCGACTGGACGAAAGGGTTTAAACACTCCCACTAGATCAAAGTACCTCCGCTGCAAATAAAAGCAGGTTCAAGACAAGGAAAAGGTTCGCCGAAGTCATGGCGATGGGAATGAAGCTGCCCTCGTTCAAAGGAAATTCTCCTGGCGGTATACATCTTGATGAAGTGGACGTACATCATAACTTCTGCTTATATCATCAGAAGATTGCACACCTTACTAAGGAATGCAACGCCTTTAAAAATTGGTGGCAAAGGTTGTCGCTCACAGGCAACACTTCAATAGGATGAAATGTGAAGCTTGTCGACGGCAGAAAAATGCGACAGACGAACGAGGAAGAGCTGTCGGCAACTGTCACATGGTTGATAGTAGGGGATCGCAAGTTCTCATCTTCGGGGGCGACTCTAACGAAGAAATAGCCCTTGGCCCTCTCTTCAAAAAATCCACCTCAGGGAAAGAGGAAGAACCAAAGAGCTGCGAAAACATTCAGCTGCGTAATCGTACGCTACCTGAAAAGAATCTCGGACCTGCAAACAAGGGATCGAATAAAAAGGATAAGGGGAAAGAAAAGGTCCCTGAGCATATCGCCCTCGATGATCGATTCGTCAAAGAGCTGACAGCCAAGGACCCGCCAAAGAAAAGTTAGGTGGATTACAACGTTCTGGCACACCTGAGGAAGCTACCCTCACAGCTCAGCATTCTCGACGCCCTTCTGCTATCTAAAGAGGCAAGAAATTCGCTGATCAAGGCGCTACAAGAGCCCGAACAATTCCAAGCTTTCTTCGCCGAAGAAAAGATGAAGGATGAGCTGGAAGAAGTGCACATAGCTGATATCACCTTCGGCGATGAAGATCTCCTCCTCGGGATGTGCGGGCATAACTGTCCCCTTTATGTCTCTTGATACTGTCATGATATCAAGATAAGCAAAATCCTGGTTGACAATGGGTCCTCCGTTAACCTCCTCAATGTAAGAGTGTTGAAAGAAATCTGCATGAGCGCTCAACACCTCACTCGGGATAAGATCACTATCTCCGGATTTGACTCCCAGTCATCACGGACGCTCGGGTCTGTGATACTGACGCTGCGCTTTGGGCTGCTCATCACGGACATCAAGTTTCATGTCATTGACGCCAAGACTTGCTACAACGCTTTGCTCGGCAGGCCTTGGTTACACGAGTACAACATCATCCCTTCTACACAACATCAGTGTATGAAGTACTTCAAGGATGGTCTCGAGTACACTATGACAGGGGAACTAAATCCATTCTCCGTGAATGAAGTCCGAACGTACGAAGATGCAAAATACTTCTTACCAGATTTCGAAGACACGGAAAGATGCCACAAACCGAAGAACAAAGCTATCACTACTATTCCGGTCTTCAGGAGTGATACCGAGGAGGAAGAAGAAATAGTTTATTCAGGACCGCCCCAATGCAACAAGCCGGGACCGTCCACCCCTATGTTGATCTTCGGCAGCGACTCGGAAGATGCGGTCAATGCCGTATTTTCTGTTCAATATAGGCCTTCGCTGGCAATGATCGGAGTTTGCAAATCGCCATGGTTCCGCAGGAGCATTATAAAGAGCTCGGTGCACTTGATACCTATAATGTACAAGAACTGCAGACATTCTATATCCCTCCCAGGCGAAAAGATGAAAAAGAGATCCTCTTTTACCAATCCACAGAAACCAAAGTGGAGAAAGAAATTTGGCATGGTGCGGATTCTACACTTGACAGGCTCCAGCCCATCCGTTTGCCCAGATACTATACAGACGGATTAAAAAGACTGTTGAGGCGCCAAGGCGTACCCTTCAAACAAACTGCTCGACAAGCCCGGTTCTATAATAGGATCTGGAGCGTCCCTGGAACTCAACGAAAGTTGCCCAACGGGAGAATGGAAACGATCGGACTTAGATATGTCCGATCCAAGAAACGGGAGCGATTCTGCGGCTGCTACGTCATACATGACTTCGATGAAGAAGGAGATGCTTTGTGGGAAGATGCTAATCCTGAACCAAAACGAGCTCCCATCGTAAAATTGCTAAGCCCGTCGTTCGAAGAACAAATGGACAAGCTTATAAGAGAAGCAGGTCAAAAAGTTCGAGACGCCCATAATCGCGAAATGGCCATCTATGAGAAAGCCAGAACGCAGCGCCTCCATCAGTAGGCTGCAGAAAGTGACGATGCCCTTCGTCGCCAGCCCGTCATGCAAAAGGCCCGACGCAGAGGCAGAAATAAACCCAAGAACGGAAAAAGCGTTCGACAATGACGAAGCTGGACCAAGAAGCCACGCGATAAAGAATAGAGCAACCAGGATTCGTCTCTTATAAAGAAGATGGGTCGAGCGTACTTTTTTCCCCAAGACAAGACACAGAAGATATTCGATCTTGTCATAAAACATCAGATGATGACACTTCCGGAGTCCAAGCACCCCGAGCAAGCAGACGAGGTCTCTCACCCAGACTATTGCTCCTATCACTGGGCAATAGGACATCCCCTCGAAGACTGCCTTACATTCAAAGACTGGGTAGAAGACCAGTATCAGTAAGGCAGGTTCGCTTTATCCAGCAGTTGGAGGGTAACCCGCCGCAGAAGCATGAGCCGAAAGCCACATATGCGGCGAGAGTAGAATCAGACCAACATCGGTCTTGGAAGCGATCTCGTACCTGTCACATAATAACGCTGTCAGAAGAAAAACCCGAGAATATGGATGACCTCCCCTGGTGCTTCAAAAACGATAGTGACGAAGTGATCTCAGAGTTTCCACCGACGCCAAAAGAGCTAGAATATGGAATACATACTACTGCAGATAACCTCAAGAAAATTGACTTGGGGATGGCAAGTGACCCGCGGTCGACATTTGTTAGTGAGCTGTTGTCTGAAGAAAGGGTGGCTACCCTAAAAGACGTGCTCATTCAATATAAAGATTGCTTCGCATGGAACTATTCCGAGATGCCGGGACTAAATCCAGAGATTGCTGTGCACAAATTGGCGATATCTCCGAACATCAAGCCGGTCAAACAAGCACCGAGAAGAATGCGGCTCGAGCTTGAGATGAGCATCAATGCTGAGGTCAAGAAGATGATCGACTCCGGCTTCATCCAAGAGGTTCAGTATCCTGACTGGATTGCCAACATCGTCCCGGTGATGAAGAAAAATAGGACGGTGCGCATATGTGTGGACTTCCACGATCTCAACAAAGTTTTCCCGAAAGACGACTTTCCAGTACCGGTCACTGAGCTGATGATAGATAATACGTCCACTCACGAAGTTTTCTCCTTCATGGACGGCTCATCAGGATACAATCAGATAAAGATGCACGCCGAGGACCAGAAGCATACCGCTTTCCGGACCCCTTTGGGCATATTCTGCTACAAGGTGATGCCTTTCAGTCTAAAGAACGCTGGTGCCACCTATCAGAGGGCCATGACGAAGATTTTCGATGACCTCATACATGAATCGTCGAATGCTATATCGACGACCTCGTAGTTAAAAGCAAATCGCACGAGGAACATTGGGAGCATCTAAAAATAGTATTCCAACGCCTTCGGAAATACAATTTGAAGATGAACCCTCTCAAATGCACGTTCGGAGTTTCCTCGGGCAAGTTCCTAGGATTCGTCGTCCGACACCGAGGCATCGAGATAGGCCCGTCGAAAATCAAGGCGATTATAGAAATGCCCCCGCCAAGGACTCCCAAACAATTACGGTCTCTCCAAGGAAAGCTCGCGTATATCCGGCGATTTATAGCCAATCTCTCAGGCAAATGCCGCCCCTACAGTCACCTGATGAAGAAGGGAACCCCGTTCGTCTGGGATCGCAAATGCCAAAGCGCACTGGACGAAATCAAGCAATACTTGCAGAATCCTCCGGTGCTGACCGCTCCAGTCAAGGGAAAGCCCCTCATTCTCTATACGACTGCCCTTGAAGGTTCTTTAGGTGCGCTGTGGGCACAAGAGAACGACCAAGGGAAGGAGAGAGCCCTCTACTATTTGAGTTGAGTCCTCATGGGGGTAGAAAACAATTACCCCCCCATTGAAAAACACTGCCTGGCGTTAATCTTTGCGATAACGAAGCTCCGGCACTATGCGTTGGCACATGAGGTCCATCTCATATCAAAGGTGGATCCTCTCAAATATTTGATGTCAAAAGCTATACTAACAGGACGACTCGCTAAATGAGCCCTGCTCTTGATGGAATTCTCGATAACTTATCGTCCTCTCAAGGCGGTGAAAGGCTAGGCCATCGCCGACTTCCTCGCCGAGCATCCGATACCTGCCGATTCTCCCTTGAACCGCGACTTGCTAGACGAACACGCGTTTGACACGATCGATGAGGAGAGAAAAGAGAATGATACCCGGTGGGAACTCTATTTCGATGGAGCATCTTCCATGAAGAAGCGCAAACAAAGCACCCCCATATTCAAGTCTGGGGTAGGCCTCATCTTCGTGACTCCACAAGGAGGGATAATGCGCTTTGCCTTCTCCTTAACAGAATCGAGGACAAACAATGAAGCTGAATATGAAGCTTTGATAGCGGGTCTTGAGATCGCTGTCGACATGGGAATTGAAAACCTCCTCATATACAGAGACTCCCAGCTGGTCGTTAGTCAAATAAATGGCGACTATCAAACATGCAAACCAGAGTTGGTGAAGTATGGCGAGAGAGTGCAGCAACTGCTGACTCAAATCCCTGCCTACACCTTGGAAAGCATACCGCGTGTAGAAAATAGCAAAGCGGATGCATTGGCCAAGCTCGCTAAAGAATTGGCCGACGAGAACCTCGATGACGTGCGGATCGTTGTGCAAAGCCGTCGGGTTCTTGCACCGGCAGAAATATCTCCGGAGTCGTCCGAAGAAAAGGGAGCTACCGAGCAAACGGCCCTACAAATAAAATACCAGGAAAAGCTATGGATTGGAGGGAAGTCTTTATAGACTACTTCAAATCCCGTCGAACACCTGAAGATGCGTCCTCAAGACATCAGCTCATGAAACGAGCTCTGTCTTTCGCCTTCTTCAATGATACTCCGTATAAGAGATCGTTCGACTCCCTGTGGCTAAGATGCCTGGGACCTGAAGAGGCAAAGAGAGTCATCCAAGAAACTCACGACGGACTCTGCGGTTCTCACCAAGCCGGCCCGAAGATGAAACTGAAGATCAAAAGGATATGCTACTATTGGCCCACGATGATCCAGGACTGCCTTGAATACGCGAAGCAGTGCCACTCGTGCCAGATTCATGGGGACTTTATCCACCAACATCCAAATCCGCTACACCCAATGGTGGCTAGCTGGCCGTTCGAAATGTGGGGAACCGACATAATCGGCCTCATCGAACCAGCGTCGTCCAGAGGACATCGGTTCATATTGGCAACCACCGATTTCTTCTCCAAGTGGGCAGAAGCAATACCACTAAGAGAAGTGAAGACGGAGAACATTCTCCATTTCTTCAAGACATACGTCATTTAACGGTTCGGCACTCCGCGATGGATTATCTCCGATAACGGGCTAACCTACAGAAGCCACAAAATTAGTCGCTTTGCACAACAGCTTAATATAGACTGGAGATACTCTTCGGTCTATAATCCCCGAGCTAATGGTCTAGCTAAGGCTTTCAACAAGACATTGATGAAGATCGTGAAGAAAACGGTGTCTCGAAATAAGAAGGACTGGCACGAGAGACTGCATTAAGCTCTCTGGGCGTATTGAACTACGTTCAAAACGGCCACAAACACAACGCCCTATGCATTGGTATTCGGCACAGAAGCGGTACTCCCCCTCGAGATAGAGTTACCCTCCTTACGAGTGGCAGTTCATTACGAGCTAACGGACGAAGAGAATGCTCACCTTTGGCTTGAGGAGCTTGACGCCCTTGATGAAACCCGGCTCACGGCACAACAAAACCTGGAGGCTTACAAAGTGAAAACGACGCGCTCATACGAGAGGTTGACTAGGCCGAGAATATTCCGCCAAGGCGAACTCGTGCTAGTGGTCAAAAGACCTATGATCTCCAATCGTGCCAAGCGGGGGAAATTCGAGCCGAACTATGAAGGCCCGTACATCATAGACAAAGTTTACCAGGGTGGAGCCTATCTACTCATGGACATGCATGGTGAAAGACCTTTCAGGCCAATAAACGGTCGCTTCCTAAAAAAATACTACGCCTGACGGGTTACGGCCTAGGTCAATGGTAGATGACGACGCCTATGTCCGCTCGCTATCTTCCTAAGCCCAAACTCTATAAGTAGTAGACGGCAAACAGACCGAAACGTCCTTAAACTAACAATGGACCACTATGTCCTAAAACTGGCTATTGACCGATACGTCGATGAACTAGTACGGATCGCAGCATCCCAAGGCTAACACAAAAAAATAAAAATAAAAAAATAAAAAAAACAGTATGTCCGTAAGCGAGATGGGCACGGATGAAAACCCGAAAGGACTCCGTGAGTAAAAACAGCAGGACTACCGGCGAGTTTTGTGAAAACCCGAAAGGGCGCAATCTCGTCAAAAGACACTTGTAAGGTCCTCTCGACCCTGCAGAGAGAAACCACCTGCGTGAGATCCTTACGACTCACAAAGGAGAAACACACTTAGGGATCCCTACGATTCCTAAGGAGAAATTACACTTGCGAGATCCTCACAACTCGTAAGGAGAACCCTCTTATGAGACCCTCACGGCTTATAAGATTTAAAAGCCTTAAGCTACAGGGATCTGAACCTGTTCTTAAGCAGTCATACACCATGATTTTGCCCTACAAGCGGTTCAATGCTGACCCTTGTATACAATCCACGGGCGCGAATAAACATTTTTCCTAACAAAGTCCCACCCGCGACTAGGGATATGTTTACACAGTGGACAGCCTTTGTAAGTCCTCTCGACTTATAAGGAGAAAACACTCTTGTAAGATCCTTACGACTTATAAGAGAACACACACTTAGGAATCCTCACGATTCCTAAGGAGAAAACGCACTTACGAGATCCTCACGACGCGTAGGGAGAAATACCTTCATGAGGCCCTTACGGCTCATAAAGTTAAAAGCCTTAGTCGACAGGATCCTAACCCTGTTTGCTAAGCCATCTTTGTTCGACATCGACAGAGGCAAATGATGATTCGCTCCTGGCAATATCCCAGTTGTAGCGATGCTGATGCCTAAATCGGTATCAAATCCCAAATTCGCAGCAAAAAGCCAGCAATCCACGAATGCATATGAAATAGCCGAAATGATGGGGCAACTTGCAACAAAATCAGCAAGTAAAAATGTATGCATACAAAATAGCCGAAATGGTTGGGCAACTTGCAATAAAAAGCAGCGAGTAAATAAAACAAATAGCCGAAATGATTGGGCACCGCGAAAAATAACCGAAATGATCGGGCAATCGTGACTTTCGCAATATAAAAGCTGAAATGATAGAGCATCGCGGAAAGAAAAATATATAAAGTGAAACTTTTTACCCTACAGGTGAGATCACATCGATCCCTGTATACAATCCAGGGGCACAAACAAAGAGAAAACCATACCTTACCACCAGGCTCCATCAGAAAGAGAGCCAAGTCTCGACGGTTCACAGACAGCCTAGAGATCATCAACAGCGTTCCTCCTCATTCCAGCAGGATTCAGACGCGACAATCAACCTTGGAGCCATGGCAAAGTCCCTGTTCCAAACCTCGACGGTTCACAGACAACCGAGAGAGCGCATCCTGGTCTCGTGGAATACGGCTAATGTCAATACTGACCCCGTGGGAAGCGTCCAGAGCACATCCTGGTCTCGTGGAACCCGGATAATGTTAATCCTGACCCTGTGGGAAGCGTCCAGAGCGGATCCTGGTCCTGTGGAACACGGCTAATGTCAATACTGACCCTGTAGGAAGCGTCCAGAGCACATCCTGGTCTCGTGGAACACGGATAATGTCAATCCTGACCCCATGGGAAGCGTCCAGAGCAGATTCTGGACCTATGGAACACGTCTAATGTCAATCCTGACCCCGTAGGAAGCGTCCAGAGCAAATCCTGGTCTAGTGGAATACGGCTAATGTCAATCCTAACCCCCTGGGAAGCGTCCAAAGTAAATTCTGGTCCTGTGGAACACGGCTAATGTCAATCCTGACCCCGTGGGAAGTGTTCAGAGCGGATCCTGGTCCTGTGGAACATGGCTAATGTCTATTCTGACCCCGTGGGAAGCGTCTAGAGCGGATCCTGGTCCTGTGGAACACGGCTAATGTCAATCCTGACCCCGTGGGAAGCGTCCAGAGCAAATCCTGGTCTAGTGGAACACGGATAATGTCAATCCTGACCCCGTGGGAAGCGTCCAGAGCAAATCCTGGTCTAGTGGAACACGGCTAATGTCAATCCTGACCCCGTGGGAAGCGTCCAGAGCAAATCCTGGTCCTGTGGAACACGGCTAATGTCAATCCTGACCCCGTGGGAAGCGTCCAGAGCAGATCCTGGTCTAGTGGAACACGGCTAATGTCAATCATGACCCTATGGGAAGCGTCCAGAGCGGATCCTGGTCCTGTGGAACACGGCTAATGTCAATCCTGACCTCGTGGGAAGCGTCCACAGCAAATCCTGGTCTCGTAGAACACGGCTAATGTCAATCCTGACCCCGTGGGAAGCGTCCAGAGCAAATCCTGGTCTACTGGAACACGGCTAATGTCAATCCTGACCCCGTGGGAAGCGTCCAGAGCAAATCCTGGTCTAGTGGGACACAGCTAATGTCAATCCTGACCCGTGGGAAGCGTCTAGAGCGGATCTTGGTCCTATAGAACACGACTAATGTCAATCCTGACCCTATGGGAAGCATCCAGAGTAAATCCTGGTCTAGTGGAACACGGCTAAAGTCAATCCTGACCCCGTGGGAAGCATCCAGAGAAAATCCTAGTCCTGTGGAACACAGCTAATGTCAATCCTGACCCCGTAGGAAACAGCCAGAGCGAATCCGGGTTCCGTGGAACACGGCTAAAGTCAATCCTGATCTCGTGGGAAACACCCAGAACAACCCCTGACTCCGTGAAATGCGGATAATGTCAACCTCATCAATCACTTACGGGTCCTCTCGACTCGTAAGGAAGAAAACTCTCTTGTGAGATCCTTACGACTCCCAAGAGAAAACACACTTAGGAATCCTCACGATTCCTAAGGAGAAAATACATCTACGAGATCTTTTCGACTCGTAGGGAGAAAAGTCTTTATGAGACCCTCACGGCTCATAAAGTTGAAAAGCCTTAGGCAACAGATCTGAACCTGCTTCCTAAGCCATCACTACCTCTCGAAAAGATCAAGATGGAATGCTCTCTATCATCTACAGGTTACGCTTACTAAAGTAACATGCCGGCAACAAAGAGAAGAGAAGAAAGTGACATGTAGGAGAACATTTGATTCGCATTCAGTTAAGCACTCAAAACGCGCCTATTCATGCATGAGCGAAAATGTTTAATGCATAAGATAAACACATGGAAATGGAAAAGCTTGCCATTCATACTTCAGAACATTCTTACATTGATGAAAGCGGAAAACAAAAACGCCATTAAAATGTTTACAAAGGCAAGATATCAAATCCATGACATGGATTAAGAAATTCAAAAGTGGGGCCATCCAAAATTTTTCGGGCCTCTCGGACCATCTTTGTGTGCATCCTCTCACGATCACAAGCGTCAGGATCCCCACTGATATCCTCCACCCTTCGATAGGCAGCAAGTATCGCCGCCTGCTGAAAAGGTTGATGCAGGATATCAACAAGGTTGTCTCGCCTTTTCTTTGAGATTAAGCCCATCAGATACACCGAGTGCACCTTATCTTCGGAGTCATCCAATGCTTTAAGCAGCATGCCGGCGTAAAATAGAGGAAGTGCTCCCCAGATCGCTCCCACAATAAGCTTCAAGAGAGAGGAACGACGAGGAAGCAGTCGACCATTGTATGCATCAAAGCGACCCATAATTTCAGCACACTGGGCGTTTGTAAATTCTTGGTTTTGAGAACGGCCGAGTGCGCGAATGTCTCCATAAGAAATAATCTCGTCGAGATCATACATATGAGCGTCCATAAAATCTGAAAAGGAAAATCAGTGAGAGTTAGTGGACAGACTGATTAAACAAAAGTTTATTGAAACAGACAGACACGAGATTTAAACAACTCTTGATATCCCCAAGGAGGAAATAAGTACTAATTAAATCACCCAAAGAATTTAATTCTGTGCAAGTAAGAAAGGAATCCTAAAAAGGATTTCGCATTTAATAAAAAGGTTCCTCGGGCCAAGGAGTTAAACTCCTCGAGAGCAATGCTCTGCAGACAGGAATGACACCTGTCGAAGTCAATTATGAGGGAAATTAAAAAATTCTCCGGGAATTCAAGAGCCTTGCTCTGTAAAAATGATGGAATAACCCATCAGAAAAATTGAAATAATTTTTTTTAATGAATTAAAATTCTGAGATCTTCAAGATCTATGAAAAAACTCTTAAGAGTTCTTCACAAGAGATTAAAAAATCTCCATTATTCAAGAGAGGAAAGCTCTGTTAATGGGTAAAACCCTAATAACATTTTTTTAGATCTAAGATCAATGAAGAGCAAAGCTCTGTTAATGGGTAAAACCCTAGAAACATTTTGAGATCCATGATCTGAAGAAGAGCAAAGCTCTATTAATAAAGTTTAAATCTTACTAAAAATTTGGCAGAGTTTTGACTCTTGAAGCTTCTTAAAATGAAGAGCTATGCTCTGAAAGAGAATAAAAATTCTCAGAAGACAAAAATGAAGATGAACAGAAATTATCTTAAGGGCCAAGGGTCCTATTTATAGGCAGTGAGATGCCATTTCAACTTCTGAGTTGATCCAAGGGCGCAGATGCTGCCACCGCTGTACTCACATGTGGGCCACGTGAGCGCAACGGTGGGGGGGCATTTGTTTCCCCAATCAGAGCAAAGCTCTGTTCAAGTTTCAAATTTTGAAATGAAGCAACGCTTCATAGCAGCGCCAAGTGCGCTGCGCTCTAAGCAGCGCACCACGTGCAAAGCACGTGTGCGCTAGCGCTAAGAGCGCTACACTTAAGCAGCGCACCACATGTAAAACCCGTATGCGCTAGCGCTAAGTGTGCTGCACTCTAAGCAGCGCACCATGTGCAAAGCACGGATGCGCTAGCGCTGGAACTAAATGTTTCCCACCGTTAGATCAAAGATCCAATAATAATGATAAATCATTAATTGACCAGAATAAAATTCTGTTAAGGAAAGATTCCTCAGAATCTTTCCAAACAAAAAAATTGTGCTCTGTAAATCAGAGCACCGTCGGATCAATGATCCAATGGTGATTAAAAATCACTAAAATACAGAATAAATTCTGTATGGGGAAAGATTTCCCAATCTTGTTAAAAACAAGAAAATTGCCTTCTGTAAATCAGAAGCCCTTGGATCAAAGATCCAACGATGGGAAACTCTCCAAATCAATTGGAGAAAAGATCTCCTTAACTGATTGAACAAATCAGCTCACCCTATATAAAGGCCCTAAGACTTCAATTCTCAAATATACAGAAGCATACAGAGAAACCCCCCCATAAATTTTGAGAAATCTCAGAAAGAAGAGCCAAGCTCTCAGAAGAAGAAGATTTTCTTCAAGGTAAAAAAGAACAGAAAGACGAAATCGTCTCGTATAAAAGAAGAATTTACTTGTTTTTCTAAGATCATAGATCTACAAGACCAAGGTCTTTTACAAATAGATCAAAAGATCTCATCATAAAAAGAAGAACATAATTCTTCTCACAGATCATAGATCTATAACACTAAGGTCTTTTATACAAAGAGATCATGAACATCTCGTTATAGAATAAAGGGGGAAAGAATAAAACAATTCTCTTAGGATCATAGATCCATAAAGGCAAAGCCTTTCATCAACATAAGAGATTGAAACATCTCCTACAAAAAAAAGAACTTTGTTCTTAGGACCTTGAGACAAAGTCTCTTCTGAACGAGAATTTATTTCTCGGATCATAAAGTTGATCAGTTAGCGCTATGCGCTCATAAATTAGCGCTTTGCGCTCTTGGACTGGCGCACAGCGCCGAGCGCACCACGTGCTCCTCACGAGTGCGCCACTTAATAGCTAGCGCTTTACGCTCATAAATTAGCGCTTTGCGCTCTTGGAATGGCCCACAGCGCCAAGCGCACCACGTGCTCCTCACGAGTGTGCCACTTAACAGCTAGCGCTTTGCGCTCATAAATTAGCGCTTTGCGCTCATGGATTGGCACTCAGCGCCAGGCGCACCACGTGCTCCTCATGTGTGCGCTACTGAATAAATAGCGCTTTGCGATCACAAATTAGCGCAATGCGCTCATAGACTGGCGCAAAGTGCCAAGCACACCACGTGCTCCTCACATGTGCGCTACCCAGCAGAAGCGCTCTGCGCTCTTTAACTGGCGCAAAGCGCCAAGCGCGCCATATGTTTCTCACGTGTGTGCTGATAGAACATAAATTGTTCTTTAAAATAAAGCCCTGAGCTATGATGAATGCTCAGCATTCAATAAAAGACAAAAAATTGTTAGAAGTTCAAACCAATGCTTAGCATTGTTGAATGTTTAACATTTTAACTGAGTGGGCCGAGCCTAAATTGGCCATAAACTCCTCATTCAGATTAATTGAGCCCATATGCTCATAAAACTTTGATCTTAGTCCCAAATTGGACAACAGATCCCAACCAATATCAGTTCAAGGGTACATCTCTGAACCCCTCTGATATATGTCGTTGTAATCCTTCAACGTCTTTGGAGAGATGACAGGTCCCGACAACCATATATTTCATAGACTATGACGTCTTTAAACTGGACTGTGGGGTCCTTAAACCCATGGACTATGATGTCCTTAACCTCTATGGACTGTGAGGTCCTTAAACTCATGGACTATGATGTCCTTAACCTTGGACTGTGGGGTCCTTAAGCCCATGGACTATGATGTCCTTAACCTTGGACCGAGATGTCCTTAAACTAACACTGGATCGTAATGTCCTTAAACTAATGTTGGACTGTGGGGTCCTTAAACCCATGGACTATGATGTCCTTAACCTTGGACCGAGATGTCCTTAAACTAACACTGGACTGTAATGTCCTTAAACCAATGTTGGACCACCATGTCCTTAAACTGGTAATCGACCGCAATGTCCCTAAACTAAACAATAGAGTCCAAATGCTCTTTTGTTAGATCTAAACGATCCCGTTAAGTTGATCTTAGTCTAAAATTAGACCAACGTATCCTTAACAAACGTTTAAGTTGATCTTAGTCTCAAATGAGACTAACGTATCCTTAAACCCAACCCAAAACCCAAATCTAAGAAAATACGGATTTGGACTAATCCATGCCCTACGGGCGACAACATAAATTAGTCTCCGTATACAATCCACGGGCAACCAAAAACAAAACAAACACCCATGACACGAAGTGACCATCTGGAGAAGGAGAAAGTTGTTACTGCGATGCGGTAGCGTAATTAACTGCAGGGGCTTGCGCCTGCAAGGAAGAGTGTCCCCACAATCAAAAACCCTTCAAATGAGGGGGAATCCGACGAAGTCTGCTACATCGGTCGCATCCGTTTAAACCTTCGATACATGGTATCATAAATCAACTTGGCATCTTCGGAGAGGTGAACGGATAGCACCAATTAGCATCTGCCCCCAAATTCAGGCAAGACGGGCCTACGCGGTTGCGTCTCCGTGTTTCGGAGGAGAAGATCTTTGCCTATTCAATCCTTAGTAGGACGGACTTTTTACAGGGCGAACAAATACTTCTTTGCACAACGTCAGGAGGGACAAGAGTGGACGACAAAATTATATCCTAAGTTCAAACAATTAATAACAAAAAGGGATACTGATGCCAGGCATGCTTGGATCGTGAGGTTCAGCCAGTCCGAATGGCAGGTGACTGATAAAGATGGAAAAAATTACAGTGTAGTCATCGACGGTAGGAACCACAGTTGTACGTGCAGTATTCCTAAGTTGGAAAAGTTGCATTGTTCACATGTAATTTCAGTATGCACACGAGCAGAGGGTGGGGGAACATTGCACATCATGATCTTATTTCGAAGTGGTATTCTGTCCCTAAATACAAAGCTGCATATGCCCCGTTGTTCCATCATGTACCCAATAACCGATATTGGGAGGCATACAGCGGTCCAATGAAATTACCGCCTATCGGTAGGAGACAAATATGACGACCACGTTCTACTTGTATCAAAGGTGTTATGGATGATTTACGAGAAGGACGTAGGCAAAATAAATGCAGCATCTGCAATGAGTATGGTCATAACAAGGAACGATGCAAAAATCCTCCAGCCCCACGTCGCCATTGGTATTCTCTGCCTATATTTTGAAATACACACGCATGCATATACACACACATACACACACGTCCAACCACAAAAAACAAAAATACATCTACACACACATAAACGCGCACATATGTTTTTTGTTATACATGCTTATTTTTTCAAAGATAATATAACTCGACTTTTTCATTGTGCAGATATACCTATGGATCCTGGACCTATAGATATGAGTGTTCTGTACTTGTAGGCTGACCACAGATCGGCCAACACCGCAGTAGTTCAGGTAAAACTTTGTAGTTTTATTTTCTTTACTTACATATGTTATTTATTTGTTGCTGATACAGGTTCTCTTTTTGTAATTGGAAGAGTGATCAGGTGATTACATGTGTTCACCATTCAGTCCAGAGCAACCAGATTCCAGTTGGAGATGCCCGTGTGCAGGTTGAGATGCAACATGCGCGCTTTCATCTTCTATCCAGATTAGAGTATAGACGTCTGGATAGAGGCTTGATTACGACTTTGGTAGATAGATGAAGACCAGAGACCTGCACATTTCATTATAGAGTTGGTGAGATGATTATCACCCTTCAGGACGTCACTGTGCTGCTTGGTCTGCCTATAGACGGAGATGTGGTTGTTGTGGAGTACAGCCACGATTGGTCAGACTTGTGTCCCAGCTTGTTGGGTAGGATTCCGCCTGTTGGCCAGAGGAGAGACAGTAGCATCCACTTGAGTTGGCTGCGAGAGGCATTTAGTGCTGAGCCTGACTTGAATGCTACCCCCGTGCAGATCGAGCAGCATGCACGAGCCAACATTTTACATCAGATTGGGGTTCGCTTGTTTCCGGATAGGAGTATGAGCAGAGTTAGTCTTTCCTGCCTGCCTCTTTTAGCTGATCTCGACCAGTGTGCCACTTTATCGTGGAGGAGTGCAATTCTGTCATTCCTCTACAGCGAGCTGAGGATGGCTGCATTGATGGAGCAGAAGAGTTTTGGGGGCTGTTTGACGCTTCTTCAGGTATACAATACTTAAAATCGCATTCTTCTAATTTTGCGTAATTAAATTGATATTGAATGTAAAACGTAATTCTATCATATTGTATTTCAGATATGGTCATGGACATATCTCTCTATTGGTCGCCCGACCATTATGATACTGTTCGCTTTAGATGGCCAAAGGCCATATGGATGCCAGTAAGTATTTGAAACTTTACACTGAAAGTGTGTCTTAGCACTACCACATACCACTAGGTTTATACAAGCATCAAGTATGCAATTTAAAAAAATCTAGAGTGCTAAACTACACTAACCTAAAATCTAACTAAAGAATTAGGGTTTACATAGCAAGAAAGCAAGTTCTATACTAAGTGAAGAAGGTTACAACCTTTGTAGACAAAGTCCCACTTCTATAGCTCCAAGTAGTAGTCCCTAAGCTCCAAGTAGTTGTCCTTAAAACTCTTTTTGGCTCCACTTGAAGAAAGGATCGAGCTTGCTTTGATGTCTTCGAAGCTAAAGATGATCCACCTTGAAATCTCTTTAACTCAAGCTACCTTTTCACTAATCAAGGAATTAGTGAAGCAAACAACCTAAATTAAAGGGCTGGTAAAGTGTAGCTTGATGAAGTAAGAATTTTTCTCACAATATTTTCTTCTTTCTCTTTTCTTTTTCTCAGCTCAAGAAAACCTAGAGAAGAGAGAGGAAGAAAGAGATAGGAATGAACTTGGAAGAGAGAGAATGGGCCATGAGGTGAAGTGATAAGATGAGCATAGAAAATATCTATAGATAAAAACAGAAATGAGAGTGGTGAGTCATGGCTTCTCAAAACTTCCACAAGCATCCAAGACAGTATGACTCATTTCTTATTTTTCACTAATTCATAAATTAATCCATTATTTACTCATCACTAATTCTCATACATCCTAATTCTATGTATCATCAATCATGATACAATAATATATATACATATATTTATATATATCACATATATATTAATATGTAAAATGAGAAGAAAATTTTTAGTGAGCTAATATTAGTTAATATATATATATATATCAAATAAATTAATATATATTAAATTATTAAATCAACACTTGATTCAATATTCCGGTTATATCATATATAACCGACTAATATCATATATATATGTATATCACATTATTAAATCAACACTTGATTCAATAATCCAGTTATATCACATATGACCGTCTTATATTCAAAACTAGTTAATATATATATATATATATATATATATATATCAAATTATTAAATCAACACTTGATTTAATAATTCGGCTATATCAAATATAATCCGGCTAATATCAAATACACAAATATATATCAAATATATATTAACAACATATACATATACATATACTATTGAATCAACACTTGATTCAATAATCCGGTTATATCACATATAATCTGACTGATATCAAATATCGTGAGATTAGAATACGGTATCGCATACTCGTATTTAATCAAGCTCCCGCACATATCAGCATATGTGCCCTACTTTGTTTCGCTTGAACTAGGAAACCTCTGTGTGGGACTCTAAAAACTCGTCAATACGCCAGCAGTAGGTAATGATCACATCAGCCACCCACAAGCCGTCAATGGTACTAGCTGGACGTAACGGCTACCCAGGCATTCAGTGAATAGAAGATCAACAAGCAAGCTTGTCCAAACTCCCGCAAAGCCTATAAGCAACACTTACCGTACAATCCAGTCTCTTCGTCTGATATGTCGCATATCGAGTCTAGGGGTGGAATCGTCAAACCCTAGTAACTTGATAAGTTATGCCGATGTGTGTCCTATAACCTTTCGAGAAACTACTGATAACACTTACCAGTAAATCTCATCAGCCCTGGCTAGGGACTTGCTGTTATAGCCAATCGAGCATAGCGCAACATCAACTCCCTATACCGGGAGAGATGAAATCCTTCCTATCGCTCATTGCCTCCATGTGACTCGGGACTGTACCCAAAATCCACCTGTTTGCATGTCTTCTTTGAGTCATGGTAGGGAGGAAATCAAAGCACAATGGAAACTACACAAGACTCTATGACGATCTCGGGTCTACAGACTAACCTGTACAAGTGTCACCAGAGAACTGCTATCTGACGATAGGTATGGTACCATCTAGGAGTTCTCGATGAGTCCTGTTCGGTGTACCTATTCTCTAATGAGCACCTATGTACAATCTTTGATGTCAAACACCAATGGATATGGGATCAACCATTGCCCCATACAGGGTCAAGAAACGTATACACTAGTCTACTCTGGAATAGCGATGCCCTGTCTCGATATTCCCTCGACTAGGAACTGTTAAAGGATGTGCTTGCGGACTACACAAGCCCTACTAGTATGATCTGCATCATAGTCCTGGTAGTCAAGTCAACATCCTAAAGGCTTTATCAACATGTATCAGAGAGACAGTATAATAATACAAGTGTACATGTTAAGATAAAGAGCAACCGGATTGCATATTATCATGTCGAGAAAGAAAGTCCTCTCTCTCTATATATATGTCCAAGTATCTACTATATCATACAATAATGGTCTCTAGGGCATACATATTCCTAACAATCTCCCACTTGAACTAAGGCTAGTTGTTGTAGTATCTCATACCCAATATCCCAAAAAGTCTCTCAAATTGTGTCTGGGAGAGGGACTTCGTGAGTGGATCCGCTGTGTTATCCTTTGTGTCAACTCTCCTGACCTCGATCTTTCGGCGATCAACTATCTCCCGGATCAGGTGATACCGCTTAAGAATATGTCTGGAACGCTGATGGGACCGGGGTTCCTTGGCTAAAGTCACAGCTCTATTGTTATCACAATACAAGGGTATTGGATTCTCAATGGATGGAATCACACCAAGTGTCACGCCCCGCTTCCCAGTATACGGGCAGAGGGCGCGACTGGGCCGCTACGTATTTACTGTGAAGTAAATACGCTAAGCGTATCTAAGCAATATAAAAATAAAGCACAAGAGACAAGATATAATAAAAACAACAACTTTATTTATTCACATTCTTTCTGTACAATGCATGGAAAGTAAATACAAATGAAATAAGGCAATGCCTAAGCAATGGCATAACAGAAATAAAAAGTACTGAATGGAAAGTGTACAAAGACTAGAGCTCGGGGTCTTCACTGAACTGGTCCAAGTCTTTAGCAGTGGGCTCGATCCCTGAAGTGTCCAGATCACCTGAAAACATTCAAAGAAGAAACAAAGAGAATGTCGTCAGCGAACAGGTCGCTCGGTAAGTCCTAAAGATAAGAGAGAAATAGACAGAATAAGAGGTATCTTTTAAAGTTGTATTATATTGTTGTAATGTTGTGTTAACGCTGTTGTTTGTAGCTTGGAACAGAAGGATGCCAGTGTATACGAGAGGGGTCTCTATATGCTAGAGACTAGGGCAAACGGAATGTACAAGGAACCGTTAAGCCATGGTAGAACATCAACGGAATATAGGTTAGGTGTCTTAATCTTACTGTCTCATGCCACTTTTAACACCTTCCGTACCAATCTACCCCTTAAACCCCGTAGTGTTTTTATTGTATTGTTGTATTGTATTGTATAGATTGTATAGTTGGATGACTGACCAAAACCATGATATCAGTAAATGGATGTAACTGTATAATCATGTAAATGGATGTATATCCATGGTTCGGTACAGTCAAGTTGATAGATTGAATATATGGAATAATGGATTCATGTTGAATTGTAATATTGTAAACTGTAGATTGTAGATTGTAGATTGTACTTGAATTATATTCAAGTTAGATTATATTGAGACTCAATCTGAGTCAAACAATTAGAGAAGTAAATTGAAGTCCTGATTGTTTTGATGTTATCGGTAACCGCTGCACATGGGCGGCAGGATTTGTGTCTTTTTCAAAGACGATTACCGTATTGATAACACCGTTTGTTAAGTTGTCTAACTTAGATAGGCAAGCACCCACTTCTCCGGCTCCCTGAGGCTCAAGAGATTGGTCCCGCTTAAACCTATATTTACTAGGGTCCTTAGGGTAAATTATAGAACTTGAATGGGTTTTATATAAAAATACGCTTGTATAGTTTTCAAAATACACCCCAAGTATTTATTAATCGTCTTTAGAGTTGTAATGAATGTAGATTTTATATTGTGATATTTCTAGTGAAAATATCCTATTTTCATAATAAGTGGTATTTATTTGTAATATTTGTTTTGTATGGAATTCATGGTATTTTAGTGTAAAATTGATTCTTGTGATTTTTAGAAAAAAAGTGGAATATTTATATCATAATAAAATAGGTATTTTAATGATAAATATACATATATTTATACAAAAATAATTTTAATATATATATTTTATATTCTAAAAATCTCATTTTCTTAAGATATCGTATTTTAAATCTTTCGAGACCGAATGCTCCTTGCGGAGGTCTGAATCTCGCATTACTAAGCCCGAGGATGTGCGATAATCCGCACCATCCCGAACGGGTTCCCCAAAATGGGTTGTAGCGGCACTTTGCAAAGATTTGTATAAAAACTAAATCTTTTAGAAAACGGTTTTATTAAGTAAATGGTATTTAAATGAAAATGTGTCGCTTTCCCGTATTCTATGTTTCCAAGGGTATGGTGCTATATTGCATATGAGTGTGTGAGGAGGTAGGTCATTACCTCGTGATCTATTTAAAGGTATAGCAAGTTTTGTGATGTTATATGTAGAATTGAAACTATATGATATTTAAATGAAAATACGGTAAAATGAAATAACAATTACTTTTGATATGAAAATTGATCAATATGGTTGATTAGTGTTTAATAGTCAACATGAATTGGTTTAAGCATGATTGTATTAAAGAAAAGTGAGGTTTTATAAAGAAACCGAATCGGAAATCGGTTTTGTTCCGATTCCGTCAGGTTTTGTAATTCCGTATTTTTTTAGAAAGAAAAGAAAGATAGAAATGGGGACTTACGGGTTTAAGACAACAAGGAGAGGGAGATGGATCGGGAGGAGTCGCCGGTGCGTCGTTTCGTCGCCGGGAGCTCCTAGGATGGTCGTCGGAAGTTCGCCGGAAAATTCGTCGTAGCTTCGCTTCTTGCTCAGTTTCAAAGTACACAAGGTTTCTAATGGAAATTCTTGAGAGTTGGCTCAGAGTTTTGGGGTGAGGGGGTAGTGTGTAGAGTTGGTATTTATAGGGTTAGGGTAGATGAAGGGTTTTAATTTTTAAAAAATGTAAAAAATATATGAAAATTCATTAAAAATGGAGTAAAAGAGGTATTAAAAGCTCTCCAGAAACGATCTGAATAAATGGAGTGTGCAGGGGGTTAAGAAGATGAAGAGGTAACTTTTTGGTGTTGATGACTCGGCCGACCGGTCGAGTCCGGCCGGCGGAGCCAGCCCGAGTCAGGCCGAGTCGGGAGCTGGAAAGGTGGGGGGTCGCCTGGTGAAGCCTCTGGAACATTTAGGTTTTCAGGTGTAGTGGAAAATTCTGAAGTTATTACGTGTTGACTGTTGGTCTTCTAAAAAATTTAAAACAAAATAATATTAAAAATAATGTGGGGTATGGGATATGAATTCTGGTGGCTTGGTTCAGCAGTGCAAGGTATTACCAATGAGTTACAAGCTCCTTCTTGTAATTATCGAGCTAATTAATTATTTAAAGTAATAACAGCAAAAGGAAATACTCCAAGTATACATTAAATTTAAAGCAAATTTTTGTACACTAAAAATGGAGTTGTTACAGTCTACCCTCCTTAAAAAATTTCGTCCTCGAAATTTACAACTTTTATTTGAGGACTAGTTTGCAAAGAGGTGTAGATATCTTGCACGCATTTCATCTTCCCTTTCCCAAGCGGACTCTCCTGGAGTGTCTTTTCTCCACATCACTCGGATCAAGTTGACTTCCTTGTTCCGAAGTGTCTTCACTTTTCTATCCAGGATCTCCACAGGTTGTTGCTCACAAGATAAGTCGGGCTGTATAGTGAGCTCAGAATGATCAAGAACATGGCTGGGGTCACTCACATACCTTCTGAGTTGGGATATGTGGAACACATTATGCACTTTTTCCAATGAAGGTGGAAGTGCTAAGCGGTATGCCACTTCACCGACTCGTTCGAGTATGTCGAACGGTCCAATATATCTCGGACTTAGCTTACCCCATCTTCCAAATCGGATCACTCCGCGGTTCGGAGATATCTTCAAGAATACGTGATCTCCTGGCTGGAACTCCAAGTGACGTCTCTTTGCATCAGCCTAGTGCTTCTGTCGATCTTAGGCTATGCGCATCCTTTCCCTGATGGTACGAACCACATCAATAGTCGCTACTATCATCTCTGGTCCAAGCAATTCCCTATCTCCGATGTCGTCCCAACTTAATGGTGATCGACACTTCCTTCTATACAGTGCTGCAAAAGGTGTCATTCCTATGCTTGCTTGGTAGCTGTTGTTGTACGAGAACTCCACAAGGTGTAGGTGATCTTCCCACAATCCTTTGAAGTCTAACATACATGCTCTGAGCATATCCTCCAAGATCTGAATAATTCACTCAGACTGACCATCGGTTTGTGGATGATAAGCCGTGCTGAAGTTCAGACTTGTTCCCAAGCTTGCTTGCAGACTCTGCCAAAATTGCGATCGGAACATGGTATCACAATCGGAGACAATGCAGTCCGGTACTCCATGAAGTCTCACAATTTCCTGTATGAGTTCATGGGTATCAGAGATAGTACATTATGAAGAGTTTAACTCTTTAAGTAGATTATTACCTCGATGTACTTCTTTGCTAGTGTCTCAGTTGATTGGCCAACTCGAAATGGGATGAAGTGAGCCGACTTTGTGAGTCGAGCCACAATGACCCATACGACATCGTTACCCTTTGTGCTGCGAGGAAGAGCAGTCACAAAATCCATCGTGATGTGTTGCCACTTCCATTCTGGGATTGGTAACGGTTAAAGTAATCCAGCAGTCCTGTGATGTTCAGCCTTTACTTGCTGACACACCAAGCATTTTGCGACGCTTCTGGCTACTTCACGCTTCATTCCATGCCACCAATAATTCTGACGTAGATCTTTTTACATTTTGGTACCTCCAGGGTGTACTGAGTAGGGAGAGCTGTGAGCTTTTTTCATTAACTCTTCCCAAACAGGACCTTTTGGTACACACAATCTGCTGCCATATCTCAAAGATCTGTCTTCATGGATGATGAAGTCTGTTATGAGTCCATTCTCCACTTGTTCTCTGATCTTTTGCAACTTAGCATCACTTGCTTGAGCTGCTTTGATCTGATTGACAATGGTTGATTGAACTTGTAAATTCATCAAATTTGAAGCATTACCTGGCATGACTACTTCAATCTCCATCTGATGCAAGTCTTGTTGAAGCTTCCACTGAGCGGTGAGATTCGTTGATAAAGGTTGACGACTAAGAGCATCAGGTACCACATTCACCTTTCCTGGGTGATATTGTAAGTTGATGTCAAAGTCCGCCATGGGTTCTAACCATCTTCTCTGCCGCATATTCAACTCCTTCTGCCGCATATTCAACTCCTTCTCAGGCGCTTGTGATCTATGTATATGTTCACTCGTTCACCAAGTAGATAATGGAGCCAAATCTTGAGAGCAAAGATGACGGCTGCCAACTCCAGATCATGCGTCGGATAATTGCGCTCATGAATCTTCAGCTGTCTTGAAGCATAAGCCACAACTTTACCGTGCTGATGTAGAACACATCCTAATCTCTTACCGGATGCATCGCAATGCACTTCGAATTCTCCAGATTGATCCGGTATGACGAGAATAGGTGCTGATGTCAACCCTGACTTGAGTTCTACGAAAGCTTGTTAGCATGCTTCTGACCACACAAAATCTTCAGCTTTACGTGTGAGCTTGGTCAAGGGTGGTGCTATCTTTGAAAAGCCTTCAATGAACCTTCTGTAATATCCAGCTAAACCCAAAAAACTCTGAATGTCCTTCACTGACTTTGGTATAGGCCATTCGCTAACTGCTGAAACTTTCGCTGGATCCACAGAGATTCCTTCTCCTGATACGATATGTCCAAGAAAACCAACTTGCTTTAGCCAAAACTCACACTTGCTGTACTTGGTATAGAGCTGATGTTGTCGAAGAGTTTCCAGGACAATTCGTAGGTGCTTTGCATGCTCTTTCCGACTCCTTGAATACACAAGTATGTCGTCGATGAAGATGACAACAAATCTGTCTAAGTACTCCCGGGAAAACTTGATTCATTAGGTTCATGAATATTGCTGGTGCATTGGTCACTCCAAATGGCATCACTAGAAATTCGTAATGTCCATAGAGAGTTCTGAAAGCTGTTTTGTGAATATCAGCTTTCTTGACCTTCACTTAATGATAACCTGAACGATGATCCAATTTAGAGAAAACACAAGATCTACTTAGCTGATCGTATAAATCGTCGATGCGTGGGAATGGATACTTGTTCTTTATAGTGACTTCGTTCAAGGCTCTGTAATCGATGCACATTCTGTATGAACCTTCCTTCTTCTTCACAAGTAGTACAGGTGATTCCTAACTTGAAGTACTGGGACGAATCCATCCTTTCGCCAATAATTCGTCCAACTATGTTCGGACTTCCTTCAAACCTTCCGGACTTAATCGATAAGGTGCTTTGATCACCGGTTGTGCTCCTGGTACTAAATCAATGCTGAATTCAAGAGCTCGATCGGGAGGCAAACCTGATATATCGTCAGGAAACACATCGTCGAACTCTCGAACCACATCTGGTCTTGATTCTTCTTCCGCTTGAGCTGCTGGAACTACTGCTTCCTTTGGCTTCGCTTTGTAGGTACTTGGCTCCAGGGTACGGTCTCCGCTTTTGAAACAGAAGACCGGATGGTCTGGAATCTCGAATACTACCCTCCTTTGACGACAGTTGATGGTAGCATAAAAAATTCCAAGCCAATCCATACCTAAAACCACATCGAAGTTCGGTATGTCCAGCACTTTGAAGTCAGCATAAAATTCTCGGCTGCAGACGACTACCGGACACAAGCTGTATCCCATTGTTGCCTTTAAAACGCCATTTCCTGAACTGACATTCCAGCTGGATACAAGCGGTGAGACCGGAATCGCATGGGTTCGGACAAACCGTTGCGACAAAAAGCAGTGAGATGCTCCAGTATCAAACAGTGCTAGTGCAGGTATTGAGGATACTAAGATTGTACCTAAGGTATGTAGGATATGTTTTAGGTATAGGAAAAGTATGTAGGATAAATATCAAGACTGAAAGAAATTTTGAGAAAGAAAGGGTTACCAGTGATAACTTGGCCAGTGTCCTCAGCTTCTTCCACTGTCATCGTGAAAGCCTGGCTCCTTGGTACATTCCTCCTGGCCTGAGGAGTATTCCTCTGAACGTTCCTTTGAGCTTGATGGAACTGACGAGGAGGTGGTGCAGCTTGTGGTCCTCTGGGTGGTGCAGGTAGTGCAAGTCTTGGAGCGGGTGCCTGAAGGGCTGGTCGCTGCGGATAGGTAATTGCTGGCCTGGGTGCAGCAACTGGGTTTTGTCTTTGGGGACAAGACCCAATATCATGAGTAGCTGAGCCGCAGACTAAGCAAAGACGGTTGGCTCGCCGGCAGTCTTTTATCATATGTCCAGTTCTCTTGCAGTAGGTACAAAAGGCTGGGCTGGGACGTTGGTTCGGTACTCCGGGTCGCCTTGGCACAAAAGGTGGCCTGGAAGAGGCTCCTCCTGCCATCTGGTTGGCAGTGCGCTTAAATCCAGCAGATTGAGGTCTTCCCCTCGTCTTTACCACTGCCTCATAACGGCGGGCAGCTTTCAGAGCCGATTCATGAGTCGGAAAATCTCCTGTGGCCAGTGCAGCCTGGATCTTCGAATCCAAACCTTGTTGAAATCGACGGGCTCTGATCTCATCCGTCGGTATCAGGTGTGCCGCAAATCTGTTAAAAATATTATGTTAGCTGTGTAATATGTGATATATAAATATTCGAATTATTGAGACATATCTTACCGACTGAGCATGGTGAACTCAGCGTCATACCCATCTACTGACTTGGTCCACATCGAACCTTATTGCAGATGGATGAACTGTTGTTCCATGTCGAACCTGGCAGTCTCAGGAAAGTACTTAGCGTCGAACATGTCACGGAAAGTCTTCCATTCAATGGGTAGTTCAAAACGACTTTCTTCCGCCTTCCACCAGTTTCGTGCATTGTCCGTGAGCTGTAATTTTGCAACACGAACCCAAGCTAATTCTGGCACTTGTGCCGCTGCCAGATCATCTTCGATACTCTGAACCCATTCCTCATCTTCTAGTGGGATCTCCTTTCTTGAGAATTGTTTGGGGTGCAAAGCCCTGAATTGCTTCACCCCAGGTGCTTCTGCCTCGGGACGGTTCATTAAAAGAGCAGTCTGCTGCTGCTGTCCCTCTAGGAGGCTTCGGATTGCCTCAAGTAGAACCGTCTGCTCGTTGATTGGAGCAGGGACGGCAGGTGTGAGTGGTAGTGGTGGAGGTGTGTTGTTGACATTGTTGCTGGTGTTGTTCGGGAAATCCATAACTTTGAAGAAAAATTTGGGTTAGGACAGATTCAAAGTACATGAAATGATAAGATTCAAGGAACATGAATTGTAAAGAATGTTTTAGTTGCTGGTTCTTGTGTTATATTGCTTAGGTTGTTCAAGCAAAACAGAACTGCATAATTGAGTTTCATACAGCTCTGACCTGCATGGGCCACCAACAAAACCTGTCACGCCCCGCTTCCCAGTATACGGGCAGAGGGCGCTACTGGGCCGCTACGTATTTACTATGAAGTAAATACGCTAAGCGTATTTAAACAATATAAAAATAAATCACAAGAGACAAGATATAATAAAAACAGCAACTTTATTTATTCACATTCTTTCTGTACAATGCATGGAAAGTAAATACAACTGAAATAAGGCAATGCCTAAACAATGGCATAACAGAAATGAAAAGTACCGAATGGAAAGTGTACAATGACTAGAGCTCGGGGTCTTCACTGAACTGGTCCAAGTCTTTAGCAGTGGGCTCGATCCCTGAAGTGTCCAGATCACCTGAAGACATTCAAAGAAAAAAGAAAGAGAATGTCGTCAGCGAACAGGTCGCTCGGTAAGTCCCAAAGATTGTTGGAGATAGCGCCCTCAGAGTCAATTATTGGATCACAGGCACGTGATTGCAATGATTGAGAGAGAACCTATGCCGATAGGACAGTCTTACTCAAGATGATAGTATGCTATCTGGTTTACCTTTATCATCGTGTACTGCTTTAAGTGACCTTACAGGTCACTATTGCACGTTGATAGAGCCCCTAGGATTCTTGCTTGACTGCCAGCAGTATGAGGGCGATCATATACGTGGGAGCTGGGGTCTATAAGCACATCCTTAAACGGTCCCTAGTCGTGGGAGTTTCGAAACAGGGCATCGATACTCCAGAGTAGATTAGTGTATACAGTCGAGACCCCGACGAGGGGCGGTGGCCGGTCTCACAAGCCACTGGTGTCAGTTGGTTCACCTAAGATGTATACAGGTGCTCATTGGGTTATGAGTACACCGGACAAGACTCGCCGGGAACATGCTAGTTGGTCTTATACCTGACATCAGATAGCAGTTCCCTGGTGACATGTGTACAGGTTAGTTCATCGACCTGAGATCGTCATTTGTCTCGTGTGAGTTCCCACTGTACTTTGATTACTACCCTACCACGCTCAAAGGAGACGTGCAAACAGGTTTTAGTTGGGTACAGTCCCGAGCCACATGGAGGCAGTGAGCGGATCTTCACGGGTTCGTCTCTCCCAGTATTGGGGGTGAGGTCGCGCCGTGTCTAGGAGAGCCCTTACACGAAGTCCTTGGCCAAGGAAGGAGATTTACTAGTAGGTATTCCAGTAGTATCTCAGGGTGTTCTGGGATACACTCCGACACGACTTGTACCGCTTTTGGGGGTCTGACTTTTACCAACCCCCTAGGCCCGCCATGCGATGCTCATAGACGAACGGACCGAACTGTACAGATATTGTCACTGACAGGCTCCGTAGGGTGTCAGGATGAGTTCGCTCATCGACGTCCCTTTTGGTCAATACCAGGTAGCCCGTTACGTATAGGCTAATACCTCTGACGTGCTAGTGGTTAAATCCAAAGCCAAAGTATTGACGAGTCTTTAGAGTCCCCCACAGACCAGTTTCTCAAGTTTCGGGCGAAACGCTGTAGAGGCCGTATGGAGATATGGCAGGGTTCGATCAGATACGTGCGGTATTGCACGGATCATGATCGGACGGATAATACTAGCGGGCTTTGGTTTAAGCCGGATCTTAGTATTGTACAGTGTAGATTTTGTCTCATTGCATTTGTATTCGGTCGGAATACAAATGCGGGTATGTATATACAGTCGCGGGGTTCTCCTGTAATCTATTACGGGATCAGGTTTTTGGAGTTGCCAGTTTGCTTTCCGTTTCGGCCATTTTCTTTTGTATTTTTCCTTGGCTGAAAGTTGGTGGAGGAGGGCTTATTTGCAAACATGCAAATTTGATTTGTGGAGGGTGGTCTTTGTATATTGTTGCTTCATGATAGCTCTTGTTTGACCTTGACTTCACTTGACTTCATCATTGCTTGACTTTGTTTGATGGTGATGGGATATGATTGGGTTTTGGAGTGAGGTTTTTGTTGTGATGATTCTTGATCATCATCACCCTTTCTCTTTCTTTGATGTATCATTGATCCACCCCCCCTTGTTTTTTTTTCTCTCACTCCCTACACCATGCAAGGGCCGGCCACAACTACTGGGGCTGTCCAAAAAAATTTGGAGAGAGAAAAATGGTTCTCATTTTGGCTTGCAAAATCCTTTTGTTCATCCCCAAAGTATACTATCTCATTCCTCCACCAAATGGCAACTTCCTTAACCCCATAAGACATAGAGCACTACACTTATTCTACAGCAATCCTTGGGCACGTCGGCTCGCCAACTTCGTGCCCGAGTTGCCTCGGTCCAGAAGTGGGAGCCCGTAAAAGAACCCGGCGATGTGGTGCCCTTCAGACGAGGAGATGAAGACCGGAGATTCCGCGGGGAGATCGGGACGACGACGAGAAGACCGAAGGACACGGATCGCTCGGTACATCTCTCTACCCCTTCTCTAGTTAGCTAGGATTAGATTAATGGCCCGATCCGGGACTTTTGTGCGCGGTGGTGCCGGTTCTAGTTTATAGAAAAGTTTTATATTCCGCATTTTGGCCTCGTTCTGACGGCCGGGGCGTCGCCGTGCACTTACACTGGTATCAGAGCCACGCTATTAAGCTAGTCTAGCTTGCTCTAACATGTTTACAAGTTCGATCGATCGGATTTTCCAAAAACCGCGTTTTCATTGCATCAGTTTCTGTCGAATTTTTTTTGGCTCGAAATTTTTTTCAGTGTGTTGCAGAAATACATGCAGGGAATTCTAAGAGTTCTGTAAAAATTTGGTCACCTGTTATTACTGTTCAGCCGTGGAACCGCGGCCAAACCCATGCTTGGGCCGCGGTTCCGCCACCACTTGGACTCCTTACTGCACCAAATTTTTACAGAGGGTCTCAGACTTGGAAATGGGGGTTTTGGTATATTCTGTTTGGGCCCAGAATTTTTTGAGTGCTACAGTTGTGCTTGGGGCCCACTTCAGTAAATTTGATCGATCGAAAATTTTAAACATGTTAGTTCACAGTATTTACATTATATCTGCGACCGTGAATGTCATTTGATCGGTAAATCCTGTCTAACTGCTATAGCCCTTTTAGACGGATTTGCGAACGTGACATTCACGTTGATGTTCTGTGTTGTGCTGTGATGTTGTGGATCGGTCGTGGGGATAGCCTGGATGCAATGGTAGTACAGTTTCGTTTTATATGTACATTTGATATTGCGGGGCGAGCGTCCGACATGTGGACTGCCGTCACTGCCTGTTTGTATATTATTCTTTTGGGGCACGACCGGGCTGAGGTCGATGTACCCGTTGTATGTATATTTTATTTTCTGTACTAGGATTACCCCACGGTGGGGTGGACGGATAGCCAGGTTCTAGAGGGCAACGGGCCCGCATCTCATGGCATTGAGACGGAGGGGCTTCACTCTAGAATTGGCGGGCTATTCGCCGCACTCGTAGGGGGTACAGGTTGACCCAAGGAGGGTGCCCAAGTTACCGGATTCTGTGAAGTGCTGGGTGGTCCATTCACGTTGCTGAAGGGGGCTGCCTCGCTTCAGTTTTTGGCAGGTAACTTGCCGCGTCCGTAGGGGTCTAGGATTTCATTGCACAGGCTATCCACACGACCAGGGAAACGTCGGGTTTCAGTAGCGGCTCTATGAAACCCGGGGATCCCAGATATCTGTATTGTTCTGTGATGCTTATTACATTTCTGTGATGTTGCATTTTATCACGCCTTGAGCGAATATTATATATTGATATATATACTAGTAGATATTGTATATGTTTTGCATCCGCGCTAGTCCAGTCCCCGCTTTGTCGTTAGTTAACTAACCTAACGGGTAATGACGGGACCCAGTGGCGAATGCGGATGGCATATACGTACATCATTATTTTCGTTCATTATTAGTGTGATCAATTGATGGGACTGCATTGATTCGGATCAATGCAAGTTAAACAAACCTATTCTGATGTTGTTGGAACAACTTTTCAAAAAGCTGTTATTGCAAGGACGTTCTCTTTTGTTTTGCACAGTGGTATTCGGTTATGAATATCCAGCATCTCAGTCGACGAGGCAAGGGCCGAGATCCCTTCACCGGGAGTGACCCCTTGGACAAAAGTTTGCGTCGGGGCAATAACTTCACTATAGCCGATTACTTTTGCTTTGCATCGTGGTATTCAGTTGGAATATCCTGCACCTCATTCTACGGGGAAAGAGCCGAGATCCCTTCACCGGGAGTGACCTCTTTAGCAAAGGTTTTCGTCACTATATTTTTATAAAAGCTATCCGGTTCCTTCAACGATATCAAGTTCATTACGTTAAAGGTTTTCGCCAGAAACTATTCGTAGCCCTCCGTCGTTTCATATGGATAGTCAATAGTATTCAAGCTGTGTTTGTTGGCCAAAGTCAAGACACAGTGTTTGGTAGCTGTTGGGTATTCATATGCAGCATAGATAGATGCGTTGGTTTGGGACAGTCGTACTGCCTTGTTGGCCAAAGTCAAGGGTAGGTACGGGTGGGTTCAAATTAACCTGGAGAATGACAGGTAGAACTTGACATGTGACTTATGATTTGTTGGCCAAAGTCAAGGTCATAAGAGCATGGGGTAAAAATCACATCGGGAGTTTCTAAAGAAACTGAAACTTGCCAGATATGCGCATACCTACTGGAGTGTGATAACGTGAGCGGATTCCGTCACGTTATCATGCGATGATAGTTGGATCCCGATTCCCACTGATGAGTTGTTTTACTCCTCGGGTGATCCCGACTAATTCTTCTTTCTGGTTTGGAGAAGAATTTGACGTTACAGTGGGAGGTTTCCTGATTAGATAAATTGGTAACCATTCTGATCTAGGTTAGAGTGCACGCTGAGTGTTTCTTTTCTCTCTCTCTTTGGCAGTGACCATTGACCCAACCCTAGACTATGACTCAGAGACCAAAATTAACCGAACCTTCTTATAAGACTGGCTTTTGGATTGTCAGAGTTCCAAACCTCATTGCCACTTCTACTTTTACTCTTTTCTCCAGGACACCCCGTATTACTACGAACGTCCACTTCCATTGGATAAAACCATCGTATGGTTATATACGAACTCGATGGAATTTATTCGAGGATGGTTTCTGGTTCTGGAGAAAACGAATAGGACTATTCAGTTGTCTTTTCTTTTTACCTTCTCTCAGGTTGCGAGTGCCCCTTAGATTAGGGGATAGTACACCTATTACGCAAATTGGATAGTCTTCTTCCAAACCATAGGCAGGTGCCGACCGGTAGGGAATGAAGAAAACCAATTAGCCTAACGATGGTGTACAGAAGGTATTAAGTTAAGACAAATAAAGGGATTAGAAGGAGGGCAAAGTAAATTGCGACTACTATTCACGACCAAACCAAGTATTTCATTACCACTCCCACTTCACCTTTGTATTTCTCCAGGACACTCCGTATCACTACGAAGATCCACAGTTTATTGGATATTCCATCGTATGGTTATATACGAACTTGAAAGGAACTTGTACCAGTTCGGGGATGGATTCTGGTTCAGGAGAAATAGGAATAAGGTTTATTCAGGTGTCTTTTATCTTCACCTTCTCTCGCATTGCGAGTGTTCCTAGGATTAGGACAGTACACCCATTATGCTTATTGGATAGTCTTCTTCCAAACCATAGGCTGGTGCCGAACGGTAGGGAAGGAAGAAAACCATTAGCCTAAGAGGGTGTACAGAAGGTAATGACTAAAGACATATAAAGGGATTTGGAGAGGTGGCAAAGAAATATACGGTTACAGTTGTGAATCTGGATAATGGAAGAGGCATTACTAGGAATACCCGGATACCCCTACGAAACATTTCAATGTTTCAGTTTCACTGTGTACTGTTAAAAGAAAACTGATTTCCCAATTAGTCCTTACTCCAGGGTATGTATTTACCATGTGTGATTCTCACATCTGTATGATTTTACAGATGATGAGTGGGAGTAAGTTATTGGGAATTAGGTGATTATCCTCATTATATCGGAATTCGTTGTAATAGGTGATATTTGAGGAAATCGCCTGGGTTGTTTGCCGGACGGCGAATATTTGGTTTTGAATATCCGTTGTTATGCACTAATTTCAAATTGATATATCTGTACGTCTATTTTCATAGAGTGAGATATACCTTTTTGAAATTATGTCCATGACATTTACCTATATCAGTGGATGGTTAGGTAAGGAGCATTGAACAACGGTGTAATTCTTCTTAACCATAAGTACAGTTTTCAACCTACGACATACCGGGAATGAGTTATTAGACTCAAGAGACTTATACAGAGTATTGTATGTTGTCCAGTGTCCGTGGGGACAGAGGGGTTGGTACTCGTACTGTATTCTGTTTACTTGTGACTTCTCTGGTTCTTAGACACGTGTTTCGTAGAAACACAAGGTCTGAGTTTTGAGAAGTTATAGGTATAAGAATAAAGTAGAGAACCAGGCGTTGCAAGTATCGGGATTCTTCAAGGACATCGAAGATGTAGATACTTGTGTATGGTATTCAGGTGATAGTAATGATTAAGAGAACTTGCTTCTCTTTCGGGTTACTCATAATTGGAAGCATTCCTAAGTTGAGTAACGCTGATCGGCCTCTTTCCATTTAGTTGACATGCACTGGAGACAGCTGCATGATTTGAATCTGGTTCAATTAAATTAGTGCCTCTGTTTCTATATTGGATATAGAACAGTTCATATCTTGACGATGTTAAGGTACGGGGAGTTGTCTGGCATATGCTTAAAACCAGACTCTGGATAACTCAAGGCACGTTTCTGTAATGGCTATTTGTGGGTTGACCCAGGCTATGATGAGGGTTGACTTTCTGCCATCTGGAAGATCAATAGTGATATTGTTCTAGACTCGCCACAGTTTTAAGTAAAATGGTTTTTTTTTTCCAGAAAACAGAAGTGGGAGTATGGTAGAACTGGAAGTGATTCCAGAACCACAAACGATTACTGAAAATTTGATAAGAACCTAAAGATTCAATATGGTTTGACATTCCATTAGCCACTCCGCAAACATGGTGGGTAACCTCAGGCACCCGAGAGGTACTCCGGTATGCTCAAGGACGGTGACAGGGAGGTTCTTTTTTACCCAGACTTTCCATTGCTGTTGTTCCAGACTGTGAGACCCGGCAGGAGAATGAGTATAGCGTCGTTCTAAACTGGCTTTAGAAGTGCACGTGTATATGACTCTGCCAGAGGGTTGTCGTAGTCAGTGGGAGCAGCGGAAGCATTGGTGGACAAGTGGCTTATGACTATTAAGAGACTAAAGCAGAAATAGCGGAGATAGATCATCTATTTCTGATGTGACAGTCATAGGTTTGACTTCATCAGAATAGGGGATGTATCTGTTAAGAAGGTAGTAGTAGGGTGTGATGTCCTGGTATTTGGATGACATACACAGAGTAGGAAGTGAAATTCCTATACTACGGTCGGTTATACTTTGGTTGTCACACAGTGGTTTCTCCACAAAGGATATGGATATTATATCAGACATTCTGGTTACTAGATCTATGGTTTTAGATCTAGATTTGGGTAGTTTCCCAATCTGGGTACTTAGACGGCATTCTACAGGTGTTTTAGAATGGACGACTCCATGCACGGTAGTGTACCTACAGGTGGTGGAGTCACCCTCTCTGAAGGTGTCTTACAGACTAAAGAGGAGAGGGATGTGCATGATTGGCAGATCACTTGCTTAGGCAATTGAGTCAATCATGAGATGTCAAGTACCACACCAGCTGTTGTTTTTGCGGTAGATGCAATAAGTTGATATTAATCCAATCCTGAAGAAACATTAGGAAGCAGTTTTAGAACATAAGTGGATGTTCTAGGGAGATGATAACGTCAGCCTCATTCAGGAGACAGTTATCATTCCAGGCTTCCAAGGTGACCTGGATGACAGAGTGACTGTCAGAGTTATAGTTTTCCCTCTGACGAGGGGCAGTATTTTGGACAGGTGATCCAAGCAGATACTGAGGGAGGCATGGCGCAGGATACTGATTAAGTTCAGTTGACAATACAGTCTAAGAAGTTTGGATTTGGAGTTCACTTATGAACTAGGTCCTATCAGATATCCAGTCATATTCTAAGACAGGTGTTGCTCATTTTGGGAGATGGGTTTCTCCGCGAACTTGAGATTTACAGAGACATAGAAAGAAACATCAAAGCGGATCCACTCACTGAGGCTATTCCTCGAACGCAATAGTTTCGCAAACGGGTTTTGTGAGACTGATTATTAGAGGAGTTGGGTGTTCGGTATCACACGGGCTGTGAGTATGCGACATCGCAATAATTAGCCTTGAGTGCAAGTGGGAGATTGTTGGAGATAGTGCCCACAGAGTCAATTATTGGATCACAGGCACGTGATTGCAATGATTGAGAGAGGACCTATGCCGATAGGACAGTCTTACTCAAGATGATAGTATGCTATCTGGTTTATCTTTATCATCGTGTACTGTTTTAGGTGACCTTACAGGTCACTATTGCACGTTGATAGAGCCCCTAGGATTCTTGCTTGACTGCCAGCAGTATGAGGGCGATCATATACGTGGGAGTTGGGGTCTATAAGCACATCCTTAAACGGTCCCTAGTCGTGGGAGTTTCGAGACAGGGCATCGATACTCCAGAGTAGACTAGTGTATACAGTCGAGACCCCGACGAGGGGCGGTGGCCGGTCTCACAAGCCACTGGTGTCAGTTGGTTCACCTAAGATGTATACAGGTGCTCATTGGGTTATGAGTACACCGGACAAGACTCGCCGGGAACATGCTAGTTGGTCTTATACCTGACGTCAGATAGCAATTCCCTGGTGACATGTGTACAGGTTAGTTCATCGACCTGAGATCGTCATTTGTCTTGTGTGAGTTCCCACTGTACTTTGATTACTACCCTACCACGCTCAAAGGAGACGTGCAAACAGGTTTTAGTTGGGTACTGTCCCGAGCCACATGGAGGCAGTGAGCGGATCTTCAGGGGTTCATCTCTCCCGGTATTGGGAGTGAGGTCGCGCCGTGTCTAGGAGAGCCCTTACACGAAGTCCTTGGCCAAGGCAGGAGATTTACTGGTAGGTATTCAGGTAGTATCTCAGGGTGTTCTGGGATACACTCCGACATGACTTGTACCGCTTTTGGGGGTCTGACTTTTACCAATCCCTTAGGCCCGCCATGCGATGCTCATAGACGAACGGACCGGACTGTACGGATATTGTCACTGACAGGCTCCATAGGGTGTCAGGATGAGTTCGCTCATCGACGTCCCTTTTGGTCAATACCCGGTAGCCCGTTACGTATAGGCTAATATCTCTGACGTGCTAGTGGTTAAATCCAAAGCCAAAGTATTGACGAGTCTTTAGAGTCCCCCACAGACCAGTTTCTCAAGTTTCGGACGAAACGCTGTAGAGGCCGTATGGAGATCAGATACGTGCGGTATTGCACGGATCATGATCGGACGGATAATACTAGCGGGCTTTGGTTTAAGCCGGATCCTAGTATTGTACAGTGTAGATTTTGTCTCATTGCATTTGTATTCGGTCGGAATACAAATGCGGGTATGTATATACAGTCGCGGGGTTCTCCTGTAATCTATTACAGGATCAGGTTTTTGGAGTTGCCAGTTTGCTTTCCGTTTTGGCCATATTCCTTTGTATCTTTCCTTGGCTGAAAGTTGGTGGAGGAGGGCTTATTTGCAAACATGCAAATTTGATTTGTGGAGGGTGGTCTTTGCATATTGTTGCTTCATGAAAGCTCTTGTTTGACCTTGACTTCACTTGACTTCATCATTGCTTGACTTTGTTTGATGGTGATGGGATATGATTGGGTTTTGGAGTGAGGTTTTTGTTGTGATGATTCTTGATCATCATCACCCTTTCTCTCTCTTTGATGTATCATTGATCCACCCCCCTTGTTTTTTTTCTCTCACTCCCTACACCATGCAAGGGCCGGCCACAACTAGTGGGGCTGTCCAAAAAAATTTGGAGAGAGAAAAATGGTTCTCATTTTGGCTTGCAAAATCCTTTTGTTCATCCCCAAAGTATACTATCTCATTCCTCCACCAAATGGCAAATTCCTTAACCCCATGAGATATAGAGCACTACACTTATTCTACAGCAATCCTTGGGCACATCGGCTCGCCAACTTCGTGCCCGAGTTGCCTCGGTCCAGAGGTGAGAGCCCGTAAAAGAACTCGGCGATGTGGTGCCCTTCAGACGAGGAGACGAAGACCGGAGATTCCGCGGGGAGATCGGGACGACGACAAGAAGACAGAAGGACACGGATCGCTTGGTATATCTCTCTACCCGTTCTCTAGTTAGCTAGGATTAGATTAATGGCCCGATCCGGGACTTTTGTGCGCGGTGGTGCCGGTTCTAGTTTATAGAAAAGTTTTATATTCCGCATCTTGGCCTCGTTCTGACAGCCGGGCCGCCGCCGTGCACTTACAAAGATAAGGGAGAAATAGACAGAATAAGAGGTATCTTTTAAAGTTATATTATATTGTTGTAATGTTGTGTTAACGCTGTTGTTTGTAGCTTGGAACAGAAGGATGCCAGTGTATACGAGAGGGATCTCTATATGCTAGAGGCTAGGGCAAACGGAATGTACAAGGAACCGTTAAGCCACGGTACAACAGCAACGGAATATAGGTTAGGTGTCTTAATCTTACTGTCCCGTGCCACTTTTAACACCTTCCGTACCAATCTACCCCTTAAACTCCATAGTGTTTTTATTGTATTGTTGTATTGTATTGTATAGATTGTATAGTTGGATGACTGACCAAAACTATGGTATCAGTAAACGGATGTAACTGTATAATCATGTAAATGGATGTATATCCATGGTTCGGTGCAGTCAAGTTGATAGATTGAATATATGGAATAATGGATTCATGGATTCATCTTGATATGTAATATTGTAAAATGTAGATTGTAGATTGTAGATTGTATTCAAGTCAGATTATAATGAGACTCAGTTTGAGTCAGGAAATTAGAGAAGTAAATTGAAGTCCTGATTGTTTTGATGTTATCGGTAACCGTTGCACATGGGCGGCAGGATTTGTGTCTTTTTCAAAGACGATTACCGTATTGATAACACCGTTTGTTAAGTTGTCTATCTTAAATAGGCAAGCACCCACTTCTCCGGCTCGCTGAGGCTCAAGAGATTGGTCCCGCTTAAACCTATATTTACTAGGGTCTTTAGGGTAAATTATAGAACTTGAGGGGGGTTTATGTAAAAATACTCTTGTATAGTTTTCAAAATACACCCCAAGTATTTATTAATCGTCTTTAGAGTTGTAATGAATGCATATTTTATATTGTGATATTTCTAGTGAAAATATCCTATTTTCATAATAAGTGGTATTTATTTATAATATTGGTTTTGTATGGAATTCATGGTATTTTAGTGTAAAATTGATTCTTGTGATTTTTAGAAAAAGGTGGAATATTTATATCATAAAAAATAGGTATTTTAATAATAAATATACATATATTTATACAAAAATAATTTTAATATATATATTTTATATTCTAAAAATCTCATTTTCTTAAGATGTCGTATTTTAAATCTTTCGAGACCGAATGCTCCTTGCGGAGGTCTGAATCTCTCACTACTAAGCCCGAGGATGTGCGATAATCCACATCATCTCGAACAGGTTCCCCAAAATGGGTTGTAGCGGCGCTTTGCAAAGATTTGTATAAATACTAAATCCTTTAGAAAACGGTTTTATTAAGTAAATGGTATTTAAATGAAAATGTGTCGCTTTCCCGTATTCTATGTTCTCAAGGGTATGGTGCTATGTTGCATATGAGTGTGTGAGGAGGTAGGTCATTAACTCGTGATCTACTTAAAGGTATAGCAAGTTTTGTGATGTTATATGTAGAATTGAAACTATGTAGTATATAAATGAAAATACAGTAAAATGAAATAACAATTACTTTTGATTTGAAACTTGATCAATATGATTGATTAGTGTTTAATAGTCAACATGAATTGGTTTAAGCATGATTGTATTAAAAAAAAGTGAGGTTTTATAAAGAAACCGAATCGGAAATCGGTTTTGTTCCGATTCCGTCGGGTTTTGTAATTCCGTATTTTTTTAGAAAGAAAAGAAAGATAGAAATGGGGAATTATGGGTTTAAGACAACAAGGAGAGGGAGATGGATCGGGAGGAGTCGCCGGTGCGTCGTTTCGTCGCCGGGAGCTCCTAGGATGGTCGTCGGAAGTTCGCCGGAAAATTCGCCGTAGCTTCGCTTCTTGCCCGAGTGTGCAGGGGGGTTAAGAAGACGAAGAGGCAACTTTTTGGTTTTGATCTGAATAAATGGGGTCCGCCGGTCGACTCGGCCGAGTCAGGCCGAGTCGGTAGCTGGGAAAGTGGGGGTCGCCTGGTGAAGCCTCTGGAATATTTAGGTTTACAGGTGTAGTGGAAAATTATGAAGTTATCACGTGTTGACTGTTGGTCTTCTAAAAAATTTAAAACAAAATAATATTAAAAATAATGTGGGGTATGGGATTTGAACTCTGGTGGCTTGGTTCAGCAGTGCAAGGTATTACCAATGAGCTACAAGCTTCTTCTTGTAATTATGGAGCTAATTAATTACTTAAAGTAATAACAGCAAATGTAAATACTCCAAGTATACATTAAATTTAAAGCAAATTTTTGTACACTAAAAATGGAGTTGTTACACCAAGTTCAGCAATGAACTTCTTCATCCAGACAGTTTCTTTAGCAGTGATTGAAATATTTTCTGACGTGTATATGTAAAAAGTAACGACAATCAAAAAATTATATTGACCGCAATCAAACCACGGTGTCAGATGTAGTTAATGAATGAGTGCGGATCGTCCACAGGGATTGTGCAATTCAATTGTATTTTGATACGTTTGAAATGAAATGTTAAACAACAATAAACGAAAACATGATTCAAGATGTGATTTGTATTCGAGTGTCACTATCCTTTACTCAAGAATCAAGAAACTATAAACAATCAAGAATCGGTTGTTTTGATAATATTTCCAATCAACAATCAAGAATATAAGAGAGGCTCGTAGGAGTCGATCGGATCTTTAGACGTGATGTAATCTAAAGGGTTTCGTGTTCTTGTCCTTCGAAGAATTGATACTAGATCAATGGTGATCGACGAGAGTTAGGGTTTTCTTGATGAAATTAGGGTTTCATCTCTTAACCCTTATTCTTTCGAGGATACCATTTATATTCTAGCCTCTAGCAATTCCAAGAAACGATCGGAACTCCCCAATCTCGAGCGATGTCGATCAAGAAAGCATCGCAACGAATTGGGTCGTCGATTCTTGAACTTGCTAGGGTTTACAAACTCGTGGGATTCAAGAATCGATTACAAATTTGTTACATAATCATACTAAAGATCGTTTCGACTCCCCGACGAGCGGAGTTTTATTCACACATCACCACAAAGACAATATTCAAGAATAGGAATGATAACATGATGCGGAATTTAAAGAAAACAAGATAAAAGAATATCACCTTTTATTTAATCAACAATTTCAATACATTCTTTCAAGAATCTACAAGAAGAAGAAATCGATCGTTGACTCGGCTTCGCTCGTCTCCGTGGATCGTGGATCTACTTTGATCTCTTGCCCGATTGAAGATCGGCTCGGCTCATAAAAGGGTTGAAGGCATCTTGCTTGGCTTGCACTCAAGATCTTGAATTGTGGTTGGATTTAGGGTTAGGGTTTCCTACAAGCTCTCTCACTAAACTTGAGGAAGAGGGGATGAAGAAAGAGATTGATTTTCTAAACTTCAATAAGGTTGAATAAATCTCAAATGATGAGCCTAGGGTCATATTTATAGACTCACAAATCCTAGGTTAGATTTGAATTAGAACTTTCCCTCCCAAAGTTTGTTGAAGGGTTTCTAGAAGGAGTTTGTTAGGAGTTAGCTTAGGGTTTAAGCTAGGGTTTAGGGAAAGTTCTAGAAAGATTAGGCTAGTTTGGGTGTTTGCTGATCTGGAGGAAGTATCTGGGATATTCTGGAAGTTTGTGAGCATTTCTGAGCAGTGGGAACTGAAACAGGAGTTTTGGTGAAATTTGAGGAGCTGAGTTACTGGGCCCGCCGCGCAACCGCCGCACAATGTGCCTATATGCCGCGCTTCCGCCGCGCATTGTTGGCCTTGGGATCTGTGCCTTCTTCTGCTGCTTGGTACTTCTGTTTGGGCTTTTCTCTGATGTTTAGAATTTCAGTTTCCCTTCTGTGTTGATACCAGATTTGAGTTGAGTGAGTTTACGAGCAATTGTAATGGTCGAGCGATGTAATGATCGAGCAAGCATCTCTTTTCCTGCATAGACTTCGAAACAGGGGTTGCAAGATATGGAAAATATGCTATGTAATGTAATGCAGTCAATTTCCCTAGAAATGCCGGTTTTAAGGTCGAATACATGTAATCTGATATTTTGCGACCGATTTGCTAATATGTGAATTATGAATACCGTACACTTCTATATGGATACAAATGATAAGGAAATTGCCGGTTAAAATATGCAATATTTTCGATTGATCAAATACCCCCAAACTTAATTTCGATCGTCTCGAGAGAATGTTTTATTAAAAAGAGAGAAGGAGAAAATAAAGAAAGAGAAAAACTAACTAGCACACTTTCGTAGGCAACACGATTGCACTGAGCATGTGCAACAAGCCTTTAAACCTCTAGGTGTCCCTAGTAGGAGGAGTGTTGTCTCCTGAGGGTTTTCAGCGGATTGCACCCACAAAATCCAATAATAAAAGCAAGATCATGAATATTACATTTAAAGAAGAGAATTGTAAAAGAAAAGCTTTGAAAATTAGGGTTTCCAACTAAGCTAGCTTTTCGGTTGTCATGAGCCCTATCTTAATGGTCATGAAAAGATGTTAGAAATCACGTCCTCCCTCAATAAAACATCGTCTTATTCTTCATTCCTATCTTTATTCCAAACATCGATCATATCACCCTGCGTGTGTGTAAAGACATCCCTACACCCGGAGAATTCAATTCAAGCTATCATACCCTTGCCCATCGGCCTCAGTACTTCTTGGCAAACGAGATTGCTTACACACTTTCATGCGACCGTTAATACTTCTTGAGGTACTAACCGATCGATTACTAATGTGCTTGCATGCTTGGTGTATTTTCCTCGTCTTGCACCACCTCAGGCATAGCAGTGACTCCCAGACCAGTTGACCTTGGGGCACTAGGTGAAGAAGCACCCTTTTGCTATATATTTTTATTGCCCTTGGTGATAACAAAACCAGTATCCATTTTTCTCACCACTTTAAAACACATATTTTTTTTTCATACTTTTGGCTTTAAGACAAGAGCATTTCAAGGTATCCTCTACTATCCCAGGCTTTAAGACGTGTGTAAGTGCGAATAGCAGGGTAGCCACGTTCAAAATGTTTGGCTTCCAGAATAGAAACTATTTTTCAGACTTATTTTTATCCTCAGATTAGTGACGTCCTTCCTCTTACTAACCCTTGGGACAACGGCTCATAACTACTTATTACTAGTTCGTATAAGAAAACTTCTAATTTTCTTAGTTTTCTAAAATTTTTCTAATCTCATGTATGCAATTTTTCACTATCTAAACTTTCATTATCTTATTTATATACAAAAAAGGTGTAAATATTAAAATTATTTTTATATTTGAAAATTTTTAAATTTTTATGGGTTTTGAAAATTTTTCAATTTTTATAGATTTTTAAAAGAAATGTTTTGTGCTTATGCAGATGATATACAAATGATGCGAAAATAAGCACAAACCTCCCCCAAACTTGTTTTCAACAGTGTCCTCACTGTTGCCGACAGCTATACCTACAAAAATCTGTAAATCTGGGGGGAATTATTAGTGGGGGCAAAATATATAAGTGAAGAACTTCCCCCAAACTTGTTTTTCACTCACCTTCATTCAAAAGATGATGCAATGATATACAGGATATGAAGGTGAGACGGAGGAATTTTAATCCAAATAAACTGGCTCTTGTAAGAACAAGAGCTCCTCCGTGGGGTCAGTGGAAAAATACGGCTTTAGTCTATGTCCATTTACTTTGAAAATTGTGCCGATTTTAACATTTTCTACTTCTACTGCCCCGTGCGGGAATACAGACCGCACAACAAATGGTCCCTTCCATCGAGATCGGAGCTTACCCGCGTGAAGGTGTAAACGTGAATCATAAAGAAGGACTTGTTGACCAGGTAAAAATGTTTTCCTTAAAATGCTTTAATCGTGAAAAACCTTAGTCCTATTCTTTGTGATTACAGCATTATCATAAGCTTCATCGCGGAGTTCGCTTAGCTCGTTAAGTTGCAGCTTCCGAAAGTTGCAAGCAAGGTTTAAATCAAAATTTATTTCTTTTATAGCCCACAATGCTTTATGTTCTATCTCAACAGGTAGATGACATGCTTTACCAAAAACTATCCTATATGGAGACATTCCTAGGTCGGTCTTATATGCAGTCCTGAATGCCCAAAGAGCATCCGTCAATTTGGTCGACCAGTCTTTTCTATTTTTAGCAACAGTTTTCTCCAGGATAAGTTTGATTTGTCTGTTTGAGATCTCAGCCTGCCCGCTTGTTTGGGGATGATAGGGTGTAGAAAGACGGTGGTTGATTGAGTACTTTCGCATCAGAGTCTCGAAAGATCTGTTGCAGAAGTGCGTCCCATTATCCCTAATGATAGCGCGTGGGTGTCCAAATCGCGAAAAGATATTCTCTTTCAAGAACTTAATGACAACTTTCCTGTCATTAGTGCGACATGGAATGGCTTCTACCCACTTTGAGACATAATCAACCGCCAGCAAAATGTACAGATTCCCAAAGGAGTTGGGAAAAGGACCCATAAAATCAATGCCCCAAACATCAAACATTTCAACAACCAAGATGGGTTGCTGAGGCATTTCATTCCTCTGGGATATTCTACCCGTATACTGACATTGTGTACAGGTTTTGCAATACTCAAATGCGTCCTTGAATAAGGTCGGCCAATAAAATCCACATTGCAAAACCTTTTCCGCTGTCTTTCTAGGACCAAAGTGACCCCCACAAGCCTGATCATGACAAAATGAAAGAACACTCTTGAACTCTTCATTCGGGACGCACCGGCGAATGATCTGATCAGGACAATATTTAAACAAATAGGGCTCGTCCCAGTAAAAGTGTTTTACTTGGGAAAGAAAACGATATTTGTCCTGTTTTGACCAATCGCTCGGTATAAGTCCCGTGGCATGATAGTTCACAATATCCCTGAACCATGGTTCAGCGGATATGCTCAAGAGTTGTTCATCAGGGAATGAATCATTGATCGGCAGGGTCACAGGGGAAGAAACGATGCGTGAAAGGTGGTCAGCTACTACGTTTTCACATCCTTTCTTATCTTTGATAACAAGATCAAATTCTTGTAACAGTAGGATCCAACGTATTAGTCGACCTTTTGCATCTTTCTTCGCCAGAAGATGTTTTAAAGCGGAATGGTCAGTATATACAACTATAGGTGAGCCGATTAAGTAAGGCCTGAATTTTTCTAATGCAAATACAACCGCTAAAAGCTCTTTCTCGGTGGTTGTATAATTGATTTGCGCATCATTCAGGGTCTTACTGGCATAGTAAATCACGTGTGGCATCTTATCGATGTGCTGTCCTAAGACTGCACCTACTGCAAAATCAGATGCGTCACACATCAGCTCAAAGGGGTAGTCCCAATTTGGTGATGATAAAACGGGGGCTGTGGTGAGTGAGTGTTTAAGTGAATCGAAAGCTGTCTCGCAATCCGAGTCAAAGTGGAAGGTCGTATCCTTGGCCAGGAGTAGTGTTAAAGGTCTAGCAATTTTGCTAAAGTCCTTAATGAATCTCCTATAAAAGCCCGCATGGCCAAGGAAAGAGCGAATATCTTTGACGCTTTTGGGATGAGGCAGGTTTTGAATGACATCTACTTTAGCTCTGTCAACCTCAATGCCTTTCTGTGAAATGACATGTCCAAGTACTATTCCTTCTTGGACCATAAAGTGGCATTTTTCCCAGTTTAATGTCAAGTTCTTCTCTTTGCAACGAGTAAGAACAGCGTCTAGATTCGCTAGGCAATCAGAAAAAGAGTCTCCAAAAATCGAGAAGTCGTCCATAAAGATCTCCAAAAAATTCTCTACCATATCAGAGAATATCCCCATCATACACCGCTGAAAGGTAGCGGGAGCATTGCATAACCCAAAGGGCATGCGACTGTAAGCAAAGGTACCAAAAGGACAAGTAAAAGTGGTTTTATCTTGATCCTTTTTGGCGATGGGGACCTGATTGTAGCCTGAGTATCCGTCCATAAAACAATAAAACTCTCGTCCCGCTAAGCGTTCCAGCATTTGATCAATAAATGGTAGAGGAAAATGGTCTTTCCTCGTAGCAGCGTTGAGTTTTCTATAATCAATGCATACACGCCACCCAGTTTGGGCGCGTGTCTGAATCAACTCATTCGCTTCATTTGTGATAACTGTGATGCCGGATTTCTTAGGAACGACATGTATAGGACTCACCCACTGGCTATCGGAGATGGGGTAGATAATACCATTATCTAAGCACTTGACGATTTCTTTCATGACAGCTTCCTTCATGACGGGATTCAACCGTCTCTGTGGTTCTCGGGTCGGTCTGGCATCATCCATCACATGTATATGATGTTCAACTATCAAGGGACTAATCCCTTTGATGTCCGCCATACTCCAACCAAACGCCTCTTTATTAGATCTCAATACCGATAAAAGGGCATTCTCTTGCTCTGATGCAAGAGAAGCGGAAATGATAACCGGTAATGACTCGTTCTCACCAAGATATGCATATTTCAGGTGAGAAGGTAAAACTTTGAGATCTAACTCAGGCGGAGAAATGATAGAAGGAAGGGTCATAGATTGATTTTTGGATCTACAAAGAAGCTCAGAGCCTGTGAAAGATACAGACTCGGGTGGAGAAAAGTCAGAAGTGCAGGACTCATGTGTAGCTAAAGTGTCCTCACTAAGATCTTGTGCTAAGTCAAACAGAGATGTGCTAGTGTCATCGAGATCAGTAAAGCAAAAATCCTCAGCTCCACAACTATCGGGAGCGATCTCATGGACAGAGCACACATCTAAAATATGAGCAGAGGGTTCTGACGGCTGACTTCCAACTTTATAGATATTTAGTTCAATAGTCATATTTCCAAATGATAAATTCATTGAACCATTTCTACAGTTTATAACAGCGTTGGAAGTGGCAAGGAAAGGACGACCTAGAATCACCGGAATTTGGCCCCGGGGGTTTGCTACAGGATGTGTGTCGAGCACAATGAAGTCTACGGGGAAAACAAATTCCCCGACCTTTATCAGCACATCCTCTAATTCACCCCTTGGTTTGGTGATAGATCGGTCTGCCATCTGGAGAGTGCAATGAGCAGGTTTCAGCTCTCCAATCCCTAATTGCTCATAGACAGAATAAGGTAACAGGTTAACACTCGCGCCAAGGTCTAACAGAGCACGATTTATGTTTTTACCCCCAATCGAAATCGAAATTATAGGACAACCTGGGTCCTTTCTTTTCTTTGGAAGCTGGGGTATAAAAGCAGTGCTGATATTATTAGACATAAAGACCTTCTTCGGCACTTGAGTCTTCCTCTTCCTAGTGCACAAGTCCTTTAGAATCTTCGCATAAGCGGGGACTTGCTGAATCGCATCTAAGAGAGGGATATTGATGTTAACCTGTTTGAACATCTCTAAAATTTTCTCCATATGAGGACCCGTTCTATTAGCCCTTAGCCGGTTCGGGTAAGGTGCTTTCGCAATAAGCGCGGGGTCCATCACAGGAGAAGGAAAGGGGGGTAGACGAGGTCCCAAAGGAGGTGTGGGGACCGTCTGTGGAGAACTATAAGGGTTGGGTGAAGGTGTTGAGCCTAAGGGGAAATGGAGAATAGGCTCGTGCGAAGGTGGTTTGGTAGAAGAAGAAGGATCAGAAGGTGAAGTGTGTGTATGTGGGAAAGACTCAGCCGGGGTGTTGATATGATTTTCAGTATCATCAATACCTTCCCCGACATGATTGTTCAGCACTCTTCCCGATCTCAACGTTGTGATGGCATTTACATTGTAATGCCCAGGATTCTGTAGGGGTTGAGAGGGAAGTTTCCCTTTTTCTCTCGCACTCATTTTGGCTTTTAAGCGTGCGATTTCAGCTTCCATCGTGCGAATACTCTCAGCTTGGGACGCTGAGTTTTTCTTTATTTCACTGACGGAAGATCTAACTTCAGTCGAAACATCCATGAAATTTGATAAAAGTGATTTCATGGTTTGAGTGAATTGAGAGAACTCGTCAGAACAGGGCTGCATAGGATTAGACTGTGCAGGAGTGTTGCCCTGATTTTGGAAATTTTGTGACTGGTAGGGGTGCTGAGTGAGTTGTAGGGGTTGCTGTTGTGGTGGAGGAAGAGCCCGTTGAAATTGATTCGTGTTTGGAACCGTGTTTTGAGATTGTGATTGGTTCCAAGCAAAATTCGGGTGGTTCCTCCAACCCTGATTGTAACTGGAAGAATATGGATCGTTTCGAGGTCGTTGAAATGCGGCATTAGAATGCTCGTGACCTTGAAACGCAGAGTTTAATGGACATTCTTCCGTTAAATGTGACGGATCAGAACAGCACCCGCAAACAGTTTTGGGGAGCGACATTGGGTTTAGGGAGGCTGCTGCAAATTTGTGTTCCATAGCGTCGAGCTTCTTTTGCATTGCTGCCATTTCAGCTCGGACACCTATGGACACATCTATTTGGTGTACGCCACCCCTATTCAATGGTTGTGTTCCACTCTCCCAAATTAGTGACTTTTCAGCGAACTCTTCTAAGTATCGCCAGGCTTCCCCGTCATCTTTGGTCATAAATGTACCTTGACACATGTTTTCAAGGCTTTGTTTAGTGCTAGGGTTACTGCCCTCATATATGATTCGGCAAAGCTCCCATCTCGGGATGCCGTGATGAGGACATTGAACCAATAGATCCTTGAAACGTTCAAAGTATTTTGAAAATGGTTCGGCAGGGAGCTGGGCAAATTGGTTCAGTTCGCTACGGATTCGAGCCGTCTTTTGGACTGGGTAAAATTTCTTAAGGAATGCAGCGACGAATTCTTCCCAATTCGTAATAGAGTGTGCGGTGGTGTTGTATAGCCACTTCTCGGCTATATCGCACAAAGTAAATGGAAGAAGTCGTAGACGCATCGCATCCACTGAAAGTTGAGACGTACCCATCATTGCGCATACGTTTTCAAATTTGGTAATGAAAACGTAAGCGTCCTCGGTCTCGAGTCCGTGGTATTTGGGTAAAAGATTGATATACTGGGGCTTAATCTCAAAATTATCCCCATTGGCTGGTGGTGTGGATAAGCAGGTCGAAAGTGGACCTCTATGTGGATAACATCTTTCCTGGAGAGAAATGTGGGGTGGAGTAGGATTCTGCGCACCAACGGACGGTGGCAGATTAGGGTTAAAGAAGTTTGATGGATTCGGATCCATCGGTGTGGGTGTGGTAGTGGGTAAAGAAAAGGTAAATGGAGAATTATCGACTTCGGAGTCGATAAAAGGTACGCGGACTAAACGGGCACTAGAATCCCGTGTCCAGCCTATCTTGTACTAAAAAGGGTTAGTACAAGTGGCAGCGTTGACTTATAATTAGGGGTAAAATGAATGCGGTGCTTGCTTTAAAAAGGGACGAATTTTGAAAAAATGATGCGACAAAACAAATGCAGCACACAAACCCTAGAATCTAATGGTCACCTAGGTCCGATCTCTAGACCGCTCCTAACTGCCAAAAGACAAGCCGCAGGATAGAATCCTCCACTGCCTCTTTGTCCCCCTGTGGCCGGATAAGTGCCAGGTAAGTGGGAAGGAACCACCACTACAGTGGACCTAATTAATAACCACTAGCCTTAGACACACTCGCCTTAGGCACCACAAGAAAACGCGGATAAGCAATGAATTACCCACGACCTTCTCTTGTCCTATTGAGCACGACAGTCCTTAGAGTCTTCTCTAGATTTCTTTTAGTTAATGGGGGTAATGCGGATGCAAGTTTGACGATTTTCGGGGCCTAGGAAGGGTAATGAAATCCCCACCTAATTTGGATTTGGCCGTGCCCCTTAAATTTCCGTATTAGAATGCAAACAACCAAGAAATCAAAATCACACACAATTTTATTTTTGCTTTTGCGCGCTGCGATTTATTTGCAAAGAATCCTGCAGCAAAGGGTTAATTGGAGCTAAAAAGGGTGAGAGGAGAGAGACAGAAATCACCTGCAGAAAAATACCACAGAGAACTCCCAATACTGCGGCGCTTCCGCCGCAAAATGCATGTATATGCGGCTCTTCCGCGGCTGGATGATGGGAACAGTGTACAAGTTTTCTTCAGCAAGCTCCTGTTGCTGTCTACAGCTCTCTGGTATATTCAAACAAATTTTTCCACAGAACAGAATGCTCCAGATCACCTTGCAATCAAATCACAACACACGTGTAAGAGTTTGTACGAATTTTGAATTCAAGAAGTAGAACGTAATAATTCTTTCACTTCAAACTATAAATGCAAATGAATTAGCGCGATCCCGGCAACGGCGCCATTTTGATTGAAATATTTTCTGACGTGTATATGTAAAAAGTAACGACAATCAAAAAATTATATTGACCGCAATCAAACCACGGTGTCAGATGTAGTTAATGAATGAGTGCGGATCGTCCACAGGGATTGTGCAATTCAATTGTATTTTGATACGTTTGAAATGAAATGTTAAACAACAATAAACGAAAACATGATTCAAGATGTGATTTGTATTCGAGTGTCACTATCCTTTACTCAAGAATCAAGAAACTATAAACAATCAAGAATCGGTTGTTTTGATAATATTTCCAATCAACAATCAAGAATATAAGAGAGGCTCGTAGGAGTCGATCGGATCTTTAGACGTGATGTAATCTAAAGGGTTTCGTGTTCTTGTCCTTCGAAGAATTGATACTAGATCAATGGTGATCGACGAGAGTTAGGGTTTTCTTGATGAAATTAGGGTTTCATCTCTTAACCCTTATTCTTTCGAGGATACCATTTATATTCTAGCCTCTAGCAATTCCAAGAAACGATCGGAACTCCCCAATCTCGAGCGATGTCGATCAAGAAAGCATCGCAACGAATTGGGTCGTCGATTCTTGAACTTGCTAGGGTTTACAAACTCGTGGGATTCAAGAATCGATTACAAATTTGTTACATAATCATACTAAAGATCGTTTCGACTCCCCGACGAGCGGAGTTTTATTCACACATCACCACAAAGACAATATTCAAGAATAGGAATGATAACATGATGCGGAATTTAAAGAAAACAAGATAAAAGAATATCACCTTTTATTTAATCAACAATTTCAATACATTCTTTCAAGAATCTACAAGAAGAAGAAATCGATCGTTGACTCGGCTTCGCTCGTCTCCGTGGATCGTGGATCTACTTTGATCTCTTGCCCGATTGAAGATCGGCTCGGCTCATAAAAGGGTTGAAGGCATCTTGCTTGGCTTGCACTCAAGATCTTGAATTGTGGTTGGATTTAGGGTTAGGGTTTCCTACAAGCTCTCTCACTAAACTTGAGGAAGAGGGGATGAAGAAAGAGATTGATTTTCTAAACTTCAATAAGGTTGAATAAATCTCAAATGATGAGCCTAGGGTCATATTTATAGACTCCCAAATCCTAGGTTAGATTTGAATTAGAACTTTCCCTCCCAAAGTTTGTTGAAGGGTTTCTAGAAGGAGTTTGTTAGGAGTTAGCTTAGGGTTTAAGCTAGGGTTTAGGGAAAGTTCTAGAAAGATTAGGCTAGTTTGGGTGTTTGCTGATCTGGAGGAAGTATCTGGGATATTCTGGAAGTTTGTGAGCATTTCTGAGCAGTGGGAACTGAAACAGGAGTTTTGGTGAAATTTGAGGAGCTGAGTTACTGGGCCCGCCGCGCAACCGCCGCACAATGTGCCTATATGCCGCGCTTCCGCCGCGCATTGTTGGCCTTGGGATCTGTGCCTTCTTCTGCTGCTTGGTACTTCTGTTTGGGCTTTTCTCTGATGTTTAGAATTTCAGTTTCCCTTCTGTGTTGATACCAGATTTGAGTTGAGTGAGTTTACGAGCAATTGTAATGGTCGAGCGATGTAATGATCGAGCAAGCATCTCTTTTCCTGCATAGACTTCGAAACAGGGGTTGCAAGATATGGAAAATATGCTATGTAATGTAATGCAGTCAATTTCCCTAGAAATGCCGGTTTTAAGGTCGAATACATGTAATCTGATATTTTGCGACCGATTTGCTAATATGTGAATTATGAATACCGTACACTTCTATATGGATGCAAATGATAAGGAAATTGCCGGTTAAAATATGCAATATTTTCGATTGATCAAGCAGCATCGTTGGCAGTGACGTATTCAACCTCCATCGTCGAGTCTGCCACGGTATCTTGCTTGGAACTCTTCTAATATACCGCCCTTCCATTGATGGTGAAGAGAAAACCCGAGACCGACTTACTGTCGTCCTTATCACTCTGGATGCTTGAATCGGTAAAGGACTCCACCTAGAGTTCTCCGTTACCATACACCAAGAACATTTCTTTAATCATTCTCAAGTACTTAAGAATGTTCTTCACTGCTGTCCAGTATTTCTCCCCGTGATCTGATTGATACCTACTTACCACACTAAGTGCGTAAACTATATCCGGTATGGTACATAACATTGCGTACATGATAGACCTAACTGCAGAAGCATAGGGTATCTTGATCATGCGAGCTCTCTCCAAATCAGTCTTGGGAGACATCTCTTTGGAGAGAGTTTCCCGAGCAAGCGGGTAAATTACCATGCTTAGAATCTTCCATATTAAATCTTTTTAGTATAGTGTCAATGTATCTGGATTGGGACAATCCCCATATCCGCTTAGATCTATCTCTATAGATCTTAATCCCCAGGATGTAAGAGGCATCACTCAGATCTTTCATGGAGAACTTTTGTGATAAGAAGAGCTTGACCGAGTGTAGCATAAGAACATCATTTCCTATCAAGAGTATGTCATCCACGTAAAATACGAGGAAGACAACCTTACTCTCTACAACCTTCTTGTATATACAAGGTTCATATACGTTTTTGATGTAGTCAAACTCTTTGATTGCTACATCAAAACAAAAATTCCAGCTCCGCGATGTCTGCTTTAATCCGTAAATTGATTTAAGCAGCTTGCATACCTTTCCGCTGCTTCCACTGTCTACGAAGCCCTCTGGCTGTGTTATGTACACGCTCTCTTCTAAATCACTATTTAGAAAAGCTGTCTTGACGTCCATTTGCTAGATTTTGTAGTCATGGTATGCGGCATAGGCAAGTAGGATCCTGATGGACTTAATTATAACCACTGGAGAAAATGTTTCATCATAATCGACACTTGGACGTTGACGAAAGCCTTTTGTTAAAAATCTAGTTTTGAAGGTCTCAACCTTTCCATCTACACCAACTTTCTTCTTAAAGATCCACTTACTCCCAATAGGTTTTACTCCTTCAGGAGCAACTTCCAAATTCCATACTTTGTTGGTGTACATGGATTCCATCTCAGATCGCATAGCGTCCAGCCATTTCACAGAGTCTCCACTTATGATGGCCTGCTCAAAACTAGTTGGGTCATCATCTTCCATGATGCAATCCTCGCTCCCACCGTCTATGAGAAAGCCGTAGTATCTCTCAGGTGGATGAAGAACCATACTAGATCTGCGGAGTGGCTGAGGTTCGTCGGGAACTATTGAATCCCCCGGTTCTACCAAATCATCAGTTATAGTTTATGTAGCTGGAACTTCTTCCAGCTCTACCTCATTACTACTAATTTCTTTACAAGAAATTCCTTTTTTCTAAAAAGGTGGCATTCCGAGAAATAAACACCATTTGTTCCTCGGTGTGGTAGAAGATATACCCTCGCGAATGTTTGGGATATCCAATAAACTTACACAGAGCAGACCTTGTTTCGAGCTTGTCCGGATTTTGCATTTTAATATAAGCCGGACAACCCCATATCTTAATGAAATTAAGACATGGTCTCTTCCCCTCCTATATCTTATATGGAGTGGTAGGCACTAATTTGGTCGGAACCCTATTCAATAGGTATGAAGCTGTCTCAAGTGCATAACCCCAAAAGGAAATAGGTAACTCAGCAATACTTATTATAGCCCGCACCATATCTAATAGGGTGCGATTTCTCCACTCCGAAATTCCATTATACTGTGGTGTATACGGAGATGTAGGTTGATAGAGAATCCCATTCTCTTTTAAATAATATCGGAATTCCGTGCTCAAGTATTCTCCTCCCCGATCAGATCGAAAGACTTTAATACTTTTACCCGTCGGGTTCTCAACTTCGCACTTATATTCCTTGAATTTCTCAAAAGCTTCAGATTTGTGTTTCAACAGGAAAACATGTCCGAATCTTGAGAGATTATCGGTGAATGTAATGAAGTACGAGAAACATTCCTAGCATGTGTAGACATATGACCACATATATCACTATGTATCAGTCCCAAGAGTTCAGTAGCCCTTTGTCCGTGCCCAGTAAACAGAGTTTTGGTCATCTTGCCTTGGAGATATGACTGGCAAGTTTCATAAGATGTAAATTCGAATGGATTCAAATATACATCCTTATGCAACTTCGCTAGTCTGATCGCATTGATATGACCAAGTTTACAATACCACAAGAAGGCTTCGTATAACAACTCCAATTTTAGTGTAAATAAAATTCATTTAAAGTTAATGTATACTTGGGGTATTTACAATTCCTATGAGTACTATAAGAATTTGATTTACTTTTGAACAGCAAGAAAGAGCTTGTAGCTTACTGGTAAGGCCTTGCAATGCTGAACCAAAACACCAGAGTTTAAATCCCATCAGCCACAATATCTTTTTATTTAAAATTCTTTTAATCTTTTAGAAACCCAAGAGTCTACACGAGCACAACACGTAAACTGAAGAGTCACACATAAAACAAACGAGTGCATTGCAGTATACCAACCGACCCCGACACGTGGCCCCAATACGAGCCCCCAACTCATGACTCTGGACGGCGAGATGGCGACTCGGGCCGGCGCCGCCGGTTTAACTCGGACCAAACCCTAATTTTTCTAAACCCTAGCGACTCTTGGACTCCCTCCATAACCCCAGTATTGTTTATTTTCTGCCCATTTACAGAGAATAATAAAACTCCTTTAATCATAATTTTAATGCAAATTTAAATGCATTTTTTATCACACCCAAACCCTAATTTTCCCTATAAATACCCACTCTATTTTTTTACCCCGTCACACTAAAATTTCCTACAAAAACTCTCAAGAATCCAAGATCCTTTTGTGTGCAAGTGGAGTTAGCAAAGGGCGAAACTCCGACGAACTTCCGACAACAACTCAAGCAGTTTCCGACGACGAAACGATGCACCGACAACTCCCACCCCTTCCTCTTTCTCTCCTCTAGCCAATCATCCAGTAAGTCCCTACTTCTTCTTCCTTTCTCTATTCTAAAAATATTCATAACTAAAACCCGACGGAAGCGGAGTTAGTCCGACTTCCGATTCGGTTTTCTTTAAAAACTATAATTTTTTTTAATCAAGATACCTTCATATCATCACATATTGTTCATTAAACATTAATAAACATCTTTAACAAGTTTCATCACAAAAGATTGTTATATGCATCTTTTATCGCAATTTTACATTAAAATACCACAAACTTTAGTTTCCAACATAAACTCTATCATACCTTTATATCTTTAGATAACTCACGAGGTAATGACCTACCTTCTCACAACACACATATCTAATATAGCACGATAGAATTTGGGAACATAAATTTGGGAAAATACGACTTTACATATAACTACCTTCAACTATTAAAATCTTTTTCTATAAGAAGCGTATTTAACAAATCTTTACAATTGCGCATCTACAACCCATTTTGGGAAACCCGTTCGGTATGGTGTGGATTATCGCACATCCTCGGGCATAGTAGAGTGAGATGCAGACCTCCGCAAGGAGCATACGATTTTGAAAGATTTTAATACATTTTTCTTTAGAAAAATGTGATTTCTAATATAAATAAAACTTATATTTTTATACATAAATATATATGTAATTAATATCAAAATATCTATTTTTAATATTTATAATATTCCATATTTCCAAAATGCAAGAAAAACATTCCATTTACAAGAAAATACCATACAATTCTAATATTTCAAATAAATACCTTATACTTTAAAACTAGGTCATATTCCCTAGAAACTTCATATTGAATAAAAGAAACATCTATGAAAACTCTAAAGACGATAACAAAATACTTGAGGTGTATTTTGAAAATATAACAAAACTATTTTATATAAAAACCCCTCAAGTTATACTAAATTACAATAAAGACCCTAGTAAACATAGGTTTAAGCGGGACCAGTCTCTTGAGCCTCAGGGTGCCGGAGATATGGGTGCTTGCCTATTTAAGTTAGACAACTTAACAAACGGTGTTATTAACACGGTAATTGTCTTTGAAAAAGACACAAATCCTGCCGTCCATGTGCAATAGTTTCCGATAGCACCAAAACATAATTCAGGACTTCAATTTCTTTTCTAATTGTCTGACTTAGACCGAGTCTCAATATAATCAATCTGACATGAATATGATTCAAGTATCAAACTACAATACAACATGGATCTATGAATCCGGCTATTCAATCTAATCAATCTATATTGACCTAACTGAACCATGGATATATTCCATTTACACGATCATCCATTATATCCGTTCCATTACTGATATCATGGTTTCAGCAAGTTATTCATCTATATACAATATACAATTCAAATAATACAAACAATACAATCAAGACACCGCGGTGTTTATAAGGAGTAGATTGGTACGGAAGGTGTTAAAAGTGGCACGAGACTGTAACCATAATACACCTAACCTGAATATCCATTGTCGTTGTACCGTGGCTGAACGGTTCCTTGTGCTCCGTATACCTTAGTCTCCGGAATAGTGGGATTCCTCTCGTATACACTGGCATTTTTCTGTACCAAGCTACAAACAACAGCTTTAACCCTAAATACAACATTATAACAATATACTCTCTATTCTGTCTATTCCATTCTTGTCTATTTACGGGACTTACCGAGCGATTTGTTCGTTGACGACATTCTCTTTCTTCTTCTTCTTTAGAATGTCGTCAGGTGATTCGGATTCACTGGAGATCGAGCCCAGCAGCGAGGACTTGGACCAGTTTGCGGAAGATCCAGAACTTTAGTTTCACTTGTATATTTCCTTTACATTTCTGTTATGCCACTGTTTAGGCATTGCTTTCATTTCATGTATTTACCTTTCCAGATGTATTGATGTTAATAAATAAAGTTGATGTTCAATTATATCTATTGTCATTGTCTCTTGTGCATTTTACTTATATTGCTTAGATACGCTTAGCGTGTTTACTTCAGAGTAAATACGTAGCGGCATCGTCGCGTCTTCTGCCCGTACACTGAGAAGCGGGGTGTCACAGGTTTTGTTGGTGGCCCATGCAGGTCCGCACTGTATGGAAAACCTAAGCAATATAACACAAGAACCAGCAATTGAAAACATTCTTTACAATTCATATTCCTTGAATCGTATCATTTCATATACTTTGAATCTGTCCTAACCCAAATTTTTTTTCAAGGTTATGGATTCCCCAAACAACACCAGCACGAATGTCAACAACACCCCCCACCACTACTACTCACACCTGCCGTCGCTGCTCCGATCAACGAGCAGACGGTTCTACTTGAGGCAATCCGCAGCCTCCTAGAAGGACAGCAGCAACAGACTGCTATTCTAATGAACCATCCTGATGCAGAAGCACCTGGGGTGAAGCAATTCAGGGCCTTGCACCCCAAGCAATTCTCAGGAAAAGAGAGCCCTCTGGAAGCGGAGGAATGGACTCAAAGCGTTGAAGATGATCTGGCAGTGGCACAAGTGCCAGAGATAGCTTGGGCCCGAGTTGCGAAGCTACAGCTCACGGACAATGCACGGGTTTGGTGGAAGGCGGAAGAAAGCTGTCTTGATCAACCCATCGAATGGAAGACTTTCCGCGACATGATCGACGCAAAGTATTTCCCCGAGACTACCAGGTTCGACATGGAACAGCAGTTCATCCACTTACAACAGGGTTCGATGTGGACCAAATCAGTGAATGAGTACGATGCTGAGTTCACCATGCTCAGTCGGTAAGATATGTCTCAATAATTCGATTTTCAATAAGTCATATACTACACAGCTAACACAATACTTTAACAGATTTGCGGCACACTTGATACCGACGGATGAGATCAGAGCCCGTCGATTTCAGCAAGGGTTAGATTCGGAGATCCAGGCTGTATTAGCCATAGGAGATTTTCCGACTCATGAATCGGCTCTGAAAGCTGCCCGCCGTTATGAGGCAGTGGTAAAGATGAGGGGCATATCTCAATCTGCTGGAGTTAAGTGCCCTGCCACCCAGATGGCAGGAGGAGCCTCATCAAGGCCACCATTTGTGCCCAGGAGACCGGGAGTACCAATCAACCAGCCCAGCCCAGCCTTTTGTACCTACTGCAGGAGAGATGGACATTTGGCGAAAGACTGCCGGTGAGCCAACCGTCTTTGCTTAGTCCGCGGCTCAGCTACTCATGATATTGGGTCTTGTCCCCGAAGACACAACCCAATTGCTGCACTCAGGCCAGCAATCAATTACCAGCAGAGGCCAGCCCTTCAGGCACCTGCTCCAAGACTCGCTCTCCCTGCTCCACCACCTAGAGGACCACCGACTGCACCTCATCCTCATCAGTTCCATCAAGCCCAAAGAAACGTTCAAAGGAATGCTCCTCCGGCCAAGAGTAATGTACCACGGCGATAGGCTTTCACGATGACCGTGGAAGAAGCTGAGGCCACTGGCCAAGTCATCACTGGTAACCCTTTCTTCTCAAGCTTTTCTTTCAGTCTTAACACCTACCTACATATTATTCCTATACCTAAAACATATCCCACATACCTTAGGTACAATCTTAGTAGTCTCACTCCCTACACTCGCACTCTTTGATACTGGAGCATCTCATTGCTTTATGTCGCAACGATTCGTCCAAACTCATGCGATTCCAGTCACACCGCTTGTATCCAGCTGGAATGCCAGTTCAGGAAATGGCGTTCTAAAGGTAACAGTGGGATACAACTTGTATCCAGTAGTCGTCTGCAGCAGAGAATTCTATGCTGACTTCAAGGTACTGGACATACCGAACTTCGATGTGGTTCTAGGTATGGATTGGCTTGGAACATTTTATGCTACCATTGACTGTCGTCAAAGGAGGGTAGTAACTCTTACTCACAGTGGGTATCGGGATCCAGCTATCTCATAGAAGGTATCCAATCTCATTGCAAATTTCAACACTTGAAATTCCCAATATCTGTTTTTACCCCTAACGACCTATGACCTTGACGGAGGCCAACAAACCTTAGGCCGTTAGTTAAGTTCAACCTGTCATTTCATAATTGAATTAAACCTATCCGCATGACCCTTGACGGAGGCCAACAAGGTCGTATGACTACCCTAATCCAATTGCATCATATGTGGAAGATAAGCACTAATCAGCTATCGCACACTACGCCTTGACGGAGGCCAACAAACGCAGCACGAATACTGAATAGTCCTTATTTGAAATGACAGAGGGCTACAACTGGTTTTAAAGAAAACCTTTAATGTAATGAACTTGATATCGTTGTAAAATCTAGTGATTTGAAAAAGGAGTGGTTTAAGCACCGCTTTAAAATCAAGTAGTTTTCAAAACAAACCGAGTGGGTTGTAGCATTTGCTAGTTTTGCTAAAGTGGTCATTCCCGGTGAAGGGATCTAGGATCTTTCCTCATCGAATGAAGTGCTGGATATTCATAAAGGAATACCACTATGCAAAGAAAGAACTAGAGCTACCTTTTTGAAAAGTTTGATTCTACAACATCTTTAGGTTTCTTATCTTTTCATTAATCTCATTAATGATGTCCCATCATTTATGTTTCCTAAACATCACAGAAGAAACAAAAATAGAACGTACGCTTATGCCGTTCGGTTACATAACTAACGGTAGAGCGGGGGTGCAAAACATAAGCAACGTTTATTATATATATCATATATATAGCATTCGTCTCATACAGTTATATGACCACATCACAGAACTCAAGCAGCAGAAGCAAAACATATGAAATATTTGGATATATTAGGAGGTCCGTGTTTTAAATTAAGCCAGTAATAAAAAAACACGGATTCTACGGTCGTGATGAATAGCCAAACCCACATCTCTAGACCCCTACGAGAGCGGCAAGCAACCCTGCCAATTCTAGAGTTAGGAGACCCGGTCTCGACTCCTCGAGATCGTCTCCCACTGGACTCTAGAACCGGTTACTTGTGCTCCCCGCCTTGGATCTATCCTAATGCGGAAAAGTAAATAATATATATCTATGGTGACAACATCCTCAACCCGAAAGTGTCCCAATAAAAGAATATTACATACAATTTTACATGAATGAAAATAGAAATATTACATACAATTTTACATGAATGAAAATAGAAAAACTCCCATCTCATGTAAAAAACCCGGCTATTCAATCACGACGATCCAATATAACATATCACAAGCAACACATAACATCACATGTCATCAACATAAGAAAATATACGTATCCCGAATGTCGTTGACATACAGCAACAAGATCGGGGATACCCTACATATTACGCTTACGGTCGCAGAAAAGAAATGAAAACTACAATAATTAGAATCCGCATATTCCTTAGACATCATAAACCCGGAATATCTCATATTCTGAATTTTATGCCTAACCTTATAAACCCTGCATTTTAGTCTCGAATTGAAAACACTTTTCAATAACTAGTCGGGTAATTCAATAGGATTCCCGATAAAATGATCGAATACTCGTCGGGAACTTTAGTAGATGGCCGCGCCCCCGATGCTGACGACGAAGTGCACTTAGGCGGAACACCGTGGTTGCAAGCACCCGAGTGGATGCTTTTGGCAACGAGGTTCTCCTATAGTCACTTGGTCGGGGCAATGGGGCATGGTTATCTAGTAGTGTTATCCGGCGAGTATTCACGTACTATACGTGATTGCGACGGAGTTTTGATCCGAATCGAAAATCCGTCGCAATTGATGAACCGAGACTAAAACGCTAGATTTACCAATTACAAACTAGTTTTCACAAAACTAATTTAATGTGGATTCCAACTATTGTATCACATATCAAAATAAACCCGAAACGATATTAAAATTGAGACTACGAAACACTCTGAATTGCCCTAACAGAAAAGATAAAATCACATGCAATCTGGGAAAAACAAATATAACCTGAAACTCTAAACCCAAGCTACCAGAACACCAAAAAAATACGAGACCAAAATCATGAAGTGGGGCTGGCCAGGCCGGGCATTTTGAAGTTTTGGTCGGTCAAAAATTTGATTCATGGTCTCATTTTTCTTCAGTGTTCTAGTTACATCACATGTAATATTCTGCACATATTCAAAAAAATTTCAGAGGACTTTAAAAAATGTATAGAAACTAGGGTTTCGGTTGGACTGTTTCGGAGTTGTTTCGTTTTCGTAATTCTAATTACACCGTCTAATACTCTAGCTTGGCTCCGATACCATGAAAGTGTGTCTTAGCACTGCCACTAGATTTATACAAGCATCAAGTATGCAATTTAAAAAAATCTAGAGTGCTAAGCTACACTAATCTAGAATCTAACTACAGAATTAGTGTTTACATAGCAAGAAAGCAAGTTCTATACTAAGTGAAGAGGGTTACAACCTTTGTAGACCAAGTCCTTCATTTCTATAGCTCCAAGTAGTAGTCCTTAAGCTCCAACTAGTAGTCTCCAGAACTTCTTGGCTCCACTTGAAGAAAAGATCGAGCTTGCTTTGATGTCTTCGAAGCCGAAGATGATCCCCCTTGAAGTCTCTCTAACTCAAGCTACCTCACTAATTAAGAAATTAGTGAAGCAAATAACCTAAACTAAAGGGCTTGTAAAGTGTAGGTTGATGAAATAGGAATTTTGCTCACAATATTTTCTTCTTTCTCTTTTCTTTTTCTCACCTCAAGAAAACCTAGAGAAGAGAGAGGAAAAAAAAGATGGGAATGATCTTGGAAGAGAGAATGGGCCATGAGGTGAAGTGATAAGATGAGCATGGAAAATATCTATGGATAAAAACAAAAATAAGAGTGGTGAGTCATGACTTCTCAAAACTTCCACAAGCATCCAAGACAATATGACTCATTTCTCATTTTTCACTAATTCATAAATTAATCCATTATTTACTCATCACTAATCCTTATGTGATTCTCATACATCCTAATACTATGTATCATCAACCATGATACAATAATATATATACATATATTTATATATATCACATATATATTAATATGTATAATGAGAAGAAAATGTTTAGTGAGCTAGTATTAGTTAATATATATATATATCAAATATATTAATATATATTAAATTATTAAATCAACACTTGATTCAATAATCCGGTTATATCATATATAACCGACTAATATCATATATATATGTATATCACATTATAAAATCAACACTTGATTCAATAATCCGGTTATATCATATATGACTGTCTTATATTCAATAGTAGTTAATATATATATATATATATATATATATATATATATCAAATTATTAAATTAACACTTGATTTAATAATCCGGCTATATCAAATATAATCCGGCTAATATCAAATATATATTAACATATACATATACCATTGAATCAACACTTGATTCAATAATCTGGTTATATCACATATAATCTGACTGATATCAAATATCGCGAGATTAGAATACGGTATCACATACTCGTATTTAATCAAGCTCCCGCACATATAAGCATATGTGCCATACTTCGTTTCGCTTGAACTAGGAAACCTCTGTATGGGACTCTAAAGTCTCGTTAATACGCCGGCAGTAGGTAATGATCATATCAGTCACCCACAAGCCGTCAGCGGTACTAGCTGGACGTAACAGCTACCCAGATATTGAGCGAATAGAATATCAACAAGCAAGCTTGTCTAAACTCCCGCAAAGCCTATAAGCAATACTTACCGTATAGTCCGGTCTCTTCGTCTAATATGTCGCATATCGAGTCTATGGGTGGAATCGTCAGACCCTAATAACTTGATAAGTCATGCCGATGTGTGGCCTATAACCTTTCGAGAAACTACTGATAATTCTTACCAGTAAATCTCATCAGCAGCCTGGCCAGGGACTTGATGTTATAACCAATCGAGCATAGTGCAACATCAATTCCCTATACTGGGAGAGACGAAACCCCTCCTATCGCTCATTGCCTCCATGTGACTCGGGACTGTACCCAAAATCCACCTGTTTGCATGACTCCTTTGAGCCGTGGTAGGGAGGAAATCAAAGCACAGTGGGAACCACACAAGACTCTATGACGATCTCGGGTCACAGACTAACCTGTACAAGTGTCACCAGAGAACTGCTATCTGACGATAGGTATGATACCGTTTAGGAGTTCTCGGCGAGTCCTGTTCGGTGTTCCCATTCTCTAATGAGCACCCGTGTACAATCTTTGATGTCAAACACCAATGGATGTGGGATCAACCATCGCCCCATACAGGGTCAATAAACGTACACGCTAGTCTACTCTGCAATATCGACGCCCTGTCTCAATATCCCTTCGACTAGGAACTGTTAAAGGATGCGCTTGCGGACTACACAAGCTCCACTAGTATGATCTACATCATAGTCCTGGTAGTCAAGTCAATATCCTAAGGGCTTTATCAACATGTATCAGAGAGACAGTATAATAATACAAGTGAACATATTAAGATAAAGAGCAACCAGATAGCATACTATCATTGTTAGGAATATGTATGCCCTAGAGGCCATTATTGTATGATATAGTGGATGCTTGGACATATATATAGAGGACTTCCTCGCTCGACATGATAGTATGCTATATGGTTGCTTTTTATCTTAACATGTGCACTTGTATTATTATACTGTCTCTCTGATATATGTTGATAAAACCCTTAGGATGTTGACTTGACTACCTGGACTATGATGCAGATCATACGATAGAGTGGAGTGCTAGTTGGGAATGCTTGGCTCGTGGAGTATCAAATTTGGGTGGGTCGATGGTACGATCAGATACACCACATAGCCGATAAGATACAGCCAGGTATACCGATAGATCGGTACCTTTCCTGGTATTGGATAATTACCTGCAGATTCATCATCACAGCCGTCCCTCCGCCCACCTTATATGCGTCTCGAGGACCGATAGAGAGAGATTTGGTAAGTTTATATCAAACCTTTTAAAACTAAAATCTTATTTTTATAAAATTCATTATTTTATTTACCATCAATATAGGTCCATACCATTTACGCGTTAAAGGGTATAGCTGATGAAGGTAATAGTGGCACCAGGGACTCAGCGAGCTGCTTTATAAACATCAAGTTCCTGATCAGGAGTGTGATAACGAGGCACTACCTCCGCCACCCGTCCCTGCACCATCCATGACCCCGCTACCCGTGCCTCCACCAGCTGTGTCCGCACATGCCATTCCTATCACGTATGCATGACGCAGACAGAGATAGCCGACGCCGTCTTGGCATCCCGATGAGTACGAGCATGGATCATCTCAGCCAGAGCCGTCTTAGCCGCCTGCCGCCGCCGAAGCCGGACCGTCACAGCCTCGATGTCTTGTAGCGAAGAGGAGGACGCCTGGGATGGTGCGACGACTTCGTTCGATTGTCATGAATGTTCGTGTTGTATTGTGTTGCGATGAATTCGTTATTTATTTTACGTTGTTTAATGTTTCCAGCTTATTGTTCTTTGCCGTTTGGGCGTCGTATATTGTGCGTGAATTATGTATCCACCGTTTGGAAGTTGAGTCTCCACCGTTTGGGCATTGAGTTAGCTCCGTCTGTGGATGCTATTATTTTGCTATGCTTGTACATGAATTTTATTCAAAATTTAAAAAGGAGGTGCTGTCCAATTTTTCCCGATTATTTCTTTACAAAATAACCCTTTAATTCATTTTAATTCTCTCACACAAACACATGTTCATACATGATATAGTACACACACATGGTACAAACATCCACAACATACACAAGAATGACGCAAACAAAATAGATATAAAAATAGCAACAACAGCATAATTCATTACTAAAATTTCAAAAATAAATCCTCTACGTCACTTAGCTCCGCAGTTATAGAATTAATTCGCTCTGTAATTGCATCAATGGCCTCATCACCTAGCACAGTATCTCGAGTGAGTTCGAGGTGGTTCAAAGTTCAACGGTGCATAAAGATACGGTAAAGAGAGCTTGCGGATTACTTCGATATTGTGACCTGAAAAAAGACCCATAGAATGAAAGAAGTGGAGATAACGATTTGCTTCTCCATGGTGGTCATGGGTTACTTCTTCAGGGGGAGACAGGAGTGCATCCAACACGGCTAAATGCAAGAGCTGCAGGATTTCACGATCGATCTTCATCGGCCAGTTCATACCCCCTCGTAATCGATAGAGAATGCCTTCGTAACCAAAGTAGTATATTATTGTATATACATATTTCACCACGGTGTAAGGGATGCACCTCTTAATTTCGTCGATTGATGGCAATCCTGCAGATGAAGATCCCGACATTGAGAGAGTGAGAGGGGCTAAGAATTTAGAGGGAGAAAGACAGCGAATGTAATGGCGATGAGATCTGAGAGAGTGAGAGAGAGCTCAGCACAGATAGTGGGATTCGAGATAGAGAGGAAGAGATTGAACTCATAATATAATGAATACAATCATTCATGGATATGGGTTTTTTTGGGGCGCAGTTTGCATCTGCACCCCAGAAAAATACATACCCTGTTGGATATAGTGCCCTCAAAGTCAATTATTGGATCGCAGGCACGTGATTGCAATGATCGAGGAGGACCTATACCGGTAGGACAGTCTTACTCGAGATGATAGTACGCTATCTGGTTTGCCTTTATCATCGTGTACAGGTTTAGGTGACATTACAGATCACTATTACACATAGATAGAGCCCTTAGGATTCTTGTTTGACTACCAGCAGTATGATGGCGATCATATACGTGAGAGTTGGGTAGTCTATAAGCACATCCTTAAAAGTGGTCCCTAGTCATGGGAGTTTCGAGACAGGGCATCGATACTTTGGAGTGGACTAGTGTATACAGTCAAGACCCCGACGAGAGGCGGTGGCCGGTCTCACAAGTCACTGGTATCAGTTGGTTCACCTAAGATATATACAGGTGCTCATTGGGTTATGAGTGCACCGGACAGGACTCGCCGGGAACCTGCTAGTTGGTATTGTACCTAGTGTCAGATAGCAGTTCCCAGGTGACATATGTACATGTTAGTTCATCGACCTAAGATCGTCATTTGTCTCGTGTGAGTTCCTACTGTGCTTTGATTATTACCCTACAATGGCTCAAAGGAGTCGTGCAAACAGGTTTTAGTTGGGTACAGTCTCGAGCCACATAGAGACAGTGAGCGGATCGGCAGGGGTTTCGTCTCACCCGGTATTGGGGGTGAGATCGCGCTGTGTCTGGGAGAGCCATTACACAAAGCCCTCGGCCGAGGCAGGAGATTTACTGGTAGGTATTCCAGTAGTATCTCAGGGTGTTCTGGGCTACACTCTGACACGACTTATACCGCTATTGGGGGTCTGACCTTACCAGCCCCTTAGGCCCGATATGCGATGCTCACAGACGAACGGACCGGACTGTACGGATATTGTCACTGATAGGCTCAGTAGGGTTTCTGGATGAGTTCTCTCATCAGCCTCCCTTTTGCTCAATACATGGGCAGCCATTACGCACGGCTAGTACCACTGACGTGCTTGTGGTTAAACCCACTGCCAGGGTATTGACGAGTCTTTAGAGTCCCCCACAGAGAGTTTCCCAAGTTCGGGCGAAACGTTGTTGAGGCCGTATGGTTTTATGGCAGGGTTCGAACATACACGTGCACTTGTGCACGTGTCATGGTTCAAACAGATAATACTGGTGGGCTTTGGTTTAAACCGGATCCTAGTATTATATTGTGTAGGAATACTTTTCGTCTCGTTGCATTCGTATTCGGTCGGAATATAAATGCAGGTATGTATATACAGTTGTGGGGTAATCCTGTAATTCGTTACGGGATTTCTTTTGAAGTTGCCAGTTTTTCTTCTCCCGATTAAACATTACATTTAATGTTTAATTATTGCTTCTTGTGAGTGTATCATTTTTGGCCACATTTTCCTTCATCATTGTCATGGGCCGAAATTGTTGTTGGTGGACTTATCTTGGGTGAGTCATTGATTGCAATTAATGAGCATGGTTTGATTTGTGATTCATCATTTTCATTAATTGCTTTTGTAAAGCTTAAGGATATTTCCTTGTTGATCTCTTGTGTGATATTTTTGATATGGTCACCTTTTTCCTTTCCTTGTGATCACCCCCCTCCACCTCATTGGCCGAGCATTATAAGTGCAGCCCCCTATCTGGCTGAGCCCAAGAGATGAAGAAAAATGATTCATTTGCATTTTTCTTAAGCTCAATTTCACAACTCCAAAAAGGCAACTTCATTTACCTTCACCCAATTCATTGGGTGCCTTGAGACAAAGTATTCTATACTATATCTACTTCAATCTTGGACATGTCGGTTAGCAAACTTCATGTCCGAGTTGCCTCGGTTTAGATCCCGTATAAAGATTCGTTGATGTGGTGCCACTTCGATGAGGAGACCGGAGATCGAGCGAGATTAGAGATGCCGCGAGGAGCGTGGGATGATGGCTAAAGACCGAAGGACACGGATCGATCGGTATAGCCATTCTATCATTTTGTAGTTTGCTAGTTTAGTATTAATGGCACGATTCGGGTTAAAGTCTATGCTAGCGTCAGTTTATAAAAGTTTTTGTTCTGCATACCCGTGAATGATTGTGTTTCTTTTAGGGCGCACTTTCAAACTGCGCAATAGAAAAAACACAGACCTGTGGATGAGTATGTTTCTTTTTTTTGGGCGCAAATTGCATACACGCCCCAGAAAAAATCATACTTGTAAATGATTGTGTATCCTTTTGGGACGCACCTTCAAACACGTCATAGAAAAACACACACCCGTGAATGAGTATATTTCTTTTTGGGATGCAGTTTACAACTGCGCCTAAAAAAAAGTCCTTACAAAAACAATGATTCATATTATTTTGCATTTATTAATTGTATGGGGCGCAATTTCAAACCGCGCCCCATATAAATGTAACTGCGCCCTTAACATTTGTATAGGACGCAGTTTTAAACTGTACCCATAACATTTGTATGGGGCGCATTTTCATAACATTTGTATGGGGCGCATTTATAACTACGCCCCATACAAATCATAACAAATGTATGGGGCGAAGTTTGAAACTATGCCCCATACAAATGCTATGGGCGCAGTTTGAAAGTGCGCCCATAAAATAAATTATCCCACGCCAGTGCCAGCGCTGAGCTAGCGCTGACGTGGCGCCTATGAGGTAAAATGTGGTCTCTTTTTGTAATTATTTTTGAAAGTGTTTTTTTAATAATTATTAATTATTTTTTGTTTACAATAAAAAATTGTCCTATTTCTAATGGTAGAATAGATTTGGTAAGTGCAGCCAGTGGCGGATCCACGCATAGCCGGGGGAGGGGGGCGGTCACCATACCTGAAATTTCTGAATTTTTTAGTATGCCCATTTCTCAGGCCCTCTCTGTCTCGAGTCTGCTCCGCCGGCGACCCTGGCCCTGGCCCGCCTCCTGCAGTAGCGACGGTTGTCGGAGGAGATGAAGGGGTCATTTCTCGACAAGTCCGAGGTGCGCGACCGCATCATCACCATCAAAAGGTTGATCCTTCTAAGGTAAAGATCCCAACTTGTTGCGAATCTCTTGCGATTCGTTGATTTTTGGTTTGATTTTGTTATTAGGGTTTTGGAGTTGAGAATAGGGATTCCCATCCCTTTTTAATTAGTTTGGGATTTGTGGTTTGTGTTCTCTTGATTAGAATGCTTGTGATGATGCTCGATATCGGCGATCTCCCAGATGACGACACGTGGCAGATGACGTGTCCCGAAGCTTGCACAAAAGGACTGTCACGCCCCGCGTCCCAGAGTGCGCTAAGATCGGCACGTGACATAGCCAACCATGCTACCCGTGGCTAGGAAATATCCCTCCACAGTCACATTACGGCTGTCTATAAGATATCAAGAACAGTAGAAATAGCAATAAACTATCTAGTACATGTCCATATGCCAGAATAAACGAGTCAAAAAATAATATGCGGAAACAATAAATCCAATAAACAATAACATCTGGAAAGTACGTCCCAAATACGGGCTCACATAAGGAAATAAAAGTACGGAAATAAAACTAAACTAACTAGATACTAACAGGATCCTCACTGCTCGGCCTGTCGCTGAAATACTCCTGATCGGCCTGCGAAAGAGGTAAAGGATCTGGGCCATGCAAAACCTAGACGTCAGTGCGTCATAATATCAAACAATAATAAATGAACAGGATACACGAGATATGCAGGCATGAGTATAAACGATAACATGAATATAACCAGTAACATGGATATGGAACAATGAAGTGTATACGTGCAGGTGAAGTGCAGCGAGTAATCTAAACTATACTACTGGGTTATCTATTCTAAAGTCTTCGAAATCAATTAATGTAATCCTCATCGTAACCCATCAGACTATGCCCCGTTCATTCCCCACGGGACCACGGTAACATGATTATTCAGAATATGCCCTGTTCATTCCCCACGGGACCACGGTAACAGGATTTTTCCTTAACGCCCGAAAATACGGCAAACAATATAATAGCCCTTTGAGTTACGTTCGGTTACATTCTTGATTTCCCCTAACCCCCAAGGTTATGTGTTCAAGTCAGGTATTGATAAATCTGGAGCTAATGCCAACACAGGATCAAACAGGTACAGGTTTGTCTATGCAGATAACAGGATACGTCCGTCAGGACAACATGTCCGGATTGTCGGCATTAGAAACAGGATCAGGTAACATGTCAAGTAATAGTGTATCAGGTCATGACAGGTAGTGCACATGTATCAAACGTATGCTCATAATAAAACTGTAGCAAGTACGGATGCACGATAAAAGTACGGATGCACAGTAAAACACGGATGCACAAATATCTATCAGGGATTACATCTACAATGCTATGACCACGTAGGATGCACATTATCAAGTATGGGGTGCTAATATAACAGTAGTATGAAATAATATGATATGGCATGTTGCTAGATATGCAATAAATGATACGGATCTGCCGCCTAAGACTTTTCAACTTTATGAGCCGTGAGGGTCTCATAAAGACTTTTCTCCCTACGAGTCGAGAGGATCCCGCATGTGTATTTTCTCCTTAGGGGTCGTGAGGACTCCTAAGTGTGTTTTCTCTTGAAAGTCGTAAGGATCTCACAAGAGAATTTTCCCGCTTATAAGTCGAGAGGACTCGTAAGTAGTTGTTTCCCTCCTTATCGAGATTCGAATTTGGAGAGTGTGACCCGTGGATAGCATACAAGAGACCGTTTTGGGCCGACTTGCAGGGTCCCAGTGCTTAGGAAACAGGTTTTTTAATCCCCACTGCCTAAGGCTTTATCTCACGAGTCGAGAAGTTCTCGCAAAGACATCAATTTCCTCACGAGTCGAAACGAATCGAGCGGATCTCGCAAGAATATCCTAAGGTCACAGTTAACCTCTGCTCTTTACGACAAAAGTCTGTTAGGGTCTGTGGTACTTAAGGTTTTGGCCGTCGTACCGTCGCATCAGCTGATATATTCCTCGATAGGCAATCGTGCTGTTCGAGTAGCCCTGCGACTGCCGTGTCTCTGATCCCTTCGGGGGATGGACAAGACGTCTTCAAGCAATCCTCCTTGGCAGTTTGACCGTCGGAAGAGCAAGCGTTAGGAATTTGCCATGCCGCTTTTTACTTGAGATTAGGCTCATTTTGGAGAGCCCCGATGAGTCATAACCACTCCGCACTGGTGTGGGATAATCTTCGATAGTCTTTCAGGATTTATATGACTTTCCGTTAAGACCCTGAAGCTAGGAATTTGGCCTTTGCTTCATTTGCTGGCATTGCGTCCTCTGTATCGAGACGAATGTCGTGGTTGTCTCTAGGTTGCTGGTGAACCGTCGAGGTTTGGAACTAGGGATTTTGCCGTGCCTTCTTTTGGTGATGTTGCGTCTGCTGTATCGAGACGAACGTCGAGGTGGTGACCACTCCGCACTGGTGCGAGATAATCTCCGATTGTCTTTCAGGCTTTATATGACTTGCCGTTAAGACGCATGAAGCTAGGAATTTGGCCTTCGCTTCGTTTGCTGGCATCGCGTCCTCTGTATCGAGACGAATGTCATGGTTGTCTCTAGGTTGCTGGTGAACCGTCGAGGTTTGGAACTAGGGATTTTGCCGTGGCTCCTTTTGGTGATGTTGCGTCTGCTGTATCGAGACGAACGTCGAGGTGGTGACCACTCCACACTGGTGCGAGATAATCTCTGATTGTCTTTCAGGCTTTATATGACTTGCCGTTAAGACCGCATGAAGCTAGGAATTTGGCCTTCGCTTCGTTTGCTGGCATTGCGTCCGCTGTCTCGAGACGAATGTTGTGGTGGTGAACACTCCATGTGGGATGGTCTCTGATTGTCTTTCCGGTTTTATATGAGCTACCATCAAGACGTTGAAGCTAGGAATTTGGCCTTCGCTTCATTTGCTTTGGTGTGTCCTAATCCTGTTGGAGGAAGAACGTTGTTGTTGACATCTCGTCTGCTGTATCGAGACGAATGTTGTGGTGGTGACCACTCCATATGGGATGATCTCTGATTGTCTTTCCGGTTTTATATGAGTTACCATCAAGACGTTGAAGCTAAAAATTTGGCCTTCGCTTCGTTTGCTTTGGCGCGTCCGAATCCTGCTGGGGGAAGAACGCTGGGGTGACATTTCATCTGCTGTATCGAGACGATCGTCGAGGTGGTGACCACTCCGCGCTGGTGTGAGATGATCTCCGATTGTCTTTCAGGCCTTATATGACTTGCCGTCAAGACGTATGAAGCTAGGAATTTGGCCTTCGCTTCGTTTGCTTTGGCGCGTCCGAATCCTGCTGGGGGAAGAACGCTGGGGTGACATTTCATCTGCTGTATCGAAACGATCGTCGAGGTGGTGACCACTCCGCGCTGGTGCGAGATGATCTCCGATTGTCTTTCCGGTTTTATATGAGTTACCGTCAAGACGTTGAAGCTAAGAATGTGGCCTTCGCTTCGTTTACTTTAACTGTGTCTGCTGTATCGAGACGAATGCTGAGGTAGAACTGGGATTTTGCCGTCACTCCGCTTTGTTTCGACCATGAGGTCTTTTGTTGATGTTGCTTCTGCATCCTGTTGGACTGCGAAAAAACGCCGCCGTTGACATCTTGTCTGCTGTATCGAGATGAATGCTGAGATGGAGCTGGTATTTTGCCGTCACTCCGCTTTGTTTCGACCGTGAGGTCTTTTGTTGACTTGCATCTGCATCCAGCTGGACTGCGGAGGAACGACGTCGTTGACATCTCGTCTGCTGTATGGAGACGAATGCTGAGATGGTCTCTAGGTTGTCTATGAACCGTCGAGATTTGGAATTAAGGACTATGTCATGGCTCCGTTTGATTGCGTAACATCTGTGTCCTGCTGGAATGAGGAGGCCCACCGTTGTTGATCTCCAGGCTGTAGATGTGGCCATTGAGATTTGGAACTAGGGAGCTTGCCATGGTTCCGTATCGTTGCGACTCTAAGGTCGATTGTTGACGTTACGTCTGCATCTGGTTGGAGTGAGGAGAAACGACGTTGGTGATCTCTAAGTTTTCGATGTTGACGTCGAGACCCTGAAGCTAGGGATCTTCCTTTGCTTCATTTGTTGACATTGTGTCTGCAATATTGCGACAAATATCGAGGTTGTCTCTAGGTTGTCTATGAACGGTCGAGACTTGCCTTCGCTTTCTAGTGGAGCCTGTTGGGAAGGTATGGTTCTCTCTTTGTTCGTGCCCATGGATTGTATACAGGGGTTAATGTGACCTCACCTGCAGGGCAAAAAGTTTCATTCTTTCATCATTTTTTATCCTTTCCGCGATGCTCTATCATTTCAGCTTTTACATCGCGAAGGTCGCGATTGCCCAATCATTTCGGCTATTTTTCGCGGTGCCCAATCATTTCGGCTATTTATTTTATTTTTACTCGCTGCTTTTTATTGCGAGTTGCCCAATCATTTCGGCTGTCTTTGTATGCATACATTTTTACTTGCTGATTTCGTTGCAAGTTGCCCCATCATTTCGGCTATTTCATATGCATTTTTGGCTCGCTGATCTTTTATTATCGCGAGTGTGTAACTTGGAATCTGATGCCAATCCTAGCATCAGCATCGCTACGACTGGAATATTGCCAGGAGCGAATCATCATTTGCCATGAAAGGACTTGGAATTTGATACCGATTTAGGCATCAGCATCGCTACAACTGGGATATTGCCAGGAGCGAATCATCATTTGCCTCTGTCGATGTTGAACAAAGGTGGCTTAGTAAACAGGGTTAGGATCCTGTCGACTAAGGCTTTTGACTTCATGAGCCGTAAGGGTCTCACAAAGGTATTTCTCCCTACGAGTCATGAGGATCTCGTAGGTGTGTTTTCTCCTTAAAAATCGTGAGGATTCCTAAGTGTATGTTCCCCTGTAAGTCGTAAGGATCTTACAAAAGGGTTTTCTCCTTACCAGTCGAGAGGACTTATAAGGGTTGTTCACCGTATGGACATATCCCCAGTCACGGGCGGGACTTGGTTAGGGAAATGTTTATTCGCTCCCGTGGATTGTATGCAAGAGTCAGTATTGAGCCGCTTGTAGGGCCATATCGAAGGTTGTGGGGGTTGCTTAAGAACAGGTTCAGGTCTCTGTAACTTAAGACTTTCAAATCTTATGAGCCATGAGGGTCCCATAAGAGAGTTCTCCTTACGAGTCGTGAGGATCTCGCAAGTGTAATTTCTCCTTAGGAATCATGAGGATCCCTAAGTGTGTTGCTTCCTTTGTGAGTCGTAAGGATCTCACGCGGGTGGTTTCTCCTTACAAGGTCGAGAGGACCTTGTAGGTGTCTTTTAACGAGGTTGCGCCCTTTCGGGTTTTCACAAACACTCGCCGGTAGCCCTGCTGTTTTTACTCACGGAGCCCTTTCGGGTTTTCATCCGTGCCCATTTTGCTTATGGACATACCGTTTTTTTTAAATTTATTTTTTTAACGAGTCTGCGCCCTTTAGGGTTTTCACAAACATCGCCGGTAGTCCTGCTGTTTTTACTCACGGCGCCCTTTCGGGTTTTCATCCATGCCCATCTCGCTTGTAGACGTACCGTTTTTTTTTTACACCACGTCAGCCTGAAGATGCCGCGGGTTGGGAGTAGTTTAACGACGTTTCGGTCATTTGCAAGTTTTAGGACATTGCGGTCCATCGTTAGTTTAAGGACGTTTCGGTCCGTTATCCAGTTTTAGGACATAGTGGTCCATTGTTAGTTTAACGACGTTTCGGTATATGGGGCTTTCTCTATGACTGAGCATGATGCCCCCGGCATATCCATCTTTCTCGGAGCATGTGGTTGTGGCGGGTTTACTTTCCACTTTTCGGGCAGCGCGAACTTGCCCTGTTGGTATTGGTCTTCAACCCAGTTTTTGAAGACGTAGCAATTTTCGAGTGGGTGACCCATTACTCTGTGGTAGGGACAATAGTTAGGATTGTTAACGTCACCTGGTTGCAATGGACGTTTTGGATCTGGCAGAATGATGAGCCCGCTGCGCACTGCTAGCTCGAACAATTTCTTTGTTTTATCTTTGGGAAACGAGTAAGGACGTTTCAACTTCTCATTGAGGTATCGCGGCTTCTTGTTTTGACGAAAAAACGGTCTCGGGTTACTCGGCTGTTGTTGAGTGTTAGCAACAAAGGCCGTTTTTTTCCTTTTCCTTTCTCATTTCGTTTGCTCCGTCGTTTGCGGGTCCGAGATTCTTTCCGGGTAGCGTGAGATTGTACGGCTGAACGTTCTCGCAACTCACCAATTCTTTTGTTTTAGAAATGAATTCCTTGAAGAGAGGGTTGAGGGCGGCTTCTTCGTTAGAATTGCTTCCAAAGGTGAGAACTCGTGATCCCCCGGGCTCGTCCCTATGACAATTGCCGGCAACTCTTTTATGCTCATCTGTCGTATTTTTTCGCTGTCTACGAGCTTCCCGCTTTATTCTATTGACGTGTTGTCTATGAGCGACATATCCTTGCCACCAACACTTAAAGGAGTTGCAGTATTCAGTAGGATGTGCGATCCTCTGATGATATAAGCAGAATTTAGGTTGTACGTCCGTTTCATCAAAATGTATACCACCAGGAGAATTTTCTCTGAAAGAGGGCGGCCTCATCCCCATTGATATGGCTTTGGCGAATCGTTTCCTTGTCTTGATCCTGCTTTCATTTGCGGCAGATGTACTTTGATCTGGTGGGAGTGTTTCGACCCTTTTGTCCAGTCGCCGGCGTTTGGCCTTTTCAAATATGGCCATCTCGCGCTCCCGATCAACTTTACTTTTTAGACGAATCTCATCAAGAAAAACGTCGATCATTTCGTCTGACGACCACATGAATTCCGGCCCAGGCTCTGCCCCCAGTTTCTCAGTGCAAGGAGTTTTTTCATCGTCCGTAAATGAGTGGGAGATCACATGACAACTCGCCATGTATCCTTCGGATTCATCCGACGAGCTTTCTCCATCATCTTCCTCCTGAAAGACGTGGTTGAGGAACTCTTGGAGTGTGATGGGAGTCCGCGCCTTTTGATTGTACTCTTCCAGCGCGTCAATTTATTTCTGTAAGTCTGTGCGCTTGTCGCCAGGCTTCACGGGCTTTTTGGACCTCTTCTTCTTCTCCTTTGAAGATTTCGACGGCTGGGTGTGAGTACTTGGGCCATCACCACCGATCTTTGGAGTTGGGCGCGACTTCAGAATCCCTTCAATGATTTGAGGTTCCAGCGGGTTCTTCCACCTGATCGCCGGGCATGTCTGAAGCTCATTCAGCGTTCTTTTAGTCTTTGCTGAAAGCACGATTTCCCACGGAGCTTCTTCAATGAAAGAACAAGTTGCCCCCGGTGTGTCCGTCTTCTTAGGAGTGTGCGGCTGTGGTGGGTTTACCTTCCACTTCTCGGACAGCGCAAACTTGCCTTGTAGGTATTGATCCTCAATCCATCCCTTAAAGACGAAGCAATCTTCGATTGGATGGCTTACCGCTTGGTAATAAAGGCAATAATTGGGATCGTTGACATCGCCTGGCTGCAACGGACGTTTTGGACTTGGCAGATTGATGAGTCTGTTGCGCACGGCCAACTCGAACATTCTCCTCGTTTTATCCTGAGGAAACGAGTAAGGACGTCCCAGTCTTTCCTCGAGGGATGGGCGTGGACGCACGCTGTTTTGACGAACAACCGGCTTTAAGTTGCTCGGCCGTTGTTGAGTATTGGCAACAAAGGTTGCTTTCCCTTTGCCCTTTTCATTCCAAGGCTCTGTCTTTGAAGGAGATGGTTTATGGCCCACCTGGTCCATTTGGGCTAGCTTGTCAATCAAGGCCAGGAAGGTGGTCGGCTTAAACAACATCATGAATTGGGAGATGGTCGCTTGAGGGTCGAGAGTACCCACGAACATGCCCACGGCAGGAGCTTCTTCGATGCGCTGCTCGCACTTTGACCATAGATTACGCTATCGTATCGCATACTGGACCCAAGTTTCTGCAGGCTTCACCCTGGCATTGATCAATGCCGTGATTGGGATGCGTTCGTTAGCGCTTGCAAAACGCTGGGTGAATAGCAACTCCATCTCTGCGAATGTCTTAACAGAGTCATTTGGGAGTTCAGAGTACCACTCGAACGCCGTCTCCGATAAGCTGCCGACGAATTGGCGAAGCAAGAGTTTATCATCGCCTCCAGTGTTGCCGCATAAGGCTCTGAATTGAGCGACGTGCTGATGCAGATTTCCCGTCCCCTTGTATACATGGAACTTAGGGATCGTATATCCCGGCGGGTAACTGATTTGGTCATACCAGCTCGGGTATGGTCGCCCAGTTTTGACGACTTGGTTGGCCGCTTCATTCGCCTGATGAGCTCGTATTTGCTGAGTTATATAGTCATCTAGTGCAGCTTTGGAAACGGTTTCCTCCTTGGCTGTTGAATGAGCCGGAGGAGGATTAGATGTATCCTCTTTATCGTCTTCAATAATGATCGGAGGGTCTTCAGCTGGAGAGTCCGGCTATAACATCATTCCCACCATGTCTTGGAAGAGAAGCGCCATTTGTTATATATTGGCAGCTTGTTCTGCTGCCTCTCTGTCCTTCTTTTCGAGGACTCTGCGTAGGAAGTCAGCGTCAGTTTCCTGTTCGTGACGCTGTTCTGATGATGTTTCCAGGCTTTCTTTTGGCCCGGTGAGTGCGGCCATCGCAGTCATCATCTCTTGAAGCTTCTGCTGTTCCTCCTGGGCTTTTGTCAGGGATCGGGTGAGCGGTCGGTGGCCCATAGAAGTGCGGATATCCTCTTTCCTGGATGCCATGTAGATGATATGCACCACCACGCCCCCAGACTTAGGGCATTTGGGCTCAGCGTCTTTACGATTTGCCGCAGTCACAGGGGCTTTCTTTGGCTTCCTCCCCTTTTGAGCAGTTGAAGTCGAGGGGGCTGTTGTAGTGGGTACCCAAGTAGTTGTCACTTTTGGTGGCTTGACAGAGTAATCTTTCTTCTGCCGAACCTTCATCTTTTTCTGTCGGCGGAGATAGTTTTCATCAATCACCGACTCTTGGACCTGTCGCCAAACCTTGTAAATTTCAGAGGATAGCCGTTGAGGAGGTTGCTCCGGCTTCTTCTCTGTAGCATTCTTCACAGGTGAAAGAATTCTCTTCAGTACTGCAGTAGAAGAGTTTCTGCGCACCCTTCTTAGAGGTTCAAAGTTATTCCTGGTCGGAACAGCGGCATTGATTTCCACCATCGGAGCTGGCGGAGTTATCCCAGAGGGGGAGTTGCCCCCAGCCTTCCTTACCCGGCGCCAGTGACGACGGCGAGCATGTCGAGCAGATGGCGTTGGTTCAGCAATGGGGATGGCTTTGTCTTCCCCCCTGTCCAGATGAAGCGCTGCTGGTGCCAGTCTCTTAAAGACTGACGTCTTTTGAGTAGCGGTATCTAATCTGTCAAAGACAGACCTTCGAGCAGGAACGGGAGCCGGAATAGTCAGTCTTGTGAAGACCGACCCATTGGCAGGAGAAGCCGCCTTGACGACTTCAGGAGCAGGGATGGCTATCCACTTCGGAACAACCTTTTCTGGTATTGCAGGCTTCTTCATGGGCCCACATGAGTTTTGGCCCAGTTTGCTGAAAGCTGAGGCATTGGGCTTGGGCGACCCGTTGAGAGGGGCCGCGATAGTTGTAAGCCGATCGAAGACCGACTTCTTCGGAGCTTCTTGCGATGGTAATGGGGCATTGAAGCTCGTTGGTGGGATCATGGTCCCGAAGAATAGCCCAGTGGTGGCCTGAGTCACCTGTTCCACCGGCATAGCGAAGATGGAGGGCGCTTGGGGCCCATAAGTCACCACTCCAGCAAGGACGGAGCGAGAGTTGCAGTTGCAGGTAGTGCAGTTTGAAGCCATTGATCTTCTGTTTTCTGCACGAAGCAAGACACCAAATCTTAGTTCCTCGAATCCACAGGCAACCACAGCAAACCGCGATTCGTTCGCGAACACGACACACGAAGTGTGGAGTGGAAAAAGGAAGAGGTCCCACCGGGCGTGCCAGAATCTGTTCCCCTCCGAATGGCGGCCGAGACGTGGACGTCTTGCCTGAAATTCGGAGCAGATGCTAATTGGTGCTATCCGTCCACCTCTCCGAAGATGCCAAGTTGATTTATGGCACCATGTATCGAAGGTTTAAACGGATGCGGCCGATGTAGCAGACTTCGTCAGATTCCCCCTCGCTTGAGGGGTTTTTGATTGTAGGGACGCTCTTCCCTGCAGGCGCAAGCCCCTGCAGTTAATTACGTTACCGTATTGCGGTACCAACTTTCTCCTTCTCCAGATGATCACTTCGTGTCGTGGGTGTTTGTTTTGTGTTCGGTTGCCCGTGGATTGTATACGGAGACTGAGTTATGTCGTCGCCCGTAGGACGTGGATTAGTACAAATCCGTATTTTCTTAGATTTGGGTTTGGGGGTTTTGGTTTGAGGATACATTAGCCGTATTTGAGGCTAAGATCAACTCAAACGTTTGTTAAGAAAACGTTAGTCCAATTTGAGACTAAGATCAACTTAATGGGATCGTTTAGATCCAACAAAAGAGCATTTGGACTCTATTGTTCCAGTTTAGGGACATAGTGGTCCATTGCCTGTATGGCCGTCGGGACCCGTCACCTCTCTGACGACGTTGAAGGATTACAATGATAGATGTCAGAGGAGTTCAGAGATGTACCCTTGAACCAAAGTTGATTAGGGGATTTATAGTCCAATTTGGGACTAAAGTCTGTTTGAAGGTTTAAGGATACGTTAGCCATATTTGAGGCTAAGATCAACTTAAACATTTATTAAGGATGCGTTAGTCTAATTTGAGACTAAGATCAACTTAACGGGATCGTTTAGATCCGACAAAAGAGCATTTGGGCTCTATTGTTCCAGTTTAGGGACATAGTGGTCCATTGCCAGTTTAGGGACATGGTGGTCCAATGCCAGTTTAGGGACATAGTGGTCCATCTCCAGTTTAGGGACATGGTGGTCCAATACCAGTTTAAGGACATAGTGGTCCATTACCAGTTTAAGGACATGGTGGTCCAACATTCCCATTTTGGGGACGGATGTTAGTTTAAGGACACGTTAGCCATATTTGAGGCTAAGATCGACTTAAACGTTTGTTAAGGATACGTTAGCCTAATTGCCGGACTAAGATCAACTTAACAGGATCGTTTAGATCCGACAAAAGAGCATTTGGGGGCTCTATTGTTCCAGTTTAGGGACATGGTGGTCCATTGCCAGTTTAGGGACGTGGTGGTCCATGTTCCAGTTTAGGGACGTGGTGGTCCATTGCCAGTTTAGGGACATGGTGGTCCAATAAAATGTATAGCTGTCGGGACCCATCACCTCTCTGAAGACGCTGAAGGATTACAACGACAAATATCAGAGGAGCTCAGAGATGCACCCTTGAACCAATGAGTTGGTTGAAAGAGCAGATGTGCTCAGTTCAAGATGATTTGAGGACTTATGGCCAATTTGGGCTAAGTCCAATTATGTTTGAAATATTGGCCCTTTGGGCCATTAAACATTTGTCTGGGTTCAGCCCCTCATCATTCAGCAGTGCTAAACAGAGATTTGGGGGCTCTGACAACATCTTGTCTTTTATTAGGCACTGACCATTCATCATGGCTCTGGAGTTTACTTTGAATGTCATGTGAAATGATCAAGTTTGGAAAACAAGGGTATATTTGAAGTTCAGTCAAAGGGGGATCCTGCCTATGGAAAAACTTAGCCATTTTGGGCCAGGTTGGTTTTGAAATAGTGTTAACACTAGAAGGTATTTGACGATCACGTGTTCCCACGTGATGCGCTTTAAAAATAGTGTTAAACACTAAAAATGGGGTGGTCACGTGGGGTCACGTGAGGCGCCTGAGATTGGGCCGAAACTCCTTTATTTTACCCTTAAGGCTGCAAATAAGTGTTAAACACTTAGCTTTCAGGCCATCACGCGTGAGCACGTGAGGCATCTGAAGATGGGGCCTGATTTCCTTTTACTTTGTTCTGCAAATAAGTGTTAAACACTTTTTGACTCTCTGGCCATCACGTGCGGGCACGTGATAGGCATTTATCCATTGGATATTAAAGGGATTTGTTAGGGGTCACGTGGGGACACGTGAGGGCGCCCTAAATGTGGAGCCAGATCTCCTTTTGTTTTATCCTCAAATCTGCGAATAAGTGTTAAACACTTTTCATCTTTATTTTAGAGCATCACGTGTTGGCACGTGATGGGGATTTATGCATCAATAATTACAGCACTTGCTGAGGGGTCACGTGGGGACACGTGAGAGCGTCCAAAGCTTTTTTCTTTTGTTTTTTCTTTCTGTATTTTGGGAGTCACGTGGGAGCACGTGAGGCATTGCCTCAAAGCTTCTTTTCTTCAGGGATCTTTTCAAGGGTCACGTGGGGGAACGTGACCCTAGTTCTTTTGCATGCATGGAGATCTTTTAAGTCTCTTCATTTTATTTTGAGATTTTAATTCTCTGTAAGATTAAGAATTAAATTCTTGATTAGGGTTAAACCCTAGTTTTGTTTTAGGAGAATTAAATTCTCAAAACTCAATTCCCCTTCTAAGTTTAGGATCTACATGGCAGGATCTCGACCCGATGAGAATTAAATTCTCAACTTATGGGGAGATGTGCTCTGTGCAGATCTTCAACCAGAAGAAGAACTAAGTTCTTTTTTGTATAAGAGTTAAACTCTTGGATTTTGAGAATTAAATTTTCTGTTTGAAGTTTTGATTCCCTTTCTTTTCTCACCTAGGGTTTTCTTTGTTGAGAATTAAATTCTCCTTTCTTTTCTTCCCTCTTGAGAATTAAATTCTCCTCTCTCTGTTTTTCTCCCCCAAAGAGAAAAGGTCCATTCTCTTCTTTTCTTGGCTCCCATTTATAGGAGAAGGAAGAGAATCAATTTGTTTAGCAAATCTCTCATTTAAAGATTTGATTTGATTTCATCATTAATATGATCCTTTAGATCATTCAGTGAACTTTATTCACCGTTGGATTTTAAATCCAAAGATATTCTGTTTGTTATTTCGGTGAGATTTGGGGAGATCTTTCCTTATTTAAGATTTTTCCATAAATTGGTGGTTTTTAATCACCATTGGATTTTTAATCCAACGGTCCCCATAATCCTTTTTCATTTGGAAAGATTTAGAGAAATTTAGAATTTTAATTCTATTTCGAAAGATTTTAGAGAAATTTAGAATTTTAATTCTATTAAACTGTAAGGCTTTCAAAGCCTGTCACATGCTGGCACGTGACCCTTGGTCACGTGTGAGCATGTGACCCCCAAATTGGTTCCTTTAACAGCCGCTTGTTTATGTTGTTGTTTTAACCATTACGTGTCCAACACGTGACCATTGGTCACGTGTGAGCACGTGATAGCTCGTTGAGGTATTTCCTGATTTTTAATCAGGGAACAGATTTTAGAATTTAATTCTATTCATTATTTTAGAGGCCTTAAAAGCCCATCACATGTCTGCACGTGACCCATGGTCACGTGGGAGCACGTGATGCCCCATTGGGGTCTTTTCTGAGTTTTTATTATATCTTTTAACTCCTCCAGCGGGTTCTTAGAGGTCAATCACGTGTGGACACGTGATGCCTCATAACTTTTGATCCCGGATGAATTACGAGGCCCATAATATATCAAATCGAATGGTTTTTCGAGATGCATCCAATACCATCAGAATTTAATAGTTCCTCCTTCGGGAACTTATCAAAATACAGGCCGGAAGATATTGGTTCGCATTTCCTTAAGCGTATCGCTTCCATTTGATACCTTGGACTCTTCTGCGCAGAAATTTTCAACGGAAACAGCATGTAGCAAGATGAACTTGCCTGAACGGATCTCACGACAGGGTGCGTACGCCGCGTCCGATGTCGGTAACTGTCGCGATGCATACGCGAGCGTACAGAACTGAACCAGCCTATGCAAGAAAGTAACCACAGTGGATGAGGACGTCTACTGGATTTCCCGAATCGTCGGCGACGAGTACGGCTCCGGCAATCACCGGGAAACGTGAAATCAAGAAAGAGAAAGAGAAGAAGAAGAAGAAGGAGAAGGTGCTGTGGTCTGGGGTTTGGTGCTCGGGGAAAGAGACGAGGCGAGGAGGACGTGACGATGAGTCGTGGGTTTTCCGGCGAGGTTTCACGGCAAGGCGGGGATCGCGGTTCTTGAAGTGGGGGATCGGGCTTTTGTGCAGGGTTCTTGCTGGGGGTTTAGAGAAGAAGAGAGGAGAGAGGGGGAGAAGGTGGTGGCGAAGGCATGAGGTGGTCTACGTGGTTGGAGCTCCGGCGAGGCTAGGGCGACGAGGTGTGCAGCAAGGATGGGGTGAGGTTGCAGGGGTCGGGTGATGGTTTGCAGGTCGGGAAAGAAGAGAGAGTAGGAAGGAGGAAGAGGTGAGGTGACATCGGCAACGACGACGAGGCTATGGCGACGAGGTCGGGTGGTGGGTTCTGGTTTGTCGTGGGTTCTCTTGCGAGGAGAGGAGAAAGAGGGAGGTGATCGAGGGAGATGAAGAGGCGAAGGAGGAGAGACGGGGTCGAGGGTGGAGGCGGCGACGGCTAGGCGCGGGCGAAGGCATGGGTAGGGTTTTGGGTTCGGAGCGACGAAGGCGGGAAAAGAACGGAGATGAAGAAGAAGAAGAAGAGAGAGAGGACGTGAGTGTGGTTTAATATATAAGGGTTTTTATATAAGAAATATAAAAGAATATATATTATAAAGGAAGAGACAGAGAGAAAGGTAGATATTATAAAGGAAGAGACAGAGAGAAAGGTAGATGAGTCAGGATTAGAATTTATAGAATATTTTGAAAATATATTTTAGTTATAAAATGTATTTACAGTTAGAAGTAGGTAAAGAATATAATATTAGTTAATTTTGAGATTTTGGCAAACACAAACTTACTCCAAAATATGCTCAAGTCGGATCTAAAATTACGGTTTGAAAATATGGATAATATACGTGTTAACCAAAACCAAAATACGATATCCGGGTAACGAAAAAGCATACCCCCAAGAACGGATACACGTAGCGTGTACGTAGCGATCCAAACGGGTCTGTTTCACTGAACGGGATGAGAACACGATATACGGATGCTACAACAGGGTTAGGGGTATGGTACAGGCCATGCAAGATACTTTTAAAATATTTTATTTGACTTTATTTGTTATACTAAAAAATGCAGATGCCAGAAATAATACCAGTATGCAGTATAAACAATATTAAAAGTGCACAAATCCTCGTAACTAGCGGGGATAAATCATAAATAGGAATCAAGACGGGTTTCCAGCAAGCGGGTCGGGTCGGATGCAAATACAGATACCAATTACACTATTCGCACCCAAAACATAATAAATTAAAAAATAGCCATAAATAAATAAAGAAATACCCAAAAAAATAGAATTGGTATAAATGAACTAGGGTGTTACAAGGACCTACAGTGGCCGACCAGGTCACTCCTATGCCCGTCCTACAGACAAACAACTGTTGGCTCGTCCCCGAGCCCCCTGCACAATTGGCTTCCCCGGCCCTATCAGCTCGTCTCCGGGCTACCGCAGAATCAAGATACCTCGGCTCTTCCGCTCGCCTGTGAGCTCTCCCGCCGAGGTCATCTTCCTCGGTCTCATTGACCGACCAACAACACCACTCACAGGCGCAACCGCCTCACTCCCGTGAATTTCGCCATGCGCGAGATATCCGCCGGCCACATCCCGCGTTCCACACCATCATGATCCCCCATTAACGAGGCTGTTTCGCCATTAATGGGAGATCCTGCCTATCACGCGGGCGTAACGTCGGGGGCGTAACGGCCGGCGTGATTCTCGTGCCTGCCTGCCTGCTACCACCGCTATATAAACCCCTCCTTCAGACGGTTCAAGTATGCCATTTTTATTCCACTAAACCGTTACTCTGCTCGGATTTCCTCTCTAACTTGACCGTCGGAGGGTCCTCGGTGGTACAACTACCCCGGGACTTCCTTGCAGGTAGCTCGGCCCAAACAACCTCAAACCTATTGAGATCCACACGCTTCAGGAGCCAGCCTCCAGATCCAATCTCAGCCGTCCATCGCCGCCATCAGCAGATCAACGGAAGGTAACATCTTGACGTAATCCGACCCACGTCAGCTGGCGCTGTCTGTGGCAAACACTTGACTCCACAAAAACAAAAGTTCGTCTTCCGATCCCAACCTAATGGCGAGCGATCATCGCGACGATCCAAGCACTAGCTGCCGCCTCCACCACAACGGGGGCGCGGATGAATCTCCTCCTCCAAACACCATCAACGCCCTAGCCACCCGGATAGATCGACTCGCGTCCATGGTGGATGCGCTCGTCCTTGTACAAATGGCGGGACAAGCTCCCCAGGTCGCCGCTCCCCCACCTCAGGACCAGGACCCCTACAGAGGGAAAGAAGACTCTGCTCGCATCGGCACTGCCGACCTCCGCCTTGCTGCCTCTCACGGCCGTAGATCTCCCGGGCCAACATATTCAATGACCCGATGGGCACCTCATATCTTGACTCCGAGGCCTTATGCCAGAGAGCTTCGCCCCGAGTCTCGTCGCACCCTTGTCCCTCCCGAGGCGGTGGCGGTCAGCTCGCCTGCTCCCAGGCATGACCGGCACCCCCTCCCTCGACGGGGTCGCGCACGCGAGACTCGCCACAGCAGCTCAAAAACGACCTCGCCAGGAGACCTAAGGATCAAAGCCCTCATTAAGAGGAAACCGGGCCCGCCCTTGTTCGGTTATCCCTGGCCGGTAGTTCCCTACCTCGCAACGCCAGGGACCTAAGCCCTCACTAAGAGGTAGCCCAACAGCTACCCTGCTCGGCTATCCCTGGCTGGTAGTTCACTACCCCGCGACGCCAGGGATCTAAGCCCTCACCAAGAGGCAGCCCGGCAGCTACCCTGCTCGGCTATCCCTGGCTGGTAGTTCCCTACCCACGGCGCCAAGGATCTAAGCCCTCACCAAGAGGCAGCCCAGCAGCTACCCTGCTCGGCTATCCCTGGTTAGTAGTTCACTACCCCGCGACACCAGGGATCTAAGCCCTCACCAAGAGGCAGCCCAGCAGCTACCCTGCTCGGATATTCCTGACTGGTAGTTCCCTATCCTACAGCGCCAGGGATCTAAGCTCTCACCAAGAGGCAGCCCAGCAGCTACCCTGCTCGGCTATCCCTGGCTGGTATTTCCCTACCCCGCACCGCCAGGGATTGAAGCCCTCACCAAGAGGCAGCCGAGCAGCTACCCTGCTTAGCTATCCCTGGCTGGTAGTTCCCTACCCCGCAACGCCAGGGATCAAATCCCTCGCCATGAGGCACCGGGCAACAACCCTGCCCGGCCATCCTTAAGGATCAAAAGCCGTCGCAAGAGGCAACCGGGCCCGCCTTTGCTCGGTTATCCCTGGCTAGTACCTTCCTACCCCACAACGCCAGGGATTAAATCCCTTGCCAAGAGGCACCGGGAAGCAACCCTGCTCGGCCCGTCCTTAGTTGGCCTCTTACGGCCCCTCCCACACTAAGGATCAAAAGCCCTCACAAGAGGCAACCAGTCCCACCCTTGCTCGGTTATCCCTGGCTGGTAGCTCCCTACCCCACAACGCCAGGGATCAAAGCCCTCGCCATGAGGCACCGGGCAGCAACCCTGCCCGGCCATCCTTAAGGATCAAAAGCCCTCGCAAGAGGCAACCGGGCCCGTCCTTGCTCGGTTATCCCTGGCTGGTAGCTCCCTACCCGACAACACCAGGGATCAAAGCCCTCGCCAAGAGGCACCGGGCAGCAACCCTGCTCGGCCCGTCCTTAGTAGGCCTAATATGGCCCCTCCCGCGCTGAGGATCGAAGCCCTCGCCAAGAGGCAGCCGAGCGGCTACCCTGCTCGGCTATCCCTGGCTGGCAGTTCACTAGTCCGCGACGCCAGGGATCAAAGCCCTCACCAAGAGGCAACCGGGCTCGCCCTTGCTCGGTTATCCTTAGCGGGCATCCTCCCGCCCATCAGACGCTGAGGATCTGAAGTCCTCACCGCGAGGTCGCCGAGTTTCTTCCTGCTCGGTGCATCCCCAGCGGGCTGCCTCCTGCCCATCGGGTGCTGAGGATCTGAAACCCTCCTCACGAGGCCGCCGAGTTTCTTCCTGCTCGGCGCATCCCCAACAGGCAGCCTCCTGCCCATCAGATGCTGAGGATCTGAAGCCCTCATCGCGAGGCCGCCAAGTTTCTCCCCGCTCGGCGCATCCCCAGCGGGCATCCTCCTGCCCATCAGACACTGAGGATCTGAAGCTCTCATCGCGAGGCCGCCGAGTTTCTTCCTGCTCGGCGCATCCTCAGCGGGCATCCTCCTGCCCATCAAACACCGAGGATCTGAAACCCTCCTCACGAGGCCGCCGAGTTCCTTCTTGCTCGGCGCATCCCCAGCGGGCATCCTCCTGCCCATCAACGCAGTGGGTCCAAAGCCTTCCTCGCGGGGCCGCTGAGCAGCTTCCTGCTTAGCGCATCCGCAGCGGGTAGCTTCCTACCCTACAAAGACACGGATCCAAGACCCGCCGAGTAAACTCATACTCAACGTGCGATCAGCGCCTCAACTCCGGAAAAAGGAGGATACCGACCTTCCCACACTCGTCTTTCATTCGACTCATACTCGATGCGCGACAACAAGAACGCCGTGGCGTCCCCAAACAATCCACCACGAGGAATTACCAGCGCCAAGCCGCACAGAAAGAACCAAGCAGTCCACTCTCGACCAGACCCACAAATAGATCGGAACGAGAGTGGGGGGATAATGATGATGCTCGATATCGGTGATCTCCCAGATGACAATACGTGGCAGATGACGTGTCCTGAAGCTTGCACAAAAGAACCTACAGAGGCCGACCAGGTCACTCCTATGCCCGTCCTACAGACAAACAACTGTTGGCTCGTCCCCGAGCCCCTGCACAATTGGCCTCCCCGGCCCTATCAACTCATGTCCGGGCTACCGCAGAATCAAGATACCTCGGCTCTCCTGCTCGTCCGCGAGCTCTCTTGCCGAGGTCATCTTCCTCGGTCTCATTGACCGACCAACAACACCACTCGCAGGCGCAACCGCCTCACTCTCGCAAATCTCTCCATGCGCGAGATATCCGCCAGCCACATCCCGCGTTCCACGCCATCACGATCCACCATTAACGAGCCTGTCTCGCTATTAATGGGAGATCTGGCCTATCATGCGGGGTGACGTCGGGGGCGCAACGGCCGGCATGATTCTCACGCCTGCCTGCCTGCTGCCACAGCTATATAAACCCCTCCTTCAGACGGTTCAAGTAAGCCATTTTTTACTCCACTATGTCGTTACTCCGCTCGGATTTCCTCTCTAACTTGACCGTCGGAGGGTCCTCGGTGGTACAACCATCCCGGGACTTCCTTGCAGGTAGCTCGGCCCAAACAACCTCAAACCCATTGAGATCCACACGCTTCAGGAGCCAGCCTCCAGATCCAATCTCAGCCGTCCATCGCCGCCATCAGCAGATCAACGGAAGGTAACATTTTGACGTGATCCGACCCACGTCAGCTTGGTTTTGAGATGTGAAGTCTTTGAAACAAAAACATAGCTATATATATATATATATATATAAGCCTTTTTAGCAATGTATAAAAGTTGTTTTAGCAATGTATATCAACTTTTTGAATAGGGATGTGAAGTCTTTGAAATAAAAAAAACCAAATTATTGGATGGCTTTGTAATTTTTTTGTATCAGCACATTTTGTATATGAAATCAAAAAATAGCAATATATATATTGAAGTTTTTTAGCAATGTATATGAACCCCGCCACACCTGGATAAAAATCCTGAATTCGCCACTGAGTGCATGACTCGTTATAAGGTTTGGTATCTTTGTTGATGATTCTTGAATACATCGATTTCGATTTCTTGTTGTTGAAGCATCATTTCTCTGCAACCTCTTCCAGATATAGCCATGTAGTAGAACCTTTATAGTTCTGGATATTTTTCGATCATTCTTTACAAGTTATATCTTGAATGTTCTAGAGAATTCGTATGTTCCCTAGAAAACCTGATAATTCTCAAGTTGTTGTATATGAATTCCAACATCCAAAGACCCACTCTCCTTCTAAGCCGAATAGAACAATATATAAAACAAATTAGTTTACGAAAACCAACAAAGAAGAAGAAGAAGAAGAAGAAGAAGAAGAGACAACATCGGGGTAAAAAGGAAAAAAAACTATACAAACTAAGCTTAAAATTGGGCAAACACCACTGTTGAACTCATACCGTAAAACAAACACTGCTGCCGAGAGTCCATGAGTTCAAAATCTGTAAAGTCCCTTACAGATCTCATCCCTCTTTTAGCAGGGGCAATCCATGTCCATGTCCATAGTTTAAAGCCTTAAAGTTCACCAAACTCCATAAACTTTTGGCTAAATCTTAGAAAACTACCAATAAGTTTGATAGGCGCGGAAAACCATGATGGGTAATGATCAAAAGCTAACGGTGTTAGCATGGCATATAAAATGACCATTTTGCCCTCGGATTAATTTTTATTTAACTATTACATATCGCATTACATAATTAACTAATTTAATTAATTCTTAAACTTTAAGGGATTTTTGGAGGTTGGAAGGGCTGCCGGCTGTTGGGGGTGGCACGGGGGAGGAGGGGGAGCTGGGTGGCCATGGGGAAGAGAAGAGGGGAGAGAAGAGGAGGTCGGTGGTAGGTGGCCATAGGGAAGAGAAGAGGGGAGAGAAGAGGAGGTCGGTGGTAGGAGAGGGGAGAGAAGAGGAGGAGGTCGAGTGGTGGGTGGCCATGGTGAAGAGGAGGAGGAGGAGGTAGGGGTGGTGGTTGTGGCGGCCATAGGTGGTAGTTGTGATGGCCGGAGGTTGAAAATTTGTTAAGGTTGGTGAAAGGTTGAAGACGATGGTAAAATTGAAAGTTTATAAATTTTATGCTGACGTGGCGATGACGTGAAACTAACGGTAATGATGTGTTACCGTTAGATGCAGTCATTTTCCGCGTCTCTTTAACTTTTAGGTGGTTTTTTGGGATTAGGCTAAACTTGTTGGGAGTTTCACGAACTTCAGTCTAATTTAAGTAAGAAAATAATGACAGACAGCAAAGCATGCGCATCTTTAAACTTCTCATTAAAGATCGCACTGTTCTATTCAACCATAAATGCCACAAAACTGCAGAACGAAAAACCTTCCAAGCTTCCCAACAATCTAGAGGGATTAAAAATCTCTAGTACATCAAAAGAACATCAATCATGGATGGAGAATCCAGGAAATTAAATTCTGCTGAAATAACTGACCAAATTTTCCTTAGACGATCTGCAAAATAGGAAACTACGATTTCTATTTTGATTACATCATTAGTAGTTATGTCGAAATTCATGAAGAATTAAGCATCTCAATCAAAGTTTATTATCGGTTCTCCAAATTTATCATAGCCAAATTTCTATAATAAACAACTTATTTCCATACTTGATTGCAGCTTTACCTGCAATTAAAATTTTATAACTGATGGAGGTCCTTTTCTGGTCTCCTTCAGATGTTGTCTTCCGTCGATCTCCCGGTGGATCTTGGAGGTGATCTCCTGTTGCGTGTGGGTCTCAATAGGTTTTGAGAAGATCTGGTGATTGGAGGAGTTGGACGCCAAGTACCTGCAATGAAGTCTCGGGATGGTTTGATACCACCGAGGACCCTCCTACGATCAAGTTAGTACTAGATCTGGGCAGCGTAACGGCTAAGTGGAGTAAAAATGGCTTCATTGACCCCTCTGTGATGGGGGTTTATATAGCGGCGGCGGCACGCAGCAGGCGCGAGAATCTCGCTGGCAGTTACGCTCCCGACGTCACGCCCGCGTAAAGAGCGGATCGCCCATTAATGGGGATCGTGATGGCGTGGAACGTGGGACGTTGCTGACGGAGAATGTGAGCGTGCGAGATTTGCGGAGCGGCGGTTATGCCTGTGAGTGGTGGAGTTGGTCGGCCGGAGGGACCGAGGAAGACGGCCTCGACTGGGGAGCTCGGAGACGAGTAAGAGGGCCGAGGAGTCTTGGTCCTGTGGCAGCTCGGGGCAAGCTGAGGGGCCGAGGAGGCCAATTTGCAGGGGGCCGCGAGAAGGGTCAGCTTGCTTGCAGGTCGGGTACAAGGGTGGCCTGGTCGGCCTCTATGGGCCCTTTCTTCTGGGTCTTGTGACATATCATCTGCCCGTGCCCTGATCTTGAAGATCTCCAATATTGAGCATCATCATTAGCCCCCAACTCTTGTCCCGACTAGCTAACGGGTCGGGTCAGGAGTAGACTGCCGGGCCGCCCGGGGTAAGCTCCCTCCTAAGGTTTCGTCGGGACGCGTCCCCGGGCTGTCAGCTGTCTTTTCTGCCAGCGAATTACGGCGAGATCTTTGCATTTAAGGAAGGTGCGCCGGTTCGTGCATCCTGCCACTGAAGCGACGGTCCACGTGTCAAGCGTCGGTTGGCCGACGCGACGTGTGCAGACCTGTGGCATCTGATGGGGCGCGGTCCAGTGCGGGAACGACAAGTGGAGCAATCGGTCGTCGAGTTGACTTCGATCACCTGATGTCTTTTGTTGGGGCTTCGGGTCCGCTGCATGTGATAGGCTCAGTGGCCTCGTTATGAGGGCTATAAACCTGCAGCGTCTGTTGGGCAGGAGGATGCCTGCTGGGGATGACCGAGCAGGGAAGCTGCTCGGTTGATCTTGGCGAGGGCCTTGATCCCTGGCGTTGCGAGTAGGGAAACTACCGGACAGGGATAGCCGAGCAGGGAAGCCGCTCAGCTGCCTCTGGGAGGACTTTGATCCTTAGCGTTGGAAGGGTTGTAAGAAGCCTGCCAAGGATAACCGAGCAATGAAGCTACGCGGTTGCCTCTTGGCGAGGGCTTTGATCTCTGACGTCGTGGGTAGGCAACCGCCAGCCCGGGATGACCGAGCAGGGTAGTCGCTCAGATGCCTCTTGCGAGGGCTTTGATCCCTGGCATTGCGGGTAGGGAAGCTACCGGCCAGGGATAGCCGAGCAGGGAAGCCGCTCGGCTGCCTCTAAGGAGGACTTCGATCCTTAGTGTTGGAGGGGTCGTAGGAGGCCTGCTAGGGATAACCGGGCAGTGAAGCTACGCAGTTGCCTCTTGGCGAGGGCTTTGATCCATGGCGTTGCGACCAGGGAAGCTACCGGCTCGGGATAGCCGAGCAAGGAAGTCGCTCGGCTGCCTCTAAGGAGGACTTTGATCCTTGTCTTTGTTGGGTAGGAAGCTACCCGCTGGGAAGCGCCGAGCAGAAAGGGGCTCGGCGGCCTCGCGAAGAGGGCTTCAGCTCCTCAGCGTCTGATGGGCAGGAGGACACCCGCCGGGGATGCGCCGAGCAGAAGGAACTCGGCGGCCTCACGGTGAGGGCTTGAGATCCTCAGCGTCTGATGGGCAGGAGGATGCCAGCTGGGGATGCGCCGAGCAAGAAGGATCTCGGCGGCCTCGCGATGAGGGCTTCAGACCCTCAGCGTCTGATGGGCAAGAGGATGCCCGGCAGCCTCATGGTAAGGGCTTGAGATCCTCAGCGTCTGATGGGCAGGAGGAGGCCCGCCGGGGATGCGCTGACTTGAGGGAACTCGGCGGCCTCGCGGTGAGGGCTTGAGATTCTCAGCGTTTGATGGACAGGAGGATGCCCGCTGGGGTTGCGCCATGCAAGAAGGATCTCGACGGCCTCACAATGAGGGCTTCAGACCCTCAACGTCTGATGGGCAGGTGGATACCCTCTGGGGATGCGCCGAGCAGGAAGGAACTCGGCGGCCTCGCGGTGAGGGCTTGAGATCCTCAGCGTCTGATGGGCAGGAGGATGCCCACTGGGGATGTGCCGAGCGAGAAGGATCTCGGCGGCCTCAGGTGAGGGCTTCTATCCTCAGCATGAGAGGGGCCGTGAGAGGCCTGCTGAGGATGGCCGAACAGGGTAGCTGCTCGGTGCCTCTTGGCGAGGGCTTAGATCCCTGGCGTCGTGGGTAGGGACCTACCAGCCGGGGATGACCGAGCAGGGTAGCTGCTCAGTGCCTCTTGGCGAAGGCTTTGATCCTTAGCATTGGAGGGGCTGTAAGAAGCCTACTAAGGATGACCGGGCTGTGAAGCTGCGCGGTTGCCTCTTGGCGAAGGCTTTGATCTCTGGCGTCGTGGGTAGGCAACTACCAGCCTGGGATGACCGAGCGGGGTAGCCGCCCGGATGCCTCTTGCGGGGGCTTCAATCCCTAGCGTCATGGGCAGAGAGCTACCAGCCGGAGATGACCGAGCAGGGTAGCTGCTCGGTTGCCTTTTGCGAGGGCTTTGATCCTTAGCGTTGAAGGGGCTGTAAGAAGCTCACTAAGGATGACCTGGCAGTGAAGCTGCGCGGTTGCCTCTTGGCAAGGGCTTTGATCTCTGACGTCGTGGGTAGGCAACTACCAGCCTGGGATGACCGAGCAGGGTAGCCGCCCGGATGCCTCTTGCGAGGGCTTCGATCCCTGGCATCATAGGTAGGGAGCTACCAGCCGGAGATGACCGAGCAGGGTAGCTGCTCGGTTGCCTCTTGCGAGGGCTTTGATCCTTTAGGACGGGGACCGAGTAGGGTTACTGCCCAGTGCCTCTTGGCGAGGACTTTGATCCCTGTCGGTTGTGGTAGGAAGCTACCAGCCGGGGATAGCCGAGCAAGGACTCGACCGTCTCTGCGAAGACTTTGGTCCTTGGCGCGGGAGGGGCTGTAAGCTGCGCGGTTGCCTCTTGGCGAAGACTTTGGTCCTTGGTGCAGGGTTACTACCCGGTGCCTCTTAGCGAGGGCTTTAGTTCTGATGGATAGCCGAGCGAAGGATCCTCGGGCTCGATTGCCTCTGGGAGGGCTTTCTGATCCCTGGCGTTGCGGTAGGGAAGCTACCCGCCTGGGATAGCCGAGCGAGGGTCGGGCTCGACTGCCTCTGGGAGGACTTTCTGATCCCTGGCATTGCGGTAGGGAAGCTACCCGCCAGGGATAGCCGAGCGAGGGTCGGGCTCGACTGCCTCTGGGAGGACTTTCTGATCAGTGGCGTTGCGGTAGGGAAGCTACCCGCTAGGGATAACCGAGCAGGGTAGCTGCTGGGTTGCCTCTTGGCGAGGGCTTTCATCCCTGGCGTTGCGAGTAGGGAAGCTACCGGTAGGGGATAGCCGAGCAGAGAAGCTGCTCGGCTGCCTCTACGGAGGACTTTGATCCCTGGCATTGCGAGTAGGGAAGCTACTGGCCAGGGATAACTAAGTAGGGTAGCTGCTCGGCTGATTCTTCATGATGTTTCGCCCGACCATCCATTTGCAGGTATGGGGAACAAGAACGGTCACGGTAACGCGCGCGTAGCACGCGCATCGATTGTGCGGGGAGTCGAAGCGCCAGAGTCGCGTCATTTCGATTCCGCCAGAGGAGGCTCAATGATCGCCCAGCGGACGAGTATCGGCCCGTGAGATCTGTGGCCATGAGACGTAGCATGTCGGTGGTCAGCCATGCCGATGAGGGCAGAGTCTTCTGGAGGCGGGGGGAGCGGCGATCTAAGGCCCTGGCCTGGCCATTTGGACTTTAGTCGGTCTATCGGCCGGCGAGGGCGTTGATGACGGTCGCCGGAGGAGGTTCATCCGCGCCTCCGATGAGGGGGAGGCGGCGGATGGTACCTGGATCTTCAGGGTGATCGCACGTCATGTGGATGAAGATTGAAAGGCCAACTTTTGTTTTTATGGAGTTTTGTGTTCCCACAGACGGCGCCAACTGATGGAGGTCCTATTCTGGTCTCCTTCAGATGTTGTCTTCCGCCGATCTCCCGGTAGATTTTGGAGGTGATCTCCTGTTGCGTGTGGGTCTCAATGGATTTTGAGGAGATTTGGTTATTGGAGGAGTTGGACGCCAAGTACCTGCAAAGAAGTCCCGGGGTGGTTTGATACCACCGAGGACCCTCCGACGATCAAGTTAGTACTAGATCCGGGCAGCGTAATGGCTAAGTGGAGTAAAAATGGCTTCCTTGACCCCTCTGTGATGGGGGTTTATATAGCGGCGGCAGCACGCAGCAGTAGGCGCGAGAATCTCGCCGGCAGTTATGCTCCCGACGTCACGCCCGCGTAAAGAGCGGATCGCCTATTAATGGGGATCGTGATGGCATGGAACGTGGGACGTTGCTGGCGGAGAATCTGCGCGTGGTATGATTTGTGGAGCGGCGGTTACGCCTGTGAGTGGTGGAGTTGGTCGGCTAGAGGGACCGAGGAAGACGGCCTCGGCTGGGGAGCTCGGAGACGAGCAAGAAGGCCAAGGAGTCTTGGTCCTGTGGCAGCTCGGGGCGAGTGAGGGGCCGAGGAGGCCAATTTGCAGGGGGCCCGAGGAGGGCCAGCTTGCTTGCAGGTCGGGTATAAGGGTGGCCTGGTCGGCCTCTGTGGGACCTTTCTTCTGGGTCTTGGGACATGTCATCTGCCACGTGTCCTGATCTTGAAGATCGCCAATATTGAGCATCATCAATAACAGTCATTTTTCTTTCCAATTCTTGTTTGGCTATTTTAATTATTTTTCTATTTTCACAATGACATTAATTGCAGATTTTGTACTTTCCTCGGGAACTCTTTTTATAAAAAAATTGTTATATTTCTACCTGCCTTTAAATTTAGAGTTAATTATGTATAATTCTTCATCGATGTCCTCCATATTCGCTATTTTGTCTTGTATATTTCCTTGAGGCATTTCATCAAACACATCTATCAGTTCTCTTTTTCATGAACTTATTAAGGTTTAATGATTATATTATAGTTTATTATTATCTTCATATTTACTTTTTTTTCTAAATGATTATTCAAGTGCAGATGATGCTCGATATCGGTAATCTCCCAGATTAGGACACGTGACAGATGACGTGTCCCAAGGCTCACAAGAAAGGACCTACAGTGGTCGACCAGACCATTCCTGTGCCCGTCCTATAAGCAAACGCTGGATCACCTCCGAGCCCCCAGCACAATTGGCCTCCTCGGCCCCACAGCTCGTCTCCGAGCTATCATAGGCCCGAGCCTCCTCGGCCCTCTCAGCTCGCCTCCGGACTCGAGTAGAACCAAGATACCTCGGCTCTCCCGCTCCTCCGGGAGCTCTCCCGCCGAGGTCATCTTCCTCGGTCTCATCGATCGACCAACAGCATCGCTTGCAGGCGTAACCGCCATCCCGCGAATCTCGCCATGTGAGAGATCTCCGCCGGCCCCATCCTACGTTCCACACCACCACGATCGCCATTAACGAGCATGTCTCGCCATTAATGGGAGGTCCCGCTCATCACGCGGGCGTGACGTCGGGAGCGTAACGGCCGGCGTGATTCTCGCGCCTGCCTCGCCTGCTGCCACCGCTATATAAACCCCTTCTTCAGACGGTTCAAGTAAGCCATTTTTACTAAACTAAGCCGTTACTCTGCTCGGATCTCTAGTCTAACTTGACCGTCGGAGGGTCCTCGGTGGTACAACCACCTCGGTACTTCCTTAAAGGTAGCTCGGCAACCACAACCTCAAACCTATTGAGATCCACACGCTTCAGGAGCGACAGCCTCCAGATCCATTCTCAGCTACCCATCGCCGCCATCAGCAGATCAATGGAAGGTAACATCTTGGCGCGATTCAGGTCGCGTCAGCTGGCGCCGTCTGTGGGAATCCCTTAATTCCACAAAAACAAAAGTTCACTTTCTGATCTCAATCCAATGGCGAGCGATCATCACGACGATCCAAGCACCATCCGCCGCCTTCCCCTCAACAGAGGCACGGACGAACCTCCTCTGCCGAATGCCATCAACGCCCTCGCCGGCCGGATAGACCGACTCACATCCATCGTGGAAGCACTCGTCCGCGTCCAAACGGCGGGGCAAGATCACCAACTCGTAACTCCCCCGCCTCGGGACCAGGACCCCTACACGGGGACGGAAGACTCCATCAGCGTAGGCACTGCCGACCGCCGCCTCATCATTTCCGGCAACCGCAGTTTCCTCGGGCCAACGTGCTCGAAAACCCGGTGGGCCCCGCTAAGTTTGGCTCCGAGGTCTTACGCCAGAGAGTTTCGCCCCGAGTCTCATCACACCCCTGTCCATCCCGAGGTGGCGGCGGTCAGCTCACTTGTTTACAGGCACGACCGGCACCCCTTTTCTCGACGAGGTCGCGCACGCGAGACTCCCTACGGCAGCTCGAAAACAACCCCACCGGGGGGCGTAAGGAACCTCACCAAAGGGAACCAAGGCTCATCGAAAATCGTGGTTATGACGGCCGGGGGTACGTCGGGTACATACGAGGCTCAGCACACCGTGCCAGCCGCGGAGGCTGACAACCGACCGACAAAGAGGTCAAGAGAGATCGAGCCGATCACTTTTGACGATGGGGACTTTCACGGCATATCCTTGCCCCATAACGACCCCCTGGTAATTACGGATCGAGTCCATCAATACGAGGTGCACAGGATCCTGGTCGACTCGGGAAGCTCGGCCGACATTCTCTTCCACGACTGCTTCCTGCGCATGGGGCTCGCCTCGGAAGACCTGAGACCGACCTCCCATGTCCTCTCAGGATTCACCAACCATTCCATCCCAGGGGTAATCACCCTACAGTTCAATATCGGGAAGGCCAACCGTACGCGGACACTGCCGGTGGAATTCATCGTAGCCAGAATCCCATCGGCCTACAACATCCTCCTCGGCCACCCCACGCTGAACTCCCTCCGGGCCTAGATATTGACCTATCACTTGGCGATGAAGTTCCCTCTCGACCAAGGCGGGATAGGTCGGGTCTATGGAGACCAGCGAATTGCAAAGGATTGCTTCACCGCAACATCTTCATCTAAGAGACCGATCAATGATGTCGAAGGTGAAGGTGACATCAGAGGTTCTCTAGACACTCGAGACGAGCAAATAGAGGTCCGAGGGACCCCGGTGGAACCTCTGACAGAGGTCCCCTTTGTAGAAGGGGACAATGAAAAACCCATTCAAATCGGGTCGCTTCTGACAGGAACTCAGCAAGATGACTTAGTCCACTTCCTTAGAAACAACTCTGACGTGTTTGCTTGGACGCCTGCTGACATGCCTGGGGTCGACCCCAAAATTATATCTCACAAACTCGGGGTTGATCCTACGTCCTGACCCATCAGACAGAAAAAGCGAACCTTCGCCCCGGTCAAACAGAAGGCTATCGAGGACGAGATGGATCGGCTCCGTGCCGCCAACTTCATTCGGAACGTGCCCTATTCAGAGTGGCTAGCAAACATAGTCCTGGTCAAGAAATCAAGCGGGAAGTGGCGCACGTGCGTCGACTTCACCGACCTCAACTAGTCCTACCCCAAAGATAACTATCCCCTACCTCAGATAGACTAGCTCGTCGACAGCTCGGCAGGACACGAGCTATTGAGCTTCATGGATGCCTTCTCCGGCTACAATCAGATCCGCATGAATCCGGCAGATGAAGATCTCACTGCATTCACAACAGACCGGGGGGTATACTGCTACAAGGTGATGCCCTTTGGCTTCAAGAACGCCGGGCTACATACCAACGGTTGGTCAACCGCATGTTCAAGCCACAGATCGACATGAACATGGAGGTTTATGTCGACGACATGCTCGTCAAATCAGTCTCATCGACCGACCACACCAAGGACCTGGGCGAGGCCTTTGAGGTACTTCGCAAGTTCAAGATGAAGCTGAACCCCGCCAAGTGCGCATTCGGGGTCACCGGGGGAAAGTTACTCGGTTTCATGGTCACCCACCGTGAAATCGAGGCCAACCCGGAAAAAATCAACGCCATTCTCAACATGACCGCGCCCAAGACCAACGTCGAGATCATGCGACTGACCGGGCGGGTGGCCGCTCTGAGCCGTTTCATGTCGAGGTCTGGGGGAAAATGCCTCCCATTCTTCAAAGCTCTAAGGAAAATCCCGAGGTTCGAGTAGTCAGAGGAGTGTCAGACCGCCTTCGACCAGTTAAAGAGGCACCTTGCGACGCCGCCGCTGCTCACCCTACCGGTTGAAGGAGACGAGCTATCGTTGTATCTGGCGGTATCCGACCAAGCGGCAGGCTCAGTGCTCATCCGGGAGGTCGACGGAGTGCAGAAGCCGGTATACTATGTGGGCCACGTCTTCAAAGACATAGAAACGAGGTATCCGGCCATAGAGAAGATCGTCCTGGCCCTCATAGTGGCCTCAAGAAAGCTACGACACTACTTCCAGGCGCACACTATCCTCTTCCTCACCGAGCGCCCGCTGGGAGCTATCCTTGCCTCACTCGAATCCTCGGGCCGCTTAGAGAAGTGGAGGTGGGAGCTGTCCCAGTTTGATATAAAATAACGCCCGAAGCAGGCCATCAAAGCACAAGCCCTGGTCGACTTTATTGTCGAGTGTACCATCCCCAGCAAAGAACCGGAGCCTGCGCCGACCCTCGCGGATCAACACCCGATCGTGGGGAGACCCGACTCGGTCCCTGAATGGGTCATCTACGTCGACGGGTCCTCAACCGAGGAAGGCTGTGGCGCCGACCTTATCATTCGGGGCCCGAACGAAGCAGAAATGGAATATTCCCTAAAGCTCAGATTCAAGGTTTCAAACAATGCGGCAGAGTACAAGGCTCTGCTGGCTGGACTTCGCATGGCCTCCGGGCTGGGGCTGAGGACAATTCAAATCCGCAGTGACTCAGCCATGGTCGTTGGCCAAGTGACCGGCCACTTCGAGGCTCGGGAACCCCTAATGGTGAAATACCTGGCCGAGGTAAGAAGACTTCGGAAGAATTTCAACGAAGTCCAGATAGAACAAATACCCAGGAAGCTCAATGCCCAAGCCGACGCCCTGAGCAAGCTGGCCTCATCCTACTCGGCCAACAACAAGCGGTCTTTCCTCTTCGAAACCTTGCCACGGCCCAGCGTGGAAGACGGTGCGATAATACTTCATGTGTATACAGCGCAGGAAGGTGTCCAGGACTGGAGGAAGCCCCTCGTGGAATTCCTAAAAGACGGTACACTCCCAGAAGATCGGGGAGCAGCCCGCCGTCTCCAGGCCAAAGCCCGTCACTTCGTCTGGAGCAACGATAACCTTTACAAGAAATCCTTCACTCAGCCTCTGCTCTAGTGCGTCAACCCCCGCGAAGCCGACTACGTCCTTCGTGAAATCCATGAAGGGGTCGGCGGCGAACACCAAGGGGACCGAACCTTAATCCAGAAGGCATTACTCTAGGGGTACTACTGGCCAACTATTCACGAGGACGCCCAGAAGCTCGTTCAGAGATGCAAAAGCTGCCAACTCCACGGATGCATACCTCGCCTCCCGGCCACCGAGATGACCGTGCTGACTGTTGGAGATAGTGCCCTCAGAGTCAATTATTGGATCACAGGCACGTGATTGCAATGATTGAGCGAGGACCTATACCGATAGAACAGTCTTACTCAAGATGATAGTATGCTATCTGGTTTATCTTTATCATCGTGTGCTGCTTTAGGTAACCTTACAGGTCGCTATTACACGTTGATAGAGCCCCTAGGATTCTTGCTTGACTGCCAGCAGTATGATGGCGATCATATACGTGGGAGCTGGGGTCTAAAAGCACATCCTTAAAAGGTCTCTAGTCGAGAGAGTTTTGAGACAGGGCATCGATACTCCAGAGTAGACTAGTGTATACAGTCGAGACCCCGACGAGGGGCGGTGGCCGGTCTCACAAGCCACTGGTGTCAGTTGGTTCACCTAAGATGTATACAGGTGCTCATTGGGTTATGAGTACACCGGACAGGACTCGCCGGGAACATGCTAGTTGGTCTTATACCTGATGTCAGATAGCAGTTCCATGGTGACATGTGTACAGGTTAGTTCATCGACCTGAGATCGTCATTTGTCTCGTGTGAGTTCCCACTGTACTTTGATTGCTACCCTACCACGGCTCAAAGAAGTCGTGCAAACAGGTTTTAGTTGGGTACAGTCCCGAGCCACATGGAGGCAGTGAGCGGATCTGCAGGGGTTCGTCTCTCCCGGTATTGGGGGTGAGGTCGCGCTGTGTCTAGGAGAACCATTACACGAAGTCCTTGGCCAAGGCAGGAGATTTACTGGTAGGTATTCCAGTAGTATCTCAGGGTGTTCTGGGCTACACTCCGACACGACTTGTACCGCTTTTGGGGGTCTGACTTTTACCAAACCCCTAGGCCCGCCATGGGATGCTCATAGACGAACGGACCGGACTGTACGGATATTGTCACTGACAGGCTCAGTAGGGTGTCAGGATGAGTTCGCTCATCGACGTCCCTTTTGGTCAATACTTGGCAGCCCGTTACGTATGGCTAATACCTCTGACGTGCCAGTGGTTAAATCCATATCCAAAGTATTGACGAGTCTTTAGAGTCCCCCACAGACCGTTTCTCAAGTTTCGGGCGAAACACTGTAGAGGCCGTATGGAGATATGGCAGGGTTCGATCAGATACGTGCGGTATTGCACGGATCATGATCGGACGGATAATACTAGCGGGCTTTGGTTTAAGCCGGATCCTAGTATTGTACAGTGTAGATTTTGTCTCATTGCATTTGTATTCGGTCGGAATACAAATGCGGGTATGTATATACAGTCGCGGGGTTTTCCTGTAATTTATTACGGGATCGTTTTTCTGAAGTTGCCAGTTTGCTTTCCGGTTTCGGCCATTTTTCTTTGTTTCTTTCTTTGGCTGAATTTTGGTGGAGGGGGTTATTTGCAATTGTGCATTTTAATAATGGGGAAGACTTTTAGTGGCACATGGTTGCTTCATGATTGTGCATCATCATTGCTTGACTTTTGTGATGAGATGTGAGATTGTTGTTGAAGAGGAGACTTTATTGTGATCATTGTTTTGTTCTCATCATCACTCATCATTCTTTCTTGCATTTTTGATCCACTCTCTCTCTCACTCTCCTAGCATCAGGCCGGCCACTTCTCTTGAGGGGGCTGTCCAATTTTTGTGTGAGGGTTTTTTGATCTCATTAGCTCACACAAAATCCCAAATCACCATTTGAAAGTTCATCCCTCCACCTACATATCAAAAGGGCAACTTCAAATAACCCCATGAGACATAGTGATCTACGGATACTCTACAGCATTCTTGGACACGTCGACTCGCCAACTTCGTGCCCGAATTGCCTCGGTCCAAAGGTGGGAGCCCTTAAAAGAACCCGGCGATGTGGTGCCCTTTCCGACGAGGAGATGAAGACCGGAGATTCCGCGAGGAGATCGGGATGGAGGCCGAAGACCGAAGGACACGGATCGCTCGGTATAGCTTTCTACCCCTTCTCTTGTTAGCTAGGAGTAGGTTAATGGCCCGATCCGGGTTTTTAGTACACGGTAGCGCCGGTTCAAAAGTTAAAGAAAAGTATCGTTTCCTCATTTTGGCCTCGGAATGACGGCCGGGGCGCTGCCGTGCACTTACACTGGTATCAGAGCCAGGCCATTAACCTAGTCTAGCTTGCTCTAACGTGTTTACAAGTTCGATTGAACGGATTTTTCGAAAACCCGATTTCTAAAGTACAGTTTCTGTCGATTTTATTTTCTGCTCCAAAAATTTTTCTGGGCATGTTAAAAAATCGTGCAGGGTTTTTTGTGAACACTGTAAAAATTTGGTACTCTGATACTACTGTAGAGCCACGGAACCGCGGCCATAACCCCATTTTGGCCGCGGTTCCGCAGCCGAAATGTAGCTTCATTGCACCAAATTTATACAGTAGCTATCTGACATGGAAATAGGGTTTTTGGTATGTTCTGTTTAGGCTCATATTTTCTTTGAGTGCTACAGTAGTGCTTGGGGCCCACTCCGGAAAATTTAGTCGATCGAAAATTTTAAACATGTTAGTTCACAGTATTTACATTATATCTGCGACCGTGAATGTCATTTGATCGGTAAATCCTGTCTAACTGCTATAGCCCTTTTAGACGGATTTGCGAACGTGACATTCACGTTGATGTTCTGTGTTGTGCTGTGATGTTGCGGATTGGTTGTGGGGATAGCCTGGATGCAATGTTAGTACAGTTTGGTGTATTATGTACATTTGATATTGCGTGGCGAGCGTCCGACATGTGGACTGCCGTCACTGCCTGTTTGTATATTATTCTTTTGGGGCACGACCGGGCTGAGGTCGATGTACCCGTTGTATGTATATTTTACTTTCTGTACTAGGATTACCCCAAGGTGGGGTGCACGGATAGCCGGGTTCTAGAGGGCAACGGGCCCGCATCTCACGGCGTTGAGACAGAGGGGGTTTCACTCTAGAATTGGCGGGCTATTCGCCGCACTCGTAGTGGGTATAGGTTGACCCAAGGAGGGGTGCCCAAGTTACCGGATTCCGTGAAGTGCTGGGTGGTCCATTCACGTTGCTGAAGGGGGCTGCCTCGCTTCAGGTTTTGGTGGGTGACTTGCCGCGCCTGTAGGGGTCTAGGATTTTCATTGCACAGGCTATCCACACGACCAGGGGAACGTCGGGTTTCAGTAGCGGCTCTATGAAACCCGGGGATCCCAGATATCTGTATTGTTCTGTGATGCTTATTACATTTCTGTGATGTTGCATTTTATCACGCCTTGAGCGAATATTATATATTGATATATATACTAGTAGATGTTGTATATGTTTTGCATCCGCGCTAGTCCAGTCCCCGCTCTGTCGTTAGTTAAGTAACCTAACGGGTGATGACGGGACCCAATGGCGAATGCGGATGGCATATACGTACATCATTATTTTCGTTCTTTATTGGTATGATCAATTGATGGGACTGCGTTGATTCGGATCAATGCAAGCTAAACAAACCTATTCTGATGTTGTTGGAACAATTTTTCAAAAAGCTGTTATTGCAAGGACGTTCTCTTTTGTTTTGCACAGTGGTATTCGGTTATGAATATCCAGCACCTCAGTCGACGAGGCAAGGGCCGAGATCCCTTCACCGGGAGTGACCCCTTGGACAGAAGTTTGCGTCAGGGCAATAACTTCACTATAGTCATTTACTTTTGCTTTGCATCGTGGTATTCAGTTAGAATATCCTGCACCTCATTCTACGGGGAAAGAGCCGAGATCCCTTCACCGGGAGTGACCTCTTTAGCAAAGGTTTTCGCCACTATATTTTTATAAAAAGGTATCCGGTTCCTTCAACGATATCAAGTTCATTACGTTAAAGGTTTTTCGCCAAAAACCATTCGTAGCCCTCCGTCATTTCAGAAAGGTAGCACTTAGTATTCATGCTATGTATGTTGGCCTTCGTCAAGGCATAGTGTATGGTAGCTATTTGTTACTTTTCTGCAGCATTGATAGATGCGTTGGTTTGGGACAGTCGTACTGCCTTGTTGGCCAAAGTCAAGGATAGGTACGGGTGGGTTCAAATTAACCTGGATAATGACGGGTAGAACTTGACATGTGACTTATGATATGTTGGCCTTCGTCAAGGTCATAAGAGCATGGGGTAAAAAATCACATCGGGAGTTTCTAAAGAAACTGAAAATTGCCAAGTATGCGCATACCTTCTGGAGTATGATAGCGTGAGTGGATTCCATCACGTTAGCATGCGATGATAGTTGGATCCTGATTCCCACTGATGAGTTGGTTTACTCCTCGGGTGATCCCGACTAATTCTTCTTTCAGGTTTGGAGGAGAATTTGACGGTACAGTGGGAGGTTTCCTGATTAGATAAATTGGTAACCATTCTAATCTAGGTTAGAGTGCACGCTGAGTGTTTCTTTTCTCTCTCTCTCTTTAGCAGCGACCATTGCCCGACCCTAGACTATGACTCAGTGATTAAGTTGACCGAACCTTCTTATAAGACTGGCTTTTGGATTGTCCGAGTTGCATACCTCATTGCCACTCCTACTTTTACCCTTTTCTCCAGAACACCCCGTATTACTACGAACGTCCACTTCCATTGGATAAAACCATCGTATGGTTATATACGAACTCGAAGGAACTTGTTCCAGATTCGAGAATGGTTTCTGGTTCTGGAGAAAACGAATAGGACTATTCAGTTGTCTTTTCCTTTTACCTTCTCTCAGGTTGCGAGTGCTCCTTGGATTAGGGGATAGTACACCCGTTACGCCTATTGGATAGTCTTCTTCCAAACCTTAGGCTGGTGCCGAACGGTACGGAATGAAGAAAGCCGATTAGCCTAAGTGTGGTGTACAGAAGGTATTAAGTTAAGACAAATAAAGAGATTAAAAGGAGGGCAAAGTAAATTGCGACTTCTATTCACGACCAAACCAAGTATTTCATTACCACTCCCACTTCACCTTTGTATTTCTCCAGAACACTCTGTATCATTACGAAGATCCACAGTTTATTTGGATACTCCATCGTATGGTTATATACGAACTCGAAAGGAACTTGTTCCAGTTCGGGGATGGATTCTGGTTCAGGAGAAATAGGAATAAGATTTATTCGGTTGTCTTTTATCTTCACCTTCTCTCGCATTGCGAGTGTTCCTATTAGGACAGTACACCCATTATGCTTATTGGATAGTCTTCTTCCAAACCATAGGCTGGTGCCGAAAGGTAGAGAAGGAAGAAAACCATTTAGCCTAAGAGGAGTGTACAGAAGGTAATGAATAAAGACATATGAAGAGATTTGGAGAGATGACAAAGAAATATACGGTTACAGTTGTGAATCTGGATAATGGAAGAGGCATTACTAGGAATACCCGGATGCCCCTACGAAACATTTCAATGTTTCAGTTTCACTGTGTACTGTTAAAAGAAAACCGATTTCCCAATTAGTCCTTGCTCCAGGGTATGTATTTACCAGGTTTGATTCTCACATCTGTATAGTTTTACAGATGATGAGTGGGAGTAAGCTATTGGGAATTAGGTGATTATCCTCATTATATCGGAATTCGTTGTAATTGGTGATATTTAAGGAAGTCACCTGGGTTGTTTGCCGGACGGCGAATATTTGGTTTTGAATATCCGTTGTTATGCACCAATTTCAAATTGATATATCTGTACGTTCATTTTTATGAAGTGAGATATAAATTTTTGAAATTATGTCGATGACATTTACCTATATCAGTGGATGGTTAGGTAAGGAGCATTAAACAGCGGTGTAATTCTTCTTGACCATAAGTACAGTTTTCAACCTACGACGCACATGGTTTGAGTTATTAGACTCAAGGGACTTATACAGAGTATTGTATGTTGTCCAGTGTCCATTAGGACAGAGGGGTTGGTCCTCGTACTATACCCGGTTTACTTATGACTTCTCTAGTTTTTGACAAGTGTTTCGTAGAAACACAAGGTCTGAGTTTTGAGAAGTTATAGGTATAAGAGTAAAGTAGAGAACCAGATGTTGCAAGTATCGGGATTCTTCAAGGTGATTGTAACACCCGAGCCCAATAATACTATTTATATTACAAGTTGAGGGTTTTATATTGCTCATTCCAATTATCCTGATTGTTTGGTGCTTTTTGCAAAATTTTAACCGGTTAAGTCATTTTGGCATATAACAAATTTTAACTCCTAAAATGAAATTAAAGGTGTCCATGTTGGCCTACTCGTCGCCACTAGTCGCGTGGTAGCGTCCGCGTGTCGAGATTCCGTCCCGTTCGGCTAAACGGGCAAGTTTGGACGATTACGCGCGCGTGCAAGTGTCCGACTTGGGGGCATGCATTTTAATCATTAAACACCTCTTTTCAAAATTTGGAACCCGCTTAAAATCCTATAATTTGAATTTGGAACATTTGGGTGCAACCCGGACGCGATTTGGAAATGTTTCATTTTGCGCCAAAAAGGCCCATTTAATTTAATATACTAAAACTAAAAATATATACGAATAAAATTTCCTTAACAGTTTAAATCCCCTCGAATCTTTTCCTTACCTCGTGAACAGCCAATCACGAGCTCCCAATTGAGCTCGTGGGCCCCACCTCCCTTTCCCTATCTCTCTCTCTCTCTTCCCTCAATCTCTCTCTCAATCTCTCTCTCTCCAATCTCTCTCTCTCTCTTTATATATAAATCCCCATGCAGCCGCCTTCCTCCCTCATCCATCGCGACCACGAGAAACCCACGAAACCCTAACCCTAGCTCCTCGCAACCTCACCGCCGACCTCTTCACGACTTCGCCGTCGCCGTCACCACCTCGTCGACCTCACCGCACCTTCCTCCCCTCGTTCTCCCGCTCTTTCCCGCACCTGCACCCAACCCCGACGTCGCCTCCAACCCCCGCAGACCTCGCTGTCGACGCGACCTTCCGTCGCCGACGACTCCCACGACACCCTCTCACCGTCCTCGTCCCGACCTCGTCGTCGCTGCCCTCCTTCCCTCGCCGGACCACCAACCCGAGCCCATAAACCCATCGTCTACCCTCCGCTGTTCGCCGGAGAACGCGCCGGCGATCATCTCCGTCGTCACCAGAGCCACCTTCGTCTCCCCCTCGACCACCAGAGCCGACCCCCTCCTCTACTCGTCGCAACATCCTCTCCCGCGAACCCCCGAGGCTGTTCAAGCCTTCGCAGCCGCCGTCGCTGCCTCGCCGGCGTTCCAGTACCGTCGAGCCATCGCGGTTGCACTCTGCTTCTTCTCTGTAAGTTTTCCTTGTCCTCCCTTTTGGTACAATCCCCCTCGCTGGTCGTATTTGCGTGTATCATATCGTAATTGCTAACTTCGCTACTTTTGTTTTTGCCGGAATCCGACCGTGCCGTCTTGGCGAACCCGACGCTCCAGCGAAGCCCCCTGGTCCGTGTGAGTACGTTGTTCTCTGTTGGGACTCGATCCGTGGCCCGTGCTATCATATCGCGTTTTCTGCCGACTTCGCATCCGTGTTCCGGTTTGCAAAACCGTCGAGGCAAGTATCTGAATACTTGCTCTAACATGCTAGCGTGCGAGATCTAGTCTTGCCACGCAATTGAATTCATACTATATAATACAACAACTTAATGATGGTAATTGATATCATGTTATCAGTTAGAATTGACAGTTGCGGTTATCTTTAACATGGAATCGTTATAATAGTTCTCGTAATTAATCAACCCACTATCAATCCATAATTCAACTAAATAAAACAATTGGATCATATCTGCTTAACTGTTAAATCATTCACGAGACAATTATTATACTTAATGTAATTTCATATAGCTTCATTAATTTATGATTGTGGATATTGCTTCACCTTGTGGCTATTGCACCCCAAGGGTGCTTGAACCTGTTAATAAGAGAATACAAAACATCATTGTGTTTACATAGAATAATATGGTTATTTACTGTTCCTGCTGCTGTTCATTACTTGATTGTATACCTGTTGTGAGTACATACTCGTTTGCACTACATATTGGTCTGACCCTGCTACACATGACATATACATACATACCGACTCATCCTGTCGTATCCTGACATGACCTGATTCACTACCTACTTGACATGACATGGTACCGTCCACCCTCGACATGACATGACACCTTTATACATTACCTGGCTGGACCTGATGTACCATGGCTTTACCTGTTACCTGATCTTGTGCCTAATGCCGACCAACCTGACCATTCCTGCTGTCTATCCAGACAGACCTACTTTTACTTGATTTTGTGTTGGCATTAGTCCTTGACTACTGAATACCTGACCTGACATACATAGCTTGGGGGTATGGGGAAATCAAAGGTGAAACCGACTTGTAACTCAACAGTTCGATACATTGTTCTGATCAGTCTTACGGGCTTGGCCAGCTCCGGAGTGTTGATGCTGACATCACTCGTCCATCCTACTACCTTTTACTGCTTAGCGGCACGTCTCGGATTCAGCCCCGAGGGTTTTGACCGTGGTCCCGGGCACGCACGGGATACTATTGAGTTACATCGACGATTCATCAATTGATTTCAAAGACTATAGAGTAGAAAACCTGATAGGACAGTTTAGTCACCATTGCACATTACCCTGCTTGTTATTTCTTAGTACTGCTTTATTCATGTTCATATTTGCATTGCTTATCACCATGTTTATACTATATACTTGATGTCATGACGCGCTGACGTCTGGGTTTTGCATGGCCCAGATTCTTTACCACTATCGACGACCGAGCAGGAGTACTTCAGCCAGCAGGCTGAACTGTGAGTTCCTTAGAGTTTAGTTTATTTATTTTCATTTCATTTCCAGATGTGAGCCCGCATTATGGGACGTACTGTTTATTCATTGTATTGGATCTGTTGGGGTAAAAATTTACACCCCCGTTGACCGAGTCAAAGTCAAGGTCAACCCCAAGGCAGGTGGGCCCAAGCCCAGGTCAAGCGGGCCCATGCCCAAGTCAAGGCCGCGGCCAGCCTCCTCCATGCCAACAACAAAAATCATGTAACAAATAATTTTTATGTAATTTTTGTGCATGATTTTTGTATGCAAAGTGGGCATAAAGCCAAATTTTTGTAAGCTCATGGCTTATGTGCAAAAACAAATAACACATAAGCCATGTGATAGGCAAAAAGCCATTTTGAAAAGCCCAAGGGGTTATATGTAAATGTGTAAGCCTATAAAAGGCAATATGATGATGAATAAAAAAAAACAACTTTTCATTCCCCAAAAAATCAGGGTTCTTTGTGCCTCCTGCTCCTTCTCCAAGGTTCTAAACCTTCTAATTTCTTTTGAATTAAATCAAGAGTTTTACTCTTTCTTTTCAAAAACTAAGAAGTCTTTCACAACAAAACCCACAAAGGGGAACTTGGATCTACCATTAGATCTCAGAAAGGAGAGATTTTTAGATCTCACATCTCTTGATCATCAAGATCCAGCCAACAGAGGAGGAAGAAGAAGAACATCTATCACTAAACCCCCAAGAAAGAAGAAAAAAAAACACTCAGGAGTCCAACTCCTCTTTGATCTCTCTTCAGAGAAATCTTTTTAGGCTAAAAGCCTCTTTTCCTCTCCGGCGCGCAGCGCAAGTGCGCAAAGCGCCCGCGTGCCGACACGTGGCGCGCGCTTGCGCACCTGCGCGCTTGCGTAAGTGCGCAAAGCGCCCGCGTGCCGACACGTGGCGCGCGCGCGCTTGCGCACCTGCGCGCAGCGCTCTTGCGCAAAGCGCCCGCGTGCCGACACGTGGCGCGCGCACTTGCGCACCTGCGCGCTTGCGCAAGAGCGCAAAGCGCCCGCGTGACGACACGTGGCGCGCTTGCGCAAGTGCGCAAAGCGCCCGCGTGCCGACACGTGGCGCGCGCTCGCTTGCGCCCCTGCGCGCAGCGCTCTTGCGCAAAACGCCCACATGCCGACACGTGGCGCGTGCGCTTGCGCACCTGCGCGCAGCGCTCATGCGCAAGTTGCCCACGTGGCGCGCGCGCGCCTGAGCGCACAGCACCTTAGCGCACAGCGCTCTAGACGCTGGCCCCACGCATCCTTTGGATGTCTTTTTCCCCTTTACTTATATTTACATGTATATATATACATATGTATATAAATGTACACATACACATACTCCGCGACACTGTCCCTGTTAGAAAAAAATTTCTAACGGGGCGCTGCCCCGCACCCCGCAAGGGGGCTGCTAGCCCCCTTGACCCCCAGCCCGCTATCCGGGTAGCGGGACCCCCGTAAAAACTCTGCGTGGCTCCCGATATATCCAAAACCCCCCTTTCAAAACACAACACACGTACACTGCACATTGAGTTCGCATGACCAGTTTAACCCGTTAATCGGAGGTTCCCTCACCCCAAAGGCGAGGGGTAATTAACGGCAGCTTAGTCCGCGGCTGCCGGAGATTCGGATCCCCACAATCAATAAACCCCGGCCTACCCTAGGCCGGGGGAATCTGTAGTGCGCCTGACAAGCGCGCGCGTATTCCCATCTCAATGGGGTGACGAAAAACACCCTACAGATTCTGGCACGCCCGGTGGGACCAATCTCTCCTCCCATATTTCGGGTTAAATGTTCATGCGAACTCAATCAATATACATGCCTGTATTTGTACTAAAATAATGCTCTTTCATGCAGGTTCTCAAGCAATCACTTCTCAACGATGTCTCTAAAAACCTGCTCAGCTCTCAACACGGCTCCCATCTCATACACGATGAAGATAGACTCCAGGATGGTCCTTCCGGCCAGTCTTGGGCGACAATGGGAGGAGCCTCTGCTACCTTTTGGCTCTATCATGTTCATGCCAGTTGGCGCCATCCCAGCTCCTCAAGCCCCGGTGGCAGACAAACCGGTCTCGAAAGGCAGAAGACCAAATGTGGTGATCTCAAGGGCGCCCCAACTCAAACGCGAGTCGGTATCTGAACGACTTTCTTTGGCCCCAGCTGGGGGCAAGGCCATCAACACCAACAAAGCTACAACGCGTCCCGAGCAAGCTCCAGCGGCGCCCCTGAAAAATGCCCGATCGGGTGTCTTCTCTAAGCTCCCCGTTGATCAACTCACAATGGCTTCCCGGGTAGCGGATGCCCGCCAAGCCTTCAAAATCGAGAAGCAGAGGGAGAAAAGGCTCAGATATAGAGCCAACAAAAGGGCTAGGGCTCCTGCCAGGCTAAACCTTATAAGGTTCGAAGAACAGGGTTACCCCACCGAAGATGAGGAAATGGCTGGGTATGTGGTCCACACTGTCTACACGGTGGGCACGCGCAGCAAGAGCAAGGACGGGGCTACCACATCTCAAATCCAATCTGGCTTGAACGTGGTGGCCGCTTCCCAAGAGCAGCCGCCTCTGCTGGGTGATGAAAACCCTATTGATGAGGATGATAGGCGGAAAGACCCTTCGGTCCATGAGGAGTCGGGCTCGGAAAGCGAAGAAGAGCCGACTTTCCTCCCCAGGACCGCGGAGCAAGAGCTGCTTCAAGAGCTCCGAAAGCAGCTCAGAAACAAAGACAAGGAGATGGCCAAACTCTACTCCAAAATCGATGACTTGACGAATGTCGTGATGCAGCTCACAACCCGACTTGCCTCTCAGCCGCCCAATCAAGCGGAGGGCTCTGCTCGTGAACCGGGAAGTGGTGTGCCAAAGCAACCGACGCTTATTCCCTCAAATCCAAAAGTGGGCGAACTACATGAAAATCAGTCGCATCATATCTCAGGAAATGCCTTGGCTACCGATGAAAGTAGCCCGCTAACTCAAGATCAAATCATGGATTTGGTTGCCAACAAAGTCAAAACCTTGGTAGCCGAAGCCGAAGCGCAAAAAGATATCAGCAGTAGTGGGAGACCATATCCTGCTCAGTATGATCTGGTAGAATTTCCTAGCGGCTATGTCATCCCCAAATTCGGAAGATTCGATGGGACGGGAAATGCGAATCAGCACATCGCCCACTTCAAAGCCTCATGCGGGAATACTGGGGGCAATGATGCGCTTCTCCTCCGCCAGTTCGTTAATAGCTTGACCGATGTTGCTTTCGACTGGTACGCGAGCATACCGGATGGCTCCGTCACAACTTTTGTCCAAATGGAGTCTCTGTTTCGGCAGAGGTTCATGAGCGTCAGCGATAAGATTACCATTGCCGAGCTCGTGAGGACCAAGCCCAAGAGCGACGAAAGCAGCACGGATTTTATAACCCGATGGCGCAATCTCTCCGTCAAATGCGAACCGCCGATAGAGCAGGACCAATCTGTCAGTCTCCTCGTCGGAAATCTCAACAACTGGATGGCCCCGTTTCTATGTACCGCGGGTCTCAAAACATTCCAAGAGCTGACCAAAAAGGTCCAAACGTTGGAACGCTCAAAGCCCGAGTCCGCTCAGGATCTTCAGTTCACAAACAGACCGAAACCTTGGAGGGACGACAACCGAAAAGGCGGAAGTTCTAACATCACCGATTCTCCAAATAAGCAGAGAACGGACGGGGCAAAGACTGACCAGCCTCGAGAGCCAACTTTGGAGGAAAGGAGAAATAAGGTCTACTCATTCCGAAAGGACAAGGTCCACAAAATTTTTAAAGATGCTCTAAAGAATGGCCTGCGGCTACCAGAACCGAGAAGGCTAAGTGAAGCGAACAAGACTGATCATCCCAACTTTTGCCCATACCACCGAGTGCTGGGGCGCACTATTGAAGACTGTTGTATCTTCAAGGATTGGGTTGAGAAACAATACAAGACGGGAGAAATATCATTGTCCCCTGGCGTGTTAACAAACAATCAAGCTGCGACCGCCAATTTCATACAAACGGGGACCGAAGTCCTTCAGGGACCTGATTCTGTCAAACACCCACCTTTCTCTGGAAACAATCGACCACCACGTCATTAAACTGGGAACAATCGACCGCCACGTCATTAAACTGGGAACAATCGACCACCACGTCATTAAACTGGGAATAATCGACCTCTAAGTCGTTAAACTGGAAATGTAAAAAAAAAAAGTGTAAATAAGAAAAAAAAGAATGTGTAAATAAATGAATAAAAAGAAAAGCCGAAATGATGGGGCAACTCGCAATAAAAATCAGCGAGTAAAAAAAATAAAAAAATGATGAAAATAAAGCCGAAATGATGGGGCAACTGCGAATAAATAGCCGAAATGATAGGGCAATCGCGATCATCGCGATAAGAAAAGCTGAAATGATAGAGCAATCGCGGTAAAACAAAAACAAAAGCCAAAAAAAATGATAATAATATAAAACAACGGCGAATGATGAGTCGCTCCTGGTACCATATTCCAGTGCAGCGATGCAGACGCCAACCAAAATCCAATTTCCAAAATTCTTCCAGCCCTACGGCCAGTCCCCAAATTGACTACCGTATACAATCCACGGGCTCAAATGATTCTCAGCATACCCATGCCCTACCGCAACCACCAGTTACGCGGCTGGTCTCCGCCTTTGGAATTACGCTTCATTGGAAAGACCCACTCATGTGTCCTCACGATGCATGAGGAGAACAAACCTTCGTGAGATCCTTACGACTCACCAAGGAAAAACACACTTAGGAGTCCTCACGACTCTTAAGGAGAAAACACACCTGCAGGATCCTTACGACTCGCAGAGAGAAAATACCTTTATGGGACCCTCACGGCCCATAAAATTGAAAAGTCTTAGGTGATAGGGATCCAAACCTGTCTCCTAAGCAATCGCTCCCCAATCCCCAAGTGGCGAATGATGAGTCGCTCCTGGTACCATATTCCAGTGCAGCGATGCAGACGCCAACCAAATTCCAAATTCCAATCCCCAAGCGGCGAATGATGAGTCGCTCCTGGTACCATATTCCAGTGCAGCGATGCAGACGCCAACAAAGCCCTAAAATTTTTATGGCCCTACGGTCTGGATCATACATCCTGCAAAACCGTATACAATCCACGGGCGTAAAACGATCCCAATCTCTCCCAAGTCCTCCCGGGCACATGATGAGTTGCTCCTGGCATTATTCCAGTGCAGCAATGCAGATGCCAAACAAAAACCAAATTCAAATCCTCCCCGGGCACATGATGAGTTGCTCCTGGCATTATTCCAGTGCAGCAATGCAGATGCCAAACAAAAACCAAATTCAAATCCTCCCCGGGCACATGATGAGTTGCTCCTGGCATTATTTCAGTGCAGCAATGCAAATGCCAAACAAAAACCAAATTCAAATCCTCCCCGGGCACATGATGAGTTGCTCCTGGCATTATTCCAGTGCAGCAATGCAGATGCCAAACAAACCAAATCCAAATCCTCTCTGGGCACATGATGAGTTGCTCCTGGCATTATTCCAGTGCAGCAATGCAGATGCCAAACAAACCAAATCCAAATCCTCTCTGGGCACATGATGAGTTGCTCCTGGCATTATTCCAGTGCAGCAATGCAGATGCCAAACAAAAACCCCAATTCCCAAATCCTCTCAAAGACAGATGATGATTCGCTCCTGGTACCATATTCCAGTATAGCGATGCTAATGTCAACTCAAATCAAACAAATCAAACCAACTAATTCCAACATCGACCTCTGCGTCAACCACAGGCACTCCGTCTCGGGGATACGCCCTACAACAGGCACTCCGTCTCAGGGAAACGTCCTACAACAGGCACCCCGTCTCGGGGATACGTCCTACAACAGGCACTCCGTCTCGGGGAAACGTCCTACAACAGGCACTCCGTCTCGGGGATACGTCCTACAACAGGCACTCCGTCTCGGGGATACGTCCTACAACAGGCACTCCGTCTCGGGGATACGTCCTACAACAGGCACTCCGTCTCGGGGAAACGTCCTACAACAGGCACTCCGTCTCGGGAAAACGTCCTACGACAGGCACTCCGTCTCGGGGATACGTCCTACCACAGGCACTCCGTCTCGGGGATACGTCCTACCACAGGCACTCCGTCTCGGGGATACGTCCTACAACAGACACTCCGTCTCGGGGATACGTCCTACCACAGGCACTCCGTCTCGGGGAAACGTCCTACCACAGGCACTCCGTCTCGGGGAAACGTCCTACAACAGGCACTCCGACTCGGGGAAACGTCCTACAACAGGCACTCCGACTCGGGGAAACGTCCTACAACAGGCACTCCGTCTCGGGGATACGTCCTACAACAGGCACTCCGTCTCGGGGATACGTCCTACCACAGGCACTCCGTCTCGGGGATACGTCCTACAACAGACACTCCGTCTCGGGGATACGTCCTACCACAGGCACTCCGTCTCGGGGAAACGTCCTACCACAGGCACTCCGTCTCGGGGAAACGTCCTACAACAGGCACTCCGACTCGGGGAAACGTCCTACAACAGGCACTCCGACTCGGGGATACGTCCTACCACAGGCACTCCGTCTCGGGGATACGTCCTACAACAGACACTCCGTCTCGGGGATACGTCCTACCACAGGCACTCCGTCTCGGGGAAACGTCCTACCACAGGCACTCCGTCTCGGGGATACGTCCTACCACAGGCACTCCGTCTCGGGGAAACGTCCTACAGCAGGCACTCCGTCTCGTGGAAACGTCCTACAGCAGACACTCCGCCTCGGGGAAACGTCGACCAGCGACACTCCGTGCCGGGGACACGTCTACCAAATCGCTTCGGATCAGAGCGTCGACCGTCTATGTCGCAAAAAGGGAAGTGCAGGCTCCTGCAAATTGGGAACCCAAATCGCTTCGTAACAGAGCGTCGACCGTCTATGTCGCAAAAAGGGCAGTGCAGGCTCCCGCAAACTGGGAACCCAAATCGCTTCGTAACAGAGCGTCGACCGTCTATGTCGCAAAAAGGGCAGTGCAGGCTCCCGCAAATTGGGAACCCAAATCGCTTCGTAACAGAGCGTCGACCGTCTATGTCGCAAAAAGGGCAGTGCAGGCTCCCGCAAACTGGGAACCCAAATCGCTTCGTAACAGAGCGTCAACCGTCTATGTCGCAAAAATGGCAGTGCAGGCTCCCGCAAATTGGGAACCCAACTCGCTGCATAACAGAGCGTCGACCCTCCATGTCGCAAAAAGGGTGGTGCAGGCTTCCCACAAATCGGGAACCAAATCACTCTGGGTCAGGGAAACGTCTACCACGGACACTCCGTCTCGGAGACGCGTCAAGCGTCGACCGTCCATGTCGTAAAAAGGGCAGTGCGTCCCAAAAAGTGGGAACCAAAGCAAGTTGCCTCCACGTGAAAGAAGATCCATCAATTTCATGCACACGACCCATATATGCTGTGTGCATTTATTGATGGGGGTCACTTTGTTGGGGTAAAAATTTACACCCCCGTTGACCGAGTCAAAGTCAAGGTCAACCCCAAGGCAGGTGGGCCCAAGCCCAGGTCAAGCGGGCCCATGCCCAAGTCAAGGCCGCGGCCAGCCTCCTCCATGCCAACAACAAAAATCATGTAACAAATAATTTTTATGTAATTTTTGTGCATGATTTTTGTATGCAAAGTGGGCATAAAGCCAAATTTTTGTAAGCTCATGGCTTATGTGCAAAAACAAATGACACATAAGCCATGTGATAGGCAAAAAGCCATTTTGAAAAGCCCAAGGGGTTATATGTAAATGTGTAAGCCTATAAAAGGCAATATGATGATGAATAAAAAAAAAACAACTTTTCATTCCCCAAAAAATCAGGGTTCTTTGTGCCTCCTGCTCCTTCTCCAAGGTTCTAAACCTTCTAATTTCTTTTGAATTAAATCAAGAGTTTTACTCTTTCTTTTCAAAAACTAAGAAGTCTTTCACCACAAAACCCACAAAGGGGAACTTGGATCTACCATTAGATCTCAGAAAGGAGAGATTTTTAGATCTCACATCTCTTGATCATCAAGATCCAGCCAACAGAGGAGGAAGAAGAAGAACATCTATCACTAAACCCCCAAGAAAGAAGAAAAAAAAACACTCAGGAGTCCAACTCCTCTTTGATCTCTCTTCAGAGAAATCTTTTTAGGCTAAAAGCCTCTTTTCCTCTCCGGCGCGCAGCGCAAGTGCGCAAAGCGCCCGCGTGCCGACACGTGGCGCGCGCTTGCGCACCTGCGCGCTTGCATAAGTGCGCAAAGCGCCCGCGTGCCGACACGTGGCGCGCGCGCGCTTGCGCACCTGCGCGCAGCGCTCTTGCGCAAAGCGCCCGCGTGCCGACACGTGGCGCGCGCACTTGCGCACCTGCGCGCTTGCGCAAGAGCGCAAAGCGCCCGCGTGACGACACGTGGCGCGCTTGCGCAAGCGCGCAAAGCGCCCGCGTGCCGACACGTGGCGCGCGCTCGCTTGCGCCCCTGCGCGCAGCGCTCTTGCGCAAAACGCCCACATGCCGACACGTGGCGCGTGCGCTTGCGCACCTGCGCGCAGCGCTCATGCGCAAGTTGCCCACGTGTCGACACGTGGCGCGCGCGCGCCTGAGCGCACAGCACCTTAGCGCACAGCGCTCTAGACGCTGGCCCCACGCATCCTTTGGATGTCTTTTTCCCCTTTACTTATATTTACATGTATATATATATACATATGTATATAAATGTACACATACACATACTCCGCGACACTGTCCCTGTTAGAAAAAAATTTCTAACGGGGCGCTGCCCCGCACCCCGCAAGGGGGCTGCTAGCCCCCTTGACCCCCAGCCCGCTATCCGGGTAGCGGGACCCCCGTAAAAACTCTGCGTGGCTCCCGATATATCCAAAACCCCCCTTTCAAAACACAACACACGTACACTGCACATTGAGTTCGCATGACCAGTTTAACCCGTTAATCGGAGGTTCCCTCACCCCAAAGGCGAGGGGTAATTAACGGCAGCTTAGTCCGCGGCTGCCGGAGATTCGGATCCCCACAATCAATAAACCCCGGCCTACCCTAGGCCGGGGGAATCTGTAGTGCGCCTGACAAGCGCGCGCGTATTCCCATCTCAATGGGGTGACGAAAAACACCCTACAGGATCATTAGCTTCCGCACTTATTGTTTATTGATTCTTGTTATTATGGATTTGGACATGTATTAGATTAGCTTTTTATCTTGTTCTTGATAACCTTACAACCGTAATATGACTGTGGATGGATACTTCCTACCCACAGGTAGCATGGTTGGCTATGTCACGTGCCCAATCTTGTGTACTCTGGGAAGCGGGGCGTGACAGTGATCGAAGATGTAGATACTTGCGTATGGTATTCAGTTGACAGTAATGGATATTAAGAGAACTTGCTTCTCTTTCGGGTTACTCATAATTGGAAGCATTCCTAAGTCGAGTAACGCTGATCGGCCCCTCTCCATTTAGTTGACATGTACTGGAGACAGCTGCATGATTTGAATCTGGTTCAATTAAATTAGTGCCTCTGTTTCTATATTGGATATAGAACAGTTCATATCTTAACGATGTTAAGGTACGGGGAGTTGTCCGGCTTATACTTAAAACCAGACTCCGAATAACTCAAGGCACGTTTCTGTAATGGCTGTTTGTGGGTTGACCCGGGCTATGACGAGGGTTGACTTTCTACCATCTGGAAGATCAATAGTGGTATTGTTCTAGACTCGCCACAGTTTTAGGTAAAATGGATTTTTTCAGAAAACAGAAGTGGGAGTATGGTAGAACTGGAAATGATTCCAGAACCGCAAACGATTACTGAAAATTTGATAAGAACCTAAAGATTCAATCTGGTTTGACATTCCATTAGCCACTCCGCAGATATGGTGGGTAACCTCAGGCACCCGAGAGGTATTTCGGTAGCCTCAAAGACGGTGGCAGGGAGGTTCTTGTTTACCCAGACTTTTTATTGCTGTTGTTCCAGACTGTGAGACCGGTAGGAGGATGAGTATAGCGTCGTTCTAAACTAGCTTTAGAAGTGTACGTGTATATTATTCTGCCAGAGAGCTATCGTAGTCAGTGGGAGCAGCGGAAGCATTGGTGGACAGGTGGCTTATGTCTATTTGTAGACTAAAGCAGATATAGCGGAGATAGATCATCTATATCTGATGTGACAATCATAGGTTTGACTTCATCAAAATAGGGGATGGATCTGTTAAGAAGGTAGTAGGGTGTGATGTCCTGGTATTTGGATGACATACACAGAGTAGGAAGTGAAATTCCTATACTACGATCGGTTATACTTTGGTTGTCACACAGTGGTTTCTCCACATAGGAATTGGATATTATATCAGACATTCTGGTTACTAGATCTATGGTTTTAGATCTAGATTTGGGTAGTTTCCCAATAAGGGTACTTAGACAGCATTCTAAAGGTGTTTTAGAATTGACGACTCCAGGCATGGTAGACTACCTACATGTGGTGGAGTCACCCTCTCTAAAGGTGTCTTACAGACTAAAGGGGAGAGGGATGTGCATGATTGGCAGATCACTTGCTTAGGCAATTGAGTCAATCATGAGATGTCAAGTACCACACCAGATGTTGTTTTGCACTAGATGCAATAAGTTGATATTGATCCAATCCTGAAGAAACATTCGGAAGCAGTTTTAGAACATAAGTGGATGTTCTAGGGATATGATAACGACAGCCTCATTCAGGAGACAGTTATCATTCCAGGCTTCCAAGGTGACCTGGACGACAGGGTGGCCATCAGAGTTATAGTTTTCCCTCTGACGAGGGGCAGTGTTTTGGACAGGTGATCCAAGCGGACACTGAGGGAGGCATGGCGCAGGATACTGATTAAGTTCAGTTGACAATACAGTCTAAGAAGTTTGGATTTGGAGTTCATTTATGAGCTAGGTCCCATCAGACATCCAGACACATTCTAAGACAGGTGTTGCTCATTTCGGGAGATGGGTTTCTCCGCGAACTTGAGATATAGAGAGACATAGAAAGGAACATCAAAGCGGATCTACTCACTGAGGCTATTCCTCGAACGCAATAGTTTTGCAAACGGGTTTTATGAGACTGACTAGTAGAGGAGTTGGGTGTTCGGTATCACACGAGCTGTGAGTATGCAACATCGCAATAATTAGCCTTGAGTGCAAGTGGGAGATTGTTGGAGATAGTATCCTCAGAGTCAATTATTGGATCACAGGCACGTGATTGCAATGATTGAGCGAGGACCTATACCGATAGAACAGTCTTACTCAAGATGATAGTATGCTATCTGGTTTATCTTTATCATCGTGTGCTGCTTTAGGTGACCTTACAGGTCGCTATTACATGTTGATAGAGCCCCTAGGATTCTTGCTTGACTGCCAGCAGTATGATGGCGATCATATACGTGGGAGCTGGGGTCTATAAGCACATCCTTAAAAGGTCCCTAGTCGAGGGAGTTTCGAGACAGGGCATCGATACTCCAAAGTAGACTAGTGTATACAGTCGAGACCCCGACGAGGGGCGGTGGCCGGTCTCACAAGCCACTGGTGTCAGTTGGTTCACCTAAGATGTATACAGGTGCTCATTGGGTTATGAGTACACCGGACAGGACTCGCCGGGAACATGCTAGTTGGTCTTATACCTGACGTCAGATAGTAGTTCCATGGTGACATGTGTACAGGTTAGTTCATCTACCTGAGATCGTCATTTGTCTCGTGTGAGTTCCCACTGTACTTTGATTGCTACCCTACCACGGCTCAAAGGAGTCGTGCAAACAGGTTTTAGTTGGGTACAGTCCCGAGCCACATGGAGGCAGTGAGCGGATCTGCAGGGGTTCGTCTCTCCCGGTATTGGGGGTGAGGTCGCGCTGTGTCTAGGAGAGCCATTACACGAAGTTCTTGGCCAAGGCAGGAGATTTACTGGTAGGTATTCCAGTAGTATCTCAGGGTGTTTTGGGCTACACTCCGACACGACTTGTACCGCTTTTGGGGGTCTGACTTTTACCAAACCCCTAGGCCCGCCATGCGATGCTCATAGACGAACGGACCGGAATGTACGGATATTGTCACTGACAGGCTCAGTAGGGTGTCAGGATGAGTTCGCTCATCAACGTCCCTTTTGGTCAATACTTGGCAGCCCGTTACGTATGGCTAATACCTCTGACGTGCCAGTGGTTAAATCCACATCCAAAGTATTGACGAGTCTTTAGAGTCCCCCACAGACCGTTTCTCAAGTTTCGGGCGAAACGCTGTAGAGGCCGTATGGAGATATGGCAAGGTTCGATCAGATACGTGCGGTATTGCACGGATCATGATCGGACGGATAATACTAGCGGGCTTTGGTTTAAGCCGGATCCTAGTATTGTACAGTGTAGATTTTGTCTCATTGCATTTGTATTCGGTCGGAATACAAATGCGGGTATGTATATACAGTCGCGGGGTTTTCCTATAATTTATTACGGGATCGTTTTTCTGAAGTTGCCAGTTTGCTTTCCGGTTTCGGCCATTTTCCTTTGTTTCTTTCTTTGGCTGAATTTTGGTGGAGGGGGTTATTTGCAATTGTGCATTTTAATAATGGGGAAGACTTTTAGTGGCACATGGTTGCTTCATGATTGTGCATCATCATTGCTTGACTTTTGTGATGAGATGTGAGATGGTTGTTGAAAAGGAGACTTTGTTGTGATCATTGTTTTGTTCTCATCATCACTCATCATTCTTTCTTGCATTTTTGATCCACTCTCTCTCTCACTCTCCTAGCATCAGGCCGGCCACTTCTCTTGAGTGGGCTGTCCAATTTTTGTGTGAGGGTTTTTTGATCTCATTAGCTCACACAAAATCCCAAATCACCATTTGAAAGTTCATCCCTCCACCTACATATCAAAAGGGCAACTTCAAATAACCCCATGAGACATAGTGATCTACGGATAGTCTACAGCATTCTTGGACACGTCGACTCGCCAACTTCGTGCCCGAGTTGCCTCGGTCCAAAGGTGGGAGCCCTTAAAAGAACCCGGCGATGTGGTGCCCTTTCCGACGAGGAGATGAAGACCGGAGATTCCGCGAGGAGATCGGGATGGAGGCCGAAGACAGAAGGACACGGATCGCTCGGTATAGCTTTCTACCCCTTCTCTTGTTAGCTAGGAGTAGGTTAATGGCCCGATCCGGGTTTTTAGTACACGGTAGCGCCGGTTCAAAAGTTAAAGAAAGGTATCGTTTCCGCATTTTGGTCTCGGAATGATGGCCGGGGCGCTGCCGTGCACTTACACTGACCTCCCCATGGCCGTTCACCCAGTGGGGATTGGACATGATAGGCCAGTTCCCTATTGGCGCGGGCAGACACAATTATGTTCTCATCGCGGTGGATTACTTCACAAAGTGGATCGAAGCCGTCCCCATCAGAAAACCGGACGCTGCCACGACCATCAAGTTCCTGCAGAACAACCTGATACTCCCGTTCGGCATCCCGAGGTGTATCATCACCGACCATAGGGCGAACTTCGAGAACGAGAAGGTGAAAGATTTTTGCAACGAATATCGTATCCTCATGAAGTTCATCGCGGTCGTGCACCCCCAATGCAATGGGCAGGCCGAAGTCGCCAACCGGGATGTCCTCCGGGGTCTCCAGACCCGCTTGGAGGGGCGCCAAGGCAGTTAGGTCGAGGAATTGCCCCGGGACTTATGGGCACTGCGCACGTCAAAGAAGACCCCCACTGGGGAAACCCCTTTCAGCCTCTGCTACGGGACTGAGGCGATGGTCCCAGCGGAGATCGGGCTACCCAGTCACCGGGTCTAACACTTCGACGACGAAGCTAACACCACGGCACTGTGGACCAACCTAGACATCTAGCTGGAGAAACGGGACCGGGCTCAAATCAGGGCTGTTGCCTATCAGCAGCAAACTACCTGATACTACAATGCGCGGGTCAAGCGTCGTTCCTTCAAGACCGGAGACCTGGTCCTACGGCGAAACGAGTTCGTCGATCAAGGCAGACTGCATAAGTTCTCTTCGAAATGGGACGGTCCTTTCCTCGTCTCCGAAGTACTTCCCGGCGAAGCCTACAGCTTACAGGACGCGGACAGCCGCAAGTTTCCACGTCCTTACAACGTTGAGAAGCTTAAGCTGTACCAATGAAACGGATACCCACGAGTGTGTACCTCTCCTTTCTCAAAGGCAATGTAATTTTTTCTAAAAAAGTTCTTTCTGCTTAAATAACAAGAGGGGAGCGCTAGAGCATTGCAAAAAGAGGAATCTTATTAATTCGAAAAGGTACTCTGGGCTCCTCAGTCTTACAAAGCCCTCACGAAGAGGCAGCCCTGCAGCAACCCTGCTCGGCTATCCCTGGCCGGTATCTCCACTACCTCACAACGCCAGGGATCAAAGCCCTCACCAAGAGGCAGCCGAGCGACTACCCTGCTCGGTTATCCCTGGCCGGTAGCTCCCCTACCTCACAACGCCAGGGATCAAAGCCCTCACCAAGAGGCAGCCGAGCGACAACCCTGCTCGGCTATCCCTGTGAGGTAGCTCCCCTACCTCACAACGCCAGGGATTAAAGCCCTCACCAAGAGGCAGTCGAGCGGTTACCCTACCCGGCTATCCCTGGCCGGTAGCTCCCCTACCTCACAATGCCAGGGATCAAAGCCCTCACTAAGAGGCAGCCGAGCGGCTACTCTGCTCAGCTGTCCCTGGCCAATAGCTCCCCTACCTCACAACGCCAGGGATCAAATCCTTCACCAAAAGACAGCCGAGCGGCTACCCTGCTCGGCTATCCCTGGCCGGTAGCTCCCCTACCTCACAACGCCAGGGATCAAAGCCCTCGCCAAGAGGCACCGGGCAGCAACCTTGCTCGGCCATCCTTAGTAGGCCACTTACGGCCCCTCCCACGCTAAGGATGAAAAGCCCTCGCAAGAGGTAACCGAACCCGCCCTTGTTCGGTTATCTCTGGCTGGTAGCTCCCCTACCCTAACAAACCAGGGATCAAAATCCTCACAGAGGCAACCGGACCCGCCCTTGTTCGGTTATCCCTGGCTGGTAGCTCCCTACTAAACCAAGGATCAAAGCTCTCACCAAGAGGCACCGGACAACAACCCTGCCCGGCCCGTCCTTAAGGATCAAAGCCCTCACAAGAGGCAACCGGGCCCACCCTTGCTCGGTTATCCCTGGCTGGTAGCTCCCTACCCCAACAAATCAGGGATCAAAGCCCTCGCCAAGAGGCACCGAACAGCTAACCGGCTCGGCCCCGTCCTTAGTAGGCCCCTCATGGCCCCTCCCGTGCTAAGGATCAAAGCCCTTGCCAAGAGGCACTGAGCAGCTACCCTGCTCGGCCCAATCCTTAATAGGCCCCTCACGGCCCATCCCGCGCTAAGGATCAAAGCCCTTGCCAAGAGGCACCGAACAGCTACCCTGCTAGGCCCAATCCTTAATAGGCCACTCACGGCCCCTCCCGCGTTAAGAATCTATGCCCTCGTCATGAGGCACCGAGCAGCTACCCTGCTCGGCGCCATCCTTAGTAGGCCACTCACATCCCTTCCACCAACTAAGGAACATCAACTCAACAAGAGCCATCCGGTCTATCAACGTCTTAGCGATCTCCACATCGACTTCAGGGCCATGGAGATACCGTCTTCCCGCCGGTCCTCGTACACTCGGCAAGTGATCAGATTCAAGTCGACGAGTAATCGCTAGACGAGGGACTTGCCGAACATGAAAGCAGTATTGTGCAAATACAAGCGTCTACCAACAAAAGGAAGTACAAGCACAAAGCACAAACACTGCTGCGAAAACAAAAAATCTTTATTCAAAAAGCCAAAAGTCTTTACAAGGGTATTATGGGCTCCCCAGCCTTACAAAAATGCCCGAAGACCTACAAAATACCCGACGCGACAAAAGAAAAGACAAAGAAAAGACGAGGGGCTTCAGGCCCCATGGCCGGGAGCGATATCGATGGGCTCGAAGTCCACCACGACTGGGGATACGTCCGTCACAGGAGCCTCGGCGTCTCCATCGCCGAGAGTGCCTTCCCCGGCAGTGCTCCTGGGGGCATCCCCCTGCTCGTCATCCCCGTGGGGATATTCTGCTCGGAGCTCTTCATCAGCAAACTCTGGCACCCGGGCCTTGACGACGTCGAGAGCCTCGTGCCAGATGAAGGTGGTGGCCGAGGCTAGGACGGTGTAGAACTGTTCCGACTTCTGGAAGTTCTCCACCGCCTCTGCCGCCCTGAGGTCGGCTCTCTTCGGTGCTTCTACCGCGGCCCCCAACTCCTTTTGGAGGGTGCTCACTGACTTCTTCATAGTGCCGACAAGCACCTCGGAGCCCTGATGCTTGGCCTCGACGACCTGGGCAGCCTCGCGGAACATGGCCACCTCTTGCTTCGAGGCTGCCACCTCCTGCTTTGCTGCCACCGACTCCTGCTTCGCGATCGCCGCCTCCTGCCTCCCGGCAGCCACCTTGTCCTCGAGGGAAGCGACCCTCGCCATCGCTGCCTCCAGCTCCCGCTTTGAGCTCTCCCCAGCGAAGAGAGCTCGCCCACGGCTCGCATCGCCGGGGCTATCTCCTCCTCCTCCATCCGGGCGACCATAGCGGCGTGCTGGAGGACCTGAAGAAATCGGAGGGGGTCAGAAAGAAAAAGGGGCACCAAATCTCCCAAGCAATGAGACGATATACGAGCGCTAACCTGCAGGGCCTCTTGGGCGATGGACGCCATTTGTGCCTTCAGCGTCCCCCAGCGACCCGGCCCCCGGCCGACCTCTCCATGTCGAGCAGCAAGCTGTCAGCGACGGAAAGCCCCGAGGGCACCTCAAAGCGGAGCTCCCCCTCGTCCACCAAGATCGGAGAGGCCGGGGTCCGCGGAACTACTCGGGGGAACCTCTTGAGAGACACGGCGGAGATCTCGTCTCCACCTCCGAAGCTCGGGCGTCCTCTCCCCGAGCCTTTTTTCTGCTCGGCACCTGGCTGGGCCCCGGGGCTCGATCCGCACTCGAGCGCTGGGGCGGGACGGCCGCTGGGGAAGTTGGGACCGGCGTCTGACGGGAAGAGCTGGCCCCTCCATCCTTCGACCCCTTCTTCGGCTTGCGCATGGCTGCTCGGAAGAGGTCCGCGTCCATGGTTTCTGCACAAGACAAAATATAATGGAATCAGCGACACAAACAGAAACAGAAACAAACACAAGCCTAACTTACCAACGAACTGGACGGGGCTGAACCTGGCCCAACTAAGGGCCCGCTCAGAAAGCAGCACATCAGCCCGAGGAATAGGCTCCCACGCCGCCACTCTCGCCGCGTCGGGGTCATTGGACGGATTTCCCTGCCAACACCTATCCCTAGACCATTGGACGGGTACGGGCCAGTCCTCACCCTCTGGCGGCCTGACGAAGAAAAACTTCTTCTTCCAATCATGAATGGAAGAAGGCAGGACGACAACTCCTGACCTGGCTACACTCCCCCGCTGCTTCCTAAAGGAGAGGTAAACCCACCTCGGGTCGCCCGCGCGAGTCCCGGGGTGACTTTTGTAAATAAGGGAGAATGCAAGGATGGACAGACTAAAGGGTATCGTCTGCAACTTCAACCGGACCAGGAACCCAAGGAGAATCCTCCAGGAGTTCGGCACTAGCTGGTCCAGGGCTAACTCAAAGTAATTTAGCGCAGCTACAACCTCGGGAGAGAAAGGCAGGCGCATTCCGGCCCAAATGGCCCAAGCAGTAACAAGCTCGTCCTCATATCTTACTGAGGATGACGCACCAGGGGCGTTCGCCGCTACCGCTCCAGAAACCGCCCCAGACGCGCGACCCCGGGAAGAGGATCTGACCCCAACCTCCCGAAGGGGCTCCAACCCGGGGGAAGAATCCTTAGTATCTACCCCTACGACATCTACAAATTCCTCAAAGCAAGACATCTAACCTGATGGGAGGAAATCCTCGAGAAGATAAAACGCTGAGATCCGACCTAAAGACGAGAGCGCTTAGCTAACAAGACTCGGAATGAGGAAAGTGGGAAGAGGGAGAGACCCCGAATCAGGCCTCCCCTCGATTTATACAGCCGGCGTCCTCATCCAGCGGCAACGGTCGACTCCCGCCAAAACGATTCAGTACACTCGACGGCCACGATCACTCCACCTGTTGCAAGCGCATTGGCAGCATCACATCGGACGCCAGAAGCCTGCGGCACGTCGCATCAGCCAACCGGCACCCAACACGTGGCCTGTCGCTTCAGCAAAAAGGCATGCTATCCGGCGCACCTTCTTTAATGCAGAGATCTCGCTCTGATCCGCTGACATCACCCGGAAAAACAACCGATAGCCCAGGGACACGCCCGACGATATCTTCGAAAAGAAGCTCACCTCGGGTGACCCAGCAAACCACTCTCGACCCGACCCGTCAGCTGGTCAGGATGAGAGTGGGGGGCTAATGATGATGCTCGATATCGGTGATCTCCCAGATCAGGACACGTGGCAGATGACGTGTCCCAAGGCTCACAAGAAAGGATCTACAGTGGCCGACCAGACCACTCATGTGCCCGTCCTACAAGCAAACGCTGGCTCACCTCCGTGCCCCCAGCACAATTGGCCTCCTCGGCTCTACAGCTCGTCTCCGAGCTATCACAGGCCCGAGCCTCCTCGGCCCTCTCAGCTCGCCTCTGGGCTCGAGCAGAACCAAGATACCTCGGCTCTCCCGCTCCTCCGGGAGCTCTCCCACCGAGGTCATCTTTCTCGGTCTCATCGACCAACCAACAGCACCGCTTGCAGGCGTAACCGCCATCCCACAAATCTCGCCATGCGCGAGATCTTCGCCGGCCACATCCTACGTTCCACGCCACCACGATCCCCATTAACTAGCCTGTCTCGTCATTAATGGGAGGTCCCGCTCATCACGCGGGCGTGACGTCGGGAGCGTAACGGCCGGCGTGATTCTCGCGCCTGCCTCGCCTACTGCCACCGCTATATAAACCCCTTCTTCAGACGGTTCAAGTAAGCCATTTTTACTCAACTAAGCCGTTACTCTGCTCGGATCTCTAGTCTAACTTGACCGTCGGAGGGTCCTCGGTGGTACAACCACCCTGAGACTTCCTTGCAGGTAGCTCGGCAACCATAACCTCAAACCCATTGAGATCCACACGCTTCAGGAGCAACAGCCTCCAGATCCAATCTCAGCCACCCATCGCCGCCATCAGCAGATCAACGGAAGGTAACATCTTGGCGCGATCCAGGTCACGTCAAGTGCTTTCATCAAAAACTATATCTCAAAAATTTCAACTCAAACCCAAATGGATAGGAGTTAACATTTTATCTTTTTTAAAAGGAAAAAATAGGGGGAAATGAAAAGGTCTTTGATCTATCCTAACTTTTCAAGTTCTCAATATCAACTATATATGATGCCCCGGATGGATTTTTTCTAAGAACCCTGCTCTGGCCTCTCTCGGGTCTCTCCTTGACCTCACACAAACCACGACCCTCCTGTTTTATCCTTATTCCCGGTGGTTGGATTCGCAAGTATTTTGCTTGCCAAGCAGAGAATCCGGAGCCCTCCACACCCTGCCTAACCCTCCCCCTAACCCTCCTATGTTAAAATGTAGAAATATAGAAATAAGAAAGCAATGAAGATAGAAAATTATTCTCGTTAGTTAAAATGGAATGATACATGTGACCCACCTCCAGGACTGTGTCAAACATTCACGGTTAGAGTTGTTTGGTTGCGTGTAGCTAGAGCCCCATGCATTTCTAACTATACCTAAATATAAAAACAAACATTTGCTTTCAAGCAGTTGGAACAAAAAATAAAAGACGACGGTCCTCAGGTACTTGACCAAACAAGGTCAAGTCCACAACTCATGGTAGATTGAATGAGTGGTTCGTAAAATTCCTGCGGTTGCAACCGCGCTCAAATTGAGCGCTTTTGCAACTATATGTTTGGAATACAAAATATAATAAAAAATAGTTGTTGTGTTGCAAATACAAACACATATTCTGGATGCAATTAAAACTACATTTTAGTCAAATAAAGGAATAAATCTACAACTTCGGTAGTTGGGTATAAGCGCACTTGCAAATGGATTGTTTCTCTAATCATAGGCAAACCAAGCAGCCCCTTAAGTTAGCTGGATTCGGGATTTTGTCATTATTTCCCCCGCCCGCTACAAATCTAACAGTGATGAGTGAGTAGTATATGGTACCTACAAGATTGGTGTTTTGATTTGAAATGTGTGGTTAGGATGCTATAATGACACCAAAATAACAGATAGTAATAGCAAAGTTCTCAAGTGCAAGTAAGTTATGCCGTTCACAACCTCATTTTTTCTATATAGTCAATGGTTACAAAAATATTAGGGGGGATATTATTCAAAACTCTCAAATACTACTTTTAACTTTAAAAAGAGCGTTTTCATCATAAATTTTGGAGTATAAGAAAACTTTGGTTGGGTTGCAGTTTAGCAAACTCCAATCTTAACTTTGCAAGCCCCAAACTCCATTAAAAAATAAACCGTGGCTATGTTCTTAAAGATGTGTTTGAGAAAATATAGTTTACCAAACCTAGTTATATTGAAGAGTTTATCTCAGCTCCAAATTGAGATTACTCACCAAAATAAATACCAAACAAATTGGGTTGACAGTATCAGAAAACCGATTTTTGACTCCAGTCTTAAAACTTTGTGATGATGCTCGATAACGGTAATTCCTTAGATCATGACACGTGGTGGATGACGTGTCATATGCGTAAGCCAGTTAGGCCCCTGAGGGCCACAGAGGGAGAACCGGTATGCTACAGTGGGGGCTTCCCTCAAACCTTGTCTCCGAGGTTGCACCCCACTCCTTGCCCCCGAGCACCTCAGTAGCCAAGCCAACTGTCCCTTTGCTCTACTCCGAGCCATCACAGGCCCGAGCCTCCCTGGCCCTCTCAGCTCGTCTCCGGGCTACCGCAAAACCAAGATACCTCGGCTCTCCCGCTCGTCTGCGAGCTCTCCCGCCGAGGTCATCTTCCTCGGTCTCATCGACCGACCGACGGCACCGTTCACGGGCGCAATTGCTAACCCGTGAATCTCGCCATGTGCGAGATATCCGCCGGCCACATCCCACGTTCCACGCCATCACGATCCCCCATTAACGATCCTGTCTCACCATTAATGGGGATCCCGATCATCACACGGGCGTGACGTCGGGAGCGTAACGGCCGGCGTGATTCTCATGCCTACCCTGCCTGCTGCCACCGCTATATAAACCCCTCTTCCAGACGGTTCAACTAAGCCATTTTTACTCCACTAAGTCGTTACTCTGCTCGGATCTCTAGTCTAACTTGACCGTCGGAGGGTCCTCGGTGGTACAACCATCCCGGGACTTCCTTGCAGGTAGCTTGGCAACCACAACCTCAAACTCATTGAGATCCACATGCTTCAAGAGCGACAGCCTCCAGATCCAATATCAGCCACCCATCGCCGCCATCAGCAAATCAACGGAAGGTAACATCTCGGCGCGATCCAGGTAGCGTCAGATGGCGCCGTCTGTGGGGAACTCTTGATTCCACAAAAACAAAAGTTCACTTTTCGATCTCAATCCAATGGCGAGCGATCATCACGAAGATCCAAGCACTAGCCGCCGCCTCCCCCTCAACGGAGGCGTGGACGAACTTACTCCACCAAATGCCATTAGCGCCCTTACCGGCCGAATAAACCGACTAGCGTCTATCATGGAGGTGCTCATCCGTGTCCAAACGGCAAGGCAAGTTCCCCAGGTCGCCGCTCCTCCGCCTCGAGACCGAGACCCCTACAGAGGGAAAGAAGACTTTGCTCGTGTCGGCTCAGCCGACCACCGCCTCGTTACCTCCCACGGCCCCTCCGGCGCTAGGGGTCAAAGCCATCACTAAGAGACAGCCGAGCGGCTACCCTGCTCGGCTATCCCTGGCTGGGAGCTCCCTACCTCACAACGCTAGGGATCAAAGCCCTCACTAAGAGGCAGCCGAGTGGCTACCCTGCTGGGTTATCCCTGGCTGGTAGCTCCCTACCCCGCAACGCCAGGGATCAAAGCCCTCGCCAAGAGGCAACTGAGCAGCTTCACTGCTCGGTCAATCCTTAGCAGGCCTCCCATGGCCCCTCTAGCGCTAAGGATGAAAGCCCTCACCAAGAGGCGGCCGAGCGGCTACCCTGCTCGGCTGTCCCTGGCTGGTAGCTCCTTACCCCACAATGCCAGGGATCAAATGCCTCGCTAAGAGGCAACTGAGCAGCTTCACTGCTCGGTCAATCCTTAGCAGTCCTCCCATGGCCCCTCTAGCGCTAAGGATCAAAGCCCTCACCAAGAGGCAGCCGAGCGGCTACCCTGCTCGGCTATCCCTGGCTGGTAGCTCCCTACCCCACAATGCCTGGGATCAAAGCCCTTGTCAATGTTAGTTATATGTATGCCCTAGAAGCCATTACTGTACATTGGATGTATATTGTAGTGGATGCTGGGACATATATAGGGAGGACTTTCTTGCTCGACATGATAGTATGCTATCTGGTTACTCTTTACCTTAACGTGTGCACTGATTGTCTCTCTGTTACATGTTGGTAAAGCCCTTAGGATGTGTACTTGACTACCTGGACTATGATGCGGATCATACTAGTGGGGACATGGTTGTCCATAAGTACATCCTTCAAAGTCCCTAGTCGTGGGTGTATCGAGACGGGGTATCGATATACTAGAGTAGACTAGCGTATACCTTCTCGACCCATACAGATGGGCGATGATGATCCCATATCCATTGGTGTTTGACATCAGAGATGATATACGGGTGCTCAGTGGAGACTGGGTACACTGGACGGACTCGCCGAGAACTCCCAGATGGTATTATACCTTACGTCAAATGGCAGTTCTCTGGTGACACTGGTACAGAGTAGTCTGTTGACCCGAGATCGTCATAGAGTCTTGTGTGGTTCCCACTGTGCTTTGATTTCCACCTTACCACGTCCAAGAGGGCGTGCAAAACGGTGGTTTTTGGGTACAGTCCCGAGTCACATGGAGGCAATGAGCGATAGGAGGGGATTTGTCTCTCCCGGTATAGTGAGTTGATGTTGCGCTGTGTTCGATTGGCTATAACCGGAAATTCCTGGCCAGGGTTGCTGAGATTTACTGGTAAGTGTTACCAGTAGTTTCTCGAAATGTTATAGACCTCATATCGACACGACTCATCGAGCTATTGGGGTCTGACGTTTACCACCCCTAGGCGAGATATGCGACATATCAGACGGACAGACCGGACTGTACGGTAAGTGTTACTGGTTGGATTCACAGGAGTATGAGCGGGCTTGCTCGTCGATCTTCTGATCGCTCAATACCCGGGTGGCCGTTACGTTTAGCAGACCGCTTGCGGCTTGTGGGTGATTGATATGATCATCACCTGCTGCCGGCGTATTGACGAGTCTTTAGAGTCCTACACAGAGGTTTCCTGGCTCAAGCGAAACGAAATAGGAGCGCATATGAGATATGTGCGGGACCGAAAATAATACGTGTATGTGATACCGTATTCCATTCTCGTGATAAATGTATCGATTGGTTGTATGCGATATAACCTAGTTATCGATTCAAGCATTGATTCGATAAGCCGATACATTGAATATTAGTCGGTTATATGCGATATGACCGGGTCGTTAAATCAAGTGTTGATTTAATGATTTAATGCATAATTATATATTTGATATATTACTTTGCATTAACTAGTATTGGTTCACTTTAAATGGGTTTTCTCACTTCATTTGCACATTGTATATGTGATATAGTTTTGTGCACTTGTATGTATCATGTTTGATGATACATGATAGTTTGGTGTATGGTTTAAACTATGGTAGGTCAATGGTTAGGGTTTCTTATGCTTCATTTACTTATTCTTTTATTTATTCATTGATTTGTGAAAGAAATAAAATGGTGGCCAATTTTGGATTATCCTTGAAGCTTCATGAAGCTTTGAAATGGTTGACCATTTTGTTTCTTTCTCTAACCCTAACCATACAACCTAACCTTAGTTAATTCTCTACACCTAACTAGAGTTGGATTATGATAAGTATTCATTGATTTTCTATTTTGAACAATAACTTATCATAATATCATCATCTTCTTCTTCTTCTTCTTCAAAATGAAGAAGCTTGCCTCCATCAATGGCAACTAGTGAAAAAGAGTGAGAAATCCAATTCTAAAGTGAACCCACTTCCTATTTCTTCATCCTCTACCTCTTGCCAAGTAGTATAGGGTGTTTCCTTCACAAGTTTTCATGGCTTGGTGAAGGTGGAGCTTGATCTAGTGATGCCTCGACGTAGATCATCTTCGGCATCGTAGTCGATGACCTAGCCCGTCCTTTCTCCGATGAAGCCGACGCTAGAGCCCAAGATCCGATTTGTACAGCGAGGAGACTTCATCGCGGAGCCATGGAGGTGGAGAACCGGATCTACAAAGGTTGTATTTCCGTTTACTCTTAGTAAAGTAGTTTACTAGTTCTAGTTTTCGCCTAAAATCTAGTTAACGATCCGTATTAGGGTTTCTCGGCACATGAAAAGTTTGAAATTGGCATGGTTGATGCCTTGTGAGACCTCATTAGCGTGCCTAGAAACCCTACAGTGGTATCAGAGCCAAGCTAGAGCCTTAGGCGATGCGTAGACGAAGTTTGAAACCCGAACGAACCGAAACCCTAACACAAAAAATGCTCTCTGGACTTTTTTCAAAACCTGGGTTTTTTCCAGATTAAAAATGCTTAAAAAATTCAGCAGGGAATTATAAGAATTACGGTGCAAAATTTGACAAACGTTCCTTCTATATTGCGGCGGAACCGCGGCATAATCCTAGCTTATGCGGCGGTTCCGCGGCAAAGGTGTGACGTCACCCTCCCAATTTTGCACAGTAACTTCCTTTATTCAGTGCTGAGTTCTCTGGGTATTTTTAAATTTTATTCAAGAGTTGAATTTTCTGGGGTTGTTTTGGGGATTCGATGATTCGATCGGATTATCAGATTTTGTCTATGTGGATTCCGGATAATTTTTTGAATATGTTAAAAAGTTCGACCGGATATAAATACCCAATTTTTCCCCTGTCGGGAAATTTTCAAGTGTTGGATTTTTCCGTAGTTTAACGACGTTCTAAGTAGTGCAAGTAACGCGATGGTCCCTCTAGAAGACAACAAACCTTAACTCGATTATATGACCGTCTTGAACTGCCCTTTGAACCTTCGGGTTTGGGGCAGTACGGCGTGCCACATATGAGGCGTTGGCTTGACCCTTCTACGGCTGGACCGTTGGTACTGAGGCACGAACTGAATGTTTTTAGACTTGTTTCATGTGTTGATCTGTATCGGGAAAACTTGGGTGTTTGAATGTTCGATCGGAAAGTTTAACATTTTCTAATTATCTGGAATGGGATACAATAATTGGAGTTCACAAGTAGTTATGTGATAACTGAATGAATGTTATAAACATAGCAGTTTAGTCTCACTTGATCGGTTGCCACGGAATTTTGATGAGATCAAAAGTCCGTCGCAATCACGTAGCGTGCGCGGATACTCGCCGGGTAAACTTAATAGACAGCCTCACCCCATAGCCCCGACCAAGTGACTGTAGGAGAACCCCGTCGCCGAAAGCATCCATTCGGGTGCTCGCGGCAGCGGTGTTCCGCCTTGGTGCACTTTGTCGACGGTATCGGGGGTGCGGCCGTCTACTAAAGTTTGCGTCGAGCATTCGATCAGGATGTCGGGAATCTTGTTGAATTGCCCGACTTGATATTGAAAAGTGTTTTCGATTTTGAGACTAAAATGCGGGGTTTATAATTGTTAGGCATGTGATGTCTAAGGTATTCATTTGATTAGGCATGCGATGTCTATGCAGATTGCGGATTCCAACTGTTGTAGTTTTACACTTTCTTTTCTGTGACCGTAAGTGTAATATGTGATATCGCCGGTTTCATTGCTATATGTCAACGACAATTGGGATGCGCATGTTTACTTACGTTGATGACATGTGATGTTATGTGTTGCTGGATATGTTATATTGGATCGTCGTGTTTGAATAGCCGGGGGTTTTTATGTGAGATGAGTGTTTTTCATTTTCATTCATGTAAAAACTTGTATGTAATATTCTTTTATTGGGGCACTTCCAGGTTGCGGAAGATGTCACCCTTTGTATATTATTTCCTTTTCCGCACTAGGATAGACCCAAGGAGGGGAGCACAAGTAACCGGGTTCTGGAGTCCAGTGGGAGACCAACTCGAGGAGTCGAGTCCGGGTCTCCTAACTCTAGAATTGGTAGGGTTGCTTGCCGCTCTCGTAGGGGTCTAGGGGTGTGGGTTTGGCTATTCATCATGACCGTGGAATCCGTGTTTTATACTGGCTCGTATTGAAAACACGGACGTCCTAGTATATCCAATATTTCATATGTTTCTTCTGCTGCGATATCTGTGATGTGATCATGTGATGTTCTGTGATAGATACAGTATATAGTATATATGATATATTATATAGGCGTTACTTATGTTTTGCACTCGCGCTAGCCCTGCCCCGCTCTGCCGTTAGTTACCTAACCTAACGGTGCACGAGGGGACATCGAGGCAAATGCGGATGGCATAAGTGTACGTCGTATTTATCTGTGATGTTTAGGTACTTAAATGATGGGACTTCATTAATATAATTAATGAAATAAAAGAAACCTAAGATATTGTAGAATCGAATTTCAAAAAATAAAACAGGTAGCTACAGTTCTTGCTTTGCACAGCGGTATATATGATATATCCTGCACCTTATTCGATGAGGAAAGGACCGAGATCCCTTCACCGGGAGTGACTCCTTTAGCAATAACTGGCAGATGCTACACACTCGGTTTGTCTTTTGATTGCTTTTAAGAGTTTTTGCTTTGCACAGTGATATATGTGATATATCCCGCACCTCATTCGACGAGGAAAGGACCGACGATCCCTTCACCGGGAGTGACTCCTTTAGCAAAACTAGAAAAGCCTCAAAAACACTCCATTTTAAAATCATTTGATTCTACAACGATATCTAGTTCATTACGCAATAGGTTTTCAGAAAAACCTGTCGTAGCCCTCCGTCATTTCAGATAAGTCCTGTTTAGTATTCGTGCTGCGTTTGTTGACCTTGTCAAGGCGCAGTGTGCGGTAGCTAACCAGTATTTATCTGCTTATGCATATGATGCAGATTGGGTTAGGGTAGTCGTGCGGCCTTGTTGACCTTGTCTAGGGTCGTGCGGGTGGGTTTGATTCAATCAAGAAATGACGGGTAGAACTTGACTTGCGGTCTATGGTTTGTTGACCTTGTCAAGGTCATAGATCGTTCGGGGCAAAATATTATCGGGAATTTCAAGTGTTGAAATTTGCAATGAGATTGCATACTTTCTATGAGATAGTTGGATCCCGATACCCGCTGCGAGTAAGAGTTATTCCTGGGAGAGTTTTACACATTGCAATTAGCTAATCAAGTAGGTGTCTAGAAAGGCGTCAACGGGGTTACGCCTCTGGGAAAACGAGGTTTACATTAATTAGGTTCGTGCGAAAGCACGGGGGACCTCCCTCAAAGTACCGACACTGGCCTGGCTGAAAGATTGGCGAACTTGTAGTGTGTAATTAATCCCGGCTAGTCTTTCCTTTTAGGGTTTGAAGGAAGATTTGATTAAAACAGTGGGAGCCATCCTGATTAGATAAAATAAAACCAATCTATTCTTGCAAGAGCGCACGCTGAGTGTTTTCTTCTCTCTCTCTCCAGGTAGCGACCATATCACGCCTTAATCAAGATAATAATACGAAATATTGACCGAACCCGCTTGTTATACTGAGCTGGGGAACGTTGGTCCCGCTCCAACTTATAATTGTTATAAGACAGAGCAGGAAATTGGGGATTACCAGAATTCCCGTGCCGCCCAAACGAAGAGAGTGCATGCTGATGCATCATCTTCGGGTGTGTTCATTACAGAGAACTGTTTCTCAGTATCCTTTACGTCCTGGGTATGTGATACCAGATCAGGATCCCAGATATGTAATCTGTTACATAGGGCTACAGAAAGGTAGAGAACTGAGAACGGGTGATAAGTTTCATGAGGCAGAAAACGGGGCAAGAGTTGCAGCCAAGTCTGTTGGTCACTGTCACCCTGTATTCCAAATACATTGATTCTGAACGAATGTTATTAGATACCGAACCTGATATACAAAATCATATCAGTCTCTTTATTAGTAAAGAAATAATATAATTTTGTATTGTTGGATAATGTTTTGAACATTTCCTATATCAAAAGTTGATCGGTTCAGGCACGTTATCTAAAAGCATTAATGTTCTAAATCAAACTACAGTTCTTTAGTATACGGAACACACACAAGAGGAGGAGTTCAGAAATGAACGAATCCTTCTTGAGGCATTGTAGACTAGGTCATATCAATATGACCCGACTAGCTGAAGTTACATGTAGATGCATATTTAAATCAGTTTGAATTTACATCTTATGAAACTTGCCAGTCATGTCACAGAGATAAGATGACCATAGCTCCGTTTACTGGAAACAGAGAAAGAGTTAATGAACTCTTGGGATGATACATGTTGATGTATAAAGGTCCCCAGTCTACACATGCCAAGACCGGTTCTTTGTACTTCATTACATTCTCTGATGATCTTTCAAGATTCAGACCTATGTTCCTGTTGAAACACAAGTCCGAACCTTTTGAGATATTCACAGAATATAAGTTAGAAGTAGAGAATCAAAATACGGGTATAAGTATTATGTCCTATGATGAGATCAGGGAGGAGAATACTTGTACATGGAATTCCTGGACTTTTCTAAAGGAGAATGAGATTCTCTCTCAGCATTACTCCTCCGTATACACCATAGCACGATGGTATATCGGGGAGGAGCAATAGCACCCTATGTGATATGGTGTGCTCTATGATGAGTACTACTGAGTTACCTATTTCCTTTTGGGAGTTATGCACTTGAGAAGCTGCATACCTATTGAATTAGGTTCGAATCAAATCAGTGCCTACCACTTCATATGTGATATGGAAAGGGAAGAGCCCATTTCTTAAGTTAGTTAAGATTTGGGGTTGTCTGGCCTATGTCTAAAAGCATAATCCGGACAAGCTCGAGGCAAGGTCTGTTATGTAGAAGTGGAAATGTTCCAGCTATACAAATTGCAGCTGATGATTTGATAGAACCAAAGGATTTAGTAGATTCCAACGAAGCTCAGCCTCTCCGCCGATCTAGTAGGGTTCCTCACCCACCTGAGAGATACTTTGGTTTCTCTATGACAGTGGGAGCGAGCATTGCAACATGAGATGATGACCCAACTAGTTTCGAGCTGGCCATCAGGAGTGGGACTCTGTAAGAATGACTGGATGCTTAGCGATCTGAAATGGAATCCATGTACACCAGCAAAGTATGGACTTTGGCTGCTATATCTGAAGGGTTAAATCCCCATCAGGAGCAAGTAAATCTTGAGAAGATTACTTGGTGTAGATGGAAAAGTTGAGACTTTCAAAGCTAGACTTGTTAAAGCTTTTCGTCATCGACCAGGCGTGGATAATGATGAAACCTTTTCAAGGAGCTATGCTTAAGTCCATCCAGATCCTACTTGCCACGGCTACGTACCATGACTACGATATCTGGCGGTTGGGTGCCATGACTGCTTTTCTAAATGATGTTTTAGAAGAGAACATCTATAAGTACACATCCAGAGGGCTTCGTAGACAGTGGGAGCAGCGGAAACGTGTGCAAGATGTTTTATAGGATAAAGCAGGCATCGCGGAGTTGGAACGCCTGTTTTGATGAAGTAGTCAAAGAGTTTGACATCATCAAAATGGTAGATGAACCTTGTATATACAAAAAGGTAGTAGGGAGTATGGTGGCGATTCTCGTAGAGTACGTGGATGACATACTCTTGATAGGGAAAGAGTTTCCTATGCTACGCTCGATCAATCTCCGATTATCACAATGATTCTCCATCTAGGATCATAATGATACCTACTAAATCCTGGATTTTGGATCTATGAGATAGATCTAAATGGATGTTAGAATACTCACTAGCTGTAGTGAGATGGTATCAGTTGATCCTGGGGAAAATCACTGGAAGTGTTCTAGGGTGATAAAGACGACTGAATGTCAGTCACAGGCATTGTCTTTACCCTCTATCGAGGGATGGTATGTTGGAAGAGTTCCAAGCTAGATACCGTGACATACTAGAAGATAAAGGCAGGATACATCGCTACTTAAAAAGCTACCAAAGAGGATGTTTGGGTGTATATTGGTTCATGAGATGAACTTCGTTCCTACCATTGTGAGACAATGGAGTTGTGGCTTATGCCAAGGAACGCCGGTCCCATCAGTGATCCAGACATATTCTAAGGCAGTATCACCTGATCATGGAGATGGTTGATCTCCAGGGTGATCGAGATTAGGAGAGTAGACTCAGAAGAAAACACGGCGGATCCACTCACAAAGGCCTATTCCCAGAGAGAGACTTTTATGGGATGGTTGAGTATGAGATACTACAACCACTGCTACAGATGGCCCTAGTGCAAGTGGGAGATTGTTAGTTATATGTATGCCGTAAAGGCCATTACTGTACATTGGATGTATATTGTAGTGGATGCTGTGACATATATAGGGAGGACTTTCTTGCTCGACATGATAGTATGCTATATGGTTACTCTTTACCTTAACGTGTGCACTGATTGTCTCTCTGTTACATGTTGGTAAAGCCCTTAGGATGTGTACTTGACTACCTGGACTATGATGCGGATCATACTAGTGGGGACATGGTAGTCCATAAGTACATCCTTCAAAGTCCCTAGTCGTGGGTGTATCGAGACGGGGCATCGATATACCAGAGTAGACTAGCGTATACCTTCTCGACCCATACAGATGGGCGATAGATGATCCCATATCCATTGGTGTTTGACATCAGAGATGATATACGGGTGCTCAGTGGAGACTGGGTACACTGGACGGACTCGCCGAGAACTCCCAGATGGTATTATACCTTACGTCAGATGGCAGTTCTTTGGTGACACTGGTACAGAGTAGTCTGTTGACCCGAGATCGTCATAGAGTCTTGTGTGGTTCCCACTGTGCTTTGATTTCCACCTTACCACGTCGAAGAGGGCGTGCAAAACGGTGGTTTTTGGGTACAGTCCCGAGTCACATGGAGGCAATGAGCGATAGGAGGGGATTCGTCTCTCCCGGTATAGGGAGTTGATGTTGCGCTGTGTTCGATTGGCTATAACCGGAAATCCCTGGCCAGGGTTGCTGAGATTTACTGGTAAGTGTTACCAGTAGTTTCTCGAAATGTTATAGACCTCATATCGACACGACTCATCGAGCTATTGGGGTCTGACGTTTACCACCCCTAGGCGAGATATGCGACATATCAGACGGACAGACCGGACTGTACGGTAAGTGTTACTGGTTGGATTCACAGGAGTATGAGCGGGCTTGCTCGTCGATCTTCTGATCGCTCAATACCCGGGTGGCCGTTACGTTTAGCAGACCGCTTGCGGCTTGTGGGTGATTGATATGATCATCACCTGCTGCCGGCGTATTGACGAGTCTTTAGAGTCCTACACAGAGGTTTCCTGGCTCAAGCGAAACGAAATAGGAGCGCATATGAGATATGTGCGGGAACGAGAATAATGCGTGTATGTGATACCGTATTCCATTCTCGCGATAAATGTATCGATTGGTTGTATGCGATATAACCTAGTTATCGATTCAAGCATTGATTCGATAAGCCGATACATTGAATATTAGTCGGTTATATGCGATATGACCGGGTCGTTAAATCAAGTGTTGATTTAATAATTTAATGCATAATTATATATTTGATATATTACTTTGCATTAACTAGTATTGGTTCACTTTAAATGGGTTTTCTCACTTCATTTGCATATTGTATATGTGATATAGTTTTGTGCACTTGTATGTATCATGTTTGATGATACATGATAGTTTGGTGTATGGTTTAAACCATGGTAGGTCAATGGTTAAGGTTTCTTATGCTTCATTTACTTATTCTTTTATTTATTCATTGATTTGTGAAAGAAATAAAATGGTGGCCAATTTTGCATTATCCTTGAAGCTTCATGAAGCTTTGAAATGGTTGACCATTTTGTTTCTTTCTCTAACCCTAACCATACAACCTAACCTTAGTTAATTCTCTACACCTAACTAGAGTTGGATTATGATAAGTATTCATTGATTTTCTATTTTGAACAATAACTTATCATAATATCATCTTCTTCTTCTTCTTCTTCAAAATGAAGAAGCTTGCCTCCATCAATGGCAACTAGTGAAAAAGAGTGAGAAATCCAATTCTAAAGTGAACCCACTTCCTATTTCTTCATCCTCTACCTCTTGCCAAGTAGTATAGGGTGTTTCCTTCACAAGTTTTCATGACTTGGTGAAGGTGGAGCTTGATATAGTGATGCCTCGACGTAGATCATCTTCGGTATCGTAGTCGATGACCTAGCCCGTCCTTTCTCCGATGAAGCCGACGCTAGAGCCCAAGATCCGATTTGTACAGCGAGGAGACTTCATCGCGGAGCCATGGAGGTAGAGAACCGGATCTACAATGGTTGTATTTCCGTTTACTCTTAGTAAAGTAGTTTACTAGTTTTAGTTTTCGCCTAAAATCTAGTTAACGATCCGTATTAGGGTTTCTCGGCACATGAAAAGTTTGAAATTGGCATGGTTGATGCCTTGTGAGACCTCATTAGCATGCCTAGGAACCCTACAGTCAAGAGGCAACTGAGCAGCTTCACTGCTCAGTCAATCCTTAACAAGCCTCCCATGGCCCCTCCGGTGATAAGGATCTAAGCCCTCACCAAGAGGCAGCTGAGCGGTTACCCTGCTCAGCTATCCCTGGCTGGTAGCTCCCTTACTCCACAATACCAGGGATCATAGCCCTCACCAAGAGGCAGCCCTGCAGCAACCCTGCTCGGCTATCCCTGGCTGGTAGCTCGCCTACCCCACAACACCAGGGATCGAAGCCCTCATTAAGGGGCAACCGAACTGCTTCACTGCTTGGTTCATCCTTGGCAGGCCTCCCACGGCCCCTCCAGCGCCAAGGACCTAAGCCCTCACCAAGAGGCAGCCCTGCAGCTACCCTGCTCGGCTATCCTTGGCCAGTAGCTTGCCTACCCCACAACGCCAGGGATCTAAGCCCTCACTAAGAGGCAACCGAGCAGCTTCACTGCTTGGTTCATCCCTGGCAGGCCTCCCACGGCCCCTCCAGCGCCAAGGATCGAAGCCCTCACCAAGAGGCAGCCCTGCAGCTACCCTGCTCGGCTATCCCTGGCTGGTAGGCTCCCTACCCCACAATGCCAGGGATCAAAGCCGTCACCAAGAGGCAGCCCTGCAGCTATCCTGCTCGGCTATCCCTGGCTGGTAGCTTCCCTACCCCCATAAGGCCAGGGATCAAAGCCCTCGCCAAGAGGCATGTGGCAGCAACCCTGCTCGGCCATCCTTAAGGACAAAAAGCCCTTGCCAAGAGGCACCGGGCAGTAACCCTGCTCGGCCATCCTTAGTAGGCCACTTACGGCCCCTCCCGCGCTAAGGATGAAAAGCCCTCGAAAGAGGCAACCGGGCCCGCCCTTGCTCGGTTATCCCTGGCTGGTAGCTCCCTACCCCAACAAACCAGGAATCAAAGCCCTCGCCAAGAGGCAACCGGGCCCGCCCTTGCTCGGTTATCCCTGGCTGGTAGCTTCCTACCCCAACAAACCAGGGATCAAAGCCCTCGCCAAGAGGCACCGGGCAGTAACCCTGCTCGGCCCGTCCTTAAGGATCAAAGCCCTCGCAAGAGGCAACCGGGTCCGCCCTTGCTCGGTTATCCCTGGCTAGTAGCTCCCTACCCCCAACAAATCAGGGATTAAAGCCCTCGCCAAGAGGCACCGGGCAACAACCCTGCTCGGCCCCGTCCTTAGTAGGCCCCTTACGGCCCGTCCCGCGCTAAGGATCGAAGCCCTCATCAAGAGACAGCCGAGCGGCTACCCTACTCGGCTATCCCCGGCTGGTAGCTCCCTACCCCACGATGCCAGGGATCAAAAGACCTCGCCAAGAGGCACCGGGCAGTAACCCTGCTCGGCCCATGCTTAGTAGGCCTTTTACGGCCCCTCCCGCGCTAAGGATCAAAGCCCTCGCCAGGAGGCCACCGAGCAGCTACCCTGCTCGGCGCATCCCTAGCGGGCAACTTCCTGCCCATCCGACGCTGAGGATCTGAAGCCCTCATCGCGAGGACACCGAGCAGCTACCCTGCTCGGCGCATCCCCAGCGGGCATCCTCCTGCCCATCAGACGCTGAGGATCTGAAGCTCTCATCGCGAGGCCGCCGAGTCCCTTCCTGGTCGGGGCATCCCCAGTGGGCATCCTCCTACCCATCAGACGCTGAGGATCTGAAGCCCTTATCATGAGGCCTCCGAGTTCCTTCCTGCTCGGCGCATCCCCAGCGGGCATCCTCCTGCCCATCAGACGCAGAGGATCTGAAGCCTTCATCATGAAGTCGCCGAGTCCCTTCCTGCTCGGCGCATCCCCAGCGGGCATCCTCCTGCCCATTAGACGCTGAGGATCTGAAGGCCTCATCGCGAGGCCGCCGAGCAGCTACCCTGCTCCGCGCATCCCCAGCGGGCAACCTCCTGCCCATCCGACGCTGAGGATCTGAAGCCCTCATCGTGAGGCCGCCGAGTCCCTTCCTGCTCGGCTCATCCCCAGTGGGCATCCTCCTGCCCATCAGACGCTGAGGATCTGAAGCCCTCATCGCGAGCCCGCCGAGTCCCTTCCTGCTCGGCGCATCCCCAGCGGGCATCCTCCTGCCAGACACTTAGGATCTGAAGCCCTCATCGTGAGGCCGCCGAGTTCCTTCCTCCTCGACGCATCCCCAGCGGGCATCCTCCTGCCCAGCAACGCGGTGGGTCCAAAGCCCTCCTCGCGAGGCCATTGAGTAGCTTCCTGCTTGGCGCATCCGTAGCGGGTAGCTTTCTACCCTATAAAGACATGGATCCAAGACCCGCCGAATAAACTCATACTCAACGCGCGATCAGCGCCTCAACTACGGCAAAGGGAGGATACCGACCTTCCCACACTCGTCCTTCGTTCGACTTATACTCGATGCACGACAACAAGAACGCTGTGTCATCCCCGAACAATCCACCATGAGGAATTACCAGTGCCAAGCCGCACGGAAAGAACCAAGCAGTCCACTCTCGACCCGACCCACGAATAGATCGGAATGAGAGTGGGGGCTAATGATGATGCTCGATAACGGTAATTCCTTAGATCATGACACGTGGAAGATGACGTGTCACATGCGTAAGCCAGTTATGCCCCTAAGGGCCACGGAGGGAGAACCAGTATGCTACAGTGGGGGCTTCTCTCAAACCCTGTCTCCGAGGTTGCACCCCACTTCTTGCCCCCGAGCACCTCAGCAGCCAAGCCAATTGTCCCTTTGCTCTACTCCGAGCCATCACAGGCCCGAGCCTCCTTGGCCCTCTCAGCTCATCTCCGAGCTACCGCAGAACCAAGATACCTCGGCTCTCCTGTTCGTCCGCGAGCTCTCCCGCCGAGGTCATCTTCCTCGGTCTCATCAACCGACCAACGGCACCGCTCACAGGCGCAACCGCCATCCCGCGAATCTCGCCATGCGCGAGATATCCGCCGGACACATCCCACGTTCCACGCTATCACGATCCCCCATTAACGAGCTTGTCTTGCCATTAATGGGGATCCCGCTCATCACGCGGGCGTGACGTCGGGAGCGTAACGGCCGGCGTGATTCTCGCGCCTGCCTTGCCTGCTGCCACCGCTATATAAACCCCTCTTCCAGACGGTTCAAGTAAGCCATTTTTACTCCACTAAGCCATTACTCTGCTCGGATCTCTAGTCTAACTTGACCGTCGGAGGATCCTCGGTAGTATAACCACCCCAGGACTTCCTTACAGGTAGCTCGGCAACCACAACCTCAAACCCATTGAGATCCACACGCTTCAGGAGCAACAGCCTCCAGATCCAATCTCAGCCACCCATCGCCGCCATCAGCAGATCAACGGAAGGTAACATCTCGGCGCGATCCAGGTCGCGTCACTTTGATATCTTGAGTTTCTGAAATTCAAATCAGATGAAAAATTTTATCAAATAAAACTAGATCGGAAGACGAAACTTTTATTAGTTGACAAGCCTTTGTGAAAACCGATGGAAATACTTCATTTCGGTCTTCTAAAATTGTGTCAAATCTGAAACTTTCGTTGCAGCTGTCAGGAAAACACTCATAACTCCCTCGATACCTATCAGTTTACTGTTTTTCTGTTTGCACATTAATCGTATCAGTCAGACGAGCATTTCTTATTTTGAAACCCTTTTCATAAAACGAACAAAAGCCTTTAAAAACTACAACTTAACTGTAACACCGTTTTTTGCACCGTTTCAGTCCTGGTTTGCGCAGCGTTACCCAAAGCCCTGTAATTTCCAAGTTAGGACCCGGATGTAGATAAACCGTAGAGGTTTTTTAATCAAGACAAGCTAAAACTTTCATGTTGACGACTTTTCGAAACCAAGACCCGAAACTGTAATTTTCTGCAACACATTTTTATGGCATGAATCTGAACCGAATTGTTTGCATCTCATGCTTTAAATTCTTTCTTTAATTTTGGTCTTGAACTTGATGTGAATCTAGTGACGCACGTCTCCACCTAGAATCCGTGAACCATGAACTGACATGAAACCAAACAAAGTTAGCAAGTTGGATTTTAAGTTTTGCTCACTTTATGAAACTCAAAACTTTAACTCGATTCCCAAACAGGACTTAACGATTTTGGAGTTGCGTTTATATATAACTCTATGAGACGCGGGGTGGGGGGGACGGCGGAGGTTGCGGATCATCGGGGGGGGGGGGGGGCCGGCGGAGGTTGCGGATCATCAACCCCACAATCTTAATCTCATGACATGCGTCAAATTTCTTTCTGCTACGAAAAGAAAAAGGTACTTGGTTTCACTATCTAAAAGTCGTGAATTATATGTTAGTCTGCTGTTCAAGTTGATTTGGCATGTTTGGATTTTATGGATTGCAATCCAACGAATTTAATTTGGGATAATGGTGTCCTGGAATGCAAAAGTCTTAGTTTGCATATTGAGTTAAGGAAAACTATAGTTTCTTTTAAAGTGGAGGCAGAACGTATGCAAACTCTAATTTGCAAGACCCTAACTCTATTTTAAAAACTCAACTTTGATGGGTGTTTTGCCTTGGAGATGTTTTGGAGTTACCAAAATGGGTGTTTAGTTCATAAATTCCGGAGTTTAGAAAACTTTGGTTGGATTAGTAAACCATGGTTATCTCAACTTTGGAGTTCAGATAACCGGAGTTTTCTAAACTCCAAAATCCATGCTAAACATGGCATGGTTAGGATTTTGGAGTTAAGTTTACATACCTTTATGAAACTCCAGTCACGAAAACTTAACTCCATTCCGAAACATGTCAAATGCATGTTTGGATAGGTTAGGAAACAATAGATTGTTTGTACATCATGATTGGAAAAGATGAGAAAATTAAAAAGAAAGAGATAATGAAAGGTTCAAGTCTCAAGATAAAAGCAAGCAAGCAGGCTTTAGGATTAGAAAAATTAGGCTTGAGTTATTTTTTTAAATAAAAATTTGGAAGAACGAGCGATTTTGGGGCCTCTTTCCTACTAATTTATTCATAGAAACCCGTTTAAACAAACAATTCTGATGGGTTGGTCTAATCCAGAGTAAAAATAGAATTTAGGCTTTTAATCTGGCGGAAAATATGTATCCAAACATGGCCTTATATTCCAACACAATATAAGCATGATTTGCCATTTTCTTTATTTTCTAATATGTTATATATGATGCATCTCCTTGTTATCATGATGAAAGGAAATACTTCTTTCTTCAACTTTATGAAGAAACATTATCATTAAACTTTGATCCCCTGTTGTCCTGCTAGTTTACTGTTAATTTGAATAGAACATATTACGTCTTCTGCGGTCTAATACTAAAGAATAGTTTTATGCTTTTCTCCACTTTTTTGGTCCAAAAATAGAACCTAAGATTGGATACGAACTATAGCCACGATGATTTCGAACCGATTGCAATAAAGCACATACAGGATCATCATCTCTTCATTCTTTAGAACACCATCAAGCCCTCCTGTATTTACTGAAAAGCTAGCCCAATATTTCCTTTTCGAAAAACGTTAGAACGCCAAAAATATTTAAACAATCTAATCAACATCCATATATCCTTAAGCATCAACTTTGTGATTCGTGAAGAAGAGCTTCCTTGTTTAATCCATCATATTACCAAAGCACACTCACCCTCTAACTAGCATTTGGTGTAACTTCTTGTTTTTCCGCTTGTACATTTATATATATCTCGGCTCTTAAAACTTCTTTTATTAGGTACGTAGTTGTTAGCGCTGAGGAAATTAGAGTTGGAAAGGGTGATTACCGACAGTATAGATTATTCAAGCTTCATTCGTTAGGTACATAGCATGTATCATCTATATAGATTCTGATTACCATCTATAATCAACTTTCTTGTGTTTGATAAAATTGGAGTTGGAAAAGGCGATGCTTTAACATAGTCATTGTTTGATAAGTAACAATGTTGTAAAACGAGGTTTAAAAGGCCGATTAATCGGCTCTTAGATGGTTTCAGGTAGCAACCACTTCGTATAGTATTAAAAGGTCAAATGACTGCATAATTACCATATGCAAAATGTATGGGCAAAAATATATCTAATCATATATTATGTGAATAACTCGCCAAATATCCCAAAAAAAAATGATAAGCAAACTCGATATTGACTTAATAGTTAATAAAGACCTATTCTTCTCCATCTTCTCCCATCACATCCCCCTCCCTCTTTTCCCATCTTATTTCGAGCGTTTTTACACATACATATAGGAGTCCATTATGATAATTTCGTGTAATCCAAATATACGACATATAATCCATTTACGGGCTAGCCAAATGAACAGAGAACGGATATTTGTTTTACATCATTGATAAGGTATAGCTGAAACTTGAAAGTTATGTTATTTTGTCATGCCCCATTTCCCAGAAGACGGAGAGCGAGAGCAGACAAGGCCCGCAATGTATTCACATCGAGAAGCATTCCTTCCCGACATGAATACTCTTAAGCGTTTGTATAAGCAACAACAGGAAAAAAACAATACAAGAATTTAAAGCATATAAAAAAACTTTAAAAAAATTAAATCCAACAATACTTATTACAAGGTTAGTCCAATCGGACCAGAGTTGTAACAAAAAGAAAAGACATGAAGGTTGTGAAAAGCCTCGAACGATGCATACTGAAAGGGATTAAAAGTTTGTTTGCGAAGATAGCCGATCGAAATACTCCTCTGTTGGCTCTGTCTTGTACTAAGCCTCATCACCTGCCCCAAGGTCGTTTGACGACATTCCCAAGAAAAGAAAACAAGAAAAATGAATGCCGTTGGTGAACTAACTTTTGGTAAGTTCCCAGTTTTATAAGGAAATAAGATTGAAAACGAGACATGATATACACAATAATTTAGGCATGAGAATAACAACGGAAAGTAAATAAGAGTGTGGGTCATTAAAACAAGTATGCGTCTATCAGTGGAAGATAACTAGAGTATCACGATATTTGATATTTCATGTTTTAAGTTATAAACTCGATTTGTGAGAGTTTTACATAAAACTATTATATTTCGTTTTTTCCATGGAACTACAGGAACACGAGATTCAAGATTTGTTTGTAATGCAATATTCTGTATTCTCCGGGACCACAAGGAATAAATGTGATCCCCTGTTACACATAAATAACCACATCTTCGAGCTAACCATCCTCATGATAGTCATGATATTAAAGTTCACACACACACACGGGTTTCGATTATACATGTAAGTCATGTCATATTCACGAGATTCAAGATTTCAAATTCATGAGATTCATGATAAAAATATGGCAGCAATAATGCATCGATGAAATCATAGTTCAAATTCATGTCAGAATATATATCACAAGTTCAAATACAGAAAAGTACAGTTTTTCAGATCCTAATCTGAAAATATTATCAACATGAAAAATCTAGATCAGGGAGTCATGCAAATAACAAAGCTGAGTTTGCCACATTCGGGGTCCGAATGAGGGAGTTATGAATATTTTACGACAGCTGTGCAGATAATTTCTGCTGCTTCGTCACACATTTTTAAAATACATTTTTAACTATGTTCCGTCGGACTTTCAGAAAAACCGACCTGAAGAGGAAAGGTAGCTACTTTACCTAAGATATTCCAGAAATCAAATTTGAACTCATTTGGGTTTCTGAACGTCAAATTATCACGTTTTGGAAGCAAGGGTTTAAAACAATTTTCAGGTTTTACAGATCAGTATTGATGTTACGACTTTAAGGGCACAAACGAGCAGTTTCAAGTCTTAATTTTAAAATACTTTCAACACAAAAGTTTTAGATTAGAGAGTTTAGCAAATAACCCAACCGAGTTTGCCTAATTCGAGTTTCTAACGGATGAGCTACAGAGATTACGGTGGCACTGCGCAAAGCAGGCTAGATTAGTTTCATGTTTGTCACATAACTTTAAAATGCAGATTACATTGTCTGTGTATGTTTTTAAAAGAAAAGGTGTAAACGAAAAAATTAGCTTATTCACTGTAGTTATCTCAGGAATATGAGTTTACTCAATTTGGATTTCTTTGCTAGTAGATATTCCTATTCCAAGTTGAAGTTTAAAAACAGTTTCAGAATCTAACGAAAAGAAGTAATGACTTTGTCTTATCTTTGCACATCGTGATGACCACGGGAAGGCGTCAATCGCTCGTAGATTAGTTGACTACGACAGAGCGGTTGTTAGATCAACACGATATATATAATTAGGGTTAGGTCTCCTTATATGGAAATATAGGATGTATAGAAAAACATGTGTGTGTGTGTATATTCATTATTCTAAACAAATCACACAACAAGATGCACCTGTGACATGAGGCACACCTAAAAAGAAATACTAACACATGAATGAGATGCACCCGTGATATGAGGCGCATAAAAAATAAATAATATGAACGTTATAAAATAGGATGCATCCGTGACATGAGGCGCATCAAAAATAAATAATATGAACATCACAAAATAGCATGCACCCGTGACATGAGGTGCATCAAAAATAAATAAACATGAATAAAAAGACACCCGTAACATGATTTATAAAATTGCATACCAATAAATAATCAAATTATAAAAGCAATAGTTTTTCACACGACTAAGGTAAATTTTTTAGGGATTTACATAAAATCTCCTTTAATAATTTTAGGATTTTTTCCTAGAAATCTCATAAGGCAAAATTAGGGTTTTTCATAAAAGTTCCCTTATGCAAAATTAGGGCTTTTCACGATAAAAGGAAGAGAGAGTGAAGAAGAGAGGGAGGGAACTTACCGAAAAAGGATTGTTCTCCTAATAATTAAACACAATAATAAGAGCTAAGCTCTGTTAAATCCAATGAGGCAGCGTCTCACGTGCTCCCCAAGTGAGCGCCAGCGCCGTCCTCTTATAAGATTAAATCCTATAGCGGCGTCGCACGTGAAGTTCACGTGAGCATCAATATGTAAAGCACAGGAGCGCCTGTTATATCTAAGAATATAATTCTTAAGCGGCGTTCGCGTGCATAACACGTGAGCGCCAGCGCCTAAATGAAAAATATGTAGAATTAAATTCTACATGGAAATTAGTTTCCTAAAACTTGGGGTATTCTCTGTTAAATAGAGCTGTTGGATCAAAAATCCAATGGTAATGATAAATTATCAAATAATAGAATTAAATTATATTAGAAGAAAATATCTTCCTAATCTTTCTAAGTGAGAAAAATATTCTCGGTTGGATCAAAAATTCAATGATAGAATTAAATTCTATTTTTGGAAATATATTTCCCTAATATTTCTAAACAAAGAAAAATTGTTCTCTGTAAAACAGAGAGCCATTAGATTAAAATCCAATAGTGATTAAAAATTACCGTTTGACAAAATTAAATTATGTATATGCGAAAATATTTCCTTAATCTTATTAAAAATAAGAAAACATATTCTGGAAAACAGAAATCCACTGGATCAAAAATCCAATGGTGGATAAAATCCCCCGAACAATTTTTGAGGCCAATTAAATCAAATGTTATCTTTCAAATGAAAGATTTTCTCAAACTAGTCAATAAATTTTACTCTCCTATATAAAGGATGGGAGATATAAAAAAAGAAGGAAGGAACCCCCATAAGCTTCTGCAAATAAAAAGATAGAAACTGCAAATGAGAATTGAATTCTCTTTCAAAGAAGATCTACATGTTCTTTCAAACCCTAGGTAAAGAAAAATTAGAGATAAAATGTATCTCTTTTGCCTAGTATAAAGAAAATAAGGGTCCAACTCTTCATAAAAATAACTTAGTTTTTCCTCTGATCTGAGATTTGCAAAGAAAATCTCTCCACAAGTTGAGAATTTAATTCTCATCGAGGAAATTTTGTTTTTCAAACTCAAAATCTAGGGAAAAGAACTAGATTAAAAGAAAAAGAGAAAAGAGAACTTATGGTTCAAGGAATTTAATTACTCTATAAGCAGGGTTTAACCCTACATAAAAGAACTTAGTATAAAAGAAACTTAGTTCCCCAATAAAAGAAAAGAAAAGATCCCAGATCTTCAAAAACAAAGATCTTGGCGATCATTAATGGCCAAAATACCGTTAACAGAGATTCAATCTCTGAAAAGAAAAGGAACTTAGCACCCCATATGAAACACACGTGAGGGCCCAAAAGATTCCCAAAACAAAGAACCCAATGCCTCACGTGCTTTTCACGTGGGCACCCTAAAATAAGGGACTCAGCGCCTCACTGCTTTCCACGTGGGTGCTCAAAACAGAAGGCCAACGCCTCACATGAAATATATGTGAGTGCTGAGTAAAAGTGTTTAGCACTTCGTATTCAGTCAAAATGATTAAGTGCTTAGCACTGATTGGGCAACGCCCGCGTCCCAGTGCCACATGTGCTCTTCACGTGAGCACCATCTTAAGTGCTTAGCACTCCATATTTAGTCAAAATGACTAAGTGCTTAGCACTGATTGGGCAGCGTCCATATCTCGGCGCTTCACGTGATACACACGTGAGCACCATACAAAAGTGTTTAGCACTATATATTCAGTCAAAATGACTAAAGTGCTTAGCACTGATTGGGTAGCGCCCCTGACTGAGTGCTTCACATGATACACATGTGAGTGCCAGAGCCAAAAATAAGTGCTTAGCACTTCTGCATAATGGAAAAGGGCTGAGTAAACAGAACAATAAATAAGTGCTTAGCGCTATTAAATAAAAAAAGACTAAGCAGACCAAGCCCAAATTGGCTAAAAGTCTCTTTAAAGTTTCTTGCAGCTGAGCCCAAATGCTATGTTGTTTGGATCTTAATAAAATTTAACGATTCTGAAAATATTGCTAAGTTGATCTTAATCTCAAATAGGACTAACGCATCCTTAATTAAAATAAATTGAGCCCAAATGCTTATATATTTAAGTTAATCTTAATCTCAAACTAGATTAACGGTTCTTAAATAAAACAAAATATTCTTTGAACTAAAGGAATATACAATTTAAGTTCAAACCCAAATCTAAAATATACGGATTTAGACATTTTTTATTTATTTATTTTATAATGATATGAGTAATATGGTAATCCGCGCCCTACGGATGACGACATAAACCAGTCTCCGTATACAATCCATGGGTAACCCTAACAAGCAAAATAACACACGACACGAAATGAACTACTGGAGAAGGAGAAAGTGGTTATCGCAATGCGATAACATAATTAACTGCAGGGGCTTGTGCCTGCAGGGAAGAGCGTCCCCACAATCAAAAACCCCCTCACAAATGAGGGTGAATCTGATAAAGTCTCCTACAACGGTCGCATCTATCCAAACCTCAGATATATAGTGTCATAAATCAACTTGGTATTTTTGGAGAGGTAGATGGATATGTCCAAATAGTATCCGCTCTCAAATTCAGGCTAGACATCTCAACGTTTCAGTCCAGTTTTCGGCGGTAAACAAGGTTGATCTAAGATCGCTCTCACAATGAGTGAAGAATGCCTTGATTCGATCAAGGCAACGGGGTTGTGGTCTTTTTCTTTCATTCGTTTTCTTAGATTAGGGTTTTAGATAAGGGAAGGAAAAAAAACAATGAGGCGAAGAAATTTTTGGAGTTAGAAAGAAGAAAGTCTGCGGTAAAAAATGAAATAGAAAGATAGTGTTTCTGCTATTTGAAAAAGAGAACAGATCACGTGATTCGAATGAGGAGAATCCGTAGGATTAAAAAATAATCCTAGCAGAAGGATAAGATCTTAAACTCCATAAATTTTGTTGAGAAGATAATTAATTCAACATAAACTTATTCTATATATTATATGCATTATGATAACATTAATATTTGTTAGAAATTTTACTGTTGTGATATATATATATATAAACTTATTCTACATACTACATACATATTTATTTTATTTTTCAATAAAAGAAAATCTAATGACATCTAATAAAATTGGACAAAATTTTAAAGTAAACCAAAAATAATTAATAATTATTAAAAAAAACCACTTTAAAAAATAATTACAAAAAGAGATCATTTTTGCCTCGTAGGCACCACGTTAGCGCCAGCTCAGTGCTGGCGCTGGGGTGGAATAATTTTTTGTATGGGCGTAATTTCAAACTGCACACATAGCATTTATATGGGGCGCGGTTTCAAACCGCGTCCCATACAAATGTTATGGGCGCAGTTTGAAACTGCGCCCCATTCAAACGTATTAGGCATAGTTACAAACTGCGCCCATAACATTTGTATGGAGCGCAGTTTTAAACTGTGCCCATACAATTAATAAATGCAAAATAATATGAATCATTGTTTTTATAAGGACTTTGTTTTTTTTTGGGCGCAGTTGCAAACTGCGTCTAAAAAAGAAAAATACCCATTCACGGGTGTGTTTTTCTATGACGCGGTTTGAAGGTGCACCCCAAAAGAATACACAATCATTCAAGGGTATGATTTTTCTTGGGCGCAGATACAAACTGTACATAAAAAAAGAAACATACTCATCCACGGGTCTATGTTTTTTCTATGGCGCAGTTTGAAGGTGTGCCTCAAAGGAAATACAATCATGCATGGGTATGTGTTTTTCTGGGGCGTAGTTGCAAACCGCGCCAAAAAAAACCCATACCCGTGAATGATTGTATTCATTATATTAAGATTTCAATCTCTTCCTCTATCTCGAATCTCACTATTTGTGTTGATCTCTCTCTCACTCTCTCAGATCTCATTGCCATCACATTCTCTGTGTCACGCCCCGCTTTCCAGTGTACGGGCAGAGGATACGATGAAGCCGCTACGTAGTTACTCTGAAGTAAATACGCTAAGCGTGTCTAAGCAATATAAAAGTAAATATACACAAGAGACAAATGTAAATGAACATCAACTTTATTTATTAACATTCTTTTTACAATATATCGGAGAAGTAAATACATGGAATGGAAAGCAATGCCTAAACAGTGGCATAACAGAAATGGAAAATACAGAATCTAAATGTGTAAAAGTAACTAGAGCTCTGGGTCGAAAGCTAACTGGTCCAAATCCACGCTAGTGGGCTCGATCTCCTGAAGATCCGAATCACCTGACAATATTCCAAAGAAGAAAGAAAGGGAATGCGTCAGCGAACAATCGCTCGGTAAGTTCCAAAAATAAGGAAGAAGTAGAAATGTAAAGAGAGAGAGTGTGTAGCTTTTAAAGTTGTATTATATTGTTATAATGTTGTATTTAGTGTTAACGCTGTTATTTGTAACTTGGTACAGAAGAGGCCAGTATATACGAGAGAAGTCTCAGTAGACCAGAGACTAAGGTGGACGGAAAGTACAAGGAACCGTTCAGCCACGGTACAATGACAATTGAATTCAGGTTAGGTGTCTTAATGGTTGATGTCTCGTGTCACTTCTAACACCTTCCGTACCAATCTATCCCTTAAACCCCGTGATGTCTTGATTATTTTGTTTGTATTGTATTGTCTTGTAAATCGAATTGTATAGATGGATGACTTGCCGAAACCATGATATCAGTAAATGGATGTAACTGGAGAATCATGTAGATGGAAGTATATCTATGGTTCGGTTCAGTCAAGTTGTATAGATTGATAGATTGAACATATTGAATATATGGATTCATATTGAATTATTATATATACGTGAATCTCATTCAAGTCAGATTGATTATATTAAGATTCGGTCTGAGTCAGACAATTAGAAAAGAAAATTGAAATCCTGAATTAAGTTTTGATATTATCGGTAACCACTGCACATGGACAGCAGGATTTGTGTATTTTTCAAAGACGATTACCGTGTTGATAACACCGTTTGTTAAGTTATCTACCTTAAATAAGCAAGCACCCATATCTCCGGCTCCCAGAGGCTCAAGAGACTAGTCCCGCTTAAACCTATATTTACTAGGGTCCTTATTGTAATTTATAGACACTTGAGGTGGTTTTATGTAAAAATAATTTTGTATAATTTTCAAAGTACACCTCAAGTATTTTATTATCGTCTTTAGAGTTTTCATTGATGAATATTTTATCATTGTGACATTTCTAGTGAATAAAACCTATTTTTCATAATATATGGTATTTATTTGTAATATTGAAATTTGTATAGTATTTTCTTATAAATAAGATATTTTTCTTGAATTTTGGAAATGTGGAATATTATAAATATTAAAAATATATATTTTGATATTAATTACATATATTTATATATTTATTAAAAATATAAGTTTTATTTATAGTAGAAATCACATTTTCTAAAGAAAATTGTATTTTTTAAAAATCTTTCGAGACCGTATGCTCCTTGCGGAGGTCTGCATCTCACACTACTAAGTCCGAGGATGTGCGATAATCCACACCATCACAAACGGGTTCCCTAAATGGGTTGTAGCGGCGCTTTGCATAGATTTGTTTAAAATACATAATCTTGTAGAAAAAGGTTTTTATATAAGTCGGAGGTAGTTTTATGTAAAACCATATTTTCCCAAAACTATGTTCCCAAAGACCATCGTGTTATGTTACACATGAGTGTTGTGAGGAGTTAGGTCATTATCTTGTGAACTATCTAAAGGTATAGTAAGGAATTAAAGGTTTTATGTCGAAAGTAAACTATATGGTATTTTTCTGAAAAAGTGCGATAAAAATTACAATATGAATTCTTTTGCTATGAAACTTGTTCAATATGTCTTGTTAATATTTAATGGTCATGATGTGCAAGTTTGGTATTGTTGTATTTAAGAAAATTGGAAATTTTTAAAGAAAACCGAATCGGAAGTCGGATTAACTCAGCTTCCGTCGGGTTTTAGAAATAAAAGTTTCTTTTAAATTAGGAAAGAGAAGAGAGAGGAGGGACTTACTAGATTTTAGATTCGAGAAGAGGAAGAGAGAGTGATAGGAGGTGCCGGTGTATCGTTTCGTCGCCGGGAACTCCTAGGGTCGTCGTCGGAAGTTCGTCGGAGTTTCGCCCTTCGCTAACTCCACTTATACACAAAAGTTCTTGGGATTTTTCTTGAGAGTTTGGGCAGAGTTTGTGAGTGAGGAGTGTGTGAAATGGAGTGGTATTTATAGGAAAAATTAGGGTTAGGCTTTGATAAAATATGCATTAAAAAGATTTAAATTGGGTTTTAATTGGCTCTGTTAATGTGCAGGGAAAATAAATAGAACAGGGGTTATAAGGAGGCCAAAAGACACAGGTGTCAAGAAGGGAAGAATCGGATTCGAGCGAGTTCGGCCGGCGGCGCCGGCCGATTTAGCCTCTTCGCCGGCCGAGTCGGGCCAATTCTTGCTGCCATGTGTCCCCCGTCGCTTGGTCTATCTCCTGAACTCGTTTGTTTTTAGTGTGACCTTTGGGTTTACGGGTTAAGCACATGTAGACTCTTGGGCTTCTAAATATTTAAAAGAAAACTGATTAAAAAAATAATGTGGCTAATGGGATTTGAACTCTGGTGCTTTGGTTCAGCGGTGCAAGGTCTTACCTGTGAGCTACAAGCTCCTTCTTGCTATTCAAAATTGAATTAAATACTTATAGTACTCACAGGAAATATAAATAGCCCAAGTATACATGAACTTTAAATCAAATTTATGTATACAAGAAATGGAGTTGTTACAGTTTACCCTCCTTACAAAAATTTCGTCTTCGAAATTTACAATTTATTTTAAGAACTAATTTACAAATAGGTGAGAATATCTTGCACGCATCTCATCTCCCTTTCCGATGTCGATTCTCATGAAGTGTCTTTTCTCCACATCACTCGAACCAAGTTGACTTCCTTCTTCCAAAGTGACTTCATTGTTTCGAAGTGACTTCACTTTCCTGTTCAGTATCTTAACAGGTTGTTGCTCACAAGATAAGTTGGGCTGTACAGTGAGCTCGGAATGATCGAGAATATGGCTGGGGTCACTCACATACCTCCTGAGTTGGGATATGTGGAATATATTGTGCACTCCTTCCAATGAAAGTGGAAGTACCAGCAGTAAGCCACTTTACCGACTCGTTCGAGTATATCGAACGGTCCAATGTATCTCGGATTTAGCTTACCCCGTCTTCTAAAACGAACCACTTCGCGGTTTGGAGATATCTTTAAGAATACGTGATCTCCCAGCTGGAACTCCAAGTGACGTCGCTTTGCATCATCCCAGTGCTTCTGTCGATTTTGGGCTATACGCATTCTTTCCCTGATAGTACGAACCACATCAACAGTTGCTACCATCATCTTAGGTCCAAGGAGTTCCCTATCACCAATGTCGTCCCGACTTAATGGCGATCGACACTTTCTTCCATAGAGTGCTGCAAAAGGTGTCATTCCAATGCTTGCTTAGTAGCTGTTGTTGTATGAAAACTCCACAAGATGTAGGTGATCTTCCCACAATCCTCCGAAGTCTAACATACACGCTCTGAGTATATCTTCCAAAATCTGAATAGTTCGCTCAGACTGACCGTCTGTTTGTGGATGATAAGCTGTGCTGAAGATCAGACTTGTTCCCAAACTCGCTTGCAGGCTCTACCAAAATTGTGATCGGAATTTTGTGCCACGATCGGAAACAATGCAGACCGGTACTCCAGGAAGTCTCACAATTTCTTGTATGAGTTCATGGGTATCAGAGATAGTACATATTTGAAGATTTAAAATCTTACTTAGATTCTTACCTCCATGTACTTCTTTGCTAATGTCTCAGTTGATTGGCCAACTCGAAATGGGATGAAGTGAGCCGACTTTGTGAGTCGATCCACAATGACCCATACCGCATCGTTACCCTTTGTGCTGCGAGGGAGTGCAGTCACAAAATCCATTGTGATATGTTGCCACTTCCATTCTGGGATTGGTAACGGTTGAAGTAATTCAGCTATCCTATGATGTTCAGCCTTCACTTGCTGACACACTAAGCATTTAGCGACGCTTCTGCCTACTTCACTCTTCATTCCATGCCATCAGTAATTCTGACGTAGATCTTTGTATATCTTTGTATCTTCAGGGTGTACTGAATAGGGAGAGTTGTGGGCTTCTTTCATCAACTCTTCCCGCACAGAACCTTTTGGTACACACAATCTACTGCCGTACCTTAAAGATCCATCTTTATGGATGATGAAGTCTGTTCTGGGTCCATTCTTCACTTGTTCTCTGATCTTTTGTAACTTAGCATAACTTGCTTGAGCTGTTTTGATCTGATTGACAATTGTTGATTGAACTTATAAATTCATTAAGCTTGAAGTGATACCTGGCATGGCTACTTCAATCTCCATCTGATGCAAATCATGTTGAAGTTTCCACTGAGCGATGAGATTCATTGCTAATGGTTGGCGACTAAGGGCATTAGGTACTGCATTCACTTTCCCTGAGTGATATTGCAGATTGATGTCGAAGTCCGCCATGAGTTATAACCATTATCTCTGCCGCATATTAAACTCCTTCTGAGTAAACACATATTTCAGACTCTTGTGATTTGTGTATATGTTCACTCGCTCACCAAGAAGATAATGGCGCCAAATTTTAAGAGCAAAGATTACGGCTGCCAATTCCAAATCATGCGTCGGATAATTGCGCTCATGAATCTTCAGCTGTCTTGAAGTATAAGCCACAACCTTACCGTGCTGATGTAGAACACATTCTAATCCCTTACCGGATGCATCGCAATACACTTCGAAACCTCCAGATTGGTCCGGTATAACGAGAATAGGCGCTGATGTCAACCTTGACTTGAGTTCTACGAAATCCTACCCGTATACTTCTGACCACACAAAGTCTTCATCTTTACATGTGAACTTGGTCAGAGGTGTTGTTATCTTCGAAAAGCATTCAATGAACCTACTGTAATATCCAGCTAGACCCAAGAAACTTCGAATTTCCTTCACTGACTTTGGTGTCGGCCATTTGCTTACTGCTGAAACTTTCGTTGGATCCACAGAGATTCCTTCGCTTGATACAATATGTCCGAGAAAACCAACTTGATCTAGCCAAAACTCACACTTGCTGTACTTGGCATAGAGTTGATGTTGTCGTAGAGTTTCCAGGACAATTCGTAGGTGCTTGGTATGTTCTTTCCGACTCTTAGAATACACCAGGATGTCATCGATGAAGATGACAACGAACCTGTCTAAATACTCCCGGAAAACTTGATTCATCAGGTTCATGAATATTGCTGGTGCGTTGGTCGCTCCAAATGGCATTATAAGAAATTCGTAACGACCATAGCGAGTTCTGAAAGTTGTTTTATGAATATCAGCTTCCTTGACCTTCACTTGATGATATCCCGAACAAAGATCTAACTTGGAGAAAACACAAGATCCACTTAGCTGATCGAATAAATCGTCGATACGCGGTAGCGAATACTTGTTTTTATCGTTACTTCGTTCAAGGCTCTATAATCAATGCACATTCGATATGAACATTTCTTCTTCTTCACAAGCAGTACCGGTGATCCCCAACTTGACGTGCTGAGACGAATCCATCCTTTCGCTAATAATTCGTCCAACTGAGTTTGGACTTCCTTCAAACCTTCCGAACTTAATCGATAAGGTGCTTTGATCACTGGTTGTGCTCCTGGTACTAAATCAATGCTGAATTCAAGAGCTCGATCGGGGGGCAAACCTGATATATCGTCAGGAAACACATCGTCGAACTCTCGAACCACTTCTGGCTTTGATTCTTCCTCCGCTTGAGTTGCTGCAATTACTGCTTTCTTCGGTTTCGCCTTGTAAGTACTTGGCTCTAGGGTACGGTCTCCACTTTTGAAATAAAAGACCGGATGGTCTGGAATCTCGAATACTACCCTCATTTGACGACAGTCAATGGTAGCATAAAATGTTCAGAGCCAATCCATACCTAGAACCACATCGAAGTTCGGTATGTCCAGCACCTTAAAGTCAGCATAGAATTCTCTGCTGCAGACGACTACCGGACACAAGCTGTATCCCATTATTGCCTTTAGAACGCCATTTCCTGAACTGACATTCCAACTGGATACTAGCGGTGTGACTGCAATCGCATGAGTTCGGACGAACCGTTGCGACATAAAGCTGTGAGATGCTCCAGTATCGAATAGTGCTAGTGCAGGAAATGAGGCTACTAAGATTGTACCTAAAGTATATGGGTTAGGTTTTAGGTATAGAGAAAAATATGTAGATGGGTGTTAAGATTGAAAGAAAAGCTTGAGAAGAAAGGGTTACCGGTGATGACTTGGCCAGTGGTTTCAGCTTCTTCCACGGTCATCGTGAAAGCCAGTCATCGTGGTACATTCCTCCTGGGCGGAGGTGCATTCCTCGTAACGTTCCGTTGAGCTTGATGGAACTGACGAGGAGGAGGTGCAGTCGGTGGTCCTCTAGGTGGTGGAGCAGGGAGAGCGAGTCTTGGAGCAGGTGCCTGAAGGGCTGGTCGCGGCTGGTAAGTGATCGCTGGCCTGGATGCAGCAATTGGGTTGTGTCTTATGGGACAAGACCCAATATCATGTGTAGTTGAGCCGCAGACTAAGCAAAGACGGTTGGCTCTCCGGCAGTCTTTCATCAGATGTCCATTCCTCTTGCAGTAGGTACAAAAGGCTGGGCTGGGCATGTTGATTGGTACTCCCGGTCTCCTGGGCACAAAAGATGGCCTTGATAAGGCTCCTCCCGCCATCTGGTTGGCAGGGCGCTTAACTCCGGCAGATTGAGATCTGCCCCTCATCTTTACCATTGCCTCATAACGACGGGAAGCTTTCAGCGCCGATTCGTGGGTCGAAAAATCTCCTGTGGCTAGTGCAGCCTGGATCTCCAGATCTAACCCTTGTTGAAATCGACGGGCTCTGATATCATCCGTTGGTATCAAGTGTGCCGCAAATCTGTTAAAGTATTGTGTTAGCTGTGTGGTATGTGATATATTGAAGAATCAAATTATTGAGACATATCTTACCGACTAAGTATTGTGAACTCAGCGTCATATTCATCTACTGACTTGGTCCACATTGAACCTTGTTGCAGATGGATGAACTGTTGTTCCATGTCGAACCTGGCAGTCTCAGGGAAGTACTTTGTGTCGAACATGTCGCGGAAAGTCTTCCATTCGATGGGTTGATCAAGACGGCTTTCTTCCGCCTTCCACCAAACCCGTGCTTGTCCATGAGTTGTAGTTTCGCAATACGGACCCAAGCTATCTTTAGCACTTGTGCCATTGCCAGATCGTCTTCGATATTCTGAGCCCATTCCTCATCTTCCAGAGGGCTTTCTTTTCCTGAGAAGTTCTTGGGGTGCAGTGCCCGGAATTGCTTCACTCCGGGTGCTTCCGCTTCTGGACGATTCAAGAGAATAGCAGTCTGTTGCTGCTGTCCTTCCAGGAGGCTGCGGATTGCCTTAAGTAGAACCGTTTGCTCATTGATCGGAGCAGCGACGGCAGGTGTGAGTGGTAGTGGTGGAGGTGTGTTGTTGACATATGTGCTGGTGTTGTTCGGGAAATCCATAACCTTGAAAGTAATATTTGGGTTAGGACAGATTCAACGTATATGAAATGATGAGATTCAAGAAGTATGAATTGTAAAGAATGTTTTCAGTCGCCGATTCTTGTGTTTTATTGCTTAGCTTGTCCACGCAGAACTGAACTGCATGGTAGGGTTCCATACAGCTCTGACCTGCATGGGGCCACCAACAAAACCTGTCACGCCTCGCTTCTCAGTGTACGGGCATAGGATACGACGAGGCCGCTCCGTATTTACTCTGAAGTAAATACGCTAAGCGTATCTAAGCAATATAAAAGTAAATGTACACAAGAGACAAATGTAAATAAACAACAACTTTATTTATTAACATTCTTTTTACAATATATCGGAGAAGTAAATACATGGAATGGAAAGCAATGCCTTAACAGTGGCATAACAGAAATGGAAAATACAGAATGTAAATGTGTACAAATAACTAGAGCTCTGGGTCGAAAGCTAACTGGTCCAAATCCTCGCTAGTGGGCTCGATCTCCTGAAGATCCGAATCACCTGACAACATTCTAAAGAAGAAAGAAAGAGAATGTCGTCAGCGAACAATCGCTCGGTAAGTCCCAAAGATAAGGAAGAAGTAGAATTGTAAAGAGAGTGAGAGAGAGAGTAGCTTTTAAAGTTGTATTATATTGTTATAATGTTGTATTTAGTGTTAACCCTGTTGTTTGTAGCTTGGTACAGCAGAGGCCAGTGTATACGAGAGGAGTCTCAGTAGACCAGAGACTAAGGTGGACGGAAAGTACAAGAAACCGTTCAGCCACGGTACAACGGCAATTGAATTCAGGTTAGGTGTTTTAATGATTACAGTCTCGTGTCACTTCTAATAACACATTCCGTATCAATCTACCCCTTAAACCCCGCGATGTCTTGATTGTATTGTTCGTATTGTATTGTCTTGTAAATTGAATTGTATAGATGGATGACTTGCCGAAACCATGATATTAGTAAATGGGTGTAACTGGAGAATCATGTAGATGTAAGTATATCCATGGTTCGGTTCAGTCAAGTTGTATAGATTGATAGATTGAACATATTGAACATATTGATTCATATTGAATTATTATATATACTTGAATCTCATTCAAGTCAGATTGATTATATTGAGACTCAGTCTGAGTCAGACAATTAGAAAAGAAAATTGAAATCCTGAATTAAGTTTTGATGTTATCGGTAACCGCTGCACCTGGACGACAGGATTTGTGTCTTTTTCAAAGATGATTACCGTGTTGATAACACCGTTTGTTAATTTGTCTACCTTAAATAGGCAAACACCCATATCTCCGGCTCTCAGAGGCTCAAGAGACCGGTCCCGCTTAAACCTATATTTACTAGGGTCCTTATTGTAATTTATAGAAACTTGAGAGGGTTTTATGTAAAAATAATTTTGTATAATTTTCAAAATACACCTCAAACATTTTTTTATCTTCTTTAGAATTTTCATTGATATATATTTTATCATTATGACATTTTTAGTGAATAAAACCTATTTTTCATAATATATGGTATTTATTTGTAATATTGAAATTTGTATAGTATTTTCTTGTAAATAAGATGTTTTTCTTGATTTTTGGAAATGTGGAATATTATAAATATTAAAAATAGATATTTTGATATTAATTACATATATATATATTTATTAAAAATATAAGTTTTATTTATAGTAGAAATCATATTTTCTAAAGAAAATTGTATTTTTTAAAAATCTTTCGAGACCGTATGCTCCTTGCGGAGGTCTGCATCTCGCACTACTAAACCCGAGGATGTGCAATAATCCGCACCATTCCGAACTGGTTCCCCAAATGGGTTGTAGTGGCGCTTTCCAAAGATTTGTTTAAAATACATAATCTTGTAAAAAAGGTTTTTATATAAGTTGGAGCTAGTTTTATGTAAAACCGTATTTTCCCAAAACTATGTTCCCAAAAATCATAGTGCTATGTTACATATGAGTGTTGTGAGGAGGTAGGTTATTATCTCGTGAACTATCTTAAAGATATAGCAAGAAATTAAAAGTTTTATGTCGAAACTAAACTATATGGTATTTTTCTGAAAAAGTGCGATAAAAATTACAATATGAATTATTTTGCTATGAAACTTGTTCAATATATTTTGTTAATGTTTAATGGTCATGATGTGCAAGTTTGGTATTGTTATATTTAAGAAAATTGGAACTTTTTAAAGAAAACCGAATCGAAAGTCGGATTAACTCCGCATCTGTCGGGTTTTAGAAATACAAGTTTTTTTTAGACTAGGAAAGAGAAGAGAGAGGAGAGACTTACTGGATTTTAGATTAGAGAAGAGGAAGAGAGAGTGGTAGGAGGTGCCGGTGCGTCGTTTCGTCGCCGGGAGCTCCTAGGGTCGTCGTCGGAAGTTCGTCGGAGCTTCGCCCTTCGCTAACTCCACCTGTACACAAAAGTTCTTAGGATTTTTCTTGAGAGTTTGGGCAGAGTTTGTGAGTAAGGGGATGTGAAATGAAGTGGTATTTATAGGAAAAATTAGGGTTAGGGTTTGATAAAAAATGCATTAAAAATATGCATTAAAAAGATTTAAATTGGGTTTTAATTGGCTCAGTTAATGTGCAGGGAAAATAAATAGAATAGGGGCTATGGGGAGGCCAAAAGACACAGGTGTCAAGAAGGGAAGAATCGGATTCGAGCGAGTTCGGCCGGCGGCGCCGGCCGATTCAGCCGCTTCACCGGCCGAGTCGGGCCGATTCTTGCCATAATGTGGCTAATGGGATTTGAACTCTGGTGCTTTGGTTCAGCAGTGCAAGGTCTTATCAGTGAGCTACAAGCTCCTTCTTCTGTTCAAATTTGAATTAAATACTTATAGTACTCATAAGAAATGTAAATACCCCAAGTATACATTAACTTTAAATCAAATTTATGTACACAAGAAATGGAGTTGTTATACTCTGTCTTTCTCCTTCTACGTTCTTTGCCTCACTCTTTCTCTATCTCTCAATGTCGGGATCTTCATCTGCAGGATTGCCATCAATCGATGAAATTAAGAGGTGCATCCCTTACACCGTGGTGAAATCTGTATATACGATAATATACTACTTTGGTTACGAAAGCATTCTCTATCGATTATGAGAGGGTATGAACTGGTCGATGAAGATCGATCGTGAAATCCTGCAGCTCTTGCACTTAGGCGTATTAGATGCACTCCTATCTCCCTCTGAAGAAGTAACTCATGACCACCGTGGGGAAGCAAATCGTCATCTCCACTTCTTTCATTTTATGGGCCTTATTTCAGAATGCAATATCGAGTACTCCGCAAGCTCTCTTTACCGCATTTTTATGCACCGTCGGATTTTGAACCACCTCGAACTCATTCGAGATACTGCGCTAGGTGATGAAGTCATTGATGCAATTATAGAGAGGATTGATTCTGTTGCTGCTGAGTGAAGTAACGTATATGATTTATTTTTGAAATTTTTGTAATCAATTATGTCGTTTTTACCGTTCTTTATATGTATTTTGTTTGCATCATTCTCGTGTATGTTGTAGATGGGTGTACCATGTGTATGTAATATATCGTATATGAACACATGTTTGTGTGAGAGAATCAACGTTTGAATTAAAATGAATTAATGTGTTATTTTGTAAAGAAATAATCGGGAAAAATTGGACAGCATCTCATTTGTAAATTTTGAATAAAACTCATATACAAGCATAGTAAAATAATAGCATCCATAGACGGAGCTAACTCAACGCCAAAACGGCGGAGACACAATCCACGCCCAATATACGAAGCCCAAACGGCGAAGAACAATAAACCGGAAACATTAAACAATATAAAATAAATAATGAATTCATTGCAACACAATACAACACAAACACTTATGACAATCTAACGAAGTCGTCGCACCATCCCAGGTGTCCTCCTCTTCGCTACAGGACGTCGAGGCTGTGATGGTCCGGCTTCGTCAACGGCAGGCGGCTGAGACGGCTCTGGCTATGATAGTCTATGCTCGTACTCATCGGGATGCTGAGATGGCACCGGCTGTCTCTGTCTGCGTCATGCATACGTGATAGAAATGGCAGGTGCGGACACACTTGGTGGAGACACGGGTGGTGCAGAGACGGGTGGCGGAGGCACGGGTGGTACAGGCATGGCCGGTGGACGTGTGAATCTGTGTATCGTCATCATACTCATGATCAGGGACTTGATATTCATAAAGCAGCTCGTTGAGTCCCTGGTGCCACTAATACCTTCATCAGCTATATCCTCCAACGCGTAAATAGTATAGACCTATATTGATGGTAAATAAAATAATGAATTTCATAAAAATAATATTTTAGTTTTAAAAGGTTTAATATAAACTAACCAAATCTCTCTCTATCGGTACTCGAGGCGTATATAAGATGGGCGGAGGGCCGGCCGTGATGACGAATCTGTGAGTAATCATCCAATACTAGGAAAGATACTGATCTATCGGTATACCTGGCTGTATCTCATCGGCTATGTGGTGTACCCGATCGTACTATCGACCCATCCAAATCTAATACTCCACGAGCTAAGCATCCCCAACTAGCGCTCCATCCTGTCACGGTGTCTGCTCCACCGCGCCTAGTATGTGCTGCGTCAAAACGAACTGGCGGAGCACATGGTCTAGCACGTGCATCTGAATAATATCGTTGCAGAAGATCGGTGTCTGCGCACGCCAGAAGCCGGCGCCTGCCAAACATAATGGATGTAGAGTGCCCATCAGGTCATGTGTGTACGGTGTCTACGTAACTGCTGCCTCCTCTATGATATCGAACTCATTGCGGTAGAAACGGAGGCTGCGATCTGGTGTCACATCCTATAACCTGGGCACATTCCACCTGCATAGAGAATACACACAAGTTAATATTAAAAAAAATTGAAATTTGAAATATGCATATAGTTTCAAATATGTATTGGCATCCATATAGCCTTTGGCCATCTAAAGCGAACCGTGTCGTAATGGTCGGGCGACCAATAGAGAGATATGTCTATGACCATATTTGAAATACAATATGATAGAATTATGCTTTACGTTGAATATCAATTTAATTACGCAAAATTAGCAGAATGCGGTTTTAAATATTGTATACCTGAAGAAGCGTCAAACGGCCCCCAAAACTCTTCTGCTCCATCAATGCAGCCATTCTTAGCTTGCTGTAGAGGAATGACAGAATTGCACTCCACCACGATAAAGTGGCACACTGGTCGAGATCAGCTAAAAGAGACAGCCAGGCAAGACTAATTATGCTCTTGCTCCTATCCGGAAATAAGCGAACCCCAATCTGATGTAAAATGTAGGCTCGTGCGTGCTGCTCAATCGCCATGGGGGTAGCATCCAAGGCAGGCTCAGCACTAAATACCTCCCGCAGCCAACTCAAGTGAATGCTACTATTTCTCCTCTGGCCAATAGGTAGAATTCTACCCAACAAGCTGGGACACAAGTCTGACCAATCGTGGCTGTACTCCACAGCAACCACCTCTCCGTCTATAGGCAAACCAAGCAGTACATCGACGTCCTGAAGGGTGATAGTCATCTCACTAACTTTAAAATGAAATGTGCAAGTCTCTAGTCTCCATCTATCTACCAAAGCCGTAATCAAGATTCTATCCAGACGTATATACTCTAATCTAGATAGAAGATGAAAGCCCGCCTGTTGCAGCTCGGCCTACACATGGGCATCTCCAACTGGGATCCGGCTACTCTGAACTGAGTGGTCAACGCATGTAACACCTGATCACTCTACCAATTACAAAAAGAGGATTTATATTAGTAACAAATAAATAACATATGTAAGTAAATAAAATAAAACTACAAACTTTTACCTATACTACTGCGACGTTGGCCGATCTGTGGTCAGCCTGCAAGTACAGAACACTCGCATCTATAGGTCCAAGATACTCGCAAAGGCGCCATCTTTCTTAAGTGAAAACGTCACTTTCATAGAAAACATTGGTTTGTTTATTATATTTTCCCTTGCGGAGTTCCAGCCGTGCTTACCCCTAAGAAGGATGGATCGTGGCGCATGTGTGTCGATAGCCAAGCTATAAAGAAAATAACCATGGATCCATAGGTATATCCACACAATGAAAAAGTCGAGTTATATTATCTTTGAAAAAATAAGCATGTATAACAAAGAACGTATGTGTGCGTGTATGTGTGTATGTGTGTAGATGTATGTTTTTTGTGGTTCGACGTGTGTGTGTATATGCATGTGTGTGTATTTCAAAATATAGGCAGAGATTACTAATGGCGACGTGGGGATGGAGAATTTTTGCATCGTGCCGTGTTATGACCATATTCATTGCAGATGCTGCATTTATTTTGCCACGTCCTTCTCATGAATCATCCATAACACCTTTGATACGAATAGAACATGGTCGTTCTGCTTGTCTCTTACCGATAGACGGTAATATTATTGGACCGTTGTATGCCTCCCAATATCGGTTATCGGGTACAGGATGGAACAACGGGGCATAAGTAGCTTTGTATTTGGGGATAGAATACCACTTCGAAACAAGATCGTGATGTGCAATGTTCTCCTACCCTCTGCTCGTGTGCATGTTGAAATTATATGTGAACAATGCAACTTTTGCAACTTAGGAATATTGCACGTATAACTGCAGTTCCTACCGTCGATGACTACGTCGTAATTTTTTCCATCTTTATCAGTCGCCTGCCATTCGGAGAATCTCACGATCCAAGCATGCCTGGCATCAGTAGCCCTTTTTGTTATTAATTGTTTGAACTTAGGATATAACTTTGTCGTCCACTCTTGTCCCTCCTGACATCATGCAAAGAAGTATTTGTTTGCCCTGTAAAATGTCTGTCCTACTAAGACTTGAATAGGCAAATATCAAGATCCTTTTAAGACCCCGTTAAAGCTTTTTGAAGCATTCGTAGTCATCATGCAATATCGCCTACCATCTTTTGAAAGGGCCCATCTTTTTTCTTCATTTTTTAGACTACTTTCAATCCAAGCATCTGCTCTTGGATATATACATTTAAGTTTCTCTTTCAGTACTGTATAGGTCATGTCATTTGGTGCACATGCAATTTGAGAGAACAAACTCTGCAAGGTTTTGCCACTAATCCAGCTGTTGAGAAGTTGGCTCTGATATGTCGCATACAATAATGAAACTATGAGGTTCTGGCCATGATCTTCGTAGTGCTGTCGGAATCCCTTTCATCCGGTCAGATATGAAGATAATGTGCTTTTCCGCACGGATGGAATGTAAAGATGAATGCAAGCAATGAATCACTGCCAATTTTCAATGGTTTCACCACCAACTACAGCATATGCCAAAACATAAAGGCCATCATTTGCATCGGCCCCGGTAGCAATGAGCAAAGTCTCTTTGTATCTGCCGTATAAGTGGGACCCATCAATACTGAGAACGGGACACAACATGCGAAACCATCAATGGCCGGTCCGAATGCCCAAAATGCACCGATAAAATATCCCATTCTGTTATCTTGAAAACAGTCCCGGGATTAGTAGATTAGATGGCGGCAAGATATCGTGGCAAATGTTCATATAAATCTTCCCAATCTCCGTATATTTTAGACAATACCCTGTTCAACGCATTCCATACCTTCATATAATTTATTTCAATAAATAATGTATCTTTTATAAGCACTTGAATCGTTTTGAGGGTCAAATCGACATTCGCTTTCACAAAAAGCAATATCTTGTTACATATGAATGTAGAAGTGGTCTGTTTATGATTTGAATTCACTCTAGGATTCACACAAGTATGATTAACCGCATAATTTTTTATCTGCAAGAATCCCGTCGATGATTTCTTTGAGATATATGCATGAAGTCTCCACGGGAAGTTTGCGTATGTTTTACAAACGACGGTGTACTTGATCGTGTTAGTCTTGATTGGTTTAAAAGAAACTCCCATGTTTAAATGACCAAACGCTGACTGCCTAAATTAACTTCTCCTTATTCTCGAACAAATCGTCGACCTTCAACCCATTTTCAATATCGACTGTCGAAAGCCTATCTGCACGAAAGTTGACATTCTCCATTACCGATGTAGATAACATGTGAGCATCTGTCATGTTATCGGCAAGTGGATCTTCAAACTCAACGAATTCATTGTTAACACATGAATTAGTAATCCACTACCTATCATTCTCATCTGCAAGGACATATGCAATTTGCAGACTATCTTGTGCTTGAATCTCGTTCTCATAACGAGCATCATTATCAGCATCATCATTTTCATTTCCATTATGTTCTAACACCGCTGGATCCGTAGCAGGAATATTGTAACACCCTAGTTCATTTATACCAGTTCTAGTTCAAGTATTTCTTTATTTATGGTATTTTCCTGATTTATGGTATTTTGGGTATGAATAGTATATCTGACATCTGTATTTGCATCCGACCCGACCCGCTTGCTGGAAACCCATCTTGATTCCTGTTTATGATTTATCCTGGCTTGTTATATGGATCCGTACACTTTCATATTTCATATACTGCATACTGGCATTTCATCTAGCATCTGCATTTTTAATATGACCTTTAAAGTCAAGAAATATATTTATATATATATATATATATATATATATTTTGCATGGCCTGCATGATACCCCTAACCCTGTAGTAGCATCCGCGCATCTTATTCTCGTCCCGTTCAGTGAAACATACTTGTTTGGATGGCTACGTGCACGTGTGTGCATCCGTTCTTGGGGGTATGCATTTTCGTTACCCGGATGTCACGCCCCGCTTCCCAGAGTACGCAAGATTGGGCACGTGAAATAGCCAACCATGCTACCTGTGGGTAGGAAGTATCCATCCACGGTCACATAAGGTTTGATTATTTTATTAATTTGGGATTTTGGCGCTAAATGAAACATTTCCAAATCGCGCCCGGATTGGGTCCAAAAATTCGAAATTCAAATAATAGGATTTTAAGCGGGTTCCAAATTTTAAAATGAAATGTTTTATGATTAAAAAGCATACCCCCAAGTCGGCCACCTGTACGCGCGCGTAGTCGTCCAAACTTGTCCGTTTCACCGAACGGAACGAGAACTCGACGCACGGACGCTACCACGCGGCTAGGGGTGACGAGTAGGCCAAGATAGATATTTTTAATTTTATTTTAGGTGCTAAAATTTGTTATATGCAGAAATGACTTAGCCAAATAAAAATTTTACAGCAAGACCCAAACCAGCAAGATAAATAAAATGAGTAATATCTACTGCTCAACCAATAACAGAAAATAGTAGTATTGGGCTCGGGTGTTACACTATACCCAACTACAAAAAAGAATTTCGTCCTCGAAATTCCAAGAATACAAGATAGAAAACTACAGGAAAAGGTGAGGAAACTTCTGTCGGATCTCGTCTTCTCGCTCCCACGTGGACTCTCCATGCGATCGATTACCCCAAGAAACTAGCACAAGGGGGATAACCTTGTTCTTAAGAACCTTTTCCCTTCGATCCATGATTTCAACCGGTCGTTCCTCAAAAGTTAGGTCTTCCCGTACAGTTAACTCCGAATGATCCAAAACGTGTGTTTCATCTCGAACATACCTTCGTAGTTGAGATACATGAAACACATCGTGTACACCTGCCAAGGACTGCGGTAACGCCAAACGGTACGCTACCTCTTCAACACGCTCCAATATCTCGAAGGGTCCAACGAATCGAGGACTAAGCTTCCCTCGACTCCCAAAACGGATCACCCCTCTAGTCGGGGATAATTTCAAGAATACCAAATCACCTACGGCGAACTCTAGAGGTCTTCTTGACGTGTCAGACCAACTTTTCTGCCTGTCTTGAGCTGCCTTCATATGCTTTCTGATTGTATTCACCTTCTCAACTGTTTGTACCACCAAATCTGGTCCCAGTAATCTTCGTTCACCAACATCATCCTAACAAACGGGTGAACGGCACTTACGACCATACAAAGCTTCAAACGGAGCCATCTGGATAGTTGCTTGGAAACTATTGTTGTAAGAAAACTCCACCAAGTGTAGGTGATCCTCCCATGAACCCTTGAAGTCCAACATGCATGCTCTCAACATATCTTCAAGAGTTTGGATCGTTCTCTCCGACTGACCATCAGTTTGAGGATGATAGGCTGTGCTAAATTTCAATCGAGTCCCCAAACTCTCCTGTAAACTCCTCCAGAAGTGTGATAAGAACCGAGTGTCCCAATCGGACACGATGCTCACCGGTACGCCATGCAATCTTACAATCTCCTGCATGTACCGTTCTGCCAAAGTCTCCGTTGATTGACCAACCCGGAAAGGAATAAAGTGAGCTGCCTTGGTCAATCGATCGACAATCACCCATACTGCATTGTTGCCTCTTGGACTTCGCGGTAAAGCCGTCACGAAATCCATGGTTATATGTTCCCACTTCCACTGAGGAATCGAAAGTGGTTGCAACAAACCAGCAACCCTTTGGTGTTCAGCCTTGACTTGCTGACACACCAAGCACTTAGCCACAAAGCGAGCAATCTCCCGTTTCATGCCTTCCCACCAGAAATGCTGTCGAATATCACGGTACATCTTTGTGCCTCCCGGATCTACAGAATAGGCTGAACTGTGTGCCTCTTTCATAAGCTCTTCACGAACATCTCCCTTTGGCACACACAAACGGCTACCATACCTCAACGAACCATCTTCGTGGACCCGTAAATCTGTTCGTAGTCCGGCTTCAACCTGCTCTCAAAACTTCTGCAGTCTAGGATCCTGCGATTGTGCCGCTTTAATCTTCTCAACCAAGAACGACTGTACTTGCAACTGCATCAACTGTCCCGTAGAATGTGGTAGCACAACCTCCAAGTCGAATCTTCGAAAATCTGCAATGATCCCCCTCTGCGTAGTTAACACCTGAATCGCTGGTAACCGACTAAGCGCATCCGGCACGACGTTAACTTTTCCTGGATGGTACTTAAGATCAAGGTCGTAGTCGGCCATCAGCTCCAACCATCTACGCTGCCTCATGTTCAACTCCTTCTGAGTGAACACATACTTTAAACTCTTGTGATCTGTAAAAACTTCGACTCTCTCGCCCAAAAGATAGTGTCTCCAAATCTTCAAAGCGAAGATCACAGCCGCAAGCTCCAAGTCGTGAGTGGGATAATTCTTCTCACGGGTCTTTAATTGTCTCGATGCGTACGCTACAACCTTCCCATTCTGCATCAAAACACATCCCAATCCCTTTCTAGATGCGTCGCTGTGAATCACCAGTCCTCCGGAATTGTCTGGTACGGTCAGGATAGGGGCGGTTATCAACTTCTGCTTCAACGTCTCGAAAGCCAACGCACATTTATCCGTCCATACAAAAGGTACCTCCTTGCGCGTAAGCTTGGTCAACGGTTCTGCCAAACGAGCGAAGTTCTCCACAAACCTCCTGTAGTATCCGGTTAATCCAAGGAAACTTCTTATCTCAGCTACATTCCTTGGAATAGGCCAATCTCGAACTGCTGCAATCTTTTCGGGATCGACGGCGATTCCATCGCCCGACACAACATGCCCCAGAAACTTCACTTCTTCCAGCCAAAATTCGCACTTACTTATCTTCGCATACAGTTTCTCCTGTCTCAATGTCTGCAGTGCGATCTTCAAATGCTCAGCATGCTCCACCAAACTCTTCGAGTAAACCAGAATATCGTCAATGAATACCACAATAAACTGGTCCAAGAACGGTGAAAAGATTCGGTTCATCAAATCCATGAATATTGCCGGCGCATTCGTTACTCCGAAGGGCATCACTAGATACTCGTAATGTCCATACCGAGTTCGAAACGCCGTCTTGCAAATATCTTCTGCTTTCACTCGGACCTGATGATATCCGGATCGCAAATCCAGTTTCGAGAATACCCTCGCGCCACTAAGCTGCTCAAAAAGTTCTCCAATGCGAGGGATCGGGTACTTGTTCTTAATAGTTACCCGGTTTAATTCCCGATAATCGATGCACATCCTTCTCGTGCCATCCTTCTTCTTTACTAGAAGAACTGGAGCTCCCCAAGACGAGTTGCTGCTTCGAATCCAACCCTTCTCAAGCAATTCACCAACTTGTTTCTTAACTTCTTCCAATTCCACTGGTGCCATTGGATAATACGCTTTAGATACTGGCGCTGCATCAGGGATAAGGTCAATCGCGAACTCCACGTCTCGCTTCGGCGGTAAACCCGATATATCTTCAAAGACGTCCATAAAATCGCGAACAAACGCCGGCTCTTCACTACTATCAACTTCCATAGCTGCAAGAACATTGTTTGTCGGCCTAGCCCTAAACTCGACTGGCCCGACAGAACTGCTTCCTCCAGTGAAGGTAAACTCAGGATGTCCGGGAATCTGGAAAATTACTTTCCTTGCCCTACAGTCAATGTGGGCGTGGAAAGTGCTAAGAAAATCCATTCCCAAAACAACTTCATAGCTGCCCGTATCAATCACCAAGAAATCTGCAAAAAGCTCCCGTCCGCACACCACAACTGTACAGTCTTTACACTCCCTACTAGATACAATTTTCCCATTCCCGATGTGTATGTCCCAGAAACTAGACAGGGTCGTGCAGGCAATCGAGTGTGTAGTTATAAACTTAGATGACATAAAACAATGGGATGCACCAGAATCAAATAATGCCACTGCGGGAAAACCATGAACGAGTAGAATACCTGAAACCACTTCTCCTGATGCCTTAGCTTCCTCAGCTGTCAAGGTAAAAGCTCGAGCCTGATTAGGTCCTTGAGTCAGCTGTTTCTGCCCTTGGAACGGTTTCTGCGGAGGCTTCTGAAAATCATCCCTCGTACGAAGCTTCGACGGACAGGCACCAACTGCGTGATCAGCCGCTCCAAAAACCAAACAAAGTCCCAGCTTCCTTCGACAATCCTTCTGCATGTGCCCAGGTAAACGGCAGTAGTCACAGATCATGCTCTTTCTTCGATCAACGATCACAGGCTTCTTCATGGGTGCTACACCTCGACGGTCCACTGGAATACCTCTGCGACCATGAGCTCTGTTAGGTACAAATGCGGGCTTCCTTGCCGCAACTGCTGTCTGCTGCAAGCTCCCTTTCATCCCAGATAAACTCTGCTGCTCCCGGGCTGCCGTAAGAACCTGTGAGAAAGTGGTCAAATCCAGGGAGACAATCTGCCTCTGGATGTCCACATCCAAACTGCGCATGAATCTCCGTGCCCTGTCTGCATCGTTGGCAACTAAAGGTCCAGCGAATCTGCTGAGTCTCGTCCATTCCGCTGCATGCACATCCAGGGGTGTTCCATTCTGTCTCAGCCCAATAAACTTCTCTTCCATTTCCTCCCGTGCAGTTCGCGGGAAGAACTTCTCCAGGAAACTCTTAGAAAAATCCGCCCATTTGATCGGTTTGGGCAAGCGGGTCTCCTCCACAAGCCACCATTCTCGGGCGTAATCCACTAGCTGAATGCGCACCACATCAACTCTTTTGTCCTCTGGAATCTGTGCCGCAATCAGTAAATTTTCTGTGTCAACTAGCCACTGCTCGGCTGGCAATGGCTCCTCCAAACCAGTGAATGTAACCGGATCCAAACGTCTGAAATCTGCCACGGTCCCTACCCGGTCAACTGGTTTAGCTCCAGCGTTGTTTACAGACTGCCGAATGGCCTACAAACCTTCCTGAAACGAATCTGCTTGCTGCTAGATCAGCTCAATATGCCTCTTCTGATTTTCCAGCATTCCTCGTATTACTCCCAACATGGCGGCTTCGTCCACGCGCCTCTGATACGTCTTGAAATTCTTATCTGCCATATTCCTGAAATCAAAACACCCAACATTAGCATGATGATAGATTCAATATATAGATCAAGGCTAGAACTCCAAGATACTTAAATAGAGTACCGTATTATAACTATGCCGCGGTATCATAGCCACAATTACTTAACTCCACCCAAGTCGCCTAAGTCCTAGGGATAACAAGAAATCAGGTTTTCGAGTCGACATGCAAAGTAAGTTTGCACGTCGATATAATCAGGAAGAATGTGATTCAAGAATGGTAAAACGGTCAAGGTGGTAGGACATGTTTCCTAAGCACGGGTATTCTGATTCGTGTATTGGGTACAATACCCAACTACAAAGAATCAACCCAACTAACATATGGCTCTGATACCAAAAGAACCATGTCACGCCCCGCTTCCCAAAGTACGCAAGATTGGGCACGTGACATAGCCAACCATGCTACCTGTGAGTAGGAAGTATCCATCCACAGTCACATTACGGCTGTAGAGATATCAAGAACAAGATAAAACTATCTAACACATGTCCACAATCCAGAATAACAAGAGTCAATGATAAATAAATGCGGAAGCAAATGATCCAATACAATAATAGAAAAGTATGTCCCATAATGCGGGCTCACATCTGGAAATAAGAATGCAGGAAATAAAACTAATCACTACAGAACTCATAAATCAGCCTGCTGGCTGAAGTACTCCTGCTCGGACAGCGACAGTGGTAAAGAATCCGGGCCATGCAAAACCCAGACGTCAGCGCGTCATGTCAACCAACAATATAATATACACAGTGTAATAGGCAATGCAGAAATAAACATGAATAAAGCAATAATATGAAACAAGCAGCGCAGGGTAGTGTGCAGTGGGTAACTAAACTGTTCTATTGGGTTTTCTATTCTAAAGTCTTTGAAATCAATTCGAGTAATCCTCCATGTAACTCAAAGGATATGTCCCGTTACCCCCCGGGACCACGGATCAGGAATATGGGAACCAATAGTGGTTCTGTCCCGTTGCCCCCCGAGACCACGGATCAGGAAAATGTAAGAGTCACGAATGGCTCTGTCCCGTTACCCCCCGGGACCACGGATCAAGTAATACCCTTTTAAGTTACACTTTAGTTTACCCTTTTGATTTTCCCATACCCCCAAGTTATATGTGTCAGGTCAGGTATTCAGTAGTCAAGAACTAATGCCAACACAAGTTCAGGTAACAGTAGATTTGTCTGGATAGACAACAAGATTGGTCCATGAGAACTCCATGTCAGGTTTGTTGGCATTAGGCATGAGATCAGGTAACAGGTCAGGTCATGGTACATCAAGTCAAGTCAATAGTAAAAGGTACCATGTCAAGTGCATCAGTATATATCATGTGTAGCAAAGTCAGGTCAAGATGTAACAATATCGTGGGTGTGCTCGCAACAGATATATAATCGAACAGGGGATTAACAGCAGGAAATAAGCAATAAATTAAACAACAATAAGCAGTTCATTCAATCACAATAGTGCATTAATATAGTGCAGCCGTTTTATCATATTAACAGGTTTTGAGCACCCTTCGCGGTGCAACAGATTAAATGATGGTGCAATACTGTTATATCAATATCCGAATGTAATAGAACTACATGTGTAAAGGCTATCATCCTTTAAACAGTAAAATGTGATTAACAGGTAAACTTCGTTATTAGGGTTAAAGTGGCAAACTGTAATTTTAGGTCAACTGTAAAATGATATATGTCATATTGCAACCAAATGAGAAAATAACTATACCGAGTTAAGTTTTGCAGGTTTAATGAGTCAAAACATATATAATTGTATAGTATATCATGTAGCAAGTGATACTTGCCTCGACGGGTCGCAAACCGGGAAAAACGGAACGTAACGTCGGCGGGGAAACACGCGACGGACGCACGATTCACGGATTGAACCCAAACAACGAGCAATGGAACCACGCGGACCGGGGTACCTTGCTGGAACGTCGGATCATGTCGTCGGCATCGACAGATTCCGGCGAGAAAGAGAACAGTGAACGAGAGATTATGGTATGAAACAAGAAGCAAGAAACGCAAGGAAAATACCAAGAAAAAAGGGGGAAGGAGGATCTGAGAGAGTGCTTACGATGATCAGCAGAGGGGTTGCGAAGGTTGACGACGTCACCGGAGCTCTGGCGGTGAACAGTGATCGCGGGCAAAAATCTGCCGATGAATGCATTAGCCGAGATAGGAAGAAGAAGGGAAAAGAGAAAGGAATTATCTTACCGAGGAGCGTGCGAGGTCGGGGACAAGAGGACGGGATCGTCGGCGGCGACAAACGGCGGTTCGACGGCGTGCAGGGCCGCGGGTGGCTGCGCAGGCGCTGTAGCGGCGAGGGCGAGGCCGCTGCGAGGGTGCAGGCGCACGGGAAGGAGGACGAGGGTTGGTTGAGGCGAGGAGGCGCGGGCGAAGGTGCTGGTGTCGTCGGCGACGGGTTGCGGCGGCGACGGGGATAAGGCGGCTAGGGTTGCAGGTTCTCGTGATGGGTTCTATAAAATTATGAGGAGGAGGAATCTATGCATATATATAGGGGGGAGAGAGAGAGAGTTAGAGAGAGAGAGAAACGTTGGAGGGGAGGAAAGAGAAAGAGAGAGATTGGAATAATGAAGGGGCCCACGGCTCGTGATTGGCTGCTGAAGTGGTTAAAAGAGATAAAAAAAGATTTAATAGATTTCCAAAATTTTATTTAGTTAACAGTAGGATTTAATGTATAACGAAATAATATAAGGTTTGATTATTTTATTAATTTGGGATTTTGGCGCTAAATGAAACATTTCCAAATCGCGTCCGGATTGGGTCCAAAAATTCGAAATTCAAATAATAGGATTTTAAGCGGGTTCCAAATTTTAAAATGAAATGTTTTATGATTAAAAAGCATACCCCCAAGTCGGCCACCTGTACGCGCGCGTAGTCGTCCAAACTCGTCCGTTTCACCGAACGGAACGAGAACTCGACGCACGGACGCTACCACGCGGTTAGGGGTGACGAGTAGGCCAAGATAGATATTTTTAATTTTATTTTAGGTGCTAAAATTTGTTATATGCAGAAATGACTTAGCCAGATAAAATTTTACAGCAAGACCCAAACCAGCAAGATAAATAAAATGAGTAATATCTACTGCTCAACCAATAACAGAAAATATTAGTATTGGGCTCGGGTGTTACACCGGATATCCAATTTTGGTTTTGGTTGACACATATATTTTTTGTATTTTGAAACTGGATTTTTAGACCCGACCTGGACATATTTTGGAGTAAGTTTGTATTTACCAGAATATCAAATTTTATTAATACAGTAATTTAAATATTATAACGATTTAAAATTTAGTTTAACTAAAAGATTTGTTAAATTAAAATCCTAACAATTAATTAACCAAACTGACTCTCTCTCTTTCTCTCTATCTCTCTTTCTCTCTCGCTGAATCTGTCTCTCTTTCTCTCTCTCTCTCTCTTCCTTTCTCTCTCCCCTCACGAACACTGTTCGCTTCTCGAGTTACGTCACCCCCTCTCCCTTACGGTCACCTCCCTTCTTCTATTTCTCTCCTCCTTTATTTAAAAACCCACTACCTCCACGAGAACCCACAACCCCAGAACCCTAACTCCGTCGCCTCCTCTTCTCGTCAACTTCCTCCACTCTTCTCCACCTCCCCACGACTCCTCCCCTCCCTCTCCAAAACCTCGAGCCCTTGCACCAAAATCCCTGCACACCACAACCCTAACCCTAACTCCGCCACCTCCCTCATCTCCTTATCACCCTCACACCACCTCTCTTCTCTCCTCTTCCCTGCACAGAAACCCAACACCCACTGCAACCCTAACCGAGCCCTCACCTAAGAACCCTAGCACCCTCACTGCCGATCCCAGAAACTCCATCGGCTGCACCTCGCCGTCGACCGATCACCGTCGTCGACGACTCCCTCGTCTCTACCTCCTCTGTCCTATATCCAGTGAGCACATCCCCTCTCTTCTTCCTCTTCTTCTTTTTCTTGATTCTTGATTTTTCCGGCCATCGCCGGAGTCGTGTCGCCGCTGCCGATCCAGGCGATCCAGTGAACGTCCCTTGCTTGTGTGATTACCCTCTTGCCTTGTCTGGACCCGTCCCGCGTGCCGTGTGAGTGTTGTGACGATTTACCAACGTCGAAAGTGCCGTACGCATCCGTCGTGTGATCCAATCGAGGCAAGTTTATCTTACTATATGCTATACTACTATATCTTGCACCCATGTGAATAATAACATTACATATTGTTTAGTTATGCATCCCACATTACCATTTTACTATTTTTTTTACTGTTTTCGGATATCCGTGTGCATCCATATCGTTATTTACATATCTAGTCGCATGCAAGTTTATTTTGCTACATGCTATAATACTTATCTTGCATCCATATGAATAAAATATTACATGTTGATTGAATTATACATCTATATTAAAGTTTCACTATTTTCGGATACCCGTATGCATCCATATCATTTAAAATATATATAGCTGCATCTATAGATCATATTAATTCATGTTATTGTGTAGTAACACCCCATGCTTAATAATGTGCATCCCACTTAGACTTGGAGCTGTAAATGTAACCCCTGATCGATATTTGTGCATCCATACCATTAATTATGTACCTAGTTGCATGCCATACTACATTGACTCATATTATTATTACATTAGTACCCCATGCTTGATAACGTGCATCCTACATAGTCATGATGTAACCCTTGATAGATATTTGTGCATCCATACTTTTATCGTACATCCGTACTTTTACCCTGATTCAATACTTGCTACATTGTACTGTTGGGCACCCATTTGATTCACTGTGCACTATTTGACATGACCTGATACACTATTACTTGACATGTTACCTGATCCTGTTTTTAATGCCGACAATCCTGACATGTTGTCCCGATGGACATATCATGTTGTCTGTATAGACAAACCTGTTCTTGCTTGATCATGTGTTGGCATTAGCTTCAGATTTATCAGTACCTGACTTGAACACATAACTTGGGGGTATGGGGAAATCAATGATGAAACCTGACTTGTAACTCGACAGTTCGATACTTATACTGATCAGTTTTATGGGCTAGGCCAGCCCTGGGATGCTGCTGCTGACATCATTCATCTGTACATGTTTCCTGTTTAGTGCCTACCGGCATGTCTCGGATTTCAGCCCGAGAATCTAGACCGTGGTCCCGGGTATGCACGGGATACTATTGAGTTATATCGATAATTCATTAAATTGATTTCACAAACTTGAGAGTAGTTAGCCCAGTAGCACGGTTTAGTTTTATCGCTGCACTTCACATATACTGTTACACTTCACGGTTCGATGTCCCTGCTCACTTATTCATGTTACCAGTTTATAGTTCATGCCTGTATATCCTGTTACCCCCTGATTATATTATTATTGATATTGTGACGTGCTGACGTCTGGGTTTTGCATGGCTCAGATCCGCTACGCTTGTCGCAGGCTAAGCAGGAGTACTTCAGCCGACCGGCCGAGCAGTGAGGACACTGTTAGTATTTTAGTTTAGTTTCCTTTCAGCATTTTTTTTATTCCTGATGTGAGCCCGTATTGGGACGTACCTTCCAGATGTTATTGTTTATTGGATTTATTGCTTCCGCATATATTATTCCTTGACTTGTTTATTCTGGCATATGGACATGTACTAGATAGTTTATTTTATTTTACTGTTCTTGATATCTCATAGACAGCCGTAATGTGACTGTGGAGAGATGTTTTCTAGCCACAGGTAGCATGGTTGGCTCTGTCACGTGCCGATCTTAGCGCACTCTAGAAAGCGGGGTGTGACAAATATTGGGTAGATGTGTGGAACCAACAATGGGGACTTGCATGGTACTTTATGTTTCGACTTCATACCGACAAAATCCCGACCTATTGTTTGCAAACGGTGTCCATCCCGTATTGTATTCCGTATTGTATGACTGCATGTGCTCGGTATTTTGGGGCATAATATTGAAACCGAAACTTGGAGCTGGCATGCAATTAAAACCGAAGCTTGGCGGTGACATGCAATTATAACCGGGCGGTGGCACATAAAAACTGCACACAAATTTATGAATACTTAGTATCTATAGCATACCCCCACTATCAATAAATAATGATCCGCTAAATGTATATGCGGTGTAAATATATGCAAGGTAATACTTACTTCGTAAACTGCCAATTCACTGACGTCCCGCTTGATGTGCTTTCACCTACGTAATTTTGATCTATATACTGTTCATCATTAATGGAAGACATAAATTCGGTAGAATCGGTATTCATATTGAGCATGCATGTCATTTCTCCTTGCAGGTTTTGCTTGGTTACTCGAAAAGAATGATCAGGCACTTCAGAATAAGGTTCGGTCAGTTGAGCGGACGTCAATATCTTCTTTTTCACAAACAACTCGATCGATTTCGATTCCGAGGCAAGCATGACTTGTGTATTCTCATCATCGGATACTTCAATGGCGGTATATTCATGCTCCGTCAGCAATTTGCATATTAAGGAGATATTGAACTCTAACAGATTGATTTTGGTAGCTTTGTAAACTACTTGGCACAGCTCGTTGTATGTGCTAGACTTCTTGACTCTAATCAACTTAGATTTTCCACCAACATATTCAGGAATATTATTTTTTCCAATGGTTAATTGGCCACCGAAACAGCAAATTAGATGGATGTAATTATTTGTCATTTTTTCACCTACGAGAAATATTGACACACTTTGAGAGTTCTCATCAAACAACTTACTTATTTATCTTCACGATTATACTCAACTAATTACTTGACATTATAATAAAATCCATATTTATAGCATATAACAAGTAGCAAAAACTTGTATCCTATTCATTGATCTGTCATAAGTAAACTCGGGAAAAATCCCTAATATATATCCAACTTATTTGAATTGCTTACCAATACCAAATTTTAACCAAAATTTTTAAATTATTTTAAAATAAAATTAGGGTTTAGCTAACTTTCGAGATACTTACAATAGTGATGATGATGGCGAGAATGAAGGTGATTGTTCGTCCGTGAATTTCCAACGAAATCTGCACAAGTCAGAAACTGTGATATCGAGAGCGAGTGAAGGAGATGAGAGAGAGAGAGAGAGGGAGAGAAAGGGGAGAGAGATCGGAGGTTAGAGGATGGGAGGTCGGAAGAGGTCGGGAGAGGTCGGGGGAGAGAGAGCAAGGGAGATGAGACAGAGACAGAGAGAGCAAGGAGAGAGTACCAGAGAGAGAGAGCCCAAGGGAGATGAGAGTGAAGTGAGGAAAGAGGACAGTCGGCTTGGATATATTAAGGGAATAGGCACACTTTGAAAGCGCGCATCATTATTTTTTGTATAGGTTTTTGGGGCGCGGTTTCAAACTGCACCCATACAAATGTTATGGGACGCATTTTGAAACCGCGTCCCATACATTTGTTATGGGCGCAGTTTGAAACTGCGCCCATAACAAATGTATGGGACGCAGTTTGGAACTGCGTCCCATATAAATGTTATGCGCGCAATTTGAAAATGCGCCCATAAAAAAAAATTATTTCACGCCAGCGCTGATCTGACGCTGACGTGAATCCTGCAAGGCAAAAAGTGGTCTCAAAGAGAGCAGAGAGAGAGCACGCCCGAGAGAGATAAGAGTGAAGTAAGGAAAAAGGACAGTGGGCTTGGATATATTGAGGGAATGGTCGCACTTAAAAAGTGCGCACCATTATTTTTTGTATAGGTATTTTGGGGCACAGTTTCAAACTGCGCCCATACAAATGTTATGGGGCGCATTTTGAAACCGCGTCCCATACATTTGTTATGGGCGTAGTTTCAAACTGCGCCCATAACAAGTGTACGTCCCATACAAATGCTATGCGTGCAGTTTGAAAATACATCTATAAAAAAAATTTATTTCACGCCAGCGCCAGAGCTGATCTGGCGCTGACGTGACGCCTACAAGGTAAAAAGTGGTCTATTTTTGTAATTATTTTTTTAAGTGGTTTTTTTAATAATTATTAATTATTTTTGGTTTACTATAAAAAATTGTCCAATAAAATTCAAATCAAAGCAAACAAACCAAAATCTTCTCTTTAAAATAGTTTTATTTTTTTGAAAAATTCAAATAAATAATCTTTCCAACAAATCATTTTTTATAACTAAAATAATTTTTTTAAAGAAATATTTTGCAACAACATGGGACCGGTCCTATACAACAACAACCGAGCCTTTTATCCCAAGCATATTGGGTAGGCTACATGAACCAACATGAGAATTATGCTGGGTCGAGCACATGAATCCTTCGCCTCCACTTACTCTTATTGAACAATATACTTTCATTAAGGCCTTTGGCATCTGTATCTTTTCGTATCGTCTCCATCCATGTTTTTTTCGGTGTCATTTTCGCTCTTTTGATTTGGCCTAAATCTAGAATATCCATTCGTCGAACTGATACTTCCGTAGGTCCGCGTCGTACATGACCAAACCATTTTAGGCGGTTTTCCCGCATCTTTTCCTCCACATGTGCTGCGCCAACCTTTGCACGAATATCCTCATTTCGTCATTATCTTTTATAGTGTTACCATACATCTAACGAAGTATGCGCATCTCCGCTACATGCATCTTTTGTACATGATGTTTCTTCGGAGCCCGTGATCTATGGAATATCGGCACAATGTCTCAACCAATAGGACACAAGTAGTGACCATGCATATATTAAAAAAGAAACAAATATACACCGAATTTCAAAGGAAAGGATTTTATTATCAAGATCATGGATTTTGTGGTCGTTACATATTAACATGTTCTTTTCGGTTGAGACCCAAAGAGGAAATGGAACATTGAAAGGCCTACACCATAAAAAGTATTATTGACTAAAATTATTTCTCAATTGGATAAAGTGTTTTAGAGTGTTGCCTTTTTCCGTGTAACTAAGGTGGTCATCTTGAGTTCCAAAACATACTTAATCCTATTACTGAAGGTTTTCAAACTTGGTTTTAGAATAACAGCAATCGACTCTTCTCAACTTGAAGACAATTTCGGGTAAATGCCTACATGCTTCTCATCCGAGAGAACAACTAAGAAAGCTTGATTATGCCTTTGGATTATCTCCTTTCTTGGTATCATTAGGCAATCTGTTAATAAATATTGCAGTTGATGACCAGCATAATACAGCATCTTTTGTGTTCCCAAAACCTTCATTCTAAAAGGAGTATAGCACTAAGGTTAATGCTTCATAGGTCAGATACAAAAAGTTCATGAAGTATTGAGAGATGCATCAAGCTAATTATACTGAAAGCAGAATAAATGAGCAAAATATGGAATGATGATGTAAAGGATTGTTCTGTGATACACTTTCTGGCAAGAGAAGCTTCCAGCATATATGTCTATGAAAGTTAAGTTGGCTTTTTTAGACGGTGAACATCCTCAAGAGAACGGTATGGTCCCTAGTATTCGCAACTTTTGAGTTTCATAAAGGCATACTTGAGCATGTGGAGGACAGTTGGTCGCAGAAATCATATCGGCCATTTTGGGAGCTAAGCTAATAGATTAGCGAAAAACGCAGGGGCATAGTACAATTATGACAAACATTAGGATTTTGTTTGTTTTGTTTTGTTTATTTATCGACTTTTTTGCCGACTTTGGAACCACATGTCAATGGTAGCATGACTCACTTTTGGTTTGTTGTGCTTTGATTGATGAGAGTACGTTAGGAGTCTTAGGATGATGGCCAGATCAACTTTCTAATGCACATCCAAATTCAGGAGGCCAATTTTACAGAGTCGGGTTGTTCTCAACTCGGTGGTCACAGTGGCTCATACGGTGAATGCGGTATTTTGCTCAGTACATATGGTGGGGTCCTTTATTTTATTACTTGTTGCACCTGGATATGAGACTGAGATGTAACGCACTTTCGTGCATTCTTGCTTCCTGTACCTCTAGTTTTATCTATTTATATGAAAGCTTTCTTTTAATGATACACTGATATCACTGGTTATTTGTGGAGAGCTTTTTCTTTCCTTGTTTCTTGGTTCCCAAGAAGAAACAGATCAAAATTAGCCGATCCCCAAAAGTTTGCGATTGTTGCTGTTGGCGTTAATCTTTTACTTTCTTCCTTGCATCAACATACATGAAGCTGTCACAAAATATAATGATGAATTGATGATCAACCTCAAAATGATATTACATGATACACACGATTTCATTTTGTCTCTTGTTGCAAGAGATAAGAAGGCATCTGAATGAATCTTTCTTTTGGGATACTGACGTGTTTAAAAATATCATATCTATATAGCTGATTTGCATCATCACTTCGGATAATGCATGCATTCTGCACTGTTTTATGCAAATGCATTTGACTGCATCATATGTATTTAAATTTCAGTATCCCTTCAGTTGCAAATGCATTTGACTGCATCATATGTATTTATAATTGATGGTCATATTCATTGAACTTTATATGTCAACTTCCATAACTCCTACGCAGTATGCTAATAGACTTTATATAATCCAAGTGTTTACCTTGAAAAACCTACATTACAGTAGTTACTAGTTCTCTCCTTTACAGGGGATGCTAGAGTTGGCAGTGTATAAGAATTGAGACAAGTAGGCCACAAGTTCGAGTTATGAAACCAGCAGAAATGGCAAGCAAAATAACCTTATTAAAATAGAAGAGGAATGGGTCCGACCTTTATAACTCAAAAAAATAGTAACTGCTAGTTACTATCATTATACCAATTGATGCATGGTACGATATTCGACCCAGACAATATAGCTGTTGGTGAATTGTATGGATCATAAAGTCTACAATGATCCTCTGTGATCGTAGAAAGTTATGTACTTCAACAGCAATCTTTGGTTGGTTTCTTTATTTTTCTCTTGTGCGTGTGATGATGCATGATATTCACATTGATATTTTTCTTGCTTTTCCTCGGTGTTGACCAGTGTGATGCCTGAATATGTTATTTTCAACCTGTTCAAATACTAAGATTGTTTGTTATTCGACTTTAGATCATGACACATCGGCTTATTCTTTTCAGTGAAGCGAATTTTTGCCGGGGTGCGAAAGCGTCAAGTAATTCAAAAATTCCTAGTCAAAACTTTGGGCATCAGAAATTTAATTTATATTTGTAATTAAACCGTAGTATTCTACTTTTCAAAATATAAGGTTGGATCCGTTGGGCCTCCATCTTTCCTATTTAAATAGGTTTGATTCTCTTTGTTGTATGTCTTGAATTTTGACCTTGTGACGGCGGGGTACATGTTTTTATTTCTCTCTCTTATGACAAGGCACATATGGCCGGCACACTGTAGAATTTCTATTGAGGAGATACCATAATGCTTTAGTTTTATGCTCGTATTTTAAGCTTTCGAAGACAATTTGGTTTTTCATTATGTAGTTGTTGAGCCCTCTTTTGATTTTCTATAAGAAAGGCTTATTTTAGCACATCCTTTTTCTTTCTTTCTTTTTGTTTTTTTCCAAAAAAAAAAAAAAGTTTCCTTGATATACATAAGGCTTGAATGTGAACATGTTTCTCACACAAACACAAAAGTTTTATGTTGAAACGCAAAGATAAATTTCTACAACATGTTGCTTCCTTTCCTACATGATTTGTGTACATAAGCTAGGAAGCAAGCAAGTTAAAATATTATTCCAACCCATGAAACATTTTTTATAATTTCCCCCTCCAGTGAAGAAATCTCTTATATTTGACTCTAGTTATATGAATTCAGATCGCCACCTGAACATTGACCGGCCGAAAATATAAAATATTTGCGTATCTACCCATCTTAGATAAACAAACGGGATGGCGATGGTGTTTGCAGGACTAAGATTTTTCCATGTTCCCTTTTTCTTCTGCGTGCCATTTGTTTACATATATTGACAATTAATAAAAGTACTTTAGTTGATGAGGTGTTTAATCTGACTTGTGGGAACTAACTACTAGATTAAAGCAACAATTTGATACATGTCGCTCTTGTTTAAGATAAATCTATTAGTAATTAATCAATAGAGTAATCTCTTATATGTTTGCTTTGAATGAACAAAGTTGAATTGGCTCTTCGGATTTGTCATAATCAAATTATCGAGCTGAATTCATCGCTTTGATAAACACTCTCAAAATTTGGTTTCTTAACCCCCCCTCCCCCGCCAAAAAAAAATTTAAACAAAGAAAATGAAACTATTAACTACGGAACGATGTGGTTATCAAATCCATTTTCTTTCAATATTTTCTTGAAAACTAATAACTACGAAATGATGTTGTTTTCAAAGTAGACAACATGAAAACAAATGAATGGCAAATCTCTTGAAAAATTCATTACTAACAATAACTGCAAATTCGTTACAAAACGACCAGATGCACAGTTCCACAGATCACTGATCAAAAGTCACATTGTTTCAATAAGATTCAATCTCTCCATTGTCCTATTTACAAAATTTATGAACATATTCAAATCACAACCTGCTGATATATTGGATCCGCCCCTCTTGGCTTACGATAAAACCGTGGTGGATATATTGGCTGATATTTTGAATATAAACAATATAAGCCCATATATCTAGGAACCGTGTATATATATGACTGCCAGATATCCGAAATCAATAACGTTGAGGTCCATTTCTTGCATTTTGAATCTTCCCTGCAGGCGCCCCCTCCGCCACACGCCAGACCTTAACCGACTTGTCGAGGCTCCCACTGTAGAGCACCCAACTGGGCCCCGCCCCGTCCCCGTCCCCGTCCCTCTCCTCCTCCACTGCCAGGCACTTGATGGGCCCCGCGTGCCCCGTCAGCACCGACACCCTCACGTGCCCGGCACCCTCTCTCCTCCACACCCCTATGGTCCTGTCCGCGGACCCGCTCAGCAGCAGCCTCCCCGCCGTCGCCAGGCACAGCACCGCCAGCCTGTGCCCTCGGAGCACCCCGCCGTGCGCCAGCCTCCTACCCCTCTCCCAGAAGTTCACCGCCCCATCGGAGCCCCCGCAGTAAAGCACCCCATCCGCAGCCGAGACCGCCAGCGCCGTCACCGCGCTCTCCTGCCTCAGCAGCGTCCTCACCATCACATGCTTCCCATGCAAATCTCCGTCCCCGTCCCTCCTCCACGCCTTCACCGTCCCGTCGGCGGACCCGCTGAAGAGGTACCCTCCGAAGCCCACCGCCACCGCGTTGATGGCGTCGTCGTGCGCGGGCAGCGACTCCAGGCATTTCGAGCCGGACACCCGCCACACCTTGACGGTCTTGTCCCACGACCCGGAATAGAGGAGCCCCGCGTCCTCGTCGATGCAGAGCGAGGATACGGCGTCGAAATGGCGCAGCCAGACAGCGTTCTTATGCCGCCGCACCTGCACGTAGGCGGCCGGGTTGATCGAGCTTGTTAGAAAATCTTTCAGCGTCGGCAGGGTGCCTATCCGTTTGTAGACCGACGGGTCCTTAGGGGACACCTTCCATATCCTGATCTTCCCGTCCTGGTGCCCGGTGAAGATCTTCCCCGATCCCGAGACGACGATCGACTTCACGAGGCCGCTGCCGGACTTGAACACCGAGAACTCCTCCAGCTTCTTCCACACGCGGATGTTCTTGCTGTCGGAGCCCGTGTATAGGAGCCCGTTTGCGGCTGCTACGGAGTACAGGTGCCCCTGCTCTCGGATCATGGATCCGACGAGGCAGGAGTTCTTCTGCTCATCGGAGACCGGGGCTACCGCGGCGGAGCTGTGGGTCCACGGGGACCTGACGAGAGGGGACGGGGCGGTTATGGTGGAGGGGGACATGTCCGGAGAGTCGTCCAGGCAGCTGGTTTGCTCGGAGGAGTATCCGGGGCTCGACGACCTCAGCCTCGGCCACTGGGACTCGTGCTCGCTTCGAGGGCAGCTGTAGTGGGAGCGCACAAGGCTGAAGAGCTTCTGTGTTTGGGTCTTGGTCTTGGCCTTGGCCTTGGTTTGAGTTTCTCTCATGGTGGTTATTTGCAATTGGAAATTGAAGGAAGGAGTTATTTTCAGGATAGATATATATATCATGATGAGAATGTCAGGGGAGTTATATATAATATATATACTAATATAAGGGGGTTAGGATAGGGTGCGGTTCGGGGGGAGGGACACGTGTAGGGTGGATGACGTAGGGAGGAAGGAAAGATAATTAAATTGGGAACGGACCGAAAAATGGGAGCGCCGCAACGCAACGGTGTGGGGTTGAGTTTTGGGGGATCGCTGACGGTTTCCAATGGGGGATTGGCCGGCGGCTTGTGGGGCGCCGTGGCGATGGCTGCGTGGCGGGTTTTTAACGGGTGCGGGGTGGGCCCACCGTGGTGTCAGTGGGATGTCACCAGTTATTTTAATATTTTATTTTCTGTTAGGGATGTGTGTATTAATTTCTAAGAATTAAATGCCAATTTTCTAACTTGCTCTCATTGTAAATGTTGGGTTTTGCTAACGTGGGCACCCCATTAATCCGGAATTAATGGACTCTCTTTTGCTTGTTCCAAAACTAATTAATGCTTTTCATACCATCCTTTATTGTAAGTCATGTAACTGATATAAATGTTGTATTTGATTTTTCTTTTGCTCTCAAATTACCCTTCTTTTTATAAGTTTATTTTATTTCCTCATCCTATTTGTTTTTCTTTCCCGCGGTTCTTACTAAAAATTTCTAGTGTTTATTTTAGAACCTAAATATCCTTTTTAAGCAAATGAAATATCTTTTCTAACTAAAATATGGAATATAAAATATTTTTTTTTTAAAAAGTTGAATTGGTTGCATTTCGTATATAATTTAATCTAGATTTTTTTCCTCCTTTTTTGATTAACAACAAATCTGGAAATAAGCTGATGTATAGACCAAAATCTGTTTAAATCATATTTGGATAAGTTATATACATACCTACTAAATCACATTTCATTGTATTTATATGGACCGAAGTTGTTGTGTTTAATTTTAACCTAAATTGTAGTAAAATAAAAAAATTTAAATATCTTAAGTTACAGCAAAATTTAAAAAATTGCATACGGATTTATTTTTCAACTTGTTGACGAGAAAGAGATTTAGACAAATAATTTGGATAAGTTTCTTCTAAAAGAATAAATAAATTGGAAAAGAGATAAATCACAAGTGGACTATATATATACAGCACAACAAAAAATAAAAGAAAACATAAAGTTCAATATCTTCATATGAATTAGTGAATTATGCAAGATTCTTTTGTGCAGAATAAGAAAGAGCGGGTAATTCTTTCAAAATTTCATTGGAAATGCAAAATACGCATACAAATGTGGGAGAAATCAGGAAGAAGTATTTGATTGGCCAGTAAATCATGAGCTAATTCATAAATGTTTAGCATGTTTTTCGTATGGATGGGTAATGAAAATAATTAGTTTCCATTGATGAATATCACAAGATAACAGCAGTTTTCATTTCTATATATTTTATGAGTTATATACCAAGTGGTTTGCTGTCGGTAAGTTGTCAGTGGCAAACACATAAAAAGGAGGAAAACAGAAGGGTGGTCGGCGTGTGTGTGTGTTAGAATATAATATATATTCTCTCAATTCTCATTGTAACTTTGAATTTATTGATGCAATGGAAGAGACATTTAATAGTATCCAACCCACAGCTGGCTCTTTTTTACGGGTTGATCACCGACAATTTTCATGTGGCAAGCCACACACTCCTTCCAATATCCGTAATGTTCTATATTGTTTGTAAGGGTTTATTTGAAAATACTAATAAATTTATCTTTTAAAATGTAATTGTCAATAAAAAAAATCCATTGAGGCGCATATTAATAAACTTTGAATTCAAAGTTGATGTTTAGCATGCGCAGCGATCACACGCTCTGGTAACAGTTGATCTTTTAGATAGATTAGCCTTTTTAGATTAATTTTCTTATCGTCTTTTTTTCTTTTCTGCGATTGCTGAAACAAACCTACAAGATATTTAAATAAATTTATGGAACTTAGTTTCGAGCTAATGATTTGATCACTAGAGAGGGTCGGACTTGTAAAATATGTAGAGTCCTGTTTCAAAAATGAGACAATTCAGCTAAATAATTGCATCCGAGTAAATTTATTAGGGGACACCTTCCATAGATTAGTTTATGTAGACTTGTAAAATATGTAATGATAAACATTTATTAAAGAGAATTCTATACAGCCATTTTTATCATCATGGAGATTCTTATTAAGGGTATTTTAGTTCAAAAAAAAGTTTTTGCACCACATAACATTATTATTAATGGAGAATTAAAGGGGGTGCTTTTTTGAATAATGTGAAAGAGTCCGGAGGTATCCACAAATAATAAAACAAAGTAAAGAGTATATATTAGAACACACTGAAAGTTTAGGTCAATTTAGTGGAAATTTATACATACCGGGAATCTTTTACCTTTTGGCCTTTATCGCATGCATGATGCTATCCTCTTAAGTTTTAAAGAACTTTTATAGTTTAATGAAAAATTGCCATTATCTTGGCATTTTATTGAAATTTACCCTATCAACTTGTTTTGGAAAGGAAATTGAATTCAACCTAAGCTGTTAATTGTACAAATAACTATACGAAGTATATTTAATAAGTTTTAAATATCGGGAGCCATCCATTTGTCAAATATCTTTTACCAATCTATATCCCTATTCATACTTTAAGTCCATTGAATTTCTATATTTGTATTGATTTGTTATCTCATGTTTGCTTAAGATAAAACGGCTTGGCCCTTAGGCAGGGGCAAAGTCCAAGCATTCGGGTCCAGCGAAAAACTTGAGTAAATCTCCAAGATAACAACCAATTTATCCGATATAAACACCTCAATGACGAGGAAAAAATTCTTTCATATACTAGACGGTCTAGATGCATGTAGAGATAAAAAAAAAAATACGGGTCTAAAGTTGCTCAAAGTTGTATGAAAAATCACATCGGTTGCTTTTCTTTAACCGGATGTATTACATCTGGTGTATCAAAAAATATCTCTTCCAGAAGATGAACATGACAACACGAGCGCAAACAACAGGTTGGTGATGAATTGAAGGATGTGTACGGCGAATGTCATATCATGCATGGGCTGGGCCCCTACATTGTTGTCCCTGCAGTGAGGGGTCTTCTCTATACAAAGGGTCTTTTCCCATGCTTTACAATTTTATTTTATTTTGAGATAATGGATGGGATAAATTAGTCATCCTCTCATAATTGGAGACCCTAGATGCGATCCCGGTCTTCCTTACGGGCTATTCCAAACCCCATCCATGAGCTACTCCAAGACCTTGGATGCTTTACAATATTGGTTCATGCAGTTTAAATAAGCCAATTAAATTGTCAAATTATTCAATCGTTTCTTTGAGATAAATGACTATTAGTTGCTAGTTAGCCTCAAGGGTTGCCAGGTGGGCTTCGATTTGTTTATTAATTACTTAAAACTTAAACAGTTTAGTCAGGAAGTGTCACTTCAAGCTCGGTTCTTATTTGGATTTTAGATTTTTTTTTATAAATTTTAAGAAAATAAATAAAGATCAGTAAGTAGTATCTCCCTTTTACTTGTAGGAAACCTCTTGCTTATCAGTAGCTTTTTTCCAAGTGAAATCTTACATCTGATGAAAAGATTTGTGTATTCCTGTATACAGTGACGGAGCCGGGACTCAATGTCAAGTAGGGCAAGGTTTTAAAGGTTAAATTGCAAGAAACCCTCGTCACTTTTTGTTCGAGTGGGTAAATCACTTTTTGTTCGAGTGGGTAAATCACTTTTTGTTCGAGTGGGTAAATCACTTTTTGTTCGAGTGGGTAAATCGAGGGGGCATCATGCTAATCACCAGAAAGTTAAGGAATATTCTGCAGTTTTAACAATTTACTTTTTTTTTAATACAAAATGTATATCAAAAACTTATATCTTAAAAGAGTTTCATTTTTTACATCAATTTTGATCAGCATCTCCTGCCCACGTATGGTTCTTGTGTTATACGTCTTATTTTTAAGGCTTCATGTAGTCTAAACGCCCTGGGCCCACAAAAGAACAGGTTCGGCACAACAATTGGTATAGAAGTGGTGGAAAATGCTATGGTGGGGTACATGTTCAGGAAATACCTTGCGTGAGCATAGGATATGTAGATATTGGATATTAGGTTATTAGTACCGAGTTATGATCTAGCTAATAGCATGATACGATTCTTAGCTCTTTATTGTTACGATAATAGTCTTAAAAATCACATCCTAATTAAATGTATTATGAGTTACGAAATATAAGCACATCCTCACTAAAGCACAAATGATATGATGCCCATTTATATTAATTAAAAGCAAGGTTGATGCAACAAAGAGGAATGAAATCAAAGCATAAGAGTCCAAGAAGTTTCAATCAAAATCACTAAATTAATTAAGGCAGCTATTAAGTAAAAGATAATTGGCCACAGAAATAATTTGGAATCTAGAGATGCATTGTGTCCAAATGCTGGCGTTGCCCTACTCGAGCCCCTACTGATGTCCACCTTATTCGCTGTCAATTTCTCATGACCCCTTGTTCCACAAATATAGAAACCTTGCACTTTTCTAATCTCAAAGGAATCTAAGCAGTTCTTGGAAGGGACATTACGGGGATTTCTTCATTCCTTGAGGGCAGCCCTACTTTGAGAACCATTTGCGTTTTGAAGTACTACCAGGGAATTGTCTACCCACAAATTAATAGTTGTTTCTTTCCGGAACAGGTAAACAAAGACGGTCAACCGATAACTGATATCAAAAAAATGCTTGCCTGGTCTTAAATATCCAAGATCTTACATTTGGAATAGCACCATGTCTCAAGTTATTCAGTAACTAGCAAAACAAATCCTTTTTTCAGATCATCAAGTTCTGGCTTTGAATATTTTATGCCATGCAGATACGTACGTAGAAATCATGCATGCATTGCCTGACTGGCATATACAAAGCATGGCATATATATCTTTCAAACTAGGTTATTCCGTTCAAGAGGTCGCTCGGGAGCTCCGATTAAATTTGCCGTTTTGCAAGTTCGGCGTAGTGGATGGCTCTTCTTTCGTCTATTAAGAGAAATGACCAGATTGCCCTTGAGCACCTAAACATGACCCTAGAAACCATTTTCCCTTTAAGAAAAAGAAATGCCTTTAGAAAATGGGGGAAAGGCCACAGGAGGCTGAGTTTAGTTGGAGGTTGTTGAGATTGAGCTTTCAAACCTCGCCTCATAATTAACCGCCACGTCAGCAACAAAAACCATGCATGCCTCTCCCTCAATTAGGCCTCAGTTGGCTGAAGAAATCATCTTCCGCTTGACACGTAGCGCTACGCGGCCGCTCACTAGCTACGACCAATTTGCTGCCTCCACGTGCCGGCATGTGGAGCCCAACTGATGTTGACGTCGCGATTTTTCGGCGGCATGCAGCTATAGGAAATCATGATCAGGGCATGGGATGACTCTTCTAGATGTATGTACAATGATTGGTTTGATGAGGCCAGACCCCTAATATGCTACTTTAACACGGATGTGTGATATATCGGTGTCGTATCGATCGGTGTCACAAGTGTCATTTGATCACAGTAGATGGTTGGTACCGGCCGATCCCGCTTAATGCGAACCCTTGGACGATGCACACATGATCACATATATATAGTGTGATTTTGTTTTCCGCTAGTTTATACATACCCGGGCACTATGCATGAAGAGTGGACGAACAGTGCCAAATGATAATTAATTAAAGAAAATCCAACTCTGCTTGCTAAACAAAAAAATTGTCGGTCCCTTGTATATGGGCCCAAGCTCGCGACTCAAAGAAGACACCGGGAAGATTCAGTGTCTATGCTTTTTATACGGTCTATTATAATTAAGAACTAGAAGATACAAATTGGTCTTCAAACTTTTGAGAAGCTTTCTCTCCGGGATATGATATTTTCTCTTACGTCATAATATTAATTAGCAGGTCGTTGAATCGTGATTGATGGTTGAATCGGTCATATAAGTTTGTCAAACTTTTTGTCCGGGTCATATATCCATAAGTAATCCTCCATGATCGATGTAAGAGTCTATTGGATAAAATTTTTTTTCCCATACTTGAAGATATTTAATTTGTTCGATGTCCATGTCATACCCTGAGTTCAATTTTCTTCAAGGATGAACTAAGCATTTGATTGGAGGTTACAAGTCAGCCTACGTTAAAACATTGATGACTTTTTGGTCAAAAGGATTGTTTGACTCTGTGTATTCTGTCAACGATATTGAGTATCAGAACCAGCTGCTGCTATGTTTGCTGCATTGATTTGCCTGCTTAAATATGTATCAAATTTTCTTTTGTCTTTTCAAGTTGAAGAAGCTATTAATTAGGATGTTTGTTCTGCTGTTACCTGGTCCAAATATTGAAGCTTAAGCCTTAAGGATCTATAGAAGGCCTAGAAATTATTCTCCTATGTAATACACCCAAGCAATGGAGAGAGAGAGAGTGAGGAGAATTTCAGATAGACTTGAGCAGCATGTGGGGCCTGTATTTCTATTTCTTCTTTCTCTTGTCCGGATTTATACGGCCGGCATGCATAGGGAATAAGCATAGGAAATAATTTTTTCCTACAGACCAGGGCATGCATATGTATAGCTAGACAATGCTTACAAGTAAGGTGTACCATATAAGAGGTTGATAGCGTTGATTTGGTCGTCCACGGGTTAGATGTTACCACATCAACAAGTTCATTATGTTCGACCACAGCTTCATTTTTCTCATATTAAATAAGCAGCCTTTACACAAGAAGATTGAGATGTATGAATAATTAATGGTAAATATTGCTATCCATTTCCAAGTATATATAAGAGCGCACTGCTAATAAAACAAAACGAGCATATATATATATATATATAGAGAGAGAGAGAGAAGAGGGGGGAGCATAGGAAGGAATTTTCTTCTATGGCGTCGAAAAAATATACCCTTCATCGTGTTTTCCGACGATCGGAATCCATCATCTTCATTGTTATCATCTAAGATGTGGGTACACCAAATTTCATGTGATTCTACAACCTTCCTTAACTCTATTGAGGCTTAAATCCTGACCTAGAAAATGTATCACATTCGTATTGGCAGCATGTGTAAATACGTATCTTTTATCTATGGCGAATATATTTCTTTAACCTAGTCCTCTCATATTTTTTCCTGATAGTTGAACAGCCCTTGCTTGCGTATCAGTTTCAATAATAAGATAATAATGAAGGTATGAAACAAGATATGGCAAATTGGCATTGAAACTCTCATAATTTAATATTCAAACTTCCAAGATTGGATGCATATATAAATTAATTGATTTCATTATTGCCATGGTACGATACTGTTTTTATTTCAAAAAGTCTTAATACATGCCTTTTGCACTTGCACGTCATGTATTTATATTTCTTAAGTTGCATCTATGCATGATTTTTGCACAGGAAACAAAGCAAGCATGTATTTTTAAATACACTAACCAACGTTTAGCAAGTTTTATATATTTCCCCCTCACAAAGAGAAATTTTATACATATATATACATATACAGAGAGAGAAAATAATAGAGGATATATGCCATATGAGGGAATTTTCTCCTACGACGTCGAAAAAATACATGCTCCCTTATTTTTTCCGCCGATTGGCATCCACCGTCTTCATCGTTATCATCTAAGATGTGGGTACACCAAATTTCATGTGATTCAACAGCCTTTTTACCGTTGATTTGGCAATTTAAAAAGTTCTATTGTTGGTAAACCGTCAATTTTAAACCCACTAAATCAACGGTGAAAATGTTGTAGAATCACATGAAATTTGGTGTACCCACATCTTTAGATGATAACGATGAAGACGGTGGGTGCCGATCGTCGGAAAAAAATAAGTGATGATGTATTTTTTCGACGCCATAGGAGGAAATTCCCTCATATGGCCTCTTTCCTCCATTAACCTTATATATATTTGTCACGACCCGAAACTACGGAGCGTGACCGACACTTAGATTACGAAGCGTCTAGAGGAGCAACGTAACCTAAGTAAGCCGAAGCCCAGAAATCTAAACCATAAAAGAAGAAGAAGTAAAGGAAAATATGAAGAAAACAAGTTTAAAAGTATCATCCAATTTTCTCAAAAATTTCGGCAGAGTCTCCTTTGTAAAAAACTGGCCCCAAACTGGTACAACAAGTATAATATACACAAACAATAAAAAACATCCCCAACTGGAGCTAGCTCTACGCCAAAAAGCGGAAACAACCACACAAATGCACAATAGTATACAACGCCAAAGGACGAGACTCAAAACTCAAAAGAAAACAAAACCACCAGATATCATAATAATACAAGCGCGACTCTAAGGTCGAAATAAACAACTGGTCCAGTAAACTATCAAGTAATACAAGTTTGGTTGATGGAGCTTACTAGATACAGATGAAATAATAAAAATACAACGGCGGTCCAGATAAAAATGAACCAACCTACCGTGCAAATCACCCGGAATGAAACGATGTGCCAGCAAACTGCCAAGGGACCCTGTACATCAACCTGTAATAAAATTTGGCACAACGGGAGTGAGTTGCCAACTCGTGAGTAGAAAATATCTACGAAAAGAAATCGAAATGTACGACGCTATCTCAGGTCATAATAATACACTAATATACTACTAATCATCAAGTAAAGACAGGATAATAAGCTATGTGTAAGTGCAAATGCTCCGTGTTCGTGTCAGTGCCTCATATAGTACTAAGCCATGTGAATAAGTATGCATGCACCATGAATGTAAAATAACCAATCCTGAAATCTAGATATATCTGTATAAGAAATCTTTAGCTTTTATCATAGTAAAATGTATACAGAAATCTGAAATCTCAACGATGAAATCCATGGAAATCCGTGTCAAGTATCGACACAAAACATGTAAATCTCAAGTCTCAATACCTCAGAATCTCAATGTCTCATAGTCTCAATATCTCGGGCTCCGTCAGTCCGGATCGGCCCATATCATCAAATCTCACGACAACGGTCGGTATCCTCCGGATATCCGCCGCGCCAGACATCAACGGTAGGTAGTCCTCCCCTGCCAGGCTTATCGTCTACAACTCGATCTTCTTGCCCCGGGGTACCATACCGGGCCCACCATGTACCCGAGACGGTTCATCCACTCCTCGAATCGGGTCTCGAAATCCAACAGAAAACATGAAATCTCATGGTGGACGACACATACATCACGAGAAAACCGCATCTTATATTTTAAAAGGAGAGGAGGGGAGAGAGATTTTTATATATTCTTGCGGTTTTTCCCAAAATCCAGAAATGACATAGAAATCCAAAATCCCAAAATCATGAGTAAGTATATGATAAGTGTCGGCATATGCCCCATAATACTGCATGATAACATGAAAATGTGAATGCATGAAATGTCTAAGTAATAAATACCATGTCTATACTAACACCAGAGAGAAATCACAATATTATATCGATCTAGTTGCTAGCTGATTCTATCAGTAAAAGATAATATATTCTAAAGTGTACATGACATAGCAATTACCGATGATGATGTGTGTGAGCCGGCAAATAAGTGTGCGTGGAATATGCGCATCATCGGTAATGGTGCTGGTGTCCTAACAGGCAGAGTTTTATACTGATATAGAAACATATGTATGAACATGCAACATTATGATTACGGTATGAATGTAATGACGGATGTGTAATAACCACTCATCTGCGATATACAAGTACAACTATCACTATATGACTCAAATCTAAAGTAGTGTCCATCTAACCTCCTAAGGAACTAAACCTAAGAAACTAGTCGATAAGAAATAAGAGTACACCTAAACTCTGAGTCCATATCTCTAATAGTCAGCGATCCAGCCTCAATAGCGTCACGTACGTAGTACGGCTTTCTCGAATCAAGAGTGCGGATCAATCATCATATCTATGCCTCGTACGGTAAAATCCATCGTACGGCATCCCAATATCGGGGTACGGGTCAATTATCACCTACGTGCCTCACCATTCGTATAATATTATCATCAACTCATGTCAAGATCAAGGTGCTATACTGTAATCGCATATATCAATCATATATCATTACCAGCATAAATATACATCGTTAATTTATCCTCATAAATATCATGTATATGCATCATATTGTGATTAAGTTGTAAGTGCACGGCGGCGCCCCGGCCGTCAATCCGACGGCCAAATGCGGAAGCGGTGAATAACTTAAATTTTTGCGGACTTAGCAAACCGGCACCACCGCGCACTATAACCGGGATCGAACCATTAACTAGTCCTAGCTAACTACAAGAAAGGGAATAGAGATATACCGACGATCCAAGTCCTCCGGTCTTCTCGTCATGGTCCCGATCTCCTGCGGAAAGTCCTGTCTCCTCCTCGTCGCCGGAAGTGCACCACATCGCCTACTTTGTTTACGGGCTCCCACCTCAATGCCGAGGCAACTCGGGCACGAAGCCGGCTACTCGACGTGCCCAAGATTTACTGTAGAATGAGTGGTGTAGAGATCCATGTCTCATTTTGGGGTTAAGGAGATGCCATTTGGTGGAGGGATGAAACAAGAACCAAATGTGGAGGAGCTTGGGGTATTTTGGAGCATGATATGAACAAAAATACCTCCCCAAAATATTTGGACAGCCCACCCAAAAAAGCTTGGCCGGCCACTACTATCAAGAATGGAGAGAATGAGATGGTGAGCTAAAAGAAAATGGGGGGGGGAAACTCTATCATGCAAGAGAGAGGAAAAGACAATCATGTGAACCAATGATAGCAAGGTGAAAACCACACTCTTCTATCACTCATCAACCATGATGATATCCAAAGTCAATCCATCATGAAGTATGAAGTCAAGCAAGTCAATGGATGGTGCTATAATCATGACATGATAATATGCAAGGACCCCCTCCACAAAAGTCTATTTGCAACAATGCAAATAAACCCTCCTCCACCAAACATCGGCCAATGAACGATCAAAGGAAAATTGGCCGAAACGGAAAAAAAACTGGCAACTCCAAAAACTGGTCCCGTAATAAATTACAGGAAAACCCCAATACTGTGCATACACACCCGCATTTGTATTCCGACCGAAATACAAATGCAATGAGACAAAATCTACACTGTACTATACTAGGATCCGGCTTAAACCAAAGCCGGCCAGTAATATCTGTTCGATCCTGATCCGTGCAATACCGCACGTATCTGATCGAACCCTGCCATATAACCATACGGCCTATAGTACAAACTGTCCGATCCTGATCCGTGCAATACCGCACGTATCTGATCGGACCCTGCTATATCTCCATACGGCCTCTACAACCTTTCGCCCGAAAGCTGAGTAACTGAATGTGGGGGACTCTGAAGACTCGTCAACACCTTGGTTGTGGATTTAACCACTAGCACGTCAGAGGTATAAGCCAATACGTAACGGGCTACCAGGTACTGACTAAAAGGGATGTCTGTGAGTGAACTCAGCCTGACAACCCTACTGAGCCTGTCAGTGACAATATCCGTGCAGTCCGGTCCGTTCGTCTATGAGCATCGCATGGCGGGCCTAGGGGGTTGGTAAAAGTCAGACCCCCAAAAGCGGTACAAGTCGTGTCGGAGTGTAGCCCAGAACACCCTGAGATACTACTGGAATACCTACCAGTAAATCTCCTTGCCTTGGCCAAGGACTTTGTGTAATGGCTCTCTTAGACACAGCACGACCTCACCCCCAATACCGGGAGAGACGAACCCCTGAAGATACGCTCACTGCCTCCATGTGGCTCGGGACTGTACCCAACTAAAACCTGTTTGCACGACTCCTTTGAGCCATGGTAGGGTAGTAATCAAAGTACAGTGGGAACTCACACGAGACAAATGACGATCCCCAGGTCGATGAACTAACCTGCACACATGTCACCAGGGAACTGCCATCTGACGTCTGGTATATGACCAACTAGCATGTTCCCGGCGAGTCCTGTCCGGTGTACTCATAACCCAATGAGCACCTGTATACATCTTAGGTGATCCAACTGACACCAGTGGCTTGTGAGACCGGCCACCGCCCCTCGTCGGGGTCTCGACTGTATACACTAGTCTACTAATGGAGTATCGATGCCCAGTCTCGAAACTCCCACGACTAGGAACCTTTTAAGGATATGCTTATAGACCCCCAGCTCCCACTTATATGATCGCCCTCATACTGCTGGTGGTCAAGCAAGAATCCTAGGGGCTCTATCAACGTGTAATAGCGACGTGTCAGGTCACCTAAAGCAGTACACGATGATAAAGGTAAACCAGATAGCATACTATCATCTCGAGTAAGACTGTCCTACCGGGATAGGTCCTCCATCAATCATTGTAATCACGTACCTGTGACCTAATAATTGACTCTGAGGGCACTATCTCCAACAATCTCCCACTTGCACTCAAGGCTAATTATTGCGATGTCGCATACTCACAGCCCGTGTGATACCGAACACCCAACTCCTCTACTAGTCAGTCTCACAAAGCTCGTTTGCGAAACTATTGCGTTCGAGGAATAGCCTCAGTGAGTGGATCCGCTTTGTTGTTTCTTTCTATATCTCTCTATATCTCAAGTTCGCGGAGAAAGCCATTTCCCGAAAAGAGCAATACCTGTCTTAGAATATGTCTGGATGTCTGATGGGACCTAGCTCATAAATGAACTCCAAATCCAAACTTCTTAGACTGTATCGTCAACTGAACTTAATCAGTATCCTGCGCGCCATGCCTCCCTCAGTATTGCCTTGGACCACCTGTCCAAAATACTGCCCCTCATCAGAAGGAAAAACTATAACTCTGACAACCTCCTTGTCGTCCATGTCACCTTGGAAGCCTGGAATGATAACTGTCTCCTGAATGAGGCTGTCGTTATCATCTCCCTAGAACATCCACTTATGTTCTAAAACTGCTTCCGACTGTTTCTCCAGGATTGGATTAATGTCAACTTATTGCATCCAGTGCAAGAACAACATCTGGTGTGGTACTTGACATCTCACGATTGACTCAATTGCCTGAGCAAATGATCTGCCAATCATGCCCGTCCCTCTCCCCTTTAGTCTGTAAGACACCTTTGGAGAAGGTGACTCCATTACCTGCAGGTACACTACCGTGCCAGGAGTCGTCCATCCTAAATACTCTTAGAATGCTGTCAAGTACCCTGATTGGGAAACCACCCAAATCTAGATCTAAGACCATAGATCTAGTAACCAGTATGTCTGATGTAAAATCCATTTCCTTTGTGGAGAAACAACTGTGTGACGACCAAAGTATAACCGATCGTAGTGTAGGAGTTTCTTTTCCTACTCTGTGTATATCATCCAAATACCAGGATATTACACCCTACTACCTTCTCAACAGATCCATCCCCTATTCTGATGAAGTCAAACCCATGACTGTCACGTCAGAAATAGATGATCTATCTCCGCTACATCTGCTCTTAGTCTATAAATAGACAGAAGCAACATGTCCACCAATGCTTCCGCTGCTCCCACTGACTACGACAACCCTCTGGCAGAGTCATATAGACGCACACTTCTAAAACTGGTTTAGAACGACGCTATACTCATCCTCCCGCCGGGTCTCGTAACCTGGAACAACAGCAATGGTAATTGTGGGTAAACAAGAACTTCCCTGTCACCGTCCTTGAGGCTACCGTAGTGCCTCTCGGGTGCCTGAAGTTACCCACCTTATCTGCGGAGTGGCCAATGGAATGTCAATCCAGATTGAATCTTTAGGTTCCTTATCAAATCTTCAGTAATCGTTTGTGGTTCTGGAATCACTTCCAGTTCTACCATACTCCCACTACTGTTTTCTGAAAAAATCCATTTTTAATAAAACTGTGGCGAGTCTAGAACAATATCGCTATTGTTCATCCAGATGGTAGAAAGTCAACCCTCGTCATAGCCTGGGTCAACCCACAAACAGCCATTACAGAAACGTGCCTCGAGTTGTCCAGTGTCTGGTTTTAATCATAAACCGGACAACTCCCCGTACCTTAACATCGTTAAGATATGAACTGTTCTATATCCAATATAGAACCAGAGGCACTGATTTAATTGAACCAGATTCAAATCATGCAACTGTCTCCAGTGCATGTCAACTAAATGGAAGGAGGCCGATCAGCGTTACTCAACTTAGGAATGCTTCGAATTATGAGTAACCTGAAAGAGAAGCAAGTTCTCTTAGTCATTACTAGCAACTGAATATCATTGACAAGTATCTACATCTTCGATCTTTTGAAGAATCCCGATACTTGCTATACCTGGTTCTCTACTCTATTCAAATACCTATAACTTCTCCAAATTCGGACCCTGTGTTTCCACGAAACACCTGTCTAAAAACTAGAGAAGTCATAAGTAAACCGAATATAGTACGAGGACCAACCCCTCTGTCCTGATGGACCCTGGACAACATACAATACTCTGTATAAGTCCCTTGAGTCTGATAACTCATTCACTGTGTGTCGTAGGTTGAAAACTGTACTTATGGTTAAGAAGAATTACACCGCTGTTCAATGCTCCTTACCTAACCATCCACTGATATAGGTAAATGTCATAGACATAATTTCAAAAAGGTACATCTCACTCTATGAAAATAGACGTACAGATATATCAATTTGAAATTGGTGCATAACTGCGGATATTCAAAACCAAATATTTGCCAACCGGCAAACAGCCCAGGTGATTTCCTCAAATATCACCGATTACAACGAATCCCGATATAATGAGGATAATCACCCAATTCCCAATAACTTACTCCCACTCATCATCTGTAAAACCATACAGATGTGAGAATCGTATCTGGTAAATACATACCCTGGAGTAAGTATCTAATCGGGAAATCAGTTTTCTATTAACAGTACACAGTGAAACTGAAACATTGAAATGTTTCGATGGGGTATCCTGGTATTCCTAGTAATGCCTCTTCCAGATTCACGATTGTAACCGTATAATTCTTTGCCACCTCTCCAAATCCCTTCATATGTCTTTAGTCTTTACCTTCTGTACACCCCTTTTAGGCCAAATGGTTTTCTTCATTCCCTACCGTTCGGCACCAGCCTATGGTTTGGAAGAAGACTATCCAATAAGCATAATGGGTGTAATGTCCCAATCCTAGGAACACTCGCAATGCGAGAGAAGGTGAAGATAAAAGACACCTGAATAAATCTTATTCCTATTTCTCCTGAACCAGAATCCATCCCCGAACTGGAACAAGTTCCTTTCGAGTTCGTATATAACCATACGATGGAGTATCCAAATAAACTGTGGATCTTCGTAGTGATACGGAGTGTCCTGGAGAAATACAAAGGTGATGTGGGAGTGGTAACGAAATACCTGGTTTGGTCGTGAATATCTGTTGCAATTTACTTTGCCCTCTTACTAATCCCTTGCTTTGTCTTAACTTAATACCTTCTGCACACCATCGTTATGCTAATTGGTTTTCTTCATTCCCCACCGGTCGGCACCAGCCTAAGGTTTGGAAGAAGACAATCCAATTTGCGTAATAGGTGTACTACCCCTAAACCAAGGAGTACTCGTAACCTGAGAGAGGGTAAAAGGAAAAGACAACTGAATAATCCTATCCGTTTTCTCCAGAACCGGAAACCATCCTCGAATAAATTCTTTCGAGTTCGTATCTAACCATACGATGGTTTTGTCCAATGGAAGTGGACGTTCGTAGTAAAACGGGGTGTCCTAGAGAAAAGGGTAAAAGTAGGAGTGGCAATGAGGTTTGCAACTCTGACAATCCAAAAGCCGGTGTTTAAGAAGGTTCGGTCAACTTGGTCACTGAGTCATAGTCTTAGGGTCGGGTCAATGGTCGCTGCCAAAGAGAGAGAGAAAAGAAACACTCAGCGTGCACTCTAACCTAGATCAGAATGGTCACCAATTTATCTAATCTGGAATCCTCCCACTGTACCTCAAATTCTCCTCCAAACCTGAAAGAAGAATTAGTCGGGGTCACCCGAGGAGTAAACTAACTCATCAGTGGGAATCGGGATCCAACTATCATCGCATGATAACGTGACGGAATCCGCTCACGGTATCACACTCCAGAAGGTATGCGCATATCTGGCAAGTTTCAGTTCTTTTGAAACTCCCGATGTGATTTCTGCCCCATGCTCTTATGACCTTGGCGTGAGGTCAAAATATCATAAGTCACATGTCAAGTTCTGCCCGTCATTATCCAGGTTAATTTGAACCCACCCGTACATACCCTTGACGTAGGCCAAAATAGTAGTACGACTGTCCCAAACCAACGCATCTATCTATGCAACAGATAAATAACCGGCAGCTACCAAACACTATGCCTTGGCGTGAGGTCAAAATACATAGCTTGAATACTACCGAATATTTAACTGAAATGACGGAGGGCTACGAATGGTTTCTGGCGAAAACCTTTAACGTAATGAACTTGATATCGTCGAAGGAACGGATAGCTTTTAAAAATATAGTGACGAAAACCGTTGCTAAAGAGGTCACTCCCTGTGAAGGGATCTCGGCTCTTTCCCCGTAGAATGGGGTGCAGGATATTCCAAATGAATACCGCGATGCAAAGCAAAAGTAATCGGCTATAGTGAAGTTAATGCCCTGACGCAAACTTCTGTCCAAGGGGTCACTCCCGGTGAAGGGATCTCGGCCCTTGCCTCGTCGACTGAGGAGCAGGATATTCCAATGAATACCACGATGCAAAACAAAAGTAAACGTCCTTGCAATAACAGCTTTTTGAAAAGTGTTCCAACAACATCAGATTAGGTTTGTTTTAACTTGCATTGATCCGAATCAATCCAGTCCCATCAATTGATCACACCAAAAAGAACGAAAATATACTGATGTACGTATATGCCATCCGCATTCGCCACTGGGTCCCGTCATTACCCGTTAGGTTAGCTAACTAACGACAGAGCGGGGACTGGACTAGCGCGGATGCAAAACATATACAACATCTACTAATATATATACCAATATATTATATTCGCTCAAGGCGTGAATAAAATGCAACATCACAGAAATGTACAGCATCACAGAAACAATACAGATATCTGGGATCCCCGGGTTTCACAGAGCCGCTGAAACCCGACGTTCCCCTGGTCGTGTGGATAGCCTGTGCAATAAAATCCTAGACCCCTACGGGCGCGGCAAGTTACCCGCCAAAACCTGAAGCGAGGCAGCCCCCTTCAGCAACGTGAATGGACCACCCAGCACTTCACGGAATCCGGTAACTTGGGCACCCCTCCTGGGTCAACCTGTACCCCCTACGAGTGCGGCGAATAGCCCGCCAATCCTAGAGTGAAGCCCCTTCCGTCTCAATGCCATGAGATGCGGGCTTGTTGCCCTCCAGAACCCGGCTATCCGTGCACCCCTCCGCGGGGCAATCCTAGTACAGAAAGTAAAATATACATACAACGGGTACATCAACCGCAACCAGGTCGTGCCCCAAAATAATAATACAAACAGGCAGTGACGGCAGTCCACATGTCGGACGCTCGCCCCGCAATATCAAATGTACAAAATACAACAAAACTGTACTAGCATTGCATCCAGGCTATCCCCCACGACCGATCCGCAACATCACAGCAAAAACAAAACATCAACGTGAAAGTCACGTTCGCAAGTCCGTCTAACCGGGCTATAGCAGTTAGACCGGATTTACCGATCAAGTGACATTCACGGTCGCAGATATAATGTAAATACTGTGAAAAATGTGTTTAAAATATCCGATCGATCAAAAATTAACAAGTGGGCCCCCAATCAAAACTGTAGCACTCACAGAAAACCTGGGCCCAATTTTAATATTCCAAAACCCATATTTTAAGCCCAGAAGGCCTCTGTAAAAAATTGGTGAAGTGATCTCCACAGAGTGCGGCGGAAGGGCGACGGGAAGGGGGTTTTCGCGGCGGTTCCGCGCTCCCACTGTGGAGTTACTTCGTCGAATTTTTACAGAGCTCTTAGATTTTCCAGTACATCAATATTTTACAACCTGAAAAATTTTTCGACACCAAAAATTTCCAACAGAAAACTGATGCTAACAAAAATGTAGTTTTGGAACATTCGATCGATTGAAACAGAAAAACACACTACACAAAGCTAGACTAAGTTAATGGGGAGGCTCTGATACCACTGTAAGTGCACGGCGGCGCCCCGGCCGTCAATCCGACGGCCAAATGCGGAAGCGGTGAATAACTTAAATTTTTGCGGACTTAGCAAACCGGCACCACCGCGCACTATAACCGGGATCGAACCATTAACTAGTCCTAGCTAACTACAAGAAAGGGAATAGAGATATACCGACGATCCAAGTCCTCCGGTCTTCTCGTCATGGTCCCGATCTCCTGCGGAAAGTCCTGTCTCCTCCTCGTCGCCGGAAGTGCACCACATCGCCTACTTTGTTTACGGGCTCCCACCTCAATGCCGAGGCAACTCGGGCACGAAGCCGGCTACTCGACGTGCCCAAGATTTACTGTAGAATGAGTGGTGTAGAGATCCATGTCTCATTTTGGGGTTAAGGAGATGCCATTTGGTGGAGGGATGAAACAAGAACCAAATGTGGAGGAGCTTGGGGTATTTTGGAGCATGATATGAACAAAAATACCTCCCCAAAATATTTGGACAGCCCACCCAAAAAAGCTTGGCCGGCCACTACTATCAAGAATGGAGAGAATGAGATGGTGAGCTAAAAGAAAATGGGGGGGGGGGAACTCTATCATGCAAGAGAGAGGAAAAGACAATCATGTGAACCAATGATAGCAAGGTGAAAACCACACTCTTCTATCACTCATCAACCATGATGATATCCAAAGTCAATCCATCATGAAGTATGAAGTCAAGCAAGTCAATGGATGGTGCTATAATCATGACATGATAATATGCAAGGACCCCCTCCACAAAAGTCTATTTGCAACAATGCAAATAAACCCTCCTCCACCAAACATCGGCCAATGAACGATCAAAGGAAAATTGGCCGAAACGGAAAACAAACTGGCAACTCCAAAAACTGGTCCCGTAATAAATTACAGGAAAACCCCAATACTGTGCATACACACCTGCATTTGTATTCCGACCGAAATACAAATGCAATGAGACAAAATCTACACTGTACTATACTAGGATCCGGCTTAAACCAAAGCCGGCCAGTAATATCTGTTCGATCCTGATCCGTGCAATACCGCACGTATCTGATCGAACCCTGCCATATAACCATACGGCCTATAGTACAAACTGTCCGATCCTGATCCGTGCAATACCGCACGTATCTGATCGGACCCTGCTATATCTCCATACGGCCTCTACAACCTTTCGCCCGAAAGCTGAGTAACTGAATGTGGGGGACTCTAAAGACTCGTCAACACCTTGGTTGTGGATTTAACCACTAGCACGTCAGAGGTATAAGCCAATACGTAACGGGCTACCAGGTACTGACTAAAAGGGATGTCTGTGAGTGAACTCAGCCTGACAACCCTACTGAGCCTGTCAGTGACAATATCCGTGCAGTCCGGTCCGTTCGTCTATGAGCATCGCATGGCGGGCCTAGGGGGTTGGTAAAAGTCAGACCCCCAAAAGCGGTACAAGTCGTGTCGGAGTGTAGCCCAGAACACCCTGAGATACTACTGGAATACCTACCAGTAAATCTCCTTGCCTTGGCCAAGGACTTTGTGTAATGGCTCTCTTAGACACAGCACGACCTCACCCCCAATACCGGGAGAGACGAACCCCTGAAGATACGCTCACTGCCTCCATGTGGCTCGGGACTGTACTCAACTAAAACCTGTTTGCACGACTCCTTTGAGCCATGGTAGGGTAGTAATCAAAGTACAGTGGGAACTCACACGAGACAAATGACGATCCCCAGGTCGATGAACTAACCTGCACACATGTCACCAGGGAACTGCCATCTGACGTCTGGTATATGACCAACTAGCATGTTCCCGGCGAGTCCTGTCCGGTGTACTCATAACCCAATGAGCACCTGTATACATCTTAGGTGATCCAACTGACACCAGTGGCTTGTGAGACCGGCCACCGCCCCTCGTCGGGGTCTCGACTGTATACACTAGTCTACTAATGGAGTATCGATGCCCAGTCTCGAAACTCCCACGACTAGGGACCTTTTAAGGATATGCTTATAGACCCCCAGCTCCCACTTATATGATCGCCCTCATACTGCTGGTGGTCAAGCAAGAATCCTAGGGGCTCTATCAACGTGTAATAGCGACGTGTCAGGTCACCTAAAGCAGTACACGATGATAAAGGTAAACCAGATAGCATACTATCATCTCGAGTAAGACTGTCCTACCGGGATAGGTCCTCCATCAATCATTGCAATCACGTACCTGTGACCTAATAATTGACTCTGAGGGCACTATCTCCAACATAAGTCACACTTAAATCATATCGTAATCATGTCACACCTATATGATATCGTAATCAAGTTACACATATATATTATATCGAAATCAAGTCACACCTATATAATGTCGTAAACAGGTCACGCATATATCATATCATAATTTCAGGTACAGGTTACGGTCCGGGTTCTATTTAGAGTCACATATACTTCAATATCATCGCCATCCTTTATTATTGTTCATGTAAACAAATCCACTATCTCATTTTCTAATGATCCGCTAATATCATAACACGACTGTATAGCCAAGAATCACGGCATCAGCCCAGTTATATTGTTTCATCCTCGTGTATCATATCACATCCTTGTATCACATATACGTATTGTGTATATATATATATACCTTCACCTAGTCCTATATATATATATATATATACATACACGTATACACCACGTCGAGTCTCAGTGTGTGCGTGTGTGTATCTACCTGAAACCTACGAATCTCTTCCAAGATATTCATCCTCTGGTATGGTGTTTCTAATCAGTCTAGTCCAACCTAGGGTCATTACTAGGGTCCTACTCATCAAGAATCTAAGGTCACGTCTGGCTTCCTAATGACAATAAGTACTATCCCTATTCTACGTTTGCGGGGGTGCTAAACGCCATCCACCCGACTTCCCCTGTAGATACACATCTACTCACCTGGTCCTTATTTGCCGAAAATGATGTCGCCATCCTCTTCTTCATCGCCCGCAGTCCACGTGAGGGGTACCTATACGCAAACATATATAGTATCGTAAACTGAATCACGGACAAAAGTCAAAAACGACGCACGGAACGCGCATAGGTTAAAACATATGTCCCGCTCATGCAGAAAAACCAAATATCGCTCGATATCGGCGTACAAACGCCGATTGATCGAGATAAACATCAACAAACAACTTGTAGTTTAAAACTCATTACTTATAATATAAAATATGATTTAATCCATCAAAACCCTAAAAATCAATCAAATCGTCCGATTTCGAAAAGCCCGGAAACGCCAATTTACCGTTTTACTTCAAAACTTGACATTAAAATCAAACTAATGGTCATAAAACTCATTAAAAAGCATAACTAGATTATACAACCCATTATTATATTTTTAACGCTCTAATTGTATTAATTGGAAAAATTCTAGTTTGCAAATAGACCAATTTTAACACCTTACAAGCAAAATATCTCAATATCACATCTAAACTGCATTTTGCATGAATTAATGCATTAAAATACAATTCATGATGATAATGATATAGTGAAACCATAAATTATATTTTAAATTTTATTTATTTAAGAATTTCCAAAATCTAGTTAGCAAATTAAATAGTATGTTTTATCACTATTTTTCAATTATAAATAAAAACTAGTAATCCAATTAAGTTTTTCATTCCACCAACAAGTTAATACCCTCATTAAAACCACACTCTAGTGTTACAAACATTAATTGGAATTTTATTTCACCAATATATACAATATATAGAAATCTAGTTTACAAAGTTGTTTAATTTAAACAATTTTGGATAAACAATTTACAATATACCATCCATACAAGATTTTCCCATTCTAAAAATGTTAAACTACATAATATAACCCTACTTAATTAATAAAATCCATAACTTAATTTTATAACCCTAACTTGAATTTTAAAACTTGTAAATAGAATTAATTTATTAAATCTAATTATGCTTAAATGAAACATCTAATAACAATAAATCAAAAAAAGAATATTTATACCTCTACAACATGAAATCCAAACATGAAAATAAGCCTCCAAAATGAATACTTTCCATGAATGGGGGGGGGAGGGGGGGTTTGCCATAGTGAAGAGGCCGGCCATGTGAGGGGGAGGGAGAGGAGAGGGAGAAAAGTGAAGAAAAGTGTAGAAGGTTTCACTAAAATATCATACAATTTAGTCTTTTCATGAATTTATTTAAAAATTCTTTATTTTCTTCACTCCATTTGACCTAGAATGGTCTAGAACCATTATAAAATTTTGAAAATAAATTTTGCATGAAACACACTTGATTCTAAGATGCAATGGTTCATTTTTGCAAATTTAACCCATTCAAATTTGTAATTTACACTAATTTAGTGTAAAAATAAACCTTATGTTAATATTTAAAATAATTAATTTAAGAAAAATATTTAATTAAACTAAAAATTTATAAGTGACTAAATAAACACCATTTACTAGTAATAATATAATTAAAATAGGTATTTTTAAATTTATAGTGAAAAATAATTACGGTTTAGTTTTACGAAAAATACGTTTTATTTTACCGAAAATCATAAAATTCACTTAAACGATTTTATTTATTTAATTATTTTTAAAACGTTACAATATCTCTATAAATAATGCAAATACTTTTGGTTAGAGTTCCACCCTTCTCCTTTTTTTTTGAAAAATAGAAAAAATGAGAAAAAAACCCCACCTCTCAAGTCCTCCACATCATCTCTCTCACCTCTAAGCCTTCCACCTCAACCCTCCCCTTTTTTAAAAATAAATAAATAAATCAGACTCTAGAACACTCCACATTTCTCTCTCTTCCCTTTTCAAATTTTTTTAAACATCTCTCTCCTAAAAAACAATTAATTGTTTATCTAGAACCTTCCATATCATCTCTTCCAATATATCTCTATATATAAAACAAATACTTTTGGTTAGAGTTTCACCCTTCTCCTTTTTTTTGAAAAATAGAAAAAATGAGAAAAAACCTCACCTCTCAAGTCTTCCACATCATCTCTCTCACCTCTAAGCCTTCCACCTCATCCCTCCATTTTTTGAAAAATAAATAAATAAACCAGACTCTAGAACACTCCACATTTCTCTCTCTTCCCTTTTCAAATTTTTTTAAACATCTCTCTCCTAAAAAACAATTAATTGTTTATCTAGAACCTTCCATATCATCTCTTCCAATATATATATTTATATCTTCTATATATAATGCAAATATCTTTATATATATAATGTAAACGCCCTTTGCATAGAGGTCTACCACTCTTCTTTTTTCATAAAAAAAAAAGAATAAATGAGAAAAATCCTACATTTTCAAGGCTCCACATCATTTAAAAGACCTCCACATAATCTAGACATATCCATATCTCTCTCTCTTCTCTCAAAAAAAATTTAATTTTTTGATTATCATGAAACAAACCTCCACATCTCTCTTCCGCCAAAAAACAATTTTTTAATTAACACGTGCAACGCATGTGCATAAAATCTAGTAGAGGTTAATGGAGGAAAGGTGCCGTAGGAGGAAATCTCCTCCTATGGCGTCGGAAAAATATGTGCTCCGTGAATTTTTTCGGCGATCGGTATACATCACTTCTATTTTTATCATCTAAGATGTGGATACACCAAATTTCTGGTGATTATTCCATTTTCTTCACCGTTGATTTAGTTGATGCAAAATTTCAGGTGATTATACCAAATTTCAGGTGACAATAAAACTTTTTACATTGCTAATTCAACGGTGAAAAGTGGTGGAATCACATGAAATTTGGGTTATGTACATCTTAGATGATAACAATAATGATGATGGATGCCGAATGTCCGAAAAAATTGTGGAAATTATATTTTTTCGACGCCGTAGGAGGAAATTCCCTCCTATGACCTCTTTCCTCCATTATTCTCATATATATACCTCCTATGACCTCTTTCCTCTGTTCTCATATATATATATATATATATATATATATATATATATATATATAGTGAAATAAATGACTTGTGATATATATATATATATATATATATATATATATATATAGTGAAATAAATGACTTGTGATTGCCAGTCGTAAACACATAGAAAACAATATATTTGTGCTATATACTTGTCTTATGGAATCAAATTGGATGGTGACTGTTGAGATTTTGTTCATGTTTCCTCCTTGTTGCACCTTCCATTTACATTTACGTAAATGAAGAAGTAACAGTTTAGTTGCTGAGGTGTTTAGATATGACGTAGTGAAGAAAATCACTAAAATAAAAAGATAATGTATTTTTGGTTGTGTACGTGCCTTGATTTTAATTAAGATGAATTGATTCGTAAGTTACCAAATAGAATAATCACAGATGACTGTTATCTCTAGTTTTTTGAGTGTCCAAATCTTGACGATAAAAATATGAGTCATGTGATCACATTATTCCATGCATGATGGACATAGACTCTTCAGTTCATGATAATAACATCCACCATTGATTAATTAAATTTGTCTCTTAGGAGGCAACTTATCTAAAGCTAGAATGTTTAAAATTTAGGATTTGTTGGTACATGTTAGAATATAAAATAGATTTCTCTCCGGCACATATTAAATACGGTTTTATTTAAATTTAAAAATGCCGCTATGCAAAAGCCCATGTCTGTATCAAAGAAACCCGGGTTTAATTCCCACCCGATGTGTATTAAATACGGTTTTATTTAAATTAAAAAATAATATTGTGCAAAAGCCCAAATTTCGGCCCAAGTGGCCTTTTGCCTACGTGGGAGTGTTAGAATATAAAATAGATTCGCTCAGCTCTAATCACAACTTCGGAGTTTTGGTGCTGTAGAAGAGACATTTCACAAGGCAGAAAACTGGATGCCGTAAATTGACAAACTATGTTGTGGGCCAGATTTGATGTCGTAAGTTTTTCGGTCGAAGGGATGTTGAAGTCACTCGGTCATCTATAAAGATGAAGATTATTTAATATATGCTATGTTCTTTTCGTGTGCAGATCAAACCCTTCTTATTTATGTAGGATGCGATCAACCCAAGGTTGCATGTATAGATCGAATACAAAGCGATTATGAGCATCACTTTATATATCCATATTTGTTTTCTAATGACCGATATGTATATAGAAATAGTCCAGTTATAAAATGTCATATTAGTAGATGACATTATCGAATACGAATATGAATCAAATATTAAGTAGGCTGCTACACACATAGGCCAAGCACGAGTCGGATATGTAAGAACTTTCTTTGCCGTAATTTTTTAATTATTGACTGTTTGTGGTTAATAGTTTTAAATATTTTCTGTAGATTTTGACAGAAAACTTATATCTTTATTTTCTACAATTACCATATCGCTAAGAAGATAGATAGTTTTTTGCTCCATTTAGATGTAACTAGTTAACTACAGAACCAAAAATCAAAGAGCAATATTAATTAAGAGAAAGGATACTAAAGTATTCTAGCAATTAAAAGCACGACACACACACACTCTTCTAGAATATCAATCAAGTAGCTAATACATACTTGTCCAAAATTTAAAATCAAAATTGCGGAACTTTTTTTTATCTAGCTAGGGTAAATACATATGCTTTTGGCATCAAAATAATTAAATTCCTTGAATAATTCTTAGACTTTGATGCCAAGTTGAGCACTGCCTTTAATCCATGCATGGGGTTTTAGCTTTATTAGGCTTAGCAAACTTAACGAGTCAATTTAGTACACTATACTTCCGTGTCAAGGTTCAAAGCTTATGGTACACTTTAATTTGGTTCACTGTTAGGCCTGACATGTGTACGTGTGTGTCTATATATATATATATATATATATATATATATATATATATAAATTCCTTCCACATGAAACACGTGTGATTAACAGATATTGCGGCTGCAAGTAATTAATCATTCCTTGGTTTTTCTTTCTTCTTGAAACTTGGAGAGATTGAGGGGGCAAGCTACATTTGTACTCAAACTAATTCCGCTACATATTCATTCCATGATTTTTATGATTCCATCTGGCATGCATATTATGAGAAATGGGACAAACATGTTTGGTGAGGAATTGGGTTTGATTGATACAAATGAATTTGGAACTTCTATAAAAGCGTTCTGATGATGCTCTATATTGGCAACGCAGTAGAAAAGGACACTTGGCAGATGAAATGTCTCAGAACTCAGAAGAAAGGGCCCACAGGGGCCGACCAGGCCACCCCTGTGCCCAACCTGCAAGCGCAAGCTGGCTCCCCTCAGAGCCCCTGGAAATTGGCCTCCTCGGCCTTTCAGCTCGTCCCGAGCTGCCACAGGACCAAGACTCCTCAGCCCTCTCGCTCGTTCCCGAGCTCCCCAGCCGAGGTCGTCTTCCTCGGTCCCTCCGACCGACTAACTCCACCAATCACAGGCGTAACCGCCGCTCCGCAAATCCCGCCATGCGCAGATTCTACGCCGGCAACATCCCACGTTCCGCGCCATCACGATCCCCATTAACGGGCGATCCGCTCTTTACGCGGGCGTGGCGTCGGGAGCGTAATTGCCGGCGAGATTCTCGCGCCTGCTGCTGCATACCACCACCGCTATATAAACCCCCATCACAGAGGGGTCAAGTAAGCCATTTTTCTATACTTTTATGCCATTACTCTGCTCGAATCTCATCACTAACTTGAGCGTCGAAGGGTCCTCGGTGGTACCAAACCACCCCGAGACTTCTTTGCAGATACTCGGCAACAGCTTCCTCACCTCACCTCTTCCTCCAAAAATCCATTGAGACCCACACGCAACGAAGGATAATCAGCTAAGTTCACCGCGAGATCAACGGAAGACAACATCTGACGGAGGCCCGAAAAGGAGCTCCATCAGTTGGCACCGTCTATGGGAACCGAAACTCCACAAAAAAAACAATGTTGGCCTTTCGATCTCCATCCCCATGGCAAGCGATCACCATGAAGATCCAGATACCAGCCGCTACCTCTCTCTCACCGGAGGCGCGGGTGAACCTCCTCCGGCGACCGTCATCTACGCCCTCGCCGGCCGAATAAACCGACACACCCTCCCTTGACGGGGTCGCACAGAAGGGGCTCACCACGGCGGCTCGAGGGCCACCTCGTCCAAGGATCTAAGCCCTCACTAAGAGGCAGCCCAGCAGCTACCCTGCTCGGCTATCCCTGGCGGGTAGCTCCCCTACCGCAACGCCAGGGATCAGAAAGTCCTCCCAGAGGCAGTCGAGCCCGAGGATCCCTCGCTCGGCTATCCCTGGCGGGTAGCTTCCCTACCGCAACGCCAGGGATCGTCAGGTAGCTTCCCTACCGCAACGCCAGGGATCAAAAAGTCCTTCCAGAGGCAGTCGAGCCCGAGGATCTCTCGCTCGGCTATCCCTGGCGGGTAGCTCCCCTACCGCAACGCCAGGGATCAGAAAGTCCTCCCAGAGGCATTCGAGCCCGAGGATCCCTCGCTTGGCTATCCCTGGCGGGTAGCTCCCCTACCGCAACGCCAGGGATCAGAAAGTCCTCCCAGTGGCAGTCGAGCCCGAGGATCCCTCGCTCGGCTATCCCTGGCGGGTAGCTCCCCTACCGCAACGCCAGGGATCAGAAAGTCCTCCCAGAGGCAGTCGAGCCCGAGGATCCCCCGCTCGGCTATCCCTGGCGGGTAGCTCCCCTACCGCAACGCCAGGGATCAGAAAGTCCTCCCAGAGGCAGTCGAGCCCGAGGATCCCTCGCTCGGCTATCCCTGGCGGGTAGCTCCCCTACCGCAACGCCAGGGATCAGAAAGTCCTCCCAGAGGCAGTCGAGCCCGAGGATCCCTCGCTCGGCTATCCCTGGCGGGTAGCTTCCCTACCGCAACGCTAGGGATCAGAAAGCCCTCCCAGAGGCAGTCGAGCCCGAGGATCCCTCGCTCGGCTATCCTTCAGGACAAAAGCCCTCGCCAAGAGGCACCGGGCAGTAACCCTGCCCGGCCAAGGGTCCTTGGTAGGCTTCTTATAGCCCTATAGCTCTTCCCGCGCCAAGAACCAAAGTCCTCCCAGAAGCAGTCGGGTCCTTGCTCGGCTATCCCCGCTGGTAGCTTCCTACCACAACTGACAGGGATCAAAGTTCTCGCCAAGAGGCACTAGGCAGTAACCCTGCTCGGTCCCCGTCCTGAAGGATCAGAAAGTCCTCCCAGAGGCAGTCGAGCCCGAGGATCCCTCGCTCAGCTATCCCCGGCGGGTAGCTTCCCTACCGCAACGCCGGGGATCAGAAAGCCCTCGCCAAGAGGCACCGAGCAGCTACCCTGCTCGGCCATCCTTCGCAGGCCTCTCAGGGACCCTCCAACATCAAGGATCGAAGCCCTCGCCAAGAGGCACTGAGCAGCTACCCTGCTCGGCCATCCTTCGCAGGCCTCTCAGGGCCCCTCCAGCGTCAAGGATCGAAGCCCTCGCTAAGAAGCACCGAGCAGCTACCCTGCTCGGCCATCCTTCGCAGGCCTCTCAGGGGCCCTCCAGCGTCAAGGATCAAAGCCCTCGCCAAGAGGTACCGAGCAGCTACCCTGCTCGGCCATCCTTCGCAGGTCTCTCACGGCCCCTCCAGCGTCAAGGATCGAAGCCCTCATCGCGAGGCTACCGAGTTCCTTCCTGCTAGGCGCATCCCCGGCGGGCATCTTCCTGCCCATCAAACGCTGAGGATCTGAAACCCTCTTCGCGAGGCCGCCGAGCCCTTTCTTACTCGGCGCATCCCAGCGGGCATCCTCCTACCCATCAGACGCTGATGGTCTGAAGCCCTCATTGCAAGGCCGCCGAGTTCCTTCCTGCTCGGCGCATCCCCAGCGGGCGTCCTCCTGCCCATCAGATGCTGAGGATCTCAAGCCCTCAACGTGAGGCCGCCGAGTTCCTTCCTGCTCGGTGCATCCCAGCGGGCATCTTCCTGCCCATCAGACGCTGATGGTCTGAAGCCCTCATCGCGAGGCCGTCGAGTTCCTTCCTGCTCGGCGCATCCCCAGCGGGCATCCTCCTGCCCATCAGATGCTGATGGTCTGAAGCCCTCATCGCGAGGCCACCGAGTTCCTTCCTGCACGGCGCATCCCCAACGGGCGTCCTCCTGCCTATCAAACGCTGAGGATCTGAAACCCTCTTCGCGAGGCCCCCGAGCCCCTTCCTACTCGGCGCATCCCAGCGGGTATCCTCCTGCCTATCGGACCCTGATGGTCTGAAGCCCTCATCGCGAGACCGCCGAGTTCCTTCCTGCTCGGCGCATCCCCAGCGGCATCCTCCTGCCCATCAGATGCTGAGGATCTCAAGCCCTCATCATGAGGCCGCCGAGTTCCTTCCTGCTCGGCGCATCCCACCGGGTATCCTCCTGCCCATCAGATGTTGATGGTCTGAAGCCCTCATCACGAGGCCGTCGAGTTCCTTCCTGCTCGGCGCATCCCCAGCAGGCATCCTCCTGCCCAACAGACGCTGATGGTCTGAAGCCCTTATCACAAGGCCGCCGAGTTCCTTCCTGCTCGGCGCATCCCCAGCGGGCGTCCTTTTGCCCATCAAATGCTGAGGATCTGAAACCCTCTTCGCAAGGCCGCCGAGCCCTTTCCTACTCGGCGCATCCCAGCGGGCATCCTCCTGCCCATCAGACGCTGATGGGCTGAAGCCCTCATCGCGAGGCCGCCGAGTTCCTTCCTGCTCGGCGCATCCCAGCGGGCATCCTCCTGCCCATCAGACGTTGATGGTCTGAAGCCCTCATCACGAGGCCGTCGAGTTCCTTCCTGCTCCGCGCATCCCCAGCGAGCATCCTCCTGCCCAACAGACGCTGATGGTCTGAAGCCCTCATCACAAGGCTGCCGAGTTCCTTCCTGCTCGGCACATCCCCAGCGGGCATCCTCCTGCCCAACAGACGCTGATGGTTTGAAGCCTTCATCACAAGGCCGTCGAGTTCCTTCCTGCTCGACGCATCCCCAATGGGCATCCTCCTGCCCATCAGATGCTGAGGATCTTAAGCCCTCATCGCGAGGCCGCCGAGTTCCTCTCTGCTCGGCGCATCCTAGCTGGCATCCTCCTGCCCATCAGACGCTGATGGTCTGAAGCCCTCATCGCGAGGCCACCAAGTTCCTTCCTGCTTGGCGCATCCCCAGCGGGCGTCCTCCTGCCCATCAAACGCTGAGGATCTGAAACCCTCTTCGCGAGGCCGCCGAGCCCCTTCCTACTCGGCGCATCCCGGCGGGTAGCTTCCTACCCAACAAAGACAAGGATTAAAGTCCTTACAGACTCGACTATCCCTGGCCGGTAGCTTCCCTACTCGCAACGCCAGGGGTCAAGACCCTCGCCAAGATCAACCGAGCAGCTTCCCTACTCGGTCATCCCCAGCAGGCATCCTCCTGTCCAACAGACGCTGCGGGTTTGTAGCCCTCATAACGAGGCCACTGAGCCCATCACATGCAGCGGATTCGAAGCCCCAACAAGTGACATCAGGTCTATCCAAGTCTGAGTAATCCCTCTTCGACTTCGGGGCCATGGAGATGCCTCCTTCTCAGCAGCGCTTGGCACATTCGGCAAGTGATCGAAATCAACTCGACGACCGATCGTTCCACATGTCATGCCCACACTGGGCTGCGCCCCATCAGTCCACAGGTTTGCACACGTCGTGTCGTCCAACCGGCGCTCGACATGTGGACCGTCACTTCAGTGGCAGGACGCTCGAACCAGCGCACCTTCCCTAAATGCAGAGATCTCGCCCCGATAAGCAGGCAGAAAAGACAGCTGACAGCCCGGGGACGCCTCCCAACGAAACCTTAGGAGGGAGCTTACCCCAGACGGCCCGGCAGTCCACTCTTTGACCCGACCCACTAGCTGGTTGGGACAAGAGTGGAGGGCTAATGATGATGCTCTATATTGGCAACGCAGCAGAAAAGGACACGCGGTAGATGAAGTGTCCCAGAACTCAGAAGAAAGGGTCCACAGGGACCGGCCAGGCCACCCCTATGCCCAACCTGCAAGCGCAAGCTGGCTCTCCTCAGAGCCCCTGGAAATTGGCCTCCTCGGCCTTTCAGCTCGCCCCGCGCTGCCACAGGACCAAGACTTCTCAGTCATCTCGCTCGTTCCCGAGCTCCCCAGCTGAGGCCGTCTTCCTCGGTTCGTCCGACCGACCAACTCCACCACTCACAGACGTAACCGCCGCTCCGCAAATCTCGCCATGCGCAGATTCTCCGCCGGCAACATCCAACGTTTCACGTCATCACGATCCCCATTAACGGGCGATCCGCTCTTTACGCGGGCGTGACGTCGGGAGCGTAACTGCCGGCGAGATTCTCGCGCCTGCTGCTGCATGCCACCACCGCTATATAAACCCCCATCACAGAGGGGTCAAGTAAGCTATTTTTCTACACTTTTATGCCGTTACTCTGCTCGGATCTCATCACTAACTTGAGCGTCAGAGGGTCCTCGGTGGTACCAAACCACCTCGGGACTTCTTTGCAGGTACTCGGCAACAGCTTCCTCACCTCACCTCACCTCTTCCTCCAAAAACCCATTGAGACCCACACGCAACGAAGGATAATCAGCTAAGTTCACCGCGAGATCAACGGAAGACAACATCTGACGGAGGCCCGAAAAGGAGCTCCATCACGTTCACTATTGAAATATCGAGCCTTTATTACTCCACAAGACCTGATGTGTCTGTCTCCGTTAAATATTCAGAGAATTGACATTAAAACCGGTCTTTTTGATGATGGAGAGGATTTTAGATTCCAAAGAAACAACATGTGGTAATCCAATTTTAATTCAGAGGATGTCTATTTTCTTATTTCTTTTTTTGCCGGGTTTTTCCGGGGAAGCTTAAATGAGATTGGTCTTCTTGTTACAATTATGTAAATTAAAAATTAAGTGTATATATACGATTTTTTGGATGTGATTAATGCAAGAATATTTCAAAAAGATAATCGAATTCCCATATTTCTTCTAAAGATCCATGCATGCATCATGTTGAACTCATCAATCCTTCAATTGACTTATCGATCAAGTGAGCTTTAGTAATATCATGTTACAACAAACTAATTAAATGTAATTATTGGATGATGAATATTTAAAGAAAAATAGTGCAATTAGATTAGTCATTAGGATCGGTAGCTAGCTTCTTTAGAACTGGACTTTTATGGAGACATCATAATACTATAATTTAGGTAAGAGGCTTATGGTGTATGCAGTACAGTATTGCTAATCATTGTCAATTACCACAAAATAATGTATTTGACATGTTATGAGAAAAAATGGGGCTAAAAAGTGAAATTTCGAGAAGCTTCAGTTTTATCTAAATCTTCTTTTTCTCTCTTCCAAAATTTGTTTATAATAATCACACGTGAACTCGAGGGGCCATTGGACCAATCAATACCAAAGTAAAACCTAGAAAAATACAAACTTACTTTTTTGCACGAGTCAGATATATAAGCAGGCCTACTGATCATGCCTTTGTTTATACTTTTTAATTAGAGTATGAAATCATGGAGCCTTTTGTCAACTGGAAAATCTTACAGAAAAATAGCATGTATTAGGAAATAATTTTAGTGCATGGTTGTGTTAAGATCATAAATCTTTCGTAACTCTTTTTATCTTTATTTCTTTGTATGGGAATTTAATCTTATCTCTTATCTCTTAATATTGAGATTTAATCTTCTAGGCTATATATAGAGAGACACATTATATATTGTATTTTTGATCAATCAATAATAATAATTCTCTTTTTCCAAATCTATGATCTGTAATGGTATCAGAGTTACCTAACAACGTTGATTAATCCTCGTCCATCTCCTTCGTGGACATCTTTGCCATTACAAGATTACATCAACTTTGGATCTCGTCGACGCCCTCTTTTCGAGATCATTACCTCCGTTGAGAACATCTTGACTTCATCGGCCATCCCGAGATCATCGGAATTAATCATCCAGAGATCACCAAGATTCACCGCTCTCCGTTGAAGCCGTCGCCGTCGCTGTCGCCGTCGCCGTCCTCGACCTTGCTCTTAAAATACCCAAAACCCTCGACCTCGTTGTCAAACACTCGCCCTCGACCTCTTCGTTGAAGAACTCACTGTCGACGTCGCCGCCCTCGCTGTCGCCTCCTTCACATTTTCTGTCTTGAAGCCATTTAGAAGAAGCTCCAGGTTTTATTTTGGGATCATTAATTCTTAGACGTCGGATCCTGTTCTTGGATTCTTATCCGTTCGATCGATCCGTTTGAGCTGAGCCGATCAGCCGAGCCACCTGAGTATTAATTCAAATCAAACTCATTTTTGAAGTTTTCTTTTTGAGCCGTTTTTTTGAAGCCGTTGTTTCTTCTGAAGCTATGAATAAGCGTGGACTCTATTCCTTTCCTCCAATTGACACTGTCCTTATCAAGTCCGCGGATTATACTGCATGGGCTTTTACTATGCAGTATAATCTTCGAGTTTTGGTATTATGGGGTTACATTGATGGCACACTCGTTTATCCTTTTACCACCATTTTTTCCGCTATGCCTGTGACTCCAGCCGATGACTCCAGTTCTTCAACCGATACTTCAGTTCTTTACATTCACACTCATGATCGATGGATACAAACCGATCAGCAGATTATGCCATATATTGTATGTTCGGTGGTGACTCCTATTCCTTTGTCTATTGGACGCCTGAATAGCTCTTGTCAGCAGTGGATTGCTCTTAGCCGCATATTCTTTCAGACAGGTACCGCTCGTGAATACCAATTGCATCAGGCCCTTCAGGATGCTCGACAGGGAGATCGTTATGTTCAGGACTTTTACTCTCTTCTATCAGGGTTGTTTGACCCCAAAAAAAATTCGCTAAAAGATAGACAAATTTTTGTTTCATTCATAAAGACAAACAATATTACATATTATCTTCAGGCCACAGAAAAAGATCACCAAACTCGGGATCTGATCTGCAAGGGTTAACAAAACATATTTCAAGGTTTTGGAACTCCCGCCTCGCTTTCTCCACCATGTCCTAACAGCGACTCTCGTGAATGGTCTCTCCCCACCGGTTGTCACTATGCCTGTCGACAAAAGAATACATGACAGCTCGCCAGGATTGCATCTCGCTCAAATGACGAATAGAGCGATCTCTCAGAATCCTTAGCGTCTATCTTATCCTCCGCGGCGTCGAGTATCGCCAGAGTCATCTTCACCGGATGAGGAGGAATGTCGTCGAGGAAGGCAAGGAACACCATCTGAAAGCAAATAGAACCTATGGGAAAAGTAGACCCCCTACGGGTCACGAGCTCGTACATCACCGTGTCGCACTGATTGTTATGCCCCACTTCTTAAAAGTCGGGAGCAGGAAATGTTACGAGACCCACGACGTAATTATTCCGAAAAGGTCATTTCTCGCAATAAATACGCTAAGCGTAAAGTAAGCACTATAATATTGACAAGAATAGACAAGTGATAATAAAATCCAACACTTTATATATTTACATTCCCAACTTTATAAAATTTACACCGATACAAGATAATTTAAAAGAAAAGTGCAATGAAAGTGTCTAAACAGTGACATACTGGAATGAAAAGAAATAGTTGCTGAAGGACTAGTAGTCGGTCTGTGCTTCAAACCGCGAGTAGTTCTATGAAGTCAGTTCCACCTCCTTAGTCTCTAGATTATCTGACGAATATTCCAAGAAAGAAAGAAGATGGATAGAATGTCCGTCAGCGAACTATTGCTCGGTAAGTCCCCAAAAAGGATGGGTGATGTATATAAATGAAATGCAAGGTGTAATGTGATATAGTATGGATGGAATAAAACATGGCAATGTTAAAGAAAACTATGTATGTATGGAAATGTAACACGAGTATAGCAAACAAGTATAGCATGGACGTGTAGTGAAGGTATCGTGAACATGAAGTATACTGTCAATGTGTCCGACAGAGGCCACTAAAGGGAATCTAACTAACGTGAGTTTAAGTGTGAATGCCAACTAATCTCAAGATTATTCTTAAACTCAAGGATAGGGTCGCAGGAGCAAAGAAACACGTGCCCGAGTAGTGAGTTCATAATGTACTGTTTCAGCCCGGTACTACAACGACGTTATTGTACTGTTTCAGTTCGGTACCACAGCGACGTGATGAGACTCCTGAGATTCAGTTGAATTCATACTCAAACTACCCCAACACATCGTGTATTCTAAATTATAGTTAAAGTTACCGGTCTTACTCGAATATATGAATATATCAAGTTGCAAGATTAAGTTCATGTCAACATCAAGTGTTCATGTATTCATGTCAAGTTGTATTCATGATTCGAGTCAAGTCGGTTCAAGAGTATATATATTGGGTTCAGGTATTCATATTGAATTCATGTATTCATGTCAAGTTACATTCATGGATCAGTCAAGTTAAATTATGTTTGAATATTCAAGGTCATGTTCAAGTGTGAAAGTTTCAAGATTAGGTTCGAGTTCGAGTTCGAGTGTGTATTCGGCTTCTAGGCATATCTTATTACTAAATTTAATCTTATGAATTTCTTGAGTTTGGAAAATATTAACAACCGCTGTATATAGACGACAGGATTTGTGTCTTTTTCAAAGACGATTGTCATTTGATAATTTTCACTCTAAACTTACGATCTATATTTAGGGAGAGACAAGTGGTGCATCATTATCTCCGGCAACCCTGAGGCAACTGTTAAGAGAAGATATCACTCAAACCAATCTGCAATCTAAATACGTAACCTAAACCGGTCTTTTGATTTCTAGGTATTTTTATAAAAAGTCGTTTAAAAATACTCGAGGGTTTTTAATTCGTCCTAAAATCTCGAATATGTTTTTAATAAAAATAAGTTGATTAAAATGTCAAGATTTTTGTATAAAAATGTATTTTATATTTGATGGTATTTTTTTATGATAAGATTTAGTTTTCAAAGTTTATGATATTTTTATGAAAATACCACTTTTGGAAACTTGATGGTGTTTTTGTGTAACTTTAAATCTTTCATTTAAAAAATATAATTTATTTTCATTGAAAATACGGATTTATGATTTATATAATTTTCAACGATTTAATTTGTTTTAAAAATCGTATTTCTTTAAAATCGTATCTTATTCTTTTCGACACCGAATTCTCCGTGAGGAGTTCTGCGTCTCGCTCTACTATCCCAAGGACGTGCGATAACCCGTACCATTCACAAACGGGTCCCCAAACGAGTGTTGTAGAGGCATAATTGTAAAGGTGTTAAAATAGCGATTCATAAAAAGTAGTTTTAGAAAACGAGGGTATTTTCTTGAAAATTGTTTCCTTTTGTATAAAATATGTAACCAAGATATCGTGCTATGAAACCATTGTGTATGTGAGTAGGGTAAGTTGTTACCCCGTGAGTTATTTATACTAACATATCACAAAACATAGCATTAGAAATTTAATTAAAAACGAGGTATTTATCCGTTACTTGTTTTTCTTAAGTTTTACGATATTAACTAATATTGTTTGAAACATGTCAAAAGAAATTTTGTTTTAAATAAATATTAAATTTACATGATATAGATGAGACATGGCATTGCAAGTATAATAGAATAGTACTCTTTTTATTTTTCTTATTATTAGCATGAAAATGGGAATGAACATGCGAAGGCTTGTAGCATACAAACTCCGTATCATGTGTTGATGAGGGAAGAGGCGAGAGAGAGAGAGAGAGAGAGAGAGAGAGAGAAGGATAGGAGACTTACTCGTACCACTTGTAATCGTATGAGCGAGAAAAAGAAGAGAAATAGACTCGGTTTGAAGAACCGAGACAACTACGAGAAGGTGACGACGAGTTGAGCTACCGGCGTCCTTTGGTGAGTTGTAGAGTAACGTAGAGAAGAAGGAGGCTTGGTTCGAGATTGATGATGCAAGAGAAAGTGATCTTGACAATGACTTGAGAGCTTGGCTTATTGGCTTGGGCAGTGTTTCCCCCAATCAGAGTAAAACTCTGTTCAAATTTTCAAAATTTGAAATGAAGCAGCGCTTCATAAAAGCGCCAACAAGCAGCGCTCACGTGCAGATCACGGGTGCGCTTGCACTAAGAGTGCCAGTGCTCTGAAGCAGCGCTCACGTGCAGATCACGGGTGCGCTCGTGCTAAGAGCGCCAGTGCTTCAGCGCTCACATGCAAAGCACGAATGCGCTAGTGCTAGAACTAAATGTTCCCCACCGTTGGATCAAAAATCCAACAAAGATGATAAATTATCAAGTTACCAGAATAAAATTCTGTTAAGAAAACATTCTTCAGAATCTTTCTAAACAAAAAGATTTTGCTCTGTAAATTAGAGCACCGTCGGATCAATGATCCAATGGTGATTAAAAATCACTAAAATACAGAATAAATTCTGCATGAGAAAAGATTTCCCAATCTTGTTAAAAACAAGAAGACTGCCTTCTGTAAATCAGAAGCGCTAGGATCAAAGATCCAACGGTGAGGAAATTCCTAAATCAATTAGAGAAAAAATCTTTTCAACTGATTCAACAAATCAGCTTGCCCTATATAAAGGCCCCAAGACTTCAAGTCTGATAGAAAGGAACCCCCCCATAAACTTTGAGAAAGTTCAGAGAGGAAAGCAAAACTGTTGGCAGAAAAAGAACTTTTTTCAAGGTAAAAAAAGAAAGATCAAAGCATCTCATCATAAAAAGAACTTAGTTTTTATGCTAGCTCATAGATCTTTAAGACAAACCATCTCTCACAAAAGAGATCACAACATCTCATTATAAAATAGGGGGAGAATAATTCAATTCTCTTAGGATCACAGATCCATAAAGGCAAAGCTTTTCACCAAAACATAAGAGATTAAAAACATCTCCTATAAAATAAGGATTTTGTTCTTAAATCCATGAGAAAAAGTCTCTTATAAGAGAGAATTTAATTCTTAGAGCACAGAACTGCCTAAAAAGAGCCATACCGCACCAATTAAAAGAAGAGCCATACCGTTCCAATTAAAAGAAGAGTCTTAGCGCTCCAAATCTAGCGCACAGCGCTGCAGAGTCTTAGCGTTCTAAGAAGCGATCTGCGCTCATTAACTGGCATACAGCGCCAAGTGCGCCACGTGCTCCTCACGTGTGCGCTATCTCACAAAAAGCGCCATAACTCTCTGAATCTGGCGCATAGCGCCAAGCGCGCCACGTGCTCGTCACGTGTGCGCTACTTGACAGAAGCGCTTTGCGTTCATTATCTGACGCATAGCGCCAAGTGCGTCACGTGCTCTTCACGTGTGGGCTACGTGACAGAAGCGCTCTACGCTCATTGGCTGGCGCTCAGCTCCAAGCGCGCCACGTGCTCCTCACGTGTGCGCTGAGAGAACATAAACTGTTCTTTAAACAATAATGCCCCAGAGCTATGATAAGTGCTCAGCACTCAGTAAAAGACAAAAAAGGCTGTCAGAATCCAAACCAATCCTCAGCATTGCTAAATGTTCAACATTTTAACTGAGTGGGCCGAGCCCAAGTTGGCCACAAATCTCTCATTCAGAATAATTGAGCTCATATGCTCATAAATCTTTGGTCTTAGTCCTAAATTAGACTACAGATCTCCCAACCAATATTGATTTAAGGGTACATCTCTTCACTCCTCTGATATTTGTCGTTGTAATCCTTCAACGTCTTCAGAGAGGTGACGGGTCCCGACAACCAGACATTTCACGGACTGTGGGGTCCTTAAACTCATGGACTATGATATCCTTAAACTTTATAGACAACGATGTCTCTAGACTACCATGGACTATGATGTCCTTAAACTTCACGGACTGTGGGGTCCTTAAACTCATGGACTATGATATCCTTAAACTTTACAGACAATGATGTCTCTAAACTACCATGGACTATGATGTCCTTAAACTTTACGGACTGTGGGGTTATTAAACTCATGGACTATGATGTCCTTAAACTTTACAGACTATGACGTCTTTAAACTGGACTACAAAGTTCCTAAACTAAAACAATAGAGCCCAAATGCTCTTTTGTTGGATCGAAATGATCCCGTTAAGTTGATCTTAGTCTAAAATTAGACTAACGTATCCTTAAAATATCGTTAAGTTGATCTTAGTCTAAAATTAGACTAACGTATCCTTAACAAACGTTTAAGTTGATCTTAATCTCAAATGAGATTAACGATCCTTAAACCCAACCCAAAACCCAAATCTAAGAAAATACGGATTTGGACTAATCCACGCCCTACGGGCGACAACATAAATTAGTCTCCGTATACAATCCACGGGCAACCAAAAACAAAACAAACACATACGATACGAAGTAACCATCTGGAGAAAGAGAAAGTGGTTACTGTGATGCGGTAGCATAATTAACTGCAGGGGCTTGCGCCTGCAGGGAAGAGCGTCCCCACAATCAAAAACCCCTCAAATGAGGGGGAATCTGACGAAGTCTGCTATAACGTCTGCATTCGTCTAAACCTCCGATATACGGTGCCATAAATCAACTTGGAATTTTCAGAGAGGTGGATGGATAAAACCAAATAGCATCTGCCCCTAAATTCAGGCAAGACGTTTGTCTTCCCGTTATTCGGTGGAGAACAGATTCTGTCACGTCCGGAGGGACCTTTTCCTCTTTCCACTCCACACTTCGTGTATCGTGTTCGCAAACGAATCGCGGTTTGCTATGGTTGCTCCTAGATTTGAGAAACTAAGATTTGGTATCTTGCTCCGTGCAGAAAAAAAGAAGATCAATGGCTTCAAACTGCACTAATTGCAACAACTCCCGTTCCGCCTCATCTGGAGGAGTAACCTACGGGCCCTAAGCGGCCTCCCTTTTCACAATGCCAGTGGAACAAGTGACCCAAGCCACCACTAGGCTATTCTTCGGGACCATGATCCCACCAACGAGCTTCAGCGTTCAGATGCCGACATAGGAAGCTGTGAAGAAGTCGGTCTTTGATCGGCTTACGACTACCGCGGCCCCTCTCAACGGGTCGCCCAAATCCAACGCCTCGATTTTCAGCAGACTGGGCCAAAACTCAAATGGGCCCGTGAAAAAGCCCACGATATCTGAAGGGGTTATCCTGAAACGGATAGCCATCCCTGCTCCGGTAAATGAAGTCGTCAAAGCGGCTTCTCATGCCAAAGGGTCGGTCTTCACAAGACTGGCCGCTCCAACTCCCGTTCCAGGCAAAGTAACTAAAGTTGCTTCCCCTGCCAAAAAGTCTGTCTTTTCAAGATTGATCATTCCTTCTCAGCAGACGTCAGTCTTCGATAGGCTGGCACCAACAGCAACCCCTCATCAGAGCGGGGGGCACAAAGAAGCTCATCCAATGGTAGAGGTGGTCTTGTCCGCAATGCATGCTCGATGTCGCCACTGGTGCCGAGTGAGGAAAGCTGGGGGCAATTCCCCATCTGGATTTACCCCGCCAGTTCCAACGGTGGAAGTTGATGCTGTTGTTGTAAGTGCACGGCGGCGCCCCGGCCTCCATCCCGAGGCCAAATGCGGAAGCGATGGTTAACTTTAATTTTCTTGAACCGGCACCACCGCGCACTAAAACCCGGATCGGGCCATTAACTAGTCCTAGCTAACTACAAGATGGGGAAGAGAGATATACCGAGCGATCCGTGTCCTCCGGTCTTCTCGCCGTCGTCCCGATCTCCCGCGGAATGTCCGGTCTCCACCTCGTGGCCGGAAGGGCACCACGTCGCCTGCTTCTTTTACGGGCTCCCACCTCTATACCGAGGCAACTCGGGCACGAAGTTGGCGAGCCGACGTGCCTAAGGTTTGCTGTAGAATGTGTAGTGCTCATGTCTCATTTTGGGGTTCATGGAGGTTGCCTTTTGGTGGAGGGATTGAGTTTTGGAGATGGAGCTAAAATGGATTTTGTGCAATACAAATGAACAAATTTCCCCACCAAAACTTTTGGGACAGCCCCATACTTGGCCGGCCTTGCCCTTGTGAATAATGAGGGGGGAGAGAAACTCAAGAGGGGTGAATCAAGAGAATAATGCAAGGTTGAGTGTCATGGAAAAAACAAGTGATGATGAGAAAACAATGATCACTCCCAAAACCAATACTCCATCAACTAATCATCACTACAAAGTCAAGCCATGATGGATAAATCAAGTCAAAGGATGGTGCACCCATCATGATGCAACAAAATGTAAAGAACACCCTCCACAAATGCTTATTTGCACAAATGCAAATAAGCCCTCCTCCACCAATCTTCGGCCAATGAAGGATACAAATAAATATGGCCGAAACGGAAAGCAAACTGGCAACTCCAGAAAACTGGTCCCGTAATAAATTACAGGAAAACCCCGATACTGTGTATACACACCCGCATCTGTATTCCGACCGAAATACAAATGCAATGAGACAAACTCTACACTGTACTATACTAGGATCCGGTTTAAACCAAAGTCGGCTAGCATTATCCGTCCGATCCTGATCCGTGCAATACCGCACGTATCTGATCGAATCCTGCCATATCTCCATACGGCCTCTACAGCGTTTCGCCCGAAAACTTGAGCAACTGAATGTGGGGGACTCTAAAGACTCGTCAACACCTTGGTTGTGGATTTAACCACTAGCACGTCAGAGGTATAAGCCAATACGTAATGGGCTACCAGGTATTGACCAAAAGGGATGTCGATGAGCGAACTCATCCTGACACCCTACTGAGCCTGTCAGTGACAATATCCATACAGTCCGGTCCGTTCGTCTATGAGCATCGCATGGCGGGCCTAGGGGGTTGGTAAAGTCAGACCCCCAAAAGCGGTACAAGTCGTGTCGGAGTGTAGCCCAGAACACCCTGAATACTACTGGAATACCTACCAGTAAATCTCCTGCCTCGGCCGAGGGCTTCGTGTAATGGCTCTCCTAGACACAGCGCGACCTCACTCCCAATACCGGGAGAGACGAACCCCTGAAGATCCGCTCACTGCCTCCATGTGGCTCGGGACTGTACCCAACTAAAACCTGTTTGCACGTCTTCTTTGAGCGTGGTAGGGTAGTAATCAAAGTACAGTGGGAACTCACACGAGACAAATGACGATCCCCAGGTCGATGAACTAATCTGTACACATGTCACCAGGGAACTGATATCTGACGTCAGGTATTAGACCAACTGGCATGTTCCCGGCGAGTCCTGTCCGGTGTACTCATAACCCAATGAGCACCTGTATACATCTTAGGTGAACCAACTGACACCAGTGGCTTGTGAGACCGGCCACCGCCCCTCGTCGGGGTCTCGACTGTATAGACTAGTCTACTCTGGAGTATCGATGCCCTGTCTCGAAACTCCCACGACTAGGGACCTTTTAAGGATGTGCTTATAGACTACCAGCTCCCACTTATATGATCGCCCTCATACTGCTGGTGGTCAAGCAAGAATCCTAGGGGCTCTATCAACGTGTAATAGCGACATGTCAGGTCACCTAAAGCAGTATACGATGATAAAGATAAACCAGATAGCATACTATCATCTCGAGTAAGACTGTCCTACTGGGACAGGTCCTCCCTCAATCATTGCAATCACGTGCCTGTGATCCAATAATTGACTCTGAGGGCACTATCTCCAACAATCTCCCACTTGTACTCAAGGCTAATTATTGCGATGTCGCATACTCACAGCCCGTGTGATACCGAACACCCAACTCCTCTACTAGTCAGTCTCACAAATCCCGTTTGCGAAACTATTGCGTTCGAGGAATAGCCTCAGTGAGTGGATCTGCCTTGATATTTCTTTCTATGTCTCTCTATATCTCATGTTCGCGGAGAAAGCCATCTCCCGAAATGAGCAATACCTGTCTTAGAATGTGTCTGGATGTCTGATAGGACCTAGCTCATAAATGAACTCCAAATCCATACTTCTTAGACTGTATCGTCAACTGAACTTAATCAGTATCCTGCGCCATGCCTCCCTCAGTATTGCCTTGGACCATCTGTCCAAAATACTGCCCCTCATCAGAAGGAAAAACTATAACTCTGACAACCTCCTTATCGTCCAGGTCACCTTGGAAGCCTGAAATGATAACTGTCTCCCGAATGAGGCTGTCGTTATCATATCCTTAGAACATCCACTTATGTTCTAAAACTGCTTCCGACTGTTTCTCCCGGATTGGATCAATGTCAATTTATTGCATCTAGTGCAAGAACAACATCTGGTGTGGTACTTGACATCTCATGATTGACTCAATTGCCTGAGCAAGTGATCTGCCAATCATGCACATCCCTCTCCCCTTTAGTCTGTTAGACACCTTTAGAGAGGGTGACTCCATCACCTGCAGATACACTACCGTGCCAGGAGTTATCCATTCTAAATACTCTTAGAATGCTGTCTAAGTACCCTGATTGGGAAACCACCCAAATCTAGATCTAAAACCATAGATCTAGTAACCAGTATGTCTGATATAATGTCCAAGTCCCATGTGGAGAAACCACTGTGTGACGACCAAAGTATAACCGATCGTAGTATAGGAATATCACTTCCTACTCTGTGTATGTCATCCAAATACCAGGACATCACACCCTACTACCTTCTCAACAGATCCATCCACTATTCTGAAGAAGTCAAACCTATGACTGTCACATCAGAAACAGATGATCTATCTCCGCTACATCTGCTTTAGTCTATAAATAGACATAAGCTACCTGTCCACCATGCTTCCGCTGCTCCCACTGACCACGACAACCCTCTGGTAGAGTCATATAGACGTACACTTCTAAAGCTGGTTTAGAACGACGCTATACTCATCCTCCTGCCGGGTCTCACAGTCTGGAACAACAGCAATGGCAAGTCTGGGTAAACAAGAACTTCCCTGTCACCGTCCTTGAGGCTACCGGAGTACCTCTCGGGTGCCTGAGGTTACCCACCGTATCTGCGGAGTGGCCAATGGAATGTCAAACCAGATTGAATCTTTAGGTTCCTATCAAAATCTTCAGTAATCGTTTGTGGTTCTGGAATCACTTCCAGTTCTACCGTACTCCCACTACTGTTTTCTGAAAAAATCCATTTTTATTAAAACTGTGGCGAGTCTAGAACAATATCACTATTGATCTTCCAGATGGTAGAAAGTCAACCCTCGTCATAGCCTGGGTCAACCCACAAACAGCCATTACAGAAACATGCCTTGAGTTATCCAGAGTCTGGTTTTAAGCATAGGCCGGACAACTCCCCGTACCTTAACATCGTTAAGACACGAACTGTTCTATATCCAATATAGGACCAGAGGCACTGATTTAATTGAACCAGATTCAAATCATGCAGCTGTCTTCAGTGCATGTCAACTAAATGGAAGGAGGCCGATCGGCGTTACTCAACTTAGGAATGCTTCCAATTATGAGTAACCTGAAAGAGAAGCAAGTTCTCTTAATCACTACTATCAACTGAATACCATACACAAGTATCTACATCTTCGATCATTTGAAGAATCCCGATACTTGCAACACCTGGTTCTCTACTTTATTCAAATACCTATAACTTCTCAAAATTCGGACCCTGTGTTTCCGCGAAACACCTGTCTAAAAACTAGAGAAGTCATAAGTAAACCGAATATAGTACGAGGACCAACCCCTCTGTCCTGATGGACCCTGGACAACATACAATACTCTGTATAAGTCCCTTGAGTCTGATAACTCATTCACTGTGTGTCGTAGGTTGAAAACTGTACTTATGGTTAAGAAGAATTACACCGCTGTTTAATGCTCCTTACCTAACCATCCACTGATATAGGTAAATGTCATAGACATAATTTCAAAAGGTATATCTCACTCTATGAAAATAGACGTACAGATATATCAATTTGAAATTGGTGCACAACAGCGGATATTCAAAACCAAATATTTGCCGTCTGGCAAACAACCCAGGTGACTTTCTCAAATATCACCGATTACAACGAATCCCGATATAATGAGGACAATCACCTAATTCCCAATAGCTTACTCCCACTCATCATCTGTAAAACCATACAGATGTGAGAATCATACCTGGTAAATACATACCCTGGAGCAAGTGTCTAATTAGGAAATCAGTTTTCCTTTAACAGTACACAGTGAAGCTGAAACATTGAAATGTTTCGATGGGGTATCCCGGTATTCCTAGTAATGCCTCTTCCAGATTCACGACTGTAACCGTATAATTCTTTGCCACCTCTCCAAATCCGTTTATATGTCTTTAGTCATTACCTTCTGCACACCCCTTAGGCCAAATGGTTTTCTTCCTTCCCTACCGTTCGGCACCAGCCTATAGTTTGGAAGAAGACTATCCAATAAGCATAATGGGTGTAATGTCCTAATCCTAAGCACTCGCAATGCGAGAGAAGGTGAAGATAAAAGACAACTGAATAAACCTTATTCCTATTTCTCCTGAACCAGAATCCATCCCCGAACTGGAATAGGTTCCTTTCGAGTTCGTATATAACCATACGATGGAGTATCCAATAAACTGTGGATCTTCGTAGTGATACGGAGTGTCCTGGAGAAATACAAAGGTGATGTGGGAGTGGTAACGAAAAACTTGGTTTGGTCGTGAATATCAGTCGCAATTTACTTTGCCCTCTTACTAATCTCTTACTTTGTCTTAACTTAATATCTTCTGTACACCATCGTTAGGCTAATTGGTTTTCTTCATTCCCTACCGGTCGGCACCTGCCTATGGTTTGGAAGAAGACTATCCAATTTGCGTAATAGGTGTACTATCTCCTAAACCAAGGAGTACTCAAAACTTGAGAGAAGGTAAAAAGGAAAAGACAACTGAATAGTCCTATTCGTTTTCTCCAGAACCGGAAACCATCCTCGAATAAATCCCTTCGAGTTCGTATATAACCATACGATGGTTTTGTCCAATGGAAGTGGACGTTCGTAGTAATACGGGGTGTCCTGGAGAAAAGAGTAAAAGTAGGAGTGGCAATGAGGTTAGCGACTCTGACAATCCAAAAGCCAGTGTTAAGAAGGTTCGGTCAACTTGGTCACTGAGTCATTGTCTTAGGGTCGGGTCAATGGTCGCTGCCGAAGTGAGAGAGAAAAGAAACACTCAGCGTGCACTCTAACCTAGATCAGAATGGTTACCAATTTATCTAATCTGGAAACCTTCCACTGTACCGTCAAATTCTTCTCCAAACCCAAAAGAAGAATTAGTCGGGATCACCCGAGGAGTAAACCAACTCATCAGCGGGAATCGGGATCCAACTATCATCACATGATAACGTGACGGAATCCGCTCACGCTATCACACTCCAGAAGGTATGCGCATATCTGGCAAGTTTCAGTTCTTTTGAAACTCCCGATGCGATTTTTGCCCCATGCTCTTATGACCTTGGCGTGAGGTCAAAATATCATAAGTCACATGTCAAGTTCTACCCATCATTGTCCAGGTTAATTTGAACCCACCCGTACATACCCTTGACGTAGGCCAAAATAGTAGTACGACTGTCCCAAACCAACGCATCTATCTATGCAACAGATAAATACCCGGCAGCTACCAAACACTATGCCTTGGCGTGAGGTCAAAATACATAGCTTGAATACTACCGAATATTTAACTGAAATGATGGAGGGCTACGAATGGTTTCTGGCGAAAACCTTTAATGTAATGAACTTGATATCGTTGAAGGAACCGGATAGCTTTTCAAAATATAGTGACAAAAACCTTCGCTAAAGAGGTCACTCCCGGTGAAGGGATCTCGGCTCTTTCCCCGTAGAATGAGGTGCAGGATATTCCAACTGAATACCACGATGCAAAGCAAAAGTAATCGGCTATAGTGAAGTTATTGCCCTGACGCAAACTTCTGTCCAAGGGGTCACTCCCGGTGAAGGGATCTCGGCCCTTGCCTCGTCGACTGAGGAGCAGGATATTCCAACTGAATACCATTGTGCAAAACAAAAGAGAATGCCCTTGCAATAACAGCTTTTTGAAAAGTGTTCCAACAACATCAGATTAGGTTTGTTTTTAACTTGCATTGATCCGAATCAACGCAGTCCCATCAATTGATCACACCACAAAGAACGAAAATATACTGATGTACGTATATGCCATCCGCATTCGCCACTGGGTCCCGTCATTACCCGTTAGGTTAGCTAACTAACGACAGAGCGGGGACTGGACTAGCGCGGATGCAAAACATATACAACATCTACTAATATATATATACCAATATATAATATTTCGCTCAAGGCGTGATAAAATGCAACATCACAGAAATGTACAGCATCACGGAACAATACAGATATCTGGGATCCCCGGGTTTCACAGAGCCACTACTGAAACCCGACGTTCCCCTGGTCGTGTGGATAGCCTGTGCAATGAAAACCTAGACCCCTACGGGCGCGGCAAGTTACTCGCCAAAACCTGAAGCGAGGCAGCCCCCTTCAGCAACGTGAATGGACCACCCAGCACTTCACGGAATCCGGTAACTTAGGCACCCCTCCTGGGTCAACCTGTACCCTCTACGAGTGCGGCGAATAGCCCGCCAATTCTAGAGTGAAGCACCCTCCGTCTCAATGCCATGAGATGCGGGCTCGTTGCCCTCTAGAACCCGGCTATCCGTGCACCCCTCCGCGGGGCAATCCTAGTACAGAAAGTAAAATATACATACAACGGGTACATCGACCGCAACCTGGTCGTGCCCCAAAAGAATAATATACAAACAGGCAGTGACGGCAGTCCACATGTCGGACGCTCGCCCCGCAATATCAAATGTACATAATACAACAAAACTGTACTACCATTGCATCCAGGCTATCCCCCACGACCAATCTGCAACATCACAGCAAAATCACAGAACATCAACGTGAATGTCACGTTCGCAAATCCGTCTAACCGAGCTATAGCAGTTAGATAGGATTTACCGATCAAGTGACATTCACGGTCGCAGATATAATGTAAATACTGTGAACTAATGTGTTGAAAATATCTGATCGATCAAATTTACCCAAGTGGGCCCCAAGCAATACTGTAGCAGTTAAAGAAATTCTGGGCCCAAAAAGAATATTCCAAAACCCCTATTTTCGGCCCAAAAGCCCACTGGAAAAAATTGGCAAAATGATAACACAGAACCGCCGCGGAACCGCGGCCATAAGAGAGTTTTGGCCGCGGTTCCGCGGTCTTCTTGTTGAATCATGTTGTCGAATTTTTACAGTAAGCTTAAAAGTCCATGCACATACTTCTGCAACACGCTGAAAAATTTTTGGAGCACAAAAAATTTTAACAGAGAACAAATGCATGAGAAAACGCGGATTTTGGAATATTGTTCGATCGGAAATGTAAAACACATTAGACAAAGCTAGACTATGTTAATGGCGAGGCTCTGATACCACTGTAAGTGCACGGCGGCGCCCCGGCCTCCATCCCGAGGCCAAATGCGGAAGCGATGGTTAACTTTAATTTTCTTGAACCGGCACCACAGCGCACTAAAACCCGGATCGGGCCATTAACTAGTCCTAGCTAACTACAAGATGGGGAAGAGAGATATACCGAGCGATCCGTGTCCTCCGGTCTTCTCGCCGTCGTCCCGATCTCCCGCGGAATTTCCGGTCTCCACCTCGTGGCCGGAAGGGCACCACGTCGCCTGGTTCTTTTACGGGCTCCCACCTCTATACCGAGGCAACTCGGGCACGAAGTTGGCGAGCCGACGTGCCCAAGGTTTGCTGTAGAATGTGTAGTGCTCATGTCTCATTTTGGGGTTCATGGAGGTTGCCTTTTGGTGGAGGGATTGAGTTTTGGAGATGGAGCTAAAATGGATTTTGTGCAATACAAATGAACAAATTTCCCCACCAAAACTTTTGGGACAACCCCATACTTGGCCGGCCTTGCCCTTGTGAATAATGAGGGGGGAGAGAAACTCAATAGGGGTGAATCAAGAGAATAATGCAAGGTTGAGTGTCTTGGGAAAAACAAGTGATGATGAGAAAATAATGATCACTCCCAAAACCAATACTCCATCAACTAATCATCACTACAAAGTCAAGCCATGATGGATAAATCAAGTCAAAGGATGGTGCACCCATCATGATGCAACAAAATGTAAAGAACACCCTCCACAAATGCTTATTTGCACAAATGCAAATAAGCCCTCCTCCACCAATCTTCGGCCAATGAAGGATACAAAGAAATATGGCCGAAACGGAAAGCAAACTGGCAACTCCAGAAAACTGGTCCCGTAATAAATTACAGGAAAACCCCGATACTGTGTATACACACCCGCATCTGTATTCCGACCGAAATACAAATGCAATGAGACAAACTCTACACTGTACTATACTAGGATCCGGCTTAAACCAAAGTCGGCTAGCATTATCCGTCCGATCCTGATCCGTGCAATACCGCACGTATCTGATCGAATCCTGCCATATCTCCATACGGCCTCTACAGCGTTTCGCCCGAAAACTTGAGCAACTGAATGTGGGGGATTCTAAAGACTCGTCAATACCTTGGTTGTGGATTTAACCACTAGCATGTCAGAGGTATAAGCCAATACGTAACGGGCTACCAGGTATTGACCAAAAGGGATGTCGATGAGCGAACTCATCCTGACACCCTACTGAGCCTGTCAGTGACAATATCCGTACAGTCCGGTCCGTTCGTCTATGAGCATCGCATGGCGGGCCTAGGGGGTTGGTAAAGTCAGACCCCCAAAAGCGGTACAAGTCGTGTCGGAGTGTAGCCCAGAACACCCTGAGATACTACTGGAATACCTATCAGTAAATCTCCTGCCTCGGCCGAGGGCTTCATGTAATGGCTTTCCTAGATACAGCGCGACCTCACTCCCAATACCGGGAGAGACGAACCCCTGAAGATCCGCTCACTGCCTCCATGTGGCTCGGGACTGTACCCAACTAAAACCTGTTTGCACGTCTCCTTTGAGCGTGGTAGGGTAGTAATCAAGGTACAGTGGGAACTCACACGAGACAAATGACGATCCCCAGGTCGATGAACTAATCTGTACACATGTCACCAGGGAACTGCTATCTGACGTCAGGTATTAGACCAACTGGCATGTTCCCGGCGAGTCCTGTCCGGTGTACTCATAACCCAATGAGCACCTGTATACATCTTAGGTGAACCAACTGACACCAGTGGCTTGTGTGACCGGCCACCGCCCCTCGTCGGGGTCTCGACTGTATACACTAGTCTACTCTGGAGTATCGATGCCCTGTCTCGAAACTCCCACGACTAGGGACCTTTTAAGGATGTGCTTATAGACTACCAGCTCCCACTTATATGATCGCCCTCATACTGCTGGTGGTCAAGCAAGAATCCTAGGGGCTCTATCAACGTGTAATAGCGACATGTCAGGTCACCTAAAGCAGTATACGATGATAAAGATAAACCAGATAGCATACTATCATCTCGAGTAAGACTGTCCTACTGGGACAGGTCCTCCCTCAATCATTGCAATCACGTGCCTGTGATCCAATAATTGACTCTGAGGGCACTATCTCCAACAGTTGTTCCAACTGGGAACAACTTTGAACCACTCAGGAGGGTCCGCAAGAACTCTCCGACTGTCGTGCTGAAAAGATCTCCTCCACCCGTGGAAAATGTTACAAAGGTAGAGCCAGAACAACCCTCTCAGCGGCTGTCCTCCAAAATTCACAGGGTCTGGTGAAAGGTCCAAGATTCTGTGGTTAACCAAGACTACTCCCACCAACCAAAGAAAATGAAGGTTCGGCAAGAGAAGGACCACCCTGTCATACCACAGAAGGTGTCATCTGTTTGGGTGCCCGCTGCAACGGCTCTCTCAACTTCGACCGCCCACAAAAGAAGGAGGCCGGAGAAGATCTCTGCGTCTTGGGCAAATCGCAAGGACACTGAATCTAAATGCCCCAAGTCTGGGGGCATGGTGGTGCATACTGTTTATATGGCTTCCGGAAAAGAGAATAGCCGTATCTCTATGGGTCACCGACCACTTACATGGTCTGTGACTAAGGCTCAGGAGCAACAACAACAAAAGCTCCAAGAAATGCTGACAGCCATGGCTGCACTCACTAGACCAAAAGCAGGCCCGGAAACATCTTCGTAGTAGCGTCATGAGCAGGAACCGGATGCCGAATTCTTTCGGAGAATGCTTGAGAAGAAGGACAAAGAGGTTGTGGAACAAGCGACCAATATAAAACAAATGGCCCTTTTATTCCAAGATATGGTGGGCCTGATGATCCAGCCAGACCCTCCAGCCGAAGACCCTTCAGTAATAACTGAAGATGATAGAGGAGAGATATCAAGTCCTCTGCCGGCTCTGTCAGCAGCCAAGGAGGAGACCATCTCCAAAGCCATGCTCGATGATTATATAGCTCAGCAAATACGAGCTCATCAAGCGAATGAAGCAAACGGCCAAGTTGTCAGAACTGGGCGACCATATCCAGGATGGTACGATCAGATAAAGTACCCGCCAGGATACACAATTCCTAAATTCCAAGTGTACAAGGTGACAGGAAATCCCCATCAACATGTCACTCAGTTCAGGGCTCTCCGCGGCAATACTGGAGGGGATGATAAGCTACTGCTTCGCCAATTCATCGGCAGCTAGGTGGAGACGGCGTTCGAATGGTACTCAGAGCTTCCCAACGACTCTGTCAAAAATTTTATGGAGATGGAATTGCTGTTCACCCAACGTTTCGCCAGCGCTAGCAAGCGCACTGATTTGAGTGATTTAGCGTGCTTGCGCTTTCTAAAAGATAGATCAAAAATATTTGTAACCGCAATCAAGAACGGCGTCGCTTTGCAGCTAGCCGGTGAGTACGGGTTGGTCCATAGGGATTTTGTGAATTTCCGATTCGTTTTTACGAGTTAATTCCGAAGGGTGTTTGGTTGATTATTAAATCTAAAAATCTAATTAACCTAGGGCAATTATCTAGATCTATTCTTGCTAGGGTTAGGTTTAGGGATGGTTTGGAAATGAAATTAAATCTCAACGCTTTCAAACCCGAATGAAGATCTGTGAGGAGTTATGGTAATTATCAATAAAGGGGATTAGATCCATTCGGGAAGGTGTTCCTTCCTCTAGGTTCTTGTCCTTCCTTTAGAGATCCTTACCCTAACCTTCATGGAAAACGCGCGCAACCGGGCTTTTACACTACGGTGTCATCGTTACCTCGAGGGGTAGGATGCCGTAGGGCGCGGTGTGTGCGTGTATGCATGAAGTCCTATTGTAAATATTTGGTGGGTAAGAAAGGGATGAGAGATCTTATCTCTCAAAATCCTTCCCCAAAGCTAAACCCTAAACAAGTTCCTAGGGCATGAAATTAAATCTACCTAGGGCAAAGAATTGAAATCTAAACTAGGGTGAGAAATTAAATCTACTTACAGATGCATCCCTCCAATCATCCATGCAGGGTTGTCAGATCTGAATTTCTGAATGGAAAAGAAACACCGATGCTCTCCAAAACGATTTCTGAATTTTTATTAAAAGGAGGCATAAAGTTTACAATTTTTAGAGTTCCTATTTATAAAGAATAGGAAACCCTATGGTTACATTTGTTTCACATGTCTGAAATTACAAAAATACCCCTAAGAAAAGACCTAGTCAAAGCCGCCCAAGATATGCTAAAATTTCCATCCCCTAATTGCTCATCACTGCCGCGGAACCGCGGCATTAGGCCTGGTTTGGCCGCGGTTCCGCGGCCAAAAGGAAGGTTTGTGCTTTGAGGCTTCTGTTGTGGGCTTCTGGTATCTTGTGATTCCAGTTTCTTTATGTCTTTTCTTAATTTGATTCTAGGTTCCTCCAGATCTTCCAGTGAACAACTGCAGTGGACTTTTAACCATTCGCTTTGTAATCTTGGACCTTTTGCTGCCTTGCACTTTGTGGACTTTATCTTTTATGTAGGCTTGATCAAGATCCTTCTCTTTGTTGGTCAAAGTCTCATTTTTGCGTCGTCTTTTATCTTTTTCACTGTTTTCGCTCAAGGAACCTGTAACCTGTAACATGTAGCAGACATGCGTCAAAAGCACCTGTTTATTTATAAAAAGAATAAGAATGGGGAATATAATAATGCAATATTATGGTATGAACAAATACCCCCAAACTTATCTTTTGCTCGTCCTCGAGCAAACTTATTTTTATTCACTAAAATCCTAACCACACTTTCGCAGGGAAACGCGATTGCACTGAGCTCGTGCAACAAGCCGTTAAACCTCTAGGTGTCCCTAGTAGGAGGAGTGTTGTCTCCTAAGGGTTTTCAGCGGATACTACCCACAAAATCCTATCAATTCGGCCCATTAACTTTTGTTCTCCAATTAGGTTTTCTAACTAAGAATTCTATTATCATCGACCCGCAAATTATCCACCCATATTTTTCACACTTCCTCATTATTTAACTTAAGATTATATATGTTCTATAGAATTACTTAGCTTTCGGTATTTCTTAAGTTTTCCTTCTAAAGTTCCATCTCCACTTAGGAATTTATATCAACTCTACTAAAGATACAAGTTCTATTCTTCATTCCTTTCTCTCATCTAAACTCCAATTACATACCCCTACGTGTATGTGAATATCACCCCTACACTTGGAAATTCAAATCAAGCAATCATACCCTTGTCCGTTGTCCAAAGTACTTATTAATTGGTGAATTTTTAATTGAATTTTGCTTACACATCCTTCATGCGACCGTTAATACTTCTTGAGGTACCAACGACCGATTACAAAATGCGTTTGCACTTTAAAACGTAATTCCCAGTCTTGCAACACCGAAGGCTTTAGCAGTGACTCCCAAACCAGTTGGTCTAAGGCACTAGGTGATGAAGCACCCTCGCTAAATATTTTTCTATTTTTGCAGCCTTAGGTAATCACAAAAACCAGTGTCCATTTTTTTTTATTCTTTATTCACACTTTTTTTTTCTTTTTTTTTCTTCGTACTAAGGACTTTAGACAAGAGCATTTCAAGGTCTCTTCTACTATTCCAAGTTTCAAGGTGCGTGATTGTGCAAATTGTAGGGTATACGTTTTCAGAATCTAGATTTAAGTTAGGAACTATTTTTCAAACTCATACACTAATAAGAACATCAATACTCTTCCCTCATTTTGACTTAACCCAAGAAGTGAACCCAAAATTTGCCTATTTCTAAATAAACTACAAGGCATATACTTTCTATCGTTAAACTTTAAGGAATGTTATTTTTAGGGTTTTTAATTCACTATGTCTAAGATCTAGTTGTTCCTAGCCAGTTAACCTATTAGTCAAACTCAAGTCAATTAGGCCAAAATTGAATACATTAATTTTTATAATTTTTGAAAATTTTAAATTTTTATGAGTTTTCAAATAAGTATGCAAATGCAAAAATATATACAAATGAATGCGAAGGAAGAAAACGTACCGAGCATACCCCCAAACTTGAACTTGACAGTGTCCTCACTGTCATGCTAAACCAAGAGGGTCAAAATGCCGATACTCCCCTGTTTATTTATTTATAATTTATTTTTCATTTTTTTCATTTTTTTTGTTTTTATTTTTATTAGAAAAAGAAAACAAAAATATATACATATATACAACAAGGTTCCCCCCAAACTTAAGCTTGGCCTTACACAAGCCAAAGGTTAGCACCAACCATTCAAAGATCTTATCATGGTAGTGGTATAGTTGGTGCAAGAATGTGATGGAAAGAAAATAAATAAGAAACACGCGAGACCGTGTGGAAAGAAGAATGGTAGAATATGGTCTCGGTGGGGGAGAAGAATGGCGGAAAGAAGAAAGAAGGGTGGCACGATCTTGAGGGTGTAAATTGAGTGAATAAATTAGCGCAATCAAGAACGGCGCCATTTGATTTGAGTGATTTAGCGTGCTTGCGCTTTCTAAAAGATAGATCAAAAATATTTGTAACCGCAATCAAGAACGGCGTCGCTTTGCAGCTAGCCGGTGAGTACGGGTCGGTCCACAGGGATTTTGTGAATTTCCGATTCGTTTTTACGAGTTAATTCCGAAGGGTGTTCGGTTGATTATTAAATCTAAAAATCTAATTAACCTAGGGCAATTATCTAGATCTTTTCTTGCTAGGGTTAGGTTTAGGGATGGTTTGGAAATGCAATTAAATCTCAACGCTTTCAAACCCGAATGAAGATCTGTGAGGAGTTATGGTAATTATCAATAAAGGGGATTAGATCCATTCGGGAAGGTGTTCCTTCCTCTAGGTTCTTGTCATTCCTTTAGAGATCCTTACCCTAACCTTCATGGAAAATGCGTGCAACCGGGCTTTTACACTACGGTGTCATCGTTACCTCGAGGGGTAGGATGCCGTAGGGCGCGGTGTGTACGTGTTTGCATGGAGTCCTATTGTAAATATTTGGTGGGTAAGAAAGGGATGAGAGATCTCATCTCTCAAAAGATCTCATCTCTCAAAAATACAAAATATCCTTAGGAAGACCTAGTCATAGTAGACTTCAAGCTTTGGTAAAATTTTATGTCTCTGTCTTTTATTAAAAGGAAGTATTGGGCCTTGAAATTTCCTTTGTGGGCTCTTCTGTCTTTAGGCTTCCTTATTATTTGGTTCTTTTATTAAAATAGCTTCTATGTTTCTTCCAGATCTGCAGTGAATAATTACGGTGGACTTTTAACCGTTCGCTTTGTAATCTTGGACCTTGCATTGCCTTGTACTTTGTGAATTTTATCTTTGATGTAGGCTTGATCAAGAGTCTTCTGTTTGTTGGTCAAAGTCCACTTTTGCATCGTCTTTTCATCGTTTTTACTGTTTTCTGTCCAAGAACCTGTAACCTGTAATATGTAGCAGACATGCGTCAAAAGCACCAGTTTATTTATAAAAAGAATAAAAATGGGGAATATAATAATACAATATTATGGTGTGAACAAATACCCCCAAACTTATCTTTTGCTCGTCCTCGAGCAAACTTATTTTTTATTCACTACAAAAACCTAACCGCACTTTCGCAGGGAAACGCGATTGCATTGAGCACATGCAACAAGCCGTTAAACCTCTAGGTGTCCCTAGTAGGAGGAGTGTTGTCTCCTGAGGGTTTTCAGCGGATACTACCCACAAAATCCTATCAATTCGGCTTTTTTGACTTTAATTCTCCAATTAGGTTTTCTAACAAGGAATTCTATTATCGTCGACTCGTAAATTATCCACCCATATTCTTCACACTTCCTCATCATCTAACTTAAGATTATATATGTTCTATAGATTTACTTAGCTTTCGGCATCTCTTAAGTTTTCCTTCTAGGGTTCCATCTCCACTTAGGAATTTTTATCAACCCTATTAAAGATACAAGTTCTATTCTTCATTCCTATCTCTTATCTAAACTCCAATCACATATCCCCACGTGTGTGTATAAGTTACCCCTACACTTGGAAATTCAAATCAAGCAATCATACTCTCGTCCGTTGTCCAAAGCACTTCTTAATTGGTGAATTTTTAATTGAATTTTGCTTACACATCCTTCATGCGACCGTTAATACTTCTTGAGGTACCAACGACCGATTACAAGATGCGTTAGCACTTTAAAGCGTACTTCCTAGTTTTGCAACACCCAAGGCTTTAGCAGTGACTCCCAAACCAGTTGGTCTAAGGCACTAGGTGATGAAGCACCCTCGCTAAATATTTTTCTATTTTTTTAGCCTTAAGTAATCACAAAAATCAGTGTTCATTTTTTTTATATTCTTTATTCACACTTTTTTCTTCTTTTATTTTCTTCGTACTAAGGACTTTAGACAAGAGCATTTCAAGGTCTCTTCTACTATTCCAAGTTTCAAGGTACGTGTTTGTGCAAATTGTAGGGTATACGTTTTCAGAATCTAGACTTAAGCTAGGAATTATTTTTCAAACTTATACTCTAATAAAAGATTCAATATTTTTCCGTCGATTTAGCCCAAGAAATGAACTTAAAATTTTCCTATTTCTAAATAAACTATAAAGACATATACTTTCTACCGTTAAACTTTAAGGAAGGTTATTTTTAGGGTTTTTAATTTACTAAGTCAAAGATCTAGTTGTTCCTAGCCAGTTAACCTATTTGTCAAACTCAAGTCAATTAGCCAAAATTGAATACATTAATTTTTATAATTTTTGAAATTTTTCAAATTTTTATGGGTTTTCAAATAAGTATGCAAATGCAAAAATATGTACAAATGAATGCGAAGGAAGAAGACGTACCGAGCATACCCCCAAACTTGAACTTGACAGTGTCCTCACTGTCATGCTAAACCAAGAGGGTCAAAATGCTGACACTCCCCTGTTTATTTATTTATACAATTTTTTTATATTTTTAATGTTTTGAATTTTTTTTTTATTTTATAGAAAAAGAAAACAAAAAAAATATATACATATATACACAAGGTTCCCCCCAAACTTAAGCTTGGCCTTACACAAACCAAAGGTTAGCACCAACCATTCAAAAATCTTATCGTGGTAATGGTATAGTTGGTGCAAGAATGGGGTGTGGAGGAAAGAAATAAGAAACACGTGAAACCGTGTAGAAAGAAGGGTAGAATATGGTCTCGGTGGGGGAGAAGAAGGGCGGAAAGGAGAAAGAAGGGTAGCACGATCTTGAGGGTGTAAATCGAGTGAATAAATTAGCGCAATATGTGATGATCGATGTGTTAAAAGCGATTGCGCTAACCTATCAACCCATCGAGAAATAGGATCAAATCTCTCAAGATTCGCAAGAAAACATGGGTAAGCCGAACTTCGTATTGGAGATGAAAGCGTAACGATCTCTTGTACGGTCGAAACAATAGGAATGACGACAGGGAGTGAATTAGGGATAGTCTCTTTCTCACCGTAGTAAACTGTTTCGAACTCGAAAGTTTCCATCAATGGTTCGAAACTACTGTAAGCCACCGAGTCTGATGGTTCAACTAACTCATCTGAAAATGTAAAGGACTCAAACTCGGGTGGGGAGATATCAACATCGTCCGAAAAAGTGAAACACTCGTCTGTGAGAACTGTGTCAGATTCAAAGGAAAATTTTTCAAGCTCACAGTCTTCAAGCGTGATATTAGGCGTGGTCGGAACGATGTAAAGGAGGGAGGGTGATATAACAGTCAAAGGATCATGAGGATGAATTGGAAAATCAGACACATAAAAAAAATGGTTCAACCTCAATATGATCCTCAAAACTCTCCTCAATATTATCCTTATAATTTTCCTCAAAATTCAACTCATCCATGCCATTATCATCAAAGTCAAGACACATATGAGATTCGGGAGAAACATTTAATAAGTCGGGATGATGATTTGAACATAAAATCTCAATTAAATCGACAGGTTCATCATCCGAAATATTCCCGGCGTCTATATTCTCAATCAAGTGAAAATCAATTTTCTTAGACACCTCATCGAAAGCATGGATATCTATCGATTTAGGTTCTAGATGGGAGGTGTAAAGATTGAAAGTATTAGGTGCGGTTTCACTCGAAAGGGCTTCCTCACAATTTGGCAAATCAAACATTACAAAATCACACAACTCGTTTTTATTTTGAACTTGTGAATCATTTAGGACATTCGATGGAAAACTGGAGTTGTGGGCTTCAATTGGGTAAGGGTAGGTTTGATTTGGAAATCCTCTCTCATTCTCACTCTGTCCAACGGCCTCTTTATACATTGAAAAATTTGGAGCTAGCGGGAAACTAGCTACCCGTTCAGTAGGTTGCATAAGGGCGGCTACGGACGCTTCCACATTCCTAGTCATTTTATTTGTTGCTGCAATATAAGCCTCCAACGACTCTTCCAAACTAGACTTAGGTGGTGAGGGGGTTTCGGCAAAAGATTCGAAATTGGTTGGATATGTGAAACTCCCAAAAGGCTGTGTAGAAGCAGTGTCTAGTGAAGGTGGGAAGGTCGGGTAGGACTGGTAGGAAGTGGGTGGTTGGACAGGGGTAGGGTCAACATGTGGATAAAAAGGTGAGTAGTCATGTGGATCCCTAGAACTAGATGTGTGGAGAGGGGTGAAAGATCGGCTGCGAGATTGAGCAATATGCTCAGCAATGGACATCGGCTTAGGAGTTACAGCAAGACTTGAAAAAGTGGTATCAACATATGGAGGTGGTAAAGGTTGACTTGGTTGACACAAAGTGGATTGAAAAGTCGAACTGTTTCTCCTAGACGCTTCTATTTGATCTTTCAAAGATATTTTAGGCATGGAAGGATCGTCTTTAAATTGACCGAACAAATTGACGTACGACGCAAAGTTAGGTTCGGAATACCAAAGTTCGGAAAGTGATTTATGATGTGGTGTACCCATGATAGAAGAAAGAGAAGAGAAAGTAGGTGGTGCAAGAATTTCTTAGCGACAAAAGTTGCAAGTCTTTTTATAAAAATTTTCCTTTTTTTCATTTTCTCTTTATTTGAAACTGTTTGCAAAAAAAAAAAAAAAATTCAATAAAGGGCTTAGACACAAATGCAATCAACCAGAAATGCACAATCAGACCTAGATCTAGGGTCACCTAGGTCAGTTAGACAACTCCTAACTATTCCAAAGGGCTAGAAATAGGACCTCAAACCGCCTCTTCACCGCCAATTGCGGCCAGGTAAGTGCCACGTAAGTGGGAGGCTCCCCGCTACAAGTAGCGGTCCTAATTAAGTAACCACCTGCCTTGACACACTTGCCTAGACACCGCAAAGTCAGGTTAGGATAAACGAATGATGCCTATAACTAGTCCTCTGTCCTATTGAGCGCGACGTCCTTAGGGCTGAGTCTAGTATTTTTTAATTGAATATGGTAATTGCAAATGCCTTATGTGATTTCTGGGGTCCTGGGAAGGGTGATGAAATCCCCACCCAATCTGAATTGGTCAAAAGCCCCTTAAAGTCCGATTAAAAATATGCAATACAGTAAATCACTTGCAATCAAAGATTTTTTGTTATTTTCAAAGTTTGCAAGTTTTCTAATTAAAATTTTCCATTTTCCGCTTGCTCTTTATTTGGAAATTTTGCAAAAAGATTTTCGATAAAAGATATGCAAAACAAAAAATATTACATGCAATCAATTTCTATTTTAAGCGAGGCGCAAAAATCCTGCACAAGATTTGTTATTTGGAAAGGAAAAGATTTTTACACGCAAAGAATCCTGCAGGAGATTTTTCAGAGGAGATATCAGAGATTTGCAGAGGAGGAGATAAGAAGACTTACAGTTTTTTTTTTACCGCGCTTCTGCCTTTTTTTTGGGAACCGATCTGTCTCCTGCACCGCGGAACCGCCACAATTTGACTTTGCGACCGCGGATCCGCCGCGGGTTGGTGCCTTCGGCAGTTTTTTTTTACACCAGATCTCCGCGGTTTACTTGTTGACTCGGTCCTCCAAATTTCTTCTGTTGTCTGTTGTGATATTTCTCTGTTTGTTCAGATTTGATATTGGCTGTTTTGATCTCTGTAGATTTCCAGATCCAAATTTGTTCATAGATCCTGCAAAATTCACACAAAAATACCCTTCCCAAAAATAACAGATGATATATTTTTATATTTTTATGATTTTTCAGATTTTTATGATTTTTTTAAATTTTGATTAACCCGAAATTGCGAAAAGGAAATAACACGCCATCCCCGGCAACGGCGCCATTCGATTTAATCTCAAAAACTATCTATTTACCGCAATCAAGAACGGCGTCGCATGAAGCTAGCCGGTGAGTACGGGTCGGTCCACAGGGATGTTGTGAATCTCCTAGTCGCTCTAACGAGTTAATTCCGAAGGGTGTTCGGATTGATTATTAAATCTAAAAACCTAAATTAATCTATATCTAAGTCTTGCTAGGGTTAGGTCTAGGTTAAGTTTGGAAAGTCTATAAATCTCACCGCTTTCTATACCCATATAAAGATCTAATTAGGTGTTATGGTAAATATTAATAAAAGGGATTAGGATGATTGGGAAGATTGTTCTTCCTCTAGATCCTTGTCCTTCCTTTCTTAATCTTTACCCTAACCTCCATGTAAAACCTTAAAATCCGGGCCTTTAGACTACGGTATCACCGCTACCTCGTGGGTAGAGTGCCGTAGGAAGCGGAATAAGAAGGTATGCATGGAGTTCTATGAAAATATATGACGGGCAAGAAAGGGGATGAGAGATCTTCGTCTCTCAAACCTTCCCCAGATCTAACCCTAACAAGCGAGAAGACTACTCACTCATTAGGGAATTAAAATACATTTATCTACGGCAGAGAATAAAAGATTAAGTAGGGCAAGAAATTAAATTTATCTAGGGCAAGAATAGAAAATTAACCTAGGGCAGAAAATAAAGAACTTACAACTTGATGCTCTAAAAAAGAATTCTGAAATTTATTAATGAAGGGAGGCATAGCCTTTACAATGATTTATAGTTCCTATTTATAGAGGATAGGAAACCCTAGGTTACAATTGATTCGCATGTCTACATTTACCAAAATATCCTTAGAAAGACCTAGTCAAAGTAGACTTCAAGTTTTGGTAAAATTTTATGTCTCTGTCTTTTATTAAAAGGAAGTATTGGGCCTTGAAATTTCCTTTGTGGGCTCTTCTGTCTTTGGGCTTCCTTATTATTTGGTTCTTTTATTAAAATAGCTTCTATGTTTCTTTCAGATCTCCAGTGAATAATTGCGGTGGACTTTTAACCGTTCGCTTTGTAATCTTGGACCTTGCATTGCCTTGTACTTTGTGAATTTTATCTTTGATGTAGGCTTGATCAAGAGTCTTCTGTTTGTTGGTCAAAGTCCACTTTTGCATCGTCTTTTCATCGTTTTTACTGTTTTCTGTCCAAGAACCTGTAACCTGTAATATGTAGCAGACATGCGTCAAAAGCGCCTGTTTATTTATAAAAAGAATAAGAATGGGGAATATAATAATACAATATTATGGTGTGAACACGCACCCCGATCACCGCGTTAATTAACGCCAGAGTGAAGCCAGACGAAACATGGGCGCAGTATGCGATACGGTGGCGGAATTTATGGTCGAAGTGCGAGTAGCGCATCGAAGAAGCGCCTGCAGTAGGCATGTTCATAGGGACCCTCGACCCTCAAGCGACCATTTCACAATTTATGATCTTCAAACCAACTACTTTCTAGGCCTTGATTGACAAACTGGCCCAAATGGATCAGATGAGTCATAGACCCTTTTCTTCGAAGTTAGAATCTCGAAACGAGAAAGGGAAAGGGAAAGCGACCTTCGTCGCTGATACTCAGCAATTGCTCAGTGGTCCAAAGCCAACTGATCGCCAAGATGAAAGACGGCGATTCTTCAATGAGAAACTGAAGCGCCCTTATTCGTTTTCCTGGGATAAAACGAGGAGACTGTTCGAGCTGGCGATGCGCAACATGCTCATCACTTTGTCGGATCCAAAACGCCTATTGCAACCCGGCGAGGCCAATAATCCCAATTATTGCCTTTATCACCAAGTGGTAGGCCATCCAATCGAAAATTGCTTCGTCTTCAAAGGCTGGATTGAGGACCAATACCAACAGGGAAAATTCGCAATGTCCGAGAATTAGAAAGTAAGCCCGCCTCAGCCGCACGCTTTTAAAAGGGGGACACATCGGGGGCATCATGCTCTTTTATAGAAGAAGCTCCATGGGAGGTCGCCCTTTCAGCCAAAACAAACCGAATGTTGAAGGATCTCCAAACATGCCCGGCTATCAGATGGAAGAGTCCGTTAGAACCCGAGATCATCGAAGGAATGCTGAAGCCGCGTCTGACTCCGAGAATTGGTAGCGATAATCAAAACGCTCAGGCCCAACCGTCAAAGTCTTCGAAGAAGAAGAAGAAGACCAAAAACCCCGTGAAGCATGACGACAAGCATACGGAACTGCAAAAATATATTGACGCGTTGGAAGAATATAACCAGAAGGCGTGAACCCCGGTCACGCTTCAAGAGTTTCTCAACCACATCCTCGAAGATAGAGATAGCGACAAAGATGAGGGAGAAGAATCATCAGATGAACCTGAGGATTATGTGGCAAGCTGCCACGTGATCTCTCACTCATTAATAGATGATGAAAAAGCTCCTGATATAGAGAAACTGGGGGCAGATCCCGAACCGGAACTCCTAGGACCGTCAGACGAGATGATTGACGCATTCCTGAACGAAGCTCTTCTGAAAAGCAAAGCTGATCGAGAATGCGAAATGGCCATATTTGAAACAGCCAAACGCCGGCGACTGGACGAAAGGGTTAAAACACTCCCACCAGATCAAAGCACATCCGCCACAAATAAAAGCAGGTTTAAGACGAAGAAAAGGTTTGCCAAAGCCATATCGATAGGAATGAAGCTGCCACCCTCCGAAGGAAACACTCTTGATAGGATACACCTTAACGAAGAGGATGCACATCCAAACTATTGCTTATACCATCGGAGGACCACACACCTTACTGAAGAATGCAACGTCTTTAAAAATTGGTGGCAAGGATACGTTGCTTACCGGAAGCATTTCAAGCGGATGAAGCGCAAAACTCTTCGGGAACAAAGAAGCACGACAGATGAGCATAAAAGAACTGCCAGTGAATGTCACATGGTTAATTTCGGAGGATCGCAAGTTCTCACCTTCGGGAGTGATTCTGATGACGAAATAACCCTCGGCCCTCTTTTCAAGGAATCCATCTCTGAAACAGAAAAGATGAAGACCTGCGAGAACATTCAGCTACGCAATCGCACGCTACCTGAAAAGAATCTCGGACCCACAAACAAGGGATCAGACAAAAAGGATAAGGGGAAAGAAAAGGTCCCTGAGGATATCGCCCTCGATGATCGAGTCGTCAAAGAGCTTGCAGCCAAGGACCCGCCCAAGAAAAATAAGGTGGACTACAACGTTCTGGCACACCTGAGGAAGATAACCTCGCAGCTAAGTATTCTCAATTCCCTTCTGCTATCTAAAGAGGCGAGAGATTTGTTGATCAAGACACTGCAAGAGCCTGAACAGTTTCAACCTTTTCTCGCCGAAGAAAAGATAAAGGACGAGCTGGAAGAAATCCACACAGCTGACATCACTTTCGGCGATGAAGATCTTCTCCTCGGAACGTGTGAACATAACCGTTCCCTATATGTCTCCGGGTATTGCTATGACATTAAGATAGGGAAGTTCTTAGTTGACAATGGGTCCTCTGTCAATCTCCTAAATGTGAGGGTGCTAAAAGAAATCTGCATGAGCATTCAACACCTCGCTCGGGATAAAATCACTATCTCCGGATTCGACTCCCAGTCATCACGGACGCTCGGGTCTGTAATACTGACGTTACACTTTGGGCTACTCGTCACTGATATCAAGTTCCATGTCATTGACGCCAAGACTTACTACAATGCTTTGCTCGGCCGGCCTTGGTTACATGAGTACAACATCATCCCTTCTACATAATATCAGTGTATGAAGTATTTCAAGGATAGTCTCGAGTATACCGTGACAGGGGAGCTGAACCCATTCTCCATGAATGAAGTCCGAAAGTACGAAGATGCAAAGTACTTCTTACAAGACTTTGAAGACACGGAAAGATGCCATAAACCTGAGGATAAGCAAAAAGCTTTCACCACCATTCCGGTCTTCGGGAGCGATACCGAGGAGGAAGAAGAGATAGTCTATTCGGGACCTCCCCGATACAACAAACCGGGACCGTCTACCCCTATTCTGGTCTTTGGCAGTGACTCTGAAGATGAGGTCAACGTAGTATTCTCGGCTCGTCCATCAGTGCAAGCCTTCATTGGAGATGATCAGAGTTTACAGATTGTCCTGGTTCCGTGAGAGCATTACAAAAAGCTCGATGCACTTGATTCCTACAGTGTGCAAGAACTGCAGACATTCTACGTCCCTCCTAGATGAAAAGATGAAAAGGCGATCCTCTTTTATCGATCCACGGAAACCAACGTGGAGAAAGAGATCTGGCATGGTACCGATTCTTCGCTTGACAGGCTCCAGCCCATCCGTTTGCCCAGATACTACACAGGAGGATTAAAAAGGCTGTTGAGGCGCCAAGGCGTACCCTTGAAGCAGACTGCTCGACAAGCTCAGTTCTACAACAAGATCTGGAACGTCTCCAGAACTCAGCGAAAGTTGCCCAGTGGGAGAATGGAAACGATCGGGCTTGGATATGTTCAATTCAAGAAACGGGAGCGATTCTATGGATGCTACGTTATACATGACTTTGATGAAGAGGGAGATGCACTGTTAGACGACGCTGACCCTGAACCAAAACGAGCTCCCGCCGTAAAAATGCCAAGTCCATCGTTTGAAGAACAGATGGACAAGCTAATAAGAGAAGCGGGTCAAAAGGTCCGGGATGATCATAGCCACGAAATGGCCATCTACGAGAAAGCCAGGACGTAGCGCCTCCTTCAGCAGGTTACGAAAAATGACGAAGCTCTTCATTCCAGCCCGTCACGAAGAAGACTCGACGCAAAGGAAAAAACAAGCTAAAGAACGGAAAAAACGTTCGACAGTGGCAAAGTGGGTCCAAGAAACCACGCGATCGAGAATCGAGCAGCCAGGATCCGTCTCTTATAAAGAAGATGGGTCGAGCATATTCTTTTCCCCAAAACAAGACAAGGAAGATATTCGATCTTGTCATGAAATATCAAATGATTATGCTCCCGGAGTCCAAACACCCCGAACAAGCAGATGAGGTCTGTCACCCGGATTATTGCTCCTATCATCAAGCGATAGGACATCCTCTTGAAAACTGCTTCATCTTCAAAAACTGGGTCGAGGACCAGTATCAACTTGGCAAGTTCGCTTTATCCAGCAGTTGGAGGGTAACCCCACCACAGAAGCATGAACCGAAAGCCACACATGCAGCGAGAGTAGAGCCGGATCAACATCGGTCTTGGAAGCGATCTCGTACCTGTCACATGATAAGGATATCGGAAGAAGGAGTGCACGAGGGTATGTCTGACCTCCCCTAATGCTTCGAAACCAATGATGACGAAGTGATCTCAGAGTTTCCACCGGCGCCAAAAGAGCTGGAAGGTGGGATACATACTACTGCAGATAACCCCAGAAAAATCGACTTGGGGATGGCAAATGACCTACGGCCGACGTTCATCAGTGAGTTGTTGTCTGAAGAAAAGGTGGCTACGCTCAAGGATATGCTCATGCAGTATAAAGATTGCTTCGCATGGAACTATTCCGAGATGCCGAGATTAGATCCAGAAATAGCCGTGCATAAATTGGAGATATCTCCGGACATCAAGCCAGTCAAGTAAGTACCAAGAAGAATGCAGCTCGAACTTGAAATGAGCATCAACACCGAGGTCAAGAAGCTAATCGACTCCGGCTTCATCCAAGAGGTTTAGTACCCTGACTAGATTGCCAACATCGTCCCAGTAATGAAGAAAAATGGGACGGTGCGCATCTGCGTAGACTTTTGGGACCTCAACAAAGCATGTCCGAAGGATGATTTTCCTGTACCGGTTACCGAGCTGATGATAGACAACACGTCCACTCACGAAGTCTTCTTCTTCATGGACGGCTCATCAGGGTACAATAAAATATAGATGCATCACGAAGACTAGAAGCATACCGCTTTCTGGACCCCTTTGGGTATATTTTGCTACAAAGTGATGCCTTTCGGTCTGAAGAACGCCGGCGCTACCTATCAGAGGGCCAAGACGAAGATTTTCGATGACCTCATACATGAAGTCGTCGAATGCTATATCGACGACCTTATGGTGAAAAGCAAATCGCACGAGGAGTATTGGGAGCATCTAAAAATAGTGTTCCAACGCCTTCGGAAATACAACTTGAAGATGAACCCTCTGAAATGCGCGTTCGGAGTTTCTTCGGGAAAATTCCTAGGGTTCATCGTACGACATCGAGGCATCGAAATAGACCCGTCTAAGATCAAGGCGATCATGGAAATGCCCCCGCCAAGAACTCTCAAGCAACTGCGGTCTCTGTTTCCCCCAATCAGAGCAAAGGTCTGTTTTGAATTTCAAAATTCAAAAATTGAAGCAACGCTTCATATCCTGCGCGCTGCGCCATATGTCAAAAGCAGACACGACAACGCCAAGAGCGCTGAGCCCTAGGTAGCGCACCCCCAATCAGAGCAAAGCTCTGTTTTCAAAATTCAAAATTTAAAAAGTTGAAGCAACGCTTCAAATCCAGTGCTCTGCGCTAGCGCAGTTGCGCTGCGCTCTGCGCTGCACGTCACGTGTCTAACACAGGTGCGCTAGCGTAGTTGCGCTGCGCTCTGTGCTGCACGCCACGTGTCAATCACGGGTGCGCTAGCGCAATTGCGCTGCGCTCTGCGCTGCACGCCACGTGTCGAGCGTAGGTGCGCCAGTGCTGGAATTAAAAATTCCCACCGTTGGATCAAAAGATCTAATAATGACGATAAATCATTAATTAACCAGAATTAAATTCTGTTAAGCAAAGATTTCTCAAAATCTTTCCAAACAACAAGATTGTGTTTTAAGCGCCGCTGGATCAATGATCCAATGGTAAATAATGAATCACCAAAAACAAAATAAATTCTGCATGGAAAGATTTCTCAATCTTATTAAAAATAAGAAGATTATCTTCTGTCAAACAGGAGCCTTGGGATCAAAGATCCAACAGTGGGAAATATTCCCAAATCAATCAAGAGAAAGATCTCTCAAAACCGATTTAACAAATCATTTGGCCCTATATAAAGGACCCTGGACTTCAAGTCAAAAATATAGAGAGAATACAGAAAAAGATAGAGAAAACCCTCTAAAAACTTTGAGAAAAAACTCAAAGAGAAAGAGAGGCAAGCCTTTAGAAAAAAGAAGATCATTTCTTCATCTTTAAGGTAAAGAATTAATTCTTGAACAATAGAGATGAAATCATCTCGTAAAAAGAAGAAACATCTTCTAAGAAGATCATAGATCTGAAAAAAGATCAAGGTTTCTGATAAAAAGAAAAGATCAAAAGATCTAATCATAAAAATATAAAAAGAGGTATTTTTACTTCATTCACAGATCTTTTGATCTATAAAGGCAGAGCCTTTAATAAGAATAAGAACTTTGTTCTTGAATCTTGAGGCAAAGCCTCCTTTAAGAAGAATAAAAACTTGTTTTTTGATCTTAAATTTGATCAGATGCGCTTTGCGCTACTGAAAATTACCTTGCACTCATGAACTGCGCCCTTACGCTCCCTGGATCGGCGCTCAGCGCCTAAACATGCCATGATCTGCGCTTTGCGCTCCTGAAAACAGCGCACTGCGCTCTTGGGTTAGCGCTCAGCGCCAAGTGCCATGTGTCACTCGCTGGTGCACCCATAAACTAGCGCAGTGCGCTCATAAATTAAAAGCGCAGTACGCTTACAAACTAGCGCTTAGCGCTAAGCGACACGTGTCCTCCTCGTGTGCACTAACTGACAGAAGCGCAATGCGCTCTTTGACTGGCGCAAAGCGCCTAGTGCGCCACGTGGCACGCTGTCAGAACATACTTTGTTCTGATAAATGCTATGCATTCAATATAAGAAAAAAAATGTCAGAGCCCAATACTTAGCATTATTAAAAGGGCCGAGCCCAAATAAAGGCCTAACAGGCAGAACAAAAACAAAATGTTAAACATTTTTAACTGGATTGAGCCCAATTCTGGCCATAAGTCCTCAATTTAAATTGAACTGAGCTCATCTGCTCTTCCAATCAATTTACACCCGGTTCGAAGGTACATCTCTTTACTCCTCTGATATCTGTCGTTGTAATCCTTCAACGTTGTCAGAGAGGTGACGGGTCCCGACAACCACACATTGCTACGGACTGTGGGGTTCTTAAACACATGGACTATGATGTCCTTAACCTTGACCGTGATGTCTTAAAACTAACGTCGGACAGTGGAGTCCTTAAATCCACGGACTATGATGTCCTTAACCTTGACCGTGATGTCTTAAAACTAACATTGGACTATGGAGTCCTTAAACCCATGGACTCTGATGTCTTTAACCTTGACTGTGAGGTCTTTAAACTCATGGACTATGATGTCCTTAACCTTGACCCTGATGTCTTAAAACTAACATTGGACCGTGGAGTCTTTAAACCCATGGACTATGATGTCCTTAACCTTGACTGTGAGGTCTTTAAACTCATGGACTATGATGTCCTTAACCTTGACTGTGAGGTCTTTAAACTCACGGACTATGATGTCCTTAACCTTGACCGGGATGTCTTTAAACTAACATTGGACCACCACGTCCTTAAACTGGTAATCGACCGAAATGTCCGTAAACTAAACAATAGAGTCTAAATGCTCTTTTGTTGGATCTAAACGATCCTGTTAAGTTGATCTTAGTCTAGAAATTAGACTAACGTATTCTTAACAAACATTTAAGTTGATCTTAGTCTCAAATGAGGCTAACGTATTCTTAAACCAAACCCCCAAACCCAAATCTAAGAAGATACGGATTTGGACTAATCCACGTCCTACGGGCGACAACATAAATTAGTCTCCGTATACAATCCACGGGCAACCACAAACAAAACAAACACCCACGACACGAAGTGACCATATGGAGAAGGAGAAAGTTGTTACTGCAATGCGGTAGCGTAATTAACTGCAGGGGCTTGCGCCTGCAGGGAAGAGCGTCCCTACAATCAAAAACCCCTCAGACGAGGGGGAATCTGACGAAGTCTGCTACATCGGCCGCATCCGTTTAAACCTTCGATACATGGTGCTATAAATCAACTTGGCATTTTCGGAGAGGTGGACGGATAGCACCAATTAGCATCTGTCCCGAATTCCAGGCAAGACATTTATCGCGTCTCCGTCTTTCGGAGGGGAACAGATTCTGGCACGCCCGGTGGGACCTCTTCCTCTTTCCACTCCACATTTCGTGTGTCGTGTTCGTGAACGAATCATGGTTTGCTATGGTTGCCTGTGGATTCGAGATAGTTAGATTTGGTGTCTTGCTCCGTGCAGAAAACAGAAGATCAATGGCTTCAAACTGCACTCATTGCAACCACTCCCACTCCATCCTCGCTGGAGGAGTGATCTACGGGCCTCAAGCGGCCTCCCTTTTCAAGATGCCAGTGGAATAGGTAACTCAGGCCACCACTGGGCTGTTCTTTGGGACTATGCTCCCACCGATGAGCTTCAACGCCCTACTACCATTTCAAGAAACCACGAAGAAGTCGGTCTTTGATCGGCTCACCAATACTGCGGCCCTTCTCAACGGGTCGTCCAAATCCAATGCCTCGGTTTTCAATAGACTGGGCCAAAGCTCCAACGGACCCATGAACATGCCCGCAATACCTGAAGCAGCCATCTCAAAGCGAATAGCCACCCCGGCTCAAGCAGACAAAATCATCGGAAAGGCTTCTCCTGCCAAGAAGTCAGTTTTCACAAGGCTGGCCACTCCGGCTCCCGCTCCAGGCAAAGTCACCTCTGCCCAGAGGTCTGTATTCGATAGACTGGACATTACTTCTCGGCGAACGTCAGTCTTCACGAGGCTGGTACCAGCAGCGCCTGACCAGAGCAGGGGGCATGACAAAGTCATCCCCATAGCTGAATCAACACCATCTGCATGACATGCTCGCCGTCGTCACTGGCGCCGAGTACGGAAGGCTGGGGGCAGCTCTCCGTCTGGATTTACTCCACCGGCTCCAACGGTGGAGATCGATGCCGATGTTTCAACCGGGAACAGCTTTGAGCTGTTGAATAAGGTGCGCAGGAACTCTCCTACCGCCGTACTGAAGAGATCTCCTCCACCGGTGGAGACTGTCATGGAAATAAAGCCGAAGCAGTCCCCTCAACGGCTGTCATCCAAAGTTTACAAGATCTGGCGACAAGTCCGCGAGTCGGTGGTGGTGGATCAGGACTATCTCCGCCGACAGAAGAAGCTGAAGGCTCAGAAGGAAGAGCACCGTCCTGTCAAAACACAACGGACGACAACCACTTGGGTGCCCACTGCAACGACCCCCTCAACTTCGACCGCTCATAAAAGAAGGAGGACGGAGAAAGTCCCCATGCCTGCGGCAAATGTCAAAGGCACTGAGCCCAAACGCCCTAAGTCTGGGGGCATGGTGGTGCATACCGTCTATATGGCATCCGGAAAAGAGGATAGCCATATCTTCACAGGTCATTGTTCCCCTCCGAAAGGCGGCGCACAGGACCGCGATGTCCTGACGCTGAGATTCGGGGCAGATGCTATTTGGTTTTATCCGTCCACCTCTCCGAAGATTCCAAGTTTATTTATGGCACCGTGTATCGGAGGTTTAGACGGATGCGGCCGATGTAGCAGACTTCGTCAGATTCCCCCTCGCTTGAGGGGTTTTTGATTGTGGGGATGCTCTTCCCTGCAGGCGCAAGCCCCTGCAGTTAATTACGCTACCGCATCGCGGTAGCAACTTTCTCCTTCTCCAGAATTTCACTTCGTGTCGTGTGTGTTTGTTTTGTTTGTGGTTGCCCGTGGATTGTATACGGAGACTGAGTAATGCTGTCGCCCGTAGGACGTGGACTAGTCCAAATCCGTATTTACTTAGATTTGGGTTTGGTGTTTTTAGTTTAAGGATGCATTAGTCGCGTTGCAGCTAAGATCAACTTAAACATTCGTTAAGGATACAATAGTCCTGTTTGAGACTAAGATCAACTTAACGTGATAATCCATTTAATATCTGACCATCGGGACTCGTCACCACTCTAACGTCGTTGAAGGATAACAACGGCAGATGTCAGAGGAGTTCAGAGATGTACCCTTGAACCAAAGTCGATTTGGAGTTTTATAGTCCATTTAAATGTTTAAGGATACGTTAGCCGTGTTTGGGGGCTAAGATCAACTTAAACGGGATCGTTTAGATCCGGCAAAAGAGCATTTGGAGACTCTATTGTTCCAGTTTAGGGACGTGGTGGTCCATTATTAGTTTAAGGACGTTTCAGTCCATGCTCCAGTTTAGAGACGCGGTGGTCCATATTCCAGTTTAGGGACGTGATGGTCCGACATTAGTTTAAGGACGTTTCGGTCCAACATTACTTTAAGGACTTTCCGGTCCATATTCCAGTTTAGGGACGTGGTGGTCCGATTTTAGTTTAGGGACGTTTCGGTCCGATATTAGTTTAGGGACGTTACGGTCCGATATTAGTTTAGGGATGTTACGGTCCGATATTAGTTTAAGGACGTTACGGTCCACGAGTTTAAGGACCTCGCAGTCCGTATTGATGTGTGGTCGTTGGGACCCGTCACCTCTTTGACGTCGTTGAGGAATTACAACGATGGATGTCAAAGGAGTTCGGAGATGTACCCTCGAACCGGATATAAATTGATTTGAGAGAGCATTTGTGCTCAGTTCAATTTAATTTAAGGACTTACGGCCAGAATTGGGCTAAGTCCAGTTGAAAATGTTCAACATATTTATTTTTAGTCTATTAGACCTGTGCTAGGACTTTGCCCACACTTAAATAATGCATTGCATTACTTCTATTTTTTTTTTGTTTGGGCTCTGCCCATAAAAGATGCAGAGCATCAATTTATTTTGGGCTCTCCAAGGCATCTGCACAGCATTTTATTATTTTGTTTGGGCTTTGCCCATTTATAAATGATGCAGAGCATCAATTTAATTAGGCCTGTTTGGTCTTTTAATTGGGCCTGGCCCTTCATTAAAATGCATTGCATTTGTCAGGCGCTTTGCGCCAATTACTGAGCGCAAGCGCTTGTGGTGAGGACGCGTGTCATGCTCTGGTGAGCGCAAGCGCAACAGCGCAGTGCGCTGCGCTGTTGCGCTGCTGACACGTGGCGCGCTCTGGTGAGTTGCGCCAATTCCAGAGAGCAAAGCTCTTTTTCAAGAGCGCGTAGCGCAAGTGGTTCTATAGCTGACACGTGGCGCTCTCTTAAGAGCGCAACAGCGCAGTTTGGAAGTGCAGAGCACTAAGAATCTTTTAGATTCAAGAACAGAAGTGCAAAACACTATTTGATTTCTTGATCTAAATTAGATCAAAGAAAAATAAAATTTTTCTTTTTGTTTCAAGAACCAGAGGTTCATAAAGGTGCAAAGCACCATTTTTATTTTTTTTGTTTTCTTGTCTTTTAAAGAACCAGAGGTTCATGAGAAGTGCAAAGCACTGTTTATTATATGAAGAACATTGATCTGTTTTTTTTTTAGATCAAGGATTTATTAAAAGAGATTTCTTTTCTCTCTTGAAGGTCTTTACCTTTTTTTTCTTCTTGAGGAGTTCTTCTGAGTTCTCTTTCTCTTTTTTTTCTTAGAAAATGATGATGATCCCTTTGAATTGAGGCTTGGGGTCCTTTTTATAGTGCTCATAAATTAGTTAAATTTGTTAAAGAGATCTTTCTCTGAGTGATTTGGGGAATTTTCCCCACCGTTGGATTTTTGATCCAAGGGCTTCTTCTTTGCAGAAGAAAATCTTCTTGTTTTAACAAGAACAGAAAAGATTTCTTAGAAATTTAATTCTGTTTGGCGCAGATGCTCCAGTGCGTGACACGTGTCACGTAGCGTACAGCGCAGCGCACGTGCGCTAGCGCATCCGCGCTGACACGTGTTGCGCAGCGCACAGCGCAGCACAACTGTGCTAGGGCATCCGCGCTGACACGTGTCGCGCAGCGCAACCGCGCTGACACGTGTCGTGCAGCGCACAGCGCTAGCGCATCTGCGCTGACACGTGTCGCGCAGCGCAGTGCTTGCGCAACTGAAGCGTTGCTTCCTTTAATAGAGCTTTGCTCTGATTGGGCACGTCTTCTTGGGCGCTGCGCTGACGTATCAGCGCCTGACATGTGGCGCGTTGCGCCCGAGATTTGAAGCGTTGCTTCAAAATTTTGAATTTTGAATTTTAACAGAGCTTTGCTCTGATTGGGCGAAACAAATGCCCCCCCACCGTTGCGCTCACGTGGCGCACACGTGAGTGCAGCGGTGGCAAGATCCTGACCGTTGGATCAACGGGTGAGCTCAAGGGGCGCAAGCGCCTTATAAATAGGGCCTCTGGCCCTTAGAAAAATCTTACCGTTATAAGATTTTTGATTTCAACAGAGCTTTGCTCTTTCTTAAGAACTTCAGAGCTTTGCTCCTTCCCAAAGTTAGAAACTTTAGGTAAAAATTAACTTAAATCAAATTAATTTAAATTAATTTTAACCAAAGAGGTTTGCTCTCACAGATCTTTTGATCTAAAGAAATCCCCATTGGGGTTTTATAAACAGAGCTTTGCTCTTAAGAACTTATAGATCTGTAGAGATCTTGTTCATGGGTTCTAACCCATGAACATAGCTTTGCTCTTCGAATCATCCGTAGATCTTTTAGAATCTGAAAAATGAAAAAAAAATTTACAAGTTCTTTTTTTTATGGATTTTCCAAGATTCTAAAAATTCTAATTCTTTTAGGTGTAGACATTTTCTGATGGACCTTTCCATTTTCACCATAGAGCTGTGCTCTTTTTAAGGAATCTTATTTCCCTGGGGCCAGAGTTTGACAAGTGTCACTCTGTGACAGAGCTTTGCTCTGAAAGAGTAAATTTTCTCCTTGTCTCTAGGGATTCCTCCCCCCACTTTTTTAAAAAATGGGAATGTTTTCTTGGGGACCAACTGACAATTTCATCCAATGATGAGGTTGTCTTATTAACTGACGTATTGTCATCCAGATTTTATGGGTCCCCCTTTGGTCTCCTACTCACCGCACTGATGTGTGGTGTAATTAATCAATTTTAATTTAATTAATGCATTTTCTTTTTTAGACGCCAAACGTTGGAATTACAACACTAACGGCTAAATTGTTCTTTTGCAGCGATCATGTCTCTAGACACTTCATTCCCGTTCGTCCGCTCGGAGGAGGGATTTCCCTAGGCGCCCTTGGACCGTGAAGTCCTGACCATGATTAAGGAGTACGACCCAGAACACAAGAGTCTCCACCTTTGGGGGTCGTGGTATGATCAGATCATCATGGGCCGACGGAGCTTCACATGCGCGGTGCCGTCAGAACCCATAACGGCGATTCATTACGCCAGCCCACCCCCGGTGCAGTACGCCGTGGAGATGGTTGATTGGACATCAAAGGGCTTCCTACATCCCGCCATAGATGTGATTCCGGTTCAGCGTCCCATGGTTTTGGATATCCTGGGGCGCCGCATCTGTCAAGGCGAGGCGCGACCTTGGGGGCAATCATATAATATCGGTTTGATCCTCCGCCACCCAATCGGCTATCTGCCGTGGGCCCGGTATATCCTGTCGACGAAGAAGTCGCAGTTGATAAGATTAGGATTGTATACCGCAGTCTATATTTCCCTCTTCCAGTATCCCACGCTTCCCACCTGGTGGTTCAAGGCCTTCCTGGAGCAGTGGAACATTCCTACCCACACTTTCCTTGCCATGGATCGGGAATTGTCAATCTTTTTGGAAGAGTTTACGGAGGTATCCGGTCTACCGGTCATGGGGGAACATTATGAAGAGTTGCTTCCGCCGGATGAGTACGTCTTTGGTGCTAAGCCGGTGATAAGAGGGCTCATGCCGGAGAACGCTGTTCAACATCAATTTCCAAGTCTGATCAAGGTGTTGAACATCTACGAGGCCCTTTTCATTGAGCGTGGGAGCCGCGGAGTTAATTTTGAGGATTTCATTTCTCGGTTCTTTCATCCAAACGTCCTCTCGGCGGAAGCTGCCAAGTTTGCCAACCTTGAGGACCCTTTTGGTTTAGGTTTGGATAACCCGCCAGCGAAAGACATAGACCAAAAGAACTTTTTTCTTCCTAACTCCCCAACCATGTCTTTTGCAGAAGTCGCAGCCCCCGAGATGGACGAGGAGGCCTTCTTTTTAGGATTTCTTAGGCTTTGGCTGAGTTGGTTTGCGCTCCCAATACACTCTCACCGCATGCGGCCCTCTGTTTTTTACCCGGCCTACCGAATGACTATCGGGGTAAAGGTGGCCGTTGGGATCGCCGGTTTGGCGCACTTATATCATGGCCTCAGTCGAGCAGCGGATGCTAATGAGCCCGGGGTGTTGCACGTGGTCTTCCCGATGCACTACTTTATGTCGTGTCTCGAGCTACATACAGCGGGTGTCTTCGGCATGCATAAAAGGCCCTCGTTCTACGAAAGGTGCAGTTTTCCTCGCATTATACAGTTGATCGGCGCATCAATTGTAAATCCATCGCCACGAGATGCCAGGTGTTTACTCCTTCGCTCCCACACCGTTGGAACCGGTGTGTCTTTCATTGACAAGGTGTTGACTATTGGAAAAACGTCCACCACCGCAGTGCGGCCATTGCAAGACACTTTCAAGGATGGAGCTTCAGTTTTAACGGCCCGGGAGACCCTTCACCTATATTCCATCAGACCGGGCTTCTTGGTGTTTAGGCAGGACGGGGCAGCGATCTTCATGAGATATAACCCGCATCGTTTCGCCCAACAGCTGAGCAATAATCAAGGGGTACCGCTGGAGGCTTTTTTATCGGAACCTGCCACGACTGAAGAAGGGATGGAGAGGGCACTGCATCACTTTATGCGTCTAAACACGGGCTCTCACTTCTTTATCAGTGAGCCGGCTTGCGCCCCCCGACTTCTTAGGGTATACACAGAATGGTATAGTCATTCAACGGGAGCGGTCATAAAGGAGGAAAGGCGGTTGCTGATCGATCGTAAGGGTGCACCTCCAGGTAGCGATCGCAACGCTCCTCTGGTGCTAAGGACCCCGGTGGTTCCTCCTCTAAAAGATGCCGGGGGAATACCGTCGCGTGCGCAAAGTCCTCCGCACGGATTGCCGCTTCCTGATATTACAGATGCAGCCCCAGCGCCCCGTGCTCCAGTGGAGACAGTGGTTGTGGCCTCGCCGGAGTCCGGTGTAGGTGCAGACATCGGGACCCGCCGTCCCAAGGTGGCTGCTAAACGTAAGTCGATCCCCCGTGAGCCTAGGGTCGGAGGGCAAAAGAAAAAGAAGTCGCTCTTCGCTGCGGACGTCGTGTTCAGTCAGGAACCCCATGCTCCCTATGCCGAGGGCCTGATCGAATACGGGACGAACGAAGGACTAGTGGTGCCGCCGCCGGACGATACAGACTTGGAAGCCGCTCTCGAAACTTCGGCGTGGTTGGCAAAGCGTGACGCGTGGCTGGCCAAGCTTGCGCAATCAGGTAACTATTAGTCGCCTTTTCTTTATTGCAACATATCCTCTTCATTGCCTTTGACTAACGCTTTTCTTTCTTTCCTTTCGACAGGCATTACTGACGAAGAAGCCATTGCCGCTTCTCTGAAGACTTTCCAGGAGGAGGAACGTCTTAGAGCATCTATGGGCCTTAGTAAGTTTCAATTTATTAAGCTTTCATTTCCCTTGTGTTATGGTCGATCTAACCTCTCCCTTTTAATCACAGGAACCTCAATGCCGCTCCCGCCAAGTGACGCAAATGTCCTACCGGCTGCCGACGTTCCTGCTTCTTCAGGGTTACCGCAAGAAGTCCGTCTTGAGGAGCCGATGAGAGACGCCTTAAAGGCTCTGGAAGTTTCTTTGTTTACGGATGACGATGCCGAGGTGAAAGAGGCGTCACAGAGGTCCATTGTGACAGCTCGGGAGGAAAGAAAGCGGCAAAGGCGTGAGGCGAAGGCGCGCCGGGCTGCCTTGGCTACGGGAGCGGGCCCCAGCACCGCCCCTCGTGCTGATACTCCATCTGAAGAGGCCCCTGTTGCCTTATCCACTGCCCGCAGAGAGGTGGCGCGCGCAGTTCGGAGCGCAAACGGTAAATCCGCTTCAGATAATATTTCTCTCAGAGTTTTTGTTATAAGGGTTTTTAATGTCATTGGTCCTTATATCCCTTATCTTGCAGGGCCGAGTCCGATCGAGGGGGAGGCGGAAACTGTTGATCCCAAAGAAACAGAGGAGGCGGTACCTGCCGAACTCGAGCCGACAGTGGGCAACGTCGTTGTGGCTTTGGAGCCTGAGGTGGAGGTCGAGGGGCCTGTAGCCGAGAAGGTCATTGATGCCGAACCTGAAGCGGTGGCAGATGATATGATCATTATAATTGAACCGAGGGTGGTGGTGGACGAGGCGCTTGAGGCCGGCGACCTCGTGGTGACAGTGGATGAGCCGATGGAGACGGCGGAGCTCGAAGAAGTTGCGGGTGAGATGGGTACGACTCTTGAGGAAGAGTCAGCCGCTTCCTTCCAAGAATCCGGCAACGCTCCAATCATTGCCCTCCCTGCTTACGATCTCCTGCCGTCTCCTGGTCGCGCTAGCACGACGACGGTCCCCATTGAGTCGGGTGATGAGGCTACGGGCGGTGGCCTCATGTCGGTAGAGGAGGGAGTCGCTTCTGTTTCGGCCGGGAGCTCCTCAGGTAAACCTTAGGTTACTGTCTTTCTTATTTTACAATCCTTTCTGACAAGTTCACCTTTCTTGTAACGCAGGTGCAGCCAGCGCCGATGCCCCACTGCTTGAAGGAGCGCCTTCAACGACTGCCTTGGCGGTGGTTACCTCCCAACCCTCTCTCATACCATTTAAGATGTTGGAAGGTATGGGTTTGCAACTTATTAGTCTTATCTTTCAGATGTATAGTGTATGTACTGAAGTCGTGCTGTTGTGTCTTTTCAGGAGTACTTTTTGACCATCTTTACCAGATGTTGCTCCCACACTTCTCCTTCCCATCCGAGCTTGCTTCTTCTTCTGGTGGCGTTGGTGAGTATGATTTCCAATGACATCCTTCTTTCTTCATTGATGGGATTATTTCTAAACCCTTTTTTTTATCTCGACTGCAGTGTTACAAATCGAAGGAGGGGATGAAAGACGGGCTGCGTTGCCGACTCTTCCGGCTCTGCCACCTGCCTCAGCTGGTACAGCGACTATCACATTGATAAGGTCTTCCTTCTTTATTTTCAGAACTGTTATCTGATCACATCTTGTTTCTTTTCAGCTGTCGTTCCGGTCTCGGCGCCCTTCGAATCTCGCATCATAATGCCGGCGGGTCCTTATCTGAGGAGTCTGTCTTCAAAAGGCGCCGCGAATAGTCTGCGCATGTTGAGTGACTACGTCGAGAAACTCGACGTTGAAACTCCTACATCTGCCGCAGACTTCGCTATGATGGTTAACCCGATGCTAGCAATACTCGTGAACTTTCATGATGAGGGCATCGTCGCATCCTGGGTTAACCATTATAGGGAGATCGAGGGTCGCCTATATCAGTTGGAGTCGCTGCGTCCCGCTCCCGAGGTCTTGGCTGCCAGTAATCAAAGAACAGCGTGGATTGAGCAGAGCGCTCCTTACTTCCGCTACCTCGAACAAGAAGTCATTTCAAGGCGTAAGGAGCGAGGTGAGACTTCGAGCAAGTCTGCCCAACTGCATGCTCGGGTGGAGGCCAACGCCGCACGGTTGAAGGTTGTCTTTGAGGGCCTTCTGCAATGTCTTTCTGAAGGGTTATCATTGAGGCAACACCTTGATGTTGTCGAGCGAGATGCACCTAGCCAGGAAGCAGCCCAGAAGGCGGCGGAGGAGCAACTTTCATCTTTTTTGCAGCAGCGAGCCCGGGTGGAAGCGGAGGTGGCCGCGGCAGCCGCTCAGGAGGAGGCGTTGAAGGAAGTGCGAGAGCAACTTGTGGATTTACTAAAGACACTTCCTCCTCAGTAGCTATCCTTCTTTGTATCGTTTGTAATTGTAGATAAAAGAATGTATATATATATTTTTTATTCTTTGACATAATGTATCCTGTACCCAATCAAGTTTATGAATAAAAGATACACCTTTTTTGTAATGTGTCATTTTCTCCGTCTTTTCTTTCTTTTACTATCAGCATATCACTTTAGCAAACATGGTTGACGGATGATTAGAACGAGTATCCTGACTTTCTTAAGAAATAGCGATGGCTTAGGCCGCAGGTTCGGATCTGCTGCCTAAGACTTTTCAACTCTATGAGCCGTGAAGGTCTCATAGAGATTTTTCTCCCTACGGATCGAGAGGATCTCATAGGTGGGTTTTCTCCTTAGGAATCGTGAGGATTCCTAAGTGTGGTTTTCTCTTATAAGTCGTAATGATCCTATAAGAGAATTTTTCCCTCTTACGAGTCGAGAGGACCCACAAGTGGTTGTTTCCCTCCTTGTCGAAATTCGACTTTGGAGAGTGAGACCCGTGAATAGTATGCAAGAGACCATTTTGGATTGACTTGCAGGGTCCCATTGTTCAGGAAGCAAATTTTTTTAGTCCCTGCTGCCTGAGGCTTCATTTGCATGTTGAGACGGATCGGGAATTTCCCGCGGAGACAAAGTTTCTCTGCGAGCCGACGCGAATCAGGAGGCTCTCATCAAGAAGTGTTTGTATCCGTGAGTCGAGGAATTTGCTAGGGATTATTTGTTTCCCAAGCGCCAAGGATTATTTGTTTCCTTGGGGTTTGAAACGAGTCAAGAATTTCCCACGGAGGCACTGATTGCTCTGCGAGTCGACGCGGATCAGGAGGCTCTCGTCAAGGAGTGTTTGTATCCGTGAGTCGAGGAATTTGCTAGGGATTATTTGTTTCCCAAGCGCCAAGGATTATTTGTTTCCTTGGGGTTTGAAACGAGTCGAGAATTTCCCACGGAGGCACTGGTGGCTCTGCGAGTCGACGCGAATCAGGAGGTTCTCATCAAGGAGTGTTTGTATCCGTAAGTCGAGGAATTTGCTAGGGATTATTTGTTTCCCAAGCGCCAAGGATTATTTGTTTCCTTGGGGTTTGAAACGAGTCGAGAATTTCCCACGGAGGCACTGATTGCTCTGCGAGTCGACGCGGATCAGGAGGCTCTCGTCAAGGAGTGTTTGTATCCGTGAGTCGAGGAATTTGCTAGGGATTATTTGTTTCCCAAGCGCCAAGGATTATTTGTTTCCTTGGGGTTTGAAACGAGTCGAGGATTTCCCACGGAGGCACTGGTGGCTTTGCGAGTCGACGCGGATCAGAAGGCTCTCGTCAAGGAGTGTTTGTATCCTTGAGTCGAGGTATCTGCTGAAGACACTGGTTTCTTCGGAGTTGGACTGAACCGTCGAGATTTGGCTTCGTCTTCTGGCGGAGCCTGTTGGGAAAGTATGGTTCCCTCTTTGTTTACGCCCTTGGATTGTATACAGGGATCGATGTGATCTTAACTGTAGGGACAAAGTTTTATCATCATTTTTTTTGTTTTATCTCCGCGATGCTCTATCATTTCAGCTTTTATATCGCGAAGGTCGCGATTGCCCAATCATTTCGGCTATTTTTCGCGGTGCCCAATCATTTCGGCTATTTATTTTATTTTTACTCGCTGTTTTTTATTGCGAGTTGCCCAATCATTTCGGCTATTTTGCATGCATACATTTTTACTTGCTGCTTTTTATTGCAAGTTGCCCTATCATTTCGGCTATTTATTTTATTTTTACTCGCTGCTTTTTATTGCGAGTTGCCCAATCATTTCGGCTATTTTGCATGCATACATTTTTACTTGCTGCTTTTTATTGCAAGTTGCCCTATCATTTTGGCTATTTCGTATGCATGTGCGGCCTATTGGCTTTTCGCTGTAAACCGGGAATCAGACACCGATTTCGGCATCAGCACCGCTACAACTGGGATATTACCAGGAGCGAATCATCATCTGCCTCTGTCGATGTCGAACAAAGGTGGCTTAGCGACCAGGGTTAGGGTCCTGTCGGCTAAGGCTTTTGACTTCATGAGCCGTAAGGGTTTCACGAAGTTATTTCTCCCTACAAGTCGTGAGGATCTTGTAGGTGTATTTTCTCCTTAGGACCCGTGAGGATTCCTAAGTGTTCGTTTCCTCTGTAAGTCGTAAGGATCCTACAGGAGGGTTTTCTCCTCATAAATCGAGAGGATTTACAAGGGTTGTTTACCATGCGAACATATCCCCAGTCGCGGATGGGACTTGGTTAGGGAAATGTTTATTCTGGATTGTATACAAGGGTCAGTATTGAGCCACTTGTAGGGCAATATCGGAAGTTGTGGGGGTTGCTTAAGCACAGGTTTAGGTCTCTGTAACTTAAGACTTTCAACTCTTATGAGCCGTGAGGGTCGCATAAGAGAGTTCTTCTTACGAGTCATGAGGATCTCGCAAGTGTATTTTCTCCTTAGGAATCGTGGGGATCCCTAAGTGTGCTGCTCCCTTGTGAGTCGTAAGGATCTCACGTGGGTGGTTTCTCCTTATAAGGTCGAGAGGACCCTATAAGTGTCCTTTAACGAGGTTGTGCCCTTTCAGGTTTTCACAAACACTCGCCGGTAGCCCTGCTGTTTTTACTCACGGAGCCCTTTCGGGTTTTCATCCGCGCCCATTTTGCTTATGGACATACCGTTTTTTTTTTCTTTTTATTTTTATATATATATTTTTTTTCTTTTTTTTTTACGAGGTCGCGCCCTTTCGGGTTTTCACGAACACTCGCCGGTAGCCCTGCTGTTTTTACTCACGGAGCCCTTTCGGATTTTCATCCGTGCCCTTTTTGCTTATGGACATACCGTTTTTTTATATGTTTTTTTTTATATCTCGTCAGCCTAAAGATGCTGCGGTAGTAGTTTAAAAACGTTTCGGTCTGCTACTAGTTTAAGGACATTTCGGTCCGTCGTTGTGAGGCGGGTTACTGCTTGTAAAGCTTGAGCTTAGGAAGATAGCGAGCGGACGTAGTCGTCGTCATCTATCATTGACCTAGGCTATGGCTCATCAAGCATAGTATTTCTTTAGGAAGCGACCGTTTATCGGCCTGAAAGGCCTTTCACCGTGCATATCTATGAGTAGATAGGCCCCGCCCTGGTAGACCTTATCTATGACGTACGGACCTTCATAGTTTGGCTCGAATTTTCCCCGCTTGGCGCGATTGGGGATCAGAGGCCTTTTGACCACTAGCACGAGTTCGCCTTGGCGAAATGTCCTCGGTCGGGTCAATCTTTCATATGAGCGCGTCATCTTTGCTTTATAGGCCTCCAGATTTTGTTGCGCTATGAGCCGTGTTTCTTCAAGAGCGTCAAGCTCCTCAAGCCGAAGGTGAGCATTTTCTTCGTCCGTCAGCTCGTAATGGACTGCCACTCGTAGAGAGGGTAACTCTATCTCGAGGGGGAGTACTGCTTCTGTCCCGAATACTAACGCATATGGTGTTGCGTTTGTGGCCGTTTTAAACATAGTTCGATATGCCCAGAGAGCCTCTTGCAGTCTTTCGTGCCTGTCTTTTTTATTTCGTGACACTGTTTTCTTCATGATCTTTGTCAAGGTCTTGTTGAAGGCCTCAGCTAGACCGTTAGCTCGCGGATTATAAACCGAGGAATATCTCCAATCTATATTGTGTTGCTGCGCGAAGCGACTGACCTTGTGGCTTTTGTAGGCTGGCCCGTTATCGGAGATGATCCGTCTCGGTGTTCCAAACCGATATATGACATGCGTCTTGAAGAAATGGAGAATATTCTCCGTCTTTACTTCTCTCAGCGGTACCGCTTCTGCCCACTTAGAGAAGTAATCGGTCGTCGCTAGGATGAAACGATGTCATCTAGACGATGCTGGTTCCATGGGGCCGACTATATCAGTCCCCTACATTTCGAATGGCTAGCTAGCCACTGTTGGATGTAGCGGATTTGGATGCTGGTGGATGAAGTCCCCATGAATTTGGCATGAGTGGCATTTGCTTCGCATATTTGAGGCAATCCTGAATCATCGTGGGCCAGTAGTAGCCCATCCGTTTTATCTTCATTTTCATCTTCGGGCCTGCTTGATGAGAACCGCAGATTCCGTCGTGAACTTCCTGGACGACCCTTTTCGCTTCGTCAGGTCCTAAGCATCTCAGCCATAGAGCATCAAATGACCTTTTGTACAGAGTATCATTGACGAAGGCGAAAGACAGAGCTCGTTTCATGAGCTGATGTCTTGTGGACGCTTCTTCGGGCATTCGGTGGGACTTGAAGTAGTCTATGAAGACTTCCCTCCAATCCCCGGCCTTTTCCCGGTCTTTTATTTGTAGAGCCATCTGCTCGTTCGCTCCTTTTTCTTCGGATGATTCCGGAGATATTTCTGTTGGGGCAAGCACCCGACGGCTTTGTACCGCGATTCTAATGTCATCGAGATTCTCGTCAGCCAGTTCTTTAGCAAGTTTGGCCAATGCGTCTGCTTTGCTGTTTTCCGCGCGCGGTATGTTCTCCAAAGTATAAAAGGGGATTTGGGTCAATAATTGTTGCACTTTTTCGCCGTACTTCACCAGTTCTGGTTTGCATGTTTGGTAGTCGCCGTTTACTTAACTAACGACCAGTTGAGAATCCCCGTATATGAGGAGGTTTTCAATTCCCATATCAATGGCGATCTCGAGGCCTGCTATCAGAGCTTCGTATTCGGCTTCATTGTTTGTCCTCGGCTCTATTAGGGAGAAAGCAAAGCGCATTATCCCTCCTTGTGGAGTTACAAAGATGAGCCCTAAGCCCGATTTAATTATAGGGGTGCTTTGTTTGCGCTTCTTCATGGAAGATGCGCCATCGAAATAAAGCTCCCATCGAGTATCATCACCGTTGACCGTATCAAACGCATGTTCGTCTGGAAGATCGCAGTTTAAAGGAGAATCGGCCGGTATCGGATGCTCAGCGAGGAAGTCGGCGATGGCCTGGCCTTTTACTGCTTTGAGAGGTTGATATATTATCGAGAACTCCATCAAGAGCAGGGTCCATTTAGCGAGTCGTCCCGTCAATATAGCCTTTGACATTAGATATTTGAGAGGGTCCACCTTTGAAATAAGACGGACTTCATGCGCCAACGCGTAATGCCTAAGCTTTGTTATTGCGAAGATCAACGCCAGGCAGTGTTTTTCAATGGGGGAGTTGTTGCTTTCTGCCCCCAGTAGAACTCGACTTAAGTAGTAGAGTGCTCTTTCTTTCCCTTGGTCGTTTTCTTGTGCCCATAACGCGCCTAAAGAACCTTCAAGGGCTGTCGTGTAAAGAATGAGAGGCTTTCCCTTAACCGGAGTAGCCAAAACTGGAGGGTTCTGCAGGTACTGCTTGATCTCGTCCAGTGCGCCTTGGCACTTGTGATCCCAAACAAATGGGGTTCCCTTCTTCATCAGGTGGCTATAGGGACGGCACTTGCCTGAAAGATTGGCCATAAATCGCCGTATGTATGCGAGCTTCCCTTGGAGAGATCGCAACTGTTTAAGAGTCCTCGGCGGAGGCATTTCCATGATCGCCTTGATCTTGGACGGATCTATTTCGATACCCCGGTGTCGGACGATGAATCCTAAAAATTTGCCCGAGGAAACTCCGAATGCGCACTTAAGAGGGTTCATCTTCAAGTTGTATTGCCGAAGGCGTTGAAATACGGTCTTCAAATGTTCGAGATGTTCCTCGTATGATTTTCTTTTAACCACAAGATCGTCGATATAGCATTCGACGATTTCGTGTATAAGGTCATCGAAGATCTTTGTCATGGCCCTTTGATAAGTGGCACCGGCATTCTTTAAACCGAAAGGCATCACTTTATAACAGAATATACCTAGAGGAGTCCTGAAGGCGGTGTGCTTCTGGTCTTCGGGATGCATCTTTATCTGGTTATACCCCGACGAGCCGTCCATAAAAGAGAAAATCTCATGCGTAGACGTGTTGTCTATCATTAATTCGGTGACTGGCACCGGGAAATCATCCTTCGGGCAGGCTTTATTGAGATCCCGAAAATCCACGCATATGCGCACAGTCCCATTTTTCTTCATCACCGGGACGATGTTGTCGATCCATTCAGGGTATTGAACTTCCTGGATGAAGCCAGAGTCGATCAGCTTCTTGACCTTAGCATTGATGCTCATCTCAAGCTCAAGCCGCATTCTTCTCGGCGCCTGTTTGACTGGCTTGACGTCCGGGGATATTGCCAATTTGTGCACAGCAATTTCTGGGTTTAGTCCCGGCATTTCGGAATAGTTCCACGCGAAGCAATCTCTATGCTGTAGAAGCACGTCTTTTAACGCAGCCACCCTTTCTTCAGATAGCAGCTCGCTGGTGAATGTCGGTCGCGGATCGTCTGCCGATCCCAACTCAATTTTCTTAAGGTTATCTGCAGTGGTATGGATTCCATCTTCTAGCTCTTTTGGCGCTGGTGGGAATTCTGAGATTATCTCATCGCTGCTGTTTTCGAAGCACCAAGGGAGCTCCTCTATGTCCTCGGGCTCTTCTTTTAATATTGTAATCATGTGACAGGTGCGAATTCGTTTCCAATCCTAATGTGGAACCGGTTCTCCTTTCGTGGCCTTGGGCTCGTGCTTCTGTGGCGGTGCTACCCTCCAGTTGTCGGATAGAGCGAACTTGCCAAGCTGATACTGATCTTCGACCCAATTCTTGAAGGTGAAGCAATCTTCAAGAGGATGCCCTATAACTCGGTGATAAGGGCAATAGTCCGGGTGAGAGACTTCGCCTGCCTGTTCGGGGTTTTTGGACTCCGGCAGTGTAAGTATTTGATGTTTTAGAGCAAGATCAAGTATCTTCTTCGTCTTGTTCCGAGGAAAAGAGTATGCTCGACCCATTTTCTTCATGAGGGATATATCAATAATGCTCGCCTTCCGTTTGCGTGGTTTCTTAGCCCCGTCTTGTTGTTGTTGAGCGTCTTTTTGGCCTTTCGACTTATTTCTGCTTTTGCGCCGAGCTTTCTTTATAACAGGTTGATAAGGAGCGGTATTTTCATCCTTTACGGCATGTTGGAGAAGGCGTTGCGTCTTGGCTTTCTCATAGATGGCCGTCTCACGGTTGTGATCATCTCGGACTTTTTGACCAGCTTTCTTTATAAGTTTGTCCATTTGTTCCTCGAACGACGGACTGGGCTCTTTTGCATCTGGAACTTTCACTGGCTTAGGATTAGCGTCCTCCCATTGAGCATCCGCTTCTTCATCGAGGTCATACACGACGTAACAGCTGGGCAGTAACTCTCGTTTCTTTGACCGGATGTATCCAAGCCCTTTTGTTTCCATTCTCCCATTAGGCAGTTTGCGTTGAGTCCCGGGAACGTTCCAGACCCTGTCATAGAATTTGGCCTCTCTAACGGTCTGTTTGAAGGATATCCCCTGGCGTTTCAGCAGCTTCTTCAAACCCTCTGTATAATATCTGGGAAGACGGATAGACTGAAGCCTGTCGAGCGCAGGATCCGCACCATGCCAGATTTCTTTTTTCACCTTGGTTTCTTCAGAGCGGTAAAATAGAATTGCTTTCTCGCTCTCTCGCCTGGGAGGGATATAGAATGTCCGCAACTCTTCTACACTGTAGATATTAAGTGCATCTAGTTCTTTATGGTGTTTAAGCGACACTATGGCGACTTGTAGACTTTGCTCTTCGTCAGCGGACGTTTGTATTGAAGGTCGAGCAGAGAATACAGCATGGACTTCATCTTCCGAGTCGCTGCCAAAGATCAATGTAGGAGCCGGTGGTCCCAGCTTGTTGTGTTGGGGCGGACCCGAATAAACTATCTCCTCTTCCTCCTCAGTATCACTGCCGAAGAAAGGGATGGTAGCGTTAGTTTTATTCTCCGGCTTATGACACTTCTCCGTGTCTTCGAAATCCGGTAAGAAGTATTTGGCATCTTCGTATTTGCGGACCTCGTTCACAGAGAAAGGGTTCAGTTCTCCCGTCACGGTATACTCGAAATCATCCTTAAAATACTTCATACACTGATGTTGTGTAGAAGGGATGATTTTGTAATCGTGTAACCATGGCCGACTGAGCAAAGCGTTGCAACATGTCTTGGCGTCTATGACGTGGAACTTAATATCCGTGACGAGTAGCCCGAAGTGTAGCGTTAGTATCACAGATCCAAGAGTCTTTGATGATTGGGAGTCGAACCCGGAGATGGTGATCTTGTCCCGAGCAAGGTGCTGGACGCTCATGCAGATTTCCTTCAACACCCGTACGTTGAGTAGGTTAACAGACGACCCGTTGTCGATCAGGATTTTGCCTATCTTTATATCATGGCAGTATCCCGAGACATAGAGAGGACGATTGTGTTCGCACGTCCCAAGTAGAAGGTCTTCATCGCCAAAAGTAACATCGGCCGTGTGCACCTCTTCCAATTCATCCTTTATCTTTTCCTCGGTCAGGCATGCTTGGAATTGTTCTGGGTCTTGGAGCGCCTTAATCAACGAATCTCTCGCCTCTTTTGATAGCAAAAGGGCATCAAGAATGCTGAGCTGTGAGGGTAGCTTTCTCAGATGTGCTAAGACGTTGTAATCCACCTTATTCTTCTTCGGCGGGTCCTTGACGGCTAGCTCTTCCACCACTTGGTCATCTAAGACGATATCTTCAGAGACCTTTTCTTTCCCTTTATCTTTCCTGTTTAAGGGTCCGAGGTTCTTTTCAGGCAGCGTTCGATTCTGCAGCCGGATATTTTCGCAGACCTTCGGCTCTTCTTCTTTTCCCGAAGTGGATTCTTTAAAGAGAGGGGCAAGTTCCAGCTCCTCATAAGAATCGCTCCCGAATGTACGCACTTGTGATTCGCCGGTGTTAACCATGCGACAATCGCCGGTAGTTCTTTTAAGCCCTTCGGTCGTATTTCTTTGCTCTCGACGAGTTTTGCGCTTTTCCCGTTTAAAGCATTGTCGATGAGCAACGTATCCTTGCCACCATCTATCGAAAGCTTTACACTCTTGAGTGGGGTGCGAAACCTTCTGATGATATAAGCAATAGGAGGGGTGCATTCCTATTTCACCAGTAATTTTTCTTTCGGAGGATGGTAGCTTCATGCCCATTGATATGGCCTTAGCAAACTTTTTCCTCATCTTAAATTGGCTTTTGTCAGTAGCGGAGGTGTTTAGCTCCAACGGGATCATTTCAGCTCCTTCATCAAGTCGCTGGCGTTTGGCCCCTTCAAATATAGCCGCCTCGTGCTCCCTATCAGCTTTACTTTTCAACCGAGCTTCATTAAGGAATGCGTCAATTACTTTATCTGATGGCCCCAGAACTTTTGGTTTAGGATCTGCCCCCAGCTTTTCGGTGCAAGGAGTCTCCTCATCGTTCGTGATCGAATGGGAAATCATATGACAGCTCGCCACATATTCCTCGGATTCATCCGATGAACTTTCTCCTTCATCTTTTTCTTGAAAGACGTGATTGAGGAACTCTTGGAATGTAATGGGAGTCCGCGCCTTTTGGTTGTATTCTTCCAACGCGTCAATTTGCTTTTGTAAGTCCGTGCGTTTGCCGCCAGGCTTCACGGGCTTCTTAGATTTCTTCTTCTTCTTTTTCGAAGATTTTGACGGCTGGCTGCAAGTACTTGAACCGCCACCATCGGTCTTTGGAGTTGGACGTGGCTTCAACATCCCTTCAATGACCTGCGGTTCCAACGGATTCTTCCACTTGATCGCTGGACATGTCTGAAGATCATTTAGCATCCTCTTTGTCTTGGCTGATAATACAACCTCCCAAGGAGCTTCTTCAATGACGGAGCATGTTGCCCCCGGCGTATTCGTCCCCTTAGAGGTGTGGGGCTGCGGGGGATTCACCTTCCATTTGTCAGATAACGCGAACTTGCCCTGTCGGTACTGGTTTTCAAGCCAATTTTTTAAAACGTAGCAATCTTCGATCGGATGGCCTAGTACTCGATGATAAGGACAGTAGTTGGGCTCGTTGACGTCACTTGGTTGCAACGGACGTTTTGGATCCGGCAAATTTATGAGTCTGTTGCGCAACGCCAGCTCGAATAACCTCCTCGTTTTATCGCGGGGAAAGGAATAAGGACATCCCATCCTCTCCTCAAGGGGCACGTACGGTCGCGTATTATTTTGACGAGCAACCGGCTTCGAGTCGCTCGGTTGTTGTTGAGCATTAGCGACGACGATCGCTTTTCCCTTCCCTTTGTCATTTCGGGAGTCCGGCCTTGGAAGAGGGGGTTTATGGCCCATTTGATCCATTTGCGCTAGTTTGTCAATCAAGGCCTGGAAGGTAGTTGGCTTGAAAAACATCATAAATTGTGAGATGGTTGCTTGTGGATCAAGGGTTCCCACAAACATACCCACTGCGGGAGCTTCTTCAATGCGCTGCTCGCACTTTGACCATAAGTTCCGCCATCGTATAGCGTACTGAACTCACGTCTCGCCTGGTTTTACCCTGGCGTTAATCAGTGCTGTCATCGGGGTACGTTCACTGGTGCTTGCAAAACGCTGAGTAAACAGTAGCTCCAACTCCGCGAAGGTTTTAATAGAGTCGTTCGGGAGCTCAGAGTACCATTCGAACGCCGTATCTGATAAGCTTCCAACAAACCGGCGAAGCAACAGCTTGTCATCACCGCCGGTGTTGCCGCAGAGTGCCCTGAACTGGGCAACATGCTGATGAGGATTGCCCGTCCCTTTGTAGACATGGAACTTGGGAATTGTGTAACCGGGTGGGTACTTGATTTGATCGTACCAACTTGGATATGGCCGCCCCATTTTTACGATCTGACCGGCCGCTTCAGTCGCATGATGAACCCGTATTTGCTGGGCTATGTACTCATCCAAATCGGCTTTAGAGATTGTATCCTCCTTAGCTGTTGATAGGGCTGGCGGAGGATTTGACGTCTCTCCCCTATCGTCTTCAAGGATGATCGGGGAATCTTCAGCAGGTGGATCTTGTTGAATCATCATACCCACCATATCCTGGAACAGGAGGGCCATTTTCTTTATGTTGGCTGCTTGTTCAGCAGCCTCTTTGCCTTTCTTCTCCAGTACGCGACGAAGGAACTCAGCGTCAGTTTCTTGTTCTTGACGCTCGTCCGAGGAAGTTTCAGGGGTTTCTTTTGGCCCTGTAAGTGCGGCCATAGCGTTCATCATCTCTTGGAGCTTCTGCTGCTGCTCCTGAGCCTTGGTCACTGACCTTGTGTGCGGCCTATGACCTGTTGATATGCGGCTATCTTCTTTTCCCGATACCATGTAAATCGTATAAACTGTTATGCCCCCTGACTTGGGACGTTTAGGTTCACCATTTTTAACTTTTGCCGCTGACGCGGGAGTTTTCTCTGGCCTCCTTCTTTTGTGGGCCGTTGAGGTTGAAGGAACCGTTGAAGGGGGCAGCCTTGCAGCTGCTGTCCTCTGCTGTTTAATAGGATTGTCTTTTTCTTTTTGCACTTTCGCCTTCTTTTGTCGACGAGAGTGATCTGGGTCGATCACTGAGTCTTGAACCCTTCGCCAAACCTTGTATATTCTTGAGGAAAGCCATTGAGGGGGCTGTTCTTACCTTATTTCTGGGACTCTCTCCGCAGGCGGAGGAGATCTTTTCAGTGTAGCGGTTGGAGCATTCTTCCGTACCCTCCTCAGCAGTTCAAAGCTATTCCCAGTTGGAACAGCAGCGTTGACTTCCACCACTGGGTCCGGTGGAGTTAGCCCTGAGGGGGAGTTGCCCCCTGCCTTTCTTACCCGTTGCCAGTGGCGACGTCGAGCACGACGAGCCGTTGGGACTGGCTCGGAGATAGAGGTTGCTTCTTTTTGCCCCCAGTCTGAATGAGGCGCGGCTGGTGTTAACCTCTTAAAGACTGAGGTTGTCCTTGGAGGGATGATATTTAACCTGTCGAAGACAGATCCTCGAACGGGGGCAGGAGCAGGAATCGTCAGTGTTGAAAAGACTGACTCTTTGACAGGGGAAGCCGCCTTGACGACTTCTGGAGCAGCAGTTATTTCCTTCCTTGGGACAGCCAATTTAGAGTTCTGATTTAGCCTGGTGAAAACAGAGGCTGTCGGTTTGGTAGTGGACGACCCGTTGACAGGGGTCGTCGTAGCAGTGAGCCGGTCGAAGACCGACTTCTTGTTCACTTCCGGTGTAGGTATTGGCATAGGGAAGCTTGTAGGAGGGATCATGGTCCCGAAAAACAGGCCGGTGGTGGCCTGAGTCACCTGGTCTACCGGCAGAGCGAGGAAGGAAGCCGCTTGGGGCCCATATGCTACACCTCTGGGGGAGGTGGAGCGTCCATTGCAGTGGCACTTCGAGCAGTTGGTGCAGTTAGAGGCCATTGAATCTTGAGTTCTGCACCAGGCAAAAGACCAAATCTTAGTAACTTGAAATCCAAAGGCAACCACTTAACAAACCGCGATTGGTTCGCGAGGACGACACACGAAGTGTGGAGTGGAAAGAGAAAAAGGTCCCACCGGGCGTGCCAGAATCTGTTCCGCTCCGAAAGGCTGCACACAGGACCGCGATGTCCTGACGCTGAGATTCGGGGCAGATGCTATTTGGTTTTATCCGTCCACCTCTCCGAAGATTCCAAGTTTATTTATGGCACCGTGTATCGGAGGTTTAGACGGATGCGGCCGATGTAGCAGACTTCGTCAGATTCCCCCTCGCTTGAGGGGTTTTTGATTGTGGGGACGCTCTTCCCTGCAGGCGCAAGCCCCTGCAGTTAATTACGCTACCGCATCGCGGTAGCAACTTTCTCCTTCTCCAGAATTTCACTTCGTGTCGTGTGTGTTTGTTTGGTTTGTGGTTGCCCGTGGATTGTATACGGAGACTGAGTAATGCTGTCGCCCGTAGGACGTGGACTAGTCCAAATCCGTATTTACTTAGATTTGGGTTTGGTGTTTTTAGTTTAAGGATGCATGTTTCCTGATTTAAAATCAGGAAAGCTTCTGGGAAAAGCTTCAAAAAGGGGTCACGTGTTGGCACGTGACACCTAAAAGGCATCATCAAGTCAAGTTCAGTTTCCTGACTACGCTGAAGAAAATGGGCTTCAGAAAGAGTCACGTGCTCCCACGTGACCAGGGTCACGTGGCGACACGTGACATTTAAATGCAAGCGTCAAAGGCACACAAGTTCTCTGATCAAGTCAAGAAAAGGCTTCAGAAGAGGTCACGTGTTCCCACGTGACCAGGGTCACGTGTTGGCACGTGATGTTCAAGACAGCAGACTCGTTCTCCAGACGAACCAAGGAAAAAGAGTTCAAACGAGGGTCACGTGCTCACACGTGACCAGGGGTCACGTGGTAGCACGTGACGCTTAGGCAGCGATCAGAAGACAGAGCGCAAAAGAAAGGAAAAGGCTCATTCCAAAGGGGGTCACGTGCCCACACGTGACCATGGGTCACGTGGTCACACGTGACCGGCTTTCAAAGCCCATTGTGTTAACAGAATTAAATTCTGAAGGAAATTCAAATCTTTCCGAAAGAAAGCAACTATCTTGAACCAATCAAATTAAAGATTCAGAGGTGATGAAATATCGTCTATCTATGGGAAAATCTCGGGTTTGGAAAGATTTCCCCTTTAAATCTAATCAAAACAACAAGGGAGAATCTCTGGATTTAAAATCCAATGGTGAATAAAATTCACCTAATAATCCAAAGGTCCAAAATGAATGATGAATGCAAATCAAATCTCAAGGAAGATTCGTCAAAAAACTGATTGATTCGGCTGCTTCTCCTATAAATAGGAGCCAAGAGACATACATACATATACATGCGCAGAGAAGAAAAAAGAAAAAAAGGAGAAGAGCTTTGATACTTTGAAAAAGACTCGGATCTTCTGCAAAAAACCCTAGGTAAGAAAGGGAAGGCCTTTTGAAAGAAAGAGAATTTAATTCTCAACAGAGTTTAACTCTGATAATGTAAAAACAGAAGAACATATTTCTTCTTTCTTTGATGGAGGATCTGCAAAGTGCACATCTCCCCTTAAGGTTGAGAATTTAATTCTCAATGGGTTGAGATCCTGCCATGCAGATCCGAAACATGGAGAAGGAATGCAAGCACGAGAATTTAATTCTCACCGAACTATAGGAATTTAATTCCTTTAAAATAAAAGTTAGGGCTCGACCCTATATCATGGGAATTTAATTCCTCCAGAACAAAAAAAGAAACAGGGTTTAACCCTAATTAAGAACCTAGTTCTGTTGAAACAGCGGGAATTTAATTCCTTTAATCATAATTTAACAGAGGATGGAAGTTCAAATTCCCTAAAAAGCTTTTATTAGGGTTTAACCCTATTCAGTTCTTCACATATATGAGGAATTTAATTCCTACGGAAAATTCAGAGTTCAACTCTATTCAGAATATAAACCTTCAAAAGGAAGTAGGAATTTAATTCCCCTGAAATTACTGTCAGGGTTTAACCCTACGAGGAATTTAATTCCTGAAAGAAGATTAACAAAGCCTCTAAACAAAATACATGGAGGCAGGGTCACGTGTCATCACGTGACCCCCCAAGAGATCTACAGAAAGCCCCTTTGAGGCAGCACCCCACGTGACCCACGTGACCCTCGGCAGAAGCTCTAATACATAGGCATTTGAATGCCCATCACGTGATGGCACGTGACGCTCTGAAAGACGCGATAATCTCAGCAGAATACATGAAGGGAGGGCGCTCTCACGTGCTGCCACGTGACCCCTCTTGCCTTAGTGTTTAACACCAAATTAAAACTCTCGAACCCAGTGTTAGAACACTGTTGGGCCTTAGTGTTCGACACTAATTAAAAAGCTTTATTTGCAGTGTTCAACACTGATCTGTTTTTAGTGTTTAACACTAATTCGAAAAGCCTTGTTGCTGGTGTTTAACACCAAATATTCTCTTAGTGTTAAAAACTAACTTGTCAACCCCATTCCCAGTGTTCAACACTGACTGCTCTGTAGTGTTTAACACTAGGCTTTGGCCCAATTGGCCCAAATGGATAGAGGCAAAGCCTCTCCTGATTGGACTTAGCCCAAGATGGCCATAAGTCCTCAATTGGTGATTAACTGGTCCAATGGACCCATAACATAATTAATCGGTCTTGATCCCAAATTGGGCCAAGGACTATTTAATCTACTCCGGTTCTAGGGTACATCTCGTCACTCCTTTGATACTTGGCATTGTAATCCCTCAATGTCTTCAAAGAGGTGACGGGTCCCGACGACCACACATTGATATGGACTGTGGGGTCCTTAAACTCATGTCTAATGCAAATTCCTGGTTACGTGGAACGCGGATAATGTCACTCTTCGACCCCGTGGAAAACGTCCAGAGCGGAGCCTGGTCCTCGCCAAGCACGGCAGTGAACCCGTGTGAAGCATCCAGAGCATATACCGGACTGTGGGGTCCTTAAACCCATGGACTACGACGTCCTTAACCTTGACCGAGATGTCTTAAAACTAACAATGGACTATGGGGTCCTTAAACCCATGGACTACGACGTCCTTAACCTTGACCGGGATGTCTTAAAACTAACAACAGACCGCAATGTCCTTAAACTACCCATGGACCGCAATGTCCTTAAACTACCCATGGACCGTAATGTCCTTAAACTAGGACAATAGAGCCCCGCATGCTCTTTTGTCGGATCTAAACGGTCCCGTTTAAGTTGATCTTAGCCTCAAAGATGGCTAACGTATCCTTAAACCTTCAAACAGAGTGGACTATAAATCCCCCCAATTAACTCTGGCTCGAGGGTACATCCTTGAACTCCTCTGACATCCGTCGTTGTAATCCTTCAACGTCGTCAGAGAGGTGACGGGTCCCGATGGCCATACATTCATGGACCACTATGTCCCTAAACTGGAACATTAGAGTCCGAACATTCTTCTGTCGGATCTAAACGATCCCGTTAAGTTGATCTTAGTCACAAAGTTAGACTAACGTATCCTTAACAAACGTTTGAGTTGATCTTAGCCTCAAGTAGGGCTGACGTATCCTCAAACCAAACCCCCCCAAACCCAAATCTAAGATAATACGGATTTGGACTAGTCCACGCCCTACGGGCGACAACATAACTCAGTCTCCGTAAACAATCCACGGGCAACAAAATACAAAACAGACACCCACGACACGAAGTGACCATCTGGAGAAGGAGAAAGTTGTTACCGCAATGCGGTAGCGTAATTAACTGCAGGGGCTTGCGCCTGCAGGGAAGAGCGTCCCCACAATAAAAAAAAACCCCTCAAACGAGGGGGAATCTGACGAAGTCTGCTACATCGGACGCATCCGTCTAAACCTTCGATACGTGGTGCCATAAATCAACTTGGCATCTTCGAAGAGGTAGACGGATAGCACCTATTAGCATCTGCCCCGAATCTCAGGCAAGACGCGGTGTCGCGCCGTCTTTCGGAGGGGAACAATGCATTAGTCGCGTTGCAGCTAAGATCAACTTAAACATTCGTTAAGGATACAATAGTCCTGTTTGAGACTAAGATCAACTTAACGTGATAATCCATTTAATATCTGACCATCGGGACTCGTCACCTCTCTAACGTTGTTGAAGGATTACAACGGCAGATGTCAGAGGAGTTCAGAGATGTACCCTTGAACCAAAGTCGATTTGGAGTTTTATAGTCCATTTAAATGTTTAAGGATACGTTAGCCGTGTTTGGGGGCTAAGATCAACTTAAACGGGATCGTTTAGATCCGGCAAAAGAGCATTTGGAGACTCTATTGTTCCAGTTTAGGGACGTGGTGGTCCATTATTAGTTTAAGGACGTTTCAGTCCATGCTCCAGTTTAGGGACGCGGTGGTCCATATTCCAGTTTAGGGACGTGATGGTCCGACATTAGTTTAAGGACGTTTCGGTCCAACATTAGTTTAAGGACTTTCCGGTCCATATTCCAGTTTAGGGACGTGGTGGTCCGATTTTAGTTTAGGGACGTTTCGGTCCGATATTAGTTTAGGGACGTTACGGTCCGATATTAGTTTAGGGACATTACGGTCCGATATTAGTTTAAGGACGTTACGGTCCACGAGTTTAAGGACCCCGCAGTCCGTATTGATGTGTGGTCGTTGGGACCCGTCACCTCTTTGACGTCGTTGAGGAATTACAACGATGGATGTCAAAGGAGTTCGGAGATGTACCCTCGAACCGGATATAAATTGATTTGAGAGAGCATTTGTGCTCAGTTCAATTTAATTTAAGGACTTACGGCCAGAATTGGGCTAAGTCCAGTTGAAAATGTTCAACATATTTATTTTTAGTCTATTAGACCTGTGCTAGGACTTTGCCCACACTTAAATAATGCATTGTATTACTTCTATTTTTTTTTGTTTGGGCTCTGCCCATAAAAGATGCAGAGCATCAATTTATTTTGGGCTCTGCAAGGCATTTGCACAGCATTTTATTATTTTGTTTGGGCTTTGCCCATTTATAAATGATGCAGAGCATCAATTTAATTAGGCCTGTTTGGTCTTTTAATTGGGCCTGGCCCTTCATTAAAATGCATTGCATTTGTCAGGCGCTTTGCGCCAATTACTGAGCGCAAGCGCTTGTGGTGAGGACACGTGTCATGCTCTGGTGAGCGCAAGCGCAACAGCGCAGTGCGCTGCGCTAGTGCGCTGCGCTGTTGCGCTGCTGACACGTGGCGCGCTCTGGTGAGTTGCGCCAATTCCAGAGAGCAAAGCTCTTTTTAAAGAGCGCGTAGCGCAAGTGGTTCTATAGCTGACACGTGGCGCTCTCTTAAGAGCGCAACATCGCAGTTTGGAAGTGCAGAGCACTAAGAATCTTTTAGATTCAAGAACAGAAGTGCAAAGCACTATTTGATCTCTTGATCTAAATTAGATCAAAGAAAAATAAAAATTTTCTTTTTGTTTCAAGAACCAGAGGTTCATAAAGGTGCAAAGCACCATTTTTATTTTTTTTGTTTTCTTGTCTTTTAAAGAACCAGAGGTTCATGAGAAGTGCAAAGCACTGTTTATTATGTGAAGAACATTGATCTTTTTTTTTTAGATTAAGGATTTATTAAAAGAGATTTCTTTTCTCTCTTGAAGGTCTTTACCTTTTTTTTTTCCTTGAGGAGTTCTTCAGAGTTCTCTTTCTCTTTTTTTTCTTAGAAAATGATGATGATCCCTTTGAATTGAGGCTTGGGGTCCTTTTTATAGTGCTCATAAATTAGTTAAATTTGTTAAAGAGATCCTTCTCTGAGTGATTTGGGAAATTTTCCCCACCGTTGGATTTTTGATCCAAGGGCTTCTTCTTTGCAGAAGAAAATCTTCTTGTTTTAACAAGAACAGAAAAGATTTCTTAGAAATTTAATTCTGTTTGGCGCAGATGCTCCAGTGCGTGACACGTGTCGCGCAGCGCACAGCGCAGCGCAAGTGCGCTAGGGCATCCGCGCTGACACGTGTCGCGCAGCGCAACTACGCTAGCGCATCTGAGCTAGCGCATCCGCGCTGACACGTGTCGCGCAGCGCACAGCGCTAGCGCATCCGCGCTGACACGTGTCGCGCAGCGCAGTACTTGCGCAACTGAAGCATTGCTTCCTTTAATAGAGCTTTGCTCTGATTGGGCGCGCCTTCTTGGGCGCTGCGCTGACGTATCAGCGCTTGACATGTGGCGCGTTGCGCCCGAGATTTGAAGCGTTGCTTCAAAATTTTGAATTTTGAATTTCAACAGAGCTTTGCTCTGATTGGGCGAAACAGTCATCGACCGCTTATGCGATCCGTGACAAAAGCCCAAGAACAGCAGCAGAAGCTTCAGGAGATGCTGACTGCGATGGCCGCACTCACCGGACCAAAAGAAAGCCCGGAAACATTCGCGGAGCAGCGTCACGAACAAGAAACTGATGCTGAATTCCTTCGCAGAGTCCTTGAAAAGAAGGACAAAGAAGCCGCAGAGCAAGCGGCTAACATAAAGCGAATGACACTTCTCTTCCAAGACATGGTCGGGATGATGTTATAGTTGGATCCTCCAGCCGAAGATCCTCCAGTGATAATTGAAGATGATAGAGGAGAAACATCAAACCCTCTGCCGGCTCTGTCGACAGCCAAAGAAGAGACAATCTCTAAAGCTGCACTGGATGACTATATTGCTCAGCAAATAAGAGTTTACCAGGCAAATGAAGCGGCCGGTCAAGTTGTTAAAACTGGGCGACCGTATCCAGACTGGTATGATCAGATAAAGTACCCGCCGGGCTACACAATCCCCAAATTCCATGTGTACAAGGGGACATGCAATCCACATCAGCATGTCGCCCAGTTCAGGGCTCTTTGTAGTAACACCGGAGGCGATGATAAACTGCTACTTCGCTAGTTCGTCGGCAGCTTGTCGGACACAGCTTTCGAATGGTATTCAGAGCTTCCTAACGATTCTGTCAAAACTTTTGCAGAGATGGAGTTGTTATTCACTCAGCGTCTTGCGAGCGCTAGCGGACGCACCCCGATCACAGCATTGATCAACGCCAGAGTAAAGCCAGGAGAGACGTGGGTGCGGTATGCAATCCGGTGGCGGAACCTACGGTCGAAATGCGAACAGCGCATCGAAGAAATGCCGGCAGTGGGCATGTTCGTGGGCACTCTTGACCCTCAAGCGACCATCTCGCAATTCATGATGTTCTTTAAGCTAACTACTTTCCAGGCCTTGACTGAAAAGTTGGCCCAAATGGATCAGATGGGTCATAGATCATCTCCTTCAAAGACGGATCCTCGGAATGAAAAGGGGAAAGGAAAAGCAACTTTCGTCGCTAATACTCAACAACAGCCGAGCAACTTAAAGTCGGTTGTCCGTCAAAACAATATGCGTCCATGCCCATCCCTTAAGGAAAGACTAGGATGTCCTTACTCGTTTCCTCAGGAAAAAACGAGAAGACTGTTCGAGCTGGCAGTGCGCAACAGACTCATCAATCTGCCGAGTCCAAAACGTCCGTTGCAGCCAGGCGATCTCAACAATCCTAATTACTGCCCTTACCATCAAGCAGTAAGCTATCCAATCGAAGATTGCTTCATTTTCAAAGGCTGGATTGAGGACCAATACCAACAAGGTAAGTTCGCATTATCCGAAAACTGGAAGGAGAACCCACCACAACCTCATGCCTCTAAAAAAGTGGACATGCCGGGGGCATCGTGCTCTTTTATAGAAAAAGCTCCATAGGAGGTCGCTCTTTCAGCCAAGACGAAAAGAATGCTGAAGGATCTTCACACATGCCCAGCCGTCAGGTGGAAAAGTCCGCCAGAGCCCGAGGTCATTGATGGGATGCTGAAACCACGCCCAACACCGAGAATTGATAGCAGTAGGCAAAACACCCAGGCACAGCTGTCAAAGTCTTCAAAGAAAAAGAAGAAGACCAAAAAGTTCGCGCAGTTTGATGACAAGCTCACGGATCTGCAAAAACAGATTGACGCGTTGGAAGAATTTAATCAGAAGGCGCGGACCCCAGTCACACTCCAAGAATTTCTCACCCACGTCCTTGTGGAAAAAGATGATGACAATGGAGAAGACTCGTCGGATGAGTCTAAAGATTATGTGGAAAGCTGTCATGTGATCTCTCACTCGTTAATAAACGGCGAAGAAGCTTTGGATGTAGAAAAACCAGGGGCAAATCCTGAACCTGAACTTCTAGGACCATCAGACGAAATGATTGATGCATTCCTAAACGAAACCCGTCAGGAAAACAAAGCCAATCGAGAGCGTGAACTGGCTATATTTGAAAGTGCCAAACGCCGACGACTGAAGGAAAAGGTCGAGACACCCCGACTGGAGCAAAGCATCCCTATCGCCAGCAAAAGCAAGCTTAAAGTAAGGAATCAATTCGCTAGGGCCCTGGCAATAGGAATGAAGTTACCCTCTCTCAAAGGAAATTCCCCTGGTAATATACGTCTTGATGAAGCGGACATACATCCTAACTTCTGCCTATACCATTAGAAAATTGCACACCCTACCGAGGAGTGCATAGCCTTTAAAAACTGGTGGCAGGGATATGTTTCCCATCGACGACACGTTCAACGAGTGAAGTGCAAGGCTCGTCGGGAAAAGAAAAGCACGACAGAAGAGCGCGAAAGAACTGCTGGCAACTGTCACATAGCCGACACCAAGGGATCACAAGTTATCACTTTTGGAAGTGACTCCGACGAACAAATTGCCCTCAGCCCTCTCTTCAAAGAATCCACCTCTAGCACAAAACATGCGAAGATTTGCGGCAAAATCTAGCTGCGTAATCGTACGTTGACAAATGACTGAAACGTCGTTAAACTACTACCAACCCGCGGCATCCCCAGGCTGACGTGGTAAAAAAAAGGGGTACGTCCACAAGCGAGATGGGCACGGATGAAAACCCGAAAGGGCTCTGTGAGTAAAAACAGCAGGACTACCTACGATGTTTGTGAAAACCCGAAAGGGCGCAGACTCGTTAAAAAAAAAGGGTACGTCCACAAGCGAGATGGGCACGGATGAAAACCCGAAAGGGCCCAGTGAGTAAAAACAGCAGGGCTACCGGCGAGGGTTTGTAAAAACCCGAAAGGGCGCAATCTCGTTAAAGGACACTTGCAAGGTCCTCTCGACCTTGTGAGGAGAAACCACCCGCGTAAGATCCTTACGACTCACAAAGGAAGCAACACACTTAGGAATCCCCACGACTCCTAAGGAGAAATTACACTCGCGAGATCCTCACGACTCGTAAGGAAAACCCTCTTATGAGACCCTCACGGCTCATAAGATTCAAAAGTCTTAAGTTACAGGGATCTGAACCTGTTCTTAAGCACACACCCCCACAACCTCCAATACTGCCCTACAAGTGGCTCAATATTGACCCTTGTATACAATCCACGGGCGCGAATAAACATTTCCCTAACAAAGTCCCATCCGTGACTAGGGATATGTTTACACGGTGAACAGCCCTTTTAAGTCCACTCGACTTATAAGGAGAAAGCACTTTTGTAAGATCCTTATGACTTATAAGAGACCATGCTCTTAGGAATCCTCACGACTCCTAAGGAGAAAACGCACCTATGAGATCCTCACGACTTGTAGGGAGAAATACCTTTATGAGACCCTTACGGCTCATGAAATCAAAAGCCTTAGTCGACAGGATCCTAACCCTGTTTGCTAAGCCACCTTTGTTCGACATCGACAGAGGCAAATGATGATTCGCTCCTAGTAATATCCTAGTGGTAGCGATGCTGATGCCTAAAACGGTATCAAATTCCAAGTCCTTTTACGGCAAATGATGATTCGCTCCTGACAATATTCCAGTTGCAGCGATACTGATGCTAAGATTGGTACAGATCCCAAATCCCCTACTCGCGAAAAAAATCAGCGAGCTGAAAAAAATGCATATGAAATAGCCGAAATGATGGGGCAATTTGCAACAAAATCAGCAAGTAAAAATGTATGCATACAAAAACAGCTGAAATGATTGGGCAACTCGCAATAAAAAGTCGCGAGTAAAAAGAAAAATAGCCGAAATGATTGGGCACCGCGAAAAATAGCCGAAATGATTGGGCAATCGCGATTTTCGCGATATAAAAAGCTGAAATGATAGAGCATCGCGGAAAGAATAAAAAATGATGAAAGAATGAAACTTTTTGCCCTACAGGTGAGATTACATCGATCCTTGTATACAATCCAAGGGCACAAACAAAGAGGGAACCATACCTTCCTAACAGGCTCCATCAGAAAGCGAAGCCAAATCTCGACGGTTCATAGACAACCTAGAGACAACCTCGATATTTGTCGCAATATTGCAGACACAATGTCAACAAATGAAGTAAAGGAAGATCCCTAACTTCAGGGTCTCGATGTCAATATCGACAACTTAGAGATCACCAATGGCGTTTCTCCTCACTCCAACCAGATGCAGACGTGACGTCAACAATCGACCTCAGAGTCGCAACGAAACGGAACCATGGCAAACTCCATAGTTCCAAATCTCAATGGCCACATCTGCAGCCTGGAGACCAACAACAGTGGGCCTCCTCATTCCAGCATGACACAGATGTTATACCATCAAACGGAGCCATGGAAAAATCCCAGCTCCACCTCAGCATTCGTTTCGATACAGTAGATGAGATATCAACAACGGCGTTCCTTCGCAGTCCAGCAGGATGCAGATGCAACGTCAACAAAAGACCTCACGGTCGAAACAAAGCGGAGCGACGGCAAAATCCCAGCTCCACCTCAGCATTCGTCTCGATACAGCAGACGAGATGTCAACAATGGCGTTCCTTCACAGTCCTGCAGGATGCAGATGCAACTTCAACAAAAGACCTCACGGTCGAAGCAAGCGGAGCGACGGCAAAATCCCAGCTCCACCTCAGCATTCGTCTCGATACAGCAGAAGAGATGTCAACAATGGTGTTCCTTCGCAGTCCAACAGGATGCAGAAACAACGTCAACAAAAGACCTCATGGTCGAAATAAAGCGAAGTGACGACAAAATCCCAGCTCCACCTCAGCATTCGTCTCGTTACAGCAGGCGCAATGTCAACAATGGCATTCCTTCGCAGTCCAGCAGGATGCAGATGCGATGCCAACAAAAGACCCCATGGTCGAAACAAAGCGGAGTGACGGCAAAATCCCAGCTCCACCTCGACGTTCGTCTCGATACAGCAGACGTGATATCACCTCAGCGTTTTTTCCCTCGGCAGGATGCAGACGCAACGTCAACAAAAGACCCCATGGTCGAAACAAAGCGGAGTGACGGCAAAATCCCAGCTCCACCTCAGCATTCGTCTCGATACAGCAGACGCAATGCCAGCAAACGAAGCGAAGGCCGAATTCCTAGCTTCAGGTCTTGACAACAACACATATAAAACCGGAAAGACCATCGGAGATCATCTCACACCAGCGCGGAGTGATCACCACCTCGACGTTCGTCTCGACACAACAGACGAGATGTCACCACAGCGTTCTTCCTCCAACAGGATTCGGACACGCCAAAACAAACGAAGCAAAGGCCAAATTCCTAGCTTCAGGGTCTTGACGGCAACTCATATAAAACCTGAAAGACAACCGGAGATCATCTCACACCAGCGCGGAGTGGTCACCACCGCGACATTCATCTCGATACAGCAGACGCAATACCAGCAAACGAAGCGAAGGCCAAATTCCTAGCTTCAGGACTTGACGGCAACTCATATAAAACCGGAAAGACCATCGGAGATCATCTCACACCAGCATCAAGTGATCACCACCTCGACGTTCTTCTCGACACAACAGACGATATGTCACTACAACGTTTTTCCTCCAGCAGGATTCAGACGCGACAATCAAACAACGGAGCCACGGCAAAATCCCTAGTTCAAAACCTCGACGGTCACCAGCAACCTAGAGACAACCGCGACATTTGTCTCGATACAGCAGGCGCAATGCCAGCAAACGAAGCAAAGGCCAAATTCCTAGCTTCAGGGTCTTGACGACAACTCATATAAAACCTGAAAGACTATCGGAGATCATCCCACACCAGCGCGGAGTGGTTATGACTCATCGGGGCTCTCCAAAATGAGCCTAACCTCAAGTAAAAAGCGGCATGAAAAAATTCCTAACGCTTGCTCTTCCGACGGTCAAACTGCCTAGGAGAATTGCTTGAAGATGTCTAATCCAGCCCCCGAAGGGATCAGAGACATGACAGTCGTAAGGCTACTCGAACAGCAAGGTTGCCTATCGAGGAATACATCAGCCAACGAGACGGTACGATGGACAAAACCCTAGTACCACAGACCCTAACTGACCTCTGCCGTAAAGAGCAGAGGTTAACTGTGACGTTAGGATATTCTTGCGAGAAATGCTCGATTCGTCTCGACTCGTGAGGAAAAACCTTAGGTGGCAGATCCTAAACCTGTTTCCTAAGCACTGGGGCCCTGCAAGTCGGTCCGTAACGGACTATTGCATACTACTCACAGACCACACTCTCCAAAGTCGAATCTCGACAAAGAGGGAGACAACCACTTACGAGTCCTCTCAACTGGTAAGAGGGAAAATTCTCTAGTGAGATCCTTACGACTCTCAAGGGAAAACGCACTTAGAGTCCTCACGACCCCTAAGGAGAAAATACACCTACGAGATCCTCTCGACTCGTAGGGAGAAAAATCTTTATGAGACCCTCACTGCTCATAAAATTGAAAAGTCTTAGGTGACAGATCCTAACCCTGTTTCCTAAGCCATCATCATTCTACAAAGGATCCGAGGTTGACGGCTATATACTATCTACAGACCGCACTTGCTAAAATCACATGGCAACAGCACAGTAAGGAGAAGAAAGCAATAGTATAAAAAAATGTGTGTTTATTCATGAACCCAATTGACTGCAAGATACATCATATAAAAGAATAATAAATGGATACATATCATTCAGAGATTACAAGTGTATGATTGATACAAAGGCAGCTACTGAGAAGGAAGCGTTTTCAATAGGTCCGTAAGCTGCTTTCGCACTTCTTTCAGTGCCTTCTCATGATCAGCCACCGCGGCTAGCTGCACTTCGATGTGAGTCCTTTGCTGCAAGCATGATGAAATCTTCTCATCAATTTCCCGTTGGGCAGCTTCGTGACTCTGCGTAACCCGCTTGACAGAGTCGAGCTTCCGTCTCAATACAAGCCCGTCCGAGATACATTGCTGCAAGGTGTCAAAGACAGCTCTCAGTTGTGCGACGTTCGCTTCGACCGGGGCACGCAACTGGACAAACTCAGCGGAAGCCTCCTCGCATTCCTTCCGCTTCAAGGTCGCTTCTTGTTTGAAATAGCAAAGGAAGGACGCACTCTGCTCGACTCATGCGGCCCGCTGGGTGTTCAAAGCCTGAGTCTCAGGGGTAAGACGCATAAGTTCAAGTTGATGCAGACAGGCCTCGATCTTCCTGCAGTGACTAACCCAAAACTCGACGACGCCTTCATTATGGAAATTTACAAGCGTCCCCAGCATCGGATTGACCTCGGCAGCAAAGTCTACGGCAGATGTAGGAGCTTCCGCGTCAAGCTCCTCGACGTATTCGCTTAACATGCGCAGACTTATCACAGCACCCTTTGAGGATTGACGTCTGGAGAAGGGGCCTGCCGGCATCATAATGAGAGATTCGAAAAAGTCCGAAGTTGAAGCGACCGCTACAAAACAAATCACAATCAGATGACGGATCTAGAAATATAAGAGATTCACGAACAACGAAATTTACTATACTAGTTGCAGCAGGTGGCAAAGCTAGGAGGACCGGTGGCGCAACTGATCTCTTATCTCCTCCTTCAATCTGTAGCACTGCAATCAAGGCAAAGAAGAATTAGAAATAATTTCATTATCGGTAAAAGAAAGAGCATTAATTGAAATATGTATTCACTAGCGCCACTGGACGAAGCAATCTCCGACGGGAAGGAGAAGTGAGGATGCAGCACCTGGTACAGGTGGTCAAAAAGGACTCCTGCAAAAACGCGATAACGCAACGTCAGTACCCGAATTATACAGTCTAGAGATAAGACCGATGGGTCACAAATCCAAACCTTCCAGCATCTGAGACGGTATGAGAGAAGGTAAAGAGGTGGTCACCGTCAGGGCGGTAACTAATGGCGCTGTCTCGGGTGGTGCGACATCAGTACTAGCCGCACTTGCATTAGAAATAAGATAAACCCTGTCAGAAAAGATTGAAAAAGATTACAGAATAAAAGAGGGGCGGTGACCTAAAGTCTACCTGATGAGTCGCCAGCCGGAACCGAGATGATGGTATTACTCGATTCAATAACGGCGTCTCCCTCCTCCATCGGGATGGTCTCACCTCCCGTCACCTCATCCCCTGACTCCACGAGAGCCGTCGTCACGCCTGCGACGCCAGAAGACAGTAAGGAACCGTAGGCGGGAAGGGCGATGATCGGGGCGGTGCCCGACTCTTGAAAGAGAGCGGCCACCTCAGACCCAGCAATGGTACCCGTTTCGTTCGCCACCACGGGCTCAGTAATTGTGGCCATCTCATCCGCCGCCGCCTTAGGCTCGGCCGTGGTAGCCGTCTCGTCAGCTACTACCTCGAGCCCGGAAATTGTGACCGCATCGCCGACCGTCGCCCCGGGTTCGGGAATAGTAGCCACCTCCTCCACCGCTCCCTTAGGCTCAGCGGTCACCGCCATTTCTTCGGGAAGACTCGGCCCTGCAAGATAAGGTATATGAGAACTGATAATTCAAAAGTTTTGACAACGGGACCTCACGGCACATTACCTGGAGTTGATTTACCGTTCGCTTCCCGAGCCGCACGTGCCGCCCATCTGTGAGCGGTAGACAAAGCGACCGGAGACTCCTCTGAAGGAGTAGCAGCAGGGGTAGCGGCGCTCGAACCCGCACCCACGGCTAAAGCAGCACTACGCTCCTTTGCTGCGCGCCTCTGGCGCTTCCTTTCCTCCCGGGCCGTCAAAGCAGACCTTCTAGAAGCCTCCTTCAACAGAGCGTCATCATCCACACCTAGGGTTACCTCTGGAGCCGTCAAGACTTCCGTCATCGATCGTTTGAGTAAGGCCTCTTTCGGCAGTACCGAAGAGGCCGGGACTTCGGTAGCTGACCCGGGAAGAGTCTCCGCATCACCTTGCGGGGTCGGCATTGTGGTCCCTGCGATAAGATAAAGAAAGGGTTAGATTGTCCATAAAAAGGAGAATGAAGACTCAATGAGCCGAGACCTACCAATGCCCAATAAAGCACGATTCCTCTCCTCCTCCTCGAAGGTCCCGAGGGAAGCCATCAGAGCCTCTTCAGTAGTAAAGCCTGTTACAAAAGGAAGAATGTCAGTCAAGACATGATAATAAAAATAAAGATATAACGCGATGACGAAAGTGCGACTGATATTTACTTGATTGCATGAGGGCGGCTATTTTCGCTTGGTGGCTTGCAAGTCGCGCAGAAGCAGCAATAGCGACATCGAGATCAGTGTCTTCTGGCGCTATAAAGAGACCCTCATTGGTTCCATATTCACGTAGGCCTTCAGTATAAGGAGCCTGAGGCTCCAAGCCGAGTACAGCATCCAGGGAGAGGACCGACTTCTTTTTCTTCTTCTGTGCGCGAACTCCAGTCGCAGCAAGCATGAGCCTACGCTTGGTGGGCACCTTGGGACGGCGAGTCCCGATATCCGAGCCCACGCCAAATTCGGGTGAAGCTACAGTTATTGTCTCCACGGGAGCACGGGGCACTGATGGCACATCCACTATCTCCACAGGAGCACGGGACAATCCACGCGTAGGGCTTAGCACACGTGGAGGCTCAATTGCAGCGAATTCTCTTAGCGAGGAGGGGATAATAGTCCGTCGCCTCAAAGAGACCTTGCGATCACTGGCAGGAGGTGCGCTTTTGCGGTCAAGCAGCAACCGCCTTTCTTCCTTAATAACGGCGCCCGTCGAATGCTGGTACCATGCTGTATATGCATTAAGGATCCGTGGGACACAATTCGGCTCGCTGATAAAGAAATGAGAGCCCGTATTCAAACGCATGAAGTGATGCAGCGCGCTCCGCATCCCCTCTTCAGTAGCAATGGGTTCCATCAAAAAAGCCTCCAGAGGCACTCCATGGTTTTAGCTCAATTTTTGGGCAAAACGATACGGATTATATCTCATGAAAAGCACTGCATCATTTTTCCTAAACACCAGGAAGCCCGGTCTGATAGAATATAGATGGAGGGTCTCCCGAGCTGTCAGAACTGAGGCTCCATCTTTGAAAATATCCTGCAATAACCGCACCGTTGTGGTAGACTCTTTTCCGATGGTTAACACCTTATCGGTAAAGGTCATCCCGTCTCCAATCATGAGGGGGCGAAAGAGCAAACCTCTGGCAGCCCGCGGTGACGGATTTACAATTGAGGCGCCGACCAATCGCATAATCCGGGGGAAGCTGCACCTGTCATAGAACGAAGGCCTTCTATGGATACCAAAAACGCTAAGCGCATGTAGCTCGAGCCATGACATGAAGTAATGCATCGAGAAGTTCGCATGCTGTACTCCAGGTTCAGTTGTATCCGCCGCTTGACTAAGGCCATGATACAGATGGGCTATGCCGGCGACCCCGACAGCCACTTTCACCCCAATAGTCATCCGGTGAGCCGGGTAAAAGACAGATGGCCTCATGCGGCGAAGGTGCATCGGGAGCGCGAACCAGCTCAACCATAGCCCAAGAAATCATAGAAAGAATGATTCCTCATCCATCCCAGGGACTGCAATCTCCGCAAAAGGAACAACTGGAGAGTTGGGAAGGAAGAAACCCTTCTGATTTACCTCAATCGCTGGCAGGTTCTCCAAACTTAAGCCGAAAGGATCGTCGAGTGTGGCGAATTTAACGGCCTCCTTCGAGAAGACTTATGGGTGAAGGAAGCGAGCGATGAAATCCTCGAAACTAACCTCGCGGCTCCCAGATTCAAGAAAAAGGCCCTCGTAGATACCCAACATTTTGATCAAACTAGGAAACTGGTGTTGAACAGTATTCACCGGGGTAAGGCACATTATCACCGGCTTGGCACCGAAAACATATTTATCCGTCAGAAGAAACTCCTCATAATGCTCCCCTATGACCGGTAGGCCAGAAACCTCTGCAAATTCCTCTAAAGAGATTGATACTTCTCGGTCCAGCGAGAGGAAGGTGTGAGTAGGGATATTCCTCTGATCCAAAAAGGCCTTAACCCACCAAGTGGGAAGCGTTGGATACTGGAAAAGAGAAGCATAAACGGCGGTATACAACCCAAGCCTCATCAATTGCGGCTTCTTCGCTGACAGAATGTGGCGGGCCCATTGCAGATAACCGGTCGAATGACGAGGAATCAGACCTATGTTATATAGTTGCCCCCACGGCCGTGCCTCGCCTTGACAAATACGGTGTCCCAAGGTATCTGAAACCATGGGAGGCTGAACGGGAATCGAAGCTATAGCAGACTGAAGAAGGCCTTCTGAAGTCCAATTGACCATCTCCACGGCATAGTTCACCGGGGGTGAGTTGGCGTAATGGGCTCCGAGGGTACCGCACATGAAAAGCTTCGTCGACCCCTGATAATATGATTGTACCATGACCCCCAAAGGTGAAGATTCTTATGTTCCGGATCATGCTCTCTGATCAAAGCTAAGACCTCCCGGTCTACGGGTGCTCCAGGAAATCCCCCCTCTGAGCGAACGAACGGGAACGAAGCATCGAAAGACATGTTGCCTGCAAAAGGGACATAAATCAACTGTCAGTGTTGTAATTTAATCTTTAAATTCCGACGCTCGGCACTTTAAAATTTGTACCACACTGCAATGCAGTGGAAAGGGGACCAAAGGGGGACCCACAAAATCCAGATAACAATGCATCAATTAATAAGACAGCCTCATCATTGGATGAGACTGTCAATTAATGAGGAAATTCTCAAAGAATATTTTCATTGAATGAGAAATCTCTCGGGAGAAGGAGAAAATCTCCCTTTCAGAGAAAAGCTCGGTAACAGAGTGACACTTGTCAAACTCGAGTCATGAAGGACTAAAATTCCTTAGAAAGCCTAACTCTGTGATCATGATAGAAAATCCATCAAGGATTATCAAAATTAATGCTTGAGAATTAAAATTTTGGGATCTTAAAGATCCATGAAGAAACTCTCAAGAGTTCTTCATCAAAAGATCAAAAGATCTACGTATTATCAAAAGAGCAGAGCTCTGATTCATGGGATAAGAAACCCCAAGAAAAGATCTGTTTAGATCTATGGGTTCATGAGAGCAAGGCTCTATTAATGAAACCCTAAAAGGGTTTTCTTTAGATCAAAGATCTATGAAGAGCAATGCTCTGTTAATGGGTAAGAACCCTAATTTATTAAAATTAAAATTTCTAAATTTTACCTAAGAGTTTTGACTCTTGAAAGTTCTTAACAAAGGAGCAAGGCTCTGAGCGAAAATTCTCAAGAAGAAGATGATAATCATTTAAAGGACCAAAAATCCTATTTATAGGCACGGGACTGCCTCTTCAACTTCTGAGTTGATCCAAGGGCTCAGATGTTGCCACCGCTGCACTCACGTGTGCGCCACGTGAGCGCAACGGTGGGGGGCATTTGTTTCCCCCAATCAGAGCAAAGCTCTGTTTTGAATTTCAAAATTCAAAAATTAAAGCAACGCGTCAGATCTTGCGCGCTGCATGCCATGTGTCAAAAGTAGACAAGCCAGCGCTAAGAGCGCTGAGCCCTAGGCAGCGCACCCCCAATCAGAGCAAAGCTCTGTTTTCAAAATTTAAAAATTTGAAGCAACGCTTCAGATCCAGCGCTCTGCGCTGCGTGCCACGTGTCTAACACAGGTGCGCTAGCGCAGTCGCGCTGCGCTCTGCGCTGCGCGCCACGTGTCTAACACAGGTGCGCTAGCGCAGTCGCGCTGCGCTCTGCGCTGCACGCCACGTGTCAAGCACGGGTGCGCTAGCGCATTCGCGCTGCGCTCTGCGCAGCACGACACGTGTCAAGCACGGGTGCGCTAGCGCATTTGCGCTGCACGCCACGTGTCGAGCGTAGGTGCGCCAGCGCTGGAATTAAAAATTCCCACCGTTGGATCAAAGGATCTAATAATGATGATAAATCATTAATTAATCAGAATTAAATTCTGTTAAGGAATGATTTCTCAAAATCTTTCCAAACAACAAAATTGTGCTTTTAGCGCCGCTGGATCAATGATCCAATGGTAAATAATAAACTACCAAAAACAAAACAAATTCTGCATGGAAAGATTTCTCAATCTTATTAAAAACAAGAAGATTATCTTCTGTCAAACAGGAGCCTTAGGATCAAAGATCCAACGGTGGGAAATATTCCCTAATCAATCAAGAGAAAGATCTCTCAAAACCGATTTAACAAATCATTTGGCCCTATATAAAGGACCCTAGACTTCACGTCAAAAATATAGAGAGAATACATAAAAAGATAGAGAAAACCCTCTGAAAAGTTTGAGAAAAAACTCAAAGAGAAAGAGAGGCAAGCCTTTAGAAAAAAGAAGATCATTTCTTCATCTTTAAGGTAAAGAATTAATTCTTGAACAACAGAGATGAAATCATCTCGTAAAAAGAAGAAACATCTTCTAAGAGGATCATAGATCTGAAAAAAGTCCAAGGTCTTTGATAAAAAGAAAAGATCAAAAGATCTAATCATAAAAATATAAAAAGAAGTATTTTTACTTCATTCACAGATCTTTTGATCTATAAAGGCAGAGCCTTTAATAAGAATAAGAACTTTGTTCTTGAATCTTGAGGCAAAGCCTCCTTTAAGAAGAACATAAACTTGTTCTTTGATTTTAAATTTGATCAAATGCACTTTGCGCTACTGAAAATTACCTTGCACTCATGAACTGCGCCCTTGCGCTCCTTGAATCGGCGCTCAGCGCCAAAACATGCTATGATCTGCGCTTTGCGCTCCTGAAAATAGCGCACTGCGCTCTTGGGTTAGCGCTCAGCGCCAAGCGCGCCATGTGTCACTCGCTTGCGCACCCATAAACTAGCGCAGCACACTCATAAATTAAAAGCGCAGTGCGCTAACAAACTAGTGTTTAGCGCTAAGCGACACGTGTTCTCCTCGTGTGCGCTAACTGACAGAAGCGCAATGCGCTCTTTGACTGGCGCAAAGCGCCTAGTGCGCCACGTGGCGCGCTGTCAGAACATACTTTGTTCTGATAAATGCTATGCATTCAATATAAGACAAAAAATGTCAGAGCCCAATGCTTAGCATTATTAAAAGGGCCGAGCCCAAATAAAGGCCTAACAGGCAGAACAAAAACAAAATGTTAAACATTTTTAACTGGACTTAGCCCAATTCTGGCCATAAGTCCTCAATTTAAATTGAACTGAGCTCATCTGCTCTTCCAATCAATTTACACCCGGTTCGAGAGTACATCTCTTTACTCCTCTGATATTTGTCGTTGTAATACTTCAACGTCGTCAGAGAGGTGACAGGTCCCGACAACCACACATTGCTACGGACTGTGTGGTCCTTAAACTCATGGACTATGATGTCTTTAACCTTGACCGTGACGTCTTAAAACTAACGTCAGACTGTGGAGTCCTTAAATCCACGGACTATGATGTCCTTAATCTTGACCGTAATGTCTTAAAACTAGCATTGGACTATGGAGTCCTTAAACCCACGGACTATGATGTTCTTAACCTTAACTGTGAGGTCTTTAAACTCATGGACTATGATGTCCTTAATCTTAACCGTGATGTCTTAAAACTAATATTGGACTGTGGAGTCCTTAAACCCACGGACTATGATGTCCTTAACCTTGACTATGAGGTCTTTAAACTCACGGACTATGATGTCCTTAACCTTGATCGGGATGTCTTTAAACTAACATTGGACCACCATGTCTTTAAACCGGTAATCGACCGAAATGTCCGTAAACTAAACAATAGAGTCTAAATACTCTTTTATTGGATCTAAACGATCCTGTTAAGTTGATCTTAGTCTAGAAATTAGACTAACGTATCCTTAACAAACGTTTAAGTTGATCTTAGTCTCAAATGAGGCTAACATATCCTTAAACCAAACCCCCAAACCCAAATCTAAGAAGATACGGATTTGGACTAATCCACGTCCTACGGGCGACAACATAAATTAGTCTCTGTATACAATCCACGGGCAACCACAAACAAAACAAACACCCACGACACGAAGTGACCATATGGAGAAGGAGAAAGTTGTTACTGCGATGCGGTAGCGTAATTAACTGCAGGGGCTTGCGCCTGCAGGGAAGAGCGTCCCCACAATCAAAAACCCCTCAGACGAGGGGGAATCTGACGAAGTCTGCTACATCGGCCGCATCCGTTTAAACCTTCGATACATGGTGCCATAAATCAACTTGGCATCTTCGGAGAGGTGGACGGATAGCACCAATTAGCATCTGCCCCGAATTTCAGGCAAGACATTTATCGCGTCTTCGTCTTTCGGAGGGGAACAGATTCTCCAAGGGAAGCTCGCGTATATTTGGCGGTTCATAGCCAATCTTTCCGGCAAATGCCGTCCCTACAGTCACTTGATGAAGAAGGGAACCCCGTTCATTTGGGATCGCAAATGCCAAAGCGCACTAGGCGAAATCAAGCAGTACCTGCAGAATCCACCAGTACTGACTGCTCCGGTCAAGGGAAGGCCTCTCATCCTATACACAACAGCCCTTGAAGGTTCTTTAGATGCGCTATGGGCATAGGAGAATGACCAAGGGAAAGAGAGAGCCCTCTATTATTTGAGTCGAGTTCTTCTGGGGGCAGAAAACAATTACCCCCTATCGAAAAACATTGCCTGGCGTTAATCTTCGCTATAACGAAGCTTCGGCATTATGCTTTGGCGTATGAGGTCCACCTTATATCAAAGGTAGATCCTCTCAAATATTTGATATCAAGAGCCATACTAACAGGACGGCTTGCTAAATGGGCCCTACTCTTGATGGAGTTCTCGATAACATATCGATCCCTCAAGGCAGTAAAAGGCCAGGCTATCGCCGACTTCCTCCCTGAGCATCCTATACCTGCCGATTCACCCATAAATTGTGAATTGCCAGACGAGCACGCCTTTGACACAATCGACGGGGAGAAAGGAGAGAGTAACACCCGGTGGGAACTTTACTTCGACGGGGTATCTTCCATGAAGAAGCGAAAGCACTGCTTGCCCATAATTAAATCTGGGCTAGGCCTCATCTTCGTGACTCCACAAGTAGGGGTAATGCGCTTTGCCTTTTCCCTAACAGAGCCGAGGACAAACAATGAAGCCGAATATGAAGCTTTGATACCAGGACTTGAGATCGCTTTTGACATGGGGATCGAAAACCTCCTCATATACGGAGACTCTCAACTGGTCATTAGTCAAGTAAACGGCGACTATCAAATGTGCAAACCAGAGTTGGTAAAGTACAGTGAGAGAGTGCAGCAATTGCTGAATCAGATCCCTTCCTACGCCCTGAAAAGCATACCGCGTGCAGAAAATAGCAAAGCGGATGCGTTAGCCAAACTCGCTAAAGAACTGGCTGACGGAAACCTCGATGATGTAAGGATCGTTGTGCAAAGCCGTCGGGTTCTTGCACTGGTAGAAATATCTCCCGAGTCTTCCGAAGAAAAAGGAGCGACCAAGCCGATGACCCTGCAAATAAAGGACCAGGAAAGGGCTAAAGATTGGAGAGAAGTCTTTATAGACTACTTCAAATCACGTCGAACACCTGAAGATGCGTCCTCAAAACATCAGCTCATGAAACGAGCTCTATCCTTCGCCTTCGTCAATGATACGCTGTATAAGAGATCGTTTAAAACTTTTGGTTAGTCTAGCTTAGCACCTAGAAATTTTTTAAAATTGCATGCTTGATGCCCATTTAAAGCTCATGGTGGTGCTAGGGCAGACTTTCAAATACTCCATTATGTTTAAACACCCCATTTACATATCTTTTCTCTGTTGCAACTTTTCATATCTCCGTGTAATACCCGTGCCAACTCTTGGGCTTCCAAAATGTTGTAAAAATAAATAATAAAAATATTTTTACTGATGGGATTCGAACACGTAGACTATTAAAAGGAGCAGAGAGTGTTAACCAGTGAGGTACAAGTTGTTTCTTGCACTTATTTCACAAGAATTTTCTTATAACTTGAAATTAGAATAGAATACATCCACTTTTATGAACTGAAATTAAAGTGATGATATATGGGATTTAGGGTCGTTACACTGAGCGTCGGTGAAGTTAGGGTTCACCAGGCGTGTAGCAAAATGAGGGATAATTTCCCTAATCGGCAGTTTCTATGGCTTTCGGGGAGCGTGTGGACGATTGCAAGCCATTGTTCTCTCTCTCTACCAGTGAAAAAGGAAATGAAACCCTCCTTCAATTTATAAAAAGAAAATACTTAAACCCTCCTACATCAAACATTGCATGGCAATAAAGACTGAGCGCTTCTTAAGCGTTGACCAAGAAAGCGCCAGAAAAAGAGAGAAGAGAGTTCAGAAAATCATGAAAGAGAGTCAAAGAGGGGGTCCTTGCCATGCTAAGAGAGGCTCCTGCCGCTCTTAAGAAGATTCCTAAAATGCGGCTACCGCCGCCATGTTCCTAAGGGGTCCTCGATATAGGGTTTTCGCCGCTATGCTCCCAAAGGGTCCCCGACATAGGCTTCCTACCGTTATGCTCAATAAGGTCCCCGATGAAGGGTACCCGCCATTGTACACCAAGGGTCTCCGCTCCAAGGGTCCTGCCATCCCTAAAGAGTCCCCGACGGTGGGGATCTCTTCTGGAATATAAGAAGGCAGCCACAACTCTTTATCTCACGTCTCTATATCGTGGCCTATTTTCAAGGCCACGATTTTAAGTTCTCCCAAGGTTATAAATATCTCTTAAATGACTCATAAAAAGGCTAATCATTTTTTATCACTAAAAATCATCAAGTGTTGCTACTAGAGCTCTGAAAAATATCAAGAAACGCCCAAAGTCTAAATTTGAAGAAGAAGAAGGAAAGAAAAGTTTAACCAAATGTAAGTACGGAACAACGAATCTCTTTTTCTATGCAACTTCCTAGGTTTCAATGATGCTCCAAAATTTCTTATGCTCCAATGATGCTCTATGCTTTATCTGCTTGAAAAATTTATGGGATGCTCAATAAAAAGAGTTATCCCATAAATGCAGAGTAAAATGACCCTGCCGTGAACTGTTCGATGATTTACATTTCCTCGATAAGCTTTATGAAGGCTTTTGAAACTAAATTATGGGATGATTGAAAAACCTATCTTCTGTCGGATGCTCTTCGGAGCTATCCCTATGCATACGAATGCTCATTCGAGTTATCCTCCATGATATTGTCCTCAAAATGGACTCCGTGGACGTATACATAGGTGTGAAATGAACAAATACACATACATATTACTGAACATGAACTGTGTAATGAAAGTTTAACAAAACAACGGCGGAGCCCCCCAAGCATCAGAAGAGTGGCGGTGACCCCAATAAGCCACCGCGCCAATCAAAACAATGGCGGAGACCTCTCCGGCATCTGATCAGTGGCGGAGTCCCCATAGTGGATCCCGCACCAATAAAATTCATGGCGGCACCCCTTAGTGGGTCCCATAACTATTAAAACTACTTTCGGAGACCCTTTTGCTGGTCCTACACCTATTACAATTGCCTTCGGAGACCCCTTGACGGCACCCACGTCTATCAAATAATCCTTGGAGACCCCCTAGCGGGCCTCACTCCTACCAAAATCCTTGGCGGTGACCTCTATAGGTCTCCGCAACCTCAAAACCAATGGCGGTGACCCCCTACGGGTCCCCATACTAGCCATTAAATTTTTGACATCTTCCATACAACTTTTATTTCATTTTTACGGTTAAATACCATAAACTTTCTATTCGACATCTTTCATCATATTTGATCATATTACCTTTAGAAACACACGAGCTAATGACTTACCTCATCACAACACTCATCATGACATAGCACGATGGCTTTTGAAATAATATTTTGTGGGATAAATATAATTTTTACAATAAAATATCTTAAACTAATAAAACCGTATTCTTTAAGATTGTTTTAATTAAATTCCTTACAATTAAACCTCTACAACCCACTTTTGGGGAACTCGATTTGGATGGTGCGGGTTATCGCATATCCTTGGGACTGGTAGAGCGAGATGCAGACCTTCTCACGGAGCATCCGATCTCGATGGAAAGTTTTAATACAATTTTTAAGAATAATGTGATTTTCTATTTAATAAATAAATTCTATTTTTAATATATATATATATATATATATAATCAAAATATCTATTTTAAATATATATAATAAATTCCATATTTTCTAAATAAAGGAATCTCAAATTTCATGAATATACCATCACAAATCCGTACAATTCCAATTTACACTAAAATACCATATACTATTCAATTTAGATTTATATTCACTAGAATACCTCACTTTTAAAAATTACATCCATGAAAACCCTAAATACGATAAATAAATGCTTGAGATTTATTTTGAAAGTTTATCAAAACTATTTTTCATAAAACTCCATCAAGTTTATTAAATTACAATAAGGACCCTAGTAAATATAGGTTTAAGCGGGACTAATTTTCTTGAGCCTCAGGGAGCCAGAGAAAGTGGGTGCTTACCTATTTAAGGTAGACAACTAAAGCAGGGTTATCAATACGGTAATTGGCTTGGAAAAAGTCATAAATCCTGACGTCTATGTGCAGTAGTTACCGATAACTCCAAAACCTAACTCAGAAATTCAATTCTGTTTAAGAGTCTGACTCAATCTGAGTCTCAGTCTAATCTGAAAACATTCCATACATGAATACAATTCAAATGTAACTCCAACACAATATGAATCCATTTATATCAGAATACTATACAATATCAACATGACTTGAACTGACCGAACTATGTATATACTCTGACTTGATTACATGATTATTTGTTTACATCCTTAACCGTCTACATGAACAATTGATATTATGGTTTCGGCAAGTCTTACATCTATAAATCAACACAATATACATTACGGGTTTTTTAAAGGGGTAGATTGGTACGGAATGTGTTAAAAGTGGCACAATAATGGTCACTTTAATACACCTAATCTGAATATCCGTTGCTGTTGTTCCGTGGCTTAACGGTTCCTTGTGCTCCGTATAGCTTAGTCCACGGAATAGCTGGACTCCTCTCGTATACACTGGCATATTCTGTACCAAGCTACAAACAACTACGTTAGATAACAAACATACATTATACAGTTATATTTTCTCTTATCTGTCTATTCTATTTATATCTCTCTTTAGGACTTACCGAGTGATTGTTCTCTGACGACAATCCTTTTCTATTCTTTTTTTAGAATATTGTCAGGAGGACCCGTCTCTCTGGAGATCGAGCCCAGCTCAGAAGACTTGGAGCAGTTCGTAGAAGACCCAGAGCTTTAGTCACTTGTATATACCTTTATTTTCAGTTCATGGCATTGTTTAGGCATTACTTTCCATATTGTATTTACTTTTCAGTTGCATTGTAAAGAATGTTTAATAAATAAAAGTTGCTGTGCATTTACATCTCATGTCTTTCTTGTGTACATTTATATTATATTGCTTATTTACGCTTAGCGTATTTACTTCTGGGTAAATACATCGCGGGCTTAGTCATGTCTCCTGACCGTACACCGGGAAGTAGGGCGTGACAGGTTTTATTGCGGCCTATACAGGTCAGTTCTGCATGGAACTCTGTCATGCAGGTCAGTTCTGCATGGAAACCTAAGCAATATATCATAAGAATCAACAACTAAAACATTCTTTATATTTCCTATTTCTTGAATCTATCCTAACCCTATTTTTTTCTTTCAAGGTTATGAATTCTCCAAACAACACCAGCACCAATATGAATGGAAACACACCACCATCACCTCTTCCACTTACACCTACCGTAGTAGCTCTGATCAACGAGCAGACGGTACTGCTCGATGCAATTAAGAGCCTCCTGGAGGGACAGCAGCAGCAGACTGCCATACTAATGAACCGCCCAGAAGCTGAGGCATCCTGAGTGAAGCAATTCCGGGCACTGCACCCTAAGAAATTTTCTGGGAAAGAGAGCCCCTTGGAAGCTGAAGAATGGGCTCAGTCCATCGAAGATGATCTGGCAGTAGCACAAGTGTTAGACATCGCTTGGATAAGGGTTGCGAAGCTGCAACTCACTGATAACGCCAGAGTATGGTGGAAGGCGGAAGAAAGCCGTCTTACTTAACCAATCGAATGGAAGACATTTTGTGTCATGTTCGATGTGAAGTATTTTCCCGAGACTGCCCGATTTGACATGGAGCAACAATTCATCCACTTGCAACAAGGTTCAATATGGACCAAATCTATGGATGAGTATGATGTTGAATTCACCATGTTGAGCATGTTCGCGACACATCTCATAACGACTGCTGAGATCAGGGCCAGACGATTTCAGCAAGGGTTGGACCAGGAGATCCAAACTGCTCTAGCTACAGGGGATTTCCCAACCATGACCTAGCTCTGAAGGCTGCCCGGCGATACGAGACAGTAGTGAAGAAGAAGGGCAGATCTCAATCTGCCTGTATGAAGCACCCTGCTGCTCAGATAGCAGGAGGAGCCTCTTCATTACCTACTTTTGTACCCTGAATACCGGAAGTAACATTGAACCGGCCAAGTCCAGACTTTTGCTACTATTGCAAGAGAGATGGACACCTGTTGAAGGATTGCAGGCGCGCAAACGGCCTGTGCTTAGTTTGTGGCGCATCCACTCACGATATTGGATCATCTCCTTATAGACGCAACCAGTTCCAACATACATCAACTATCCGCAACGGCCAGCTATCCAGGCTCCTGCACCTCGTCTTGCTCTCCCAGCTCCACCTCCACGTGGACCTCTTGCACAGCCTATTCGTCAATTCCATCAGACACTGAGGAACATGCCTCGAGGGCAGAGAAACATGCCCCAAGGACAGATGAATGTGCCTCCAGTTAAGAGGAACGTAACCCGACGTCAGGCTTACACATTAGCGGCCGTAGAAACCAAGGCTATAGACCAAGGTAACACTGGTAATTCCCTTCAATCTTTTCAAACCCTTGCATCATCTCGTTACTTTTCAAGCACTACTAGTATTTCTTTCACCACCACTATCACCAAATTTTTCTTGAATCTGTTACACTTTCCTTCTATAAATTTCGAGGACGAAATTTTTACAAGGATGGTAGAATGTAATAACCATAAACTTTCTGTACAAAATTTTTGTAAAGTACAGAAAGAAATAACTTAGCCTGAGCACAAGTTATAAATTTAATTTGCTTTAGAACAGTAAGAAAGCACTTGTAGCTCATTGGTAAAGCCTTGCACTACTGTGACATAGCCCATGTGTTCGAATCCTATCAGCCACATATATTTTTTTAATGATTTGTCTTTTAAAATTTTTGGAAGCCCAAAAGTTTACATGTGCAATACACGTAAAAATGAAAAGTCTCAGAAATCAAACATGTGGAAAATGATGTATGAACAGACCCAGACACGTGGCACCAATCCTAAGCCCTACACCCTCAAGATGACCGGCGAGATTGGCCATATGGCCGGCGCCGCCGGGCCCCCTCGTACCAAATGCTTCAAATTTTTGAACTTTACACCTCTTGGCCTACCCTACTACCCCCATGCTGTTTTATTTCCCTGCATTTATCCAGAGAGTGTTAATTCACCTGTTTAATTCAAGTTTTAATACATTTTTAATTCTCTATTCATTCCTAAAACCCTAATTTAATTCTATAAATACCACATCACACCCTAGCCCTCTCCATTCTGAAATCTATCATCAAAATTGTCAAATTTTTCCAAGTCCCAGAAGTATACAAGTGGAGTTAGCCCAAGGTCTAGATCCGGCAACGATTCGGGATAATTCTGGCGACACCGCGACTCCGCGAAGTTTCCATCTTGTTCCCATACATCCCCTATCTCTTTTCAACCCATAAGTCCCCTCTCCTTGTCATGCCCCGCTTCTCAGAGTACGCTATGATGGGCACGTGACATAGCCAACCATGCTACCTGTGGATAGGAAATATCCTTCCACAGTTACATTACGGCTGTAGAGATATCAAGAACAATAATAAACTATCTAACACATGTCCATAAGCCAAAATAAAACGAGTCAAGAATAAAAGTAATGCGGAAGCAAAAGATCCAATACAATATCTGGAATGTATGTCCCATAATGCGGGCTCACATCAGGAATGAAAATACTGAAAATAAAAGAACTAACTACTAACGAGTCCTCACTGCTTAGCCTGCTGACTGAAGTACTCCTGCTCGGACTGCAGCAAAGGTAGAGGATCTGGGCCATGCAAAACCCAGACGCCAGTGCGTTATAATATCAAGCAATACTATAAACAGGGGTAGCAAGACATGCAGGTATGAGTATAAAGCAGGCATAATAGTGATATAAGTGAAGACAGTGGGGTAATGTGTAATGAGTAATCTAAACTGGTCTATTGGGTTAACTACTCTCAAGTCTTTAAAATCAATTTGATGAATCATCGATGTAACTCAATAGTATCCCGTGCGTGCCCGGGATCACGGTCTATGACTCTCGGGCTGAATCCGAGACGTGCCGCAAGACAGTAAAGGGTGGTAGGTAATGACGAGTGATGTCAGCAGCATCACCCCGGGGCTGGCCTAGCCCATAAGACTGATCAGAAAAGGTATAGAACTGTCGAGTTACAAGTCAGGTTTCATCATTGATTTCCTCATACCCCCAAGTTATATGTGTTCAAGTCAGGTGTTGAGCTAATGCCAACCCAGGAACAGGCAGGTACAGGTTTGTCTGGATAGACAACAGGAAATGTCCGTAAGGACAACAGGTCAGGTTTGTTGGCATTAGTCACAAGATCAAGTAACAGATAAAGCCATGGTACATCAGGTCAAGTCAGGTAGTATATATAAATCCAATCATGTCAAGAAGTGCACGGTATCAAGTCGTGTCAAGTAGTAGGTGTAACAAGTCATGTCAGGGTATACAAGATGTCATGTGGGTGCTCATAATCAAACTAACATAAGCATGGGTATACAAAACAAGCATGGGTACTAATAGAACAATAAACTGGAACATTGTAATGTGAAATGCAATCAGGTACAGATTAAGGTATATAGATGCACAGTTATGATTAGGGTTAAAATTTAAGTTCCAATACTAATTAAACTACACTTTATCAAATGTGGAATATGAATATTTCAATGTTATACATTCAAGTGATCTATTGATGCAATAATATATATACTAGACGAGATGGATGCAAATGGGTGTTTGAAACATTATAAACTATCTAAAAGGTTACGATGGGCCATGTAAATAATTATTATATGATTTAAATATGGATATGGGTACTAGGTATAGTAAATCAAAATGCAACATGGTATGTTCCGAGTTATGAATCTAAAATGATAAAATGGACATCGAATGTTAAAATGTTACATGAGACATTGGATTAAATCTATAGGTTTAACATGTAATCAAATAAGTATAAAATATTATGAATAGCATGTAGCAAGTTTCACTTGCCTCGACAGATTACGAAACGGGTATACGGAACGTCACGCGTCGGCGGGAAAAGTCGCGACGCGCGCATGGTACACGGAACGAGTCCAAACAACGCACAAAGGGATCACACGGGTCAGAGATGCTTGCTGGGTCGCCGGCACGGTCGGATTCCGGCAGCAAAACAACAGTGAACAAATCAAGAAGAAATGCATAAAGAAAGTGAAGAAGAGAAGAAGAAGAAGATCTTACTATGGTTATGTGTTCTGGGATTCCAGGGGAGTCGGCAAGGGCGACGACGACGAGGGTTGCCGGCGTGGGGGTTTCCCGGCGAGGCTAGGGTTTGGCTGTTAGGGTTAGGTTAGGGTTCAGGTGTTGAGGGTTAGGTTAGGGTTCGTGTGCAGGGGTTTAATGAGAGAGAAGAAAACAGAGGAGAGGGAGAGAATGAGATGGTGACGATGGTGGGTGTGAGGCTGGGGTCGTCGGCGACGAGTGGCGACGTTGGGTTTTTTGGGGTTCGGTAGGGTGTGCAGGGTGCAGTGGAAGGAAAAAGAAGATGGAGGAGGAGATGATGAGGCTCGGTTGAGGTCGAGGGAGTGAAGGATGAGGAGTTTTTAGGGTTAGAGTTTGAGTTTGGGAATCGGCGACGATGGGATGCGAGGAGGGAGATGGCACTCGGGTTTTAAAATAGAAGAAGGAGGGAGAGAAGGAAGGGAGGTGAGCGTAAGGATAAGGAGCGGTGATGGGATCCGCATTCACCTCGAGATGAGAGAGAGAGGGGTGCGAGATGAGAGAGATGGAGAGAAGGAGAGAGGAGAGAGAAAGAAGAGGAGAGATGAAATTGTATTTTAGTGGGGGTGAGCGAGAAAGAGAGAGAGAGAGAGGAAGAAATAGGAAGAGAGAGAAGAGAGAGATGTGGGGCCCGGCGCAAGAAAAGAATCTGATTGGCTCGTGGGGATGGGAATTGGGTTAAAAAAATTTATAAAAGATTTTATATTTTAAAAACTAAATGATTCGTTTAGTTACCAAATTTTAAAGGAAAATTTAAAATAAATAAAATAAAAATAATCAATTTGAATTTAGGCGGATACAAAAAAATTCCAAAACGCGCCCGGGACGGGTCCAAATATTTAGATTTAAAATACGAAAATTATATGCGGCTTCCAAATTTTAAAATGAATACTCAGGTAACGAAAATGCATACCCCCAAGAACGAGCGCACGCACATGCGCGTAGCTATCCAAACACATCCGTTTCACTGAACGGGACGAGAACAAAATGCATGGACGCTACCACTGGGTTAGGGGTAGCAGGAAGGCTATGAAATGCAATTTTAATTTATTTTACGTGATCTAAAATGTCATTTGTAAAATATGTGATACTAGATGAAATGCCAATATGCAGTTTATACTATATGCACGTGTCTATGCAACAAGCCAGGGTAATTTATAAATATGAATCAACAGGTTCAAGCAAGCGGGTCGGGTCGAATGCAGAGTAAATGTAAAATTACCATTCGCACCCAAAGCTGATAAATCAATAAAATACCACATATAAACAAATACGGAACAGAAATTGGTATAACTGAACTCGGTTGTTACATTATACCCAACTACAAAAGAATTTCGTCTTCGAAATTCCAAGAACAAGAAAGGATAAACAATCAATCATACTGCAAGAATAGATGTGGAAACTTCTGCTGGATTTCATCTTCTCGTTTCCAAGTTGATTCTCCATGTGAGCGATTATTCCAAGAAACAGGTATAAGAGGGATAACCTTGTTCTTAAGAACCTTTTCTCTTCGGTCCACGATCGACATCGGTCGCTCCTCAAAAGTCAAATCTTCTCGAATAGTCAGTTCCGAATGATCCAACACGTGTGTTTTATCTCGAACATATTTACAGAGTTGAGATACATGAAACACGTCATGAACATTCGCCAAGGATTGCGGTAACGCCAAACAATACGCCACTTCTCCAATACGCTCCAAAATCTCAAAAGGTCCAACGAATCGAGAACTAAGCTTTCCTTGACTTCCGAAACGGATCACCCCTCTAGTCGGTGATATCTTCAAAAATACCAAATCACCAACGGCGAATCTAGAGGTCTTCTCGATGTATCTGCCCAACTCTTTTGGCGGTCTTATGCTGCTTTCATATGGTTCCGGATAGTGCTAACCTTCTCAGCTGTTTGCACAACCAAATCTGGTCCCAACAATCTTCGTTCACCAACATCGTCCAAACAAACTGGCGAACGACACTTGCGACCACACAATACTTCGAATGGAGCCATCTGAATAGTCACCTGAAAACTGTTGTTGTAAGAAAACTCCACTAAATGTAGATGATCCTCCCATTAACCCTTGAAGTCTAACATGCAAGCTCTCAACATGTCATCAAGAGTTTGGATTGTTCTCTCCGACTGGCCATCTGTTTGAGGATGATAAGCTGTGCTAAACTTCAAACGAGTTCCCAAACTTTCCTGTAAGCTTGATTGATCTCAAAAACTATCTATTACCGCAATCAAGAACGGCGTCGCATGTAGTTAGCCGATGAGTACGGGTCGGTCCACAGGGATATTGTGAATTTCCTAATCGCTCTTACGAGTTAATTCCAAAGGGTGTTCAAATTGATTATTAAATCTAAAAACCTAAATTAATCTATATCTAAGTCTTGCTAGGGTTAGGTCTAGGTTAAGTTTGGAAAGTCTATAAATCTCACCGCTTTCTATACCCATATGAAGATCTAATTAGGTGTTATGGTAAATATTAATAAAAGGGATTAGGATGATTGGGAAGATTGTTCTTCCTCTAGATCCTTGTCCTTCCTTTCTTAATCTTTACCCTAACCTCCATGGAAAACCTTAAAATCCGGGCCTTTAGACTACGGTATCACCGCTACCTCGTGGGTAGAGTGCCGTAGGGAGCGGAATAAGAAGGTATGCATGGAGTTCTATGAAAATATATGACGGGCAAGAAAGGGGATGAGAGATCTTCGTCTCTCAAACCTTCCCCAGATCTAATCCTAACAAGCGAGGAGACTACTCACTCATTAGGGAATTAAAATTCATTTATCTAGGGCAGAGAATAAAAGATTAAGTAGGGCAAGAAATTAAATTTATCTAGGACAAGAATAGAAAATTAATCTAGGGTAGAAAATAAAGAACTTACAACTTGATGCTCTCCAAAAGAATTCTGAAATTTATTAATGAAGGGAGGCGTAGCCTTTACAATGATTTAGAGTTCCTATTTATAGAGGATAGGAAACCGTAGGGTTACATTTGTTTCGCATGTCTAAAATTACAAAAATACCCCTAAGAAAAGACCTAGTCAAAGCCACCCAAGATATGCTAAAATTTCCATCCCCTAATTGCTCATCACTGCCGCGGAACCGCGGCATTAGGCCTGGGTTGGCCGCGGTTCCGCGGCCAAAAGGAAGGTTTGTGCTTTGAGGCTTCTGTTGTGGGCTTCTGGTATCTTGTGATTCCTGTTTCTTTATGTCTTTTCTTAATTTGGATTCTAGGTTCCTCCAGATCTTCCAGTGAACAATTGCAGTGGACTTTTAACCGTTCGCTTTGTAATCTTGGACCTTTTGCTGCCTTGCACTTTGTGGACTTTATCTTTTATGTAGGCTTGATCAAGATCCTTCTCTTTGTTGGTCAAAGTCTCATTTTTGCGTCGTCTTTTATCTTTTTCACTGTTTTCGCTCAAGGAACCTGTAACCTGTAACATGTAGCAGACATGCGTCAAAAGCACCTGTTTATTTATAAAAAGAATAAGAATGGGGAATATAATAATGCAATATTATGGTATGAACAAAGCTCCTCCAAAAATGTGATAAGAAACGAGTGTCACGGTCGGACACGATGCTCACTGGTACACCATGCAATCTTACAATCTCTCGTTTGTATCGTTCTGCCAAAGCTTATGTTGATTGACCAGCTCGAAAAGGGATGAAATGAGCTGCCTTGGTCAATCGATCAACAATCACCCAAACTGCATGGTTGTCTTTTGGATTCCGCGGTAGAGCCGTCACGAAATCCATGGTTATATGTTCCCACTTCCATTGAGGGATCGAAAGTGGTTGAAATAAACCAGCAACCCTTTGATATTCAGCTTTAACGTGCTGACACACCAAACACCTTGCTACAAAACGGGCAATCTCCCGTTTCAATGCCTTCCCATCAGAATTGTTGTCGTATATCTCGGTACATCTTCGTGCCTCCTGGATGTACGGAATACGCGGAACTGTATGCCTCCTTCATAACTTCTTCATGAATATCTCCTTTTGGCACACACAATGGATACCATATCGCAACGAACCATCTTCATAAATTAACAAGTCCGTTCGAAGTCCAGCTTCAACCTGCTCTCAAAACCTTTGCAATCTTGGGTTCTTCAACTGCGCTGCTTTAATACTCTCGATCAATGACGATTGTACTTGCAGCTGCATCTACTGTCCCGAAGAATGCGGTAACACAACCCCCAAATCAAATCTTCGAAGTCTTCAATAAGTTTCTTCTGTGCAGTCATCATGTGAATTGCTAGCAACCGACTAAGCGCATCCGGCACAACATTAACTTTCCCTGGATGGTACTTAAGAATCGTAGTCAGCCATCAGCTCCAACCATCTACGTTGCCTCATATTAAGCTCCTTCTGCGTGAACACATACCTCAAGCTTTTGTGATCGGTGAAAACTTCGACCCTTTCGCCCAAAAGGTAGTGTCTCCAAATCTTCAAAGCGAGAATCACAGCTGCTAGCTCCAAGTCATGAGTTGGGTAATTCTTCTCATGGGTTTTCAATTGTCTCGATGCGTACGCTATAACCTTCCCATGCCGCATCAAAACACATCCCAATCCTTTTCCAGATGCGTCGCTGTGAATCACCAATCCTCCGGAATTGTCTGGCACGGTCAGAATAAGAGCGGTTATCAACCTCTGCTTCAACGCCTCAATAGCTGATGCATACTTATCCGTCCACATAAATGGTACTTCTTTACGCGTAAGCTTGGTCAACGGCTCCGCTAGACGAGCAAAGTTCTCCACAAACCTCCTGTAATACCCGGCAAGTCCAAGAAAGCTTCTGATTTCTGCAACGTTCTTCGGAATCGGCCAATCTCGAACTGCTGCAAACTTTCCGGGATCAACGGCGATTCCATCTCCGGATACGACATGCTCAAAAGTTTACTTCTTGAAGCCAAAACTCGCACTTGCTCATCTTTGCATACAATTTTTCTTGCCCCAATGTCTGCAGTGCGATCTTCAAGTGTTCCGCATGCTCTTCAATATTTCTTTGAGTAGACAAGAATATCATTAACGAACACCACTATAATCTGGTTCAAGATTGGTGAAAAGATTCGGTTCATCAAGTCCATAAATATTGCCGGTGCATTCGTTACTCCGAATGGCATTGTTTCCCCCAATCAGAGCAAGGCTCTACTTAATTTTGAATTCGAAGCAACGCTTCAGTCCCCGTGCGCAGCGCGCAATTTGCCACATGGCAGAAGCTGATTCGGCGGCGTAACGCCCGAGACAGTGCGTCCCATCAGAGCAAGGCTCTTCAGAAAACATAATTAAGACTTAACTGCGCAAATGCATGGCAGCGCGACACGTGTCTGCGCAGTTGCGCAATCGCAACTGCGCAAGCGCACGGATGCGCGACACGTGTCTGCGCAGTTGCGCAATCGCAACTGCGCAAGCGCACGGATGCGCGACACGTGTCACGCGCTGGTGAGTTGCGCAGCAACTGAATGAAAATTTAAGTAAATCTTTTCTGTTCTTCTGTAAAACAGAGACCCTTGGATCAGAGATCCAATGGTGGGAAAATTCCCAAAATTATTCAGGAAAGATCTTGGTAACAAATTTAACAAATTTATGAGCACTATAAATAAGAGCCCAGACCTCATTCAAATAATCAGGGAGAATCATCAAGAGAAGGATAAACTTCTAAAAAAAAAAGAAGAGAAAGAACTCTTGAAGATTAATCAAGAACAAAAAAAAAAGAGAAGGTAAAATTTCTGAAGAACAGAAGATAAAAAAATGAATAATAAAAAACAGTGCCTTGCACTTGTTATGAACCCTTGGTTCTGTAAAATGAGGGAAAACAAGAAGAACTTGTTTTCCTTTGATCCAAATTTAGATCAAAAGTGCCATGCACTTGTGTTCTTAAACCTGAAAATTTCTTGGGGTTTCTGCACAAACGCAACCCTTTAAAAGGGCCTGGCCCAAATTAAATTGCAATAATAAAAGGGCAGAGCCCTGTTTGGAAAATCCTTGAGGTTCTGCAACTCATTAATTAAAAGGGCCTGGCCCAAATCAAATTGCAAAACAATAAAGGGACAGAGCCCTGTTTGGACTGATTCTTTTAGTCAGGCAGAGCCTAAAATAAATAAAAAAATTGGACTTAACCCAATCCTGGCTGTAAGTCCTTAAATTAAATTGATTGAGCAAAATGGCTCTCCCAAACCAAATTACGACCGGTTCGAGGGTACATCTCTGAACTCCTTTGACATCTGTCGTTGTAATTCCTCAACGACGTCAAAGAGGTGACGGGTCCCAACGACCACACACCCATATGGACTGCGGGGTCCTTAAACTCGTGGACCGAAACGTCCTTAAACTAATATTGGACCGAAACGTCCTTAAACTAATATTGGACCACTACGTCCCTAAACTGGCGACGGACCGAAACGTCCCTAAACTAATAGCGGACCGAAACGTCCCTAAACTAATTTGGACCACTACGTCCTTAAACTGGCGACGGACTGAAACGTCCCTAAACTAATAATGGACCACTACGTCCTTAAACTGACGACGGACCGAAACGTCCCTAAACTAACAATGGACCACCACGTCCCTAAACTGGAATATGGACCGCCACGTCCCTAAACTGACACAATAGGGCCCAAACGCTCTTTTGTCGGATCTAAACGGTCCCGTCTAAGTTGATCTTAGCCCCAAATACGGTTAATGTGTCCTTAGATATTCAAATAAGTAATAAAATCCCAAACCAACTTTGGTTCAAGGGTACATCTCTGAACTCCTCAGACGCCTGTCGTTGTAATCTCTCAACGACGTCAGAGAGGTGACGAGTCCCGACGGCCGGATAATTAAATCAATCACTACGTCAAGTCGATCTTAGCCCAAAACAGGACTAATGTATCCTTGACGAACGTTTAAGTTGATCATAGTCGCAACGCGACTAATGCATCCTTAAACTAAAAACACCGAACCCAAATCTAAGCAAAATACGGATTTGGACTAATCCACGTCCTACGGGCGACGATATTACTCAGTCTCCGTACACAATCCACGGGCAACCACAAATAAAACAAACACACACGACACGAAGTGAAATTCTGGAGAAGGAGAAAGTTGTTACCGCGATGCGGTAGCGTAATTAACTGCAGGGGCTTGCGCCTGCAGGGAAGAGCGTCCCCACAATCAAAAACCCCTCACCCTGAGGGGGAATCTGACGAAGTCTGCTACATCGGCCGCATCCGTCTAAACCTCCGATATACGGTGTCGTAAATCAACTCGGCATCTTCGGAGAGATAGACGGATAAAACCAAATAGCATCTGCCCCGAACTTCAGGCAAGACGTCTTCACGTCGTCGCCGTCTTTCGGAGGGGAACAGATTCTGGCACGCCCGATGGGACCTTTTCCTCTTTCCACTCCACACTTCGTGTGTCGTCTTCGCGAATCAATCGCGGTTTGTTAAATGGTTGTCTTCGGATTTCAAGTTGCTAAGATTTGGTCTTTTATCTAGCGCAGAACTCAAGCATCCATGGATTCCCACTGCACCAAATGCGCGAAGCACCACTGCAACGGACGCTCCACCTCACCGAGAGGTGTAACATATGGGCCCCAAGCGGCCTCTTTCCTTACTCTGCCGGTAGAGCAGGTGACCCAGGCCACCACCGGCCTATTTTTCGGGACCATGGTCCCCCCTGCAAGCTTCTCTATGCCGATATCCGCACCAGAAGCGAACAAGAAGTCGGTATTTGACCGGCTTACTGCTACCACGACCCCTGTCAACGGGTCGCCTGCTACTAAACCGACAGCCTCCGTTTTCACCAGGCTAGGTCAGAACTATAAAGTGGCCGTCCCAAAGAGGGCAACGGCCGCTGCTTTGGAAGTTGTTAAAGCGGCTTCTCCCATCAGAGAGTCGGTCTTCACAAGACTGACGGTTCCCACTCCTCCCCCAGTTGGTCAAAAAGCATCAGTCTTCGATAGGCTGACGTCGACAGTTACCCCACACCCAAACAGGGGGCAACAAGAAACTATCTCGATTTCCGAGCCAGTCCCAACGGCTCGTCGTGCGCGACGCCGCCATTGGCAGCGAGTAAGGAAAGCAGGGGGCAACTCCCCCTCAGGGCTAACCCCACCTGCTCCAGCGGTGGAGGTCAATGCTGCTGTTCCAACAGGGAACAGCTTCGAATTGCTGAGGAAGGTGAGAAAGAACTCTCCGGTTGCTACATTGAAAAGGTCTCCTCCGCCCATGGAAAAAGCTTCGGAGACGAAGCAGGAACAGCCCCCTCAACGGCTATCCTCAAAAGTTTATAAAGTATGGCGTAGGGTTCACGACTCTGTGATCGATCCAGACCACTTGCGTCACCAGAAAAGGGCGAAGGTGGAAAATAACAAAAACTGCCCCATTAAACAGCAGAGGGCGACGGTTGCTAGGATGCCCACTCCAACGGCTCCTTTAACCTCGATCGCCCACAAAAGAAGGAGGCCGGAGAAAGCTCCCGCATCAGCAGCAAGAGTTAACAATGGTGAACCTAAACGCCCCAAGTCAGGGGGCATAATTGTTCATACGGTTTACATGGCTTCTGGAAAGGAAGAAAGCCGTACTTCTACGGGTCACCGACCGCTCACCCGATCAGTGACCAAGGTTCACGAGCAGCAACAAAAGCTCCAGGAGATGATGACCACAATGGCTGCACTCACTGGGCCGAAAGAAACCCCGGAAACATCCTCAGAAGAACGTCACGAACAAGAGACGGACGCTGAATTCCTCCGGCGCGTGCTAGAGAAGAAAGATAAAGAGGCTGCGGAACAGGCAGCCAACATAAAGAAAATGGCCCTCCTGTTCCAGGATATGGTGGGTATGATGATTCAACCAGATCCACCTGCTGGAGATCCCCCGATCATTCTTGAAGAGGATAGGGGAGAGACATCGAATCCTCCACCGGCTCTATCCGCAGCTAAAGAGGATACCATATCAAAAGCTGATTTGGATGAATATATTGCTCAACAAATACGGGTGCATCAGGCGACTGAAGCAGCCGGTCAGATCGTGAAAACGGGGCGACCGTATCCAGTCTGGTATGACCAAATCAAGTACCCGCCGGGTTACACTATTCCCAAGTTTCATGTTTACAAAGGGACCGGCAATCCCCATCAACATGTAGCTCAATTCAGGGCTCTTTGCGGTAATACCGGCGGCGACGACAAGCTTTTACTTCGCCAGTTTGTTGGAAGTTTATCTGATACGGCGTTTGAATGGTATTCTGAGCTTCCCAACGACTCTATAAAATCCTTTGCGGAGATGGAGCTACTCTTCACCCAACGCTTTGCAAGTGCCAGTGAGCGTACCCCGATGACAGCACTGATCAATGCCAGGGTAAAGCCCGGCGAGACGTGGGTTCAATACGCTATACGGTGGCGTAATCTATGGTCTAAGTGTGAACAGCGCATAGAAGAAGCCCCTGCGGTGGGAATGTTTGTTGGAACGCTTGATCCACAGGCAACCATCTCGCAGTTCATGATGTTCTTCAAGCCGACTTCCTTCCAAGCTTTGATCGACAAATTAGCGCAGATGGACCAGATGGGCCATAAACCCCCTCCCCCGAAGCCGGACTCCCGAAACGATAAAGGAAAGGGAAAAGCGATCATTGTCGCTAATGCCCAACAGCAACCGAACGACTCGAAGCCGGCTGCTCGTCCAAACAATACACGCCCATACGTACCCCTTGAGGACAGGATGGGACGTGCTTACTCCTTCCCCCGTGATAAAACAAGAAGGCTATTCGAGCTGGCATTGCGCAACAGGCTCATAAATCTGCCAGATCCAAAACGTCCGTCACAACCGAGTGACGTCAACGAGCCCAATTACTGCCCTTATCATCGAGTGTTGGGACATCCAATCGAAGACTGTTACGTTTTCAAAAATTGGCTTGAGAATCAATACCGTCAGGGCAAATTTGCGCTGTCTGACAAATGGAAGGTGAACCCTCCGCAGCCCCACACCTATAAGGGGACGAATACGCCGGGGGCAACATGCTCCGTCATCGAAGAGGCTCCCTGGGAGGTTGTATTATCAGCCAAAACGAGGAGAATGCTAAATGATCTTCAAACCTGTCCAGCGGTCAAGTGGAAGAACCCCTTGGAACCGCAGGTTATCGAGGGGATGTTGAAGCCACGACCGATTCCGAAGACCGATGGTGGCAGTTCAAGCACTCATGGTCAGCCGTCAAAATCTTCTAAAAAGAAGAAGAAGAAATCTAAGAAGCCCGTGAAGCCTGGTGACAAGCGCACGGACTTACAAAAGCAAATCGACGCGCTGGATGAATATAACCAAAAGGCGCGAACTCCCATTACGCTCCAAGATTTCCTTGATCACGTCTTCCAAAAAGAAGATGAAGGAGAAAGTTCATCGGATGAATCTGACGAATATGTGGCAAGCTGTCATATGATCTCCCATTCGACCACGAACGATGAAGGAACTTCTGGCACTGAAACGCTGGGGGCAAATGCCGAATCATAAACTCCAGGGTTACCGGTTGAAATGATTAGCGCGTTTCTTAATGAAGCTCGGTTGAAAAGCAAGGCTGATCGAGAACGCGAGACGGCTATATTCGAAAGGGCTAAGCGTCAGCGACTTGAGGAAGGAGCTGAAATGATCCCGTTGGAGCAAAATGCCTCCACCACTGACAAAAGCCAATTCAAGATAAAAAAGAAATTTGCTAAGGCCATATCGATGGGCATGAAGCTACCACCCTCTGAAGAAAAAGTTACTGGCGCGGTAGAAATGCACCCCTCTTATTGCTTATACCATCAGAAGGTCTCGCATTCCACCCAAGATTGCAAAGCTTTCAATGGATGGTGGCAAGGATACGTCGCTAATCGACAACGATTTAAACGGGAAAAACGTAAAATTCGCCGAGAGCAAAGAAATACGACTAAAAAGCTTGAAAGAACTGCCGGCAATTGTCACATGGTTAACACTACCGGGTCACAAGTGCCTACATTCGGGAGCGACTCTGATGAGGAGCTGGAGCTTGGCCCCCTCTTCAAAGAATCCACTTCGGGAAAAGAAGAAGAACCGAAGTCTTGCGAAAATATACAGCTGCGCAATCGAACATTACCCGAAAAGAACCTCGGACCCTTGAATAAGAAAAACAAAGGGAAAGAGAAGGTCTCTGAAGACATCGCTTTGGATGACCAAGTTGCGGAAGAGTTAACCGCCAAGAATCACCCAAAAAGGAATAAAGTAGATTACAATGTCTTGGCGCATCTGAGAAAGCTACCCTCACAACTCAGCATTCTCGATGCCCTATTGCTATCAAAAGAAGCGAGGGATTCTTTGATTAAGGCCCTACAGGATCCGGACCAGTTCCAAGCCTTCTTAGCTGAAGAAAAGATGAAAGATGAATTAGAAGAGGTGCACACAGCCGACGTTGCTTTTGGTGATGAAGACCTTCTCCTCGGGACGTGTGAACACAATCGCCCCCTTTATGTCTCAGGATACTGCCATGACATAAAGATAGGAAAAATCTTGGTCGATAACGGATCGTCTGTCAATTTACTCAATGTGCGAGTGTTAAAGGAGATTTGCATGAGTGTCCAACACCTCGCCCGGGACAAAATCACCATCTCCGGTTTCGACTCTCAATCCTCAAAGACTCTTGGATCTGTGATATTGACGCTACGCTTCGGGGTGCTCGTCACAGATATCAAATTCCATGTTATAGACGCCAAGACGTGCTACAATGCTCTGCTCGGCCGACCATGGCTACACGAATACAATATCATCCCTTCTACACAGCATCAGTGCATGAAGTATTCTAGGGACGGCCTCGAGTACACAGTGGCAGGAGAGTTGAATCCGTTTTCCGTGAACGAAGTTCGCAAGTATGAAGATGCCAAATACTTCTTACCGAGTTTCGAAGACACGGAAAGGTGTCACAAACCGGAGAACAAAACTAACGCAACCATCCCTGTCTTCGGCAGTGACACCGAGGAGGAGGAGGATATAATTTATTCAGGTCCATCCCAGTCCACCAGGCCAGGACCATCTGTTCCTTCATTGATCTTCGGTAGTGATTCAGAGGATGAAGTTCATGCTGTATTCCCCGCTCGGCCTTCAATACAGATTTCCACTGATGAAGAGCGAAGTCTGCAGGTAACCATGGTGCCGCTTGAACATTACAAAGAACTGGATGCACTCGACACCAACAGCGTAGAAGAATTGCAGACATTCTATATCCCTCCCGGACGAAAAGGCGAGAAGGCAATCCTATTCTACCGTTCTGAAGAAAACAAGGTGGAAAAAGAAATTTTGCATGGCGCGGATCCCACGCTCGACAGGCTTCAGCCTATCCGTCTTCCCAGATATTATACCGAAGGTTTGAAGAAACTGCTGAAACGCCAAGGGATGTCCTTCACACAGACCGTCAGAAAAGCCAAATTCTATGACAAGGTCTGGAACGTTCCCGGAACTCAATGCAAACTGCCTAACGGGAGAACGGAAACGAAAGGGCTCGGGTATGTTCGCTCAAAGAAACGGGAGCTAATAAACAGCTGTTATGCCATGTATAACTTTGATGAAGAAGCGGACGCTCAATGGGAAGACGCTAATCCTGAATCAGTAAGAGTTCCTGATGCAAAACCTCCCAGTCCATCGTCTGAAGACCAGATGAGCAAACTTATAAAGGATGCGAGTCAAAAAACCCGAGATGATCACGATCATGAAATGGCAATCTATGAGAAAGCCAAGACACAGCGTCTCCTTCAACAGGCAGTAAAGAACGAAGATGTTGCCCCACGTCAGCCTGCTACAAAAAGGGTTCGACGCGAAAGCAAAAACAAGTCGAGGGGCCGAAAAGGTGCTCGACAACCACAAGACAGAGCTAAGAAGCCACGCATCCGAGAGTCGAGCGTTATTGACCTAGCCCTTATGAAGAAAATGAGTCGAGCATACTCGTTTCCTCGGAACAAAACAAGGAAAATACTTGATCTTGCTCTAAAACATCAAATGCTTACTCTGCCAGAGTCTAAACACCCTGAGCAAGCGGGCGAAGTCTCCAACCCAAATTATTGCTCTTACCATCGAGTAGTAGGGCATCCGCTTGAAGATTGCTTCACCTTTAAGAATTGGGTTGAGGACCAATATCAGCTTGGCAAATTTGCGTTGTCTGACAGTTGGAGGGTAGCGCCGCCGCAAAAGCACGAACCCGAAAACACAAGGATAAAACCAACCCCGCATTGGGATTGGCAGAAAACTCGCACCTGCCATGCGATAACAATATTAAAAGAAGGGTCCGAGGACATGAACAACCTCCCTTGGTGCTTTGAAAACGACAGCGATGAGGTAATCTTAGAATTTCCCCCAGCTCCGAAAGAACTGGAGGATGGAATCCACACTACTGCAGATAACCTCAAGAAAATCGAGTTGGGGACGGCAAATGACCCGCGACCGACATTCATCAGCGAGCTTCTATCTGAAGAAAGGGTGGCCGCGTTAAAGGATGTGCTTCTACAGCACAAAGATTGCTTCGCGTGGAACTATTCCGAAATGCCGGGACTAGATCCAGAAATTGCTGTACACAAATTGGCGATATCCCCGGACATCAAGCCAGTCAAACAGGCGCCAAGAAGAATGCGACTCGAGCTTGAGATGAGCATCAACGCCGAAGTCAAAAAGCTGATAGACTCTGGCTTCATCCAGGAAGTTCAATACCCTGAATGGATTGCCAACATCGTCCCAGTGATGAAGAAAAATGGGACGGTGCGTATATGCGTGGATTTTCGGGATCTTAATAAAGCCTGCCCAAAAGATGATTTCCCAGTGCCAGTCACCGAACTGATGATAGACAACACATCCACCCATGAGGTTTTCTCCTTCATGGACGGATCATCGGGGTATAATCAAATAAGAATGCATCCAGAACACCAGAAGCATACAGCCTTCAGGACTCCTCTTGGTATATTTTGTTATAAAGTGATGCCCTTCGGTTTGAAGAACGCCGGTGCTACTTATCAGAGGGCCATGACGAAGATCTTCGACGACCTTATACATGAAATCGTCGAATGCTATATCGACGATCTTGTGGTTAAGAGCAAATCATACGAGGAACATCTCGAGCATTTGAAGACTGTATTTCAACGCCTTCGGCAATACAATTTGAAGATGAATCCTCTTAAATGTGCGTTCGGGGTTTCCTCGGGCAAGTTCCTGGGATTCATCGTCCGACACCGAGGTATTGAGATAGATCCGTCTAAAATCAAGGCGATCATGGAAATGCCTCCGCCGAGAACTCTTAAACAGCTGCGGTCTCTCCAAGGAAAGCTCGCATACATTCGGCGGTTTATCGCTAATCTTTCAGGAAAGTGCCGTCCTTACAGTCACCTAATGAAGAAGGGAACCCCATTCGTTTGGGATCAAAAATGCCAAGGCGCACTAGACGAGATCAAGCAATACCTGCAGAACCCGCCGGTGTTGGCTGCCCCGGTTAAGGGGAAGCCTCTCATTCTTTATACAACCGCCCTCGAAGGTTCCTTAGGCGCGTTATGGGCGCAAGAGAATGATCAAGGGAAAGAAAGAGCACTCCATTACTTAATTCGAGTTCTGCTGGGGGCAGAAAGCAACTATTCTCCCATTGAAAAACATTGCCTGGCGTTGATCTTCGCAATAACAAAGCTTAGACATTACGCATTGGCGCATGAGGTCCGTCTCATTTCAAAGGTGGACCCCCTTAAATACTTAATGTCAAAGGCCATATTGACGGGACGACTCGCTAAATGGGCCCTACTCTTGATGGAGTTTTCGATCACGTATCAACCTCTCAAAGCAGTGAAAGGCCAGGCCATCGCCGACTTCCTCGCTGAACATCCCATACCCGCCGATTCTCCATTAAATTGCGATCTTCCAGACGAACATGCGTTTGATGCAATCGATGGTGGTGATACCCGATGGGAACTCTATTTTGATGGTGCATCTTCCATGAAGAAACGCAAACAAAACACCCCTATAATCAAATCGGGGGTAGGCCTCATCTTTGTAACTCCACAAGGAGGGATAATGCGCTTCGCATTCTCCTTAACAGAGTCGAGGACAAACAATGAAGCTGAATATGAAGCCTTGATAGCAGGTCTTGAGATTGCCATCGACATGGGAATTGAAAATCTCCTCATATACGGGGATTCTCAACTGGTCGTTAGTCAAGTGAACGGCGACTACCAGACGTGCAAGCCGGAGTTGGTGAAGTACGGCGAAAAGGTGCAACAACTGTTGACCCAAATTCCTTCCTACACTTTGGAAAACAAACCGCGCGCGGAAAATAGCAAGGCAGACGCATTGGCCAAACTTGCTAAAGAACTGGCTGACGAGAACCTCGACGACGTTAGAATCGTGGTACAAAGCCGTCGAGTGCTTGCCCCAGCAGAAGTATCTCCGGAATCGTCTGAAGAAAAAGGAGCGAACGAGGAGACGACCCTACAAATAAAAGACCATGAGAAGACCGAAGACTGGAGAGAAGTTTTCATAGATTACTTCAAGTTCCACCGAATGCCTGAAGAAGCGTCCATAAGACATCAGCTCGTGAAACGAGCTCTGTCTTTCGCCTTCATCAATGACACTCTATACAAGAGGACATTCGATTCTCTGTGGTTGAGATGCTTAGGACCTGACGAAGCGAGAAGGGTCGTCCAAGAAGTTCACGACGGACTTTGCGGTTCCCATCAGGCAGGCCCTAAGATGAAGCTGAAAATAAAACGGATGGGCTACTACTGGCCTACGATGATTCAAGACTGCATCGAGTATGCGAAGCAATGCCACTCATGCCAAATTCATGGGGACTTCATCCATCAGCATCCCAATCCACTGCATCCAACAGTGGCTAGTTGGCCATTCGAAATGTGGGGAACTGACATAGTCGGCCCCATCGAACCAGCATCGTCAAAGGGACATCGCTTCATATTGGCAACGACTGACAACTTCTCCAAATGGGCAGAGGCGGTACCGTTGAGGGAAGTGAAGACGGAGAACATCCTCCATTTCTTCAAAACGCATGTCATATACCGGTTTGGAACCCCGAGAAGAATCATCTCTGATAATGGGCCAGCCTACCGAAGTCATAAGATTAGCCGCTTCGCATAGCAGCACAATATAGACTGGAGATATTCCTCAGTTTATAACCCCCGAGCTAACGGTCTAGCTGAGGCCTTCAACAAGACCTTGACGAAGATCATGAAGAAAACGGTGTCACGAAATAAGAGAGATTGGCACGAAAGATTGCAAGAGGCTCTTTGGGCGTATCGAACTACATTTAAAACGGCCACAAACACAACGCCGTACGCGTTGGTATTTGGGACGGAAGCAGTACTCCCTCTCGAAATAGAATTACCCTCTCTACGAGTGGCAATTCACTACGAGCTGACGGATGAAGAAAATGCTCACCTCCGGCTTGAGGAGGTCGATGCCCTTGAAGAAACACGGCTCATAGCGCAACAAAATCTGGAGGCTTATAAAGCAAAGATGACGCGCTCATACGAAAGATTGACCCGACCGAGGACATTCCATCAAGGCGAACTCGTACCAGTGGTCAAAAGGCCCATGATCCCCAATCGCGCCAAGCGGGGAAAGTTTGAACCAAACTATGAAGGACCGTATATCATTGATAAGGTCTACCAGGGTGGGGCCTATCTACTCATGGACATGCACGGTGAAAGGCTTTTCAGACCAATAAACGGTCGCTTCTTAAAGAAATACTACGCTTAATGAGCCACAGCCTAGGTCAATGGCAGATGACGACGACTATGTCCGCTCGCTGTCTTCCTAAGCCCAAGCTTTATAAGCAGTAGCCAGCCCTCTCAACGGTGGACCGAAATGTCCTTAAACTAATATCAGACCGAAACGTCTTTAAAACTACTACCGCAGCATCTTTAGGCTGACGAGATATAAAAAAAAAACATATAAAAATAAAATAAAATAAAAACGGTATGTCCATAAGCAAAAAAGGGCACGGATGAAAACCCGAAAGGGCTCCGTGAGTAAAAACAGCAGGACTACCGGCGAGTGTTCGTGAAAACCCGAAAGGGCGCGACCTCGTAAAAAAAAAAAAAAAAAAAAAAACGGTATGTCCATAAGCAAGATGGGCACGGATGAAAACCCGAAAGGGCTCCGTGAGTAAAAACAACAGGACTACCGGCGAGTGTTTGTGAAAACCCAAAAGGGCGCAACTTCGTTAAAGAACCCTAACAGGGTCCTCTCGACCCTGTAAGAAGAAAACCCTCCTGTAGGATCCTTACGACTTACAAGGGAACAACACACTTAGGAATCCCCACGATTCCTAAGGAGAAAATACGCTTGCGAGATCCTCACAACTCGTAAGGAGAACTCTCTTATGGGACCCTCACGGCTCATAGGATTTGAAAGTCTTAAGTCACAGAGACCTAAACCTGTGCTTAAGCAAACCCCCACAAACTTCCAATGTTGCCCTACAAGTGGTTCAATATTGACCCTTGTATACAATCCACGGGCGCGAATAAACGTTTCCCTAACCAAGGTCCATCCGTGACCGGGGATATGTTCGCATAACCCTTGTAAGCCCTCTCGATTTACAAGAAGAAAACCCCCCTGTAGGATCCTTACGACTTACAGAGGAACAAAACACTTTGGAACCCTTACGATTCCTAAGGAAAAAATACACCTACAAGATCCCCACGACTTGTAGGGAGAAATACCTTCACGAGACCCTTATGGCTCATGAAGTCAAAAGCCTTAGCCGACAGGACCCTAACCCTGGTCGCTAAGCCTCCTTTGTTCGACAACGACAGAGGCAAATGATGATTCGCTCCTGGCAATATCCCGGTTGTAGCGGTGCTGATGCCGAAAGCAGTGTCCAATTTCAGGTTTACGGCGAAAGCCAGTAGGCCGCTCATGTATGCAAAATAGCCGAAATGATAGGGCAACTTGCAATAAAAAGCAGCAAGTAAAATGTATGCATGCAAAATAGCCGAAATGATCGGGCAACTCGTAATGAAAAGCAACGGGTAAAGATAAAGTAAAAAGCCGAAATGATTGGGCACCGCGAAAAATAGCCGAAATGATAGGGCAATCGCGACCTTCGCGATATAAAAGCTGAAATGATAGAGCATCGCGGAAATAAAATAAAACAAAAATAAGAAATGATGAAACTTCGACCCTACAGTTAAGATCACATCGATCCCTGTATACAATCCAAGGGTGCAAACAAAGAAGAAACCATACTTTCCCGGCGGATTCCGTCGAACGACGAAGCCAAACCTCAACGGTTCATTTCAACCGAAGAAGCCAGCAAATTCCTCGACTCACGGATACAAACACTCCTTGACGAGAGCCTCCTGATCCGCGTCGACTCGCAGAGCCACCAGCGCCTCCGTGGGAACCATCGACTCGTTTCAAACCCCAAGGACACAAATAATCCTTGGCGCTTGGGAAACAAATAATCTCTCGCAAAACTTCTCAACTCACGGATACAAACACTCCTTGACGAGAGCCTTCTGATACGCGTCGACTCGCAGAGCCACCAGCGCCTCCGTGGGAGCCATCGACTCGTTTCAAACCCCAAGGACACAAATAATCCTTAGCGCTTGGGAGACAAATAATCCCTCGCAAAACTCCTCGACTCACGGATACAAACACTCCTTAACGAGAGCTTCCTGATCCGCGTCGACCTGCAGAGCCACCAGTGCCTCCGTAGGAACCCTCGACTCGTTTCAAACCCCAAGGACACAAATAATCCTTGGCGCTTGGGAAACAAATAATCCCTCGCAAAACTTCTCAACTCACGGATACAAACACTCCTTGACGAGAGCCTCCTGATCCGCGTCGACTCGCAGAGCCACCAGCGCCTCCGTGGGAACCATCGACTCGTTTCAAACCCCAAGGACACAAATAATCCTTGGCGCTTGGGAGACAAATAATCCCTCGCAAAACTTCTCAACTCACGGATACAAACACTCCTTGACGAGAGCCTTCTGATCCGCGTCGACTCGCAGAGCCACCAGCGCCTCCGTGGGAACCATCGACTCGTTTCAAATCCCAAGGACACAAATAATCCTTGGCGCTTGGGAGACAAATAATCCCTCGCAAAACTTCTCAACTCACGGATACAAACACTCCTTGACGAGAGCCTCCTGATCCGCGTCGACTCGCAGAGCCACCAGCGCCTCCGTGGGAACCATCGACTCGTTTCAAACCCCAAGGACACAAATAATCCTTGGCGCTTGGGAAACAAATAATCCCTCGCAAAACTTCTCAACTCACGGATACAAACACTCCTTGACGAGAGCCTTCTGATACGCGTCGACTCGCAGAGCCACCAGCGCCTCCGTGGGAACCATCGACTCGTTTCAAACCCCAAGGACACAAATAATCCTTGGCGCTTGGGAGACAAATAATCCCTCGCAAAACTTCTCAACTCACGGATACAAACACTCCTTGACGAGAGCCTCCTGATCCGCGTCGACTCGCAGAGCCACCAGCGCCCCCCGTGGGAACCATCGACTCGTTTCAAACCCCAGGGACACAAATAATCCTTGGCGCTTGGGAAACAAATAATCCCTCGCAAAAGTTCTCAACTCGCGGATACAAACACTCCGTGACGAGAGCTTCTCTGACTCACATCTCGGGCAGTAAGGATTCAAAATCTTGCTTCCTGAACAATGGGACCCTGCAAGTCAATCCTAAATGGTCTCTTGCATACTATTCACGGGTCTCACTCTCTGAAGTCGATTCTCGACAAAGAGGGAGACAACCGCTTACGAGCCCTCTCGACTCGTAAGAAGGGCAATGGGATCCTGCAAGTCAATCCTAAATGGTCTCTTGCATACTATTCACGGGTCTCACTCTCTGAAGTCGATTCTCAACAAAGAGGGAAACAACCGCTCACGAGCCCTCTCGACTCGTAAGAGAGAGAAATTCTCTCATAAGATCCTTTCGACCTATGAGAGAAAACTACACTTGGGAATCCTCACGATTCCTAAGGAGAAAATCCACTTACGAGATCCTCTCGATCCGTAGGGAGAAAAATCTCTATGAGACCCTCACGGCTCATAGAATTGGAAAGTCTTAGGCAGCAGATCTGAACCTGCGGCCTAAGCCATCGCTATATCTCGAAGAAACCAAAATGCTTACTCTATTACCTGTCAATCATGTTTATCAAGGCAGCATGCTGATAATAAGCGAAGGGAAAGAGCAAAGAAATGATACAAGACATGGCAAAAAAAAATGTGTATCTTTATTTATTAATTCAATCAAGTACATGGCGAATCGTACAAAAGAATAAAGAATGTATACATCTTATTCGAAAAAGAAAATTACAAGTATATTGATACAAGGGCAACTACTGGGAAGGAAGCGTCTTAAATAGCCCTATCAATTGCTCGCGTACTTCCTCCCACGCCTTCTCCTGAGCAACTACCACTGCCAGTTCCGCCTCTACTTGAGCCCGCTGCTGCGTGAAGGATGCAAGCTCTTCCCCAACAACCTGCTGAGCTGCTTCTTGGCCTCGGGCATCACGTTCAGCAGCATCAAGTTTCCGCCTCAGTGCTAGCCCATTAGATATACGCTTGAGAAGACCTTCAAAGACAGCTTTCACCTCAGCAGCATTCGTCCTGACTTCAGCACGAAGGCAAGCGGTTGCGTTTGAAGATTCCTGATGCGCCTTTAGCCGTAAAGCGGCCTCCTGCTCCAAATGGCGGAGATAAGAGGCGCTTTGCTCAAGCCAAGCTGTCCGTTCGGCGCTCGCGGCCAAAACCTCGGGGGAAGGGCGTATCGACGCCAACCGATGCAGGCGAGCCTCAATCTCTCTGCAGTGGTTAACCCACGATTCGACGACGCCTTCATTATGGAAAGTTACGAGCGCCGCCAACATTGGGTTAACATCCACAGCGAAATCTACGGCAGAAGGAAGGGCATCCATGTTGAGCTCTTCGATGTACCCGCTCAACATACCCAGGCTCATTACAGCACCCTTTGAAGACGGGCGTCTCAAGAAAGGACCCGCCGGTGAGAGGACGCGAGAATCAAAAGAGATCAGAGCTGGAACAATGGCTGCAAAACGAAACATGGTCAAACAACGATTCGAAAAGTCGGTGAAAGATCATATAAAAAAAAGGGAAAGGAATATCTGTACCGTTTGCAACGGACGGCAAAGCCGGAGGCGCCGGTGGCAGCGCAGGCCTGGCGTCCACTCCTTCGATTTGAGGCACTGCAATCAAGAAGAGGAAAAGTCAGATGCGATCCTATATTCCCTCAAAAGAGACCAAGACAACACTTACCGGCACCCCTAGAGGGAGAAGCGAGCTCGGATGGGAAGGGGAAGTGTGGGAGCAGCACTTGATACAGATGATCGAAGAACACTCATGAAAAGAGCATAGTGGTATAATGTTAGTGCATAGGCTACACGTTTAAATATTAATGTATAAGTCGTAAATTCATACCTTCCGACATCCGTGATGGCACAAGGGAAGGCTGAGGAGTAACCACCGCCAAGGCAATGGTTGAAGGTGTGCCTTCAAGCAATGGAGCATCGGCACTAGCCGCACCTGCGTTTAAAACAAGGACGAACTGGTTAAAAGAGATCGTGAGGCACATATAAATGAAGAACATTGGCCATTTAAAACTTACCCGACAAGCTGCCCGCAGAAACAGAGGCAATTCCTTCCTCCACTGACGGAAGGCCACCGCCTGTAGCTTCATCGCCCGACTCAAGGGGAACCGTTGTTATGCTCTCAAGCTCTACAGGCGGCGGGGGACCATAGGCGGGGAGGGCTATGATAGGAACATTGCCAGATTCCTGAGAAGGAGCGCCTAACTCATCTTCAGGAATCATGGCCGCCTCACCCGCTGCTCCCTCAGGATCGGCGATTACAGCTGCCTCGTCCATCGGTACCACGAGGTCCCCAGCCTCAAGCACTTCGCCCTCTACCGCCTTCGGCTCGGTTGAGACAATCATCTCATCTGCCGCCACTTCAGGCGCGGCATCAATGACCCTCTCCACGGCAGGTTCCTCAATCTCGATTTCAGGCACCGTGGCCCCGACGACAGTGCCCACCGTCGGCTCAGGTTCGGCAGGTGCCGCTTCCGCCGTTTCCTGGGGTCCAACGGTCTCCGCCTCTCCCTCAGTCGGACTAGGTCCTGCCAGATGAAACGCATGTGAGCCAATGGCTTTATAATTCTTACAACAAAGCTCTGAAAGAAGTACTACCTGAAGAAGATTTATCATTTGCACTCCGGGCCGCGCGCGCCGCTCGCCTATAAGCAGTAGATAGGGCGACAGGGGCCTCTTCAGAAGGAGTGTCAGCACGAGGAATGGTGCTAAGGCCCGCTCCCGTGGCCAAAGCAGCTCTGCTCGCCTCTGCTTCAGAAGGAGTGTCGGCACCAGGAAGAGTGCTAGGGCCCGCTCCCGCGGCCAAAGCAGCTCGGCGTGCCCTTGCTTCGCGTCTCAACCGCTTCCGCTCCTCTCGAGCCGTTGAGACGGATGCCACTAGGGCTTCCTTGAGTGAGGCTCCCTCGTCCGTATATAAGGATGCCTCTAAATTCTTCAAGGCATCCCTCATCGTCTTGTCAAGCCGAGGCTCTTGTGGCAATTTTGACGAAGCCGGGACTTCGATAACGGACTTGAGAGGGACCCCTGCGTCAATTGATACAGCGCCTGCAAAGAAACAAAAGAAGGTCAGGTTGACTATCAAAAAAAAAGGGACAACAAACTTTCCTTGTAAAAGAGAAAGGGGTGAAACATACCAACGCCTGCTATGGCACGCTTCTCCTCCTCCTCCTGAAAGGTTTTCAGGGAGGCAGCAATAGCCTCTTCAGTGGAGACACCTGTTGAAAATGGAGCGAATATTAGTTAAGGATAACAATATAAAATGCAATAGAATGACAAATAAGGCGTTTGATAATTACCGGACTCAGCGAGTTTACTCAACATCGCTTCAAGCCTCGCCGATCGCTCGGAAGCTGCAATGGCGGCAGCCAAATTGGTGTCCGCAGGGTCCACCACAAAGCCCTCATTGCTACCGTACTCGCATATGGTCTTGGCAGGAGAAGCCGCAGGCTTTAACCCGAGGATCGCATCGAGGGAAAGGGCGGACTTTTTCTTTTTCTGCTGTCCACCAGCTTTAGATCCACCTGGAGCGGATTTGCGCTTGGAAGCCACTTTAGGGCGGCGGGTCCCAATATCTGCCCCTACGCCTGACTCTGGCGATACTACTTTAGCCGCCTTCGTAGGAGCACGAGGCGCCGATGGTGCATCCACCGTAGCGGGCAACGGCAATCCCCGCGGAGGACTCAACACGCGTGGTCGATCAACTCCAGCATCTTTTAACGGAGGGACGACCGGGAGCCTTGGCTGCAAAGGGGCCTTGCGATCACCGCCAGGAGGCGCACCCCTACGGTTAACCAATAGGCGTTTCTCCATTGAAATGATTGGGCCCATAGCGTGCGCATACCAGGCCACGTATGAATTAAGCATCTTAGGGACATAACTGGGTTCACTAATGAAGAAATAGGAACCCGTGTTAAGCCGTATAAAGTGATGCATCGCATTCTTTACCCCCTCTGGACCAACCACGGGCGTTTCCAAGAAGGCTTCCATCGGGATCCCCTGATTGTAGCTTGATTGCTGGGCAAATCGATGCGGATTATACCTCATGAACAAAGCCGTCTCATTCTGCCGAAACACTAGGTAGCCCGGCCGAATGGAGTAAAGATGGACGATTTCCCGAGCCTTCAGCACAGAAGCCCCGCCCTTAAACTCGTCACGAAGGGGAACCACCGACTTAGTAGTCTCCGAGCCTATAGTGATAACCTTATCCACGAAAGAAGTCGTCGCTCCGACCAAATGTGGGCGCAGGAGGAGTCCCCTAGAATCCCGTGGGGATGCAAACACGATTGAAGTCCCGATTAACCGTATGACTCTCGGGAGTCTGTACTTCTCGAAAAATGGAGGAGTCTTGTGGGCGCCAAACACCCCTCGCACGTGCATCTCCATCCAAGAAACGAAGTAATGCATTGGGAAATTAGCAGGCTGTGTCCCAGGATCATTGGCATCCGCCGCTACGCTGAGTCCATGATAAAGATAAGCTAACCCAGCAATCCCTACCGACAACTGCAGGCCGGCCACCATCCGATGTGCCGGGTAAAAGACAGAGGGCCGCATGAAGCGCGGGTGCATAGGGAGCGCAAAGTTGCATAACCACAAGCCCAGAAACCCAATAAAGAAAGTTTCCTCATCCATGCCGGGGACGGCGATTTCCGAGAAAGCGACGACGGCAGCATTGGGGAGATAGAAAGCCTTCTGGTCATTCTCCGATACGGGTCGGCGATCCAAACCGAAGCCAAAAGGGTCGTCAAGCTGAGCGAACTTCTCGCTCTGCTCTGATAAGAACTCCGTGCGGATAAAGCGAGCGATGAAAGCTGCGAAACTGACGCCCTTGTCTCCCGATTCCAAATGGAGTTCCTCATAGATCTCCAACACTTTCACCAAACCCGGATGCTGATGCTGAATGGCATTCTCCGGGGTTAAGTCAAATACCAGCTGCTTGGTGGCAAAGACATACTCATCAGGAGGAAGCAACTCCTCATAGTGCTCTCCCCTCATTGGCAGACCTGAAATTTCGGCAAATTCCTCCAAAGAGATAGAAACTTCCTTATCCGCCATCAGGAAGGTATGGGTGGGGATATTCCATTGTTCAACGAAAGCCTTTATCCACCACGTTGGAGGGGAGGGGTACTCAAAGAGCGAGACGAAGACGGCTGAGTATAGACCAATCCTCGTTAGGTGGGTCCTCTTCGCCGATAGAATGTACCGGGCCCACTGCAAATATCCGGCGGGGGGTCGCGGGATCATTCCAATATTATAAGCTTGTCCCCAAGGGCGTGCTTCGCCCTGACAGATTCGCCTTCCCAGAATATCTATCGCCGGCGGCGGCTGCACGGGGATGGCGCCGATTGCAGGTTGAAGGAGGTCATCATAATTCCAGTTCTTAACCTCCACGGCGTACTTCACCGGGGGTTCGTCCGCATAAGGGAGCGTGACTGTGGGCTCAGAGGGCGCGGCAGAACTAAAACTGCGACGGCCTTGGATGATCTGACTATACCACCTTCCCCACAGATGGAGCTGTTTGCACTCAGGATCGCGATCTTTAATAAGAGCGAATACCACCCGATCCACTGGCGCATGGGGGGAACCCTCCTTCCGAGCGAACGAAAGGAAAAGACAAATCGTCAGACATGTTCTGTGGAAAGACAAAGAAACATACATCATTAGTGGCCTGACGTTTAAACCTTAAAAAAAAATAATGATAAAAAAAAATAATAATAAATAAAAATCTTGCTCCACACTGTGATGCAGCGGGTAGGGGACCAAAGGGGGACCCACAAAATCAAGATGACGGCGCATCATTTAATGAGACAATCCCACCATTGGATGAGACTATCAGTCAATAAAAAAGACCCCCAAGAGAATATCCTCATTGGGGGGGACCCCTAGAGACAAGGAGAAGATCTCCTCTTTTCAGAGCAAAACTCTGCCACAGAGTGACATTTGTCAAACTCCTGTTTCAAAGGAATAAAACTTCTTAAAAAAGAGCCTAGCTCTGCAGTAGTAATAAAAATTTATAACTCCTAAGAATTAAAATTTTGGGATCTTAAAGATCCATGGAAACTTTTAAAAAAAGTTTTCTAGTTGATTTATGAAGCAGGGCTCTGTTCATGGGTTAAAACCTAAGAACAGAGTCTCTGCAAATTTTTGAGAGCAAGGCTCTGTGAATAAAAACCCCAAAGGGGTTTCCTTTAGATCAAAGATCTATAAGAGTAAGGCTCTGTTGAAGAAACCCCAAAGGGGTTTCCTGTAGATCAAAGATCTATAAGAGCAAGGCTCTGTTAATTAAGTTTAATTTAAATTAAATTAAATTAATTTTACCTATAATGGTTCTGAAGTTAGAACTCGGAAGTTCTTAAGGAAATCACAAGAGCAAGGCTCTGGAAGTTCTCAAGTAAGAGCAAGGCTCTGAAATTCAATTTCTTGAGAATGGTAAAAAAATTACCAAGGACCAAGGGTCCTATTTATAGGCGCCTGCGCCTGTTCACTTGACCCCTAGATCCGACGGTCAGGATCTTGCCACCGCTGCACTCACGCGCGCGCCACGTGAGCGCAACGGTGGGGGGGCATCTGTTTCCCCCAATCAGAGAAAGGCTCTACTTAATTTTGAATTCGAAGCAACGCTTCAGTCCCCGTGCGCAGCGCGTAATTTGCCACATGGCAGAAGCTGATTCGGCGGCGTAATGCCCGAGACAGTGCGTCCCATCAGAGCAAGGCTCTTCAGAAAACATAATTAAGACTTAACTGCGCAAATGCATGGCAGCGCGACACGTGTCTGCACAGTTGCGCAATCGCAACTGCGCAAGCGCACGGATGCGCGACACGTGTCTGCGCAGTTGCGCAATCGCAACTGCGCAAGCGCACGGATGCGCGACACGTGTCACGCGCTGGTGAGTTGCGCAGCAACTGAATGAAAATTTAAGTAAATCTTTTCTGTTCTTCTGTAAAACAGAGACCCTTGGATCAGAGATCCAATGGTGGGAAAATTCCCAAAATTATTCAGAAAAGATCTTGGTAACAAATTTAACAAATTTGTGAGCACTATAAATAAGAGCCCATACCTCATTCAAATCATCAGGGAGAATCATCAAGAGAAGGATAAACTTCTAAAAAAAAAAGAAGAGAAAGAACTCTTGAAGATTAATCAAGAACAAAAAAAAAGAGAAGGTAAAATTTCTGAAGAACAGAAGATAAAAAAATGAATAATAAAAAAACAGTGCCTTGCACTTGTTATGAACCCTTGGTTCTGTAAAATGAGGGAAAACAAGAAGAACTTGTTTTCCTTTGATCCAAATTTAGATCAAAAGTGCCATGCACTTGTGTTCTTAAACCTGAAAATTTCTTGGGGTTTCTGCACAAACGCAACCCTTTAAAAGGGCCTGGCCCAAATTAAATTGCAATAATAAAAGGGCAGAGCCCTGTTTGGAAAATCCTTGAGGTTCTGCAACTCATTAATTAAAAGGGCCTGGCCCAAATCAAATTGCAAAACAATAAAGGGACAGAGCCCTGTTTGGACTGATTCTTTTAGTCAGGCAGAGCCTAAAATAAATAAAAAAATTGGACTTAACCCAATCCTGGCTGTAAGTCCTTAAATTAAATTGATTGAGCAAAATGGCTCTCCCAAACCAAATTACGACCGGTTCGAGGGTACATCTCCGAACTCCTTTGACATCTGTCGTTGTAATTCCTCAACGACGTCAAAGAGATGACGGGTCCCAACGACCACACACCCATATGGACTGCGGGGTCCTTAAACTCGTGGACCGAAACGTCCTTAAACTAATATTGGACCGAAACGTCCTTAAACTAATATTGGACCACTACGTCCCTAAACTGGCGACGGACCGAAACGTCCCTAAACTAATAGCGGACCGAAACGTCCCTAAACTAATTTGGACCACTACGTCCTTAAACTGGCGACGGACTGAAACGTCCCTAAACTAATAATGGACCACTACGTCCTTAAACTGGCGACGGACCGAAACGTCCCTAAACTAATAATGGACCACCACGTCCCTAAACTGGAATATGGACCGCCACGTCCCTAAACTGACACAATAGGGCCCAAACGCTCTTTTGTCGGATCTAAACGGTCCCGTCTAAGTTGATCTTAGCCCCAAATACGGTTAATGTGTCCTTAGATATTCAAATAAGTAATAAAATCCCAAACCAACTTTGGTTCAAGGGTACATCTCTGAACTCCTCAGACGCCTGTCGTTGTAATCCCTCAACGACGTCAGAGAGGTGACGAGTCCCGACGGCCGGATAATTAAATCAATCACTACGTCAAGTCGATCTTAGCCCAAAACAGGACTAATGTATCCTTGACGAACGTTTAAGTTGATCTTAGTCGCAACGCGACTAATGCATCCTTAAACTAAAAACACCGAACCCAAATCTAAGCAAAATACGGATTTGGACTAATCCACGTCCTACGGGCGACGATATTACTCAGTCTCCGTACACAATCCACGGGCAACCACAAATAAAACAAACACACACGACACGAAGTGAAATTCTGGAGAAGGAGAAAGTTGTTACCGCGATGCGGTAGCGTAATTAACTGCAGGGGCTTGCGCCTGCAGGGAAGAGCGTCCCCACAATCAAAAACCCCTCACCCTGAGGGGGAATCTGACGAAGTCTGCTACATCGGCCGCATCCGTCTAAACCTCCGATATACGGTGTCGTAAATCAACTCGGCATCTTCGGAGAGATAGACGGATAAAACCAAATAGCATCTGCCCTGAACTTCAGGCAAGACGTCTTCACGTCGTCGCCGTCTTTCGGAGGGGAACAGGCATCACTAAATACTCGTAATGTCCATACCGAGTTCGGAACGCAGTCTTGCAAATATCTTCTGATTTAACTCGGACCTGATGATATCCGGATCGCAAATCCATATTGTATTTACTTTTCAGTTGCATTGTAAAGAATGTTTAATAAATAAAAGTTGCTGTTCATTTACATCTCATGTCTTTCTTGTGTACATTTATATTATATTGCTTATTTACGCTTAGCGTATTTACTTCTGAATAAATATGTCAGGGGCCAAGTCACGTCTCCTGACTGTACACCGGGAAGTGGGGCGTGACAATACCTAGTGCTATAAGAAATCTAGATTGCAGTCATGCGGACATACAAATGCCGACTGGACCGGCAATATGGGTATGCGTATCCACTTCTGCACGTGCTTTCTTGCATAATGGCAGGGCCATTACTCAGAGTGGCAATAAGCATGTTGTATAGCTTTTTCATCATGGTGGTGGAATATGCGGCTATCTCAGTAGTGCCAAAGAGGCTGTAAGGCTGAGGTGATTTCTCGGGAGTCTGCACATGATTCTGAATGTGAGGGAAGCAGGGTTTCTCGTTATCGTGATATCAGGTCAACGATAGCATACTCAAATGATCTCGTATATATGGGAAGTTGAAACACTTACAGATCTGACGATACTTCCTCAAGAAGTAAGTGTCATGAGAAGGTGGTCTAAACTATAAAGTTTTACTTTAGGTCAGACGATCTGGGATCCGATAACGAAGGAAATAGCTGAGTAACACTGTATGCATTTGGGTTTCGTTCTAGCTGACGTATTGTATTTCAGATTACTTGATAGACCTTACTATTATATTTTGGCATTATTATTATAGATGACGACTTTTATAAATGCATATTTTTAGATTGATTGTGTGTTGCATTCTTTCTTTATGATTTGGGATGGATATGTATATATTTTTGTTTGACTATTTCAGCAATAGAGTACAAGTGTACAGGGTACACAAAATGTACGGGATACGCAATATGTGCAGGGCACACATTTAACAAAGATACGTCTGTAGGTAGGAACTCTCTCTCACATGAGAGATCCTCTTTATGCTAGGTAACCATACGATGGTGAGACTAAGTGCCAAACGTCATCTGCTTGGAGCGGTGACTGTTTTTTTTTTGCATATTGGGTATGGCGATAATATGAGTATTTAATAGTCTCCCTGACTTGGTTAGGATAAGATTGCCATGTGCTATAGGCCGGACGACCGAAGTGGTTATCCCATGACCACTTTTACCTGTTTACATATAGCCAAACTAGCGGTCTGACTCGTCGTACGGAATGCGAGCTTGTCGGGAGATTCCAGACATATTGCAGAGTGATATGGCCAGGCAAGTCAATTAGAGGGTGATTGGACTTGGGTCCGTACGGTAGAGCCTTAATAGCGTACGCTCTCAGGAAGAGAATTTTATACCGTAGTATATGTTAGTGTATATGCCCTAGGGGCCATTATTGTATCATACTAGATTGTATGTTACTTAATGGAAGCTTGGGATATTCACAGTTGTATATACAGTCTTGCTAAAAATAGTAGTATGCTACTTGGCTTGTGTCTACTTTAATATGTGCATATGTTTCTTGTAACGTATCACTTATATATATTAGTAGAGCCCATAGGATCTTTGCTTGATTACCAGCGTTGTGATGGCAGTCACGCTAGTGGGGGCTGGGTAGTCTGTAGGCAACATCCTATACAGGTTCCTGGTCGTTGGATTATCGAGATAGGGCATCGATATTCCGGAGTAGACTAAGTGTGTACGCTTCTCATCCCAGTTGGGGAGATGGTCTGTCCCACAGCCATCAGTACGTCGTACTGGAGATAGTATACAGGTGCTCGTTAGGTTACGGGTACACCGGACAGGACTCGCAGGGGAACTGATTGGTTGGTATTATACCCGTCGTCAGTTAACAGTTCTCAGATGACATGAGTACAACATAGTCCGCAGACTTGACACTGCTACTTCGCCTCGAGTGTGTCCCACTGTTCTTAGATTGCTACCCTACCACGGCTCAAAGGAGTCGTACAAACAGGTAGCAGTTGGGTGCAGTCCCGAGCACTTGGAGGCAGTAGTGGTTAGATAGGATTCGTCTCTCCCGGTGGGAGATGATATCGCGCTGTGTCAGAGAGCCATTACGCAAAGTCCCTGGCCAGGGCAAGCGAGAAATACCGGTAGGTTCCAGTAGCTTCTCAGGGTGTAATGGGCTTCGCTCCGACACGACTTATACAGCTATTAGGGGACTGACGCATGCCGCCCCCTAGGCTTGATATGCGATAGTCTTAGACGAACAGACCGGACTGTACGGAGATTGTCACATCAGGCTCGGTAGGGGTTCGGATGGTTTTCCTCATCGGCCTTCTTATCGACATCTACCTGGGGACCGTTACGTACAACTAGTGCCGCTTGCGGTCTGTGGTTAAACCCACTGCCAGCGTAGTGTCGAGTCTTTAGAGTCCCACACAGAGAGTTTCCCTGCTCCAGGCGAAACGATATAGAGGTCGTATGGTTTTACGACAAGGGTTCGGACGCATACGCGTGTTTACGCACGTACGACTTTTTCGGACAGTTTTTACTAGTCGGCTTTAGTTTAAGCCAGATTCTAGTATCGGGTTACTGGATTTATACAGTCTAAAGTTTTTCCGTGTTTTCACGGATTGGAGGGACGTTTTCATAATTTGTCGGGAAGCTTCTAGAAGAGTGGTGACTAAGGGGTTAAGGTGGCATTGCATTAAATGAGATTAGTGACTCATTTGTGTGGTTCATCCATGTCATTAATGCATCATAAATGCTTAATGACTCATGGTGATGAATCACTCATAGATATTTATGAAGCATGGTTGTTAATTCAATTATTTCATTTTTGGATAAATAATAATGCTTCATATATATTTTGATAACATCATTATCTCATTTGATTCTTATCTTCACCTTCTCTCTCCTCAAGCTCACTCTCTCTTCAAACCCTAACCCTAGCTTCTCATGTGTTGAGATCAAGGGTTAGCTAGACTAATACATCCATAACCTCACTCTATATCCCCTAAGTAGCTTAGATTAGCACTTTAAGCAACCTAGTTATCTCAAGTTTGAGATTTAGCTTGGCGTAGGAGCTTTCGGGTGGATCGTCCTTGATTCGAGGAGGCCATTGAGGTGCCGATGTTCCAAGGAGCCTACGAGGAGTGGAGGACCGCGATGAAGACCCGAAGGACTAGTATCGTGAGGTATAACTTCGTACCTGAGTAGTTAAACCTCTAGTATTTAGTTAGCAATGGTTTAGGTAACGATTCATGCGCTCAAGTCCGTGTTACGAAGTTTTGATAATCGTTTTTCATATATTCCGCCTCCCCGCAAGTTCGTGGGGTGCGTGACATGGACTTACAGTATATTACCGTACGACGTGCACTTGGATCGTGCATATAAGGAGGTTGAGAGATAGATCGCATCTCCATTACTGTGTGAGCTCTTATGAGGACCTCCTTCATGGAACGACGAGCACTCTATACCCTTAGCGGCATTGGGTTGTCTGGGTAGGCATGTTACGAGCATCTTCAAGTTTGGCTGCTGTTTCCTACTGAGATGACAATATAATGCACATACAGGGCAGTGTCAGGAAAGCGGATGAATAACAGACCTAACTATTCAGAGCCGGAAAAAGATCGATTGGAATATCTCCTGATTGTATCGCATGGCCAACTCTTAATGACGCCATGGTGACGAAATTTAAGAGTGCGATGAATCGGGAGGTATACCCAGGTGTTCAAGTACGCTTCTAAGAGGGATCGAAGGTACTTGAGCAGACATGTCTGATTGGATATGGGGTATGAGATTTGCGAGCCTAACATATTTTGGTTTATGTTTTTTCTCATAAGAAGATCCTTGTGTCGATCCTAATAGATCTGGCTGCAAGGCTACTCGTTTGTAGGTTCTCAACGGTCCCCACCACACCAACATATATGTATGGCTAAAAATGAGAAAGAGATGGAAAAGAATTTTAGGGAGACAATTGATTCATGAAATCAATGGTTCAGGGAACCAGCTCAGAGAGTTATGGATGACATCCTCTTGAATGTGCGAGTGAGAGTATGTTAGCCATTGGGTCCTGTCACGCCACGCTTCCTAATATACGGGCAGAGAACGCGACGAGGCCGCTACGTATTTACTTTGAAGTAAACACGCTAAGCGTATCTAAGTAATATAAGTAAAATACACAAGAGACAGTGACAATAGATATAATTGAACAACAACTTTATTTATTAACATTCTTTTTTTTTACAATACATCTGAAAAGTAAATACATGGAATGGTAAGCAATGCCTAAATAGTGGTATAACAGAAATGGAAAATACAGAATGTAAATGTGTACAGGTAACTAGAGCTCCGGGTCGAAGGCTAGCTGATCCAAGTCCTTGAAGGTGGGTTCGATCTCTTGAAGGTCCGAATCACCTAACGACATTCCAAAGAAAAGAAAGAGAATGTCGTCAGCGAATAACTCGCTCGGTAAGTCTCGTAAATAGACAAGAATGGAATATACAGAATAGATTATATATATTGTTATAATGTTGTATTTAATGTTAACGATGTTGTTTGTAGTTTGGTACAGAAAAGGCCAGTGTATACGAGAGGAGTCTCACTAAACCAGAGACTATGGTATATGGAGTACAAGGAACTGTTCAGCCACGGTACAACGGCAATTGAATTCAGATTAGGTGTCTTTATGGTTGCTGTCTCATACTATTCCTAACACCTTCCGTACCAATCTACCGCTTATAAACCCCGCAATATCTTGATTGTATTATTTGTATTGTATTGTCTTAATTTATATAGATGGATGACTTGCCGGAACCATGATATCAGTAAATGGATGTAATTGGAGAATCATGTAGATGGATGTATATCCATGGTTCGGTTCGGTCAATATAGATTGAATAGATTGAACAGATTGAATATATATATGGATTCATATTGAATTGTAGTTTTGTAATTTCATACTTGAATTATATTCAAGTCAGATTGATTATATTGAGACTCAGTCGGAGTCAGACAATTAGAAAAGAAATTAAATCCTGAATTATATTTTGGTGCTATCGGTAACTGCTGCACATGAACGACAGGATTTGTGTCTTTTTCAAAGACAATTACCATATTGATAACACCGTTTGTTAAGTTGTCTACCTTAAATAGGCAAGCACCCATATCTCCGGCTCTCTGAGGCTCAAGAGACTGGTCCCGTTTAAACCTATGTTTACTAGAGTTCTTATTGTAATTTAGTATAACTTGAGGGGGTTTTATGTAAAAAATAATTTTGTATAATTTTCAAAATACACCTCAAGTATTTTATTATCGATTTTAGAGTTTTCATGGATGTATATTTTATCAATGTAATATTTCTAGTGAATAAAACCTAATTTCATAATATATGGTATTTATTTGTAATATTGGAATTGTATGGTATTTTCTTGTAAATGAGATATTTTTCTTGAATTTTGGAAATGTGGAATATTATAAATATTCAAAATAGATATTTTGATATTGATTACATATATATTTATTTATAAAAATATAAATTTTATTTATAATAGAAATCACATTTTTCTAAAGGAAAATGTATTAAAATCTTTCGAGATCGTATGCTCCTTGCGGAGATCTGTATCTCACTCTACTAAGCCTGAGAATGTGCGATAATCCGCACCATTCTGAACGGGTTCCCCAATATGGGTTGTAGATGTGCAATTGCAAAGATTTGTTAAAATACACTTCTTATAGAAAAATATTTTAATAGTTGAAGGTAGTTATATGTAAAGTCGTATTTTTTGAATCTATGTTCCCAAATTATATCGTGCTATATTAGATATGTGTGTTGTGAGGAGATAGGTCATTATCTCGTGAGTTATTTAAAGGTATAAAGGTTTTATAGAATTTATGTCGGAAACTAAAGTTTGTGGTATTTTAATGTAAAATTGCAATAAAAGATGCATATAACAATTTTTTGTGATGAAACTTGTTAAAAATGTTTATTAATATTTAATGAACAATATGTGATGATATGAAGGTATCTTGATTAAGAAAAATTATAGTTTTTAAAGAAAATCGAATCGGAAGTCGGACTAACTCCGCTTCCGTCGGGTTTTAGTTTTGAATATTTTTATAATAGAGAAAAGAAAGAGAAGTAGGGACTTATAGGTTATTTAACTAGAAGAGAGAAGGAGGAAGATGTGGGAGGTGCCGGTGCGTCGTTTCGTCATCGGAATCTCCTCGGATTGCCGTCGGAAGTTCGTCGGAGTTTCGCCCTTTTGCTAACTCCACTTGCACACAAAAGACTTGGGAATTTTCTTGAGAGTTTGGGCAGGGATTTGTGAGTGAGGAGGGTGATTTGAGGGGTGGTATTTATAGGAAAAATTTAGGGTTTAGGGTAGTGAAAGGGTGTATTAAAATTTGTAATAAAAATGGATTAAATATGAGCTTTATTGTGCTCTGTAAATGTTGAGTAAAAACAAATAATACAGGGGTTATGAGGGGAGTTCAAGAGTCGCCAGAGATAAAGAAAATTTGGGTTTTGGTCGAGTGAGACCGGCGGCGCCGACCGAGTCAACGAGTTCACCGGCCCGAGTAAGGCGAGTCGGGGCTCATCTTGATGCCACGTGTCCCTGGCGCTTGTTCTAGCCTCGTGGACACGTTTGTTTAGGCTGTGAATCTTGGTTTTACGGGTTGTACACATGTAGACTCTTGGGCTTCTAAAAGATTAAAAAAAAATTAACTAAAAAATATTATGGCCGATGGGATTTGAACTCTGGTGCTTTGGTTCTACAGTGAAAGGTCTTATCAATAAGCTACAAGCTTTTTCTTGCTGTTTTAAAGCAAAACAAACTTATAATTTGTGCTCAGGCTCAAATTCCCCTTTTTGTATTTTTTGAAAAAAAATGTACAGAAAGTTTAGGGTTATTACAGGTCGGAACCGGCCCAATACCCGCCTATATGAGTGGGTATCCTATATATTCATATATGGTGCTAGGGTTAGAGAGATGATACAATATAGAGAGTTTTCTAGAGGGAAAAACAAGAGAGTGCCGTCGTCTTCTTTTCTCATTCTGTTCTATTTTGGGTTGGCTTGCGGGATGATCAAGAGTGGGATTCTCGTTTTCCACTAAAGTGTGATTTCCCTCTGGCAGTTGCTTGGAGGTGATAAAAATCAGATTTTTTACGTGACGTGGACAAGAAACGTTCCGACCAATCGGATCAGGTATATCGTAAACCTTTAGAGTAGATACATACACTTTCCGCTTCGCTTGGTTGCATATTTTACATCTACATCGTCCTAAATTGTACTCGCCATATAAATGGAAATGAAATTATTTTTCGTTGATATATGCTGATTGTGGTGTGCTATAAATTTGCTTGTTATTTTCAGAATCTCTGATTAGGTTTTATCATGCATGTCTGTTTGAAAGAAACACTCATACTAATAGCTATCTTACACCAAAAGAAAGTTAGCACTTGAATAATAGTTGGCTCGTTTATAATTAGTGCGCGTTGACTTGAAAATGCATGCACTCACAAACATAGTCACATAATTCGCGAATTATTCGCTGAATTCGTGAATTATTCGTGAATTTTTGATCAAACGAATTATTCTCCGAATTAATCGCCATTGCCGAACTGGCCGAATAATTTCCGAATTATGTGAAAAAACAGCGAATAATTCAAAAAACAGTAAATAATTCACAAAATCAAAACCTAGAGTCTCATATATTAATTTATTACTCGAAATCCTTCTCGAACATTTCCCGAACACTTACCGAATCTTTCCCGAATACCTGCCGATTTTTTCCGAATAGTTCTCCGAATCCGATTTCGACCTCGCCGAATTATAGCCGAACGATGAATTTATGACTATGCTCACAAGAAACCAAGACACATTTGTTTTATTAGTTTGCTGTATTTTTCGCAACAGTTAATGCACTGTGGTTTGTAGGGCCAGATGAACCGGAAAACATAAATAATTTTTACCGGAAAACATAAATAAGTTTTACCGGTTTAGGTATCCAATATTCAGGATTTTGACAATTTTTCAACGGATAATTAAGAATTAAATTTTCAAGAAACTTTGTGCCAAAAACTTGCTTGAAGCAATTGTAGCTATACTGTGCAATTGTAGCTGAGGTAATGATGAATATCAATCTCTCTTTGTATAGTACCAAAATAAAAATAAAAAAATCTCTCTTACAAGGGCATTTGGGCAATATGCTGTCTTAGTTAAAGCTTTCGGTAGAAATACTTGTTTGTGATGACTGAATAAATAGGGGCAAAAGTATTTTTAAACTTGCGGCTATGGAGCTAAAGCTATATGACATCGTAAGAAATTTGTGCTTTAATATCATATAAAAAGAAGATTACTTTGAATATTAGGATTACTGGATTGTGTGATGATTATCTATATTATATCAACACTTTGTCTTGTTAAAGTCAAATTTCCCATAAAAGTTTACCCTTAGAGTAACTGTAAGTTAAATTGAGAAATGTGTAAGTTGTAGAAACCATATGGTTGTATAAGGTTAGGCCTTAGTCTATTATCATAATCGACATTGGGTGTCTAGCTACATTTTTACCATTAGTTCTAACATTTAAATACATTAGTGAATGATGTAAATAATTTGGCTTGCTACTTTTTGAGTGTGGTGCTGATGAAAGATGTTTTGAAGGTTTTTTTTTTTTTTATCAGAAGTGATTATCCACCGTTCATCACCATTGATTTCCTTGATTCGCTATGGTGATATACGGTGGATAACCATTTTTAACAAAAAAAATTCAAAGGCACCTTTCACAGGAACCGCACTCCTAGCGGTTTCCATATTGCTATTTTTTGGAGAAAGAGGGACAGGAGAGTTAATTTCATTGTTATATTGGCATATATACCAAGTCATAGGCAGTTAATAAGAAGCAAATAAATGTATAGCTATTAAATCTTCTCATATTGGATAAATTTAATTAGTTTCCTTATTTAGGTAGCGATTTAATGCCTGTCAATTAGGTGTCAAAGACTCAAAATAGATGCTAAATAACAACGTAACATGAAATAGCTAATTATTTGCTGTGAAGGATTCATCTATTCTTAATTATTACATATAAATTGGCATCTGTTAAATGCAATTTTTTGTAAATAGATTTATAATTGGCAAGCCCCATGTAATATTACAATATGTTTGGGGCCTTGTGGGGTTGGGCCTAAGACCGTACCTGCTACCGATTATTCTACTGAGGATTAAAAAAAAGACTCTGCTACCGGAGAGGACTTGATCAAGTGAGAGTTGCCAACCCTACAATGCATCGTAAGAGCACCTAATTACAAAAATCAGGAGGTGAAGTGATCACGAATTAACACTTTTGGGGCATATTCGTGGGTTTCTTATGTGTGTGTTGTATGCTTTTGTGTGCTGCGCGCGCGGATGTGGTGCGTGCTTGAATGAGATTTACGGACCAATTCCAGAAAAATAAAAAGGGAAAGGAGGAAAAATTCTCATTATATGACTTTCATCATTGGTATCAGATTCTGAGCATGCACATGTAATTATTATTGCTCAAAGTCATAAATCAGCTGACTTGAGTTGCACTCTTTTACACGTGTGGTGATGTGCAGCCATGTGAATAATAGATTTGAGATGGCTTTCAAAAGTTACCTATAGTAATTTCTAAAAAGTTTTATCTAAAATAATTATATGTTTACAAGATTTTTATGAGAGATTTTGAATGATTTTAATTTTTTTTAGCAATTAGGGTGGAAAATAATTTGATGTTGGTTTACAATCCGAAGATATTTCTGGCATCCTGTCCTGACGAGAACTTAACTTCAAATTAATATTTACTGTTTTGAGTCACAATTAAAAAACATTATTGTTTTCTGTAACATACGATTAAACTACCTTTTTAACTAGAGGCCTTGCCCATGATTAGGTAAATAGGCTAGGGGCCTGTAGGCCAGCATTTTGGGATACAAGTGAAGGCCATGGCCTTGTAGGCTTTTCTTCGAGCTTGGCCCATTGGCCTGTTGGCTTTTATGGGTCTTTTGACCATTTTGAGGAATAAAGTTTGCTTAATGTAAACTTTTTGGGGTAAATTGTCAAAAAGCACCCGACCTGTTTCAAAGTTGTGTAAGACCCTGGCTCAATCAAAATCCATGTATACCAGTTGTCTGTAATATCTAAACAGTTGGAGTTGCAGTTGCCTGTAATATCTAAACAATTGCTTGTAATATCAACTTCTGTTGACATTTTTAACCATATCATAAATATCATAAAGCTTATTTTCCTTGTCCCAAAAAATTGTAGGAAATACTTTACTACATATAACACTTTCGCTATTTCTATTATATGGCATAAATGAAATCTCTCTCTACAAGAGAGAGTTTGTGGAATAAAGAAAAATTACCCAATTGTATATAGATCGACGAGTAATTAATGCTGCCGATATCGGAAAGAAAGGCCAATGTTTTGGAAAACTTGTCGGAATTATATAACTACACTTGCATCCTGTAAAATGCACCGTACACAACATACACTCTTCATCTAAAAGGCTAAATAAGGCATAAGGACTAATAAATTCTAACTAGGCGCAAATCGATCCATGAGCAACATGCAAATGGTGGCTTCGGACTCCGACAGAGTCGCGCTTCTCCTCATGATCTTGACCAACTTACCCTTCTGCTCAGCTTCACCTTGTTTGCTTTCCAAATCGGAAGTGATCGCAGCGGATTGCCGATTTTTGCTGCCCTTGGAGAACTCACTCCAAATCTTATTAAAACCAGGCATTTTTCTTTCTTTCCTTCCTTCTTTTTTCCACTACTTATTAATGATATGAAGAGAGCATTGAGATGTGCATGTTTTGATATAGAATTCAAGATATTAGTGAATACAAAGAGACCCCTAGCTGATTCTTAGAAACAGGGGACTCCAACGGTTGTGAGTGGGTCCAAGATGAGCAACAAAGGCCACTCATGCCTTAGCTACAAGCGAAATAACGACGAATTTGTATGGGCACAGGTAAAGATCGATACGAATATGCTTCTACATCTCAGTTTTAATTAGGAGGATATTTGTACAAGATTCTTTTGAGATACTGGTGTAAATATCTAGTGCTAGATGCTGACACCGGTGGCGTGAATTTACGTCAGGTTCCCGTGCTTATATGGCTTTCATTATAGCGCCCTGTAGGAAAGAGGGGGGGGGGGGGGTGTCCAGTTGAAAGCGAAATTAGTTTGAAAGTTACTTCCCGTCTCTGAAGCAAAACTCCGAAGTTGTGATCAGAATCAAGAGATAAATTTTGATATTCTAAAATTTAGAAGAGACTCTTCATAAGGGAAATTTGAACACCGGAACAGTACTATTAGGAATATAACGGTATAAATACATACAAATAGCTATGAGAGCAACAATTGAATACCGATATAACGGTTTGTATCAGGCGAATATATCAATATGTTGGATCCTCTTCTTGCTGCCTACCTGAGTTTATTTATAGCTTCTTATGAATGTTACTGAAACCGATTAATTTGAGCGGGCGGGCCTCTCCGAAAGACCTCCAAGGGTTAACTGCACAGCACACCCCTGTACTTTACCCAGCACAACATTTTTAATCTCTCAAGAGACTTATAATGGAAATACCCCTCGGATTTTCCAGAACCCTAACCGTGTTTGGTGGTTTCTCTCGAAGCAATTCATGATCGTCTAATCTAATTCTGGAGCTTTATTCTGTTATTAAGAGAAGAATTTCAGTGTTTTTAGGGTTTTGGTCGATGAACAGCGGTGGTATCTGTGCTAATGTCTCTTTGAGTGGATATAATTACTATAGGCACGGCGGGGTGGGGTTTAAACTGATTGGGGTTTCGTGCAATATAACTTTAATTCATTGCGCACCTCCGTCTAGTGCTCTATGCTAGCAAAATAGGATACATCTGTTTCAGAAATTCATGCTTATCGAAGGTATATATGGATAAATCCATGATTAAACAGAACACTTATTGTTCGGACTCCTTATATATGATCTCGATCGGCAATTAATTCACGAATATATGTAATATGTATCTTTTCTAAAGGTCCTGTCGCAGTTGGTACTTCGACACAAATGCGTGTGAGAATAATCATCAAGGCCTTTTCCGAAGTTACCTGGTCCCTAATTTTGTATATATCATGGTTCCGATTGACTTTCTAAGCTAACATACTTAAAGATTGTTGAAGGCCACCACAATTCCCAGTTAGGCTTCCGCCACCGAATTGTAAAGAGAGGATGAAAAGTCTTTATTTTACATGCCAGGCTTCCCTGTAATTTGTAATTGAAATGCTCGAGTACACGGAACATAAAAAATATCGCTCTTGCTAGCTAATCCAATGCAACGATCACATACTATATAAGAAAAGTTATGGGAGGTTAGCGAATAAATCAATAATCATCCTCCAAAATTTCGTACCACAATTGAATTAGCCAAGAGAAACAAAACCAATAGAGTGAAAGTCTCTGAAAATGAGTCCAGAATCATACACCAAGGCAACTACAGCTAAATACACAATAAGCACATCGGATCAATTTTAAGTTGGCGCAAAGCGATCCATGAGCAACATGCAAATTGTAGCTTCAGATTCCGAAAGAGTCGCACTCCGCCTCATGACCTTGACTAACTTTGCCTTCTCCTCGGCTTCTCCTTGTTTACTTTTCAAATCGGAAGTAATCAAAGCGGTTTGCCGAATTCTGCTGCCCTTGTTGAATCCACTCCAAATCTCAACTAAACCTGGCATCCTTCTTTCTTTTTTCTTTCCTACAAATTATAAATTAATGAGAAAGGTTTTAATATGAAGAAAGCATTGAGATGATGCAGGTTTTTATACTGAATTCAGCTGCTAGTGAATAGCCAACAGTTTATGAGTGAGTCCAAGTGGAGCAATAACGGCCACTCGCATGCCTTGGCTACAGTGAACCGTATCTTTATTCCGAATATGCTTTTGAATCAGTTTAAAAAGGCGGACATTTGTATAAGATTCTTTTAAGATACTGATGAATGTCTAGTAGATGCTGATACAAAAGAAGATATGTGGATTTATATTGTATAAGCATATTATAGTACCGGCGAATTTTCTTTTATGTACGCGCATTATAGTACTAGCTTTCAGTTTAGTCGTCTAAGCTCTCTAGAACTTGGGGGGTCCAGTTGAAAGTGAGATATTAGAAGAGACTCGTCATAATAAGCAAGGGTGACCATTGCATAGAGGAAAAGAGAAGGCAAGTTCTTACATTGGAATGGTGTTTTTAGTACACGCCGGTATAAGACTAGCAGTTAATTTCCAATATAACTTTTATAACGGTTGGTATAGGGCCACTTTTAAGCAGTTAATTACGTTTCGAAACCTCTAACTTGGTTTCGAAGCAATCCATGTCTGTCATACATACATAAAGAGATTGTTGCCCAATTTAACACTAGAACTTAATTAATTTTGTGCTGATTATGATGGGGAAGCTGCGCGTTGTTGTTTTTTCTTTTGCTTTTCCCTGTTTAAGGCTTTGGTCGACGAACAGATCAGGTTTTTGCGGTAATAAGTCTCTTGAAGGGGTATGGATTCTAGATCGGATAAACTACATATAGAGGTGTTCTGTTCAATTTTACTCCAATTTATTTCGCACCCCTGTTTTGTTCAATTTTACTCCAACTTATTAAAGATATATGTTAACCAATGAATCACAAGTGCAATCTTGTTAGCAGAGCAAGGAGCAGCAGTACTCCTCTTGATTGTATTTTCAGTTCAAAAAAAAAAAAAAACCAAGAAATGGAAAACCTATAAATCAAAGTTTCTGAAAATCAATCAGCCCAGAATTTATTTATAATAATACACTTGCATCTATAGAATGCACTATACACTATGATAGCTACAGCTCAGTATACGGCAATTTAGTGTACATTTGATAAAATTTTTAACTGGGCGCAAACCGATCCATGAGCAGAATGCAGATGGCAGCTTCAGATTCCGAAAGGGTTGCGCTCCGGCTCATGACCTTGCATCCTGCAGAAGCAATCTCTCCCTTATCGACCTCCTCATTTTCTCCTCCTCTTGGTTTCAAATTGGTACCACTTGAAGCTGCTGCAGGTTGCTGCTTCTTGCAGCTCTTCGAGAACTCGCCCCAAATCTCAGCTAAACCAGGCATTCTTTATCTCTCTCGTCTCAATTAATCAGAAGACAACTTTTCTTGATATGATGAAACGATTATAATGGAGGAGCAGTTATATACACGATCGATATTGGGGCTAGCAAGTGGTTTCTTGTAAACCACTATAGCTCGACGTCGGCGTTAAGTTTAACAAACTAAGCGCGGCCGGGGTGTTGATTTTGGACAGGGTCTGGGGTGGGTCCAACTGGAGCAATGAAGGCCACTCAAGCCTTAGCTTCAGGAGAAGCAGCACGTGGTGCATGGCTCTAAGGGGAGAGGTAATGATACAATGAAGGAACTAATTTCAGGAGGATGTTTCTACACGGCGATTCTTCTTTTGAGAGAGACATGGATGTGTTGAATATCGGGCAGACGCTGACAAAGCAACAAGGCATGATAAGTCCGCTGGCACTAGGAAATTTACATAATCATGTACGTGCATATCGTTTGCTTTCTTTAGCACGTATTCTACGATTTTCCGAACTTAGGTAGGCTTGAAAGTGAAATGAGAAAGCATGAACCTCAATAGGGGGGAGCTATTTGAATGTGTCAAAGAGGAGAGGAATTTCATAACATCAGAGTCTTCACACTGCAAAAATATTTTGGATTTATAATATCCAGTATTCTTCTAGCAAGATATAATCTTTTAGCAGGGTTTACAATATATGGATGGCGTCGTGCTCAACCGCGGACACGTAGGAAAATCAGGGGCAGGGGGGCCTGCCCATGTGCATGCGGACCCTCCTAGTTTGCACCTGATTTTCCTGCGTCAGCCGCAAGCACGTTCGTGGAGCTAAACACAGAACCATTTCAGCCTTATAATATGTATCCATCTTTTTGTTGTAAGGCATAACTCATGCATGATCGATATATTCTTTCACCCACATAATTAGAATTATCCAAATAATTTTCAGTTCCTAAATAAAAGTTAACAAAATTGGGAATGGAAAGATAAAAATTCATATTAGTATTTAGTTTTCCATATCTTAACTTCTAGATGTACAGCATCTTATCTTTGAAATTTGCCTAATCAATACACACACACACTTCTGGATTGAAAAGACACCATAGTAGTTTGGCTGCAGCATGCAGAGACAGTGAATTCGCTGGATTCGAATTAGAGCTGTTGAAATTATGGAGGAATATTTCAGGGTGAGACGTCTGATGAAGGGAGAGCAGACATCTGGATGTACACAGAAGAACATGTCAGAACACCAGAGCAACGGCAGACGTCTTAAAACCAGCAAGGTAGACGTTTGCAGAAGCGATGATGCTCAATCCAAAGTGAAGGCAGACCTCTGCCCAAGTGTTGGTCAGATATCTGGCCGAGACGCTGAAAAAATACATAGTCGGGATAGACATTTGCCCAAGTGTGGGACTGATGGAGGTTGTGATCTCCTTTAGATGTTGTCTTCCGTTGATCTGTAGCAAGCGTTGATGGATGGCTGAGATTTGGTTTGTAGGTTGCCTCTTGAAGCGTGTGGATCTCAGTGAGCTTGATTTGGAATGAAGTCGAGCTACCTGCAAGGAAGTCCCGGGGTGGTTGTACCACCGTGAGCCCTCCGAAGATCAAGTTAGTCGAGATATTTTGGCAGAGTAGCGGTCTATTGGGTAAAAATTGCCTTATCTGAGTCGTCTGAGAGGGGTTTATATAGTGGCAGCCATGGGCTGGCGGGCGCGAGATTCATGTCGGCCGTTACGCATGCATGAAATGCGGGATCCTCCATTAGTGGCGAGATACGCTCGTTAATGGGGGGAACGCGATGGCGTGGAACACGGGATCGTGGGTGGCGGATATCTAGTGTCTGGCGAGACTCGCGGAGCCGTGGCGGAGACGCCTGTGATCTGTGCTGTCGGTTGGTCGGTGATACCGAGGAAGCTGAGCTCGGCGAGAGGCCTAGAGGCGAGCGGGAGGCCGAGCAAGTTTGGTTCTGTGATAGCTCAGAGGCGAGCTAGGTGGGCTGAGGAAGCTCAGCGTGCGGGAGAGCTTGGAGGCGAGCCAATGGTTGTTTGTAAGATGAGTATAGGAGTAGTCTGGGAGGCCACCGAAGGTCGGGAACATCCTCAGGAGGAAGGCCCGGGGTATGCTTCCAATGTACCCTTCTTGCTCCTTTCTCGTAAACTTTAGGACACGTCATCTGCCACGTGCCATGATCTGGGGAGTCCCCGATACCGAGCATCATCATTAGCCCCCCACTCTCGGACTGACCTATTCATGGGTCGAGTCAAGAGTGGTCTGATCGGTCACCTGGGCCAATCTCTTATTTGAAGACATCGTCGGCGCGGATCCCCGAAAAATTAGTTGTATTTTTTCGTTGACGTCAGCGGATCAGGGGAGAGATCTTGTATTAAAGAGGAAGCGCCGATTCGAGCGTACGTTCGCCGAAACGCCAGGCCACGTGTCCGGCGCTGGTTGGTTAGCGTGATGGGCAGCCGGTGTTCTTCGCCCTTGACGGGACGTGCCCAATGCGTGTGCGACAGGTGGAACGTTGACGGTCGTTGAATGCGAAGTGTTATTTTGGCGGGAGACGATCGGCGCCGTAGGAGGTGTTTGCCGACTGCTATAAATAGAGGTGGGATCCCCCCACAAAGTCCACACTTCGCTATAATTTTCTCAGCCCTTCGTGTGTTAGCTCGGCGATCTTCTCCCTAGGTTGGATTTCTTGCGTTCTTTCCTCGGAGGACTCCTTCCTTTGCTCAGGTTAGATGTCTTCCTCTGGGGAGTCCGTAGAAATAGTTCGGGTAGATTCTAGGGAGTCTTCTGCAGCCTCCTCTTCTGCTTCTTCCTCTTCCTCTTCCGAATCCCCCCGGGAAGTTAAGGTTAGTCATGCTCTCCGGACCCGTGCGACGGGGACAGTCCCCAAAACGCGTGTCAAGAGTGTCAGTGACGCGCCTTCCATCCTGAGGCATGTAGACGAGCTCACCACAATCTGGGCTCGCTTCCATATTCCCCCCGTCTACTCGCTTCGCTTGGCCGGGGAGGGAGAGACGGCAGACTAGGTACGGGGTAAGAAGATTGTCTTGTACTTGGAAGTCTTTTGGGTTGGAATGCGTCTGCCCTTCTCCCCCGAGGTGAGTGCGGCGTTGCATTGCTTTCAATTAGCCCCGGGCCAACTAGTGCCGAACTCGTGGAGGATTCTCCTCGGGTTTCTAGTGCAGTTAAGACTGCAGGAGATCCTTTTCTGCCTGAACATTCTCCTTTCCTCCCTCTACTACAAAAATTATCCTGGCACTCGTAGGGACGAGCCTAGCTGGGTATACGTTTCTTTTAGAAAACAAAGAGGAAGGGCGGCCAGGTCGGGGTCGTAGCAGTACCTTCTTCCATTCATGAATGGAAGGAGAAGTTTTGTTCGTCGGCCCACCCGAGGGTGAGGATTGGCCTATGCCTGTCCAGTGGAACAGGGCCAACTGCCCGCGGGTGAGGCGGTCGTCCGATCCCGATGTGGTGGCGGTGTCGGAGTGCGAGCCCGTCCATCGGGCCGATGTGTTGTTGTCCAAGCAGGTCCTCAGTTGGGCCGGGCTCAGCCTCGCTAAGTTTGCGTGTAAATTGGGAGCTTAGGTGACCTGTTTAGACTTGTGTATTCTTCTACTTTTTCTAGCATTGCTAACCCTTTCTTTGTATTTTCGCTTTTTTTGCAGAGCCGATGGATCGATCCAAATTTCGGGCTGCGATGGCCGAGAAGAAAGGGAGGAAGGCCGGAGGCGCCGGCTTGTCATGTCCTGCAGCGAGCCCGGTTCCGTCGGCGGACGCTCCAGCCAGGCGTTCTACTAGGTCCCGGGCCTCGGAGGCCGGCTGTGCGTAGAGCAGCAAACACGCTCGGGAGCAGGAACCCCGGGTTTTGGAGGTGGGAGACGAGACTGATCCTCTCGCGCCCCTCCTCAAGAGGCACTATAGGACGGTGCCCCGTTCTCCGTCATCCTCGATCTTCGTGGATGAAGGGGATCTTCGCTTTGAGGTGCCCTCGGGGCTTTCCGTCGCCGACAGCCTGCTCTCAGAAATGGAAAGGCCGGCTGGGGGCAAAATCCCCCGGGAGACCCTCAGGGCCCAAATGGCGGCCATAGCCCAGGAGGCCGTACAAGTTAGTGTCCGCCACCCGCTCGGGTTTTTATTAAGTACTTTTTGTTCGCAGGATCGAGTGCCTTTTTTAACCCCTCCTTTGTTTTCCTCGGGTCCTCCAGCATTGTGCCCTCGTTGTCAACATAAAGAACAAGAAAATTGCCCCTGCAATGCAGATTGCTGGTGAGTCTTCCTCGCGGAAGGAGGGCTTGAGTCGAGAGCTGCGTGAGGCGAAGGAGAGGAGCGCCGCCTTTGAAGATCAGGTGGCAGCCAAGGATCGGGCGAACGCCAACTGCCGGGAGACCATCCGGGTTTTGATGGAGTTCAACAAGGCCGTTGAGGCCAAGTTGGAGGATGCCAAGGTGCTCGCCGCCACCCAGAAGAAGACACGGGACACCCTCAAGAGGGAAAATGAGGCGATGAAGGAAGCGGTGAGGCGCGCCATCCTTCGGGCTGCAAAGGTGGTGGAGAGCTACAGGACGTCGAATCAATTCTATGCCGATCTCACCAAGTCCTCGGCCATCATCTGGCATGATTCCCTCGACACTGTCAAGGCGCTGATGCCGGAGTTTCCCGATGCTAAGCTCCGGCTCGAGTACCCCATCGAGGGTGAGGTGCAGGTGGATGCCACCGGAAGCGTCGCCGGGTGGAAGGCCCCTGGTGGGGGCGTCGGGAAGAAGGCTGTCGCCCCGGCTCCCGGTGCCGAAGCTCCTGTGGTAGGCGCCGACCCTTAAGCAGCCACCCCAGCTCCTGAGGTGGCCGCGGAGCACGTCGAGGTCCTTCCCGGCCATGAGGCCTGAGTCTCCCTGCCTTCTTTTTTGTATATTTTTTTTGTTTTTTTCTTGGAATTTTGTAAGCCTTCGAGAGATTTTGTAAGGCTGAGGAGCACACAATACCGTTGTAGAAATTTCCGAGTTGTAAATAAAGCCCTATTTCAGGAATTTGTGTTGCAACCTTTTCATTTTGTGGTAATGTCTCATTTTGCTCGCCTGATGAACGTTAGGTCAGCGGACGATCCTTTAGTTGGCGATCGCGCGTCGAGTTAAATCCAATTATTTGAAGTGTATAAAGGCTGGTGTAAGATCGGCATCCTTGTAGACCCGAAGTAGAGGTGGCAATCGCTCGTTGAAGATACGTCAAGCTGGACCGACGACCACCGCTCTTAAGATCGGTCAGCGTCGCCGAGGTTGAGGACTTCTGATCCTTAGCACAGATGGGTACGAAGTTACCTACTAAAGATGGACCGAGCAGGGAAGCTGCTCAGTGGCCTCTAGACGAGAGCTTCGATCCTTGGCGTCGGTGGGTAGTAACTACCATCCATAGATGGACCGAGTGGGACAGGTGCTCGGTTGCCTCTTGGCGAGGGTTTTGATCCTTAGCGAAGATGGGCAAGAAGTTACCCGCTAAGGATGGACCAAGCAGGGCAGTTGCTCGGTTGCCTCTTGGCGAGGGCTTTGATCCTTAGCGTAGATGGGTAAGAATTTACCCGCTAAGGATGGACCGAGCAGGGCAGCTGCTCGGTTGCCTCTTGGCGAGGGCTTTGATCCTTGGCATCGGTGGGTAGTGAACTACCAGCTATGGATGGACCGAGCAGGGTAGCTGCTTGGTTGCCTCTTGGCGAGGGCTTTGATCCTTGGCGTCGGTGGGTAGTGAACTACCAGCCATGGATGGACCGAGCAGGGTAGCTGCTCGGTTGCCTCTTGACGAGGGCTTTGATCCTTACCGTAGATGGGTAAGAAGTTACCCGCTGAGGATGGCCCGAGCAGGGCAGCTCCTCGGTTGCCTCTTGGCGAGGGCTTTGATCCTTGGCGTCGGTGGATAGTGAACTACCAGCCATGGATAGACCGAGCAGGGTAGCTGCTCGGTTGCCTCTTGGCGAGGGTTTTGATCCTTAGCGTTGATGGGTAAGAAGTTACCCGCTAAGGATAGACCGAGCAGGGCGGCTGCTCGGTTGCCTCTTGGCGAAGGCTTTGATCTTTGACGTTGGTGGGTAGTGAACTACTAGCCATAGATGGACCGAGCAGGGTAGCTACTCGGTTGCCTCTTGGCGAGGGCTTTGATCCTTAGCGTAGATGGGTAATAAGTTACCCGTTAAGGATGGACCGAGCATGACAGCTGCTCGGTTTCCTCTTAGCGAGGGCTTTGATCCTTGGCGTCGATGGGTAGTGAACTACTAGCCATGGATGGACCGAGTAGGGTAGCTGCTCGGTTGCCTCTTGGCGAGGGCTTTGATCCTTAGCGTAGATGGGTAAGAATTTACCCGCTAAGGATGGACCGAGCATGGTAGCTGCTCGGTTGTCTCTTGGCGAGGGCTTTGATCCTTAGCGTAGATGGGTAAGAATTTACCCGCTAAGGATGGACCGAGCAAGGCAGCTGCTTGGTTGCCTCTTGGTGAGATCTTTGATCCTTGGCGTCGGTGTGTAGTAACTACCAGCCATGGATGAACCGAGTTTCCAATGCTGGAGGAGGATGGTGTGCGCCTGGAAATTGTGCCGTAGTTTCCTCGATGCCACGATGATGTAGGGTTCCTAGGCACACTAATGAAGTCTCACAAGGCATCAACCATGCCAATTTCAAATTTTACGGTGCCAAGAAACCCTAGACTAGATCGTTAACTAGAATTTTAGGCGAAACAAATGCGAATAGTTAACAACTTAACTAAAAGAACGGAAATACAACCTTTGTAGATCCAGTTCTCCACCTCCATAGCTCCGCAATGAAGTCTCTTCGCTGTCCAAATGGAAACCCGGGCTCTAGCGTCGGTTTCATCGGAGAAAAAGCGGGCTAGGTCATCGACGACGATGCCGAAGATGATCTACGTCGAGGCATCACAAGATCAAGCTCCACCTTCACCAAGCCATGAAAACTTATGAAGGAAACACCCTATACTACTTGGCAAGAGGTAGAGGATGAAGAAATAGGAGGTGGGTTCACTTTAGAATTGGATTTCTCACTTGTTTTCTCAAGTTGCCATTGTTGTAGCAAGCTTTCTTCATGTGATGAAGAAGAAGAAGAAGAAAGAATGAATATGATAAGTTAATTTTAATTGAAAAGAAAAATGAATACTTATCATAATCAAACCATGGTCAAGTGTAGAGAATGAATCATGGTTAAGTGGAATGGTTAGGGTTAAGTATGAGACAAAATGGTCACTTGGTCAAAGTCTTCAAGAAGCTTCAAGAAAGAAACAAAGAAGAAACCATTTTCTCTTTATGCTTTTCCAAAATGAATAAACAAATAAATAAATGAATAAGCTAAACCCTAATCATCAACTTAACCATGGTTTAATTCTTTACACTCAACCAAATAAGCATGCATCATTAAACATGATACAAACATGTGCATAAAAGTATATCACATATACAACTTGCACAATTCAAGTGAGAAAATCCATTTAAAGTGAACCAATACTAGTTAATGCAAAGTAATATATCAAATATATAATTATACATTAAATCATTAAATCAACACTTGATTTAACGATCCGGTCATATCGCATATAACCGACTAGTATCCTATGTATCGGCTTACCGAATCAATCCTTGATTCGATAACTAGGTTATATCGCATACAACAATTCGATACATTCATCGCAAGAATGGAATACGGTATCACATACACGCATTATTCTCGGTCCTGCACATATCTCATATGCGCTCCTATTTCGTTTCGCTTGAGCCAGGAAACCTCTGTGTAGGACTCTAAAGACTCGTCAATAAGCCGGCAGCAGGTGATGATCATATCAAACACCCACAAGCCGCAAGCGGTCTGCTAAACGTAACGGCCACCCGGGTATTGAGCGATCAGAAGATCGACGAGCAAGCCCGCTCACACTCCTGTGAATCCAACCAGTAACACTCACCGTACAGTCCGGTCTCGTCGTCTGATATGTCGCATATCTTGCCTAGGGGTGGTAAACGTTAGACCCCAATAGCTTGATAAGTCGTGTCGATATGAGGTCTATAACAGTTCGAGAAACTACTGGTAACACTTACCAGTAAATCTCAGTAACCCTGGCCAGCGATTTCCGGTTATAGCCAATCGAACACAGTGCAACATCAACTCCCTATACCGGGAGAGACGAATCCCCTCCTATCGCTCATTGCCTCCATGTGATTCGGGACTGTACCCAAAAACCACCGTTTTGCACGCCCTCTTGGACGTGGTAAGGTGGAAATCAAAGCACAGTGGGAACCACACAAGACTCTATGACGATCTCGGGTCAACAGACTACTCTGTACCAGTGTCACCAGAGAACTGCCATCTGACGTAAGGTATAATACCATCTGGGAGTTCTCGGCGAGTCCGTCCAGTGTACCCAGTCTCCACTGAGCACCCGTATATCATCTCTGATGTCAAACACCAATGGATATGGGATCATCCATCGCCCATCTGTATGGGTCGAGAAGGTATACGCTAGTCTACTCTGGTATATCGATGCCCCGTCTCGATACACCCACGACTAGGGACTTTGAAGGATGTACTTATGGACTACCATGTCCCCACTAGTATGATCTGCATCATAGTCCAGGTAGTCAAGTACACATCCTAAGGGCTTTACCAACATGTAACAGAGAGACAATCAGTGTACACGTTAAGGTAAAGATCAACCAGATAGCATACTATCATGTCGAGCAAGAAAGTCCTCCCTATATATGTCCAAGCATCCACTACAATATACATCCTATGTATAGTAATGGCCTCTAGGGCATACATATAACTAACAATCTCCCACTTGCACTAGGGCCATCTGATAGCAGTGGTTGTAGTATCTCATACTCAACCATTCCATAAAAGTCTCTCTCTGGGAAAAGGCCTTTGTGAGTGGATCCGCCGTGTTGTCCTCTGAGTCTACTCTCCTAACCTTGATCAACCTGGAGATCAACTATCTCCATGATCAGTTGATGCTACCTCAGAATATGTCTGGATCACTGATGGGACCGGCGTTCCTTGGCATAAGCCACAACTCCATTGTCACACAATGGGAGGAACTAAGTTCATCTCATGAACAAATATACATCCAGACTGCCTCTTTGGTAGCATCTTAAGTAGCGATGTATCGAGCCTTTATCGTCTAGTATGCCACGGTATCTAGCTTGGAACTCTTCCAACATACCGTCCCTTTACTAAGGGTAAAGACAATGCCTGTAACTGACTTTCAGTCGTCCTTATCACCCCGGAACCCTTCCAGTGATTCTCCCCAGGATCGGTTGATACCATCTCACTACAACTAGTGAGAATCCTAACATCCAATTAGATCTATCTCATAGATCCAAAATCCAGGATTTAGGGGGTATCACTTTGATCCTATATGGAGAATCAATGTGATAAGTGGAGATTGACCGAGCGTAGCATAGGAAACTCCTTCCCTATCAAGAGCATGTCATCCACGTACTCTACGAGGATCGTCACTATACTCCCTACTACCTTTTTGTTTATACAAGGTTCATCTACCATTTTGATGATGTCAAACTCTTTGACTAACACATCAAAACAGATGTTCCAACTCCGCGATGTCTGCTTTATCCTATAAAGCATCTTGTACACGTTTCCGTTGCTCCCACTGTCTACGAAGCACTCTGGCTGTGTACTTATAGACGCTCTATTCTAAAACATCATTTAGAAAAGCTGTCATGACACCCAACCACCAGATATCGTAGTCATGGTATGTAGCCGTGGCAAGTAGGATCTGGATGGACTTAAGCATAGTTCCCTTGAAAAGGTTTCATCATAATCCACGCCTGGTCGATGACGAAAAGTTTTAACAAGTCTAGCTTTGAAAGTCTCAACCTTTCCATTTTACACCAAGTAATCTTCTCAAGATATACTTGCTCCTGATGGGGATTTAACCCTTCAGATATAGCAACCAAAGTCCATACTTTGTTGGTGTACATGGATTCCATCTCAGATCACTAAGCATCCAGCCATTCTTACAGAGTCCCACTCCTGATGGCCAGCTCGAAAATAGTTGGGTCATCATCTCATGATGCAATCCTCGCTCCTACTGTCATAGAGAAACTGAAGTATCTCTCAGGTGGGTGAGGAACCCTACTAGATCGGCGGAGAGGCTGAGGTTCGTTGGTCTCTACTGAATCCTTTGGTTCTATCAAATCATCAACTGCAGTTTGTATAGCTGGAACATTTCCAGTTCTACATGACAGACCTTGTCTCGAGCTTGTCAGGATTATGCTTTCAGATATAGCCCGGACAACCCCCAATCTTAACCAACTTAAGATATGGGATCTTCCCTTTCTATATCACATATGAAGTGGTAAGCAACCGATTTGATTCGAACCCTATTCAATAGGTATGCAACTTCTCAAGTGCATAACTCCCAAAAGGAAATGGGTAACTCAGTAGTACTCATCATAGAGCACACCTTATCACATAGGGTGTTATTGCTCCGCCCCGATATACCATCGTGCTATGGTATATACGGAGGAGTAATGCTGAGAGAGAATCTCATTCTCCTTTAGAAAAGTTCAAGAATTCCGTGTTCAAGTATTCTCCTCCTTGATCTCATCAAAGGACATAATACTTATACCCGTATTGGTTCTCTACTTCTAGCTTATATTCTGTGAATATCTCAAAAGGTTCGGACTTGTGTTTCAACAGGAACATATGTCTGAATCTTGAGAGATTATCAGAGAATGTAATGAAGTACAAAGAACTGATCTTGGCATGTGTAGACAGGGGACCTTTATACATCAACATGTATCATCCCAAGAGTTCACTTACTCTTTCTCTGTTTCCAATAAACAGAGCTGGTGTCATTATATCTTTGTGACATGACTGGCAAGTTTCACAAGATGTAGATTCAAATTGATTTAAATATGCATCTAAATGTAACTTCAGCCAGTCGGGTCGCATTGATATGACCTAGTCTACAATGCCTCAAGAAGGATTCGTTCATTTCTGAACTATTTCTCTTGTGTGTGTTCCGTATACTAAAGAACTGTAGTTTGATTTAGAACATCAATGCTTTTAGATAACGTGCCTGAACCGATCAACTTTTGATATAGGAAATGTTCAAAACATTATCCAACAATACAAAATTATATCCTTTCTTTACTAATAAAGAGACTGATATGATTTTGTATATCAGGTTCGGTATCTAATAACATTCGTTCAGAATCAATGTATTTGTAATACAGGGTGACAGTGACCAACAGACTTGGCTGCAACACTTGCCCCGTTTTCTGCCTCATGAAACTTATCACCCGTTCTCAGTTTTTCTACCCTTTTTGTAGCCCTATGTATCATATTACATATCCGGGATCCTGATCCGGTATCATATACCCAGGATGCGGAGGATACTGAGAAACAGTTCTTTGTAAGAACACACCCGAAGATGATGCATCAGCATGCACTCTCTTCGTTTGGGCGGCACAGGAATTCTGGTAATCCCTAATTTCCTGCTCTGTCTTATAACAATTATAAGTTGGAGCGGGACCAACGTTCCCCAGCTCAGTATAACAAGCGGGTTCGGTCAATACATCCGTATTATTATCTTGATTAAGGCGTGATATGGTCGCTACCTGGAGAGAGAGAGAAGAAAACACTCAGCGTGCGCTCTTGCAAGAATAGATTGGTTATTATTTTATCTAATCAGGATGACTCCCACTGTTTTTATCAAATCTTCCTTCAAACCCTAAAAGGAAAGACTAGCCGGGATTAATTACACGCTACAGGTTCGCCAATCTTTCAGCCAGGCCAGTGTCGGTACTTTGAGGGAGGTCCCCCGTGCTTTCGCACGAACCTAATTAATGTAAATCTCGTTTTCCCAGAGGCGTAACCCCGTTGACACCTTTCTAGACACCTACTTGATCGGCTAATTGTAATGTGTAAAACTCTCCCAGGAGTAACTCTTACTCGCAGCGGGTATCGGGATCCAACATCTCATAGAAGGTATGCAATCTCATTGCAAATTTCAACACTTGAAATTCCCGATAATATTTTGCCCCTAACCTCCTATGACCTTGACAAAGGCCAACAAACCATAGGATGCTAGTCAAGTTCAACCCGTCATTTCCTGATTGAATTAAACCCACCCGCACGACCCTTAACAAAGGCCAACAAGGTCGCACGACTACTCTAACCCAATCTGCATCATATGCATAAGCAGATAAGCACCAGTTAGCTACCGCACACTGCGCCTTGACAAAGGCCAACAAACGCAGCACGAATACTAACTACTACTTATCTGAAATGACGGAGGGCTACGACAGGTTTTTCTGAAAACCTATTGCGTAATGAACTTGATATCGTTGTAGAATCAAATGATTTTAAAATGGAGAGTTTTTGAGGCTTTTCTAGTTTTGCTAAAGGAGTCACTCCCGGTGAAGGGATCGTCGGTCCTTTCCTCGTCGAATGAGGTGCGGGATATATCATATATATCACCGTGCAAAGCAAAAACTCTTAAAAGCAATCAAAAGACAAACCGAGGGTTGTAGCATCTGCCAGTTATTGCTAAAGGAGTCACTCCCGACGAAGGGATCTCGGTCCTTTCCTTATCGAATAAGGTGCAGGATATATCATATATACCACTGTGCAAAACAAGAACTGTAGCTACCTGTTTTATTTTTGAAATTCGATTCTACAACATCTTTAGGTTTCTTTTATTACATTAATCACATTAATGAAGTCCCATCATTTAAATACCTAAACATCACAGATAAATACGACGAACACTTATGCCATCCGCATTCGCCTCGATGTCCCCTCGTGCACCGTTAGGTTAGGTAACTAACGGCAGAGCGGGGCAGGGCTAGCGCGGGTGTAAAACATAAGTAACACCTATATAATATATCATATATACTATATACAGTATCTATCACAGAACATATCACATGATCACATCACAGATATCGCAGCAGAAGAATCATATGAAACATTGGATATACTAGGACGTCCGTGTTTTCAATACGAGCCAGTATAAAACACGGATTCCACGATCGCGATGAATAGCCAAACCCACACCCCTAGACCCCTACGAGAGCGGCAAGCAACCCTACCAATTCTAGAGTTAGGAGACCCGGACTCGACTCCTCGAGTTGGTCTCCCACTGGACCCTAGAACCCGGTTACTTGTGCTCCCCTCCTTGGGTCTATCCTAGTGCAGAAAAGTAAATAATATACAAAGGGTGACAACTTCCGCAACCTGGAAGTGCCCCAATAAAAGAATATTACATACAAGTTTTTACATGAATGAAAATGAAAAACACTCATCTCACATAAAACCCCCCGGCTATTCAAACACGACGATCCAATATAACATATCCAGCAACACATAACATCACACGTCATCAACGTAAGTAAATATGCGCATCCCAATTGTCGTTGACATATAGCAACGAAACCGGCGATACCATATATTACACTTACGGTCACAGAAAAGAAAGTGTAAAACCACAACAGTTGGAATCCGCAACCTCCATAGACATCGCATGCCTAATCAAATGAATTCCTTAGACATCGCATGCCTAACAATTATAAATCCCGCATTTTAGTCTCATTATCGAAAACTCTTTTCAATATCAAGTCGGGCAATTCAACAAGATTCCCGACATCCTGATCGAATGCTCGTCGCAAACTTCAGTAGACGGCCGCACCCCCGATACCGTCGACGAAGTGCACCAAGGCGGAACACCGCTACCGCGAGCACCCGGACGGATGCTTTCGGCGACGGGGTTCTCCTATAGTCACTTGGTCGGGGTTAAGGGGTGTAGCTGTCTATTAAGTTTACCGGCGAGTATCCGCGTACGCTACGTGATTGCGACGGACTTTTGATCACATCAAAATTCCGTGGCAACCGATCAAGTGAGACTAAACTACTAGATTTATAACATTCATTCAGTTATCTCATAATTTCTTGTGAATTCCAATTATTGTATCACATTCCGAATAAGATAGAAAATGTTAAACTTTCCGATCGAACAATCGAACACCCAAGTTTTCCCGAAACAGCTCAACTAATGAAATAAGTTCAAAGACATTCACTTCGTGCCTCAGTACCAACGGTCCAGCCGTAGAAGGGTCAAGCCAACGCTTCACATGTGGCACGTCGTACTGCCCCAAACCCGAAGGTTCAAAGGGAAGTTCAAGACGGTCACATAATCGAGTTAAGGTTTGTTGTCTTCTAGAGGGACCATCGCGTTACTTGCCCTACTTAGAACGTCTTTAAACCTCGGAAAAATCCAACACTTGGAAATTTTCCGGTAGGGGAAAAGTTGGGTATTTATATCCGGTCGAACTTTTTAACATATTCAAAAATTATCCGGAATCCACATAGACAAAATCTGATAATCCGATCGAATTATCGAATCCCCAAAACAACCCCAGAAAATTCAACTCTTGAATAAATTTTAAAAATTCCCAGAAAATCCAGAACCTAAAAATATAAATTACTGTGCAAAAAATATAAAATAATGTGACAAATTTGCCGCGGAACCGCGGCACAAGCCATGCTTGTGCCGCGGTTCCGCCGCACTATTGATGAATCAATGGATAATTTTTACATCGTAATTCTTATATTTCCCTGCTGAATTTTTTAGCAATTTTTAATCTGGAAAAATCCCATTTTTTAAAAAAAGTCCAGAGAGCAAATACGGGTTAGGGTTTCGGGTCGATCGGGTTTCAAACTTCGTCTACGCATCGCCTAAGGCTCTAGCTAGGCTCTGATACCACTGTAGGGTTCCTAGGCACACTAATGAAGTCTCACAAGGTATCAACCATGCCAATTTCAAATTTTACGGTGCCGAGAAACCCTAGACTAGATCGTTAACTAGAATTTTAGGCGAAACAAATGCGAATAGTTAACAACTTAACTAAAAGAACGGAAATACAACCTTTGTAGATCCGGTTCTCCACCTCCATAGCTCTGCAATGAAGTCTCCTCGCTGTCCAAATGGAAACCCGGGTTCTAGCGTCGGTTTCATCGGAGAAAAAGCGGGCTAGGTCATCGACGACGATGCCGAAGATGATCTACGTCGAGGCATCACAAGATCAAGCTCCACCTTCACCAAGCCATGAAAACTTGTGAAGGAAACACCCTATACTACTTGGCAAGAGGTAGAGGATGAAGAAATAGGAGGTGGGTTCACTTTAGAATTGGATTTCTCACTTGTTTTCTCAAGTTGCCATTGTTGTAGCAAGCTTTCTTCATGTGATGAAGAAGAAGAAGAAGAAAGAATGAATATGATAAGTTAATTTTAATTGAAAAGAAAAATGAATACTTATCATAATCAAACCATGGTCAAGCGTAGAGAATGAATCATGGTTAAATGGAATGGTTAGGGTTAAGTATGAGACAAAATGGTCACTTGGTCAAAGTCTTCAAGAAGCTTCAAGAAAGAAACAAAGAAGAAACCATTTTCTCTTTATGCTTTTCCAAAATGAATAAACAAATAAATAAATGAATAAGCTAAACCCTAATCATCAACTTAATCATGGTTTAATTCTTTACACTCAACCAAATAAGCATGCATCATCAAACATGATACAAACATGTGCATAAAAGTATATCACATATACAACTTGCACAATTCAAGTGAGAAAATCCATTTAAAGTGAAACAATACTAGTTAATGCAAAGTAATATATCAAATATATAATTATACATTAAATCATTAAATCAACACTTGATTTAACGATCCGGTCATATCGCATATAACCGACTAGTATCCTATGTATCGGCTTACCGAATCAATCCTTGATTCGATAACTAGTTAATATCGCATACAACCATTCGATACATTCATCGCGAGAATGGAATACGGTATCACATACACGCATTATTCTCGGTCCTGCACATATCTCATATGCGCTCTTATTTCGTTTCGCTTGAGCCAGGAAACCTCTGTGTAGGACTCTAAAGACTCGTCAATACGCCGGCAGCAGGTGATGATCATATCAAACACCCACAAGCCGCAAGCGGTCTGCTAAACGTAACGGCCACCTGGGTATTGAGCGATCAGAAGATCGACGAGCAAGCCCGCTCACACTCCTGTGAATCCAACCAGTAACACTCACCGTACAGTCCGGTCTCGTCGTCTGATATGTCGCATATCTTGCTTAGGGGTGGTAAACGTCAGACCTCAATAGCTTGATAAGTCGTGTCGATATGAGGTCTATAACAGTTCGAGAAACTACTGGTAACACTTACCAGTAAATCTCAGCAACCCTGGCTAGGGATTTCCGGTTATAGCCAATCGAACACAGTGCAACATCAACTCCCTATACCGGGAGAGACGAATCCCCTCCTATCGCTCATTGCCTCCATGTGATTCGGGACTGTACCCAAAAACCACCGTTTTGCACGCCCTCTTGGACGTGGTAAGGTGGAAATCAAAGCACAGTGGGAATCACACAAGACTCTATGACGAACTCGGGTCAACAGACTACTCTGTACCAGTGTCACCAAAGAACTGCCATCTGACGTAAGGTATAATACCATCTGGGAGTTCTCGGCGAGTCCGTCCAGTATACCCAGTCTCCACTGAGCACCCGTATATCATCTCTGATGTCAAACACCAATGGATATGGGATCATCCATCGCCCATCTGTATGGGTCGAGAAGGTATACGCTAGTCTACTCTGGTATATCGATGCCCCGTCTCGATACACCCACGACTAGGGACTTTGAAGGATGTACTTATGGACTACCATGTCCCCACTAGTATGATCTGCATCATAGTCCAGGTAGTCAAGTATACATCCTAAGGGCTTTACCAACATGTAACAGAGAGACAATCAGTGTACACGTTAAGGTAAAGATCAACCAGATAGCATACTATCATGTCGAGTAAGAAAGTCCTCCCTATATATGTCCAAGCATCCACTACAATATACATCCTATGTATAGTAATGGCCTCTAGGGCATACATATAACTAACAGATGAGTGCCAAGACAATCTTCTATATGGTCGGGTACCTTGTTTCCGTGTCCTTGAAAACGTGGCTTATATAGTATACCGGCTTCTGGACTCCCTCGACTTCTCGGAAGAGCACCGAACCTGCAGATTGATCAGACACCGCCAGATACAGCGATAACTCATCTCCTTCGACTGGCCGGGTGAGTAGTAAGGGAGTCGCCAGGTGCACTTTCAATTGCTCGAAGGCGATCTGACACTCTTCCGACCATTCGAACCTTGGGATCTTCCTTAGAGCTTTGAAGAACGGGAGGCACTTTTTCCCGGACCTTGACATGAAATGACTCAGATCGGTTACCCTCCCTGTGAGTCGCAAGCTTTCGACGTTAGTCTTGGGCGTGGCCATGTTGAGGATGGCGCTGATTTTCTCCGGGTTAGCCTCGATTCCTCGGTGGGTGATCATGAACCCGAGAAACTTTCCACAGGTGACCCCGAACGCACACTTGGCGGGGTTCAGTTTCATCTTATATTTGCGGAGGACGTCGAAACCCTCGCACAGATCTTTGGCATGCTGATCTGGCGAGGTTGATTTGACGAGCATGTCATCGACATAAACCTCCATGTTCCTGCCGATCTGAGACTTGAACATCCTGTTGACTAGGTGTTGGTACGTAGCCCCGGCGTTTTTGAGACCGAAGGGCATCACTTTATAGCAGTATACCCCTTAGTCCGTTGTGAATGCAGTGAGCTCTTCGTCTGCCGGATTCATACGGATCTGATTGTAGCCGGAGAAGGCATCCATAAAGCTGAGTAGCTCGTGGCCTGCCGAACTGTCGACAAGATGATCTATCCGAGGGAAGGGATAGTTGTCCTGTGGGCAGGCCTTGTTGAGGTTAGTGAAGTTGACGCACATCCGCCACTTCCCGCTTGCCTTTTTAACCATGACCACATTCGCCAACCACTCCGAGTAAGCCACGTTTCGAATGAAGTTGGCTGCGAGCAGCCTGTCGACCTCGCCCTCGATCGCTCTTTGCTTGATCGGGACGAAGCTTCGTTTCTTCTGCCTGACAGGTCGGACCGTCGGGTTGACCCCGAGTTTATGTGAAATTATTTTGGGGTCGATCCCTGGCATGTCGGCGAGCGCCCAGGCGAACACGTCTGAGTTTCCTCTGAGGAAGTGGACTAGGTCGTCGCGCCGAGCCCCCATTGAGAGTGACCCAATTTGTACGGTTCGTTAATTGTCCTCTTCAACGAAGGGGACCTCTGTTAGCGGCTCCATCGGGGCTCCTCGGATCTCTTTATGCTCGTCCCGAGTATCCAAACATCCCCTGAAATCATCCGTGCTCTCAAGATCACCATTTCTCTCCTCGGGCATAAATGTCGCTGTGAAGCAGATCTTCGCGGTTTGCTGGTTCCTGTAGGCCCGACCTATCCCGCCTTGGTCAAAGGGAAACTTGATTACTAAGTGGTAGGTCGATATCTGGGCCCGGAGGGAATTCAGCGTTGGGCGTCCCAGGAGGATATTGTAGGACGATGGAATTCTGGAGACGATGAACTCTAAAGGCACGGTACGCGTATGGCCTATCTCCTTGATGTTAAGCAGGAGGGTGACCGCCCCTTCTGCCGGGATGGAGTGGTTGGTGAATCCCGACAGGATGTGTGTGGTCGGCCTCAGGTCCGACATGGTAAGTCTGATACGTAGGAAGCAGTCGTAGAAAATGATGTCTGTCGAGCTTCCCGAGTCGACCAATATCCTCTGCACTTCGTAACGGTGGACCCTTGCAGTGATTACCAAAGGGTCATTGTGAGGCAGGGATATCCCGTGGAGGTCTTCGTCGGTAAAGATGATGGGCTCAGCTGCTTTGACCCTTTTCCTGGGTTGGCTGCTAGTCCTTTCGACCGGCAAAGAGCGCCGTGCCTCGACTGCCCCAGGTGCACCCTCCACTTATATAACCATGATTTGGTTGATCGTTAACTCGCCGGGAGGGGGTGTTGCTCTTGCTCTCGGTCGGCTTGTCGCTTGTCCCGCAAGTATCTTGCCAGGTGCCCCGAGCGGATCAACTCCTCGATGTAGTCTCGGAGCTGTTTGCAGTTCTCGGTGGGGTGTCCCTGCGACCTGTAGAAAGCGCAATAGGGTCCTCATGTCCGCTTGGCTTCCTTATGGTTGACCGGGGGAGAGTTTGAAGAATCTCTCGCCCTTTGCCTCTTCCAACAGCTCTGTCTGGGAGATGTTGAGCGAGGTATACTCCTAGAACTTTGGGAAGTAGGGCTTTGGACGCTCAATCTTCTTTTTATCCTCTCTTTCCCTCTTCTTCTGATCGGTATGGTCTGTCCAAGGTAGGTTCGCGTTCACTTCGGACTCGAGTTGGATCTCTTGCTCGGTCCAGGCTTTTACCTCGGCCATGGTCTTAGCTTGCGCCAATGCAAAGGAGCGGAGTCACTCCTTGTGCCTAAGACCCGACTTAAGGGCAGTGATGACCGTCTCGTCCCGGTGCTCTTGGATCTTAAGGAGTGTGTTGTAGAAGCAGGTGATGTATCCTTTGAAGGATTCCTTGTCCCTGCTCTTTATAGTGAAAAGATGATCGACGGTCTACTTCTGCCGTCTGTTCTCGACGAAATGGCCGAGGAACTGGGTGGCCAGCTCATCGAAGGTAAAGATTGAGCGTGGCGTGAGTCCACGGAACCAGTTTCGTCCAGCGCGGATGAGAGTGGCAGGGAAAGCACGGCATTGCGCGGCGTCGGAGTTGTCCTAGAAACTCATCCCTGCGGTGAACGCGTCCAAATGGTCTTTCGGGTCGGATTTTCCATCGAAAAGGGAGACCTTTAGGGGCTTGTTCCTAGAGGAGACGTGGACGGCGAGCAACTCTTTGGTGAAAGGCTTCGTAAGAGAGTCGGCGGCATATCTAGCCCCGTCGCTTGAAGGGTAACTCTCCCGATGTATACCCTCGATCTTCTTTTCGAGGGCATCGAGTCGGTCGTGGTATCCTAAGGATTTGGCATATTCTAATTTATGGCCCCTACTGCTGGCGAACTGCACCTGGCCGCGGTTCCAGTTCCGTTCAATGAGGTTCCTCAGGTCCCCTGGCGAGGTCGTCCTCGAGCTGCCGTGGTGAGTCCTGTCCGCGCGAACCTGTCTAGGGAGAGGGCGCCGGCCATGCCTAGGAGCAGGCGAGCTGACCGACACCTCCTCGGGAGGGACATGAGCACGATAGGCCTCAGGACGGGGCACTTTTTCATAAGACCTCGGCGTCGAGCTGTGAGGTGTCCATCGGGTCATCGAGTTGGTCGTCAAGGGGGATCTATGGCTGTCGGAGATAGCGAGGTGGTGTCCAGATGTGCTGGCGCGGACAGTGTCTTCTCTTCCCATGTGTCGCTCCTGAGGCGAGGGAGCAGCGACCTGGGGAGCTTGTCCTGCCGGTTGGACACGGACAAGTGCATCCACGACAGACGCGAGCCGATCTATCCGTGTAGATAGGGCGTGAATAGTGTTCGGGGGAGGGGGGATCCACCCGCATCCCCGTTGTGTGGAGGACGGCGGCTGGAGCTTGGATCGTCGCGATGATCACTCGCCATGAGTTTGAGATTGGAAGATCAACTTTCGTTGAGCGGAATTTTTCATTTCCCACAGACGGCGCCAACTGATGGAGGTTGTGATCTCCTTCAGATGTTGTCTTCCGTTGATCTGTAGCGAGCGTTGATGGATGACTGAGATTTGGTTTGTAGGTTGGCTCTTGAAGCGTGCGGATATCAGTGGGCTTGATTTGGAATGAAGCCGAGCTACCTGCAAGGAAGTCCCGGGGTGGTTGTACCACTGTAGACCCTCTGACAATCAAGTTAGTCGAGGTATTTTGGCAGAGTAGCGGCCTATTAGGTAAAAATTGCCTTACCTGAGTCATCTGAAAGAGGGGTTTATATAGTGGCAGCCATGGACTGGCAGGCGCGAGATTCACGTCGGCCGTTACGCTACTGGCGTTACACCTGCGTGAAAGGTGAGATCCCCCATTAATGGCAAGATATGCTCGTTAATGGGGGGAACGCGATGTCGTGGAACGTGGGATCGTAGGCGGCGGATATCTCGCGTCTGGCGAGATTCGCGGAGCTATGGTGGAGACGCCTGTGATTTGTGCTGTCGGTCGGCCGGTGATACCGAGGAAGCTGAGCTCGACGGGAGGCCCGGAGGCGAGCGGGCGGCCAAGCAAGCTAAGTTCTGTGATAGCTCGGAGGTGAGCTAGGTAGGCTGAGGAAGCTCAACGTGCGGGAGGGCTCGGAGGCGAGCCAGTGGTTGTTTGTAAGACGAGTATGGGAGTGGTCTGGGAGGTCACCGAAGGTCGGGAACATCCTCGGGAGGAAGGCCCGGGGTATGCTTCCAATGTACCCTTCTTGCTCCTTTCTCGTAAGCTTTGGGACACGCCATCTGCCACGTGTCATGATCTGGGGAGTCCCCAGTACTGAGCATCATCAGGGTCAGACGTCTGTCGTCAGTGAGTTTGCTACGAATCAAATATTTCCATATTGTGGTTTATCTTTATTTTCTATAAGATTAGGGTTTGCCTATATAAGAGGACCTCTCATATGTATTAAAATAGCCAAATAGAAAAGAGATCATTATATGAGAGGGTGACGACTTAGATCCAGGAAAATTTGAGAGAAATCTTCTAGAGTTTGCTCGTGGTGTATTTGATTCAAGATTATAATAGACATTGCAAATTCCGCTTTGTCGGGGACTAACCATATGGTGGATGAGCCTCGTTAACAAATCTCTCGTCTCTTTGTGATTCCTATTTACTTATTTTTGCATCGTCATTAATTTTTCTTTTCGTTGTTAATTGCGTAATTGATTGTTAATTGCGTGATTTGGTTTGTCGCAAGTATTATTCCATGAATCGACTTTCCCATCCCCTATCCCAACAACTGGTATCAGAGACCAGGGCTTGACGATTGATACCAACAACTAGTATCAAAGCCCAAAGCTTGACGATTAATACCAACAACTGGTATCAGAGCATGGTTAAGAAACCTAGGGTTCTTCAATTCCACGATCTAGGTTAACGGTGAGTCACGACGCCTATGTTCTCTTCCCCACTTTCTTAGATTGTTGTTTTGAAGGTGTTGGTTCAGACTAAGAGAGAAGTTGTGTTTTGCTGCGATGTTAGACGAAAAGATGGCGAAGGATAAAATAAGGATTGAAAAATTCAATGGTCACAATTATGGTTGGTGGTGCATGCAGATAGAGGACTACCTATACCAAAAGAACGTGTATCTTCCATTGCTAGAAGAATAGCCTGAGAAGATGATCGATGAGGCATGAAACCTTTTGAATAGAAAAGCCCTGGAAACGATCAGATTGTCATTGACTTCGCAGATGGCCTTTAACATCTTAAAGGAGAAGACAACCATGGCGCTAACGACGATATTAGCGAAATTGTATGAGAAGCCTTCAACATCAAATAAGATATACTTAATGAAGAAACTTTTCAACATGAAGATGGCTGAGAATGGTTTGGTGACAAAGCACTTGAACGAGTCCAATAGCGTGACGAGCTAATTAAAATCTGTCTCAATCATGCTTGAAGATGAGATTCGGGTCCTGCTATTTCTCTGTTCGTTGACGGAGAGATGGGAGAACCTAGTTATGGCGGTTAGCAATTCTATCTCAGGGGCTATCATGTTTAATGATGCCGCGAGTTGCATATTAATTGATGAGATGCGGAGAAAGGCCGTGAGTGGGAGTTTGGGAACTGTCACGCCTCGCTTCCCAAAAGAGCAGTAACGACACGTGACGAGGCCCGCGACGTATTTATTTCAAGAAGATCCTTTCTCGAAACAAATACACTAAGCATAAATGAGCAATATAAAAGTGACAAGAAATTAACATGAGATTGAAATTTTCAACAACTTTATTTATATTCACTTCAACAAACTTTAATTACAATGATAAATTGTCTAAAAAATAAATAACATGAAATAAAATGCCTAAACAAATGGCATACTGGTAATGAAAAACTGAGCAGAAAATCTTAAGGCTTGGGCTGTGATTTGGTCATAGTCCTCAGCAGTCGGATCCACCTCCTCAGACTCTAGATTATCTGACGAACATTCCAAAGAAACAAAAATGGATGGAATGCCCGTTAGCGAATTTACGTCCGGTAAGTCTCCAAAGAAATTATAATGTTTAATAGGTACAAAAAAAATGTGAAATGACATGTATAATATAACAGGTATTATGTGTGTGAGAGTGAGCATAAGCATGTGTCTTCACAGGTCTCTATAAGGTATTCTAGCTTAACGTCGGTTCAAACGTGAATGTCAATCAATCTCAAGAGTGTCTCAAACCAAATAGGCTATCGTCCAGGGATAAGGAACCGCAGACCGGAATCAAGTGTTAATAGCGGGACTTCAACTAACAGCAACTCAGGCTCTGTCACATCTGGTGAAGTCAAATATGCGCCACTTGCAGCCTCAAATCTCTGCAATCCAGCTCTTCAAGAAATCAATGGGCTTATCTTTTGGTCTGTACTCTTATATCTTACCCTTGGTGTCTCAACGCCGAAGGTGGAATCCCAGAAGAAGTCTCTCTTCCACAGACTGGATCCTCCAATATCAGCTTTGCTGACGGAATCAGTCCTCAAATAATTGGCACCTGCTAAAGACCAAGGTCGACATAGGGGGTAGAATATTCAAGCTCTTAAAGGAAACAGGGGGTGGCTCAGCAAAATCTTGAGGCTAATCAAATTCTGGCCGTAAGAAACGATCGACGTCGATATCGGTATCATACAAAACGAGCTAGGGGCAGTTCTCCATCAGCGTTGACTCCACCTTCTTTAACTCTGATGATGAATGCTGCTGTTCCAACCAGGAACAGTTTCGAACTGCTGCGAAGGGTCAGACAAAATTCTCCCACTGCAGTATTGAAGAAATATGCACAGCCCGTGGAAATCCAATAAGAGCAGAAACCAGTTTGCTCCCTAAAAGAACTTTCCTCATCTATATATAAGGTGTAGGAGCAGGTGAAGGACTCAGTCGTCAACCGTGGCTCTTCCTCTGAACGTCGGCTAAATTCTGACAAATCTCCTTTCAAATACAAGGGACTCATCCTAAGACGGTTCCTAATACAACGGTCTCTCCTAAAGCTGCTTCTCACAAAATAAAAAGGCCCGATAAGGCCCAAGTGCCCAAGGCAAACTCCAAGGGTCAATACTCCAAACACCCTAATCCTGGGGTCATGGTAGTTCACACAATCCATATGGTGAGCTCCAAAGATGAAAGTCACACTTATACTAACCACAGATCGCATACTCGGTCTCCGACAAAAGCTCAACTACAACGTGAAAAGTTGCAGAAGATATTTACTCAGGCGGCAACACTCGCTAATTCATCGTCTAAGGCAAATCCCGAAGATGCGCCTGGAGAAAGAACATGGCTGGAGTCAGATGTTGACCTCCTAAAGCGCGCTCTCAAAAAGAGAGATGAAAAAGCGGCAGAAATGACCACTAAAATGAACCAGATGAATCTTCTGATCTAGAATATAGCTGGAATGATGGTCCAATCGGAACCATTGGCAGATGAATCGCCGGTAGTCGCTCTTAAAGACAAAGGTGACATTTTAAATCCTCTGCAAGTCCCATCAGCGGCTGAAGAGGAAATGATCCCAAAAACAAAGCTGGACGCATACGTCAGCAAATCAATGCTCACTATGTTAGTGAAGCTGCAAATAAGTCAATCAAGACCGGTCGACCATATCCTGTCTGGTACGATCAAATATAGTACCCGCCAGAATAGATACTTCCGACGTTCCACATATACAAAGGAACCGAGAACCCTCGCCAACACATCGCACGATTTAAATCCATGTGCGGCAATATTGGAGGAAATGATATACTGCTCTTTCGACAATTCATCAACAGTCTGATGGGCACTGCGTTCGAATGGTATGCAAAACTCCCAAATGACTCCATGAATACCTTCGACGAGATAGAGATGCTCTTCTGTCAGAGAATCGCTAGTGTAAATAAACGCACTACCGTAACGACGTTGGTCAACGAAAGGGTTAGACCGAATGAGACCTGGGTTTAATATACTACCCAATGGCGAAATCTTTGGTCAAAATGCGTGCAACGCATCGACGAAGCTGCAGCCGTGGGAATGTTCATAGCCACCCTTGACCCAAATTCAAGGGTGTTCCCATATAAGGCCCTCTTCAAGCCGACGACCTTCCAAGAACTCATGGGTAAAATGGCTCGATTGGATCAGATGGGTCAAGACTCTTCCTCATCCGATGAAGATGTATGAAAAGCAAAGGCAATGTGACGTTTGTCACCAACGCTCAACAAAGAATGAGCGGCTCCGAAGTAACCTGTCACCAAAACAGCGACAGCATGGGTTCTACCCTTCAAAAGATTGGGACGTGAATACTCGCTCCCCCGGGATATATGCAAGGGGCATATTGCACATTAGCAGAATAATCTCTACGCCAGATGGTTCTTTTTTTTTTCAAAAATAGGAAGGATATTAAGGGACTTACAAACGGGTCCTACAATCAAGTGGAATATCCCGCTTAAACAAAAAAAACCATGGGAGGGATGTGAAATCCATGTCCCACTCCGAATCAGACGATAAGGGGAAAAATGCCCCAAGTCAAGTTGACTCAGCAGAAGGAACGACGTGATATCTCGTTCCTTCGTATATGAAGAAGATGCTCTATCAGTATCAGAAAGAGACATTGATGAGCTGGGGGCAGGTGTCGTGTAAAATGCATGGTATTTCCTGCAAAACAACCCGATTGTTGCGATGGTAAAATAAGCAATCCAAGAGGGTGAAGATGGCCTAAGGCATGAAGTGTCCATGCATACAAAGAACATGCAACAGCGTCTCGGCCAGTAAGCGTTGGAAGGGATGAGTTATGCAACTCTCCAACTAAATGATAATGATGAACCGAAACGTCTCTAAACTAGTGCGTCGTCTCAAACACGATACGTCACCCCAAAATACGGTGATAATGAACCGAAACGTTCTTAAATTAGCGCATCGCCTCAAACACGACGATAATGGACCAAACCGTTTATAAACTAGCGTATCGCCTCAAACATGACGATAATGGACCGAAACGTCCCTAAACTAGCGCATCGCCTCAAACACGGCGATAATGGACTAAAACGATTTTAAACTAGTGCATTTCCTCAAACACGGCGATAATGGACCGAAACGTCCCTAAACTAGCGCATCACCTCAAACACGGCGATAATAGATCGAAACGTACTTAAACTAATACTCGTCCCCAAAAAACGACGATAATGGACCAAAACATTCTTAAAATAATGATGGACCGAAATGTCCCTAAACTAGAGCGTCATTCCAAACACGGCAATATACTCGCTTGAGATCTGTATTGCAATCGAAGTCCTAACGGCGAAGGTTGCAACTTAAGTCCCACTGGCTATACAGTTACTCCAGCCGTGAAGCCATCCCCAAGTCCCACCGGCAAATAGATGGGTCATCTGCGACAAACCTACTTTCGAGAGTTTCACCCCTAAAAAAAAGGGTTACGTATAAAAGCAAAATGGACATGAATGAAAACCCGAAAGGGCGCCATGAGTAAAAAACAGCAGGACTACCAGCGAGCTTGTGAAAACCCGGAAGGGCACAAAGTCGTGTAAAAAATGATGAATTTACACACTTGCAGGGTCCCTTCGACCTTGTGAGGAGAAAATACCTGCGTGAGATCCTTACGACTCATGAAGGAGCAACACATTTAGGAGTCCCCACGATTCCTAAGAAGAAATTACACTTATGAGACCCTCACAACTCGTAAGGAGAATTCCCTTCTATGTGACCCTCACGGCTCATGGGATTCAAAAGCTTTAAATTACAAGGATCCAAACATGTTCTTAAGCCATCATATCCCTCAAGTTGCCCTATAGGAGGTCCTATATTGACCCATATATATAATCCACGGGTATAAATAAATATATTCTCTCACCAAGTTTCACTAATAGCGAGAAATGTCCACGTATGGTGAACAACACTTGTAAGTCCTCTCGACTTATAAGGAGAAAATACTCTTGTAAGATCCTTACGACTTATAAGAGAAAAACACACTTAGGAATCCTTATAACTCCTAAGGAGAAAATACACCTACAAGATCCTCTCGACTCGTAGGGAGAAACACCTTTATGAGACCCTTACGGCTAATAAAGCCAGAAAGCCTTAGTCGACAGGATCCTAACCATGTTTGCTAAGCCACCTTTGTCCAAACTAACAAAGGCAAATGATGATTCGCTCCTGGAAATATCCCAGTTGTAGCGATACTGATGTCTAAATAGGTATCAAATTTCAAGTTCTCTTACGGCAAATGATGATTCTCTCCTGGCAATATCCCAGTGGTAGCGATGATGATACCAAGATTGGCTTTAGATTTCAAATTCCCAACTCAAGATAAAAAAAATGATAGGGCAACTTGCAATAAAAAGCAGCGAGTAGAAACAAAAACAGCCAAAATGATAGGGCAACTCGCAATAAAAAGCAGTGAGCAGAAACAAAAACAGTCGAAATGATTGGGCATCGCGATAAATAGCCGAAATGATTGGGTAATCACGACTTTCGCGACATAAAATCTGAAAAGATAGATCATTGCGGAAAGAAATAAAAAATGAAAATGAACTTTTCTGCCCTGCAAGTAGGTCCATATTGACTATTGTATACGATCCATGGGTACAAATGAAAAAAGGGAACCATATTTTCTCACCACGCTTCGTCAAAAAGAGAATCGAGTCTTGACGGTTCATATACAACCTAGAGACTATCCCGACGTTCCTTCTCATTCCAGCAGGATGCAGACGCAACGTCGTCATCATAAAAAAAGAAAGACCCAAGGGTCAAAACAAAAATAGAGTAATGGCAAAATCCTAGCTCCAAGACTTGATGGTTCATATACAACCTGGAGACTATCCCAGTGTTCCTTCTCATTCCGATAGGATGCAAACACAACGTCATCATAAAAAAAACGACCCAGGGGTCAAAACAAAAATGGAGTAATGGCAAAATCCTAACTCTAAGTCTTGACGGTTTATATACAACATAGAGACTATTCCGGCGTTCCTTCTCATTCCGACAGGATGTAGACACAACGTCATCATAAAAAAAAGGGGACGTAAGGATCAAAGAAAAAATGGAGTAATAGAAAAATCCTAGCTCCAAGTCTTGACGGTACATATACAACCCAGAGACTATCCCGGCGTTTCCCTCTCATTTCAGCAGGGTGCGGATGCAACTATCAAATGAAATTGGAGCAATAGCATATTCCTAGCTCCGGCCTTCAATTGCAATACATACAGCATGGAGGTCTTACAGATGTCTACCCTACTTGAACAAAGAATCGGTGTGATATCGTCAAAGCAAAAATGAAGTGACGACATATTCCTAATTTTGGGTCTTGAAGGCAATACATATAAAGCCTAAAGACCATTGGAGATGATCCCACCCCAGAAGGGTGCTGTTATGACTTACCGGGGCTCCAAATTGAGCCTAAGCTCAAATAAAAAGCGGCATGGCAAATATCTAACGCTTGTTCTTCCAACAATAATATAACCTAGGAAGATTACTTGAAGACATCTTATCCAGCCTCAAAAAGGATTTGAGACATGACAGTCGCGGGGCTACTCGAACAGCGGCTTAAAGACTGCATATCGAGGAATATATCAGCCAATGCAACGGTACCACGGACTAAAACCCTAGTACCACAAACCTAACGGACCTATATTGTAAAAGAATGAGGGTTATCTACATACAACGTTAGGATGAGTTAGCCTATAAACCCAAGGGAGGTAAACTAAAAACACTCTGGAATGAGTACCTAAACTAGAGACTCCGAAATGAATGAATAAACTACAAACTCCAAAATGAGTATAAACTAGAGACTTCGAAATGAGTGAATAAACTACAAACTCCGAAACGAGTAAATAAACTAATTAGTGTTGAATCAAGACATCAAAAGACAGAGAGGCACAGGCATGAAATAAACTATGTCTTTTATTCATAAACCAAAATGAAAACAAGATATAAAAAAGGAAAAATACAGGGACAAAAAAATTAAGACGGTGGACGGTTCAATAAGCCAGCCAGATCATCATTTTTTCGTCGGACCTCCACCTCAAGCTCTAGCAGCGTCACAAGCTGAGCCCCTGCCTATGCCTGCTGTTGTTGATACAAAGAAAACCGATGCTCAAGCTCTTTCTCAGCAGTCTTTTGAGTTTCAACCATTTCGCGTGTAAAAGTGACATCTTTATTGAGAGCCACCGCCTCTGTAATTGCCTCTTGAAGAACTCGCCAAATTTCATAGTCCCAAGTAGTCTTGGTTGTGAGCTGGGCTTGAAATTCCCCCAAAGCCTTCGAGACCAACTCCCTCTCTAAAAATTTCCGGTTGAGCCTTTTCTCACAAGATCGGAGGTTGGCAATCCATTCATACAAATTGGCCTTTATAGATAAGATATCAAAAGGAAGGCGTATGCATTTGACTCCATGTAGAGAAACCTCCACTCAACGGCAATACTCAACCCAAGTACGCACCAGCGCCTCATCATGGTAGGTGGTAAGGATAGACAAAGAAGCATTAATTTCGATAGCAAATTCCTCTGCTATGACGGAAGTGCCAGCGCGGAGATCTTCGATAAAAGTGGCCAGTGAATGTATACTCTGTTTCGCTATCCTTTCAGACATACGTCTGGCATAAGGGCCCGGCAACATGTAAATATGGGAGTCAAGTGGAGTCAGGGTTGTCAGAACAGCGAAGATATATGTATGGTTAGTCGCCTTTCCGAACGGGGAATAAGTAAAAGAATGCCAAGGCTAAAGTGTCACTTACCCATGGTCACAAAAGGAAAATTTAAGAAATCTCCAGGCCCATCAAGAACCTCAACTTTGTCATCATCCTGTAGGACTGTGGTTCAAAGTAAAGGGCACGTCAGTACTGTTATGGAAATATAATACGGAAAGCAAGGGAATACCAACCATGGCCGAAAGAAAGAATGATACGCTAGGGGGGTATCGCGTGCGGGGCCGCCATGTTAAATAAACGTAAGAAAGTTTCCTCCGGAGAACTATCCACAATAGAGGACGCCAACTCCCGCAATTCTGAGAGAAAGAAAGTGTCAGACATATTGAAAGATCATTAAACAGAAAGAAAGATATAAGATTACCTTCAATACTTCGTCCATTCTGGACCAAAGGGATAGCAGCCTCAGGAATGTCCTCTATATCCTCTGGTGCGCCACTGGTAATATTTACAGATTCTATAGCTGGTCCGATAACCTCCGCTGAAGGAATAAAAGTCACCACTGGAGTTTCGAAGGCACGATCTAGGCTCGAAACTTTGCCAGCCGCAGTAGGCCCTACAAAAGAAAAATGTGTAAAGACGAATACAATATGAAAGAAATATAAATCATTTACTGAGAAGGATGTAAAATGTACATACCGATACGCCAAGGATCCTGAAGTATAGCCTTTTCGAGCTGCTGCTCTTTTCTTGTTAACTATGCTCGGCGGGATTCGATTGAAAATAGAGCTCTACCCGCTTTCAGAGCAGTCTCGTTTTCAGAAGCGGCCGATATCGACTATTTAAGAGCCCTTTTTTCTGCCGGCATTAAAGAAACTACTGGTAACATAGCAGGAGCTGGATCAACATCACAGAACTCGACGAGGGAAAGCCTCCCTTCTTAGGACACACGTTTTCAGTCTCATCCTGTGATCTCTTTAAAGCTTCGGTCAGCTGAGCGTTCTCCTCGGCAGATGTACCCGGAAAAAGAAGACCATCATCTGGTTCGTGCGCAGACATAGACTCATCATAAGTGAGAGGCTCAGGCCCGAGCAAAGTTTCGATTAAACGCGCAGCCGACTTCTTCCTCCTTTTAGGACCCGAGCTAGCACTCGCGAAAGGACGCTTCCTCCCCTTAGGCACCTTTGCACGGCGCTGCCCAATTTCATCTTCGGGATCAAACATTGATGATGCCGCAGCTTGTCCATTATCAAGGGTCCCTGTACCGGTTCCAGTGCGAACTGGCATACCAGCAATACGAGGGGCCGATTCTGTTCGAGCATCTTTCAGAATAATCACTGAATCACAACTTTCAGAGGCGGGCGAACGACCGACCATGGTCTCAGCGGAACATTGACAGCTTAGGCAGGCGCAAAGGCCTTACACTCGAAAAGCACCCGTCTCTCCTCTGTAATGATTGGACTGACCCGGTGACGATACCATCCCTTGAAGGGTCCCATAAGCCTTGGAATGTAATCGGACTCGGGGAACATGAAGAGAGAACCGGCGTTCAGTCGCATAAAGTGATGAATAGAGTCGTAGGAAGTCTCTAGGGAGGGAGTAGGCTCAACCAAGAAAGTTTCGAGGGGCACACCCTGGTTATAACCCAACTGTTGGGCAAAGCGATGCGGACTATACCGCATGAAGAGAGCGACATCATTTAATCGGAACACCAAGTATCCCGATCTGATCGAATACAAGTGCATGATCTCCTTGTGTTTCAAAGTTGGCGCTCCATTCTTCAATAAATCAAATAACTGTTGAATATACCATGTTGGCGCAGAAAGAACCCGATCATTAAAAACCATGCTACCCTCATTTGAATACGGGTTAAGCAGCACATGCAAATCCCCTAACCGAGTCGGATCAGGAGCGGAAGCATAAACCAATCTCATGGATTGTGGGAAAGTATAAGACTCGTAGAAATTAGGCCATCGATGCATAGCAAACGCGCCTAACACGTGCATCTCAATCCAGGACGTGAAATAATAGAGGGAGAAGTTCACGGTGTCTGCACCTGGACTTGAAGTGTTGACTGCGGTACTTAAACCATGATAAAGGTGTGATAACCCTGCAAAGCCAACGGCCAGCCATGCTCCTTCAGCTATGCAGTGTGTGGGATAGAAGACGGAGGCTCTCATAAAGCGTCGGTGCATTGACATTGCAAACCAGCTGAGCCAAAGAAGATGAAGCCTCCAAAAAATGTTTCCTCGTCTATACCAGGAGCAGCAATCTCGTCAAAATCCACGTTTGATGAACTTGGAATATAAAAATGTGGCAGATTTTCCTCATTAGCCGGCAGTTTGTCCAGGACAAATTCGAAAGGATCCTCGACCTTCGTAAATTTCGGAGCTTTCTTGGATAGAGCATCATTACAAAGGAAGGAAACGATGTAATCGTCAAAACTAACACCTTGCCCTTTTGATGCCACAAACAGGCTCTCAAAAATACCTAAGGCCTTGATTAAACTTGGATGCTTGTGCTGAACAACATTCTCAGTTGTCAAGCCTTCATGCATGGCACCGTAGCAAAAACGTACTCGTTAGGGGGTAGTAACTCCTCGTAACGTTCTCCCATGATCGGCAGTCCGGAAATTTCTTGGAATTCCTCCAGCGAAATGGAGCCTTCGTGGTCCCCAGTAGGAAAGTATGCGTTGGAAGATTCCATTGGTTAAAAAGGCCTTAACGCACCAAACGTGGGGAGCATGATAATAGAACAAGAACACAAACACCGCCCGGTACAATCCAACATTTTGCAACCGTGAGCGTTGGGAGGAGAGAATATATCAGGCCCAAGGAAGGTAGCCCACTGGATGCCGCGGGATGACGCCTATCTTGTAGACCTGCCCCAAGGTCGAGCTTCGCCTTGGCATATTCGGCGTCCCAGAATGTCAATAGCTACTAAAGGCTGATTAGGTATCTCTGTCATTGATGGTTCAAGCCGGCCCTCAGGTGTCCAATTAGCCGCCTCCACTGCATAAGCAGTACACGGACGCTCCGTAAACTGAATCAAACGAATGGGTTCCGTTGGTACTCCGCATGTAAAAATACGACGACCCCTTATAATATGACCATACCAGACGCCCCATAGGAGAAGGCTCTTTTTGTCCTTATCATGATTCTTAATCATAGCCATAACTTTCTCTTCTGATAGCGACTGCGAGAAAACGACCTCTGAGCGGGTATAAGGGAAGTAGGGAAGTGAGGCCATTGTACCTAAAAAAAGGGGACAATAAAAAAAACACAGTCAACAAAAGGTGTGAGTTGGTCTTATGAGACTACTAACTAAAAAGCTTGTGGACCCTATGGAATCAAAATGGCGGCTCGTCAATGATGAGACAAAGTGCCCATTGTGAGAATCTAAAAGGATTCTCATTAAATGAACAGTGGAGCTGAAAACTCCCAATATCCCCGAAAATCGGGTTCTGTTAAAAATAACAACAGATTCAAATCTGTAAAGAGGGTATTAAAACCCTAAAAAGAAAAATACTCAAGAACAGGAAGGGGAATAAAATTCCTAAAAGTTCCAAAAAAAATTCAGAGCTAAGCTCTGCAGGACAAGAGGAAATTAAATGCCTCCAATAATGGGATTAAATCCCAGAAATCCTAATGATGGGAAACAGATGGAAAAATAAAGGAATTAAATTCTAGAGACTCTTAAAGATCAGGATCAATGATAGGGTAAAACTCTAAGAAGAGAACCAGCGATTCTCGAGGATGCCCATTGATTTAAGACCCACAGTCTACTCAAAAAAAAGTTTTTTAAGATCTTCAAGAGATCAGTTCAAAAAAAGAGCCAAGCTCCGTTAAGGGATTAAAAATCCAAAACAAAATAAAAAGTTTCCTAAGAGCTAATCTTACCAAAATTCTTTTTGGCAGAATTTAACTCTGATCAGAGGAGTTCTATGGGCAGAGATCTAAGCTCTGAAATAAGAATTAAATTCTCAAAGAAAAAAAATTCAAGGAGGAAGATGAAAAACAGTAATTACTCCAAGGCCAAAGGCACCAATTATAAGACGTGATGGGAGCGGTTCAACTTTCTATTCCCCCAGGCAATCCAACGGTAGTAAAGAAGGACAACGTCGCACTCGCATGCAAGCCACGTGAGAGCAACGTCGGGGGGCATTTGTTCCCTTATAAAAAAGGGGGAGAAAGAAAAAGAAGAAGAATTCCCCACGTCTCAAGCCTCACGTGTTAAACACATGAGCGCTTATATGCAAAATATATAAGCGCTGCAATCAAACAACTAAAGGCTAAAAAGGCATCACATGTTAAACACGTGAGCGCTAATATGCAAAGCATATAAGCGCTGCAACCAAACAACTAAAGGCTAAACTCGCCTCACGTGTTAAACACGTGAACGCCAATATGAAAAACATATGAGCGCTAAATAAACAGATTAAAACCCACATTAAGACCACGGATTAAACACGTGAGAACACTCTTTTGAAGCATTAGCTTCAAATAGAGTTAAACTCTCTCTATATAACTAAATTCTATTTTTGTATGCAAAGCATACAAGTACTAAGAGTAAGTCGCTGAAGGCGAAACTTACTTTACGTGTTCAATACGTGAGTGCCCATATGCAAGGCAAATGAGCGCTAAGCAAAACAGGTTAAACACATCGGGGTCATGTGTTAAACACGTGAGGGTGACTCCCTATATAGAATTAAATTCTTGGAAAATACCCCCTTGATCTTTCTAAAAAGGGAAAGATATTCTCCGTTAACAGAGAATCGTTGGATCAAATATCCAATGGTGATTAAAAATCACAAAATATAGAATTAAATTCTATTGGGGGAAATGTTTCCCTGATTTTTCTAAATGAGAAGGATATTTTCTGTTAAACAGAAAGTTGTTGGATCAAAAATTGAATGAGATGGAAAATATTTCCTATATCTTTCTAAACAATGAAAGATGTGCTCTGTTAAAGAGAGAACTCTTGGACTAAAAATCCAGCGGTGGTTACAAATCACCGTATGACGGAATTAAATTCTGTATATAGAAAATATTTCCCTAATCTTGTTAAAAACAAAAATATATATTCTGTAAAACAGAAACTCACTGGATCAAAAATCCAACGGGAGATAAAATCCCATCGAACAAATTTTGACACCAATTAAATCAATTGGTTTCTCTCAAATGAGAGATTTTCTCAAACTAATTAACAACTTTGCCTCTACTATATAAAAGATCTGAGACTTCAAGTCTCAGACAGAGGATTGACCCCATAAGTTTCTCAACAAAAAGAAAAACAGAGAATTCAATTCTCAAAAGAAGAAGAAGATTTTCTTCCTCAAAACCCTAGGTAAAGAAAAAAGTAGAGATCAAAATATCTTTTTTACCTATCTAAGGGTTTAACCCTTTTAAAAGAACATAGTTCTTTCTCTGGATCTGATATCCACAAAACAAGTCTCCCATAAATTGAGAATTTAATTCTCATCGGGAAGATCTTGTTAGAATCAAAAATTCAGGGAAGAACAAGGTTGAAAAGAAAGAAGATGGAGTTTATAATACTTCAGAAACTTAGTTCCTTCAGATCAAGAACTTAGTTCTTAAATAACCCGATCCAAGATCCTTAAAATAGTGATCTTGGTGATCTTTAATGATCAAAATACCATTAACAGATATTTAACCTCTCTGAAAACATGAATAGAAAAATATGGATAAAAGAACATGGAAAACATGGAGTTCATAATACACCAGAAACTTAGTTTCATCATAAATCATAAATCATAAATCAAGAACTTAGTTCTTAAAGAATATGATCCCAGATCCTCAAAATAGTGATTTTGGTGATCGTTAATGGTCAAAATACCATTAACAGAGATTTAAGTTCTCTAAAAATATCAAAAGAGATTAAATCTCCGAAAGAACTCAGCGCTTCACATGAAAAGCACGTGAGTGCTCAAGACCAAGTTATATAGCGCTTCACGTGAAACACACGTGAGCGCCGCGAAAAATTAGCGCTCAACACTATTAGAGCGCCTTACGTGAAACACACGTGAGCGCCAGAAAATAGAAAAGTTTAGTGCTTAGCACTAGTGCACTGCCACAAAAGTTAGTGTTTAGCACTATTATAGTGCATCATGTGAAACACACGTGAGCGCTATATGCAACTAAGTGCTCAGCACTGGTGGGTGTTGCAGAAACCCAATCTTAGCCTAAATTAGCTAAGTTTATATTTATGATATCCAAACTGATCTTAGTCCCATACATGGCTAATGATCTCTCAATGATGATATCCAAATTGATATTCATCTCATATTTTCTAAGTTAATCTTAGTCTCATATAACACTAACGATTCTTAAACGATCTACCATGATATTTCCCTTCAAATATGAGATTTGGTTTAAGGATACATCTCTCCACACCTCTCATATATGTCATTGTAATTTCTCAACGTTTTCAGAGAGGTGGCGGGTCCCGACAACCAACATCTCTTTTCTCATCCCAACTTGATGTAAAATTTCATCAAGACAGGGAATGATACATCCCATATTGATGCACTTCCAAATTGACGTGCACACCTTAAATCGGATCACACCCTAAATTGGGCGCATTCTATGTCATCATCGTTCACTTTGCCACGTAACAAATACATGTGCGCGCAAGATGGATAATGGACCGAAATATCCTTAAACTAAAATTCGTCCCCAAAATGGGAATAATGGACTGAAATGTTTTTAAACTAACATTCGTCCCTAAAATGGGAATGATGGACCGAAATGTCCTTAAACTAACTTTTGTCCCCAAAACGGGAATGTTGGACCGAGATATCCTTAAACTAGCGCGTCGTCCCAAACATGGTAATAATGGACCCTGATGTCTTTAAACTAAAATAATTGAGCCCATATGCTCATTTGTTTCTAAATCGATCTTAGTCTCAAATATAACTAACGATCCTTAGATCAAACTCAAATATTTTATGAATGGATGGGCCTCACAAATGTGAGAAATGCATCCTAAGTTCATTCCCATTGGCAAACTAAGCTACCAACGTGAACCCCGTCAAGCAAATCCTTGATCCAAATCCAAATCTCAAATATACGGATTTGGGCTAATTTGCGTCCTATGGGTGACGACATAAATTAGTCTCCGTATACAATCCATGGGCAACCTAAAATAAAACAAACTCAACACGGCATGAAGTGAACCACCGGAGAAGGATAAAGTGGTTATCGCAACGCGATAACATACTTAACTGCAGGGGCTTGCGCCTAGAGGGAAGAGCGTCCCCATAATCAAAAACCCTTCACAAATGAGGGGAAATCTGATGAAGTCTACTACAATGGTCGCATATATCCAAACCTCCGATATACGGTGCTATAAATCAATTTGGTATCTTCGGAGAAGTGGATGGATAAGTCCAAATAGTATCTGTCCCCAAATTCAGGCTAGACGTCCTCAGCGTCTCGGTCCGGTCTTCGACGGTAAACAAGTGTGAGCTCTCTTGAGATGAAAAATTGAGAGAAAAAGATTGTGATAAATTCCTACATCTCTTGCACTCATCTCCTAGCAAGACTTTATTGCAAGTTGCTTCATCAAAATTCACTTTGGAGTGAAGTTAAAGCTTGGATCGGGTTCTCTCACGTAGATCATCTTCAGTAAGGGCGATCGACTCTCAATCTCGTTCCCGACGGTCTAGGAGCTTAGAAAGGGTCTTCCACAATTGGGTGGACACGTTACAAGGTTGTATGTTCTTAACCTAGTAGCTATTTCTCTTATTGTCTTGCTAGTTTAGTGTTTGGACGATTTCTAAGGTATTTTGCTTCTAGTGCCTACTTAAAAATCATTTTTTCGCTTCCGTCTTGGCCGCGTGTTGAGCGACGCAAGCACTAGAAGATTACACTATGATGCAGCCATTGAGACACGAGGTGAAAGGAAAAGATAATATGGTATGTAAACTGCGAAAAAACTTGTATGGCCTAAAGCAAGCTCCAAGGCTGTGGTATCTCAAATTTGATCAGTTTATGTTGGAGACGGAATTTATGCGATGTGAATCAGATCACTGTGTGTACGTTCAGACTTTCAAGAATGGAGACTACATTATTCAATTATTGTACATAGATGACATGTTAGTAGCGGGTCCGAATTTCAAGAAAATTCAAAATTTGAAGAAGACGATGGTTGAGAAATTCTTTATGAAGGATTTGCGAGCGGCCAAGCAAATTTTGGGCATAAAAATCATTAGAGATAGAAAGCAATGGAAGATGTGGTTATCGCAAAGGGACTACATTGAGAGGTTTTAAGGTGGTTCAACATGGACAAGTCAAAATCAGTGAATACGCTTTTAACAAAACACTTCAAACTTATTAAGAAATTGTACCCCACAACTCAAGAGCAGAAAGACGAGATGGCAAACGTGCCATATGAATCTATGGTGGGGAGTTTAATATATGCGTTGGTCAGTATGAGACCAGATATTGCACATGCAGTAGGAGTTGTTAGCAGGTATATGCAAATCGAAGAAGAAACATTGGAATGCGGTGAAGTGGATGTTGATGTATTAAAAAGGTACGTCAAGTCACGGGTTATGTTTTGGGGGTGACAATCTAAAGGTCCAAGGTTATGTTGATACGGACTGCTCGGTGATCGAGATAGCAGGAAAAGCACAACGGGGTATATATTCACGGTTGAGAGAACAATGGTGAGTTGGGTCTCTCAATTGCAAAAAGTGGTGGTATTGTCGACTATGAAGGCGGAGTACGTAGAGATCATTGAAGCAAGTAAGGAGATGATATGGTTGCATGGGCTACTTGAAGAATTAGGAAGAAATAAGGCTTCAATACATTGTGGAGAGATAGCCAAAGTGTGACATTTGGGGAAGAACACGGCTTATCGCTTGAGAACGAAGCACATCAAGATGGGGTATCATTTCATTCGCATTGCGGAGGAAGAAAGCGAGTTGACATTGCAAAAGATCGCTGGAGAAAAGAATCCGGCGGATATATTCACCAAAATCGTAGACAGAGAAAAGATGGTGCTCTATTGCAGATTAGTGAATTTCTCCATAAAAATCTGATGAGGAAAGAGTAGAGCGGAGTTATGTAAAGTCTACTGACATTGGGAATAAAGGTTAAAGTATCTCCAAGTGGAAGATTGTTGAAATTATGGAGAAATACTTCAAGTCAGACATCTGATGAAGGGAGAGGCAGACGTCTGGATGTGCATAGAAGAGCATGTTAGAACACCGGTATAACGGCAGACGTCTGAAGGCCAGCGAGGTAGACGTTTACAGAAGCCACAAAGCCTAATCTAGAGCGAAAGCAGACGTCTGCCCAAGTGTGGGTCAGACGTCTGGCCGTGGCACTGAAGAAATACAGAGTCGGGATAGACGTTTGCCCAAGTGTGGTTCAGACGTCTGTCGTTGGTGAATCTGCTGCGAATCAAAATTTCTATATTGTGATTTATCTATATTTTCTATAGGATTGGGGTTTGCCTATTGTAATACCCAGTCCTTCTATATATCAACATCCGTATCTTGTTACTCTAAAATTTACTTATTTTATTATTATCATTCATTTATTATTTTAAAAAACCTGAACCCTTTTCCCTTTCATCCTTCTTTTCTTTTATTACTCCGTTCCCAATTGTTCAAATTCGTCTTCTACCCTTTTTCCCCTCCATGTTTTCCTTCCTCATATTATTCCGGCCCGATTTCCTAATTCTATAACTCTATTTAATTCCCAAATTCCATGCCCGGCCCGGCCCATCTCTTTCCCTAACCCCCTTCTATGTTTAAATCCTTAGATCCAAACCCAGCCCAACATAAATCAATTTTAATTAACATATTCCCTCCTCAGCCCAACACTCCATTTTCCCTATTTAATTAATAAAACCCCGGCCCAACTTCCCTCCTCAGCCCAACACTCCTTTATTCCCAAATGAATTAAACATTTAATTCCCCCGGCCCAATTTCCTCAGCCCACGCCCGCCTAAACCTTACCCGACCCGCTTTTAAACCCCTCTTCTCCCCAACGTAAACTTTTTTCCCGCTCTTTTTAGCGCCGACCCACGCGCCCAAGTCGCCGCGCCGTTGCCCCACGTCCCCGAGACCCCGACCACGTTCGCGCTCCCTCCTCCTTCTCGCACTTCTCCCCACTTCTCTCCCCCTTTCCCCACGAGAACCCCAAGCTCCCCCGCGCCACCAAACCGAGCCCCCTCGCCTGCATACCCACTACATCCTCATCCTCACCTCCAACACCCTCGTCACTGCAACCCCGAGCACTCTCTCTCCTCCTTCCCCTCGCTCTCGTTCTCCCCCTCAACACCCTCCTCACCATTTTCAACCGCCGAGCTCGAACCCCCTGCACACCCAACACACAGTCGAGCGTCGAACCCTCCAACCTCCTCCTCCATCATCGAACACCCTAGCCTCCTCCTAAAGCCCTCTCCTCACCATTCTAGCCTCCGCAGAACCCCCCCTGCACACCCACGCTGAGCTCACTGCACCCGAGCTCGAGCCCCCGCACCCTTTTGCCGGCGAGCCCCCACTGCACCTCATCGACTCCCCCACACCTTCCTCGTCATCAGCATCATCACCGTCACCTCCAAGCCCAAGCCCCACTGCCCCCTCTCTCTCTCCAAAACCATAACCAAACCCACACTACGAGCTTGGACCCCGCTGCTGCCATTCGCTGGAGCGACACCGCCGACCATCGTCGACCCCAGCGCACTCACAGAGATCCACAACACCACTCTCCGCCCCCGGTGATCGCGAGACATCTCCGGACAACTCCGACGACGAACCTGAACGCGAGCCGAGGCCGCGAAACCAAATCGTGCCGTTCGTCGCGCGTTCGTGCCGTTGCCGCTGCCGTGCATCGCCAAAACGTCTCCAGGCAAGTACCCTACTTGCTACATGCTAGATTATTTCCGTTATAAATCAAACCGTATTAATTCCCTATTTGCGATCCATGAAAACTTAAATAACATAAGTGTTCGATGCAAGATCCAAGTGAAAACCTTCATTTAATTTGACGGAACTCGATTGCATATTTTGGCCCATGTGGTAATGAGCACTGTGTAGAAATTTTACTGGAAAATACAATGGTTAATGGCTTAAATGAACACCCTAAAATACACCCGTAAAAACTGGGAATTTTCCGCACCTGAAATTTGTTAAAATCACAATTAATTGTATACATTTGAAATGAGGTGTTAGAGGGCTCAAATCGAAGCCGACTCAATGACTTGTAACCCTATGCAAGTTCTTAATTATTTCTGTACTGATATTATGACGAGAATTGGTTCGGAGAGCGGCTCTGGACTCAGCTCTGGTTGTTGTTTTATGTTTCATAACGCTTACTCCTTCGCTGCCTGAACTTGTATGTTGCGGAAATCTATATTTTATTAAGGATAAATCCGTTAGATAAATAACGCAAGTAATTTCACCCTGTTTTATCGTCGTTGACTATTTAAACGGCAATTTAAAAGATCGGGACGTATAGCAGTCCCAAACAGAACCAGAACTGATACTCTAGTGTTGAACAGTGCATAATTTCTGACGTCGAGATGCGATTGAGAATTCATCCAGTGAGTTAGAAACCTTATTGAAAACCCTAAATTTCATTCAACTGTAGCGTCACTATATTCTGATCCCAACTGGGATTAAAATGCATTGCGAAACGGACTTCCGATTCTGAAACCGGATTTCCAGCAGTGAACGCTTAAAATGAAATGGCCATATCTGGTGATCCCAAAACCCAATTGATGTGAAACTAAATTTTCTGGTTAGATAATCAAACATACTACTTATCCCCTGTTCATAGTTTCGCTAAATTGTGCATATCTGATTTATGAAGAATTATGCAAGTGGTAGGACATTGTTTGATGACATCTTAATCATGCCTTGAATACTGTTTTTCTCATCACAATATATATGTCGTTGCATTGGTAACCTAGCGATCATGTGCATTACCCAGTGTTAGGTTTTAGTGGTGATTGTGGCGAGTAGGTTAGTGTTTGAGCATGAATGGATAAGTGAAAGTGACACGTACTTGTACACAATCGGTGGACCCTATTGATGTATTGCATTGTCGACGTCTGTGGGACGTGTATAAGTGTGACTATAATTGGTATGGGACAATTATGGAAGCACTTGTATGGGTATCACAGGTAAGGTACCAAACACTGTCCATTTATCTTGGGTATCGGTCGAGACATGCTTGATGGAGACACTGTCTTCAGTTCTCGCGTAGACTCGTCATGGACCGGCTGGTATTTGAGTTTATGGTTGGCGTTTGATGTAGACCACGGGGTGTGGGATAGTTTGAGTGTGAGTTCAACAGATTCTCGGGAGTCCCATGCCGGCACATATGGAGATATATGAAGATATATAGGGATATCACTGATTATTATGAGTGACTCGGGCCCGTGTTCCCTTGCCCTTGGGTCCTACCCTTGGGTGGGGGATACTCACGAGTGGTTGACTCTCACACTTGGACTGACGATAGGCTTAGTGACCTATATGGTGAGACTTAGAGACTGATAGGGTTAGTGACATTGACATGCATTGCCTATTGATTCAACACACCTGACATACTATTTTACTGCTTTACTGTTCACCTGCTCTATTATACACCCGCGTCGGCTACTTCATGTTCACATTTTTACTATCTTGATTTACTGTTATATATTCATTATTACTGTACGAGTTACCACTTGCATCTATATATATATTGCTATCGCGTCGCTCTGACGACCTGAGTATGCATGCTCGGAGCGAGAAGTGAATCTAGCTTGGATCAGGACCTGACGTACCTCGAGGATATCGCGGACATCTTGACCAGCGACTCAGAGCTATACTTCATTGATCTCCACCTGGTTAGTTCTTTTGATTTAGTTACTGCATTTCTCATTACCTATGCATTGTTCACTGATTACCATGTAAAACTAGAAGCCGAAGTGTGACTACGGCAGGATATTTCCTTGACTGTAGGAGCATGGCTGGCCTTGTCAACCCCTCGTATTCTGTATTTTGGGAAGCGGGGCGTGACATGGTTTTGTTGGTATCAGAACCAGGTTTTGCTATGATTGGGATTGCAGTTTCCGAGTAGAGCTTGACGATTTAAGTCGCCCTTTCGGTCCAGATTGTGAACTGTTATTTTTGACTTGAATCTTTATTATTCGTCATGCCATATTTTGACTCCATCCGGTAGAGTTTTGGGTGACTTAGTAGAGTTACGTGGTTGTAATTATGAACTGCAGCATAGCTACAATACTGTACTCTATTGGGTAACTTGGAGTTCTACATTTGTTTTCCGCTAGATTGAGTTTCAGCTCACCCGATACTCTTGTTTCGTTGTTTATTCTATGTCGTCTTTTGACCCTAATTACTGTGCCTCTTAGCGTTCTCAAAATTGTTGTTTCAGGACCATGACTTCCGACAACTCTCTGTTTTTATCTTATATCACTCCCGAGCTTTCAGATTTATTTTACATTTTCATCTTTATACTTTTCCTATTGATCCTACACCTGCTTGCATTTCTTGTCGGACTCGTTGCTATCTCTCGTATTCGTTTCTTCAAGTTATCATATCGCATTGCATACCTTTAAGTTCCTATCAGCATCACACCAGCGGAAGCCTCCAATCGTAGGAGATCCATGTTAGACGAAGAAAAGAGGTGAAGATAAAGCGCCTACTTGTTCCCCCGAGACAGAAGGAGCAGAAGACCCAATGTTGTGGGTACTGCAAGAGGCCAGGACATCTTCAGAGGGATTGTCGCCGTGCCAAAGGAAAATGCCTAATCTGCGGATCCAGCGGACACCTTGTCAAGAGTTGCCTTAAAAGGAAGGAGCTACAAGGAGGAAGTTCGTCCACACTCTCCACTTCGGCTAAGTGATGGTTATTTCGTAGTTCGAGCTTCGAGAATAGTGTGGACCCCGCGCAGGATTCAACTCGCGAGACAGGAATGCAGTAGTCCAGAAATCAAAGAAGAATTATCACGTTTTCTACTTTCAATAAAGATGTTGTCACTCTTTTGTAAATATTTCTTTTCGTTTGAAATCTTGTATCCGTCGAACTTTTAGCTGAATGTAATAAAACTCTGAGTTGTGATGTATGTATCGTTCTCTTGCTTCTCACTTTATTTATACTATTCATTGCATCAGCATTTTTACATTTTAATCTTTCCATCCTTGCCTCCAGCTTATCCTCCTTGTGCCACCGTATCCTTGGATATCTTCTTAATGTGTCCCACTGCCTAATCATGACTCCCTCTTTTCAGGTCATGGCCCACTTTGGAGAAGCGCCGCCTCTAGATGAAGACACACGGTTGTGCGTTTCCTCGGACTACATGCCGGTGAGTTCGGATGACGAGATTAACGGCCCACAGATTATTTTCGGAAACAGCGATTCCAAGGGTGAGGGATTCGCAGCCCCAGAAGTCAACGTAATCAGCGACTCTAACGACGATGAGGAGGACCCTGAAGAGAACCCGATAGAGGAAGATCCCGAGGAAGATTCCGAGGAGGACCCGATAGAAGAAAATCCTGGAGAGGAAAACCTTGGGGAGAATCTAGTGGAAGAAAATACTATGGAAGAGGATCCAGCAGAAGAAGATCACGTAAAATCAGACCTTGATGAAGAAGTTCCAGCCGAAGAAGAAGGACCAGAAGAACAAGACCCCGCAGCGGAAGAACTCCCAATGGCGGTCCCTGCGAGGCACTATGAAAATGGACGCCCCTATCTGAGCGCGCGAGCCTACCGTAACCTGCTGAACCTCCACAACCACGACTGACGTGATTTAGCTTTTGTCTCCTCTGGCCAAATAAATCTATGTATAGTTTAGGGCCATCTTTTACTTTTCGAGAATGCCTTGTTTAAAATTTTCTGGAATGAAATAAATTTGTTGTGTTCGCTAGTCTTTTGATCTTTTTGGTTCACATGATGCTTGACTGTTTCCCCTATACATTTATTTTTCCTTCAGTGATCCCTGACTGTCCTCCCCTGCACCTTAGGCTGTCTTGACCCTCGCTGAGATTAAAAAGTACCGCACTCCGACCTTTTGAATGAGCCATACTCCATCGTAATCCCTACCCTGACTAGCCCTTTACATCTTTGTGCTATCTCCTTTTTCCCTAACTATATTTAGGGACATCGTTATTCGAAAACTTAGCTTTCACTATTTTGTAATTATCAAAGAAAAATTGCGTGTTATTGACTACTTCCGTTTTACCCGTGTTAAATGGTTTACTATCATTCACATTTTCAATAGCGCAACCATATATCGCTCATATTTTTGTTCCATATTTCTTATTTTTACTATGTGGGTTTCCTAAGTTATTTTAAACTATTTGATCGATACATTATCCTAAAATGTTTTAACCCATCTACAAATCCTTCACTATTTTATTACTGTCACTTTATTTTTCCCGGGTATTGTGCTTATAGTTTACTATTATAAATAGTTATGTCTGATGCCATTATTGTTAGCAGCGCTATTTTGATATACGTATGTATGCATATTTAGGATTTTCGATTTTATCTAGCATACCTTGAATGTCACAGTTCGTTATTGCTATTTTATCCTCTTATATATATAGTTTTCTCTTATAGTTGTTTCTGCCTTATACTTATTTAGACCTATCCTTTTAATTGTGTTATTCTTATACATATATAGACCTTCAAAATTTTTATCCACCTGTTTTAAGTGAATCATTATGTGTTAGTGTTCGATGTGGTAACCTTTCACTTGTTATTTTGTAGCTTATCGTTTATTTTAAATTTCGAGAACGAAATTTTTGTAAGGGTGGTATGATATAATGCCCAGTCCTTCTGTATATCAACATCCGTATCTTGTTACTCTAAAATTTACTTTTTTTTTATTATCATTCATTTATTATTTTAAAAAACCTGAACCCTTTTCCCTTTCATCCTTCTTTTCCTCTTATTACTCCGTTCCTAATTCTTCAAATTCTTCTTCTACCCTTTTTCCCCTCCATGTTTTCCTTCCTCATATTATTCCGGCCCGATTTCTCAATTCTATAACTCCATTTAATTCCCAAATTCCATGCCCGGCCCGGCCCATCTCTTTCCTTAACCCCCTTCTATGTTTAAATCCTTAGATCCAAACCCAGCCCAACATAAATCAATTTTAATTAACATATTCCCTCCTCAGCCCAACACTCCATTTTCCCTTTTTAATTAATAAAACCCCGGCCCAACTTCCCTCCTCAGCCCAACACTCCTTTATTCCCAAATGAATTAAACATTTAATTCCCCCGGCCCAATTTCCTCAGCCCACGCCCGCCTAAACCTTACCCGACCCGCTTTTAAACCCCTCTTCTCCCCAACGTAAACTTTTTTCCCGCTCTTTTTAGCGCCGACCTACGCGCCCACGTCGCCGTGCCGTTGCCCCACGTCCCTACGACCCCGACCACGTTCGTGCACCCTCCTTCTTCCCGCGCTTCCCCCCACTTCTCCCCCTCTTTCCCCACGAGAACCTCAAGCTCCCCCCCGCCACCAAACCGAGCCCTCTCGCCTGCATACCCACTACATCCTCATCCTCACCTCCAACACCCTCATCACTGCAACCCCGAGCTCTCTCTCTACTCCTTCCCCTTGCTCTCTTTCTCCCCCTCAACACCCTCCTCACCATTTTCAACCGCCGAGCTCGAACCCCCTGCACACCCAACACACAGTTGAGCGTCGAACCCTCCAACCTCCTCCTCCATCATCGAACACCCTAGCCTCCTCCTAAAGCCCTCTCCTCACCATTCTAGCCTTCGCAAAACCCCTCCTGCACACCCACGCCGAGCTCACTGCACCCGAGCTCGAGCCACCGCACCCTCTCGCCGGCGAGCCCCCACTGCACCTCGTCGACTCCCCCGCACCCTCCCCGTCATCAGCATCATCACCGTCACCTCCAAGCCCAAGCCCCACTGCCTTCTCTCTCTCTCCAAAACCATAACCAAACCCACACTACGAGCTTGGAACCCGCTGCTGCCATTCGCCGGAGCGACACCGCCGACCATCGTCGACCCCAGCGCACTCGCAGAGATCCACAACACCACTCTTCGCCCTCGGTGATCGCGAGACATCTCCGGACAACTCCGACGACGAACCCGAACGCGAGCCGAGGCCGCGAAACCAAACCGTGCCGTTCGTTGCATGTTCGTGTCGTTGCCGCTGCCGTGCATCGCCAAAACGTCTCCAGGCAAGTACCCTACTTGCTACATGCTAGATTATTTCCATTATAAATCAAACCGTATTAATTCCCTATTTGCGATCCATGAAAACTTAAATAATATAAGTGTTCGATGCAAGATCCAAGTGAAAACCTTCATTTAATTTGACGGAACTTGATTGCATATTCTGGCTCGTGTGGTAATGAGCACTGTGTAGAAATTTTACTGGAAAATACAATGGTTAATGGCTTAAACGAACACCCCCAAATACACCCGTAAAAACTGGGAATTTCCCGCACCTGAAATTTGTTAAAATCACAATTAATTATGTACATTTGAAATGAGGCGTTCGAGGGCTCAAATCGAAGCCGACTCGACGACCTATAACCCTATGCAAGTTCTTAATTGTTTCTGTACTGATATTATGACGAGAATTGGTTCGGAGAGCGGCTCTGGACTGCAGTCCAGAGCAGCTCTGGTTGTTGTTTTATATCTCATAACGCTTACCCCTTCGCTGCCTAAACTTGTATGTTGCGGAACTCTATATTTTATTGAGGATCAATCCGTTAGCTAAATAACGCAAGTGATTTCACCCTATTTTATCATCGTTTACTATTTAAACTGCAATTTAAAAGATCGGGACGTATAGCAGCCCCAAACAGAACCAGAACTGATACTCTAGTGTTGAACAGTGCATAATTTCTGACAGGTAGATGCGATTGAGAATCCGTCTAGTGCGTTAGAAACCTTATTGAAAACCCTAAATTTCATTCAACGATAGCGTCGCTAAATTCTGATCCCAACTGGGATTAAAATGCGTTGCGAAACGGACTTCCGATTCTGAAACCGGATTTCCAGCAGTGAACGCTTAAAATGAAATGGCCATATCTAGTGATCCCGAAACCCGATTGACGTGAAACCAAATTTTCTACTTAGATAATCAAACATACTACTTATCCCCTGTTCATAGTTTCGCTAAATTGTGCATATCTGATTTATGAAGAATTATGCAAGTGGTAGGACATTGTTTGATGACATCTTAATCATGCCTTGAATACTGTTTTTCTCATCACAATATATATATATGTCGTTGCATTGGTAACCTAGCGATCATGTGCATTACCCAGTGTTAGGTTTTAGTGGTGATTGTGGCGAGTACGTTAGTGTTTGAGTATGAATGGATAAGTGAAAGTGACACGTACTTGTACACAATCGGTGAACCCTATTGATGTATTGCATTGTCGACGTCTGTGGGACGTGTATAAGTGTGACTATAATTGGTATGAGACAATTATGGAAGCACTTGTATGGGTGTCACAGGTAAGACACCAAACACTGTCCATTTATCTTGGGTATCGGTCGAGACATGCTTGATGGAGACTCTGTCTTCAGTTCTCGCGTAGACTCGTCATGGACCGGCTGGTATTTGAGTTTATGGTTAGCGTTTGATGTAGATCACGGGGTATGGGGTAGTTTGAGTGTGAGTTCAATAGATTCTCGGGAGTCCCATTCCGGCACATATGGAGATATATGGAGATATATAGGGATATCACTGATTATTATGAGCGACTCGGGCCCGTGTTCCCTTGCCCTTGGGTGGGGGATACTCATAAGTGGTTGACTCTCACACTTGGACTGACGATAGGCTTAGTGACTTATACAGTGAGACTTAGAGACTGATAGGGTTAGTGACATTAACATGCATTGCCTATTGATTCAACACACCTGACATACTATTTTAATGCTTTACTGTTCACCTGCTCTATTATACACCCGCATCGGCTTCTTCATGTTCATATTTTTACTATCTTGATTTACTGTTATATATTCATTATTACTGTACGAGTTACCGCTTGCATCTATATATATATATTGCTATCGCGTCGCTCTGACGACCTGAGTATGCATGCTCAGAGCGAGAAGTGAATCTAGCTTGGATCAGGACCTGACGTATGTAGGGTGTTTTTCGTCACCCCATTGAGATGGGAATAAGCGCACGCTTCTCAGGCGTACTACAGATTCCCCCTGCCTAGGGTAGGCCAGGGTATAATGATTATGGGGATCCGAATCTCCGGCAGCCGCGGACTAAGCTGCCGTTAATTACCCCTCGCCTTTGGGGCGAGAGAACCTCTGATTAACGGGTTAAACTGGTCATGCGAACTCAATGTGCAGTGTACGTGTGTTTTGTTTTGAAAGGGGGTTTTGGATATATCGGAAGCCACGCAGAGTTTTTACGCGGAGTATGTGTATATGTATACATATGTATATATATACATGTATATATAAACTAAAGGGGGGAAAAGACATCCAAAGGATGCGTGGGGCCAGCGCCTTGAGCGCTGTGCGCTTAGGTGTTGTGCGCACAGGCGAAAGCGCGCCACGTGTCGGCACGTGGGCGCTTTGCGCATGAGCGCTGGGCGCTCGGATGCAAGCGTGCCACGTGTCGGCACGTGGGCGCTTTGCGCTCGGGCGCAAGGCGCTGGAGCGCAAGCGCGCGCGCCACGTGTCGGCACGTGGGCGTTTTGCGCTCGGGCGCAGTGCGCTTGAGCGCAAGCGCGCCACGTGTCGGCACGTGGGCGCTTTGCGCTCGGGCGCAGTGCGCCGGAGCGCAAGCGCGTGCGCCACGTGTCGGCACGTGGGCGCTTTGCGCTCGGGCGCAGTGCGCCGGAGCGCAAGCGCGTCACGTGTCGGCACGTGGGCGCTTTGCGCTCGGGCGCAGTGCGCCGGAGCGCAAGCGCACTCGCCATGTGTCGGCACGTGGGCGCTTTGCGCTCGCGCGCAGTGCGCCGGAGCGCAAGTGCCACGTGTCGGCACGTAGGTGCTTTGCGCTCGAGCGCTAGCGCGCCGGCGAAGAAAAGAGGGCTTTTAGCCCCAGAAACTCCCGGAAGAGAAATTAGTGGAGTTAAACTCCTGAAAAAGAAAATATATTTTGGTTGAGAAAATGGGTTTTTCTTCTTCCTCCTCTGTTGGCTGGCTCAAGAGATGTGAGATCTAAAAATCTCTTCTTTTTTAGATCTAATGATAGATCCAAGTTCCCATTTGTGGGTTTTGTGGTGAAAACTAATTTGTTTTATAGAAAGAAGAGTAAAACTCTTGATTTAATTCAAGAGAAAGAAGAGGGTTTTGGAACCTTGAAGAAGAAGAAAAGATCTCAGATCTGGAAAATTTTTTAGAGAGAGAAAAAAAGTTATGAGATATTTTCATTATCTTTTGCCTTTATAGGCTATACACTTTACACATAGCCCCTTGGGCTTCACAAAATGGCATTTTGCCTATCCCATGGCTCATGTGCCATTTCTTTTTGCACATAAGTCATGGGCTTTACAAAAATTTGGCTTTATGCCTATTTTTCTTACATTCGTCCATAAAATAAAATAAAAGAAATACAACAAAATTATTTATTACAAAATTTTTATCTTGGCATGGGGGGAGGCCGGCCGTTTCATGTTCGGTCTCGACCCGGGTATGGGCCCACTGGATCTGGGCTTGGGCTCACTTGGCTTGGGGTTGACTTTGATTTTGACTTGGTCAACTGGGGTGTAAATTTTTACCCCAACAAATTGCCCCCCATCAATAAATGCACACCACATATATGGGTCGTGTGCATGAAATTGATGGATCTTCTTTCACGTGGAGGCGACTTGATTCGGTTCCCACCTTTTGGGAAGCTAGCACTGCCCTTTTTACGACATGGACAGTCGATGCGGCCCTTTTTGCGACTTGGATGGTCGGTGCTGCCCTTTTAGCGACTTGGACGGTCGGTGATGCCCTTTTAGCGACGTGGACGGTCGGTTCTGCCCTTTTTGTGACTTGGACGGTCGATGCTGCCCTTTTAGCGACGTGGGCGGTCGGTGCTGCCCTTTTTGCGACTTGGACGGTCGGTGCTGCCCTTTTAGCGACTTGGACGGTCGGTGCTGCCTTTTTAGCGACTTGGACGGTCGATGCTGCCCTTTTTGCGACTTGGACGGTCGATGCTGCTCTTTTAGCGACATGGACGGTCGGTTCTGCCCTTTTTGCGACTTGGACGGTCGATGCTGCCCTTTTAGCGACGTGGACGGTCGGTGCTGCCCTTTTAGCGACATGGACGGTCGGTGCTGCCCTTTTAGCGACATGGACGGTCGGTTTTGCCCTTTTTGCGACGTGGACGGTCGATGCTGCCCTTTTAGTGACTTGGACGGTCGATGCTGCCCTTTTAGCGACATGGACGGTCGGTTCTGCCCTTTTTGCGACTTGGACGGTCGATGCTGCCCTTTTAGCGACGTGGACGGTCGGTGCTGCCCTTTTAGCGACTTGGACGGTCGGTGCTACCCTTTTAGTGACATGGACGGTCGGTTTTGCCCTTTTTGCGACGTGGACGGTCGATGCTGCCCTTTTAGTGACTTGGACGGTCGGTTCTGCCCCTTTTGCAACTTGGACGGTCGGTGCTTGATTTGACTTGCTCTGCTTCTTGCAGCGTCAGGGGTAGACTTGACTTGCTCCGCTTCTTGCGGTGTCGAGATTGGATTCCGACTTGCTCCGCTTTCTGCGGTGTCGGAGTGGAAGTTGACTTGTTGATTTTGATTTGGGTTGACATCAGTATCGCTATACTGGAATATGGTACCAGGAGCGAATCATCATCTGTCATTTAGAGGATTTTGGGATTGTTTTACTCCCGTGGATTGTATACGGTTTTGTAGGATGTATGATCCAGACCGTAGGGCCATAAAAAATTTTGGGACTTTGTCGGCGTCTGCATCGCTGCACTGGAATATGGTACCAGGAGCGACTCATCATTCGCCGTTGCCCGTTGGGGAACGATGGCTTAGGAGACAGGTTTGGGTCCCTATCACCTAAGGCTTTTCAATTTTATGGGCCGTGAGGGTCCCATAAAAGCATTTTCTCCCTACGAGTCGTAAGGATCCCGCAGGTGTATTTTCTCCTTAGGAATCGTGAGGATTCCTAAGTGTGTCGCTCCTTTGTGAGTCGTAAGGATCTCACGCAGGGGTTTTCTCCTCATAAGGTCGAGAGGACTTTGCGAGTGTATTTCATTTCTTTTCACGAGTTTGCGCCCTTTCGGGTTTTCACAGACTCGCCGGTAGTCCTGCTGTTTTTACTCACGGAGCCCTTTCGGGTTTTCATCCGTGTCCGTTTTGCTTGTGGACATACCGTTTATTTATATATTTTTTTTTCTTTTTTCTTTTTTTTCCTTCTTTTTTTCTCTCTTCTTCTTCTTCTTTTTTTTTGCCGCTGGTAGGACTTTAAAAGTAGTCTTACCGGCAGGATTTGGGAGAGATATGGGTCATTTACGCCCGTGGATTGTATACGGTTTTGCAGGATGTATGATCCAGACCGTAGGACTGATGTGCTCAATTCGCCTGCGACTTGGGGCATTCACGTGTAGTATTTCTTGAGATATCGGCCGTTGATAGGTGGCATGGGCCTTTCTCCCTCGGCACTTATTAGTTGGTAGGATCCTCCGTCGAGCACTTTCTCGATGACGTATGGTCCTTCCCAGTTTGGCTCGAATTTTCCCTTGGCATGTCGATTGAGGATGATCGGTCTTTTGAGGACCAACACCAATTCACCTTTCTTGAAAGCGCGGAGACGGGTTATCTTGTCATAGGCCCGTGACATTTGGGCTCGGTATAGCTCCAGATTTTGCTGCACCGCGAGCCTCTTTTCTTCGAGGGCATCGAGCTCTTCAAGTCGAAGGAGCACGTTTTCCTCCTCCGTCAACTCGTACTGAACGGCCATTCTTAAGCTTGGAACTTCGACTTCGAGGGGGAGGACCGCCTCCACTCCGAAGAGCAATGAGTATGGAGTGGACTGTGTTGGAGTACGGTGCGTGGTACGATATGCCCACAATGCCTCGTGAAGTTTGAGATTCCAGTCTCTCTTGTTGGCTGAAGCATTTTTCCTCAGAAGCTTGCATAGAGTCTTATTGAAGGCTTCGGCTAGCCCATTGGCTCTTGGATTATAGATGGAGGAATATCTCCAGTCTATCTTGTGCTGAGTAGCGAACCTTGAGACATTGAAGCTCTTGAAAGAAGGCCCATTGTCGGAAATGATTCTTCTTGGTGTACCGAAACGGTATAGAATATTATGCTGGAAGAATGTCAGAATATCTTTTGTCTTGACTTCTTTTAGCGGGACAGCTTCAGCCCATCTGGAGAAGTAGTCTGTCGCGGCCAATATGAACCGGTGGCCTTTGGATGATGGAGGATCAATTGGGCCAACAATGTCGGTGCCCCAGACTTCAAAGGGCCACGACGCCACCGTTGGATGCAACGGATTGGGATGCTTGTGAATGAAATCACCATGGATTTGGCAGATCTGACATTTCTTTGCATGCTCTCCGCAATCCCGTATCATGGTGGGCCAATAATACCCAAGCCGTTTAATTTGAAGTCGCATCTTGGGGCCAGATTGGTGGGCACCGCAAACGCCCGAGTGAACATCTTTCATGACCTTTTGGGCTTCGGCCAATGACAGACACCTGAGCCAGAGTTGGTCATATGACCTGCGGTATAACGTGTCATTTACAAACACGTATCGGAGAGCTCTTTTCTTCAGCTGGATCCTCGCAGATTTTTCTTCGGGCAGCTTGTCGTATCGGAGGTACTCTATGAAGGGTTCTCTCCAATCGAGCTCGTCTTGGATGATCGAAGCTTCTTCGGCAGGACTGCTCTTCTGTTCCGTGCTTTTCTCTTCTCGTAGAGAGACTGGGGGTAGAATTTGTCGGCTCCTGACTGTGATCAGAATTTCGTCCATGTCAGGATCGGCCAGCTCCTTGGCTAAGCAAGCGAGTACGTCAGCCTTTCCATTCAACGCTCTAGGGACTCTCATTAGTTCAATGTGAGTGAACCGTTTCATGAGTTCCACCACTCGGCCTCTGTACCGAGCTAACTTGGGTTTGTATATTTTATAATCACCGCTTACTTGGTTGACGACGAGCTGGGAGTCACCGTAAACTCGTAGCCGGCGGATTTCCATTTCTATGGCGAGCTCCAAACCAGCTATCAGAGCTTCATACTCAGCTTCATTGTTTGTCCGAGGCTCGGTGAGAGCGAAAGAACGCCGTAGGGTTCCCATTGATGGTGTAATGAACACCAATCCTATCCCTGCTTTTATCTCCTGGACGCTTGATTTACTGGAGGTCCTTATCGATGAGGCCCCATCGAAGTAGAGCTCCCAACATGGCTCATCTCCCTCGAGGTGCAGCACTTGTTCGTCGGGTAACTCACAATTTAGCGGCGACCCTTCTGGTATAGGATGAGCGGCGAGGAAGTCTGCGAGAGCTTGCCCTTTCACTGCTTTCTGAGGAGTATAAACTATGTCAAACTGAAGTAACATGACAGCCCATCTTGCCATTCTGCCGGCTAGGCTCGCTCTGGTCATCAAGTGTTTGAGCGGGTCGACCTTGGAGATCAGCATAACCCGATGAGCAAGCAGATAGTGCCTCAGCCTCTTTACTGCAAATATCAGAGCCAGGCATTGCTTTTCGATTGGGGAATAGTTGTGTTCCGCCCCGACTAGAGTTCGACTGAGGTAGTAGAGGGCATTTTCTTTTCCCTCCTCGTTATTCTGGGCAAGGAGCGCACCGAGTGACTCATCCAGCGCGGCAGTGTATAGAATCAGCGGTTTATTTGGAATGGGAGCGGCTAGCACTGGAGGGTGCAACAAGTATTGTTTGATACTTTCGAAGGCTGCTTGACATTCGGCATCCCAGATAAAAGGAGCTCCTTTCTTCATGAGCTTTGAGAAGGGCCTACATCTCCCCGATAAATTTGAGATAAACCTCCGTATATAAGCAAGCTTGCCTTGAAAAGATTTTAGCTGCGTCAGACTCTTCGGAGGGGGAATCTCCATGATGGCCTTTATCTTTGATGGGTCAACTTCGATCCCTCGATGTCGAACTATGAAGCCCAGGAATTTTCCCGATGACACGCCAAAAGCGCATTTCAGAGGATTCATCTTCAGGTCAAATTCCCTCAGTCTGGTGAGAACGGTCCTAAGATCCTGGATATGATCGGCCTTGGTTTCAGTCTTAACGACCAGATCATCAACGTAACATTCGACGACTTTATGAATTAGGTCATCGAAGATATTGGTCATTGCCCTTTGATACGTAGCACCTGCGTTCTTCAGTCCGAACGGCATCACCTTGTAGCAATATATTCCGATCGGAGTTCGAAATGCTGTGTGCTTCTCATCCTCAGGCGACATCTTGATCTGATTATATCCAGATGAGCCATCCATAAAGGTGAACAACTCGTAATTTGAGGTGTCATCGACCATCATTTCCATGACCGGTAGCGGGAATTCGTCTTTAGGACATGCCTTGTTGAGGTCCCTGAAATCGACACAAACTCGGATCTGCCCATTTTTCTTCTTCACTGGGACTATGCATGCGATCCAGTCCGCATATATCTCTTCCCTGATGAAGCCGGCATCGATGAGCTTCTTAGTTTCCTCGATGACCTTTTCTTCTAGTTCCCTTCTCATTCTTCGAGGAGCTTGTTTGACTGGCTTAGCATCGGGAGATATAGCCAACTTATGTACGGCCACTTCAGGGGAAAGGCCAGGCATTTCTTTGTATGTCCACGCGAAGCAGTCGACGAACTCATGCAGCAGGGTAATTATCTGCGCTTTCATTTCCTCTGACAAGAGCGAGCTGATGTAGGTCGGCCTTGGATTATCGGGCGTTCCTAAGTCAATCTCGGTTAGCTCGTCAAAGGTTGCTTGTCCGCCATCTTCGAGCTCTTGAGGAGCTTCCTCTGGCTCAGCTATCTCGTCGTCATCATTTGATCTTTCGCTGGCCTTACCAACATGGATCATGTAGCACGCTTTGGAATCAGGTTGAATGTAGCCTATGCCCCATTTATCTGGAATTCGTCCATCAATGAGTGCTCGGACCTGGGGCGGATACCATAGCCCTTCGTAAAACTTTGCTTCGGACTCCATTTGATATAACCGGCATCCGCACTTCTTAAAGTATTCCCGCATCTCGGGCGCATAGTATCTGGGATTGAGGACGGCTCTTATGCCTCTCTCATAGGGAAGGCACGTGACAGAAAGATCGTCCGGGTGCACAACGGGGTTTGACCTGTAAAACAGGATACCCTTCTGTCCATTTTTCCTCCCGGGCACGTAGAAAGTTTTCAGCTGGTCCACGGTAGAGACTGACAATGCGTCGAGCTCTTTGCACATCCGTTCCGGCACCCTTGTGATGGCCAGGGACCCTTCCGCAACTTTGAAGGTCTCTCGTAGTTTCGCTTTCTGCATGGGGGGCCAATCTGCACAGCTGTTGCACGGCAGGTCCTCTTCTTCTGACTCTTCAGTGTCACTGCCAAGATGAGGGCGGACTTTGCTGCTAGATGCTTCAGCATCAGATTCGTCTGTATCGCTACCGAAACGAGGGCGAGTTTTACGGAAAGACGGACTTCCAGCGTCGGACTCATCAGTGTCGCTACCGAAATGTGGGCGCACTTGGGCGTTTTTACTTTTGAAAGTGACAACCGGCGCAGATTTGCTTTTGGGTCTTGGGGCCGGTCTATCCTCAGTCAGTTGTGGCTTAGCATTTTGGTGGTTCATAAAGTACCGAGAATCTTCATAGCGGACTTCATGCACACCGAACGGCTGGATGTCTCCGTCAATACGTCTTTCTTCGCCATTTTTAGTATACTTCATGCATTGATGGAGAGTTGACGGAATGATGCCGTAATCGTGGAGCCACGGCCGCCCCAAGAGAATCTTATAAGACGTGTCGGCATCGATCACGTATATCTTAGCTTCAGTTTGCAGATCCCCGAATTTGATTGGCAGAGCTATGGACCCCAGAACTTGCTGGCAATTTTGGTTGAAGCCTTGAATGACAATCCTTTCCCTTGACAGGTGTCGGACGTCCATTGACAAACTCTTCAGCGTCCGTAAGTTCATGAGGTTCACTGAGGACCCCGGATCAATCAATATGCGATTAATTCGATCTCCGTCGCTGTACCCGGTCACGTAAAGCGGCCGATTATGCTCAGCCGTTCCCAATAGCAAGTCTTCGTCCTTAAATGTGATTGCGGAGGCATGCAAAGCGTGCTGGGCTTCTTTCATATTAATTTCCGCAAAGTGAGCCTGATACCGCTCGGGGTTTTGTAGAGCGTGAATGAGAACATCTCTAAGCTCCTTAGATAGGACCAAGGCGTCGTAGATGCTCAGGAGAGACGGAAGCTTCCGGAGATGTCCAAGACATTATAGTCCACCGAGGAAGGACTTATGTTTTCATCAGCCGGTTCTCTGCCATCTTCTTCATTAGCGACTTATTTTTCCTTCCCTTTTTGGGCGTTGCCCTGATTTGGCGGTAGAGCCCTGCCGCTTCTGAGCTGGATTTGATTGGCCTTTGTGGTGAGCTCCTCGTTCTCTTCGGAAAAACAGAGCTCATCCTCGGAGTCGCTGCCAAGATGGATGGCGTAGCAGGTCACTACTGGGATCTCTTCATTGGAGTCTTCTTCTAACTCCTCCAGAATTTCAGCCGCTTGTACAGGGAAGAACTCCTTCAATTGAATCAATGTTCTTTCCTTTTGTTCATATTCTTCGAGAGAATCGATATATTTTTGAATAGTCGATCTCCCTGCAGACTCTTTTTCGCGCCGAGCTGCACTTTTCTTCTTCTTGAACTTCTTGGATTTTGAGCCTGATGGAGCCGCATTGGCAGCTGGACTGGTAGGCTTCTTCTGCCCTTCCCATTCCGTCCTGGGTTCTTTCCGAAGTAGCTTTATCATCTTCTTCGTCTTATTAGATATGTGCGTACTCCACGGAGGCCGCGATGAGTCCGTTTCATTTCTCAGGGCAGCGGGTTCGGCTGTCTGCTCCCAGAAGGCTTCAGTTTCTGTCTGTATAAAGTTGGTGGTTGCAACTTGATTGTTCACCAACACACTTTTGGACAGCTCGATCTCTCTAGCCTTGTACTGCTTCTCGACCCAGTCTTTGAAGATATAGCAATCCTCGATCGCATGGCTCACTACTCGGTGGTACGGGCAATATAGAGGATTGTCGGTCATTTTTGCTTCTTGGGGTCTTTTCGACTCCGGCAATTGTAGGCCGTTGTTCAAGGCATCTTTAAATATCTTACGGACCTTGTCCCTTCTGAAAGAGTAAACCTTGTTCTTCTTCTCCTCTAGGGAAGGCCCATCTCCTCCCAACAATGGCTTTCGAGACCGGTTAGTTTTGGATTCGTCCGCCCTTCGCTTTTCTTCACTGTCGGAGGAATTGAAGACATTGGTACTGCTGGAACTCCCGCTTCTACGGTTGTCGTCCCGCTTGCTTTTCCAGGTTTTGTCTCTCTGAGAGTCCGGCGGGGACTCTTGCTTCGAGCGTTCCAGCATTTGAACTTTCTTGGTTAGCTCCTGAAATGTCTTGAGGCCTGCTGTACACAAGAATGGGACCATCCAATTGCTGAGGTTCCCAATGAGAAGGCTGACGGACTGGTCCTGCTCCAGCGGCGGTTCGCACTTGACCGTGAGATTACGCCATCGGGCGATAAAGTCAGTGTTGCTTTCATTCTTCCCTGGCTTGGTCCTCACAAGGTCGGCAATGGAGATTTTATCACTGACGCTCATGAACCTTTGCCGGAACAGAGATTCCATTTGGGCGAAGGTAATGACGGACCCGTCTAGTATACTCGCGTACCAGTCGAAGGCGACACCGGTCAGACTGTTGACAAACTGACGAAGAAGGAGTGCGTCATTGCCCCCTGTATTTCCGCACGATGCTTTGAAGTGGGCGACGTGCTGATTTGCATTCCCCGTTCCATCAAATCTTCCGAACTTAGGAATAACGTAGCCGCTTGGGAACTCAATCAGATCGTACTGCGCGGGATATGGCCGCCCGCTACTGCCGATTTCTTTCTGAGCTTCAGCTTCGGCCACCAATGTTTTAACCTTGCTGGTGACCAAATCCATTATCCGATCCTGTGTTAGCGGGATAGTGCTATCTGGGGCCAAGGCGTCCCCAGAAGCGGAGTGCGGCCGGCTTTCATGCGGCTCGACCAGTCTTGGTCCCAAAGGAACAGGCATTGGCTGCCTCGGATTGTCATCACCCGGCTGATTAGTAGCGGCTTATGCTTGATTGGGAGGTGCTCGAGCAATTTGAGCCGTAAGCTGCATCACCACGTTCGTTAAGTCGTCAATCTTCGCATAGAGCTTGGCCATCTCTTTATCTTTGCTCCTGAGCTGTTTTCGAAGCTCTTGAAGCAGTTCTTGCTCCGCAGTCCTGGGGCGGAAAGTCTGCTCTTCCTCGCTGTCCGAGCTTGACTCTGCGTGGACCGAGGGGTCTTTCTGTCCATCTTCCTCCTCGAGAGGGTTTTCTTCATCCAACGGAGGCGACTGTTCTTGGGCAGCGGCAACCACATTCAGGCTAGATTGGGCTTGGGATGTGGTGGCCCCATCCTTGCTTTTGCTGCGAAGGTTGTCGCTGGGGCGCCCGCCCGCCATATAGACCGTATGGATGATATATCCGTCCGTCTTTCTATCACTGGCAGCTGATTTCACGGATCGCTGTCTTGACCCCCTTGCTTTGGTAGCTGGTAATCGATTGAAGACGGCTGGCCTAACCAGTTTCTTGAATGGTGATGGCGCTTCTTTTCTGGGTCTGCCTCGCTGCTTTCGTGCGGCACAGAGTGCTTGATAGACCCTTGAAGAGACAGTGTCATACTTTTTCTGTTGGGGCCGGGACACGTCTCTTTGTGGCACTGTTCGGACCGTCGTCTTCTTGATTCTGGCGGTCATGGCATTTTTCTGAACCCATTTCAGAGGCTCGAAGAAATTGCTGATTCTTACGTCCGACTCAGCCGTCGTCGCAGGGCAACCCTGCACTTGGAACTTCACACGATTCCATTTGGCCGAAGCCCTGGCTCTCTTGTTGGCTCGATACCTGAGCCGCTTCTGCCTTAACTTTTCTGTTCTAAGCGCCTGGCAGACTTCGGCTTTTCGGGAAGACACCGCAGACTGGGTGATTGAGGGCTTTGGAGATACGCTCGATTGTGCATTTGTTGGAGTCATCGCCTGAGCTCGTCCGCGACATTTGATGTTGCCCTTCACACCGGAAGTCTTGCCCCCAGCTAGAGTGCCAGGGAGTCGTTCAGACACCATCTTAAGTTTCGGTTGTGGTGCCTTAGCAATCACAACATTCGGCCTCTTGCTCCTTGGGACCGGCTTGGCCACCTGTTCCGCCGGGATTTCCGCCAGATGAGCGCTTCCGGCAGAGTAGATGATGACGGAGCCAAACTGGCGGGGCGGTTCCTCCCACTGTCGACTGAGGCTTGCAGGGAGAACCACACGAGCGTTGATCTTGACCACGTACGGAATCGGGGTCACGTTGGAAGCTGAATTCGTCTGGGGAGACATTGTCGTCGAAGGTTGATTGCTGCATGGAAAAAAAGAACATCATTTTAGTATAGGCAATCGATATGTATATTGATTGAGTTCGCATGAACGTTTAACTCGAAATATGGGAAGAGAGATTTGTCCCACCGGGCGTGCCAGAATCTGTAGGGTGTTTTTCGTCACCCCATTAAGATGGGAATACGCGCACGCTTCTCAGGCGTACTACAGATTCCCCCTGCCTAGGGTAGGCCGGGGTTTAATGATTGTGGGGATCCGAATCTCCGGCAGCCGCGGACTAAGCTGCCGTTAATTACCCCTCGCCTTTGGGGCGAGAGAACCTCCGATTAACGGGTTAAACTGGTCATGCGAACTCAATGTGCAGTGTACGTGTGTTTTGTTTTGAAAGGGAGTTTTGGATATATCGGGAGCCACGCAGAGTTTTTACGGGGGTCCCGCTACCCGGATAGCGGGCTGGGGGTCAAGAGGGCTAGCAGCCCCCTTGCGGGGTTCGGGGCAGCGCCCCGGCCCAAAAAAATTTTTGGAGGGGGAGAATGTTGCGGAGTATGTGTATATGTATACATATGTATATATATACATGTATATATAAACTAAAAGGGGGAAAAGACATCCAAAGGATGCGTGGGGCCAGCGCCTTGAGCGCTGTGCGCTTAGGTGTTGTGTGCTCAGGCGCACGCGCGCCACGTGTCGGCACGTAGGCGCTTTGCGCATGAGCGCTGGGCGCTCGGGCGCAAGCGCGCCACGTGTCGGCACGTGGGCGCTTTGCGCTCGGGCGCAAGGCGCTGGAGCGCAAGCGCGCGCGCCACGTGTCGGCACGTGGGCGCTTTGCGCTCGGGCGCAGTGCGCTTGAGCGCAAGCGCGCCACGTGTCGGCACGTGGGCGCTTTGCGCTCGGGCGCAGTGCGCTGGAGCGCAAGCACGCGCGCCACGTGTCGGCACGTGGGCGCTTTGCGCTCGGGCGCAGTGCGCTTGAGCGCAAGCACGCCACGTGTCGGCACGTGGGCGCTTTGCGCTCGGGCGCAATGCGCTGGAGCGCAAGCGCGCTCGCCACGTGTCGGCACGTGGGCGCTTTGCGCTCGCGCGCAGTGCGCTGGAGAGCAAACGCGCCACGTGTCGGCACGTAGATGCTTTGCGCTCGAGCGTTAGCGCGCCGGCGAAGAAAAGAGGGCTTTTAGCCCCAGAAACTCCCGGAAGAGAAATTAGTGGAGTTAAACTCCTGAAAAAGAAAATATATTTTGGTTGAGGAAATGGGTTCTTTTTCTTCCTCCTCTGTTGGCTGGCTCAAGAGATGTGAGATCTAAAAATCTCTTCTTTTTTAGATCTAATGATAGATCCAAGTTCCCATTTGTGGGTTTTGTGGTGAAAACTAATTTGTTTTATAGAAAGAAGAGTAAAACTCTTGATTTAATTCAAGAGAAAGAAGAGGGTTTTGGAACCTTGAAGAAGAAGAAAAGATCTCAGATCTGGAAAATTTTTTAGAGAGAGAAAAAAAGTTATGAGATATTTTCATTATCTTTTGCCTTTATAGGCTATACACTTTACACATAGCCCCTTGGGCTTCACAAAATGGCATTTTGCATATCCCATGGCTCATGTGCCATTTCTTTTTGCACATAAGCCATGGGCTTTACAAAAATTTGGCTTTATGCCTATTTTTCTTACATTCGTCCATAAAATAAAATAAAAGAAATACAACAAAATTATTTATTACAAAATTTTTATCTTGGCATGGGGGGAGGCCGGCCGTTTCATGTTCGGGCTCGACCCGGGCATGGGCCCACTGGATCTGGGCTTGGGCCCACTTGGCTTAGGGTTGACTTTGATTTTGACTTGGTCAACCGGGGTGTAAATTTTTACCCCAACAACGTACCTCGAGGATATCGCGGACATCTTGACCAGCGACTCAGAGCTATACTTCATTGATCTCTACCTGGTTAGTTCTTTTGATTTAGTTACTGCATTTCTCATTACCTGTGCATTGTTCACTGATTACCATGTAAAACTAGAAGCCGAAGTATGACTACGGCAGGATATTTCCTTGACTGTAGGAGCATGGCTGGCCCTGTCAACCCCTCGTATTCCGTATTTTGGGAAGCGGGGCGTGACATGGTTTTGTTGGTATCAGAGCCAGGTTTTGCTATGATTGGGATTGCAGTTTCCGAGTAGAGCTTGACGATTTAAGTCGCCCTTTCGGTCCAGATTGTGAACTGTTATCTTTGACTTGAATCTTTATTATTCGTCATGCCATATTTTGACTCCATCGGCTAGAGTTTTGGGTGACATAGTAGAGTTACGTGGTTGTAATTATGAACTGCAGCATAGCTACAATACTGTACTCTATTGGGTAACTTGGAGTTCTACATTTGTTTTCCGCTCGATTGAGTTTCACCTCACCCGATACTCTTGTTTCTGTTAGTGTATATGCTTTAGAGGTCATTACTGTATCATACTAGTTTGTATATTACTTGATGGAAACTTGGGATATTCACAGTTGTATAGACAATCTTGCTCGAAATGGTAGTATGCTACTTGGTTTGTTTCTACTTTAATGTGTACATGTGTTTCTTTTAGCATACGCCTATACACATTAGTGGAGCCCTTAGGATCTTTGCTTGATTACCAGCGTTGTGATGGCAGTCACACTTGTGGGGGCTGGGTAATCTACAAGCACATCCTTATACAGGTCCTTAGTCGTAGGACTATCGAGACAGGGCATCGATACTCCGGAGTAGACTAGCGTATGCGCTTCTCATCCCAGCAGGGGAGACGGTCTGTCCCACAACCGTCAGTACGTCGTACTTGAGATAGTATGCGGGTGCTCGTTAGGATACGAGTACACTGGACATGACTCTCGGGAACTGTTGGTTGGTACTATACCTATCGTCAGTTATCAGTTCCCAGGTGACATGAGTACAGCTTAGTCCGCTGACTTGACACCGTCACTTCGCCTCGAGTGTGTTCCCACTGTACTTCGATTACTACCCTACCACGGCTCAAAGGAGTCGTGCAAACAGGTAGTAGTTGGGTGCAGTCCCGAAGCACTTGGAAGCAGTGACGGTTAGACAGGATTCATCTCTCCCGGTATTGGGGGTTGATATCGCGCTGTGTCTAGGAGAGCCATTACACAAAGTCCCTGGCCAGGGCAAGCGAGATAAACTGGTAGGTTTTCCAGTGTTATCTCAGGGTGTTCTGGGCTTCACTCCGACACGACTTGTACCGTTATTAGGGGACCGACGTTTACCGCCCCCTAGGCCCACCATGCGATGTTCTCAGACGAACAGACCGGACTGTACGGAGACTGTCACATTCAGGCTCAGTAGGAATTCGGATGGGTTCACCTCATCAGTCTTCTTATCGGCATCTACCTGGGGACCGTTACGTACAGCTAGTACCGCTTGCGGCCTATGGTTAAACCCACTGCCAGCGTAGTGTCGAGTCTTTAGAGTCCCACACAGAGAGCTATTCGCCTTTGGGCAAAACAGAGTAGAGGTCGCATGGTTTTGCGATAAGGTTCGTTCACATCCGTGCACTTGTGCACATTTGGTGTCCGGGCAGTTATTACTAGCGGGCTTTGGTTTAAGCCAGATACTAGTATACGTTTTGGGATTGGTTTTATTTCATTTGTATTCGTGTTCCTCGGAACGCGAATGCGGGTGTGTATGCACGGTTGACCGAGACAGAGGCAGAGGATTCTCATTAGGGTTGTTGACTGTTGACTTTTTCTAAACCCTAATGAGAATAAGAAATATGATTAATAATAATATTAATTAAGTATTATTGTACCATGGTTGGGTTGAAAGTTTGATTTTGTTGACTTGTTAACTTTGTTGACTGGTTGACTAGTTTGGACTTGTTGACCATCATCATTTCAATGGCTATCATTTCATGGCTATGACTTTTGCTTGCTTGTTTGTTTACAAAATGCATTAAATGCATGAAATGATAATGCCATTGACATGAACCATCACAAAATACTTAATTATTGTTATTATCATGATTATTTTTGTTTTTGAGAGCATGGTTGTAAAAGTCTTCTCTCATTCTATCATTTCCACTCTCTCTCATCCAAGCTCTCCCTCTTCCTCTTGCTCATGGTTCTCTTATTCCATGAGTTGAGAAACAAGAACCATTGAGATAAAACCCTAAAAACACTTCTCTACTCACTCTAGAGTACAAGGTCTAGCAAGCCAAGTATTTTAGTTTCCTCTCGATTAAGGTTGGAGCCAAAGGTAGAAGCTTTCGGGTGGATCCATCTTTGGCACAAGGAGACGACGAGGTGAGGCCGATCCGTCCAGTACAAGGAGAAGAAGAGAAAGAGTTCAAGACTAGGTATAACCCCTAACATAGTAGTTAAACTCTTAGTTAGGTTGTTAGTTTTTTTAGCAAAGATCCGGTTTCTAGTCCATATTACCTTCACCGAAAAAATCGTTTTTTACCATTTCCACAACCCCGAAAGAACCAGGGACGGGTAACGTGGACTTACAGTTTCGTTGTTTATTCTATGTCGTATTTTGACTCTAATTACTGTGCCTCTTAGCGTTCTCAAAATTGTTGTTTTCGGACCATGACTTTCGACAACTCTCTGTTTTTATCTTATATCACTCCCGAGCTTTCAGATCTATTTTACATTTTCATCTTTATACTTTTCCTATTGATCCTACACCTGCTTACGTTTCTTGTCCGACTCGTTGCTATCTTTCGTCTTCGTTTCTTCAAGTTATCATATCGCATTGCATACCTTTAAGTTCCTATCAGCGTCGCACCAGCGGAAGCCTCCAATCGTAGGAGATCCATGTTAGACGAAGAAAAGAGGTGAAGATGAAGCGCCCACTTGTTCCCCCACGACAGAAGCAGCAGAAGACCCAATGTTGTGGGTACTGCAAGAGGCCAGGACATCTTCAGAGGGATTGTCGCCGCGCCAAAGGAAAATGCCTAATCTGCGGATCCAGCGGACGCCTTGTCAAGAGTTGCCCTAAAAGGAAGGAGCTACAAGGAGGAAGTTCGTCCACACTCTCCACTTCGGCTAAGTGATGGTTATTTCATAGTTCGAGCTTCGAGAATAGTGCGGACCCCGCGCAGGATTCAACTCGCGAAACAGGAATGCAGCAGTCCAGAAATCAAAGAAGAATTATCACGTTTTCTACTTTCAATAAAGATGTTGTCACTCTTTTGTAAATATTTCTTTTCGTTTGAAATCTTGTATCCGTCGAACTTTTAGCTGAATGCAATAAAACTCTGAGTTGTGATGTATGTATCGTTCTCTTGCTTCACACTTTATTTATACTATTCATTGCATCAGCATTTTTACATTTTAATCTTTTCGTCCTTGCCTCCAGCTTATCCTCCTTGTGCCACCGTATCCTTGGATATCTTCTTAATGTGTCCCACTGCCTAATCATGACTCCCTCTTTTCAGGTCATGGCCCACTTTGGAGAAGCGCCGCCTCTAGATGAGGACACACGGTCGTGCGTTTCCTCGGACTACATGCTGGTGAGTTCGAATGACGAGATTAACAGCCCACAGATTATTTTCCGAAACAGCGATTCCGAGGGTGAGGGATTCGCAGCCCCAGAAGTCAACGTAATCAGCGACTCTAACGACGATGAGGAGGACCCCGAAGAGAACCCGATAGAGGAAGATCCCGAGGAAGATTCCGAGGAGGACCCGATAGAAGAAAATCCTGGAGAGGAAAACCTTGGGGAGAATCCAGTGGAAGAAAATCCTATAGAAGAGGATCCAGCAGAAGAAGATCACGTAAAATCAGACCTTGATGAAGAAGCTCCAGCCGAAGAAGAAGGACCAGAAGAACAAGACCCCGCGGTGGAAGAACTCCCAGCGGCGGTCCCTGCGAGGCGCTATGGAAATGGACGCCCCTATCTGAGCGCGCGAGCCTACGGTAACCTGCTGAACCTCCACAACCGCGACTGACGTGATTTAGCTTTTGTCTCCTCTGGCCAAATATATCTATATATAGTTTAGGGCCATCTTTTACCTTTCGAGAATGCCTTGTTTAAAATTTTCTGGAATGAAATAAATTTGCTGTGTTCGCTAGTCTTTTGATCTTTTTGGTTCACATGATGCTTGACTGTTTTCCCTATACATTTATTTTTCCTCCTGAGATCCCTGACTGTCCTCCCCTGCACCTTGGGCTGTCTTGACCCTCGCTGAGATTAAAAAGTACCGCACTCCGACCTTTTGAATGAGCCATACTCCATCGTAATCCCTACCCTGACTAGCCCTTTACATCTTTGTGCTATCTCCTTTTTCCCTAACTATATTTAGGGACATCGTTATTCGAAAACTTAGCTTTCACTATTTTGTAATTATCAAAGAAAAATTACGTGTTATTGACTTTTCCGTTTTACCCGTGTTAAATGGTTTACTATCATTCACATTTTCAATAGCGCAATCATATATCGCGCATATTTTTGTTCCATGTTTCTTATTTTTACTATGTGGGTTTCCTAAGTTATTTTAAAACTATTTGATCGATACATTATTCTAAAATGTTTTAACCTATCGACAAATCCTTCACTATTTTATTACTGTCACTTTATTTTTTCCGGGTATTGTGCTTATAGTTTACTATTATAAATAGTTATGCCTGATGCCATTATTGTTAGCAGCGCTATTTTGATATACGTATGTATGCATATTTAGGATTTTCGATTTTATCTAGCATACCTCGAATGTCACTGTTCGTTATTGCTATTTTATCCTCTTATATATATAGTTTGCACTTATAGTTGTTTCTGCCTTATACTTATTTAGACCTATCCTTTTAATTGTGTTATTCTTATACATATATAGACCTTCAAAATTTTTATCCACATGTTTTAAGTAAATCATTATGTGTTAGTGTTCGATATGGTAGCCTTTCACTTGTTATTTTGTAGCTTATCGTTTATTTTAAATTTCGAGGACGAAATTTTTGTAAGGGTGGTATGATGTAATACCCAGTCCTTCTGTATATCAACATCCGTATCTTGTTACTCTAAAATTTACTTATTTTATTATTATCATTCATTTATTATTTTAAAAAACCTGAACCCTTTTCCCTTTCATCCTTCTTTTCCTCTTATTACTCCGTTCCCAATTCTTCAAATTCTTCTTCTACCCTTTTTCCCCTCCATGTTTTCCTTCCTCATATTATTCCGGCCCGATTTCCCAATTCTATAACTCCATTTAATTCCCAAATTCCATGCCCGGCCCGGCCCATCTCTTTCCCTAACCCCCTTCTATGTTTAAATCCTTAGATCCAAACCCAGCCCAACATAAATCAATTTTAATTAACATATTCCCTCCTCAGCCCAACACTCAATTTCCCTTTTTAATTAATAAAACCCCGGCCCAACTTCCCTCCTCAGCCCAACACTCCTTTATTCCCAAATGAATTAAACATTTAATTCCCCCGGCCCAATTTCCTCAGCCCACGCCCGCCTAAACCTTACCCGACCCGCTTTTAAACCCCTCTTCTCCCCAGCGTAAACTTTTTTCCCGCTCTTTTTAGCGCCGACCCACGCGCCCACGTCACCGCGCCGTTGCCCCATGTCCCCACGACCCCGACCACGTTCGCGCACCCTCCTTCTTCTCGCGCTTCCCCCCACTTCTCTCCCCCTTTCCCCACGAGAACCTCAAGCTCCCCCGCGCCACCAAACCGAGCCCCCTCGCCTGCATACCCGCTACATCCTCATCCTCACCTCCACCACCCTCGTCACTACAACCCCGAGCTCTCTCTCTCCTCCTTCCCCTCGCTCTCGTTCTCCCCCTCAACACCCTCCTCACCATTTTCAACCGCCGAGCTCGAACCCCCTGCACACCCAACACACAGTCGAGCGTCGAACCCTCCAACCTCCTCCTCCATCATCGAACACCCTAGCCTCCTCCTAAAGCCCTCTCCGCACCATTCTAGCCTCCGCAGAACCCCCCTGCACACCCACGCCGAGCTCACTGCACCCGAGCTTGAGCCCTGCACCCTCTCGCCAGCGAGCCCCCACTGCACCTCATCGACTCTCCCGCACCCTCCTCGTCATCAGCATCATCACCGTCACCTCCAAGCCCAAGCCCCACTGCCCTCTCTCTCTCTCCAAAACCATAACCAAACCCACACTACGAGCTTGGACCCCGCTGCTGCCATTCACCGGAGCGACACCGCCGACCATCGTCGACCCCAGCGCACTCGCAGAGATCCACATCACCACTCTCCGCCCCCGATGATCGCGAGACATCTCCGGACAACTCCGACGACGAACCCGAACGCGAGCCGAGGCCGCGAAACCAAACCATGCCGTTCGTCACGCGTTCGTGCCACTGCCGCTGCCGTGCATCGCCAAAATGTCTCCAGGCAAGTACCCTACTTGCTACATGCTAGATTATTTCCGTTATAAATCAAACCGTATTAATTCCCTATTTGCGATCCATGAAAACTTAAATAACATAAGTGTTCGATGCAAGATCCAAGTGAAAACCTTCATTTAATTTGACGGAACTCGATTGCATATTCTGGCCCGTGTGGTAATGAGAACTATGTAGAAATTTTACTGGAAAATACAAGGGTTAATGGCTTAAACGAACACCCCAAAATACACCCGTAAAAACTGGGAATTTCCCGCACCTGAAATTTGTTAAAATCACAATTAATTGTGTACATTTGAAATGAGGCGTTCGAGAGCTCAAATCGAAGCCGACTCAATGACCTGTAACCCTATGCAATTTCTTAATTGTTTCTGTACTGATATCATGACAAGAATTGGTTCGGAGAGCTGCTCTGGACTGCAGTCCAGAGCAGCTCTGGTTGTTGTTTTATGTCTCATAACGCTTACCCCTTCGCTGCCTGAACTTGTATGTTGCGGAACTCTACATTTTATTGAGGATCAATCCGTTAGCTAAATAACGCAAGTGATTTCACCCTGTTTTATCGTCGTTTACTATTTAAACTGTAATTTAAAAGATCGGGATGTATAGCAGTCCCAAACAGAACCAGAACTGATACTCTAGTGTTGAACAGTGCATAAATTCTGACGTAGAGACACGATTGAGAATCCATCTAGTGCGTTAGAAACCTTATTGAAAACCATAAATTTCATTCAACTGTAGCGTCGCTAAATTCTGATCCCAACTGGGATTAAAATGCTTTGCGAAACGGACTTCCGATTCTGAAACCGGATTTTCAGCAGTGAACGCTTAAAATGAAATGGCCATATCTAGTGATCCCGAAATCCGATTGATGTGAAACTAAATTTGCTGGTTAGATAGTCAAACATACTACTTATCCCCTGTTCATAGTTTCGCTAAATTGTGCATATCTGATTTATGAAGAATTATGCAAGTGGTAGGACATTGTTTGATGACATCTTAATCATGCCTTGAATACTGTTTTTCTCATCACAATATATATGTCGTTGCATTGGTAACCTAGCGATCATGTGCATTACCCAGTGTTAGGTTTTAGTGGTGATTGTGGCGAGTACGTTAGTGTTTGAGCATGAATGGATAAGTGAAAGTGACACGTACTTGTACACAATCGGTGAACCCTATTGATGTATTGCATTGTCAACGTCTGTGGGACGTGTATAAGTGTGACTATAATTGGTATGGGACAATTATGGAAGCACTTGTATGGGTGTCACAGGTAAGGCACCAAACACTGTTCATTTATCTTGGGTATCGGTCGAGACATGCTTGATGGAGACCCTGTCTTCAGTTCTCGCGTAGACCCGTCATGGACCGGCTGGTATTTGAGTTTATGGTTGGCGTTTGATGTAGACCACGGGGTGTGGGGTAGTTTGAGTATGAGTTCAACAGATTCTCGGGAGTCCCATGCCGGCACATATGGAGATATATGGAGATATATAGGGATATCACTGATTATTATGAGCGACTCGGGCCCGTGTTCCCTTGCCCTTGGGTCCTACCCTTGTGTGGGGGATACTCACGAGTGGTTGACTCTCACACTTGGACTGACGGTAGGCTTAGTGACCTATACAGTGAGACTTAGAGACTGATAGGGTTAGTGACATTGACATGCATTGCCTATTGATTCAACACACCTGACATACTATTTTACTGCTTTACTGTTCACCTGCTCTATTATACACCCGCATCGGCTACTTCATGTTCACATTTTTACTATCTTGATTTACTGTTATATATTCATTATTACTGTACGAGTTACCACTTGCATCTATATATATATTGCTATCGTGTCGCTCTGACGACCTGAGTATGCATGCTCAGGGCGAGAAGTGAATCTAGTTTGGACCAGGACCTGACGTACCCCGAGGATATCGCGGGCATCTTGACCAGCGACTCAGAGCTATACTTCATTGATCTCCACCTGGTTATTTCTTTTGATTTAGTTACTGCATTTCTCATTACCTGTGCATTGTTCACTGATTACCATGTAAAACTAGAAGCCGAAGTATGACTACGACAGGATATTTCCTTGACTGTAGGAGCATGGCTGGCCTTGTCAACCCCTCGTATTCCGTATTTTGGGAAGCGGGACATGACACCTATATAAGGGGACGTCTCATATGTATTAAAAACAGCCAAATAGAAGAGAGATCACTATATGAGAGGGTGACGGTTTAGATCTAGACAGATTTGAGAGAAATCTCGAAGAGTTTGCTCATGATGTACTTTATTCAAGATTATAAGAGACATTGCAGATTCCACTTTCCGAAGACTAGCCATACGGTGGGTGAATCTCGTTAACAAATTTTTCGTATTTGATGCTTATTTACTTATTATGGTATAGTTATTGATTTGTCTTTTCTTTGTTAATTGCGTGATTGGTTGATGGTTGCGTGATTTGGTTTGTCGCGAGTATTGTTCCGTGAAATGACTTCCCCATCCCCTACCCCAACAAAAGCATACCGATTATAAGCCAATAAGAGTCGATCACACTAGTCATCGAACTTGAATAGTGAACTCCCAACTTGGAACAAGTAAATCGTCTTTCCATTCTCAATATAACGGGCCGTCGGTTCGATTCTCCAGGGGGTCGCATCCAGAAATAAGCTGTATGTTCAAATTCTTGAAAGTATACATATAAGTCTCTTATGAATTAACCATAGCTAATGCGGTAAGAATTTTCTCTCTAAAGTGAAAGGCTGCCAGTTTGATGTCGCATCCAAAATAAATTATAAAAAAATACATATGAGTCTTCACATTGCTCTTAAAAGTATAAGGCTTCTAGAATGGCAGGTTGGGTAGGGGCCCAACTTGACTCATTAAAGGTTAAGGGAGCAAGGGGGTTACGTTGATGAATCAAATCAGGTCCATTCATTCCGAAACGGCTGAGTTGGAATTAACCTAAACAACCATCCCAATTATCGTACGGGTGAAATTTTTTCTTACCTGAAACTCAATTCTTTTGAATAAACGCAAGAGAAAATAGAGGTTAAAAAGTTGACCTTGATACTATATACATGAGAGATTTTCTTTTGTATGTAATATGTGCATCATTCTGTTCCATGCATGTTGTGCGCAGGTTTTGAATTTTTTTCTTGTTGATTTTGTTGCATAATCTTTTCCAAACCCGAAAAGAACCAGCCCAAGAGTTGGCCCAACTGAGCATGAGAAAGCATCTCGTGGAGGCAGTCATGAGGAAGCACGTGCTTTCCACGTGCAAGGTTTTAGTTATTTGGTTCAATCAAAAGTTTAAATCCTAAGTTTATCTCTAAGAAAATCCTCCGCTATATATTATAAATGCATCAAAAATCCTTTCCCATGTTATTTAATTGGAACTTTCAAAGAGAAATGCTACATTTAAAAGGACTTATTTTTTTTACTTCCATCGAAATTGAAACTTTTTATTGGAATTCTGGCTAGAGCTAAAAACTAAAACTGAAATGTACGTAGAACTTTAGTGAATTTTTTTACTTATGTATCATCCTTTTGTTTTATTTTATATCTGTCGTTAGGTAAATTTTTAACGCTTGCATCCTATATTTTTTTATGTGACATACTGCATTCTTTATGCACATTATTTTCTAATAAACTTAATTAATTTAACTATGTTTTATTAATGTATATATAACAATTGGTGAAAAGGACTGTATTTTATAAATAGTTTATATTAATAAGTGGTAGTATAAATTATATTTGTATGTTCTCAAACCAAAATAATATTACTATATATTATTCATGATATAATTAAAAGTTGCATTATTTAAATGGAAAAGACGAATATTTATTGAATTTTCAAGCCTTATAAAATTCTTAACATCAAATACCTTCATTTACACATTTATAATATTAAATCTATAATGATATGCATTTTCCATCAGTCTACATGGCAGTTGCAATGAAATTTCTCCAAGCTCTTGCAACTATTATCGTGTCCGTTGACTATCGTCGTTCTCATCAAAACCAACATAAAGAAGTGCAATATTTCGTGAAGCTTGTTTTGGAATATCAGAAAAATTATTGCTTGAATTCACCAACTTCAAAAAATTATATAGTGGAGCTAGCATGCAGACACCATCTATTTTTGAGTGTTGTATCGAAATCCAGGAAGCTATAACTTGAAAATAGTAAATCTTGGTTTGAAAAAGCCAAAAATAACTTTCCAAGTAGATCTATATTAATACATAATAAATAACTATATAATCCATCCATATAGATAATAAAAACAACGCTTAAAAATTGTATAATTTAAATAATAATTTTTTAACAAGATGTATATAATAAATATATAAACATTTACTATTGAATAAGCTTGCATACATGTATGTCAAATATTTGATTGCATTGGTTTTATTTTATATTATAAAAAACAAGAACAATAAAGACTAACTAATTTTCATTTTGGTATCATATTCTTAGAAATACAAATAGATTATGCATAAAACCTCAAATTACAAATTAAATAGAGTACAATAAGAATAAGATATACAATTTTCCAAACTTTTATAATTTTCGATTATGTAAGTTGAATGTTAGGTTTAAGTTTATCAAATATGCTTTCTCAAAATTAGGGTTTATCATATTGAAAATAGAAATTCTTATATGAAAAAGTATATAAATGTATTACATGTTCAATAAACATATAAAAAAAAGTTCCATATAAGTTAGAGAAATAGATTTCATTACGTAAACAATAAAAAAACTATGAGAAAATAACAATGTTAAATTTTAGGGTTTATCTTTGACCTGCGGAGAAAGAAAGAAATCACAAAAGAAGGGGTGATGGAAAGGAGAGGATGCGGGAGGAAGAAATCCCAGAAAAAATAATAAAACATAATGAGTGCAAAGAGAGAGGGGAGAGTTCTGATTTGATGATCAAGTTCAACAACATAGTGGATGCTTTTAAAGAATAGAGTTGGAGATTTTGTATATAGTTCAACTAAAACTAGAATTTTGATCCATCAGTCTCAGTTTTAGTTCCACCCATGACTAATACAAAGAATAGAATTTTTAGTTCCAGTTCCAATTGACCAACTCCATAAATATTATTATCCGGATATATTTCTGTTCCACTCATTAGTTCTAATCGACTAACTCCATAAGTATTGTTATCCCAATATATTTCAGTTCCACTCATTAGTTCCAATCGACAACACTATAAAAGCCTTTTCAAGTCTTCTTTGCGGCCGCTAAAACCGAAAGAGGGGGTGTTATATATATATATATATATATATATATATAGAGAGAGAGAGAGAGAGAGAGAGAGGCAAAATGTCATAGGAGCAAATTTCTTTTTATGGCGTCGAAAAATTACACCCTCTATGTTATTTTTCTACAATCGGCATCCATCATCTTCATTTTTATCATCTAAGACGTGGATACACCAAATTTTATTTGATTCTACCATTTTTCACCGTTGAATTAGTAATTTAAAAAGTTCTATTGTCAATAAACTGTTAGTTTTGCACCCGCTAAATCAAAGGTGAAAAAATGATAGAATCATATGCAATTTGGTGTCTCCACATCTTAAATAATAAAGATAAAGATGAAGGGTGTCGATCGTCGGCGAAAAGGATGGATGGGGTATTTTTTAGACGCCATAGGAGGAAATTCCTTATCGCCTATATATATATATATATATATATATATATATATATATGAAAAGGGAAATGAGGTGACGGTTCCTTTTTCAAAAATAGACTCTCGTCTCAAACACACATATCCTGTATATTTTTCACTGATCTAGTCCGGCCATCTTGATTTATATATGATAACACCCTCATATACGAAAAATCATGAGATTTATAGATCTCCAACGCATTCATCAAATGAATAGAAGTATTAACGGCTTATCGATATAGGAAACATACTGTTGCTTAATGGACGTGTTAAAGATCTTGGAATCTCAAAAAAATTGTACATAGGGTATCGATATACTGTTGCTTGATGGACGTGCTAAAAATCTTGAAATCTCAAAAAAAATTTGTACATAGGGATTTTATAATATGTAGATTAAATTGACTGGTTTGGATCGGTGAAACATATAGGGATAGGTGTGTGTTGAGGCGAGCCCTTTTTTCGAAAAGTGATCGCCATTTCATATCTTTTTTCTATGTGTGTGTGTGAGAATAATAGAGCGCTAGCAAAGAGGCCCTAGAAGGCCTTTTACATTAAGTGGCGGTAAAAAGTATGTCCGCTAATTTATTCGACGATCGGAACCTTCGAGCTTGATCTCTATTCTTGAATTTGTCGATACACCAAATTTCGTATGATTACAACACCATTTCACCGTTGATTTAGCAATAAAAAAAGTTCTATTGTCAGTAAACTGTTAATTTTGCACCACTAAATCGACGGTAAAAAGATATTGGAATTGTATGAAATTTGGTGTATCGACATGTTAGACGATGAAAATCAAGATGGCCGGTGCCGATCATTGAATAAAATGATGGAGGGTGTGATTTATACTGCCACCTAATGGAAAAAAGCCTCATAGGGCCTCTTTTTATATATAGAGAGAGAATAATGGAGGAAAGAGGCCATAGGAGGGAATTTCCTCCTATGGCGTCAAAAAAACACACTCTCTATCGTGTTTTCCGACGATCGGAATAAATCATCTTCATCGTTATCATCTTAAGATGTGGGTACACCAAATTTCATGTGATTCTACAACTTATTCACCGTTGATTTAGCAATGTAAAAAGTTCTTTTGTCGGTAAACCGTTAATTTTGAACCCACTAATTCAACAGTGAAAAAGTTGTAGAATTACATGAAATTTGGTGTAACGATGAAGATGATGCATTCCGATCGTCGGAAAACACGATTGAGGGTGTGTTTTTCGACACCATAAGAGGAAATTCCCTCATATGACATCTTTCCTCCATTATTCTCATATATATATATATATATATATATATATATATATATAGAGAGAGAGAGAGAGAGAGAGAGAGAGAGAGTTAGTTAATTGTACTGGATAAGGGAGTTTCGGGTAGTTCTCATGAAATCCTTACTCTGGTGGAAGTTCTAATTGCGAAAGCAGGATTATGTGCAAATTTGCACTGAATCTCAATATATCGTTGTGTTATTGGTTGTTAGTGTGTTTTTCTATATGTTTATGGTGCGTTACAATAGTCGTCGGATATATATTTTTCATTGTATTTGTTTGCACGAGGTCCTTATAGTTTTCTGCTGTGCCGTACCGCTTGTTCACTATCTGCTTGTGTGATCCTTTGGTTGTTCACCGTGCCGTGTTAGAAGAGATCGGGATATAAAGTTTCTATCCAAAGTGTTGATCAATATGCTATATGAGGATTATCGATGCATGTATGCTTGAATTTTTTATTACAATTCGAGTTAACATCCTAAATAGAAACTTGGCTGATATTGCAGGAAATACTCTAACCAAATCAAATCAGTAACTTCAGTGTATATTAGTGTGGGTTGCTATAGTTTGACATATAAATTAATAGCCAACTTGGTTCAATTGAATCACAAGAATAAGGTATATGTAGCGTGTCATTGCAAATATAGGTTCAGGGATAGTCTTAAATTGAAATATCCAAAGGAATCTTAATTAACCTCTTGACAATTTCGAAGCCACTTGAACCACTTTAAACTAAATACAATCGGGATTATATTATATAATATAAATAATTTACTTAATTAGGACTAAAATACTAGCTTCGTGACTGTTTATCTAAAAACAAAATTTTCACATTATAAAACCCATACAAAGCTTGAGTACCTAAAAGGCCTTGAAAAATCACCACCATCAAAGGGAACTTGAATTACTCCTTCACAAGCAAGTTCTCTTGCATGCCAATCAAACTTCAACCTCTCCAAGCTCAAGGCAAACTTTTAGTTTTATCTCTCCCTTGATGATTAAAACTACTTAAGGTAATTTAATTTAAAATGCTATGCTTTCCATTAATTAGGTTCACAAACATTTGAGAAGGGTTAATTCATTTGAAGACTCTACATGCTCCATTTGCCAACTTTGCCTGCCTAAGGAAATTTCTAGGTTAGGGAGATCCTTAAGGGTGTTAGATTGGTCAAATTGAGGAGGTGGTGATAGGCTCAGCCTTGTCCTTTCTTCTCTTTCTCTTGGTGATGATGAGTTGAGAGCTTCATCATCTTTTCCCACCTATCAAGGAAACATATTGATCGAATTAGTAATTATATATTAGTAGAATAATGTTAGTAAGTCAGAATATATAGTATTGCTTCATTTATTCTAGAAATGATTGATATACTTGTCATGCAATAACTATTTCTAGCTTGTCATTTGACAATAGGAGTACTTGATGGATAAAAATTACGGATATGAGGTCCCAGGTATTACCTACTATCACAATGCAAGGAACAAGTTAAGGATAAAAAGCAAAAAGATGGTGGGTTTGGCTTATTTTGATTGATGATATGTAGGGCGCCTAGGATGTATCATGACATGGAAAGTTATAGTAAAGTCTCCGAATCCAAAAGGTGCCTACCTTCTAATAGTGTATCGTCGTCTTGTATTGCACTTTGTACCCTACTTCAGCAACAATTCCGGTTTGTTAGTTTTTTCCGGTCTTTTCATTTCTTCTCCGTTAACTTTTCGATTAATGTGTTTATATTTAATTGATTGATTGTTTGGCATGGATATAAAGGATTTTCTGTGGTATAAAGGTATAAAAGAGAAGACAACAATATCCCCCGGTACAATGAAAATGAAAAAGTTTTGCAATTTATTTGGTTTTCTGGATAAGATCTTGTAACAATTGAAACGACCATAGACAAGTTTATAAGGTAAATAATACCTTGTTTACTCTCTCTAGAAAATTATCGCATCGAACATTCTGACCAGCTTGCTCTTTCATGTAAGGATAAAGCCCTCTACATCCAATGGAAAGCTCATGTTAGTTTTTAAAAGCCAAATAAAAAAATTAAATAATGGGCATATAAATGAGATTTATTCTTTTGTGGCAGAATTATTATTGCTGGAAAATAAATGTGATTTCCCCATCATAGTTAAAGGAAAAGAGGAATTAATGCATCATTTGTATTTGGCATCGTAAGAAAAATTAAACAGTTCACATTACAATTACATCAATAAAAAAAAATGCAGATTGATGTGCTATATATATATATATATATATATATATATAGCTCATTCAAGTCTTTAGCTACTTTATTACACAGAAAGAATAAAATAAAGAAAACGTTATATTAATTTCCAAACTGCAGGCTCAAATAAATGCGGCTTCAGAAAATTTTGTTTTTTGTATTATTGTTGGGTGGCTCCAAAAATAAACTGTCTGAATAAAAATTTAAAATAAAAAAAAAGAGTTTGTTTTGTCGGTTCCCAATGTTATGTAGTTGATGTCCATCACATATATGGTCCAAATTTCATAATGGGACAAATTAAGAGAAATATCTCTCTGTCTCTCTCTATCGATATCCAAAAGTAATTAGAAAACCTCTCGTAAATGGGAAATAAATTAATACCCAGTTGAGTTTGATTTCCCCATAAGTAATTAAGAATAATTTCACTCACTCGTTATTCTTAAATTTCTCTAGGACACACACACACACACCTTCTTCATTACTTAAGAGAGAGATGGCATATACAGTTCATTCATTAAAATTATTTCAGTTGCATAGCAGAAGCAGTAGTGGTGCCATGGCAGAAATATTAGCAGAAGCACTAGCAGTTGAAATTATATATGATTAATTTATATATTTCACTAACATAAATATATCATAATTATCATTAATTATAAGCATTGTGAAGTTTTCTTATTTACTTTTAATGTGTCAAAATACACACACACGCACATCAGATATATGTAGGAACAATCACTCAAACAACTTACAGGTTTAATTTGCGGCTAAATTCATTAAGAAACCTTGGTTCTTCGTATTTTAGAATAAAAATCACATACTTTTTAAATTGCAGATAAACACCGTATTCTTGGTATATAGTAGACTGAAGAAGAGGAAAGTTTATGGTATTGTTATGTACGCTAAGTTTAACAAATTGAAAATGGAGTATCGATCTATTTGCAATTTATATAGCATGTGATATTTCTCAGGAAAATGCTGAAAATATCTTGAAATGAAATTTGTCCTAAATTCATATTCTTGTAACAATTTAGTAAAAGATGCTCTTAAGTACCCGCATGACACATTTATTCTACTCCATTATTAATCATAACCCATTTTTTTGTAATCAATCTCTAGAAGTCAACACAACATGTTTTATAAAATATATGTAAGGAAACTTCAACATTCACCAGTAGAAAGTTTGCAAGGGACAAAAATTTAGGAGGGACAAAAATTTATTATAGGAGAACGTATAAAAAGCGTAAATTAAATTGGTTCAAAAGATAATGAGTGAAACATTGCCGGTTGATGTATTTCTTGACAATAGTCGCATTAGCAACACAAGAAATAGAGAGAGAAACATTGCAAAGAGATATATCCCTCTGCAATGTGTTATCCGCTATTTCTTTTATTGCTAATACGACTATTGCCAATGGATATATCCCTCGGCAAAATTTCCGTCGCTATATTTCGGCCCAACTAAATTTACGCCTTTTATCTTCTGCCTCGGTAATGTATCCCCCTAAGAAATAGATTATCGCCGAGAGAATATTAGCGATAGGAAAAATTCGCTGGGTAGTGTATACACTGCCGAGGGAAACTTATCACTCGTAAATGCCCCCCCCCCCGCGCGCTCACACACCACTGTAGTTTTTCCTACTGGTGATTTATAAATACAAATCATAGCACCACATGGTGAAACATGTACATGTAGTCCTTTTATTCTTTAAGCAACAATTAATCAACATATTCCTCACTGCATCGACAGGAAATACAAGTCAAATCTAAGAATGCCAAATAGTTTGGTATTCAAATCAAGCAACAATAATGAATAAGATTCTTACATCTCAATACCTAATCTCTTGGCATTCCATTTGTATGCAACATATTCCTCAACTGTTGCAACGCTTATACATTAAGGTTTAGATATGACTAAATGTTCCATTTTGTTATTAATTTATACTCAAACCATCACAATCTCATTCTAAGGTACAGCTGGATTACAAATTAATCTTTGAGTACTGCAGGCATTTAACTATTGCCTATAGTCAATTTTTCTTTAACCTCCTCTTTCTTAATAGTCTCCATCACTACCCAAGAGGTCAAAACAAATTAACAATATGCTTCCAAATTAAAATCTATAGATGCAAAACAAATGTGAAAACACACACCCCAAACTGACGTCTAGACTGCATTTATTCCATTTGATATGTGAAATAAACACTAGTTTGTAGCACATTGTCACGAAATATTAAACACCGTGATGTCAAACGGACTAGAACACTATGGGTAGGATTTAGATGTGCAGGCATTAATCATATGTGGTTTGAGATTTGTTTTTCGAATTTCTCTACTTATAAATTAATAAAGTTCCGTCCAAAAGAACTTTCGCATAAAGAAATTTCGATTAAAGAATATCAAAGCTCATGATCCTATTCCATCTACTAGATATCTTACAATTCTTAATTAATTAACTAAAAAGATTTTATTTAGCAAGAATGACATTTATAGGTGGTATCAGGGCAACCTCTAAACAAATCCTATTAGAAGTACATATATTTTAAATGATTAATTCTAGAAGTGCCGCTATTCAAAAACTAAAATTTCAGCTGAACGAAAAACCTATTTAATTTCTCAACGATCTCAGCATAACTTAGGATTATGATGCAGCTGCGCAGAGACATTAAAAACGCAATCTTGGTTTATTAATTAGGTTTTCATAATTCTATGCAAAAGACCAAAGAGAGAGGGGTACGTAATACATACATACCTAGGGGATTTAGGTAGTGGAAATGTAGGTGGGGTTGGTGCAGTGACAGAATAAGAAAGATCAATAATATTATTATTAGTATTATTTGTAATATTAATATTAATAATATTATTGATCATCTCAGCTTTTTCAGTAGAAGCCACTCCTTCCTCCACTTGATCTCTCATGCCCATATCACCCTGCAGCCCTTGCCCTGGCATCAATCAAACCCATTAATTTTCTTCATCATGTTGGGCCACTATAAGATATCCCCCCCAAAAAAATAAAAAAAAGTTCATGAATTGGTTTGTATGACAGAAAGCTCAAGAACAAACAAGCCAGCTTCTAAAATGGCTTTGAAATGACTGAGAAAGCATCTTGCCCTTCTTCTTTTGTACAGTGAAGACCAAAGACCTTAAAAAGAGAAAAAATAATAATAATAATAATAAAAGAAGGCAAAAATCCAAAATAATACCTGCTGCTCCTCTGTCAGTGGCCTTCACTGTTCTATACATCTGCAAATTAACCACACATAAAACAATTATTCAAAGAGAAAGTAGAGAGGAAAGAAGAAGAAACTACCCCTCAACCCCCAGAAACCCTAACCCTAAAAGTTAATTAGTACCTGCAAATGGCTCTTCACATGAGCTAGTGTTAGATCCTTCACATTCATCAGCTCCAGTACCGATTTCGGCGTGGCCCCTACCAAAAGTAATTAAATCAATTAAACCTAGATTATATGTATAATTTCACGCGTGACGAATATATAGATACTTACTCTCATGGCCACCGAGAAGCTCGACGGCATGAACAAAGTGAGCATGCAGGGTTGTGGTCCACCGCATCCTCGGAGCCCTGAAGCTCCGTTTCACTCCCATCCCGGGTCTCGATGAACTCTTCTTAAATCCACAGATCTGTTGCTGGTGAAGCTTATGCTCGATATTCCGACCGCCATGATGAAAATAGGGGTTATCTTGATAGACTTGTTCTGTTGAATCCATTGAAGCAGCCAAGTCTAGCCCGAGGCTCAGCTTGGGCTCGCCGGGCACGAGCGCGTCGCGTGCCCGATGCATGAACCCCTGGCTACCGATATCACTGCCGCTGCTGCCCGAGTCAGAGGAAGAGTTGATCTGAAGAGAGAGATTAGGTTCCATCTGGGCTAAGAGAGAGAAATCAAAAGAGTGGTAAAGAAGTTGAATGAATGAATTAATTAAAAGTAAGTAGTAGTAGTGATTATTAGGTCATGAGTGGGTTATGATTTGAAATGGGGTGAGGATAGATTTTCTTATAGGGGAGAGTGAATGTTGAATGAATATAGAATAGGGCTTTCATAGCTAGTAGCTATAGGGGATGTAGGAGGGCTAGAGAGTAAAGTAAAAAACTAAAAATGGCATAAAGGGTGGTGGAGATGTAAGAGAATTGCAGGGACCCAAGTGGGGAAAAGAATGCATAGAGAGTGAGAGAGAGGGATGCGCATGTATATTTTAAGAAATCAGAGGTATAATAGTATGAGAGAGACAATGAGAGATCCTTTTCCTTTTCTATGAAATACTACTACAGGAGATAATGAGGGTGGTGCAGGCAGGCATTAAATGGATGGAGAGGGAGGGAGGGAGGGAGGGAGAGGGAGCGAGGGGACTAATTGGAATTTGACAAGAAAAATGTTGTGCATTTGATGTCAAGAGATGGAGACTTGATCTTAATAGCATGTTCTAATAATAATATTATTAAATATTTATGTTGAGTGCCGGAACAGGGCTTAGACTAAGAAAATTAGAGGACAATATAAGATGAAAATTAATTGGATTGGTTGCTTTAGTCCCCCCCAAAAAATGAAAATAAACCTATTTCGTTTGTTTTTATGCATAATTAGAGTGTGGCTGATGGCTAAGCTTGCTTAGCTGTAATATCATACATTCCTATTGTTGGAAGTTAAACAAAAATTAAATTAAGTCAAAATCTTTTAGAAATTATTATTTTCAATATGTGCATGTGGTTAAATGTCTGGAGAATGGTAAGAATGAAATGCATGTACCCATTTAATAAATGAAGGAACTAGGGCATTCTAATAAACAATTTTAAAAGATGATATCTTGGGATTTTAAGAAACCTAGAGAGCAATTAGTCCCACCATTAGGATCTAAGCTAAAAATTATAACCCGTAACAAGATAAAAAGAGCAATTTGCCTACTAGGTTGAAACCACAACCTTTGTAGAATTTTCAAGTGCTCCTAAATTGTGTTGGACTCCATTATATGCTCTTTGAAGCTCTATGGAACATGCTAGCAAGCTCATCTCCTCTATCGAAGATAATCCACCTTAAAGGCCTAAGAACTTTGGCTCCAAGCTCAAATTAGCTAACCTAAGTAGCTAGTGTGCTAAGCTAACTAGTTAGGGTTGTAGCAAAATCTCACTACTAATTTTCTCTCTCTTTATTTTCTTTTACTTTGTTCTTTTTTTAAGTGTAAAGAGAGGAGGAAGAAAGAGATAGGGAGCTCTCATGAAAAAGAGAGTGAGAACGAAATAAATCCTTAACCATTTCTAAGGAAATGGTTATTAATATATTTCCTCCAAAACGATCCAAGCCCTTGGATCAAACCAATTATCCAAGTGTCCATCACCTCCTCTTGATTACACATGTCACCATACCAAAATATGGTGAGGATATGTTGTGTCCAAGGAATAACATAAGATTAAAAAAATAAAAGGAAACAGAAATAAACAAAAACTACACACACACTTGTAATTGTTATCCAAAATATTTAAAATACATAAAAGAGAGATTAATTAATAGTGACATAATATATATATATATATATATATATATATATATATTAAATCGACACCCGATTTAATATCCGTCTTTCTAAAAAGACGGGCTACTATTATAGTCGTCCAATTATCGTTAATGTATAAAATACACTAGTTTTAATCGAACCCAAACATCTACCAATGTACCGCAACTACAGTATTTCGCCAAAGCCCGAAACCTTCTGTGTGGGTCACTAAAGACTGAACAATATGATGGCAGTGGGTTTAACCACAAGCACGTCAGCGACACTAGCTGTACGTAATGACTACCCAGGTATTGTCGAAAAGAAAATCGACAAGCAAGCTCGTCCGAAACCTTACTGAGCCTATCAACGACATGTACCATACAGTCCGGTCTGTATGTCTGAGAGTATCACATATCTGGTTTAGGGAGTGAATGATGTTAGACCCATAATAACCCGATAAGTCATGCCGGTGTCAAGCCCTATCACCAATCGAGAAATTACTGATCGCTATCAGTAAATCTCATCCGCCTAGGCCTAGATCTTATGGCGACGGCCAACCGTACATTGCGCGACATTAACTCTCAATACCGGGATAGAAGAATCCCCTCAATCACTCACTGCTTCTAAGTGCTTCGGGACTGCACCCAAAATCTACCTGTTTGCCCGACTCTTTAAAGCCGTGGTAGAGTAGAAATCAATACTCAGTGGGAACACACTCAAGACAAATGACGATTTCGGGTCGACAGACTACGCTGTACTAATGTCAGCTGAGAAATACCATCTGACAATAGGCATAATACCATATAGCATGTTCCTAGAAAGTCCGTCCAGTGTAGCTTATAACCCAATAAGCACATGTATACAATCTTTGGCTGTGAGAACGACCATTGCCCTTCGTCGGGGTCAAGAAACGTATACATTAGTCTACTCTGAAATATCGATACCTAGTCTCGATATTCCCACGACTAGAGACATTTAAGGATGTGCTTATAGACTATCCAGTTCTCACAAGTGTGAATGTCATCATAACCCTGGTAGTTAAACATGAATCTTATGGGCTCTATCAATATATAATAATGATATGCTACACAAGACATGTACATAATGATAAAGTCAAACCAGATAACATATTATTATCTCGAGTAAGACTGTTCTACTGTATAGGTACTCCCTTAATTACAATAATTGCATGCATGCGATTATAATAATGGCCTTGAGGGCACTATAGCCAACAATTTCCTACTTTCACTTAAAGCTAATTATTGCGGTATCGCGTACCCTCAGCCCGTGTGCTACCGAATACCCAACTTCTCTACTAATTAGTTTTACAAAACTTATTTGTGAAACATTCGTGTTCGAGAAATAGCCTTAGTGAGTAGATCTGCTCTAATGTTTCTATCTGTATCTCTCCATATCTCAATTTCGCGGAGAACGAATATCTCCTGAAATAAGCGATACATGTCTTAGAACTTATCTGGATATCTGATGAGACCAAGTTCATAACATTAACATCAAATCCAACAAACTTGTTAGACCATTTCATCCACTAAATTTAATTAGTATCCTGCACCATGCCTATCTCAGTATCTGCTTGGATCACAATCCAACATACTACCCCTCTGAAGAGGGTAAACTTATAACTCTGACAGTCACTCATTCAGGTCACCTTGAAAGCCATAACCGGTAACTGTCTTTTGTAGGAGACTGCCATTACCATATACCAAGAGCATTCTCTTATATTAATAACTGCTTCCTTTTATATTTTCAGGATTGGATTAATATATGCTTACTGCAGATGGTGCAAAAACAACAATATCCATGTCCTGTGTAAAAAACTCCTCTGGCCACTATAATTTAACTGATTATAGTATAGGAATCTCACTTCCTATCCGGAGTATGTCATCCAAATCCCTGTACAGTACTCCCTACTACTTTCTTACCAGGTTCATATATTGTTTTGATGAAATCAAAAATTGTGACTGTCACATCAGAACAGACGATCTATCTCCGTTATACCTACTTTAGTCTATAAATAGATATAAGCAACCTGCCCACCACTCTTCCGCTGCTCCAACTGACTACAATAACCCTCTAATAGAGTCATATACACGTGCACTTCTAAAAATCCATTTAGAGCGACGATACAGTCATCCACCCGCCAGATCTCATAGTCAGAGACAACAGTAGTGATAAACTTGGGTCATCAAAACCTCCCTGTTACCATCTTTGAAGAAACTGAAGTACTTCTCGGGTGGCTGAGATTACCCACTAAATCTGCGGAGTGGCTAAATGGATCGTCAAATCCAATTGAATTTTTAGTTTTTACTAAATTTTCAATAACCGTTTGTGGTTCTGGAATCACTTCCAGGTCTACCATACTCCCACTAAAGTCTTTTGAAAAGAATACATTTTACTAAAAATTGTGGCGAGTCAAGAAGAAAACAATGTTTGATCTTGCAAATGGTAGAATATTAACCCTCGTCTATGCCCGGTATAACCCACAAACTGCCATTACTGAAACATGCCTTGAGTTTATCCAGATTCTGATTTTAAGTATAAACCAGACAACTCCATATATCTTAACATCGTTAAGATATGAACCATTCTATATCCATATAAAAACTGGGGCACTAATTTAGATGGAACCATATTCAAATAGTATGCAGCTGTTTCCAATACACAACCAATTAATGGGAGAGGGCCCTTCCAGTATTACTCATCAAGGAGCGCACCAACGGATGAGTAACCTGTCTGAGAGACAATACTCTCAACATTACTATAGTGGATTACCTAGCATAAGTATCGATATCTTCGATTATCTCGAAGAATCTTGATACTTCCATCGTGTGGTTCTCTACTTTATTCATATACCTATAAATTTCTCTAATTTTTGGATCTTGCATAAATGCGTGCCCAGAATAAGAGAAATTATAAGTAATCGGAATACATTATGAGTACCAATCCCTTATCCTACTGGACACTGGACAACATACAATACTTTGTATAAGTCTCTTGAGTTTACCAACTTAAACTCTGTGTGTCGTAAGTTGAAAACTGTATTTTGGTTAAGAAGAATTACACCGTTATTGAATGCACCTTACTTATGTTGGATATAGGTGCTCTCAAGTCAATTATTGTAATTGAAGGAGGACCTATATGAGAGAGCAATCTTACTCGAGATGATAGTATGCTATCTGGTTTGCCTTTATCTTTCATGTGATGCGTTTTATTTACAATCATGTATCGTTTAGACATAAGATAAAACCCTAGGATTTTGCTTGACTACCAAGACAGTGATGGAGATCATACTAGTAGGGCCCCGGTAGTCGATGAGCATATTCTTAAATGTCCCTAGTCGCAGGAGTATTGAAACTGAGTATCGGTATTCCAGTTTAGACTTGTGTGTATGGTCCCTGATCCGGTTGGAGGGCGATAGTTGATCCTGCAGCTATTGGTGTTTGACATCGAGGATTGTATACATGTGTTCATTAGATGAGTTACACTGGAAGGACTCATCGAGAACTCCTAGTTGGTAATATACCAATGTTCGGTAGCAGTTCTCTGGTGACATGAATACAGGGTAGTCCATAAGACCAGAGATCGCCATAGTATCTCATGTGTGTTCCCACTATACTTAGACTTTTACCCTACCACGGCTCAAAGGAGTCCTGCAAACGGGTTTTTATTGGGTATAGTCCCAAAGCACGTAGAGGCGGTGAGTGGTCGAGAGGATTCGTCTCTCCTGGTATAGAGAGTTGATGTCGCGCTGTGCAGGACATGACTACAAGCATAAGTCGATGGCCATCGCAGTGGAGATAAACTGATTAGTGTTATCAGTTGTATCTCTGTTTGGTTATGAGTCCTATGTCGCACGACTTATCGAGTTATTAGGGTCTGACATATTCCAAACCCTAGACCCGATATACGATACTCTTAGACAAAGAGACTGGATTGTACGGTAATGTCACTGATAGATTTTGCAGGGTTCAAATGAGCTTACTCGTTGGCCTTCTTTTGATCAATACCTGGGTAGCCGTTACGTGTAGCTAGTACCGCTGACGTGCTTGTGAGCTATGGATATGATCCTAAGCTAATGTCAGTGTATTGTCGGGTCTTTAGAGTCCCACACAGAGGTTTTTCAGTATATGCGAAACGATGTAGGGCACGTATAGGGATACGTTCAGGAATTCGATTAAACACGTGTATTTGATACAAGTATTTTAATTGCGTGCTTATTGATATTAGACGACATATATATGATATAGCCGTATTATTAAATCAAGTGTTGATTTAATAATTAAATGTATATTTATATATTGATATATTTATATATTAACTAATATCATACTCACTTAATTATTTTCTTTTCTTTATTAATATTTATATTTGATATAAATACTGTGTTATGTATGTTGATACATTAGAAATGGGAGTATATGACTCATATGGAGAAAAAAGAAAATGAGTCATGTATTTTAGATGGTTGTAGAATTGATGACTCATTTTAGTGACTCATTTTGTAATGACTCAATTTTTGTTTTAGTTCTCTTCTTGAACTTTATCACTTCTTCATACTATCATATCCTCCATGGTTTTCTCTCTTGATTTTCTTCAAGTGACGAATGGAAAAAGAAAAGAGAAAAATTAAGTGTGCCAATTATTCTATATGTCCTACTAATCATCTTTAGCAAGTTTAATCAGTGGTTGCGTCATTTTAATAAGATCAATTTGAAGATAAATATTGTGTTGGAGTTATCTCAAGGTGGATCATTTTCGGTAAGAAGATCATCGAGCAAGTTTGTTCTAGGCTTCATAAAGACTAGTCGGAGTCTAAGAAAAGGCAGCTAACGTGCTACAAAGGTTGTAGCCCTCCAAACTCTTTTTTTTAGCTTACTATTTTAGTTACAAGTTTTATTCATTGTTCATGATTCTATGTGTGCATGTTTTTGCTCTCTTAATTTTTGAAATTCATTGCTTCCTCTCGTTCTAAAATCACGTCTTGATTGCAAAGCTTGCTTACAACCCAGTCATCAACTGCTAAAGGTAAATGTTGTAAACATAATTTCAAAAAGTTATATCTCACTTTATAAAATAAACGTATAGATATACCAGTTTGAAATTGGTGCATAATAATAGATATTCAAAACCAACAAATCGTCAATAGGCAAACCCAGGTGATTTTCTCAAATATCAACAATTACAATGAACTTTGATATTGAGGATCTAATCACCCAATTCCTAATATTCTACTCTCACTCATCATCTGTAACTCCATACAGATGTGAGAATCTAAACCGGTATATACATACTCTGGAGTTAGAATGTAATTAGGAAAACAGTTTTCAATAACTACTGCACAGGAAAACTGAAACATGGGAATGTTTCGAGGGGGTGGATGGGTATTTCACGTAATGCCTCTTCCATTATCCATATCCATAACACCAGTTGCAATTTCCATTGCCCTCATTTCAATCTCTTTGTTTGTCTTTACTTCTTATATTCTGTACACCTTATTTAGACTAATTGGTTTTCTTCTTTCTTACTTTTTGGCACATGCCTAAGGTTTGGAAAAAAACTATCCAATAAGCATAATAGGTAAACTCTCCTAATACGAGGAGCTCTCGAACCTGAAAGAAGGTAAATGGTAGAGACAACCGAATAATCCTATTCAATTTCTTCAGAACCGGAATCCATTCTCGAGCTGAAATAAATTTCTATGAGTTCATATATAATTATACGATATAGTTTTATCCATTCTATCAAGATCTTCGTAGTGATAAGAAATGTTCTGGAGAAAGCTAAGAGTAAAGTAGGAGGGGTGTGGATATACGCGATTTTGTTGTGAATCTAGACGATCCAAAATCCTGATGGTAAAAATTTCGGTTTAACTTATTAATTAGTTTTAGTTTGAGGCGAGTCATGGTCGCAGCCTGAGAGAAAGAAAAGAAACACTCAGCATGAACTCTAACCTAGATCTGAATGGTTAATTAATAATTCATGATGGCTTCCACTGTTTTCTTGAATTCTCCTTCAAACCCTAAAAAGAGAACTAGTTGGGATAACCTGAGGAGTAATTCCTATTCATCAGTGGGAATCAGAATCCAACTATCACCGCGTAGCAACTTGATGGAATCCACTCAAGTCACTGCATTCCAAAAGGTATGCACATACTTGATAAGTTTTCTTTATATTTGAAACTCCCGATATAGTTTTTGCCCCAGGACCCAAGCGACTTTGACAAAGCTAACATATCAAAAGGCCCTAGTCAAGTTCAACCCGTCATTGTCTTGATTACATTAAACCCACCTGTACGAGTCCTTGATAAAGCCAAAATGACCATACGGCTGTCCTGACCAATCATATCTAATTTTACAAACGAGCAATACTCAACTACCATTCACTATGTTTTGACAAAGTTAAAATACGCAGCATGAATACTAAGTAATACTCATAGAAAATGACGGAGGGTTTTGAATGGTTTTTGGCGAAAAACCTTTAATGTAATAATCTTGATCTCGTTGAAGGAACCGTGTAGTTTTGAAAAGGTGTGGTTTAGGCTCCGCATTCAAAACGATGGTTTTGAAGAAAACCGAGTGGGTAATAATACCACAAACTTTTGCTAAAGAGGTCATTTTTTGTGAAGGGATCTAAGCTCTTTCCTCATCAGATGAGGTGCGGGATATTCCTAAACGAAAACTGATATGCAAAGCAAAATATTACGACTATTGTTTTTAAAACCGAGGTTCCGACAACATCATATTATCAGGTTTGTTTTCTTGCATTAATGAGAATTAATGCGGTCTCATCAATTAATAATATCATACAAAAAGAAACGAAAATAACCACGCACATATATGTCATCCGCATTCTCCACGGGGACCCGGATCTTCACCGTAAGGTTACTTAACTTACGACAGGGTGGGGTCAAGACTAGCATGGATGCAAAACATATATAGTGTCTACTATATATAATATCATCATTCGTCTCAAAGGTATGATATAACACAAGTATCACAGCAGAAGTAATCACAATATGGAAATTCGGATAAACTAGGAAAAATACATTTCAATGAAGCTTTATATGAAATGTAATTTTCTCTGATCGTGTCGACAGCCTATAGTATCAGACCCTAGACCCCTACAAGTGCGGCAAAGCATCCGCTAATCCCAGAAGCAAGGCATCCCCAGTCAACAAAGTGAGTGGACCACCCAACACTTCCAAAATCCAGTGACTTGGGCATCCCTCTATGGGTCAATCCTATATCCCTTATGAGTGCGGCGAATAGCCCGCCAATTCTTAAGTAAGGCACCCCGGTCTCAATGTCATGAGATAGTGGCCTGCTGCCCTCTAAAACCCGGGTACTCGAGCACTCCGCCGTGTAGTAATCCTAAACCTATAATGAATACCTGAATATACAATTGTGACTATGTCCGCAACCAGCACGCGCCCCAAAGAATATAGTACAAGCTGCAATGACGACAGTCCACATGTCGGACGATCTCCATGCAATATAAATATACATTACATCATCACAGAGCTTCTAATACTATATACACCAAGCTATCCATCACGACAATCCAATATAACCATAATCAAGCAACATCACAGAATATCAATGCGAGTATCAATTTCGTAACCCCGTCTAATTAATACCTATAGCAATTAGACGACGTTTTACTAAACGTTATGATACTCACAGTCGCAGAAGAAATCAAAACGATGACAACTAGAATCACAAAACCCGCGAGGCGGTCACTCGAAATTCCCATATATTAAAATTCAAGTGTAACAACCCTAAATTTTCTATACAATTTATTTTCAAAAAATACAGAAAGAGCTACTTTTGCCCGAGCACAAGTTATAAGTTTGATTTGCTTTTGAATAGAAAGAAGGAGTTTGTAGTTCATTGGTAAGACCTTGCACTGCTGAACCCAAGTACCAGAGTTCAAATCCCATCAGCCACATTATTTTTTTAATTAGTTTTCTTTTAATATTTTTAGAAGCCCAAGAGTCTATACGTGCTTAAACCCAAATGTCACACTAAAAAAAACGAGTTCAGGAGGTAGACCAAGCGTCGATGGACATGTGGCGCCAAGACAGAGCTCGACTCGGTTGAATCGGGCCGGCGGCGCGCCTGAATCGGGCGGCGGCGCGCCTGAATCGGCTAAATCCGATTCGTGCCTTCATGAAACTTGTGCCTTTTGGCCTCCCCATAACCCCTGTCATGTTTAATTTTCCTGCATTATTCCATAGACTTTAAAATACGATTAAAACCTAATTAAAATCTATTTTTAATGCATAATTTTTAATACATTTCTATCAAACCCTAACCCTAATCTTTTCTTATAAATACCACTCCAATTCATACCCCCTCACTCACAAACTCTGTCCAAACTTTCAAGAAAAATCCTTAGAACTTTTGTGTACAAGTGGAGTTAGCGAAGGACGAAACTTCGACGAATTTCCGACGACGACCCTAGGAGCTCCTGGCGACGAAACGACACACCGGCACCTCCTACCACTCCCTATTACTTTTCTCTAATCTAAAATCCAGTAAGTCCCTTCTCTCTCTTCTCTTTTCTAATCTAAAAACTTGTATTTCTAAAACCCGACGGAAACAGAGTTAATCCGATTTCCGATTCGGTTTTCTTTAAAAAGTTCCAATTTTCTTAAAATACAACAATACCAAACTTGCATATCATGACCATTAAACATTAACAAAATATATTGAACAAGTTTCATAGCAAAAGAATTCATATTGTAATTTTTATCGCTCTTTTTCAGAAAAATACCATGTAGTTTAATTTCGACATAAATCTTATATTTCCTTGCTATACCTTTAGTTAGTTCACAAGGTAATGACTTACCTCTTCACAACACTCATATGGAACATGGCACGATGACATTTGGGAAACATACTTTTGGGGAAAATACGATTTACACAAAACTACCTCAACTTATAAAAACCGTTTTCTAAAAGATTATGTAATTTTATAAATCTTTGCAAAGTGCTGCTACAATCCATTTTGGGAACCCGTTCGGGATGGTGCAGATTATCGCACATCCTCGGGCTTAGTAGTGTGAGATGCAGACCTCCGCAAGGAGCATACGGTCTCGAAAAATTTAAAAATACAAATATCTTAAAAAAAAATGAGATTTCTAGAAAAAATAATAAATTAAAATTATTTTATATAAATATATATATACATATGTATCATCAAAATATCTAATTTCTGATATAATATAAATATTCCAACTTTTCTAAATCAAAAGAATCACTTTACATGAAAATACCATGCAATTTTATACAAGTTCAACACTTTACAATTAAGTACCATATATTATAAAATTAGGTTTTATTCACTAGAAATGTCATATATATAAAATATACATCTATGAAAACTCTAAAGATGATAATTAAATATTTGAGGTGTATTTTGAAAATTATACAAAATTATTTTTTACATAAAACCCTTTCAAGTTTTATAAATTACAATAAGGACCCTAGTAAATATAGGTTTAAGCGGGACCAGTCTCTTGAGCCTCAGGAAGCTGGAGATAGGTAGACAACTTAACATACAGTGTTATCAACACGGTAATCGTTTTTGAAAAAGACAAAAATCCTGTCGTCCATGTGCAGCGGTTACCGATCACACCAAAACCTAATTTAGGACTTCAATTTCTTTTCTAATTGTTCTGACTCAGACCGAGTCTCATTATAAATAATTTGACTTGAATATGATTCAAATACAAACTACAATTCAATATGAATCCATGAATCCATATATTTAAACTGTTCAATCTATCAATCTATACAACTTGACTGAACCGAACCATGGATATACTTCCATCTACATGATTCTCTAGTTACATCTGTTTACTGATATCATGGTTTCGACAAGTCATCCATCTATACAATCTATAATACAAGACAATACAATTTACAATACAATACAAACAATACAATCAAGACATCGCGGGGTTTAAGGGGTAGATTGGTACGGAAGGTGTTAGAAGTGGCATGAGACTGCAAGAATTAAGACACCTAACATGTATTCCATTGCTGTTGTACCGTGGCATAAACGGTTTCTTGTACATTCCGTTCACCTTAGTCACCGGTCTACTGAGACACCTCTCGTATACACTGGAATTCTTCTGTATCAAGTTACAAACAATAACGTTAACAATAAATACAACATTATAACAATATAATACCACTTTAAAAGTTGCACACACTCTCTCTCTGTTTATCCTATTTCTTCCTCATCTTTGGGACTTACCGAGCGATTGTTTGCTGACGACATTCCTTCTCTTTCTTCTTTGGAATGTTGTCAGGTGGATCGGACCTTCAGGAGATCGAGCCCACCGGCGAGGACTTGGATTAGCTAGACTATGACCCGAAGCTTTAGATTCATTGTACACATTTCATTTCAGTACTTTCCATTTCTATTATTCCGCTGTTTAGGCATTGCTTTCATTCAGATGTATTTACTTTTCTATATACTGTAAAAGAATATTAATAAATAAAGTTGTTGTTCATTACATTTGTCTCTTGTGTATATTCCTTTTATATTGTTTAGTTACGCTTAGCGTATTTACTTCTGAGTAAATACGTAGCGGCCTTGTCGCGTCCCCTTCGCCATACACTGGGAAGCGGGCGTGACATCAAGCACCCCCGGCAATGAAAACCCCCTCATTTTTGCATGAAAACGAACCTGATTAACCCACCCAAAACCTCACACTATCTGAGATGAATCATGGGCCGAATTGGCCCCGCATCGGGGCTTAATCAGCCCTAGAACAACCTTGAAACGTGGATAATCCAGTGGCGGGGTTGAATCAGCCTCAGTTCGGCCCCGTTTCGGGGCCGAAACGAGCACAAATGGGGTGGGTTTGGGTGCACATTAGCCTACTAGAAAACTTGATCCAAACCAATAATCCTGTGGCTCCGGAACAAGCGAAAATGAGAACATTTCATGCAAATTTTCAAAACAAGTTTTTGCTAAAATGAGTTTTGATAATTCTAAAGTCATCCAAATAAGTTCAAATCTTTAGTTAAGCTCTGATACCATTTGAAGGAATTAGTACACTCTAATAAGCAATTTTAAAAGATGATATCTTAGGGTTTTAAAAAACCTAGAGAGCAATTTGTCCCACCACTAAGATCTAAGCTAAAGATTATAACTTGTAACAAGCTAAAGAGAGCAATTAGCGTACTATATTGAAATCACAACCTTTGTAGTATTTTCAAGTCCTCCCAAATTGTGTTGGACTCGATTGTAGGTTTCTTGATACTCCATGAAATATGCTGGCAAGCCCACCTCCTCCATCGAAGTAGATCCACCTTGAAAGCTCAAGAACTTTGGCTCCAAGCTCAAGTGAGCTAACCTAAATAGCTAGTGTGCTAAGATAACTAGTTAAGCTTGTAGTAAAAGCACACTACTAATTTTTTCTCTTTTTATTTCATTTTCCTGTTTTCTTTTCCTTAGTGTTAAAAGAGGGGAAAGAAAGAGATGGGAGCTCTCATGAAAAGAAGAGTGAGAATGAAATAAATCCTTAACCATTTCTAAAGAAATGGTTACTAATATATTTCCTCCAAAAAAGTCCAAGCCCATGGATCAAACTAACCATCCAAGTGTCCATCACCCCCTCTTAATTATACATGTCACCATACTACAATATGGTGATGATATGTTATGCCCAACGAATAACATAAGCTAAAGAAAATAAAATGAAAAAGAAATAAACAAAAATAATATATAATAATAATAATAATAATAATAATATATAATAAATACATATTCTTGTAATTGTTATCCAATGTATTTAAAATACATAAAAGAGAGATTAATTAATAGTGACATAATACTAGTAAATACATATACAATATATAGATAATATTAAATTGACATCTGATTTAATATTCATCTTTCTAAAAAAATGGGTTACTATTACAGCCGTCCGATTACCGTCAGTGTATAAAATACACAAGTTTTAATCTAACCTAAGCGTGTATCAATGTACCGCAACTACAACATTTCGCCAAAACCGGAAACCCTCTATGTAGGACTCTAAAAACTCGACAATACTCTGGCAGTGGGTTTACCCACAAGTACGTCAGCGGCACTAGCTGTACGTAATGGCTACCCAAATATTGTCGAGAAGGAGATCGACAAGTAAGTTCGTTTGAAACCCTACTGAGCCTATCAGTGACATGTACTATACAGTCCGGTCTGTTCGTCTGAGAGTATCACATATCCGGTGTAGAGGGTGGTTAGCATCAGACCCCTAATAACCTGATAAGTCATGCCGGTGTCAAGCCCTATCACCAATCAAGAAACTACTGATCGCAATCAGTAAATCCCATCCGCCTAGGCCTAAGTCTTATGGTGACGGCTAACCATACACTGCGCGATATTAACTCCCAATACCGGGATAGACGAATCCCCTCAATCGCTTACTGCCTCTAAGTGCTTCGAGACTGCACCCAAAAGCTACCTTTTTGTGTGACTTTAAAGCGGTAGTAGGGTAGAAATCAAAGCACAGTGGGAACACACTCAAGACAATGACCATTTCGGGTCGACAGATTACGCTGTACTAATGTTACCTGAGAACTGCTATCTGACAATAGATTTAGCATGTTCCCGGCGAGCCCGTCCAGTGTAACTCATAACCCAATGAGCACATGTATACAATCTTTGGTGACTGACTGACACCAATGGCTGTAAGACCGACCATCTCCCCTCGCCAGGGTCAAGAAACATATACACTAGTCTAATCTGGAATATCGATGCCCAGTCTCGATATTCCCACGACTAGGGATATTTAATGATGTGCTTATAGACTACCCAATTCTCACAAGTGTGATTGCCATCATAATCCTGGTAGTCAAGCATGAATTCTATAGGCTCTATTAATATGTAATAGTGATATGCTATATTACACAAGACATGTACATAATGATAAAATCAAACCAGATAACATACTATCATCTCGAGTAAGACTATTCTACTCGTATAGGTTCCCCCTCAATCATCATAATCGCCTGCCTGTGATTACAATAATTACCTTAAGAGCACTATAACCAACAATAGAGTAAATTCAATAGTCATCTACTTGGCTATATAAAACCATATATTGGTGGGTTGTTGATGTAACAAACAAAAAAAGTTCAAATCAATTCATAGTGTGGTGCTGCCCAATCTCCTCTATGTTATATTAGTCTCTGTTTATCACTGAAGACTGGACTGAGACGTTGAGACGTCTAGCTTGAATTTAGGGGCACATGCTATTTGGAAGATATCCATACCTCTCCGAAAATACCAAGTTGATTTATGGCACCGTATATCAGAGATTTGGATAGATGCGACCGATTTAGCAGACTTTATCAGATTCTCCCTTGTTTGTGAGGGGTTTTTTGATTGTGGAGACGCTCTTCCCTACAGGCGTAAGCACCTATAGTTAATTACGTTATCGCGTTGCGATAACAACCTTCTCCTACTCCGGTAGGTCATTTCGTGTCATGTGTTATTTTGTTTCTTTTGGTTGCCCGTAAATTGTATACGGAGACTAGTTTATGTCGTCGCTCGTAGCATGCGGATTAGTCTAAATCCGTATAATAAATTTGGGTTTGAACCTAAGTTGTATGTTTCGTCAGTTCAAAAAATATTTTATTTTATTTAAGGACTGTTAACCGTTAGGAATATGTATGCCCTAGAGGCTATTATTGTATGATATAGTGGATGCTTGGACAAATATATAGAGGACTTTCTTGCTCGCATGATAGTATGCTATCTGGTTGCTCTTTATCTTAACATATACACTTGTATTATTATACTATCTCTCTGATACATGTTGATAAAACCCTTAGGATGTTTTCTTGACTACCAGGACCATGATGCGGATCATACTACTGGGACTTGTGTAGTCCACAAGCACATCCTTTAATTGTTCCTAGTCGAGAGGATATCGAGATAGGGTATCGATATTCTAGAGTAGACTAGTGTGTACATTTCTTGACCCTGTAGAGGGCGATGGTTGATCCCATAACCATTGATGTTTGACATAAAAAATTGTACACATGTGCTCATTAGAGAATGGGTACACCGAACAGGACTTGCCGGGAACTCTTAGATGGTACCATACCTACTGTCAGATAGCAGTTCTCTGGTGACACTGATACAGATTAGTCTGTAGACCCGAGATCGTCATAGTGTCTTGTGTGGCTCCCACTTTGCTTTGATTTCCTCCCTACCACGGCTCAAAGGAGTCGTGAAAACAGGTGGATTTTAGGTACAGCCCCGAGTCATATGGAGGCAATGAGCGATAGGAGGGGTTACGTCTCTCCCGGTATAGGGAGTTGATATTGCTCTATGCTCGATTGGTTATAACAGTAAGTCCCTGGTCAGGGCTGATGAGATTTACTGGTAAGTGTTATTAGTAGTTTCTCGAACCGTTATAAGCCATACATCGGCATGACTTATCAAGTTACTGGGGTCTGACGATTCCACCCATAGAATTGATATGCAACATATCAGACGAAGAGACCGGACTGTACGGTAAGTGTTAGTTATAAACTTCATGGGAGTTTGGACAAGCTTGCTTGTTGATCTTCTAATCGCTCAATACCTGGGTAGCCGTTACGTCCAGCTAGTACCGCTGACGGCTTGTAGGTAACTGATGTGATCATTACCTACTACTGGCGTATTGACGAGTCTTTAGAGTCCCACACAAAGGTTTCATAGATCAAGCGAAACGAAGTAGGGCACATATGCTGATATGTGTGTGGGCCTGATTAAATACGAGTATATGATACCGTATTCTAATCTGGCGATAAATGTTATCGGTCAGTTTATATGTGATATAACCGGATTATTGAATTAAGTGTTGATTTGATAATGTGATATATAGATAAATGATATTAGTCGGTTATATGTGATATAACCGGATTATTGAATTAAGTGTTTATTTAATAATATGATATATATTTATATTTGATATAATTATATATTAACTAATATTATTGCTCACTAATTATTTACTTATCTTTATATATATATTTATATATATATATAAGCATGGTTGGATTTTCTATTTTGTGAAAATAGAAGTGAGGTGGAAAATGGGAGATTTTTGAACATGGGGTGAAGTATGGCATTTATCATTTCTATATTAGTTTTGACTCACTATTGAAGCATGGTTGGAATTATTTATTTGTAAATAATCCATACTTCAATAAGTGAGGTATATGATAGCCATTCATCACTAGATTTTCTACACTTGAGTTATTTTTCCTTAGTTCATCTCTTTCAAGCTCTCTCTTTTTCCATCATCATCTTCCTCTTGCTTCAAGCTCTAATCATCACATGTGTTGTGAACCCTAGAGCTTGAGATCCTTAGTGATCAAACAAAACCCCTATTTCATCATCCTACACTTGATTAGCACTTGAGTTTAAGGTGTTTCCTTCACTAAAGAGAGTTTAGTGGAGAGGAAGCTTGGATTAGAGGAATTTCGGGTGGATCATCTTCGACACGAAAATCACGAAGCAAGTTCATGCACTTCTTCAAGTGGAGCCTAGAGGAGTCGTAGGGACTACTACCCGGAAATTTAGAAAAGAAGGACACGGTCTACAAAGGTTGTAATCTCCATCTCTTAAAATAGTTCTTGTGATATCATATGTTAAACCCTAATAATCTAGTTAGATCCTAAGTTAGTCTAGCTTAGCATCCCGAATTTTTTGAAATTGCATGCTTGATGCCGGTTTAAACATAGTGGTGGTGCTAGGGTAAACTTTCATGGTATCAGAGCCAAGCTAGAACATTAGGGGAAGTCTTTACGACGTTAAAGTGTTCGATCGATTTTCAAAACCCGACTTTTTACATGTTTCTGTCTAGATTTTCAAAAGCTGGTATTTTTCAAATTAAAAATATGCAGAAAATCGTGCAGGGTATTTAATGGAGCCAAAAGAAGTTCGAGACCCCAACACCTTCAAAGAGCCGCGGAACCGCGGCCTAAACTCCGTTTTGGCCGCGGTTCCGCCGCATGTTTGTGGTGTTAAGGGTTCTTTCTTCTTGTGCTGCTCCATTGACATATTTGGAACTTTCTGGATGTTTTTAGTGATGCTCAAGTTTTTGAGGTCTCTGGAATTTGTAGGTGTTTGATAAGTCGATCGAAATGTTTAACGTCGTCTAGATTAATATGATATGTGATACAATATTTAGAATCCAAAATAATTAGTTTTGTAAAAACTAGTTAGTATTTTATAAATCTAGCGTTTTAGTCTCGGTTCATCGATTGCCACGGAGTTTCGATTCGGATCAAAACTCCGTCGCAATTGCGTATAGTATGCGAACGACAGTCGGGAATCTTGTTGAATTATTTGATTGCTTATTGAAAAGAGTTTTTAGTTTGAGACTAAAATGCAAGGTTTATAGGGTTAGGCATGATATTCGGAAAATGAGATATTCCGGGTTTATGATGTCTAAGGGATTTGCGGATTCTAAATATTGTATTTTTTCATTTCTTTTCTGCGACCGTAAGTGTAATATGTGGGGTATCCCCGATCTCGTTACTATATGCCAACGGAATTCGGGATACACATATTTACTTACATTGATGACATGTGATATTATGTTTTGCTGTGATATGTTATATTGGATCGTCGTGATTGAATAGCCGGGGTTTTTTGCGTGAGATGAGAGTTTTTCAATTTTCATTCATGTAAAATTGTATGTAATATTCTTTTATTGGGACACTTCTGGGTTGAGGATGATGTCACCATTGATGTGTATTATTTACTTTTCCGCATTAGGATAGACCCAAGGTGGGGAGCACAAGTAACCGGGTTCTAGAGTCCAGTGGAAGACCATCTCGAGGAGTCGAGATCGGGTCTCCTAACTCTAGAAATGGCAGGGTTGCTTGCCTCTCTCGTAGGGGTCTAGAGATGTGGGTTTGGCTATTCATCACGACCGTAGAGTCCGTGTTTTTCATTACTAGGTGAATTTAAAACACGGACCTCCTAGTATATCCAATATTTCATATGTTGATTTCTGCTGCTTGAGTTCTGTGATGTGATCATATAACTGCATGAGACGAATGCTATATATATATATATATATGATATATATAATAAACGTTGCTTATGTTCTGCACCCGCGCTAGTCCAGCCCCCGCTCTGCCCTTAGTTAAGTAACCTAACGGTGCATGACGGGGCCCCGTGGCGAATGCTGATGGCATAAGCGTACGTTCTATTTTCATTTTTTTCTGTGATGTTTAGGGAAACATAAATGACAAGACTTCATTAATGAGATTAATGGAAAGAAAAGAAACCTAAAGATGTTGTAAAATCAAAATTTTTAAAAGGTAGCTCTAGTTCTTGCTTTGCATAGTGGTATTCCTTGATGAAAATCTAGCACCTCATTCAATAAGGAAAGAATTGAGATCCCTTCACCGGGAGTGACCTCTTTAGCAAAACTAGCAAATGCTACAACCCACTTGGTTTTGTTTTGATTGCTTCATTAGTTCTTGCTTTGCATAGTGGTATTCCTTGATGAATATCCAGCACCTCATTCGATGAGGAAAGAGCCGAGATCCCTTCACCGGGAGTGACCTCTTTAGCAAAACTAGCAAATGCTACAAAACCACTCCTTTTCAAAACACTTGATTCCACAACGATATCAAGTTCAGTACGTTAAAGGTTTTCATCAAAACCAGTCATAACCCTCCGTCATTTCAGATAAGTGCTATTTAGTATTCATGCTGCGTTTGTTGACCTCCGTCAAGGCGTAGTGTGCGGTAGCTGATTAGTGCTTATTTGTTGTATATGATGCGATTAGATTAAGCTAGTCGTACGGCCTTATTGACCTCCGTCAAGGGTCGTGCCGGTGGGTTTAATTCAATCACGAAATGCCGGGTTGAACTGGACTAGCAGTCTATGGTTTGTTGACCTCCGTCAAGGTCATGGGCCGTTAGGGGTAAAAACAGATATTGGGTATTTCAAGTGTTGAAACTTACAATAAGATTGCATACCTTCTATGAGATAGTTGGATCACGATATCCACTGCGAGTAAGTGTTACTCTTGGAAAAGTTTTCCACTTTACAATTAGCTGATCAGGTAGGTGTCTAAGAAAGGTGTTAACGGGGTTATGTCCCTACGGAAACGGGGTTATTTAATTAGTTTCATGTGAAAACATGGGGAGACTCCCTCGGAGTACCAATACCTGCCTGGTTGACCGATTGGAAAACTTGTAGGGTGTAATTAATCCCGGCTAATCTTACCTTTTATGGTTTGAAGGAAGATTTGATAAAAACAGTGGGAGCCATCCTGATTAGATAAGATAATAACCAATCTAACCTTGCAAAGAGCGCACACTAAAACGTTTTCTTCTCTCTCTCCAGATAGCGACCAATGACACGCCTTAATCAAAATAATAATATGGATGTATTGACCGAACCCAATTATTATACTGGACTAAGGTACATTGGTTCCGCTCTATCTTATGACTGTCATAAGTCTGAGCAAGGAATAGGGGAATACCTGGATTCCCACGCCACCCGAACGAAGAAGGAGCATGCTGATGCATTTTTTTCGGGTGTGTTCATTACCGAGAACTGTTTCTTAGTATACTCTATGTCCTGGGTATTGGATACCAGATCAGGATCCCACGTATGTAATTTGTTATATAGATAAGGAGAGGTAGAGAACTGGGAAAGGGTGACATGTCTCTAAAAGTAGGGAATGGAGCAATTGTTGCGGTCAAAGTAGTTGACGAATATCACCTAGTATTGCCAAATGGTAATACAATGATTCTGAACGACTGTTATTACGTTCCAAACATGATGTGCAATATTATATCAGTTTCTTTGTTGTATAAAGAAGGATATAATTTTGTATTAGAGGATAATATTATGACATTTTCCTAAATCAAGTATTGATTGGGTTTGGTACGTTATATAACGGTATATACGTTCTAAATCAAACGATAGTTCTAAGCATACAGAACACACACAAGAGGAAAAGTTCAGAAATGAACGAAGCCTTCTTGTGGCATTGTAGACCAGGTCATATCAATGAGACAAGACTAGCTAAGTTACATAAAGATGGATATTTGAATCCGTTCGAATTTACATCTTATGAAACTTGCGCGTCATGTCTCAAAGGCAAGATGACCAAAAATCCGTTTACTGGACACGGAGAAAGAGCTACTGAACTCTTGGGACTGATACATAGTGATGTATGTGGTCCTATGTCTACACATACCAGGAATGATTCCTCATACTTTATTACATTCACCGATGATCTCTCAAGATTCGAACATGTGTTCTTGTTGAAACACAAATCTGAAGCTTTTGAGAAATTCAAGGAATATAAGTGCGAAGTAGAGAACCGACGGGTAAAAGTAAAAAAAATCCTTCGATCTGATCGGGGAGAAGAATACTTGAGCACGGAGTTCTGAGACTATTTAAAAGAGAATGAGATTCTCTCTCAGCTTACTCCTCCATAAACACCACAACACAACGGAGTATCGGAGCGGAGGAATCGCACCCTATTAGATATGGTGCACTCTATGATGAGTAATACCGAGTTACTGATTTTTTTGGGGTTATGCACTTGAGATAGCTACATACCTATTGAATAAGGTTCCAACCAAATCAGTAACTAGCACTCCACATATGATACAGGAGGGGAAAAGACAATGTCTTAATTACATTATGATATGGGGTTGTCCGGCTTATGTCGAAAAGCAAAATCCAGACAAGCTCGAGGCAAGGTCAGTTTTAAGCAAGTTTGTAGGATATCCCAAACATTCGCGAGGGCATATCTTCTGCCACACTGAGAAACAAAAAGTGTTTGTTGCTCAACATGCCACCTTTTTAGAAAAGGAATTTCTTACAAAAGAAATTAGTGGTAATGAGGTAGAGCTGGAAAAATTTCCAGCTACACAAACTATAACTGACGATTTGGTAGAACCGGAGGATTCAATAGTCCCCGACGAAGCTCAGCCACTTCACAGATCTAGTAGGGTTCCTCATCCACCTAAGAGATACTATGGTTTTCTTATAGACGGCGGGAGCGAGGATTGCATCATGGAAGATGGTGACCTAACTGGTTTCGGGCATTCCATCACAAGTGGGGACTCTGTGAAATGGCCGGATGCTATGCGATCTGAGATAGAATCCATATACACCAAGAAAGTATGGACTTTGGAAGTTGCTCCTGAAGGGGTAAAACCCATCGGGAGCAAGTGGATCTTTAAGAAGAAAATTAGTGTAGATGGAAAAGTTGAGACTTTCAAATCTAGACTTGTAGCAAAAGGTTTTCGTCAACGACCAGGTGTCGACTATGATGAAACCTTTTCTCCAGTCGCTATGCTTAAGTCCATCAGGATCCTATTTGCCATTGATGCATACTATGATTACGAAATCTGGCAGATGGACGTCAAGACCGCTTTTCTAAATGGTGATTTAGAAGAGAGCGTGTACATGACACAGCCAGAGGGGTTCATAGACAGTGGGGGCAGTGGAAGCGTGTGCAAGCTACTTAAATTAATCTATGGATTAAAGCAGGCATCACGGTGCTGGAACATCTATTTCGATGAAGCTATCAAAGAGTTTGACTTCATAAAAAACGTAGATGAACTTTGTGTATACAAGAAGATTGTAGAGAGTAAGATTGTCTTTCTCGTATTGTACGTGGATGACATACTCTTGATAGAAAATGATGTTCCTATGCTACACTCGGTCAAGCTTTTCTTATCACACAAGTTCTCCATGAAAGATCTAGGTGATGCCTCCTACATCCTAGGGATAAAGATCTATAAAGATAGATCTAAGCGGATGTTGGGATTGTCCCAATTCAGGTACATTGACACCATACTAAAGAGATTTAGTATGGAAGATTCTAGGCCTGGTAATTTACCCGCTTGTTCAGGAATCACTCTCTCTAAAGAAATATCTCCCAAGACTGATTTGGAGAGGGCTCGCATGCAAGAGATACCCTATGCTTCGGCAGTCGGGTCTATCATGTATGCGATGTTATGTACCAGACCAGATATAGCTTACTCACTAGGTGTAGTGAGTAGGTATCAATCAGATCTTGGGGAAAAGCACTGGACAGATGTGAAGAACATTCTTAATTACTTGAGAAGGACTAAAGAAATGTTCTTGGTGTATGGTAACGGAGAAATCCAAGTGGAGTTCTTTACCGATTCGAGCTTCCAAAGTGATAAGGACGGCAGTAAGTCGGTCTCGGGTTTTGTCTTCAGCCCTAATGGAGGGGCGGTATGTTGAAAGAGTTCCAAGCAAGATATCGTAGCAGACTTGACGATGGAGGCTGAATACATCGCTGCCAATGATGCTGCTAAAGAGGCTTTCTGGATGAAGAAGTTCATAGTTGAACTTGGTGTGGTTCCAACTATTGAGCATCCAATACCTGTGTATTGTGATAACAATGGAGCTGTGGATTTGGCAAAGGAACCCCGGTCCCATCAGCGATCTAGGTATATTCTTAGGTGGTATCACCTGATCCGGGAGATAGTAGATTGATGGGAGATCAAGGTCAGAAGAGTTGACACGAAGGACAACGTAGCGGATCCACTCATGAAGGCCCTTCCCCAGACGCAGTTTGAGAGACTTTTTGGGATGTTGGGTATGAGATACTACTGTAGGGTTACTATGAACGACATCAAGGTTTCGGGAGGCATCGTCCATGCCATTTTATAATTTTTACCGTTTTAAAGAACCCTAAACTAGAATCTTTAACTATAGAATCATAAGAAACATATTGTAAACTACTTAACAACTAAGTGATTAGGGATTATAACCTGTGTAGTCCGGTTCTTCACTTCTTTAGCTCCTTGTAGTAGTCCCTTCGCTCCAAGTTGCGATCTTGCGGACTCTCGAACGGCTCTGCAAGAAGAAAGATGCATACTTACTTGAAGTTTTCCAAGCCGAAGATGATCTACGTCGAGGAGTCACAAACCTAAGCTACCCTCTTCACTAATATGGGATTAGTGAAGCTAACACCCTATACTAAAGTGCTAATCTTGTAGAGGATGATAAAGTAGGATTTTTACTCACTTTAGAATTACTTTTCTCACTTGTTTTAAGCTTCTCTCAAAAATTTAGAGAGCTCTCTTGAGCTTTGAGGAAGAAGAAGCAAATAATAGATGTGAGAGAGAATGGAAACCATGGGTGAGAAAATATCTAATATCTCTCTTGTAGAGACTTAACCATGAGTTTAGATAATGGTTGAGTTAACAAATATCTAGTATAGGACAAAACTAGAGGACTAAGTCAATGGGTCTCCAAGCTTCATGAAGCTTCATGCCTTGTGACAAATTTCCAACTAATAATTGTTTTATTCTAAATAAATAAACCCTTCATTATCATTATCATGGTGTAGGTCTCATACACCCATGTTGCATGTATCATCAACTATGACACATAAATAAAACACAATTAATATATATCACATATATATCAAGTGTGCACATGTGAGAAAAAGTAATGCTTAAGTGAGCTAATATTAGTTAACGTAAATTATTATATCATATATATAATTATACATTAAATCATTAAATCAACACTTGATTTAATAATCCGGTTATATCTCATATGACCGACTAAAATAATTTGTATCAACTTATCGAACCAACACTTGATTTGATAATCCGGCTATTTCTCATATAACCGACCGATACTGAATCGACTTATCGAATCAACACTTGATTCGATAACCCGGTTATATCTCATATAACCGTTCGATACTTTATATCACGAGAATAGAATACGGTATCATATACTCGTATTAATCCCGGTCCCGCACATATCACATATATGCTCCTACTTTGTTTTGCCTGAGCCAGTGAAACCTCTGTGTAGGACTCTAAAGACTCGTCAATACGCCGGCAGTAGGTGATGATCACATCAAGCACCCATAAGCCGTCAGCGGTACTAGCTGGACGTAACGGCTACCCGGGTATTGAACGATTAGAAGATCAGCAAGCTAACCCGCTCTAACTCCTGCAAAAGCCTGTCAGTAACACTACCGTACAGTCCGGTCTCTTCGTCTGATATGTCGCATATCTAGTCTAGGGGTGGTAAACGTCAGACCTCAATAACCGATAAGTCATGCCAATATGAGGCTCATAACGGGTCGAGAAACTACTGATAACACTTATCAGTAAATCTCTGTATCAGCCATGGCTAGGGACTTTCCTGTTATGGCCAATCGAGAACAGCGCAACATCAACTCCTAATACCGGGAGAGACGAATCCCTTCCTATCGCCCAATGCCTCCATATGATTCGTGACTGTACCCAAAAGCCACCGTTTTGCACGTTCTTTTGAACGTGGTAAGGTGGAAATCAAAGCACAGTGGGAATCACACAAGACTCTATGACGATCTCGGGTCTACAGACTAACCTGTACCAGTGTCACCGGGGAACTGCTATCTGACGATAGGTATAATACCAAATATGAGTTCTCGGCGAGTCCGTTCAGTGTACCCAGTCTCCACTGAGCACCCGCATACCATCTTTGATGTCAAACACCAATAGATGTGGGATCATCCATCGCCAATCATATGGGGCAAGATGCGTATACGCTAGTCTACTCCGGAATATCGATGCCCTGTCTCGATACACCCTCGACTAGGAACTGTTTTAGGGTGTACTTGTGGACTACCCTTGGCCCCACTAGTATGATCTTCATCATAGTCCTGGTAGTCAAGTACACAACCTAAGGGTTCTATCAACATGTGAGAGCAAGATATCATCACATATACAAGTTAACATGTTAAGATAAAGTGCAACCAGATAGCATACTATCATGTCGAGCAAGAAAGTACTCCCTATATATGTCCAAGCATCCACTACAATATACATCACATGTACAGTAATAGCCTCTAGGGCATACATATAACTAATAATCTCCCACTTGCACTAAGGCCATTTGTTGCAGTATCTCTTACTCAACAATTTAGCAGTGGTTGTAGTATCCCATACTCAACTATCCCAAAATCTCTCAAATAGTATTTGGGAAAGCAGGCCTTGGTGAGTGGATCCGCCGTGTTAACCTTAAAATCTACTTTCCTTACCTCGATCCCTTGGAGATCAACCATCTCCCTGATCAGGTGATACTGCCCTCAGAATATGTCTGGATCGATGATGGGACAGGTGTTCCTAGGCTAAAGCCACAACTCCATTGTAGTCACAATAACATTTATTGGACGCTCAATGGTAGAAACCTTGTTCATCTCATGAACAAGAAATGTCCAGACAACCTCTTTGGTAGCATCGTTGGTAGCAATGTATTCAGCCTTTATCGTCTAGTATGCTATGGTATCTAGTTTGGAGCTCTTCTAATCATACCGTCCCTCCACCGAGGGTAAAGACAATGCCTGTGACTGACTTTCATTCGAACTTATCACTCTGGAAGCTGGAACCAAGAACTTTCTTTTAGTGCTTCTCAAGTACTTAAGAATGTCCTCCACAACTGTCCAGTGATTCTCCCAAGATCCGATTGATTTCTGATCACTACACCTAGTGAGTCATCTACATTTGGTCTGGTACATAACATTGCATACTCTGATAGAGCCTACTGCCGAAGCATAGGTTATCCCTTGCACGCGAGCTCTCTCCAAATTAGTCTTGGAAGACATCTTTTTGGAGAGAGTGATTCCTGAGTAAGTGGACGAACCACCACGCTTAGAATCCTCCATACTAAACCCCTTTAGTATGGTGTTAATGTACGTGGATTTGGGACACTCCCAACATCCACTTAGATCTATCACCATAAATCATAATCCACAAGATGTAGTAGGTATCATCATAGGTATCATCTAGATCTTATATTGAGAATCCTCGTGATAAGAAGAGCTTGACTGAGTGTAGCATAGGAAACCATTTCCTATCAAGAGTATGTCATCTACGTACAATACGTGTAAGACAACCTCACTCTCTACAACCTTCTTGTATATACAAGTTTCATCTACCATTTTGATGAAGTCAAACTCTTTGACTGCTACATCAAAACAGATGTTCCAACTCCGCGATGCCTGCTTTAACCCGTTAAGCAACTTGCATATGTTTCCGCTGCTCCCACTTTCTATGAAGCCCCCTGGCTGTGTACTTATAGATGCTCTCTTCTAAATCATTATTTAGAAAAGCAGTCATGACACCCAACCGCAAGATATCGTAGTCATGGTATGTAGCAATGGCAAGTAGGATCCGAATAGACTTAAGCATAGGCATTGAAGAAAAGGTTTCATCATAATCTACACCTGGTCGATGACGAAAACCTTTTACAACAAGTATAGCTTTGAAAGTCTCAACTTTTCCATCTACACCAAGTAATCTTCTCAAGATATACTTGCTCCTGATGGGGATTTAACCCTTCAGATAGAGCAACCAAAGTCCATACTTTGTTGGTGTACATAGATTCCATCTCAGATCACTTAGCATCCAGCCATTCTTACAGAGTCCCCACTCTTGATGGCCTGTTCTATAACAACCCTAAATTTCCTATACAAATTTTTTCAAAATATTTTTTTTTCAAAATCCTTAAAGGGGTATTTTAGCCTGAGCACAAGATATAAGTAATTATCTTACTTTTTAATTACAAGTTAAAAGAATGTAACAACTCCATTTTTAGTGTACAAAATTTGCTTAAAAATTAATGTATACTTGGGGTATTTACATTTTCTGTAACTAGTTTAAATAATTAAATAACTCCATAATTAAAAGAAGGAGCTTGTAGCTCATTGGTAATACCTTGCATTGCTGAACCAAGCCACCAGAGTTCAAATCCCATACCCCACATTATTTTTAATATTATTTTGTTTTGAATTTTTTAGTATACCAACAGTCAACACGTGATAACTCCAAAATTTCCCACTACACATGAAAAACTAAATATACCAGAGGCTACACCAGATGACCCCCCTCCCTGACCTCCGACTCGGACAGCGGACCGGCCGACTCGGGACAGCGCCGCCGGCCGGACTCGGCCGGACGGCCGAGTCCCCAACATGGGAGTTGTGACTTTTCATCTGCCCTACCCCCTGCACACTCCATTTAATTGGATCGGTTCTAGAGACACCATTAATCCCCATTTACTCTATTTTTAATGAATTTTAACATCATTTTAACATTTTTTAATTTAAAACCCTTCATCTACCCTAACCCTAGCCTAACCCTATAAATACCACCTCTACCCTCTACCCACTCACCCCAAAACTCTGAGCCAACTCTCTAAAAATTTCCAAGAAACTTGTGTACTTTGAAAACGAGCACGAAGAGAAGTTATGGCGAAATTCCCGGCGAACTTCTGGCGATCGTTCTAGGAGCTCCCGGTGACGAAGCGACGCACCGGTGACTCCACCCGTTCTATTCTTTCTTCTAGTTGTCCAAACCCGTAAGTCCCCATTCTACCTCTCTTTTCTTTTCTAAAAATACGGATTTACAAACCGACGGAATTGGAACAAATTCGATTTCCGATTCGGCGTCTTCATAAAACTTCACTTCTCGTTAATACAATTATGCTTAAACTCCTTCATGTTGACCATTAAACACTAATCAACCAAATTAATCAAGTTTCATTTCATAAAATGATGGCTATTTCAATTTATCGTATTTTTCACTTAAATACCACATTGTTTCAATTCTACATTTAACCCCATTAAACTTGCTATACTTTTAAGTAGATCACGAGGTAACGACCTACCTCCTCACACACTCATATGCAACATAACACGATACCCTCAAGAACTTAGAATACAGAAAACAAACATTTTCATTTAAATACCCTTTACTTAATAAAACCATTTCTAAAAGATTTAGTATTGATACATCTTTACAAATAAATACCACTTATTATGAAAATAGGATAAGGTTGTGGGTATTCAGTCGTTTATCTAAACTTGATTTTGTGGTGTCTAGACTAGACAAGTGAGAAAGGTAAATTTAAAAGGCCCGTCTCACGGTGATTCGTGAGCGGATCTCTCCTTTCTTCACTTGTACTTACCTGGCTACAATTGGCGGTGAAGAGGCAATTTGAGGTATCTCACAACTTGTCGCTTTGGATCAGTTAGGAGCAGTCTAGTTGACTTAGGAGACCCTAGAACATAGAATACGGAAAATACGACATCATTGCAAATAAATACCATTTACTAAATAAAACCGTTTTCTGAAGGATTTAGTATTTATACAATCTTTGCAAAGAGCCGCTACAACCCATTTTGGGGAACCCGTTCGGGATGGTGTGGATCATCGCACATCCTCGGGCTTAGTAGTGCGAGATTCAGACCTCCGTAAGGAGCATTCGGTCTCGAAAGATTTAAAATACGAAATCTTAAGAAAATGAGATTTTTAGAATATAAAATATATATTAAAATTACTTTTGTATAAATATATATATATTTATTAATAAAAATATCTATTTTGTAATAATATAAATATTCCACATTTTCTACAATATCACAAGAATCAATTTTACACTAAAATACCATGAATTCCATTCAAAACCAATATTAGAAATAAATACCTTTATTTATGAAAATAGGATATTTTCACTAGAAATATCACAATATAAAATCTATATTCATTACAAGTTTAAAGACGATTAATAAATACTTGGGGTGTATTTTGAAAAGTATATAAAAGTATTTTTACATAAAACCCCCTCAAGTTCTATAAATTACCCTAAGGACCCTATTAAATATAGGTTTAAGCGGGACCAATCTCTTGAGTCTCATTATAATCTGACTTGAATATGATTCAAGTACAGTTTACAATCTACAATCTACAATTTACAATATTACATTTAACATGAATCTATGAATCCAATTATCAACCCATACAACCTGACCGAACCGAACCATGGATATACATTCTATTTACATGGTTCTCCAGTTATTCCATTTACATGATTATACAGTTACATCCGTTTACTGATATCATGGTTTCGGTCAGTCAATCAATTATACAATCTATACAGTTTACAATACAATACAACAATACAATTAAGACATCGCGGGGTTTAAGGGGTAACTGGTACGAATATGTTAAAGGTGGCACGAGGTGGTCACTTAAGACATAATTACATCCATGTCGTTGTTCCGTGGTATTATCGACGGAGACTTGTACTACGGGTCACTAAAGTCTCCGGTGTAAGTGGGACTCCTCTCGTATACACTGGTATCTTCTGTACCAAGTTATAAACAACAGCGTTAACACTAAATACAACATAATAACAAAATAATACAACTTTAAAAGCTATACACTCTCTCTCTTTCTGTCTATTCTCTTTCTCCCTTATTTTTGGTACTTACCAAGCGAGTTGTTCGCTGACGACATTCTCTTTCTTTCTTCTTTGAATGTCGTCAGGTGATTTGGACACGTCAGAGATCGAGCCTACTGCTGAAGACTTGGATCAGTTTGCTGAAGACCCAGAGCTTTAGTTTCATTGTACACATTTCCTTTCAGTACTTTACATTCCTATTATGCCATTATTTAGGCATCGTTTTTATTTCAGTTGTATTTACTTTTCATGCATTGTATAAAAGAATGTTAATAAATAAAGTTGCTGTTCAGTTTATATCTCTTGTGCTTACTTTTATAATGCTTAGATACGCTTAGCGTATTTACTTCACAGTAAATACGCAGCGGACCGGTCCCATCCTCTTCGCCGTATACCGGGAAGCGGGGCGTGACACGTTCGAAACTAGTTGGGTCATCATCTCATGATGCAATCTTCGCTCCCACTGTCATAAAGAAAACCGAAGTATCTCTCAGGTGGATGAGGAACCCTACTAGCTCGGCGGAGTGGCTGAGGTCCTTCGGGAGCTATTGAATTCTCCGGTTCTATCAAATCAACAGCTGTAGTTTGTATAGCTAGAACTTATTCCCGTTCCACCTCATGACCACTAATTTCTTCACAAGAAATACCTTTTCTAAAAAGGTGGTATGTCGAGAAACAAAACACCTTTTGTTCCTCGGTGCGGTAGAAGATATTCCCTTGCGAATACTTAGGATATCGAACAAACTTCCACAGAACTGACTTTACCTCGAGGTTGTCCGTATTTTACTTTTAGACATAGGCCGGACAACTCTAAATCTTAACTTGCTTAAGACATGGGCTCTTCTTATACCATATCTCATATGGAGTGGTAGGCACCTGATTTGGTTGGAACCCCATTCAATAGGTATGCAGCTTCTCAAGTGCATAACACCAAAAGGAAACAGGTAACTCATCAGTACTCATCATAGAGCGTACCATATCTTATAGGACGCGATACCTCCATCCCGATACACCGTTGTGCTATGGTGTATTCGAAGGAGTAAGCCGAGAGAGAATCACATTCTCCTTTTAGAAACTCCAGGAACTCTATATGAAAGTATTCTCTTCTCCGATCACATCGAAGGACTTAATATTTCTACCCGTCTGGTTCTTCAACTTCAAGCTTATATTCCTTGAATTTCTCAAAATTTTCAGACTCGTGTTTTAACAAGAACACATGTCCGAATCTTGAGAAATCATAAATGAATGTAATGAAGTACAAGGAACCAACCTTTGCATTTGTAGATATAGGACCATATACATCATCATGTATCCATCCCAAGAGTTCAGTAACCTTTCTCTGTTTCCAGTAAACGGAGTATTGGTCATTTTTCCTTTGAGACAAGACTGGCAAGTAGCATAAGATGAAAATTCGAACAAATTCAAATATTCATTCTTATGTAACTTAGCTGGTCGTGTCGCATTGATATGACCTAGTCTACAATGCCACAAGAAGGATTCGTTCATTTCTGAACTACTCCTTTTGTGTGTGTTCTAGATATTTTGAACCGTGGTTTGATTTAGAACGAATATGCTATTATATAACGTGCCTGATCGAATCAACTCTTGATTCAGGAAAATGTTCACAACATTATCCTCCAATACAGAATTACATCCTTCTTTAACTCAATAAAGAAACCGATTTAAATATTGTATATCAAGTTCGATATCTAATAACATTTGTTCAGAATCCATGTATTAATACAAGGTGATAATTGCCAACTGACTTGGTTGCAAAAATTGCACCATTCTCTAACACTTAGAGACATATCACCCATTATCAGTTCTCTACCGTTCTGTAGCCCATGTAATATATTACATATGCGGGATCCTGATCCGGTATCACATACTCAGGACGTAGAGGATACTGAGAAACAGTTCTCAGTAATGAACACATCCGAAGAAGATGCATCAACATGAACTTTCTTCGATTGGATGGCATGGGAATCCGTGTATTCCCCTATTTCCTGCTCAAACTTATAACAATTATAAGAAAGAACGGAACAAACGTTCCCTAGCACAGTGTAATAAGCAGGTTCGGTCAATACATCCATATTATTATCTTGATTAAGGCCTGACATGGTCGCTATCTGGAGAGAGAAAGAAGAAAACACTTAGCGTATGCTCTTGCAAAGATTAGATTGGATATTTATCTTATCTAATCGATGTCTCCCACTGCTGTTCTCAAATTTTCCTTCAAACTTTTAAAAAGAAAATTCAGTCAGGATTAATTGCATTCTACAACTTCGCTAACCGTTCAGTCAGGACAGTGCAGGTACTTCTGAGGGAGGTTTCTCGTGCTTTCGCACGGACCTAATTAAAATAAACCTCATTTTCCCAGAGGCATAGCCCCGTTGACACCTTTCTAGACACCTAATGAGTTAGATAATTGTAAAGTGCAAAACTCTCCCGGGAGCACTTTTGCTCACAGTGGGATCGGGATCCTACTATCACATAGAAGGTATGCAATCTCATTGCAAATTTCAACACTTGAAATTCCCGAATATTTTTCCCCTAGCAACTTATGACCTTAACATAGTCAACAAATCATAAGCGCTAGCCAAGTTCAAGCCGTCATTTCCTGATTGAATTAAACCCACCTGTACGATTCTTAACATAGTCAACAAAGTCGTACGACTACCCTAATCCAATCGCATCTCATGCTTTAGCAGATAAGCACTAATTAGCTACCGCACACTATGCCTTAACATAGACAACAAACATAGCACGAATACTAAGTAGTACTTATCTGAAATGATGGAGGGCTACGTCAGGTTTTTAAGAAAACCTTTTTCGTAAAGAACTTGATATAGTTGTAGAAACAAGTGATTTTTGAAAAGGAATGTTTTTGAGGCTTTTTACTAGTTTTGCTAAAGAGGTTACTTCCGGTGAAGGGATCTCGGCACTTTCCTTATCGAATAAGGTGCAGGAGATTTCATAAATACCGCTATGCAAAGCAAAAACTAAAAGAAGCAATCAAAAAACAAAACAGAGTTGGTTGTAGCATCTGCTAGCTTTCGCTAAAGAGGTCACTCCCGGTGAAGGGATCTCGGCTCTTTCCTCATCGAATGAGGTGCTGGATATTCTACAAGGAATACCGCTATGCAAAGTAAAAACTAGAGCTCCTTTTTTGAAAATATGATTCTACAACATGTTTTAGGTTTCTTTTCTTTTCATTAATCTCATTAATGAAGTCCCATCATTTAAAACTTTCTAAGCATCACAAAAAATGAAACGAAAATACAACGTACGCTTATGCCATCCGCATTCGCCACAGTGTCCCGTTATGCACCGTTAGGTTATTTAACTAACGACATAGCGGGATGGGACTAGCGCGGGTGCAAAACATAAGCAACGTTTATTATATATCTCATATATAATATATAGCCATTCATCTCAGAATCCACAGTGATCACATCACATAGCAGCAGAAGAAACATATGAAATATTGGATATACTAGGAGGTCCGTGCTTTATTTTGAGCCTGTATAAAACAAGGATTCCACGGTCGCGATGAATAGCCAAACCCACATCTCTAGACCCCTACGAAAGCGGCAAGCAACCCTACCAATTCTAGAGTTAGGAGACCCGGACCCGACTCCTCGAGTTGGTCTCCTACTGGACTCTAGAACCCGGTTACTTGTACTCCCCTTCTTGGGTCTATCCTAATGCGGAAAAGTAAATAATATACAATAATGGTGACATCATTCTCAACCAGGAAGTGCCCTAATAAAAGAATATTATATATAATGAATTTTACATGAATGAAAATAAACTCCCATCTCACATAAAACCCCCGGCTATTCAAAACATGACGATCCAATATAACATATCACAACAACACATAATATCACATGTCATCAACGTAAGTAAATATGCGTATCCCAATTGTCGTTGACATATAGCAACGAAACCGGCGATACACCACATATTACACTTACGGTCACAGAAAAGAAAATGTCAAACTACAACATTTGGAATCCATAATAACCATAGACATCATAAACCCAAAATATCACATACTTTGGATTTCATGCCTAATTTATGAATTCCACATATTGTATCACATTCCAGAAAAAACTAGACGACGTTAAACATTCTGATCGAATCAACAAACACCCAAAATTTCCCCAAAAGCTCAACACTTGAGCGTAGTTTAAAAATACTCAGTACATGCCACAACTCCTATGAACCAGCCGTAGAAGGGTCAACCAATGTCTCACATGTGGCACCGCTGAACTACCACAAAGCCTAGGGTTTAGTGGCGGTTCTGACGGTGACATAATCGAGTTAAGGTTTCGTTCTTCTAGAGGGTCCACAGTATCACTTGCATGATTTTATAAAAGTTTTAAACTAAGGAAAAATCCAACACTTGGAAAATTTTCCGGCAAGGGTTAAAGTGGGTATTTGATATCCGATCGAACTTTTTAACACCGTCTAAAATTACCCGAAAAATTGTTAGAATTACGACTACGAAACACTCCGAGTTGATTTTGCAGAAAGTTAACATCACACGTAAATTTAGCAAAAACAAACAATACCTGAAACACCAAAACCCAGAGCCTGGAACACAGTGCAAATTTCAACACAAAATTCCCTAAACAAACCGAGCAGGCCGGAATTTTTGGTAAAGTGGCTGGCTGTTTTCCGAGCTCCTGGGCTAAAATTTGTGCTGTGCTCATGTTGCATCTCTTACAACATTCTGCAGTTATTTAAAAAAATTTTAGAACCTTTTTAAAAATCGACAGAAACTGGGTCTTAGATTCGGGTGTTTCGGAGTTGTTTCGGTTTTGTAATCCTACACAATTCGTCTAATTCTCTAGCTAGGCTCTGATACCACTGTAGGGTTTCTATGAACGACATCAAGGTTTCGGGAGGCATCGTCCATGCCATTTTATAATTTTTGCCGTTTTAAAGAACCCTAAACTAGAATTTTTAATTAGAGAATCATACAAAACATATTGTAAACTACTTTACAACTAAGTTATTAGGGATTACAACCTTTGTAGTCCGGTCCTTCACTTCTTTAGCTCCTTGTAGTAGTCCTTTCGCTCCAAGTTGCGAGCTTGTGGACTCTCGAACGGCTCCACAAGAAGAAAGATGCATGCTTGCTTGAAATCTTCCAAGCCAAAAATGATCTACGTCGAGGAGTCACAAACCTAAGCTACCCTCTTCACTAATGTGGGATTAATGAAGCTAACACCCTATACTAAAGTGCTAATTTAGTAGAGGATGATGAAGTAGGATTTTTGCTCACTTTAGAATTACTTTTCTCACTTGTTTTAAGCCTCTCTAAAAAACTTAGAGAGCTTTCTTGAGCTTTGAGGAAGAAGAAGCAAATAATAGACGTGAGAGAGAATGTCAACCATGCATGAGAAAATATCTAATATCTCTCTTGTAGAGACTTAACCATGAGTTTAGATAATGGTTGGGTTAACAAATATCTAGTATAAGACAAAACTAGAGGACTAAGTCAATGGGTCTCCAAGCTTCATGAAGCCTCATGCCATGTGACAAATTTCTAACTAATAATTGTTTTATTCTAAATAAATAAACCCTTCATTATCATTATCATGGTGTAGGTCTCATACACCCATGTTGCATGTATCATCAACTATGACACATAAATAAAACACAATTAATATATATCACATATATATCAAGTGTGCACATGTGAGAAAAAGTAATGCTTAAGTGAGCTAATATTAGTTAATGTAAATTATTATATCATATATATAATTATACATTAAATCATTAAATCAACACTTGATTTAATAATCCGGTTATATCTCATATGACCGACTAAAATAATTTGTATCAACTTATCGAACCAACACTTGATTCGAAAACCCGGCTATTTCTCATATAACCGACCGATACTGAATCGACTTATCGAATCAACACTTGATTCGATAATCCGGTTATATCTCATATAACCATTCGATACTTTATATCACGAGAATAGAATACGGTATCATATACTCGTATTAATCCCGGTCCCGCACATATCACATATGTGCTCCTACTTCGTTTTGCCTGAGCCAGTGAAACCTCTGTGTAGGACTCTAAAGACTCGTCAATACGCCGGCAGTAGGTGATGATCACATCAAGCACCCACAAGCCGTCAGCGGTACTAGCTGGACGTAACGGCTACCCGGGTATTGAACGAACAGAAGGTCAGCAAGCTAGCCCGCTCTAACTCCTGCAAAAGCCTGTCAGTAACACTACCGTACAGTCCGGTCTCTTCGTATGATATGTCGCATATCTAGTCTAGGGGTGGTAAACGTCAGACCTCAATAACCGATAAGTCATGCCAATATGAGGCTTATAACGGGTCGAGAAACTACTGATAACACTTATCAGTAAATCTCTGTATCAGCCATGGCCAGGGACTTTCCTGTTATGGCCAATCGAGCACAGCGCAACATCAACTCCCAATATCGGGAGAGACGAATCCCCTCCTATCGCCCAATACCTCCATATGATTCGGGACTGTACCCAAAAGCCACCGTTTTGCATGTTCTTTTGAATGTGGTAAGGTGGAAATCAAAGCACAGTGGGAATCACACAAGACTCTATGACGATCTCGGGTCTACAGACTAACCTGTACCAGTGTCACCGGGGAACTGCTATCTGACGATAGGTATAATACCAACTAGGAGTTCTCGGTGAGTCCGTTCATTGTACCCAGTCTCTACTGAGCACCCGTATACCATCTTTGATGTCAAACGCCAATGGATGCGGGATCATCCATCACCCATCATATGGGTCAAGATGCGTATATGCTAGTTTACTCCGGAATATCGATGCCCTATCTCGATACACCCTCGACTAGGAACTATTTTAGGGTGTACTTGTGGACTACCGTTGGCCCCACTAGTATGATCTCCATCATAGTCCTGGTAGTCAAGTACATAACCTAAAGGCTCTATCAACATGTGAGAGCAAGACAGTATCATATATACAAGTCAACATGTTAAGATAAAGTGCAAGCAGATAGCATACTATCATGTAGAGCAAGAAAGTCCTCCCTATATATGTCCAAGCATCCACTACAATATACATCACATGTACAGTAATGGCCTCTAGGGCATACATATAACTAACAACTACAACAACTGGCCTTAGTGCAAGTGGGAGATTGTTAGGAATATGTATGCCCTACAGGCCATTATTGTATGATATAGTGGATGCTTGGACATATATATAGAGGACTTTCTTGCTCGCATGATAGTATGCTATCTGGTTGCTCTTTATCTTAACATGTACACTTGTATTATTATACTGTCTGTCTGATACATGTTGATAAAGCCCTTAGGATGTTTGCTTGACTACCAGAACTATGATGCGGATCATACTACTGGGACATGTGTAGTCTACAAGCATATCCTGTAATTGTTCCTAGTCGAGGGGATATCGAGACAGGGCATCGATATTCCAGAATAGCCTAGTGTTTACGTTTCTTGACCCTATAGAGGGCGATGGTTGATCCCATGACCATTGGTGTTTAACATCAAAGATTGTACACAGGTGCTCATTAGAGAATGGGTACACCGAATAAGACTCGCCGAGAACTCCTAGATGATACCGTACCTATCGTCAGATATCAGTTCTCTGTGACACTGGTACATGTTAGTCTGTAGACCCGAGATCGTCATAGTTTCTTGTGTGGCTCCCACTGTGCTTTGATTTCCACCCTACCATGGCCCAAAGGAGTTATGCAAACAGGTGGATTTTGGGTACAGTCCCGAGTCATATGGAGGCAATGAGCGATAGGAGGGGTTTTGTCTCTCCCGGTATAGGGAGTTGATGTTGCGCTATGCTCGATTGGCTATAACAGTAAGTCCTTGGCCAGGGCTGATGAGATTTACTACTAAGTGTTATCAGTAGTTTCTCGAACTGTTATGAGCCATACATCGGCATGACTTATCAAGTTACTGAGGTCTGACAATTCTACCCCTAGACTTGATATGCGACATATCAGACGAAGAGACCGGACTGTACGGTAAATGTTACTTATAGACTTCATGGGAGTTTGGACAAGCTTTCTTGTTGATCTTCTAATCGCTCAATACCTGGGTAGCCGTTACGTCCAGCTAGTACCGCAGACGGCTTGTAGGTAATTGATGTGATCATTACTTATTACTGGCGTATTGACGAATCTTTAGAGTTCCACATAGAGATTTCATAGTTCAAGCGAAATGAAGTAGGGCACATATGCTGATATGTGCGTGGGCCTGATTAAATACGAGTATGTGATACCGTATTCTAATCTGGCGATAAATGTTATCGGTCTGGTTATATGTGATATAACTGGATTATTGAATCAAGTGTTGATTTGATAATGTGATATATAGATAACTGATATTAGTCGGTTATATGTGATATAACCGGATTATTGAATCTAGTATTGATTTAATAATATGATATATATTTTTATTTGATATAATTATATATTAACTAATATTATTGCTCACTAATTATTTACTTATCTTTATATATTTATATTTATATATAAATATGTGATATATATATATATATATATATATATATATATATATATTATGAAGCATGGTTGGATTTTCTATTTTGTGAAAATAGAAATAGGGTGGAAAATGGGAGATTTTTGAGCATGGGGTGAAGTATGGCATTTATCATTTCTTTATTAGTCTTGACTCACTATTAAAGCATGGTTGGAATTATTTATTTGTAAATAATCCATTCTTCAATAAGTGAGGTATATGATAGCCATTCATCACTAGCTTTTCTACACTTGAGTTATTTTTCCTTAGCTCATCTCGTTCAAGCTCTCTCTTTTTCCATCATCATCTTCCTCTTGCTTCAAGCTCTAACCATGACATATGTTGTGAACCCTAGAGCTTGAGATCCTTAGTGAGCAAACAAAATCCTTACTTCATCATCCTACACTTGATTAGCACTTGAGTTTATGGTGTTTCCTTCACTAAATAGTGTTTAGTGAAGAGGTAGCTTGGATTAGAGGAACTTCGGGTGGATCATCTTCGACACGAAGATCGCGAAGCAAGTTCGTGCACTTCTTCAAGTGGAGCCTAGAGGAGTCGTAGGGACTACTACCTGGAGCTTTAGAAGAGAAGGACATGGTTTACAAAGGTTGTAATCTCCATCTCTTAGAACAGTTCTTGTGATATCATATGTTAAACCCTACTAATCTAGTTAGATCCTAAGTTAGTCTAGCTTAGCACCCCGAATTTTTTGAAATTGCATGCTTGATGCTGGTTTAAACATAGTGGTGGTGTGTTCATATCATAATATTGCATTATTACATTCCTTATTCTTATTCAGTTTACAAATAAACAGGTGCTTTTGACCCATGTCTGCTACATAGTTGCAGGTTACAGATTCTCGGGACAAAAACAGTGAAAAAGACATAAGATGATACAAAAGTGAGACTAAGACCGACAAACAGAGAATCTTTATCTTGCCTACAGTTTGAAGACTAAACGAAGATCAATGGATAATTTCACAAAGCACAAAGGCAGAGCAAGGTTCAAGACTTCAACACGAAGCAACGGTAAAAGTCTACGAAACTATTCACTGTGGAAATCTGCAGGAAAAATAGAAGACAATCTGAGAAATAAAGTGAAGAAAAATGTACCCAAATGCAACCAGAACCAACCCCAGAAGACACAGCCCACAATCTCCCTTTCTGACCGCGGAACCGCGGCCAAACCTTGCTATTGTCCGTGGATCCGCGGTCGTGTGGGGCCCGTGTCGGTGCAGAAAGTTTGTTGCATCTGGCGGCGCGTTGACTAGTCTTCCTAGGGGTATTTTTGTAATAGCAGATATGCGAGTCGATTGTAACCCTAGGGTTTCTATCCTCTATAAATAGGAACCCTAAATCTTGTATTAGGTCATGCCTCTTCTTATGCCTCTTTTCATTTCATAAATTCAGATCTGTAATTCCTGTGTTGATGTTTGGAGAGAGCCATCAATAAAATTAGTAAGTTTTTTATTTCATTGCCTTAGTTTACTTTTAATTATTCTTCCCTAGTTAGAATGTTATTCAATTTCTTAATGAGCGAGTAGTCTTCTCGCTTGTTAGGGTCAGCTTTAGGGAAAGGCTTGAGAGATGAAATCTCTCACCCCTTTCTTGCCCCATCACACATATAATTAGAACTTCATGTATACATACACACACCGTTCCCTGCGGCACCTTACCCCTCGAGGTAACGGTGATACCGTAGTATAAAGGATCGGTTGTGTATGTTTTCCATGGAGGTTAGGGTAATAATTGAGAAAGGAAGGACAAGAACCTAGAGGAAAAAACATCGTTTCTTCCCGATGGTACTAATCCCCTTTATTAATTATTACCATAACACATAATAGATCTAACATAGGGCATTGAAAGCAGTAAGGAAACATTCAATTTCCCAACTTACACTAAACCTAATCCTAGCAAGTTTTCTAATCCTAGTATAACTCAAATTAGTTTTTGTGATAAAAGATCCAAACACCCTTTGGAATTAGCTCGTTAGAAAAATTAGGAAATTAACACCATCCCTGTGGACCGACCCGTATTCACCGGCTAGCTACCAAGCGACGCCGTTCTTGATTGCGGTAACATATATTTTTGATAATAAATCTCTTTAAATCAAATGGCGCCGTTGCCGGGGATGGCGTGTTATTTTCTTTTTGCAATTTCGGGTTAATATAAAATTAAAAAAATCATAAAAAACTGAAAAATTAAAAAAATATAAAATTTATCGTTTTGTTATTTTGTGAAGGGTATTTTTGTTTGAATTTTGCAGGATCTACAATCGAGTTCGGATCTGGAAAAATCCAGAGAGCGAAACAGAAAACTGAAGATCTGAACAATAGAGGATTTCAACAACAGAACAACAGAAGGAAGTTGAAAGGCCAAGTCAATGGGTAGACCGTGGATCCGCCGCAATACCTTGCTCCCGCCGCGGAAACGCGGTACTATGGTGACGTCAGCAAAGTTTGGAGGGCTGATCCTCCTCTTCCACCGCGGAAACGCCGCCAGAACCCCCTCCTTGCCGCGGAACCGCCGCCTCCTGGTGACATCTGCACGTGCAAATTTTTCTGTGAGCTTTCTCTCTCCTCCTCTGCAAATCCCTATATCTCCTCTGTCAAATCTCCTGCAGGATTCTTTGCGTTAAATATCTTCCCCCCTTCGAATAATTGATCTTGTGCAGGATTCTTTGCGCCGCGCTATAAAAAAATTGATTGCAAGTGGTTGTTTACTATTTTGCATATTTAATCTGACTTTAAAAGGCTTGAGACCAATTCAGATTGAGTGGGGATTTCATCACCCTTCTCAGGACCCCAGAAATCACATAAGGCATATTGCATTGACCAATATTTAATTAAAAAATACTAGACTCAGCCCTAAGAACTTCACGCTCAATAGGACAGAGGACTAGTTGTAGGCATCGGCCGTTGATCCTAACCTGACTTTGCGGTGTCTAGGCAAGTGTGTCTAAGACGAGTGGTTACTTAATTAGGGCCACTACTTGTAGTGGAGAGCCTCCCACTCACCTGGCACTTACCTGGCCGCAATTGGCGGTGAAGAGGCGGTTTGAGGTCCTATTTCTAGCCCTTTGGAACAGTTAGGAGCTGTCTAGCTGACCTAGGTGACCCTAGATCTAGGCCTGATTGTGCATTTGTGGTTGATTGCATTTGTGTCTCAGCCCTTTATCGAATTTTTTTTTGCAAAGAGCATCACATAAAGAAAAGAAAAGAAAATTTTTATAAAAACTTGCAAAATTTTGTCGCTAAGAAATCCTTGCACCCAACTTACAACCACCCTCTTTTTCTTCTCCTTTTTACATCATGGGTACCCCACCTCACAAATCTCTTGCCGAACTTTGGTACCTTGAACCAAACTTTCCTTTTACGCGAATTGTTTTGGTCGATTTAAGGACGACCCCTCCATGCCCAAAATTTCTTTGAAAGATCGAATAGAAGAGTCTAGGAGAAACAGTTCGACTTTGCAATCCACTTTGTATCAACCATTTCAACCTTCACCACCTTCGTACGTTGATACCACTTTTTGGAGTCCTGTTGTAACTCCTAAACCCATATCTATTGCTAAGCATATTGAACAATCTCGTAGCTGATCTTTCACTCCTCTCAACACATCCAGTTCTTGGGATCAACAAGTCCATTCACCTTTTTATCTAAATGTTGATCCTACTCCTGTCCAACCATTCAATTCCTACCAGTCCTACCCGACTTCCGTACCTTCCCTAGACATTGTTTCTACACAGCCATTTGGGAGTTTCACGTATCCAAACAATTTTGAATCTTTTACCGAAACCCCTTCACAACCCATGTCTACTTTGGAACAGTCGTTAGAAGCCTATATGGCAGCGACAAATCAAATGATGAGGAATGTGGATGCGTCTGTGGCCGCCCTTATGCAACCTAGTGAATCGGTAGCTAGTTTCCAACTAGCTCCAAATCTTCCAATGTATGATGAGGCGGTTGGACAGAGTGAGAATTTGAGAGGAGAGAGTGAGCTATGCACCCTTCCAAATCAAACCTACCCATTACCAATTGAATTCCACAACTCCAGTTTTCAAACAAGTGTCCCAAATGATTCATTAGTTGAAAATAAAACGTTTAATGAGTTGTGCGACTTTGTAGTGTTTGATTTGCCAGATTGTGAAGAGTCCCTTTCGAGTGAAACCACACCTAATCCTTTTGAACTTTACACCTCCAATCTAGAACCTGATTTGATAAATATCCATGCTTTTGATGAGGTGTCAGAAAAAATTGATTTTCACTTGATTGGGGATATTGACGCAGGGAATATTTTGGATGATGAACCCGTAGATTTGACTGAAATTTTATCTCCAATTCATCAACCTGAGTCATTAAATGTTTCTCCCGAACTTCATCTGCGTCTTGATTTTGATGATAATTATATGGATGAGATAATTTTTGAGGAGAATTATGAGGATAGTATTGAGGAGAGTATTGAGGATAGTATTGAGGATGAACCGTTTTTGTTTAATGTGTCGGATTTTCCAATTCATCCTCCTGAACCTTTAACTGTTATAATTCCTAAATCAAACCCCCTCCTTTCCATTGTTTCGACCATGCAAAAGATCACGCTTGAGGACTGTGAGCTTGAAAAATTTATGTTTGATCACAACGGTTTTGACGCCACTAGTGCGTACCTCTTTGAATCTAACACAGTTCTCACAGCCGATAACGATTACGAGTGTTTCACTTTTTCGGACGATTTTGAAAACTCACCGCCCGAGTTTGAGTCCTTTGAATTTTCAGATGAGTTAGTCGAACCATCAGACTCGGTTGCTTACAGTCATTTCGAACCATTGATGGAATCTTTCGAGTTCGAGACATATTACTTAGGTGAGAATAAGACTATTCCTAAATCACTCTCTTTCGTCCTTCCTATCGCTTCGACCGCGCAAGAATCCGTCGCGTTTCCATTTTTCATGGATGGTTTACCAAGTTCAACGTAGCCATGTTTTCTCGCGAATCTTGAGGGATTTGACCCTATTTCTCGACGGGTTGATAGATTAGCACAATCGCTTTTAACACATCGGTCATCACAAATTGCGCTAATTTATTCACTCAATTTACACCCTCAAGTTCGTGCTACACTTCTTTCTCTTTTCCGCCATTCTTCTCCTCCACCGAGGCCATATTCCACCCTTCTTCCCACACGGTCTCGTGTGTTTCTCAACTTCTTTCTCTACACTCCATTCTTTCACCAACCCTACCATTATCACGATAGAATTTTTGAATGGTTGGTGCTAACTTTTGTCCTGTGTAAGGCCTTGTATAGTTTGATTTTTCTCCTCCCTAACTCTGAACTTTAACGATTAAAACAGTGGAAACACTGTTTCACTTAAGTTTGGGGGGAACCTTGTTGTATATTAATTATTTTTTTCTTTTAACAATAAATAAAAAAAAATATTTTGTAAATAAATAAACAGGGGAGTGCCGACATTTTGACCCTCTTGGTATAGCATGACAGTGAGGACACTGTCAAGTTTAAGTTTGGGGGTATGCTCGGTAAGCCTTCTTCCTTCGCATTCATATGTATATTTTTGCATTTGCATACTTATTTTAAAACCTATAAAAATTGAAAAATTTGAAAAATTATAAAAATTAAAGTATTCAGTTTTGGCCATAATTGACTTGAGTTTGACAAATAGGTTACTAGCTAGTAACAACTAGATCTTAGACTTAGTAAATTAAAAACCCTAAAAATAACCTTTCTTTTAGTTTAACGGTAGAAAGTATATATCTTTGTAGTTTATTTAGAAATAGGCAAATTTCGAGTTGACTTCTTGGGATAAGTTAAAACAAAGGAAAAGTATTGATATTTTTATTAGAGTATAAATTTGAAAAATAATTCCTAGCTTAACTCTAAATTCTGAAAATATATACCCTACAAATTGCACAAACACGCACCTTGAAACTTGGAATAGTAGAAGAGACCTTGAAATGCCCTTGTCTAAAGTCCTTAGTACGAAATAAAATAAAAATTCAAGTGTGAATAAAGAGATAATAAAAAATGAACACTGGTTTTTATGATTACTTAAGACTGCAAAGATAGAAAAATATTTAGCAAGGGTGCTTCATTACCTAGTGCCTTAGACCAACTGGTTTGGGAGTCACTGCTAAAAGCCTTAGGTGTTGCAAGACTAGGAATTATGCTTTAATGTGCAAACACATCTTGTAATTGGTTGTTGGTACCTCAAGAAGTATTAACGGTCGCATGAAGGATGTGTGAGCGAAATTCATCTAAAAATTCACCTATTAAGAAGTGCTTTGGACGATGGACAAGAGTATGATTGCTTGATTTGAATGTCCAAGTGTAGGGGTGATATTTACACACACGTAGGGGTATGTGATTGGGGTTTAGATAAGAGATAGGAATGAAGAATAAGACTTGTATCTTTAGTAGAGATGATAAAAATTTCTAAGTTGAGATAGAACCCTAGAAGAAAAACTTAAAAGATGCCGAAAGCTAAGTAAATTTACAGAACATATATAATCTTAAGTTAAATAATAAGGAAGCGTGAAGAATACGGGTGGATAATTTATGAGTCGAAAATAATAGAATTCCTTGTTAGAGAACCTAAGTGGAGAATAAAAGTTAATAAGCCAAAGTGATAGGATTTTGTGGGTAGTATCCGCTGAAAACCCTCAGGAGACAACACTCCTCCGACTAGGGATAACTAGAGGTTTAACGGCTTATTGCATGAGCTCAGTGCAATCGCGTTTCCTTGCGAAAGTGATGTTAGGATTTTGTTGAGAATAAAACTAGGTTTGCTCGAGGACGAGCAAAAGATAAGTTTGGGGGTATTTGTTCATATCATAATATTGCATTATTACATTCCCCATTCTTATTCAGTTTACAAATAAACAGGTGCTTTTGATCCATGTCTGCTACATAGTTGCAGGTTATAGATTCTCGGGACAAAAACAGTGAAAAAGACATAAGATGATACAAAAGTGAGACTAAGACCGACAAACAGAGAATCTTTATCTTGCCTACAGTTTGAAGACTAAACGAAGATCAATGGATAATTTCACAAAGCACAAAGGCAGAGCAAGGTTCAAGACTTCAACACGAAGCAACGGTAAAAGTCTACGAAACTATTCACTATGGAAATCTGCAGGAAAAATAGAAGACAATCTGAGAAACAAAGTGAAGAAAAATGTACCCAAATGCAACCAGAACCAACCCCAGAAGACATAGCCCACAATCTCCCTTTCTGACCGCGGAACCGCGGCCAAACCTTGCTATTGGCCGCGGATCCGCGGTCGTGTGGGGCCCGTGTTGGTGCAGAAAGTTTGTTGCGTCTGGCGGCGCGTTGATTAGTCTTCCTAGGGGTATTTTTGTAATAGCAGATGTGCGAGTCGATTGTAACCCTAGGGTTTTTATCCTCTATAAATAGGAACCCTAAATCTTGTATTAGGTCATGCCTCTTCTTATGCCTCTTTTCATTTCATAAATTCAGATCTGTAATTCCTGTGTTGATGTTTGGAGAGAGCCATCAATAAAATTAGTAAGTTTTCTATTTCATTGTCTTAGTTTACTTTTAATTATTTTGCCCTAGTTAGAATGTTATTCAATTCCCTAATGAGCGAGTAGTCTCCTCGCTTGTTAGGATTAGCTTTAGGGAAAGGCTTGAGAGATGAAATCTCTAACCGCTTTTTTGCCCCATCACACATAATAATTAGAACTCCATGTATACATACACACACCGTTCCCTGCGGCACCTTACCCCTCGAGGTAACGGTGATACCGTAGTATAAAGGACCGGTTGTGTATGTTTTCCATGGAGGTTAGGGTAATAATTAAGAAAGGAAGGACAAGAACTTAAAGGAAGAAACATCGTTTTTCCCGATGGTACTAATCCCCTTTATTAATTATTACCATAACACCTAATAGATTTAAAATAGGGCATTGAAAGCAGTGAGGACACATTCAATTTTCCAACTTACCCTAAACCTAACCCTAGCAAGTTTCCTAATCCTAGTATAACTCAAATTAGTTTTTGTGATAAAAGATCCAAACACCCTTTGGAATTAGCTCGTTAGAACAATTAGGAAATTAACACCATCCCTGTGGACCAACCCGTATTCACCGGCTAGCTACCAAGCGACGCCGTTCTTGATTGCGGTAACATATATTTTTGATAATAAATCTCTTTAAATCATGGTGCTAGGGTAGACTTTCATTAACCTGGATTTAGATTAAGATCAACTTAAATATATAAGCTTTTGGGCTCGATTTATTTTAACTAAGGACATGTTAGTCTTTGTTTGAAACTAAGAACAACTTAGAAATATGTTTGAGGATCATTAAATTTTGTTAAGATCTATCAACAGAGCATATGGGTTCGGCTTTAAAGAAGTTTCAGAGACTTTGCCAATTTGGGCTCAGTCCTTGGCTTTTCCTTCATTTAGTAGTGCTAAGCACTATATATATATATATATATATATATATATATCTATATATATTTATATATAGTGCTAAGCACTTCTGTTCATTGCTCACGTGTTGCCATATAAGGCGTTGAGTTTCTTGATGTTCACATGTATTTCACGTGAGGCGCTGGACTTCTTGACACGTGTTTTTCTCGTAAGGCACTGTAATAGTGCTAACCACTAATCTGTTTTGCTTTCTGGCGCTTATGTGCTATCACGAAAGGCGCTAAGTTTTCTTTTTGGGCGCTCACGTGTGAAACACGTGAGACACTGAGCCATTTATAGATTTACCCTGTGTGTGTGTGTGTGTGTGTGTGTATTTAAAGAAGTTAAAATTCTATTAATGGTGTTTTGGCCATTAATGACCACCGAGATCATTGTTTTAAGAATCTAGGGTTCAGATTTCTTTTGAGAACTAAGTTCTTTTTTTCTTTATTGTAAGAACTAAGTTCTTCATATAGGGTTAAACCCTATTTTCATTGGAATTAAATTACTGGATATAACCTCCATTTTCTTTTCTTCTTCTTTTTATTTATTTTCTCATCTCTAGTTTTTCCTCCAGATCTTGAGTCTGAAGAACAAAATCATCCCGACAAGAATTAAATTCTGAACTTGTGGGAGATTTGCCTTGTGTATCTCAAATCCAAAGAAAGAACTAAGTTCTTTTGGAGGGGTAAACCCTTGTATATTTTTATGTGTTAGGCAAAGAAGATATTTTTTATCTCTTCCTTTACCTAGGGTTCGAGAGGAGCAGAAGCTTTTCTTTAGTAGGAGAAATGAATTCTCTATATTTGCCAAAGCTTATGGTTTTTTTTTCTATCTATATGTGTGTAAGACTTGAAATCTCAAGTCCTTTATATAGGAATTTTAAATTGTTGATCAGTTTTGAGAAAATCTCTCATTGAGAGATACTAATTGATTTAATTGGTCTCAAAAATTATTATGGGAATTTTATCCACCGTCGGATCTTTGATCCGGTGATTTTCTGTTACCAGAATATATTTTCTTGTTTTTAACAATATTAGGAAAATATTTTCCCATGCATAAAATTTAATTTTATCTTTTAATTCAGGCGGTGATTTTTAATCACCATTGGATTTTTAATCCAAGAGTTCTCTATTTAATAGAGTATATCTTTCTAGTTTAGAAAGATTAGGGAAATCTTTTCTCATATAGAATTTAATTCTATTTTTTGATGATTTTTAACCACCATTGAATGTTTGATCCAACGGATCTGTTTAACAGGGAATATTCATGAAAATATTTTTCATGTAGAATTTAATTCTACCCCAGCAAACCCGCTTTAATTAGGGCGCTGACACCACATGCTATGCATGCCGGCACTCATGTGCCTTTCACATGAAGAGCTGGTCTTAAGATTTGATCAAGCGTCCACATACTATGCACGCTAGCACTCATGTGCCTTTCACATGAGGCATTGGTATAGAATTTAATCTTACCGAAGACTGGCGTCGGCGCTCATGTGTGAATCTCGTGAGGCGCAGCCTTATTATTTTTAACCAATTTTAATATGAGGGAACAAATGCCCTCCACCGTTGTTCTCACGTTGCTTGCATGTGAGTGCAACAGTGTTCAGGTTTGAGCTATCCGATCTGTCTTGGGATTCGGAGAACCGACTCCCATCATTGTAAATAGGGCTTCAAACCCTAGGTGACAGGTGTGCTTCTATCTTTCTTCTTCCTTGAGAATTTTATTCTCCATTAAAGCTTTAGCTCTGTTTTCTTGAAACTTAGTTTTTCATTCTTTTTCACAGATCTATATTGTAGACCCACTCTGCCAAAATTTTCTTGGTAAGAGCCTTATTCACCAGAGCTTATTTCTTACCTTTAGAACATTGTTCTTTTAAAAAATTATCCTTTAAAAAATTTTAGAAGATCTCACAGCGCTTAGCTCTAGAAATTTTCTTGAAGTTCTGACTTCATTTGTGATCACAGAATTTAGTTCTAATTTTCAATCGTTTCTCTTTTAGGGATTTTCTTGAAATTTTAACTTCACCATTTAAAACAGAACTTAGTTCTGATTTTAATTTCAGATTTGCTCCCCTTTGGGGATTTCCTTAAGGTTTTTATTCTACAGAGGTTTGCTCTGAGAAAAAAGAAAAAAATATATCAAATCTCCTGTTTGGGGATTTTTAGGACTTAACTCTATTTATTTTGTAGAGTTGTGCCCTAATCTTGATCGTTTTTCCGTTTGGGGAAATTTTTGGTATTTTATACCATATTTTATAAACCAGAGCTCAACTTTGAAATTTTATTATTATTAAAACTAGTCTTAGAGAATCTTTTTAGATTTATCTATTGTGCACATGTTCCAATCATTAATGAGCCGCCCGAAGTTCCATAAAATGAACTTATGTCCCTTGGGTAATGCTTCTTTTGTCCTTTTTAGGTACCATGGCTAGTAGTTTGTATGATATCGAGGAGATTGTCTCCTATGAGGAGATTCACATTCAAGGTCATCTTTAAGGCCAAGAATATACTACCGCTCTATGCAATGAGGTGATGCATCACTTCAATTATTACAATGGTCGATTGCTCTACCGTCGCTCTGCCCTTTTAAAGATCGTCGTTGGATCGATCTGGGAAGCTTTATGTCACGCCTCGCTTCCCAGTAGATGGAAACAGTGAAGTGACAAGCCCACAGCATATTTATCCAGAGAAGGTCATTCCCTAAATAAATATACTAAGCGTATTGAAACAATATTATACAATACAAGTATAAATGGAGACTGTAAATTTTTTTCAACAAACATCTTTATTTACATTCAACTTCCAATATTAACAAATACAAGAGTTTATGCTGAAAAGTAAATACAATAAGGAAAATGCCTAAACAAGTGGCATACTTAAACTGAATGAAAATGAAGCTGAGCTAGCTCTGAGTAGCAATCTGGCTGTAGTCCTCCTCTGTGGCTTCAACTTCTTCCATCTCGACCATATCTGACGAACATCCCAAGAGAAGAAAAGTGGGTGGAATGCCCGTCAGCGAACTAGCGCTCGGTAAGTCCCAAAGATAGATAAGAGTAAAGAAAATGACAAGTGTAAAATATATATAACGAGTAAGAGTATATGTTCATGGGTTAGTATATACTATATGTCTCTATATGGTTATTATGTTAACGTTAAGTTCCAAGTGTGAATGTCAACGCAGCCATAGAAGTATTCACGAGCTCAAGAATGGGGCCCCAAGAGCAAGGAAACACGGGCCTATTTCATGTGTTAGCATCAGGGCTTTAGGCTGTGAATGAGTCAACCCGACTGATATTCGAGTAAAATAAAAAAAAGAGTAATACGTGACTCCTGAAACTCCGTTGGATTCACACACGAAACTATCCCAAGCATCCCGAGTATAATAGATTATAACTAATTAATATAATTAATTGATTTGATTGATTGATTAACATGTCTTGATTGAAACCATAGATTTCATAAAGGTGTACATTGTATTCGAGTGCGTCTAGTAATATGCGAGTAATGACAATTGCAATCTTGGTTCAAATCAAGTTGGTTCGAGTAGTTTGGGTTCGAGTTCATGTTCGAGTTTAGATTCGAGTTAGGTTAGAGTTCGAGTTTGTGTTCGAGTTTGAGTTTAAGTTTAGGTTCGAGTTTGGATTCGAGTTCATGTCTTTTCATGTGAATTGGTGTAAATTGTTAAAAATCTTATATTCGGGAGAAATCGGCAACTACTGTACATGAACGGCAGGATTTGTGTCTTTTTCCAAGACAATTGCCATTTGATAACCCCGTTAAGTTTTCTAACAAGAATAGGCAAGCATACATTTTCTCCGGCTCCCTGAGGCATAAGAGAAATGATACCGCTTAAGGCTATATTAATTCTAGAGTCCTTAAAATATTGTTTGCATATCTCGAGAGGGTTTTATGAAAAATATATAATAATATTACCTAAAAATAACCTCGATATTGATTTATAATATTTAAGGTTTTCATGAACATGTATTTTAATTGTTGTGATGTTTTGGTGGTAAAACCTATCTTTTTGAAAGTTTATGGTATTTTTGTGAAAATTACTACTTTTGGAAACTTGGTGGTATTTTATTAAGAATTCTAATCTTTCATTTAAAAAAAACATAGTTTCTCAATATGTTTTTATTGAAAATACGGATTTCAAAATTTTATATAATTTTCCCAAAAATCAGTTTTTGTTTAGAAAGGTTGCGTTTCTTAAAACCGTATTTTTATTCTTTTCGAGATCGAATACTCCGTGAGAAGTTCTGCAACTCGCTCTACTGTCCTAAGGATGTGCGATAATCTATACCATCTATTAGCAGGTCCCCTCATGAGGGTTGTAGAGGCGTAATTGCCAAGAATTTCGAAACACCGATTTAAAGAAATCCGTTTTGAAACGGTGTGGTATTTTAATAAAAAGCTCTTCTTTAAATTACTATAGCCCTAGAATACCGTGCTATGGAACCATAGTGTGCGTGTGGGGTAGGTCGTTACCCCGTGAAGTTTTCCTAAAGGTATTTAAACTAATTATCGAGAAATGTTATGCTAAAATTCATGGTATTTTAATGAAAAAGTTTGTTATATTTTTGTTTCCTATGAAATTTTTGTTAAATTAAAAACTAAATGATGTGAAATTATGTTAAAATTAATGTAGCATGTTAGTTTGCTTTAATTTGCTTATCACATGCCTTACAAATTTAAAAAGAAAACTATATCGGAGATAACTCCTCTTTTGTTGGTTTGTTTTAGAAAGTTGTTTTGAGATGGAAAAGAATAGAGATGAAGAGACTTACGGTTTTTAGATGGTTAAGAAATGATTGAAGAAGCTCTCGAGGTCGTGGTTTCATCGTAGATACTCTGGCGTCGAGTTTGGCTTGCTACTCTATTTGAGGGGCTTAACGCCACTTGACACTTAGAGAGTTTGAGAGAATTTTTGCAAGAATTTTCAGAATGGTGGAGAACTAGAGCATAGGGTGGTATTTATAGTGAAGAATTAGGGTTTAGAAATTAAAATTTTGGATTAAAATACATTAAAAATGTGTTAAATGGTGAATTAAAGAGTCTCTGTTTGATTGCAGGAAAGTCAAAAGAGTTAAGGGGAGTCGAAGGGATAAGTGTGCAAAGCACGGGGTGATTTAGAGCACTTTGGACCGTCGGGGCCAGCCAGATCAAAGGTTTGGGCGGTCGGATTTTGTTGACCTGTCTCGAGATTTATGCCATGTGTCAAATTGGTTGTGTACACCTGTAACAACCCTAAACTTTCTGTACAAATTTTTTCAAAGTACAGAGAGAAATACCAAAGTTTAAGTACAAGTTATAAATTTAATTTGCTTTTGAACAGCAAGAAAGCACTTGTAGCATATTGGTAAAGCTTTGCACTGCGGTAACGTAGCCCTGTGATCGAAACCCCCGGCCACATATATTTTTTATTGACTTTTCTTTTAAACTTTTAGAGTCTCAAAAGTTTGCACGTGCAAAACACGTAAAATAAAAAGTCACAAAGTAAACAAACATGTGGAAAATGATATACCAACAGACATGGACATGTGTCAAATATCCAAGCCCCTACCTTCGGAATTTGGCCGGCGAGATTAGCAAAGGGGCCGGCGCCGCCGGGCCCCCCGTTGTTAATGCTCTCAAATTTTAACCACACATCCTTTGGACTCCCCCCACTAACCCTAGCCTATTTGATTTTTCTGCATTTATTCATAGAGTGATAATTCTTCTCTTAAATCCATTTTTAATGCACATTTTTAATTCTCAATTCATTACCCTAAACTTTAATTTTTCCTACAAATACCACACTACATTTTACCCTTCCTCATTCAGAAATCCCATGCCAAACTCTCTAAAAAATTCTAAGTTCAAAAGTTGTACAAGTGGAGTTAGCAAAGGTCGAAGTTCCGACGACATTTCGGGAAGAATCCGGCGACAAAACGACTTCCCGACGATCCCAAAATCTCCCTCTGCCTCTTTTATCTAATTCCAACCTGTAAGTCCCCTCTCCCCTTCTCAATCTCTAGTCTAAAACTTCCACTTTTCAAACCTCGTCGGAAGCGGAGTTATTTCGTCCTCCGATTCTCTTTTCTTTTAAAACTTAAATTTTTCTTAAACAAAAAATTACAATCTCTTCTTATATTGTTTAACAAAAATAAAACAACATTCATAACAAGTTTCAATTCAAAATAATATGTATTGCAACTTCTATTTTAGTTTTACAGTAAAATACCATCATGTTTACATACGACATTGCTTATTCGTTTTACCCATATTACCTTTAGAAGACTCACGAGATAATGACCTACCTCATCACAACACACATTTTTTATGTAGCACGATAACTTTTGGAATATTAGTTTGTGGGAAAATACGAGTTTGCATTTAAACACCATAAACATTCAAAAACCGTTTTCTTTAAAAGTGTATTATTTAATTTCTTGCAAATGCGTCTCTACAACTCATTTTGGGGAACCCCGATCGGGATGGTGCGGGTTATCGCATATCCTCGGGCCTAGAAGTGCGAGATGCAGACCTCCTCACAGGGCATCAGATCTCGATGGAATTTTTAATGAAATTTTTAAGAAAAATGTGATTTCTATTTAATAAATAAGTTATATATATATATATATATATATATATATATATATATATATATATATACTATCAAAATAACTACTTTAAGTATACAATATATATATTCCATGTTTTTTATATCAAAGGAATCACAAATTTTATGAAACTACCAATACAAATCAATACAATTCCAACATTACACTAAAATACCATATACAATGAAATCTAGGTTATATCCACTAGAATATTTCACTTTATAAAAATTACAACTATGAAAATTCTAAAGACGATAATTAAATATTTGAGTTGTATTTTGAAAATATATCAAAACTATTTTTCATAAATCCCCCTCAAGTTATATTAATTTATAATAAGGACCCTAGTAAATATAGGTTTAAGCGGGACCAGTTCTCTTGAGCCTCAGGGAGCCGGAGAATATGGGTGCTTGCTTATCTAAGGTAGACAACCTAATAACGGTGTTATCAATACGATAATTGTCTTGGAAAAAGACACAAATCCTGCCGTCTATGTGCAGCAGTTACCGATAATATCAAAACTAATTCAGGACTTCAATTTGTTTTAAAGTGCCTAACTCAGATAAAGTCTCAATCTAATATGAAATCAATCTATCCTTGAATATGATTCAAGTATAACTCCATTTCAACATGACTATCCATTTATACAAGAATTCAATCTATATCAACATGACTCGACCGAACCGAACCATGGATATACTCTGATTATATGACTATCCATTCATATCCATTCCATTTATATGATATCATGGTTTCAACAAGTCTTCCATCTAAAAATTACTACAAAACAATACAATCAATACATAAGACATTACGGGGTTTTAAAGAGGTAGACTAGCACAGAATGTGTTAAAGGTGGTACGAGATGGTCATTAAAAAACGTATCTATACATCCATGCCGTTGTTCCGTGGTTTTATCGACGGAGCCTTATATTACGGGTTACCAAAGTCCATGGTGTAAGTTGGACTCCTCGCATATACACTGGCATATTCTGTACCAAACTACAAACAATTGCGTTAATATTATAATCAAACATTACTAGTTATACTCTCTTATCTGTCTACTCTATTTCTATCTCTCTTTGGGACTTACCGAGCGATTGTTCGCTGACGACATTCCTTCTCTTCTTTCTTTGGAATGTTATCAGGAAGACCCGAATCTGAAGAGTTCGAGACTAGCTAGGAGCACTTGGAGCAGACCACTGAGCATTACGACCTTTAGGCTTTACTTGTACTTACTTCTCTTTCAGTTCATACCATTGTTTAGGTATTGCTTTCATCATTGTATTTACTTTTCAGTTGTATTGTAAAGAAAATGTTTAATAAAAGTTGCTATTCAATTACATCTCTTGTCATTTTCTTGTGTACATTCATTATATTGCTTAGTTACGCTTAGCGTGTTTCCTTCTGAGTAAATACGTAGTGGGTCTTGTCGCGTCTCTTTACCCGTACACTGGAAAGCGGGGCATGACAGGTTTTGTTGGTTGTCCATGCAGGTCAGTGCTGCATGGAACCCTACCATGCAGGTCAGTTCTGCATGGACATGCGGGTAAATTCTACATGAAATCCTAAGCAATATAACACAAGAATTGACAACTAAAACCATTCTTTACATTTTATATTCCTTGAATCTTACAATTTCATATATTTTGAATCTATCCTAAACCTATTTTTCTTTCAAGGTTATGGATTCTCCAAACAATACCAGCACCAACTTCAACAATACACTACCACCTCTACCGCTTACGCCTACCGTTGCTGCTCAAAGCAATGAGCATACGGTATTGCTTGAGGCAATCCGAAGCCTCCTAGAAGGACAGCAGCAGCAGACTGCTGTCTTATTGTACCGCCCAGAAGCGGAAGCACCCGGAGTGAAGAAATTCCGGGCATTGCACCCAAAGCAATTTTCAGGAAAAGAGAGCCCTCTGTAAGTTGAAGAATGGGCTTAGAGCATTGATGATGATTTGGCAGCAGCATAAGTGTCAGAGATCGCTTGGGTACGAGTTGCGAAGCTGCAACTCACCGACAACGTCCAAGTTTGGTGGAAGGCGGAAGAAAGCCGTCTTGACCAATCGATCCAATGGAGAACTTTTCGCGAGATGTTCGACACGAAATATTTTCCCGAGACTGCCCAATTTGACATGGAACGGCAATTCATCCATCTGCAACAAGGTTCGATGTGGACTAAATCTATGGATGAGAATGATGCTGATTTTACCATGCTCAGTAGGTAAGATATGTCTTAATATTCGATTTTCAAAAATTACATACTACACAGCTAACACAAGACCATAACAGGTTCGCGGCATATCTCATTCCGACTGCTGAGATCAGGTCCTGGAGATTTCAGCAAGGGTTGGATCCGGAGATCTAAGCTGTCTTAGCTACAGGGGATTTCCTAACCCACGACTTGGCTCTGAAAGCTGCCCGTCGATATGAGGTAGTAGTGAAGATGAAGGGCAGACCTCAATCTGCCGGTGTGAAGCTCCATGGCACCCAGATGGAAAGAGGAGCATCTTCAATACCAACTCATGAACCCAGGAGACTGGAAGTAATAAATAACCGGCCAACTCCAGATTTTTTTCTTCTACTGCAAGGTGGATGGACACCTATGGAAAGACTGTAGGCGCGCAAAAGGCCTGTGCTTAGTTTGTGGCGCATCCAATCATGGAATTGGAACATATCCTTATAGGCGCAACCTAGTTCTAACTCACAACAATTATCCGCAGAGGCCAGCTATCCAGGCTTCTGCACCTCGTCTTGCTCTCCCAGCTCCACCTTTACGTGGACCTCCTGCACAGCCTAATCTCCAATTCCATCAAGTACTGAGGAACATGCCTCGAGGGCAAGAAAACATGCCCTAAGGACAGAGGAATGTGCCTCCAGTTATGAGGAATGTATCCCGGCGTCAGGCTTTCACATTAGCGGCCGTAGAAGACGAGACTATAAACTAAGGTAACCCTGGTAATTTCCTTACATCTTTTTCAATCTTTTTAAAACTTTTGCATGCTTTCATTCTTCCAAATTTTTTTCATGCACTATCATTAGTTCTATCACCAAACTTTTCTTGAATCTGTTACACTTTCCTTCTATAAATTTCGAAGACGAAATTTTTATAAGGAGGGTAGAATGTAACAACCCTAAACTTTCTGTACAAATTTTTTCAAAGTACAGAGAGGTTTATCTAAGCCTGAGCACAAGTTATAAATTTAATTTGCTTTTGAATAGCAAGAAAGCACTTGTAACACATTGGTAAAGCCTTACATTGCTGTGACGTAGCCCCTGTGATCGAAACCCCCCGGCCACATATATTTTTTAATTGACTTTTCTTTTAAACTTATAGAATCTCAAAAGTTTGCACGTGCAAAACACGTAAAATGAAAAGTCACAAAGTAAACAAACACGTGGGAAATGATATACCAACAGACAGGGACAGGTGTCAAAGATCCAAGCCCCTACCTTCGGAATTCAGCCGGCGAGATTAGCAAAGGGGCCAGCGCCGCCGGCCCCCCCGTTGCTAATGCTCTCAAATTTTAACCCCACACCCCTTGGACTCCCCCCACCAACCCTAGCCTGTTTGATTTTTCTGCATTTATCCAGAGAGTGATAATTCCTCTCTTAAATCCATTTTTAATGCATATTTTTAATTCTCAATTCATTACCCTAAACCCTAATTTTCCCTATAAATACCACACTACATTTTACCCCTCCTCATTCAGAAATCCAATGCCAATATTCTCTAAAAAATTCTATGTTCAAAAGTTATACAAGTGGAGTTAGCAAAGGTCGAAGTTCCGACGACGTTTCGGGAAGAATCCGGTGACGAAACGACCCCCGACGATCCCAAAATCTCCCTCTACCTCCTCTCTCTAATTCCAACCTGTAAGTCCCCTCTCCTCTTCTTAATCTCTAGTCTAAAACTTCCACTTTTCAAAACTCGTCGGAAGCGGAGTTATTTCGTCTTCCGATTCTCTTTTCTTTTAAAACCCAAGTTTTTCTTAAACAACAAATTACCATCTCTTCTTATATTGTTTAACAAACATAAAACAATATTCACAACAAGTTTCAATTCAAAATAATATTTATTGCAACTTCTATTTCAGTTTTACGGTAAAATACCATCAGATTTACATACGACATTGCTTATTCCTTTTACCCATATTACTTTTAGAAAACTCACGAGGTAATGACCTACCTCATCAAAACACACATTTTTGACATAGCACAATGACTTTTGGAATATTAGTTGGTGGGAAAATACGAGTTTGCATTTAAATACCACAAAATATCAAAAACCGTTTTCTTTAAAAGTGTATTATTTAATTCCTTGCAAATGCGCCTCTACAACCCATTTTGGGGAACCCCGATCAGGATGGTGCGGGCTATCGCACATCCTCGAGCCCAGTAGAGCGAGATGCAGACCTCCTCAGGGAGCATCCGATCTCGATGGAATTTTTAATGTAATTTTTAAGAAAAATGTGATTTCTATTTAATAAATAAGTTCTATTATATATATATATTCAAAATAACTACTTTAAGTATACAATATATATTCCATATTTTCTAAATCAAATGAATCATAAATTTCATGAAACTACCATTACAAATTAATGCAATTCCAACATTACACTAAATACCATATACAATGAAATCTAGGTTATATCCACTAGAATATTTCACTTTATAAAAATTACAACTATGAAAACTCTAAAGACGATAATTAAATACTTGAGGTGTATTTTGAAAATATATCAAAACTATTTTTTCTAAGATCCTCTCAAGTTATACTAATTTACAATAAGGACCCTAATAAATATAGGTTTAAGCGGGACCAGTTCTCTTGAGTCTCAGGGAGCCGGGGAATATGGGTGCTTGCCTATCTAAGCTAGACAACCTAAAAACGGTGTTATCAATACGGTAATTATTTTGGAAAAGAACACAAATCCTGCCGTCCATGTGCAGCAGTTACCGATAACATCAAAACTAATTCAGGACTTCAATTAGTTTTAAAGTGTCTGACTCAGACAGAGTCTCGGTCTAATATGAAATCAATCTATCCTTGAATATGATTCAAGTATAACTCCATTTCAATATGACTATCCATTTATACCAGAATTCAATCTATATCAACGTGACTCGACTGAACCAAACCATGGATATACTCTGATTACATGACTATCCATTTATATTCATTCGGTTTACATGATATCATGGTTTCGGCAAGTCTTCCATCTACAAATTGATACAAAATAATACAATCAATACATAAGACATTACGGGGTTTTAAAGGGGTAGACTGGCACAGAATGTGTTAAAGGTGGCACGAGATGGTCATTAAAAGATGTATTTATACATCCATACCGTTGTTCTGCGGTTTTATCGACGGAGCCTTGTACTACGGGTTACCAAAGTTTACGGTGTAAGTTGGACTTCTCTCGTATACACTAACATATTCTGTACTAATTTACAAACAACTGTGTTAATATTATAATCAAACATTACTAGTTATACTCTCTTTTCTGTCTACTCTATTTCTATCTCTCTTTGAGACTTACCGAGCGATTGTTCGCTAACGATATTCCTTCTCTTCTTTCTTTGGAATGTTGTCAGGAGGACCCGACTCTGAGGAGTTTGAGACCAGTTAGGAGCACTGGGAGCATACCACTGAGCAGCATGACCTTTAGTCTTTACTTGTACTTACTTCTCTTTCAGTTCATGCCATTGTTTAGGCATTTTTTCATCATTGTATTTACTTTCAGTTGTATTGTAAAGAAATATTTAATAAAAGTTGTTCAATTACATCTCTTGTCATTTTCTTGTGTACATTCATTATATTGCTTAGTTACACTTAGTGTGTTTATATCTGAGTAAATACGTAGCGGGCCTCATCGCGTCTCCTTACCCATACACTGGGAAGCGGGGCGTGACAATACCTCATTACGCCTGTTTGATTTTTCTGAAACTTTTCATTTCTCCATGTATTGCACGTGCAAACTCTTGGACTTCCAAAAATAAAAATAAAATCTAAAAAATAATTGTGTCTGATAAGAATCGAACACACATGCTATGTCACAGCAGTGCAGAAGCTTTACCGGTATGCTACAAGTTGCTTCTTTCTTTTATTAAACAAAAATAACTTTTAAATCTTACACAGGTTGAAATAACCTTTTCTGTACAGTAACAATCTATTTTTGTACAGTGATTTCAGAGCCGTTACATTCTACCCTCCTTATAAAAAATTCTTCCTCGAAATTTACAATTACATAGGGACAAATTTTCAAAATAGTAAGGATACCGTGTACGCATATCTTCTTCTCGTTCCCATATCGATTCTCCTGGAGTGTCTTTTCTCTACATCACTCGGACTAATTTTACCTCCTTGTTCCATAATGTTTTCACTTTTTGGTCCAGGATCTCAACTGGTTGTTGCTCGCAGTTTAGGTCAGTCTGTACCGTGAGCTCTAAGTGATCAAGTATGTGGCTGGGGTCGCTCACATATCATTGTAGTTGGGATACGTGGAATATTGTGCACTCCTTCTAATGAGGGTGGTAGTGCTAAACGGTATGCCACTTCTCTAACTCGTTCGAGTATGTCGAACGGTCCTATATATCTTGGACTTAACTTACCCCTCTTGCCAAAACGGATCACTCCTCTGTTTGGAGAGATCTTCAGGAATACATGGTCTGCGGGTTGGAACTCTAGATGTCGACGCTTTGCATCTACCCAATGTATTTGTCGGTCTTGGGCTATGCGCATCCTTTCCCTGATCGTGCGAATCATGTCCACAGTTGCCACGATCGTCTCTGGTCTAAGGAGTTCACGATCTCCAACGTCATCCCAACTTAGCGGGGAACAACACTTCCGTCCGTAGAGTGCTGCGAAAAGTGCCATCCCAATGCTTGCCTGATAGCTATTATTGTATGAAAACTCCACAAGGTGTTGGTGATCTTCCCACGAATCTCCGCAATCTAACATACAGGCTCTAAGAATATCTTCCAAGATCTGAATTGTTCGCTCGGACTGTTCGTCTATTTGTGGATGATACGCCGTGCTGAAATTCAGACTTGTCCCTAGGCTAGCTTGCAGATTCTGCCAAAATTGTGATCGAAATCTTATATCACGATCGGAGACGATGCAAACAAGTACTCCCTGTAATCTCACGATCTCCTGCGTGAGTTTATGGGTATCAAATATGGTACATCTTGAAGGTTTAAATCTTACTTTTAGATTTTTGCTCACCTCTATGTACTTTTTTAACGTCTCGGTTGACTGGCTAACTCGAAATGGAATAAAGTGAGCCGACTTGGTGAGTCGATCCACAATAACCCAAATTGCGTCATTACCCTTCGTGCTACAAGGGAGAGCAGTCACGAAGCCATGGTAATGTGATGCCATTTCCATTCTGGGATTGGTAATAGCTGAAGTAGATCAGCAGTTCTGTGATATTCATCCTTCACTTGCTGATACACCAAACACTTGGCTACACTCCTTGCTACTTCTCGCTTCATTCCATGCTACAAATAGTGTTGCCGTAGTTCCTTGTACATTTTCGTACCGCCAGGGTATACCGAATACGGAGAGCTATGAGCTTTTTTCATCAACTCTTCTCGAACAGGTCCGATTGGCATGCATAAACGACTTCCATACCGCAAAGATCCATCTTCGTGGATGATGAAGTCAGTTCGAAGTCCACTTTCGACTTGTTCTTGGATCTTTTGTAGCTTGGCATCATTTGCTTGAGCTGCCTTGATCTGATTTACAAGAGTGGACTGGACTTGTAAGTTCATCAAATATGAAGTGTTACCTGGCATAACTACTTCAATCTCCAATCCATGCAATTCTTGCTGTAGCTTCCACTGAGCGGTGAGGTTCATTGTTAATAGCTGGCGACTAAGTGCATCAGGAACTACGTTCACCTTCCCAGGATGATACTGTACGTTGATGTCGAAGTCCGCCATGAGTTCTAGCCATCTTCTCTTCCGCATGTTGAGTTCCTTCTGAGTAAATACATACTTCAGACTTTTGTGGTCAGTGTATATATCCACTCGTTCTCCCAAAAGATAGTGGCGCCAAATCTTGAGTGTGAAGATGACGGCTGCCAACTCCAGATCATGTGTTGGATAGTTGCGTTCACGGACCTTTAACCGCCTTAATGCAAAAGCCACAACTTTTCCATGCTGGTGTAGAACACATCCTAATCCTTTACCGGACGCATAACAATACATAATGAATTCTCCAGATTGATCCGATATTACAAGGATAGGTGCATAGGTTAACTTCGACTTGAGTTCTACAAAAGCCTTCTCACATGCTTCTGACCATACGAATGCTTCGTCTTTATGTGTAAGCTTGGTCAGGGGTGCTGCGATCTTTGAGAAGCCTTCAATGAATCGTCGGTAATATCATGCTAATCCTAAGAAACTTTGTATATATTTTACTGTCTTTGATTTCGACCATTCACTGACAGCTGACACCTTAACTGGATCTACAGAGATTCCTTCGCTTGAAACAATATGTCCGAGAAATAAAACTTGAACTAGCCAAAACTCACACTTGATGTACTTGGCGTAGAGCTGATATTGTCGTAATGTCTCCAGGACAATCCGTAAGTGCTCTGCATGCTCTTTCCAATTCTTTGAATACACCAGGATGTCGTCGATGAATATAACAACAAATCTGTCTAAGTACTCTCAGAAAACTTGGTTCATCAGGTTCATAAAGATGGCAGGTGCATTGATTACTCCAAATGGTAGTACGAGATATTTATAATGACTATAACGAGTCATAAACGCCATCTTCGGAATGTCGGACTCTTTGACCTTCACCTGATGGTAATCCGAACGAAAATCTAGCTTTGAAAAGACACAAGACCCACATAACTGATTGAAAAGGTCATCGATGCGCGGTAGTGGATACTTATCTTAATCATCACTTCGTTAAAAGCTCGATAATCCACACACATCCTGTAGGAACCTTCCTTCTTCTTCACTGGTAGCACTGGAGATCTCCAGCTCGAAGTACTGGGACGAATCCAACCTTTCTTCAGGAGTTCGTCCAACTGAATGCGGATCACCTTCAATCCCTCCGGACTTAATCGGTACGGGGCTTTTTTTATTGGTTGTGTGCCGGGTTTTGATGCTGAATTCAAGAGCTCGATCGGGAGAGAAACATGATATATCTTCCAGAAATACATCCTCGAACTCTCGAACTAGCTCTGGTTTCAATTCTTTTGCTTGCAATGCTGCAATCTCTGCCTTCTTTGGTTTTGCTCGGTAGATGCTAGGCTCCAAGGTTCGGTCTCCACTCTTGAAATAGAACACTGGATGATTTGGTATTTCAAACACTACTCTCTTTTGGCGAAAATCGATGGTAGCGAAGAAAGTTCTCAGCCAGTCCATTCCTAAGACTACGTCGAAGTTCGGTATGTCCAGCACCTTGAAGTCCGCATAGAATTCTCGACTGCAGACGACCACTGGACACAGATCGTATCCCAAAGTTGCTTTTAGAATGCCGTTCTCTGAACTGACATTCCAACTGGATACGATCGGTTTAACTGGGATCGCATGAGTTCGGACGATCCGTTGCGACATAAAGCAATGTGATGCCCCAGTGTCGAAGAGCGCGAGTGCAGGTAGGGTGGCTACTAAGATTGGACTTAAGTCGCGTGGGATAGATTCAAGGAAATTGTAATGCAAGGAATTTAAATGTTTGTTGAATTCATTAATTCTTATGGTATATTGTTTATGACTTTATGCAGAACTGACTTACATGGGCCACCAACAAAACCTGTCATGCCCCGCTTCCCAGTAGACGGAAACAGTAACGTAGCAAGCCCGCGACATATTTATCCAAAGAAGGTCATTCCCTAAATAAATATACTAAGCGCATTAAAACAATATTACACAATACAAGAATAAATGGAGACTCTAAATTTTTTCAACAAACATCTTTATTTATATTCAACTTTCAATATTTACAAATACAAGAGTTTATGCTGGAAAGTAAATACAATAAGGAAATGCCTAAACAAGCGGCGTACATAAACTGAATGAAAATGAAGCTGAGCTAGCCCTGAGTAGCAATCTGGCTATAGTCCTCCTCTGTGGCTTTAACTTCTTCCGTCTCGACCGTATCTGACGAACATTCCAAGAGAAGAAAAGTAGGTGGAATGCCCGTAAGTGAACTAGCGCTCGGTAAGTTCCAAAGATAGGTAAGAGTAAAGAAATGACAAGTGTAAAATATATATAACGAGTAAGAGTATATGTTCATGGGTAAGTATATACTATAGGTCTCTATATGATCATTATGTTAACGTTAAGTTCCAAATATGAATGCCAATACAGCCGTAGAAGTATTCATGAGCTCAAGAGTGGGGCCCTACGACCAAGAAAACACGGGCCCATTTCATATTTTAGCATCAGATCTCTAGACTGTGGATGAGTCAAACTGACTGATATTCGAGTAAAATAAAAAAGAGAGTTTAATACGGGACTCCTGAAGCTCCGTTGGATTCACACATGAAACTATCCCAAGCACCACGAGTATAATAGATTATAACTGGTTAATATACTTAATTGATTTAATTGATTGATTAACATGTCTTGATCGAAAACATAAATTGCAAAAAGGTGTAGATTGTATTCGAGTGAGTCGAGTAATATGCGAGTCATGACAATTGCATTCTTGGTTCGAGTCAAGTTGGTTCGAGTAATTCATGTTCGATTTCATGTTCGAGTTTAGATTCGAGTTAGGTTAGAGTTCGAGTTTGTGTTCGAATTTGAGTTCAAGTTTAAGTTCGAGCTTAGATTCAAGTTCATGTCTTTTCATGTGAATTGGTGTAAATTGTTAAAAATCTTATGTTCGGGAAAAATCTTATGTTCGAGAGAAATCAGCAACTACTGCATATGGACGGCAGGATTTTTGTTTTTTTCAAGACAATTGCCATTTGATAACTCCGTTAAATTGTCTAACCTGAATAGGCAAGCACTCACTTTCTCCGGCCCCCTGAGGCTCAAGAGAAATGGTACCGCTTAAGCCTTTATTAATTCCAGAGTTCTTAAAATATTGTTTGCATATCTCAAGGGGTTTCTATGAAAAATATATATTAATATTGCTTAAAAATAATCTCGAGGGTGATTTATAATATTTAGGGTTTTCATGAACATGTATTTTAATTGTTGCGGTATTTTGGTGGTAAAACCTAGTCTTTGTGAAAGTTTATGGTATTTTTGTGAAAATTACTGCTTTTGGAAACTTGGTGGTATTTTATTAAGAATTATAATCTTTCATTTTAAAAAAAATATAGTTTCTTAATATGTATTTATCGAAAATACGGATTTCATAATTTTATATAATTTTTCTAAAAATTAGTTTTTACTTAGAAAAGCCGCGTTTCTTAAAACCGTATTTTTATTCCTTTCAAGATCGAATACCTCGTGAGGAGTTCTGTGTCTCGCTCTACTGTCCTAACGATGTGCAATAATCATAACATCCATTAGCAGGTCCCCTGACGAGGGTTGTAGAGATGTAATTGCCAATGATTTCGAAATACCGATTTAAAGAAACCCGTTTTGAAACGATGTGGTATTTTAATGAAAAGTTCTTCTTTAAATTAATATATCCCTAGAATACCGTGCTATGGAACTATAGTGTGCGTATTGGGTAGGTCGTTACCCCGTGAAGTTTTCCTAAAGGTATTTAAACTAATTATCGAGAAGTGTTATACTAAAATTTATGGTATTTTAATGAAAAAGTTTGTTATATTTTTGTTTCCTATGAAATTTTTGTTAAATTAAAAACTAAATGATGTGAAATTATGTTAAGATTAATGTAGCATGTTAGTTAGCTTTAATTTGCTTATCACATGCTTTACACATATAAAAAGAAAACTATATCGGAAATAACTCTCTTTTGTCGGTTTGTTTTAGAAAGTTGTTTTGAGATGGAAAAGAATAGAGATGAAGGGACTTACGGTTTTTAGATAGTTAAGAAGTGATTGAAGAAACTCTCAGGGTCATGGTTTCGTCGGAGATGCTCCGGTCGTCGAGTTTGGCTCGCTACTCCACTTGAGGGGCTTAACTCCACTTGGTACTTAGAGAGTTTGAGAGAATTTTTGCTAGAATTTTCAGAATGGTGAAGAGCTAGGACATGGGATGGTATTTATAGTGAAGAATTAGTCTTTGTGAATTAAAATTTTGGATTAAAATGCATTAAAAAGGGTGTTAAATGGTGAATTGAAGAGTCTCTGTTTGATTGCAGGAAAATCAAACAGTGCCGGAGAGTTAAGGGGAGTCGAAGGGATAAGTGTGCAAATCATGGGATGATTTAGATCACTTTGGACCGTCAGGGTCAAGGGTTTGGGCAGTTGGATTTTGTCGACCTGTCTCGAGATTTGTGCCACATATCAAGTTGGGTGTGTACACCTCATTGTGCCTATTTGATTTTTTCTGAAACTTTTCATTTCTTCGTGTATTGCATGTGCAAACTCTTGGGCTTCCAAAAATAAAAAGAAAAATCTAAAAAATAATTGTATCTGATGAGAATCGAACACACAAGCTATGTAACAACAGTGCAGAGGCTTTACTAGTGAGCTACAAGTTGCTTCTTCCTTTTATAAACAAAAATAAATTTTAACTCTTACTGTAACATTTCAGAAAATATAAAATATTATTTTTGGAATTTAATATTAAAATAATATATTTTGGGAAAACTACCCGATTTGTGAAATTGGGGTTTTCGTAAAACGGTATAAATATATACCAATATTTGTGAAATAATTGGAGATTAAAATTATTTATTCATTTAAAAATATATTTATTGGATTTGGCATTTTTATAATTAATTATATGCAGTTTGAATAAAAACTGATTAGTGCACTGCTAATCGCGATTAAACCAAATCCGTGTTTCTACAGTTTTTCCATGGCTAGTGCACCATGACATGTTGCTTGTTGTTTCATTTCATTTGTTTTATGTGTTTGGTTTCAATGAGTGGGAGAAAAAGAAAAGAAAAAGGGTTAAAAAGAGATGATTGGAGAAAGAGAGAGAGAGAGAGAGAGAGAGTAAGAGGGTGAGAATAAGAGGAGAGAGTGAAGGGCAGCCACATTCATTTTCCCCTCCCCATTATTCCCTTCATCTCCTTCTTCCTCATCTCCCTCCTCCTTCAACCTCAAGATCCATCTCAATTCCCCCACTAAAACCCTATACTCCCTTCACAAAAGATGATCCCCACTTCATCCTCTACACATTGGACCAAGAAAAGTTGGATTTTGATGACCTTGGGCATCTAGGGTTTTTGCTTGGCTACATCCATGAGGTATAATTCCTTTCTTTTAGTTAGTTTAAGTTTCCTAGCATTCGAGTTAGTTTAGAATGTGTTTAAGGTGTGGGTTTGTGAAACTTGGAAATTCAAGAGAAGGGTTTGGGTGTTGGTGTGGAATGTTGATGTGTAGTGGCTGTCACAAGACTTGAGTGGTGTTCTTACTGGCCTAGAATAGAAAATATGGATTTAGGAATTGATCCATGTTGGTTTTGTGTTAAATTGTGAGCCTACAGGGAATCTGGGGCAATCCGGGGAGTTTCTGAGAAAAGCAAACAATACCAGAGACCTAGTTAGAGCCATAGAAGACCACCCTGACCAGACGAGCCCCAATAGAGACCTCTGGGCCGAGTTGGACGGATTTTAAGGCCATGTGGCCGGCCAAATTGTGATGGTTGGGGTCTAGGTTGGTCCAGTAGCTCACATAATCTCTATACAACACCCTATACTTGCTAGTTTAGCTCCAATCGACCTGAGTCAAAATCTAGGAGAACATTAGTGTGATTTTTGGTTATGTTTTCCTTATTTTGAGTGCTTGGTTTTAGTGTTTGATATTGTATTAGGTCGTTGGATGTTTATACGTCAACGACGAGGGTTATTTGGTCATTTTTGCATGCGTAGGCCATAGGTTCTAACCTATGAGCGCACCGTGTGCCATATTAGTTTTCCGAACTCGATTTTAATGGTATTGCGATATGTGTTGATATTGTAGGTACCTTCGTGCGGATTCCGAGATGACGGAGCATGGCGTCATCGACTTCGGCAAGTAAGGATCAAGGTGAGTAGATATATATCTACGGGGGAAGTCGGGTGGATGGCGTATAGCACCCCCACAACCTTTTTGATGGAAACCGATTTATAGGATACGGTCGTAGAAACCTAGATTTGAAAATGGGGATATAGTTAAAAAAAGATAGTTTGAGATGATATGAGTGATTGAATATATATTGGGATATGAGATGAAATTTTTAGGATATGAAAAGTGAATGTGAATCACGACTTATAGATATGTAGTTGCACTAGAATAGGTATGAGTTTTAGAGTAGCTTGACATTTGATGTATAAGGTAGAATGTATATATATAAAATTGACTTAATGCGATGAAAAGAATATACGATGTGATATGATGGCTTGATTGATATGTCGGTATACGGTTGCGAGTCGATATGAGAGGATTGATACCTTTGCCGGTCCTCTGATATGAGATTGTTATGGATGTGACCTGGGACATAGGGGTGTGTGTGTGTGTGTGTGTATAATATGAAGAATCTTGAGTGATATGCCGTACGAGACGTTTGGTCCGTACCCTCATTGTCATATAGGTTGATAGGATACCTGATGGTTTAATGCCGCCGTACGATGATATACCGTACGTGATGAGTTTTATGATGATTGATCCGTACCCTTGACTAGAGGATGCCGTACGATGGATTATACCGTACGTGATGTTATGTTTGGATGCCGATTGATTGATTCACCGACTCGGTCATGTTAGATACGTATACCTTACGGCTTTTAGCCGACAGTGTACTGTAAGTTACTTTCATGTCATTCTCATTGCATTCTATATACTTGTGCTAGTACACCTATACCATTATCGATGATGCGTATGTTACACTTACACAGATTGGCCGGCTCACACACTTCATCATCGATAATTGCTATGTCACTCACACAGTAGAATTGCTACATCATGCTAGTATATTGCATGCTCACATTATGATGATATGCCCATGCTCACATCACAGTTACATGTTGCATGATACGGATATGCTTACATTTTGTTATATATCGCATACATCATGCTTTACGATTACGCATTGAGATATGTTATTTTCATGAGATTTCTGGATTTGAGAACCGTGGTTATTTCAAAAGAAAGTATGTATTGTTTTAAAAAAAACTCGGTTTCTGATATGATATTTCAGTGCGTCCACCATGCGTTTTCTCGGTTTTGAGACGTGTGCTAGAAATCCGATTTGAGGAGTTGGATGATCCGTTTGCGGGTTCATGGTGGACCCGGTATGGTATTCCGGGGCGAGAACGAATTGTTGTGCAGTAGACAATAAGCCTGGCAGAGGGACTACTACCTACTGGTGATTGGTTGGACCTGGAGGTTATCCGGAGGATACCGACCAGAGTCGAGAGATGGATATGGACCGACCCATTCTGCTGGAGCCCGAGGGCCGATCCCACAGACAGAGCCCGTGGGCCGATCCGGACTGACGGAGCCCGAGATATTTGAGGATTTACGTGTCGATATTGGACACGGGTTTCATGATGTTTCGAGTGTCGATGCTGGACACTCAGGTTCCATGATTTTGATGTGTCGCGAGGGACACTTGTTGATTTATATCCTCATACTTTCATGCATATGCTTTTATGATATTTACATGCATGATGTTGTTGTGTCATTGGTTGACACGTGGACGAGATCTACATGCATACTAACATTTGATTATATGGCTGGATGATATCCACATGCTAATAGATGTTGATTATATTGTTGGCACATTCACAGATACGGTCACCCTAGATATCATAGTATTACCTTTATGATATAGTTGACCTAGGAATCGTTATTTATTCGATTTCTACCTGTTGATGTTTTTCTACTCACGAGTTGGCAACTCACCCCCGTTGTGCCACAGTTCTTGCAGGTTGACCGCATGGATCAGTAGCGGCATTGCTGGCACACAGCTGCATTCGAGTGTTTTTTTTTGGTTGGTGGTACATGTTGGATCGTACCCCTCTTGTATTTATTATTTCTAGTGTATCTAGTCAACTCCATCAATCAAAACTAGTATTTGTATATGTAGTGAGACTTAGCAAGACTTGTAGTTGCGAGACTTGAACGATGGGTTTTATGTTCCCTGTTGGGTTGATGTCTTGCTTTAATTTATCATTTGTGGTGATCTTCGCCATTGGGCGTCATATACATATATTCTGTCTTGCGTGGTTGTGATTCGCCGATTGGCGAAGAGCTAGCTTCCGCTTGGGGATGCCTTTTATATCATCTCATGTATTTGTGGTTTTAGATCAAAATATACAAAGGAGGTGCTGCCCAAATTTTCAAAAGGCGAAACATGTTTTCAACTAGTAAAATTTACTTGCATTTTTATATTCCATTACTTATGCATTTAAGAAAACTTGTGATTTTCACCATACCTTTATTTCAAAACTTCACTTCTTTATTTTCTTAAAAAGGTTTAGATTTCTGGGCTTCGGCTTACTTGAATTACGTTACGCCTTTAGACGTAGCGTAGTTTAAGTGCCGGCGACGAACAATATTTTCGGGTCGTGACAAAGTTGGTATCAGAGCGCTAGGTTTAACCTTGGTTAGAGTTTAGGTTTGACTGTGTGGATTCTGGTGTGTAATCTATTTCGAAACTTAGGTTTAACCTTATGGAACTTAGACTTGAACAGGGGGGTATTAGACCCGAACTTTCATTTCATAGGTAGACCCTGATTGATGGAGTAGGTAGCTTGAGTAGAGTGACGTACCGTACATATGTTCCGCGGCATATTTACGATACGATACTCCACTTAAGAAACTTTAGGATGTACATATTTTGAGATCTGTGATTCTCATCGTCCCCACGATTATACATCTATTTGAGATCCTTGATTCTATTCGTTTCCATGATCATACTCTCATTGATTCCATTCCTCCTTATGATCATGTACCAATTCTGGATCTGTTGATTCCTTTTATTCCGTTGATCTGTTTTCGACGATACATTCTTGAGGTTCCTGTCACCATGGTTTGAGCGCAGATTGAGCTGCTGCTAATGATGCGGTCAGGACGAGCATGTTATGGACGAAGACTGACCATTGTGTTTTCTGGTGACACGGGGACGTCTCGAGTTAGTGTTTGTGTTGTGACCTCATATTGGAGGCGACTGTTCAGCTTTATACCGTATGATCAGGCCACTGATAGAGGCTGCCGGTTGTGAGATGACTGTTGATGTACAGCCTACCTCAGAGTTGTGATGTCGTCTACCTTGCAGACAGATGACCCGGCTGTTGCTGAGATTGATGAGATGTCGCTTCCAGAGCTTACGAGCTGAGATCGCTGGAGCTTCCAGGCAGAGATGCGACAGGTGATAGCTAGTCTATCCTGAGTTGAGAGACGAAGGTAACTCGTCAGATTTGATGCGCCGATGCAGGCCCAGTTGAGTTAAAGAATTCCAGTGTGGAGAGTCTTACTCAGATTTAGAGTAGATCGACCCAGAGATGGCGTTGTTCGTTGGATGACCCAATAGGAGATCCTAGTCACCCATGGATGAATGACTAGGACATGTGGTTCGTTTGCATACCCTGATGCGAGGTCATCAGATTGATAAATTCCAGCTAGAGAAGACTTCACACAGGCACGTTGAGAGTCGATAGAAATCGAACGAATGTCAAAAACCCATTTTTCCAAGTTTAAGATATTCGGAAAAACATGCAAGTAATTCTGTGAACCCTCTAGAAGAATGAAACCCTAACTCGACATAATGATCATGGAATCGCTTTTGAACTTAAGGGTTTGCGGCAGTTCCGCGATGCCATTAGTGAGGCTTGGGTCTGCCCTTCTACGGCTGGTCTATAGGTATTGTGGCATGTACTGGATATTATTAAATTTTACTCAAGTGTTGAGCTCTCGGGGAATTAAGGGACTTTGATGAATCGATCGAAAGTTCGACGTCTTCCGGATATCATGTGATAGGAGATCAGAAAGTTGACCAGCTTCGGATTTAGGATCTCACCCAGATGCGCTGTGAGTTAATCGAGTGCGGACGAATAGAGTATATTCCTCCGATGATTGGGACGAGTTCCTGAGGATGTGTTCGGCTAGAGATCTTCTACAGAGTGATGAAGATACCGAGTTCGCGATTTGGAGTCCGTGTGAGCGATTCCGGATTGACTGTAGCCGAGGACAATTGCAGTACGCTGATAGCATGACGTGATGTTGAAGCGGATGATAATAAAGACGAGTGGAGCAAGAGGTTCGTGCGAGATATTAATGAGCTGTTATTAATCCCCATTGAGATTAGAGATCGGATGTGTATACAGAGGCGTTAGGATGCGGCCTGTTTCCGAGGAAATGCTGTGCTTAGAACGCAGTTGTACAGAAAGCGAGAGAAGATGAGGTAAGAGTACCACCCTCCGTATAGTTCGGCATAGGAAAGATCGGGAGAGACCCTGAGCAGGTTCCTTCCAGGAAACTGCTGCAATAAGATTTGCACCGAGGAGTGGATGTGTCATGTGTATTCAGAGGGCCAGAGGCCGACGCCAGTGACGTGCTGCTTTACGAATGGTCATACCAATTGGCCGAGAGATGACCAGAGGAGTGATAGAGTGGAATCGTTTCCGTTAGCACATCGGACCGGGCCGACAAGCCGATTGATTGCGAGATTGGTAATCCACAGAGAAAATGAGGACCCGGAGACAGAGGACGCTAGACCGTGAGCAGGAGAAAAGTGGATGTTCTTGCTCTGCCAGATTTGGGCGCATCGACATTTTTCGACATTGTAGGAGGTGTACCTCAATGTCATTTGTTGCGATTTGCGTTTGTGATCCGAGTATCACTCTTATATCGGTTGGATTTGAGTTTTGATGATTGAGTTTCATGATATTGTTTTTGTGCACCATGGCTGCACTTACTGGGTATTTACATTTTGGGCATAGTTATTGCACCTGATATGTATTTTATATACCGTTGTGTTGGTTTATGATTTGTGCACACTTATTGCACTTTATGTCGATTTTGTGCCTTGGCTGCACGTGTTTATGATTTCATGGGTTTCATACAGTTGATTTGATTTTGTGCGTGTGGTACACACTCGATTTGATTTATGCACTCGGTATAGTTTACAGGTGCTTGCAGTGAATTGATATGTGTTTTGTGCACGCAGTTGCACACGTTTTTGATTTCTATACACCTTGGTACATTCGGTGTTGTTTTTATACGCATTTGAGTTATTGATTGGTATTTCGTGCATTGGATGCACCAGGATTGTATTTCGTGCATTGGTTGCACCGGTATTTGTATTTTGTGTATTTGATGCACCGGATTTGTATTTTGTGCATTTGTTGCACTAGATTCGTATTTCGTGCATTTGTTGCACCAGATTCGTATTTCGTGCATTTGTTACACTAGATTTGCATTTCATGCATTTGTTGCACCAGGCGGGTATTTCGTGCATTGGTCGCACTAGATTTATACTCCGTACCTTGGTTGCACCCGATTTATGTCTTTGAGTATTTGTTTTACCAGGTTTATGTTATTGTGCACGTTTGCACTTGACGTTCGTTTTTCATGCGTTTTACCGCACTGGGAATTTTTACGGACCTAACACGCTTGGGTTGGATTTTTGCGCATATGAGGTGCTCAATATTGGATTTTATGCGCATCGGATGCACTTGAGTGAGATTCTACTCGTGCATGTTGGATACCCTTGATTTAGATTTTATCCGTGCATATTGATTTAGATTTCATTCATGCATGACGGATGCACTTGATTTGGATTTTCGTGCATGATATGAGATGTGATTTTGTGCACACTGGATGCACTCGATTGGGATTTTCATCGTGCAGGTTAGTTGCACTGGGTTGAGATTTTCGTGCACTATGGATGCACTAGATGTTGTTGTCGTGCACACCCGTTGCTCTGGACAGATGCTTTCATGCACACCCGTTGCACTTAGTTTTGGTCTTATGCATATTGTAGCACCTGTATTTGGATTTGATTTCCGTGCGCACCAGACGCACGTGACTGTTGGATACGCCTTTCGAGGCTGATTTTGCTCTTGAGCACCTTGTTTTCATGATAGGCACTATATTATGTAGTAGCCGAACAGGACTGGTCTGAGGACAATACCTGAGTACCCTGCATGCATTAAAAGTTTAACAAGAGGTTTTCGAAAAGGAGCTATAGTCTCGTTATTTCTTACGTGTCCGCGAGTGACACGAACGTTTACAAAGGAAAACCTTTTGGGATATTTTAAAAGGGCGGGACGTATATTTGAAGAAAACATATATGAACGTATACTTAGTACTTTACAAATGAGCGTCCGTCACTTGTGCCGTGAGTTACGCATCACACGGCGATTCAGAAAAGATTTTGCATGTATTTTATTCTGTTTTTGGAGAATTTTTAAGGATGCGTACTATATACATATTATAGTATTTGGCTAGTGTATATTGGATTTCAGCAGTGGATTTCAAGATCTGTGTCTCCATTATGACTCCGATAATATGCGTGCAAATCCGAAGATTTGCGTGATACTTGACGGAGTTCGATTTTGAGTTATGTACTCATTTTCATGCACAGTTGATGCGCTGTTGTATTTCTATAGCTTCCGTGATTTCGGAGCCCCGTTGATTGAGTTGAATTTTGAAATGTTTTAGTATTTGGGAGTTTAAATTTGAATTCGGGGACCGAATTTATTTAAGAGGAGAAGATTGTAACATTACAGAAAATATAAAATATTATTTTTGGAATTTAATATTAAAATAATATATTTCGCGAAAACTACCCGATTTGTGAAATTGAGGTTTCATAAAACGATATAAATATATACCAATATTTGTGAAATAATTGGAGATTAAAATGATTTATTCATTTAAAAATATATTTATTGGATTTGGTATTTTTATAATTAGTTATATGCAGTTTGAATAAAAACCGATAAGTGCACTGCTAATCACGATTAAGCCAAATCCGTGTTTCTACAGTTTTTCCATGGTTAGTGCACCATGACATGTTGCTTGTTGTTTCATATAATTTGTGTTATGTGTTTGGTTTTAATGAGTGGGAGAAAAAGAAAAGAAAAAGGGTTAAAAAGAGATGATTGGAGAGAGAGTGAGACATGCGAGTGAGAAGGTGAGAATAAGAGGAGAGAGTGAGGGGCAGCCACATTCATTTTCCCCTCCCCATTATTCCCTTCATCTTCTTCTTCCTTATCTCCCTCCACCTTAAACCCCAAGATCCATCTCAATTCCCCCACCAAAACCTTATATTCTCTTCACAAAAGATGATCCCCATTTCATCCTCTACACATTGGACCAAGAAAAGTTGGATTTTAATAACCTTGGGCATCTAGGGTTTTTGATTGGCTATATCCATGAGGTATAATTTCATTCTTTTAGTTAGTTTAAGTTTCCTAGCATTCGAGTTAGTTTAGAATGTGTTTACGGTGTGGGTTTGTGAAACTTGAAAATTCAAGAGAAGGGTTTGGGCGTTGGTGTGGAATGTTGATGTGTAGTGGCTGTCACAAGACTTGAGTGGTATTTTTACTAGCCTAGAATAGAAAATACGGATTTAGGAATTGATCCATGTCGGTTTTGTGTTAAATTGTGAGCCTACAGGGAATCTGGGGCAATCCGGGGAGTTTCTGAGAAAAGCAAACAATACCAGAGACATAGTTAGAGCCATAGGAGACCACCCTGACCAGACGAGCCCCAACAGAGACCTCTAGGCCACATGGCCGGATTTTAAGGCCATGTGGCCGGCCAAATTGTGATGGTTGGGGTCTAGGTTGGTCCAGTAGCTCACATAATCTCTATACAACACCCTATACTTGCTAGTTTAGCTCCAATCGACCTGAGTCAAAATCTGGGAGAACATTAGTGTGATTTTTGGATATGTTTTCCTTATTTTGAATGCTTGGTTTTAGTGTTTGATATTGTATTGGGTCGTTGGATGTTTGTACGTCAACGACGATGGTTGTTTGGTCGTTTTTGCTTGCGTAGGCCATAGGTTCTAACCTATGAGCGCACCGTGTGCCGTATTGGTTTTCCGAACTCGATTTTAATGGTATTGCGATATGTGTTGATATTTTAGGTACCTTCGCGTGGATTTCGAGATGACGGAGCATGGCCTCATCGACTTCGGCAAGTAAGGATCAAGGTGAGTAGATCTATATCTACGGGGGAAGTCGGGTGGATGGCGTATAACACCTCCGCAACCTTTTTGATGGAAACCAATTTATAGGATACGGTCGCAGAAACCTAGATTTGAAACTGGGGATATAGTTAAAAAAAGATAGTTTGAGATGATATGAGTGATTGAATATATATTGGGATATGAGATGAAATTTCTAGGATATGAAAAGTGAATGTGAATCACGACTTATAGACATGTAGTTGCACTAGAATAGGTATGAGTTTTAGAGTAGCTTGACATTTGATGTATAAGGTAGAATGTATATATATAAAATTGACTTAATGCGATGAAAAGAATATACGATGTGATATGATGGCTTGATTGATATGTTGGTATACGGTTGCGAGTCGATATGAGAGGATTGATACCTTTGCTGATCCCCTGATATGAGATTGTTATGGATGTGACCTGGGACATAGGTATATATATATATATATATATATATATATAATGTGGTGAATCTTGAGTGATATGCCGTACGAGACGTTTGGTCCGTACCCTCATTGTCATATATGTTGATAGGATCCCTGATGGTTTAATGCCGCCGTCGATGATTTTCCGTATGTGATGAGTTTTATGATGATTGATCCGTACCCTTGACTAGAGGATGCCGTACTATGGATTATACCGTACGTGATGTTGTGTGGCTGGATTCCGATTGATTGATTCACCGACTCGGTCATGTTAGATACGTATACCTTACGGCTTTTAGCTGACGATGTACTTTATGTTACTTTCATGTCATTCTCATTGCATTCTATATACCTGTGCTAGTACACCTACACCATTATCGATGATGCGTATATTACACTTACATAGATTGGCCGGCTCATATACTTCATCATCGATAATTGCTATGTCACTCACACAGTAGAATTGCTACATCATGCTAGTATATTGCTATGCTCACATTATGATGATATGCCCATGCTCGCATCACTGTTACATGTTGCATGATATGGATATGCTTACATTCTATTATATATCGCATACATCATGCTTTACGATTACGCATTGAGATATGTTGTTTTCATGAGATTTTTGGATTTGAGAACCGTGGTTATTTCAAAAGAAAGTATGTATTGTTTTAAAAAAAACCCGGTTTCTCTTAATATGATATTTCAGTGCGTCCGCCATGCATTTTCTCGGTTCTGAGACGTGTGCTAGAAAGCCGATTCGAGGAGTTGGATGATCCTTTTGCGGGTTCATGGTGGACCCGGTATGGTACCCCGGGGCGAGAACGGATTGTTGTGCAGTAGACGATAAGCCTGGCAGAGGGACTTCTACTACCGGTGATTTGTTGGACCTGGCGGTTATCCGGAGGATACCGACCGTAGTCGAGAGATGGATAAGGGCCGCCCCTTTTGCCGGAGCCCGACGGCCGATCCCACAGACGGAGCCCGTGGGCCGATCTGGACTGATGGAGCCCGAGATATCTGAAGATTTACGTGTTGATGTTGGACACGGGTTTCATGATATTTCGAGTGTCGATGCTGGACACTCAGGTTCCATGATTTTGATGTGTCGCGAGGGACACATGTTGATTTATATCCTCATACTTTCATGCATACGCTTTTATGATATTTACATGCATGATGTTGTTGTGTCATTGGTTGACACGTGGACGAGATCCATATGCATACAGACATTGATTATGTGGCTGGATGATATCCACATGCTGATAGGCGTTGATTATATTGTTGGCACATTTACAGATACGGTCACTCTAGATATCATAGTATTACCTTTAAGATATAATTGACCTAGGAATCGTTGTTTATTCGATTTCTACCTGTTGATGTTTTTCTACTCACGAGTTGGCAACTCACCCCCGTTGTGCCACAGTTCTTGCAGGATGACCACATGGATCAGTAGCGGCATCGCTGGCACACATCTGCATTCGAGTGTTTTGCTTTTGGTAGGTGGTACATGTTGGATCGTACCCCTCTTGTATTTATTATTTCTAGTGTATCTAGTCAAATCCATCAATCAAAACTAGTATTTATATATGTAGTGAGACTTAGCAAGACTTGTAGTTGCGAGACTTGAGCTATGGGTTTTATGTTCGCTGTTGGGTTGATGTCTTGCTTTACTTTATCATTTGTGGTGATCTTCGCCGTTGGGTGTCGTATACATATATTCTGTCTTGCGTGATTGTGATCCGCCGATTGGCGAAGAGCTAGCTCCCACTTGGGGATGCCTTTTATATCATCTCATGTATTTGTGGTTTTGGATCAAAATATACAAAGGAGGTGCTGCCCAAATTTTCAAAAGGCGAAACATGTTTTCAACTAGTAAAATTTACTTGCATTTTTATATTTCATTACTCATTCATTTAAGAAAACTTGTGATTTTCACCATACCTTTATTTCAAAACTTCACCTCTTTATTTTCTTAAAATGGTTTAGATTTATGGGCTTCGGCTTACTTGAATTACGTTACGCCTTTAGACGTGGCGTAGTTTAAGTGCCGGTCACGAACAATATTTTCAGGTCGTGACACTTACACAGGCTGAAATACCCTTTTCTGTACCATAATAATAAATTTCTGTACAATGATTTCAGAGTCGTTATACTTTACCTGAGCGTCTTGAGGCTCTGCCGCTCCAGACGCTCGATGATGCTGAAGACAAGGTACAATCAGTGTATTTGATGGGGCTGATCTCGAAGAAACAGAGAGATAATCTCGTCACTATCTTGCACCGCATCTTCCAATAAAAAGCAATAGTCTCATTATACCAGAGGATGGAGGACATCAGCGGTGACCCTGAAACTTGCAGGGAAAAGATGCACTAGAAGATGGTCGACGAAGCTGAAGGCGCATTGCTCAAACTTGCTTTTGAGTTTGAGAATACATGCCCGGAATTTAGCGACTTGCTATTGTAGACCCTAGATGATGTTTAATTTTGTTTCCTTTTTTTTTATTTTCTTTGTGATCATCCTCATCATCAATGTGTAAATATTTTTTTGAAGTATGAATGACAAGCCTTTTTCCCTTTAATTTTGTTTTCTTTTTGCATGCTAGCGCTCACGTGCCTTTCACGTGAGGCGTTGCTATAGGATTTAATCCTATTAAAGACTGGCACCGACGCTCATGTGTGTTTCACGTGAGGTGCTTCCTTATTATATGTGGGAATCGTTTCAGCTTCTTTCTCTTCTTCTCTTGAGTCATCCTTTTCTTTTCCAATGCCTCCTTTTAGTCAGAGCTTAGAAATAGTACCACCATGCACAACAATTTCTATACCGAGACTTAAATACTTCTCTTTATAATCTGAAGCAGTGCTCATCTTCTCCTTTACAGGGAAGAACTACTTTAACAGAGAAAGAACCATGGCTTGCAATCACCCACATGCTCCTCGACATCCATGGGAGGTGCCCAATAGGGAGATTATTCCTCGTTTTACTACTCGTCTGGCGAATCCTCTCTCATGGATGATCAATGCGATATGGATATGCACGACCTTATGATTCGTAGGGGTTCTCCTCTCCCTGCCGGTTCTATTTAGCATCGCATGATTTTCCTGGCCATCCTTAACAGCATTCCTCTTCATCCGGCGGAGATGACTCTAGCTGTAACACCCGAGCCCAATACTACTATTTTCTATTATTGGTTGAGCATTAGATATTACTCATTTCATTTATCTTGCTTGTTTGGGTCTTACTGTAAAATTTTATCTGGCTAAGTCATTCTGCATATAACAAATTTTAGCACCTAAAATAAAATTGAAAATATTTATCTTGGCCTACTTGACACCCGTAGCCTCGTGGTAGCGTCCGTGCATTGTTTTCTCGTCCCGTTCAGTGAAACGGGCGAGTTTGGATAGCTACGTGCACGTGCGTGTGTCCGTTTTGGGAGTATGCTTTTTTTTAATTATAAAACATTTCATTTTAAAATTTGGAACCCGCTTAAAATCTTATTATTTGAATTTCGAATTTTTGGACCCAACCCGTGCGCAATTTGGAAATGTTTCATTTGGCGCCAAAATCCCAAATTTTAATATTATTAAAACCTTCACATATATTTTTTCTAACTAATCTGATATCTTACTGTTCATTACCTATCTTTTAAATCTTTAAGTTAACCATATAATATTTTTACAATCTTTTATATCCTTCTCAATTTATTCTCTCAGCCAATCGCAACCTCTCATTTAACCCCGTAGGCCCCACTTTCTCTCTCTCCACTTTTTCTCTCTCTCTCATATATCCTCTCGTACTTCTCTTTATCATTCTTTCTCTTCTTCCTTCATGTCTCGTTTCTTATTTTTTTTAACTGTTCTTTTGTTGTCGGAATTCCGTCGTGCCGGTGACGCTTCTCGACGTTCCAGCGAGGTACCCCAACCCTTGTGGTTCCTTTGTTCGTCGTTTGGGTTCATTCCGTGAACCGTGCGCCCGTCGCGAGTTTCCCCCGCCGACGGTTAACGTTCCGTTTTCCCGATTCGCGACCCATCAAGGCAAGTTAATCTTGCTACATGCTATATAATTCATTTTATACCTATTTAAATAAATACCATACCTATAGTTTAAATCTAGTGCCTCATGTTTAATTTTATAACGTTTCGATGTTCCGTTGGCATCCGTTTATATCATATTAAATCTAGATCATGAAAACTTATCTTGTGACATACTAGATTACATTATACTGCAACCATATCATTTAAAATATATATCGTCGTAATATTTATTATTATTATCTTTAATTAGTTTATAATCTTCATTTTATAATGTTATACATTTGAAAATCTTATAGTTTACACATGAAACGTCGTTGGAAAATCGGATATGACAAATCTGAAATTTACTGTACACCTTATCTTATAAAATTCATTATAAATCATAGAAAAATCATTAGTATACGTTCTTTAGTTCGTTACGAAGCTAACTCAGAATACTATAACTCTATAAAATATTTACTTGCAAAATAAATTGTTTAAATAACGTAAAATGCAAATGAAAATGTCTCCAAACTGCTGTCCAGGGAAATTCCAGCAGCAAACTTTCAACTTCGAATATTCATAACTTTTTGTAGGGACAACCTAAAATGCTTATACTTATAAAACTGAAAACCTTATTGAATTATCTTCGTTTTGGTATAAAACACGTCCCTTTTGGAGAACGTTTGTTATTTTTAAGCTATTTTACAAATTAGGGTGACGCTGAATTTCTGAACGGAACTTTCTTGTGTTGGTTAATCAATACCACTTTTATAGTTATTAATCGCTTTGAATATGCTATCCATATTAATATTTATATCATATATTGCTTAGTTTTACATCCCACGTTTCCATTTTATGGTTTTATAACTTTTCGGATACCCGTTTGCATTCATCGCATTTAAGATACATATAATTGCATCCATAGATCACATTACTACATAATAATGTGATATTAACACTCTATGTTTAATAAATTGCATCCTAATTAATATTGGAACTATAAATGTAACCCTAATCGATAACTGTGCATCCATATCCTTGAAATTATATCTATTTGCATATCATATTACATGTTCCAGTTTATTGTTCTGATAGTACTCATGCTTGTTTATTTATACACATGTTTATGATAGTTTGATTATGAGCACCCACATGACATCTTGTGCTTCCTGACATGACCTGTTACACTTCCTACTTGACATGACATGGTACCGTACACTCTTGACATGACATGACACCTTTATACATTACCTGGCTTGACCTGATGTACCATGACCCGACCTGTTACCTGATCTCGTGCCTAATGCCAACAAACCTGACATGTTGTCCTCATGGACCGTTCCTGTTGTCTATCCAGACAAACCTGCTTTTACCTTATCCTGTGTTGGCATTAGTTCTTGATTACTGAATACCTGACTCGACATACATAACTTGGGGGTATGGGGAAATCAAAGGTGAAACCGACTTGTAACTCAACAGTTCGATACCTGTTCTGATCAGTCTTACGGGCTAGGCCAGCCCCGGAGTGATGATACTGACATCACTCGCCCATCCTGCTACCTGTTACTGCCTAGCGGCACGTCTCGGATTCAGCCCCGAGGATCTTGACCGTGGTCCCGGGCACGCACGGGATACTATTGAGTTACATCGACGATTCATCAATTGATTTCAAAGACTTTAGAATAGAAAACCTGTTAGAACAGTTTAGTTACCCACTGCACACTACCCTGCACTGCTTGTTTCCTACTATTGCTTTATTCATGTTTATTTCTGCATTGCCTATTACACTGTGCATACTATATTATTGGTTGACATGACGCGCTGACGTCTGGGTTTTGCATGGCCCAGATTCTTTACCACTGTCGCTGTCTGAGCAGGAGTATTTCAGCCAGCAGGCTGATTTGTGAGTTCTGTAGTGGTTAGTTTTATTTCCTGCACTCTTATTTCCAGATGTGAGCCCGCATTATGGGACATACTTTTCTATTATTGTATTGGATCATTTGCTTCCGCATTTATTTATCATTGACTCTTATTATTCTGGATTGTGGACATGTTTTAGATAGTTTATCTTGTTCTTGATATCTCTACAGCCGTAATGTGACTGTGGATGGATACTTCCTACTCACAGGTAGCATGGTTGGCTATGTCACGTGCCCAATCTAGCGTACTCTGGGAAGCGGGGCGTGACACTAGCGATGATCGACACAGCGGAGGACAAGATCGACTACATTCATGAGGCATGCTTCATTAAAAAGCCTCTGAATAGCCGCTCAATTCATATGCTGAGTCAGATCCGGGCTCGACGGGTTGTCATATCTTCCTTTGCCGACGAGCGTAGCACTAACAGATGGGGAGGGACTCTTCATGAGAACCGCCGTTACGACATAGTAGAACATGCAGAGTGGGTGTTAGAGAACTTTGTTTACTGAACTCCTGTAGTTCTGATCCCATGTTGAGTGATCTCTTCCCTGTAGCTTGAAATAAGTATTTGAATGCATGTTTGTTATTTGATGAGTTTTTCATGTCAAATGCCTCCCATTACTTTTTCCATGTAGATATAGACATGGGTTAAGTAGTGCAGAGTAATGCAAAGCTTACGACCGGTTTCGAGAAGGCGTATCATATATAACCTTTAGAATCTTAATATAAGAAGATAGCGAGAGAGCACTGGCGCTGTCATCTATCATTGACTCAAATCACAATTTTTAAGAAATGTAGTTCTAAATCCTAAGGCCCATGAGTTGCACTTTCCACTTTTTGATAGCGGCGCTGTCTACCAATTTTGTCGGATATAGCCCATGGACAATATACAAGAGTCAATATTGACCTATTTGCAGGGCAACCGTGGCTTATGAAACATGTTGATATCCTTGTCGCCTAACGCTTTTCACCTTTATGAACCATGAGGGTCTCATAAAGATGTTTCTGTAAGTGTATGGTGCTTCTTGCCGTGACTACTCACACTTGTAATAAAAATCCTCTATCACAAAATATCCTCACACTCTCATCTTATCTCTTTATGGAAGAAAACAAAGAGGCGGGTGGGTTAGTGACTCACTAGGATGAGTCATAAGCCCACACACTTCTAAATTCAACCATGAAGAAAAAGAGATTGTGTGTAGCCACCTCACTAAGTATACATATACATCACTTATAAATTTAAATACATGTATATAAACAAGTATACCTAGACCCGTATAAATACGTATACCGTATTTCAACCAAAATACGAATACCATATTTGTACCGAAAATACAAAATACGTGTATTCATATTTAGAAAGAAATACATGTATTTATATCAAAACACAAATACCCGTATTTATACAAATACACGTATTCGTATAAATACCGTATTCGTGTTAAAATACAAATGCCCAAAAGATAGAAATATAATACCAGCATCAAAACTAGCTGTCTTTCAAACCTGCTAGTACTACTAAACCGTCCGATTAAAGCACGTGTATAAATACACGTGTTCAATCAAACACCCGTGTGTAAAACTATACGCAAAGTACACCATTTCGCCTGAACCGGGAAACCCTCTGTGTGGAACTCTGAAGATTTGACAATACGCTTGCAGTGGGTTTAACCACAAGCACGTCAGTGGCACTAGCTGTACGTAACGGCTATCTAGGTATCTGTCGAAGGGAAGATCGACACGATAACTCGTCCGAAAACCCTACTGAGCCTATAGACGGTATTCTTCATACAGTCCAGTCTGTTAGTCAAAAAGTATCGTATATTGGGCCTAAGGGGTGGTAAACGTCAGACCCTTAATACCGCAACAAGTCATGACGGTGTGGAGCCCAATACAACCTAAGAAACTACTGGCGTACCTACCAGTAAATCTCACTTGCTCTGATTAGGGACCTTTAGTATTGGCCGACCATACACAGCGCGATATCAACTCCCAATACCGGGAGAGACGAATCCTTTTTATCCCCTACCGCCTTCAAATGCTTCGGGACTACACCCAACTACTACCTGTTTGTACGAATTAGTAGACCCATGGTAGGGTAGTAATCTAAGTACAGTAGAAACACACTCGAGATGAATAGTGATGTCAAGTCAGTGGACTAACCTGTACTCATATCACCGGAGAACTGCTATTTGATGATAGGTATAATACCAACCAGCAATTCCCCGCGAGTCCGTCCAGTGTAACTCATAACCCAATGAGTACCTTTATACTATCTTTGGTACTGTATACCAATAACTGCGGGACATGCTATCTCCCCTGACGGGGATAAGGAGCGTATACACTAGTCTACTATGGATTATCGATGCCCAGTCTCGATAATCCTATGACTATGGAAAATTTTTAAGGATGTGCTTAGAGACTACCCAGTCCCCACTAGTATGACGCCATCACAACGCTGGTAGTCAAACAAAGATTCTAAGAGCTCTATCAACATGTATTGGCGATATATTAAAAGAAACATATACACATGTTAAGATAGACTCAAACCAAATAGCATACTATCATGTTGAGCAAGACTGTTATATATCTGTATATATCCCAAGCTTCTAAAATATAATATACAATCCAGTACTATACAATAATGGCCTCTAAGGCATATATCACTAACAATCTCCCACTTGCACTAAGGCCATGTATTGGCATATCGCAGACCTATCATCTCGAATAGCCTCTCGAACTATGTCTGAAGGAGGGTCTTTGTGAGTGGATCTGCAGTATTGTTCTCCGTGTCTACTCTCCGCACCTCGATCTCCAAGCGATCCACGATCTCCCTGATCTGGTGATACCGCCTCAAACTATGTCTGGATCTCTGATGAGACCTTGGTTCCTTCGCTAGAACTATAGCCCGGTTATTATCATAATAGAAAGGTATTGGGTCAACAATAGACGGAAACACCCGAAGTTCTGTAATGAAATCTCTCATCCAGACTGTCTCTTTTGCGGCGTCACATGCAGCGATATACTCTGCCTCCATCGTTGAGTCAGCAATGGTATCCTCTTTGGACCTCTTCCAACAGACTGCCCCTCCATTAAGGGTGAAGACATAACCCGACATGGATTTGGAGTCATCCTTGTCACTCTGCAAGCTAGAGTCAGTGAAGGCCTCGATCTGGTGGTCTTTACTGCCGTATACCAACAACATCTCATTAGTCCTTCTCAGGTACTTGAAAATGTTCTTAACTGCTATCTAGAGCTTCTTCCTTGGGTTCGACTGATACTTACTTACTACGCTTAGTACGTAAGTAACATCTGGTCTGTTACAGAACATCAAATACATTATAGATCCTACTGCCAAAGCGTAGGATATATTACTCATGTGATCCCTTTCCAAATCAGTCTTAGGAGACATCTCATTGGAGAGGGTGATCCCGTGACAAGTGGGTAGGTTATTGCGCTTGGAATCTTTCATACTAAATATTTTCAGTATTGTGTCAATGTATCTGGACTGTGAAAGTCCCAACTTCCTCTTAGATCTATCACGATTGATCTTGATCCCCAGAATGTAGGAGATATCACCGAGGTTTTTCATGGAGAACTTATGTGACAAGAATCTTTTGACTGACTGTAGCATAGGAATGTCATTTCCTATCAGGAGAATGTCGTCCATATACCAGACGAGGAATACCACAGTTCTTGCTACAATCTTACTATAAATGTATTGTTCATTTGCATTTTTGATAAAGTCAACTTCTCTGACCGTCTTATCAAAACAGATGTTCCAACTCCTCGATACCTACTTTAATCCATAAATGAATTTAAGCAACTTGCACACTCTTCCGCTGCTCCCACTCTCTATGAAGCCCTCTGGCTAATCCATATAAACACATTCTTCTAAATTTCCATTCAGAAAAGCGGTCTTTACGTCCATCTGCCAAATTTCATAATCATGGAAGGTAGCAATAGCAAATAGGATCTGAATGGATTTAAGCATAGTCACCGGAGAAAAGGTTTCATCATAGTCCAAGCCAGGTCTATGGCGAAATTCTTTTGCTACAAGTCTAGCCTTATAGGTTTCAACCTGTCCATCTGTATCAATCTTCTTTCTGAAGATCCATCATCCTAATAAACATCCCTATAGTCGAAGACTTCTCAATGCGCTATTCGCATTTGGACCATAGGTTTTGCCACCTCGCATATTGTACCCATGTTTGACCCCGGTATTGATTAGCGCCGTAATCGGAGTGCGTTCACTTGCGCTAGCGAACCGTTGCATGAATAGCAGCTCCATTTCAGAGAAGGTTTTCATTGAGTCAGTTGGGAGCTCCGAGTACCATCCGAAAGCTAATTCTGATAAGCGTCCGACGAATTGGCGCAACAACAATTTGTCATCGCCTCCAGTATTGCCACACAGAGCTCTGAATTGTGCGACGTGCTGGTGGGGATTACCCATTCCTTTGTAAACGTGGAACTTCGGGATCGTATATCCCGATGGTTACTTTATTTGGTCATACAAGGCCGGATATGGTTGCATGGTTTTGACGAGTTGGTTAGCGGCTTCATTGGCCTGGTGAGCTTTAATTTGCTGAGCAGTGTAGTCATCCAGAGCCACCTTGGAGATTGTTTCCTCCTTAATTGTTGATAAGGCCGGGGAAGGATTTGATGTTTCTCCTCTGTCATCTTCTTTAATCACCGGAGGATCTTCAGTCGGTAGTTCTGGTTGGATCATCATTCCAACCATTTCCTAGAATAGAATAGCCATCTGCTTGATGTTAACAGCTTGCTCCACAGCACTTTGTCTTTCTTCTCCAGCACTCGTCGAAAGAACTCTGTATCGGTTTCTTGCTCCTGGCGCTGTTCGGCTTCTTTGTCTGGAATTTCTTTTGGCCCGGTCAGGGCTCCCGTTTTGGTCAGCATCTCTTGGAGCTTTTTCTGTTTCTCCTGAGATTTTGTGAGCGACCGAGTATGCGTCCTATGACATACCGAAGTACGACTTTCTTCTTTATCATTAGCCATGTAGACAATATGTATGGGTATGCCCCCAGACTTTGGGTGTATATATCCTTCGCCTTTGGATTTTGCTGCCGGCGGTAGAATTTTCTCCGTTCTCGTTCTTTTATTAGAGGCTGGAGCTGAAGGAGCCGTTATGACATGCGCCTTTCTAGGAGAATTCCCCTGTTGTATCGTGGAGGAGTGGTCTTTTTCTTGTCGGCCGTTAGATTTCTTAGGTCGACGAGAGTATCTTTCATCAAGCATAGAGTTTTAGACTTTTCGCCAAACTCTATGTATCTGCAAGGAGAGTCGTTGGTGAGGCTGCTCCGACGCTTCTGTACTAGAGTTCTGCCGGTGGAGGTGATTTTTCAATACTGCCGTCGGGGAGTTCTTGTGCACTCTCCTAAGTGGGCCGACACTGTTCGCAGTTGGAACAGCAGTATCGATGTCCACCACAGGAGCTGGTGAGGTTAGCCCAAAGGGGGAGTTGCCCCCAGCTCGTTTCACTTAGCGTCAGTGGCTACGTCGAGCATATCTTGCAGTAGGAGCGACCTCCGTATTATAGACGCCTTTATCATTCCCCCGGTGTTGCTGAGGAGATTTGCTTTGCATTAGCTTATTAAAGACCGACGTTCTTGTTGGTGCTGAAGCGGAGTTGGCCAATCTGTCGAAGACCGACCATCTAGGAGGGGAAGAACTTTTGTCGGCTTCACAGGTAGCATGAGCAGGGAGGGCTAGCCGTTTTGGGGCAGCTCCCTCTAGTATCATGGGCTTCTTTATGGGCCCATTCGAGTTCTTCTCCAACCTGTTGAAGATCGAGACTCTAGAGTTTGGCGGCTTGCTGATAGGAGCTATCACGGTCGCCAGCCGATCAAAGACCGACTTTCGGGGAGCTTCTTCTTGTAGCGTTGAAGTGCCAAAGCTCACGAGTGGGAGCATGGTCCTAAAGAGTTGTCTGGTGGTGGCCTGTGTGACCCACCCTACCGGCATTGAGAAGATGGAGACCGCGTTAGGCCCGTACGTCACTCCACCAGTTGGGGCGGAGTGAGAGTTGCTTTTGCAGGACGTGCAGCTGAGAGCTATTGATTCTGCACAGAAGTGAGATACCAAGTTTTAGTATCTTGAATCCAGAGGCAACCATGAATATAGTGAACCACGATTTTTTTCGCGAAACATGACACAAGAAGAGTGGGCTAGAAAAAGGAAGAGGTCTTACCAGACGTGCCAGAATCTATTTACCGGTGAAGACTGGACTGAGACGTTGAGACATCTAGCCTGAATTTGAAGGTAGATACTATTTGGAACATATCCACCCACCTCTTCGAAAATACCAAGTTGATTTATGGCACCGTATATCGGAGATTTGAATAGATACGACCGATGTAGCAGATTTTATCAGATTCCCCCTCATTTGTGAGGTATTTTATTATTGTGGGGACGCTCTTCCCAGCAGACGCAAGCCCCTGTAGTTAATTATGTTATCGCGTTACGATAACAACTTTCTCTTGCTCCGGCAGATCACTTCGTGTCGTATGTTATTTTGTTTGTTTTGGTTGCCCGTGAATTGTATACAGAGACTAGTTTAAGTCACCACGCATAGGGCGCGGATTAGTCCAAATCCGTATATTAAATTTGGGTTTGAACCTAGGTTATATGTTCCGTCAGTTCAAAAAATATTTTATTTTATTTAAGGACCGTTAACCTGGATTTACATTAAGATTAACTTAAATGTAAGCTTTTGGGCTCGATTTATTTTAACTAAGGAATCGTTGGTCTTTATTTGAGACTAAGATTAACTTAGAAATATATTTGAGGATCATTAAATTTTTTTAAGATCCATCAACAGAACATATGGGCTCGGCTGTAAAGAAGTTTCAGAGACTTAGCCAATTTAGGCACAGTCCTGGGCTTTTCCCTCATTTAGCAGTGCTAAGCACTATATATATACTACTAAGCACTTTTATTCAGCGCTCACGTATTGCCATGTGTGGCGCTGAGCTTCTTGACGCTCATACGTGTTTCACTTAAGACGCTGAGCATCTTGACGCTCACGTGTGTTTCACGTGAGGCGCTGCAATAATACTAAGCACTAATCTGTTTTGCTTTCTGGCGCTCACGTGCTATTATGAGAGGTGCTAAGTTTTCTTTTTGGGTGTTCACGTGTGAAACACGTGAGGCGCTGAGCCCTTTAGAGATTTACCCTCTGTCTGTGTGTGTGTGTGTGTGTGTGTGTGTGTGTATTTTAAAAGAAGTTAAACTTCTATTAATGGAGTTTTGGCCATTAATGATCACCGAGATCATTGTTTTGAGGATTTAAGGATCATATTTTCTTTGAGATCTAAGTTCTTCATATAGGGTTAAACCCTATTTTCAGAGGAATTAAATTCCTGAAATATAACCTCCATCTTCTTTTCTTTCTTTTTTTTATTTCTTTTCTCATCTCTAGTTTCCCCCCTAGATCTTGAGTCTGAAAAAAAAAATCATCCCGATGAGAATTAAATTCTTAATTTGTGGAAGATTTGTCTTGCGGATCTTAGATCCAAAAAAAGAACTAAGTTCTTTTGGAAGGGTAAACCTTGTATATTTTTATGTGTTAGACAAAGCAGATATTTTTTATCATTTCTTTTTCTTTACCTAAGGTTCGAGAAAAGCATAAGCTTTTCTTCAGTAGGAGAATTGAATTCTCTATATTTGCCAAAGCTTATAGGGTTTTTTCCTATCTATATGTGTGTGAGACTTGAAGTCTCAAGTCTATTATATAGAGATTGCAAACTGTTGATCAGTTTTGAGAAAATCTCTCATTGAGAGATACCAATAGATTTAATTTGTCTCAAAGATTATTCAGGGAATTTTATCCACCGTCGGATCTTTGATCCAGTGATTTTCTGTTTAACAGAATATATTTTCTTGTTTTTAACAATATTAGGGAAATATATTTCCATGCATAGAATTTAATTCTATCTTTTAATTCAAGTGGTGATTTTTAATCACCATTGGATTTTTAATCCAAGGCTTCTGTAACATTTTAGAAAATATAAAATAATATTTATGGATTTAAATAATAAAATAATAAATAGTACGGATATTATTCAAGTATAGATTTGAGTTTTTGTAGAATGGTATAGTTATATACTTATATTTTTGGAAAATAATTGGAATTTAAAATGAATTATTATTTATGAAAGAATTTATTTGATTTGGGATTTTTATAAATTAATATATAATTATTTACATACAAGTTTAATATTAAACATGATCAGTATTTCACTAATTATGCATTGAACCTAGCTTTATTTTGTTAACCTTATTTAAGTGTCATGACATGCAATATTTCATTTTGATATTTTATGATGGTTTCTTTTTTTAAAGAGAAAATAAGAAAAAAGAAAAATAAAAGAAATCAAGGGGACAAGAAAACAAGAAGGTATAGGTGAGGAAGGAAAGAGAGAGAGGAAGGGGGATGGTTGTATCAACCATTTCTTGCATCTCCCATTTCTTTTCCTAATCCCTTCATCTTTTCTTCTTCTTCTTCATTCTTCATCTACTCCACCCTCATTACCATCATGAAACACCCCTAAAAGCTCACCAAAACAACACAAATACTTCACAAAAATGTTCCTCACCTCATCCTACACATCATGGTGGGATCAAGTTTGAGTTTTGAGCTTCTTTGGTCATCTCGGAATTTTCTTGAGATGCTTTTATAAGGTAATATTCTCACCTTAGACCAATTATTTAAGTTTCTTAATCTCATATATTAGTATAGAGCTCAAAAGTTTAAGTTTTGTAAACTTAAGTTTTCTAAAATGAGAATTAGTGGGCAAAACTTGTAGTAGTGATATAATAGAGGGTTTAGAGAGTGTTTACTAGCCTTTAGTGATAGAATCCTTAGTCTTAACGGAGTATTGAAGATTCAAAAATGAGTTTAGAATTTTCCGATGTCGGTTTTTTGGAGATTTTGATGATCAAATGAAATCTGCGATGACTTGTGAACTCTGAAAATTTAGTAGAGAATACAGGGAGATGCTTTGACTGTTAAGATACCACCCTAGAAGCCCGAGCCACCAATTAATATGGCTGCAAATTTAATGGTTGTCCGCAATTTTTGCGTTGTTTTTGGAGTTAGGGTTTGGTTTTCGTTCTGTAGCTCACTCTTTAAATAACTAAGACTACCCTATATGCTAAAAATTCCAATATCACCTTAAGAAAAATCTAGAATTGTTTTACTAAGTTTTTGCCAATGTTTTGCGATATTTGAAAACTTAATTTTTGATATTTGAGTTTTAACTCGGTAGTTTGACATTCGTATGTTGATGTCAGGGGTTGTTTTGTTATTTTAGCACGCGTTGACCATAGGTTCTAACCTATGTGCGCTTCGCTCATCGTATCAGTTTTCGATTTGGATTTTAATATGATACGATATACTTTGATTTGTATGTACAAGCACGTGGACTTTCGGGATAACGAAGGAAGGCAAGACATCCGTCGGAATCGGCTAGGACGAGGCGAAATAAGGTGAGTAGATGTATATTTATGGGGGAAGTCAGGTGGATGGCGTGTAGCACCCCCACAACCGTTGAATTCGGAGATCTATAAATATGTACTAGATATGTATACTTAGCGAATAAGTTTCTAGAATACTATACCATAGTAGTATGCTTAGTAGAATGATATACCCTACTACTATTTCTTAACCTATCAACTATATCTTTTTGTGTATGTGTGTGTGTGTGTTCGAGGATATTTACGATATGATATGATGAGATGAGGATATGGTCTGACATGATGACACGAGTCGATATGATTAGATATGATGATATGAGGTGATATTATATGATATGATATATGAGGACATGAGATGATATATGATGATATGATATGAAATGATGTATGTGATTATAGATCTGTACTATTGATTGATGATATCGTACGATGGATTATTCCGTACGTGATATGATGAGAATGGATCGCCGATAATCATTTACGACTCAAAAATAAATGTTTAAAATCATTAAGTGGATATCATGATATGTTTAGAGCCATACTTATTTTCAAAACTAACGAATCGTCACACACTTTTAAATGATAACTTCAAGAGATGCTATGACTTTTCAAATGGTATCTTTTTCAAAAAACATCGTAGCCCCCTATTTTCTAAAATAACGATTCGTACTATTTTAAATTATGACTGTATGACTAATATGTAGTTGCGTATCTTTTTATAATTTTTTGCGTTTACAATTTCTTTACTCTGTTACGCCCGCGTTACGATTTCTTATTTCTACACACGCTCGCATTTCTTTCATTTATGATGTATATACTACGTTTCATACCCTTATCCTTACATGACTTTGTTTGGTAGGACACACGCATCATTACCGATGATGCACATGTTGCATATACACTTACTCGCAAGCTCATATACACATCATCAGTAATTGTTATACCACATACACAGATAGAACTCTCTATGCTACCGCTCATGCTATACCTGTTAGCATGTTAGATTCTAGTAGTACTTTCATTACATTGCTACACGACACGCTCATGTGAACACACTTGCTATGCATTACAGTATTTTTCTGTGCCTGTACATATCTTTTCATGATTGCCATATTCTATATTTAAGATTTTGCATTCATGAGATTTCTGGATTTGAGAAACCACATATATTATTTAAAATATTGTGAATGTTTTAAAAATGCGGTTTTCTCTTGATATGATATTTCGGCGTCCACCATGAGCTTTCTCGGTTTTGAGCAATGATTATTATCCGAATCGAGGCAGGGGGAGAGAGACCGATTGAGAATACATGGTGGACCCGGAACGGTACCACGGGGCAAGAAAATCATATAAAAAGGTGTTGAGCCTGGCAAGGGAATACTACCTACTGTTGAAAGTATTGGACTCGGCGGATATCCGGAGGATACAGACCGGAGTGATATAAGACAGATGGATATGAGGACCGATCTGATGAGACGGTTCCTGAGATATGAGGGTCGGGCCTATGAGACGACGCCGAGATATGAGAATTTACGTATCGATGCTGGACACGGGATTTATGATGATTTCGAGTGTCGATGCTGGGTACTCGGGATTTTATGTTGATTTTGATGTGTCGTTGATTGACACACGTTGGATGATATATATTTATGACACAGATGATATGGTACCACATATTGACACAGGCACGATATTATATACTTATATACATATGTATACATGATAACCATTTATACCACATGGTATGATATTATTATATTACAGTACGACCTAGGAGATCGTTATGCATTCGATTTCTACCTGATGATGTCTTCTACTCATGAGTTGGCAATTTTCCCCCATTGTGCCATAGTTTTCTTGCAGGATCGACCGCTCGGATCAGTAGCGGCTTACTGGAACATTGCTCTTTTTGGGTGATTTACATTTGTAGGTGGGTCACAGTACAGAGCGTAACCACCATTGTATACTTTTATATTTTTTGTATCTAATTTAATGCTCCATCGACCAGACTATGTATATTGTAAACTTAGATACCAGTTTTATATTATTTCAGACTTAGAGACATTGGTTGTATATATTTTTATATTGGGGTTGATGTTGTTTGGTTTTCTTTATTCTTTCTGTGATTGATCTTCGCCTTATGCATTGTATACTTATTTGCGTGGTTATATTTCCGCCGATTGGTGAAGAGTTAGCTCCCACTTGGGGATGCCAATATTATTATTGTGTATGTACTGGTTTTGATAAAAATTTACAAAGAAGGTGCTGCCTAAATTTCAAATGACGAAAATGTTTTTAAACTTTAGAATACTATCTACTTGTATTTTCAACGAACTTACTTATCCTTTGAAAAGAAATAACTTGATTTCATTTATACCCTTTTTTAAAACTTCACCTCCACTATTTTCCTAAAAAGGTTTAGATTCCTGATTTTCAGCTTGGGTATGATAGAGTTCTATAAACTTCACGTGATTCAAGTGCCGGTCACGTGCCATTTCCGAGTCGTGACAAATTTGGTATCAGAGCATTAGGTTTAACCTTTATTCGAGTCTAGGTTTGACTATTTGGAGTCTAGAGCGTATATTTCGGAACCTAGGCTTGACATTACGGAATTTAGACTTGACTGAGGGGGTATTAGACCCGAAATTTGGTTACGTAGGTTGACCTTGGTTGTGGAGTAGGCAACTCAAGTAGAGTAACGTATCGTGCGTATATTCCGCGGCATATTTACGATACGATACTCCGCTTAAGTAATCTTAAGATGTGCATATCTTGAGATTCATATTTCTATTCGTTCTTATGATCTATTCTCATCAATATTTGTTTGCAGTTCCTGTCACCATGGCTCTACGAACTGAGAGGGCTGGGGCTAAAGATGCGGTCAGAGCGAGCTCGTCAGGGACGAGAACTGAACTGGGTGTTATCTCGGTGACACAGGAACATAATGTTTATCCTTTTATGCTAGGATTTCTCATTTGAGACGAGTGTTCGGGATCTGCACCAGATGATTGGGCCATTGTTTGAGACCAGTCAGATAGAGAGGACTGTTGACGTACAACCTACTCCAGAGATCGTTGTGTTGTCTACCGTGCAGACAGATATACTAGTTGTTGCTGGGATTGACGAGATGCCACTTCTAGATTTCAAAAAACCGAAGCCACATGAGTCTACAGGCAAGGATGCGATAAAGGATCGTTAATCATTTGTGGATAGGATGACTAGGATATTTTGTTTGTTTGGATGCTCCAATGCGAGATTAGTCTAGTTGGCTAGCTTTAGTCTGAAGGGTCTTGCTCAGATCTGGAGTGAGTCGATTGAGAGATAACGAGCAATGCGTATTCCTACAATGGGATGGACGAGTTCTCAAGGGTGAATTTTGCCAGATTTTTCTACCGAGTGTTGGAAATGCCCGAGTTCGTAGTGTCAAGTCTTTACGAGAGACTCCGGTTATGACCGTAGCCGAATATGAATTGCAGTCTATACAGCTATCGAGATACGATTCTGGTTTGGTCGATATTGAAGAAAAGTGGATTATGAGTTCCGTGCAAGATCTCACGGGTCGTCGTTCCTCTCCATTGATGCCAGAGATTGGATATATATGCAGAGGTGTTAGATATTGCCACATTTCCAGAGGAAAGTCATGATGAGATTGCAAATGTTCCGGAATGGAAACAGATTAATTTAAGAATGCCAGTTTCCGGGCAGTTCGAAAAATATGATATCAAAAGAGACCGTGGCAGGTTCTTTTCGGGATACTACAGCGATGGAGATTTGGACCCAGGATTGATTTTATGGCACATACTTAGAAGGCCAGAGACCGCCGTCATTGACGAGCTACGTTGAGAGTGGCCAGGTTAATTGGCCAGGAGATATTCCGAAAGGCATCAGAGCAACATTGTTTCCGTCGCTACTCCTTACCAGGCTATCGAGCCTGGAGGTCATAGAATTGGTGATCCACAGAGAAAACAAGGACCTAGAGACAGATGATGCCAGACTGTGGGCAGAAGGCAAGTGGATATTCTTGCTCTGCCAGCTCCGGATGCACAGAAACCTTTCGTCATTGAAGGAGGTGTATCTCAATGTTATTTATTTTTGATTTGTGATTTGATGATTCGAGTATCACATTTTCGTCATTTTGATTCTTGTGTTTCGATGATTGAGTTAATTATTTATATTTTGTGCACCGTAGCTGCACCTTATGGATATTTTCTTTGTGTACAACAGTTGCACTTGATTTACATTTTACTACATCCATTACGCTTGATTTATGTTTTCATACATCCATTACACTTGGTTTACGTTTTCTTACATATCCATTGCACTCGATATTGTTTTGCACACCCAGTTGCACATATTTATGATTTCGTATATTCCGATACACACGATTTTGATTTCGTGCACGTTGTATGCATCTGAGTTTGACTTGTGCACTCGATGTTGTTTATATACGTTTTCAATGCATTGATATGGTTTTCGTGCATGCTAGTTGAACTAGATTTATATTTTCGTGCACCCTATTGAACTAGATGCTTTTGTGTGACCTGACGCACTTGATTTAGATTTTCGCACACACGTGGCGTACTTGATGTGGTTTTGTACACATTTGATGCGCTTAAGGATTTTCAAGCACACTAGTGCACTCAATTGAGATTTTTCGTGCACTCTAGATGCACTTGATGTTGTTGTCGTGCATATCTGTTGCAGTTGAAAAATACATTCGTGCACGGCCATTATTCTCAATTTTCGTTTTCGTGCACATTCGTGGCACTTGGACTGACTTTGATTTTCATGTGCACCGGACGTACGTGGATTTATTTTCATAAACACTTACTGGGATTTATTCTTTTTTTCGAGTATCGTGTTTTATGATATTTATTATGTGACATAGTGGCAGAGCAGGACTGGTATGAAGACGGTACCTTAGTGTTTTCGCATGCATCAATGTTTACTAAAGAGGTTTTCAAAAAGGAGCTATAGTCTCATTATTTTTCTATGTGTTTATAAGCGATACAAAACTTTACAAAAGGAAACCCTTCCAACCAAATTTCTAAAAGACAGGACGTATATCTTAAACAAAATGTGTGTATATATATTTCTTCACAAACGAACGTCCGCTGGTTATGCCGTGATATACACATCATACGGCAATTTGAAAATAGATTTTCATGCATATATTTCCAATTACTTAAACGATCTAATAATGATGCGTACTATATACATATTATAGTCTTGATTATATGATACTTGACTTAAACGATAGATTTCTTAAATAGCATACTTCTTCATAGTTTTTATGATTTGCATAATACTGTCGGAGTTTCGATTTTTGAGTTTTGCACTCGTTTTTCATGCACACGCGTTACGCTATGATATTTCTAGCTTATCCGTGATTTCGAAGCCTCATTGATTTAATTTGGTTTACTGAAATGTTTTAAGATTTTGGGGTTTAAATTTAAATTCGGGGACCGAATTTATTTAAGGGGGGAAGACTGTAACATTTTAGAAAATATAAAATAATATTTTTGGATTTAAATAATAAAATAATAAATATTACGGATATTATACGGGTATAGATTTGAGTTTTCGTAGAATGGTATAGTTATTTACATATATTTTGGAAAATAATTGAAATTTAAAATGAATTATTATTTATGAAAGCATTTATTTGATTTTGGATTTTTATAAATTAATATATAATTATTTACATACAAGTTTAATGTTATTAGTATTTCACTAATTATGCATTGAACCTAGCTTTATTTTGTTAACCTTATTTAAGTGTCATGACATGAAACATTTTATTTTGATGTTTTGTGATGGTTTCTTTTTTTAAAGAGAAAATAAGAAAAAAGAAAAAGAAAAGAAATCAAGGGGACAAGAAAACAAGGAGGTATGGTTGAGTCATGAGAGAGGGAGAGAGGGAGAATGTGTATGCGTGTATGAGAGGGAGAGGGGGATGGTTGTATCAACCATTTATTGCATCTCCAGCTCTTTCCTCATCCTTCCATCTCTTCATCTTCTTCTTCAATCTTCATCTCCTACACTCTCACTATCACCATGCAACACCACTAAAATCTCACCAAAACCTCACAAACACTTCACAAAAAATGTTTCACACCTCATCCTACACATCATGGTGGGATCAACTTTGAGTTTTGAATTTCTTTGGTCATTTAGGAATTTTCTTGAGTTGCTTTTATAAGGTAATATTCTCATCTGAGACCAAGTCTTTAAATTTCCTAATCTCGTATATTAGTGTAGTGCTAAAAAGTTTAAGTTTAGTAAACTTAAGTTTTCTAAAGTGAGAATTAGTGGGCAAAACTTGTAGTAGTGATATAGTAGAGGGTTTAAAGAGTATTTACTAGTCTTTAGTGATAGAATCCCTGATCTGACTGGAATATTGAAGATTCAAAAATGAGTTTAAAATTTTTCGATATCGGTTTTGTAAAGAGTTTGAGGATCAAATGAAATCTGGGATGACTTATGAACTCTGAAAATTTAGTAGAGAATACAGAGAGATACTTAGACTGTTAGGAGACCACCCTAGAAGCCCGAGCCACCAATTCAACTATATGGCTACAGATTTAATGGTTTTGACCGCAATTTGCTAGTTGTTTTTAGATTTTGGGTTTGGTTTTTGTTCTGTAGCTTATTCTTTAGATAACTAAGACTACCCTATATCTACTTATGTGTGTGTGTATGAGGATATTTACGATATGATATGATGAGATGAGGATATGGTCTGATACGATGATACAAGTCAATATGATTGGATATGATGATATGAGGCGATATTATATGATATGATATATGAGGACATTGTTAGTTATATGTATGCCCTAGAGGCCATTGCTATACATAGGATGTATATTGTAGTGGATGCTGGGACATATATAGGGAGGACTGTCTTGCTCGACATGATAGTATGCTATCTGGTTACTCTTTACCTTAACATGTATACCGATTGTCTCTCTGTTACATGTTGGTAAAGCCCTTAGGATGTGTACTTGACTACCTGGACTATGATGCGGATCATACTAGTGGGGACATGGTAGTCCATAAGTACATCCTTCAAGGTCCCTAGTCGTGGGTATATCGAGACGGGGCATCGATATACCAGAGTAGACTAGCGTATACCTTCTCGACCCATACAGATGGGCGATGGATGATCCCATATCCATTGGTGTTTGACATCAGAGATGATATACGGGTGCTCAGTGGAGACTGGGTACACTGGACGGACTCGCCGAGAACTCCAAGATGGTATTATACCTTACGTCAGATGGTAGTTCTCTGGTGACACTGGTACAGAGTAGTCTGTTGACCCGAGATCGTCATAGAGTCTTGTGTGGTTCCCACTGTGCTTTGATTTCCACCTTACCACGTCCAAGAGGGCGTGCAAAACGGTGGTTTTTGGGTACAGTCCCGAATCACATGGAGGTAATGAGTGATAGGAGGGGATTCGTCTCTCCCGGTATAGGGAGTTGATGTTGCACTGTGTTCGATTGGCTATAACCGGAAATCCCTGGCCAGGGTTGCTGAGATTTACTGGTAAGTGTTACCAGTAGTTTCTCGAAATGTTATAGACCTTATATCGACACGACTTATCGAGCTACTGGGGTCTGACGTTTACCACCCCTAGGCGAGATATGCGACATATCAGACGACGAGACCGGACTGTACGGTAAGTGTTACTGGTTGGATTCACAGGAGTGTGAGCGGGCTTGCTCGTCGATCTTCTGATCGCTCAATACCCGGGTGGCCGTTACGTTTAGCAGACCGCTTGCGGCTTGTGGGTGTTTGATATGATCATCATCTACTGCCGGCGTATTGACGAGTCTTTAGAGTCCTACACAGAGGTTTCCTGGCTCAAGCGAAACGAAATAGGAGCGCATATGAGATATGTGCGGGACCGAGAATAATGCGTGTATGTGATATCGTATTCTATTCTCGCGATGAATGTATCGATTGGTTGTGTGCGATATAACCTAGTTATCGAATCAAGGATTGATTCGATAAGCCGATACATTGGATATTAGTCGGTTGTATGCGATATGACCGGATCGTTAAATCAAGTGTTGATTTAATGATTTAATGCATAATTATATATTTGATATATTACTTTGCATTAACTAGTATTGGTTCACTTTAACTTGGATTTTCTCACTTGATGTGCACATTGTATATGTGATATACTTTTGTACACTAGTTTGTATCATGTTTGATGATACATGCTTACTTGAGTTTGTGTAAAAATTAAACCATGGTTATACAAGTAGTATAGGGTTTTGTTTATTTACTTATTCATTTATTTATTCTTTTTTTTCATTTTGGCAAAAGAAAATGATAAAGAGAAAATGGTGGCTTTCTTTGTTTGATATTGAAGCTTCATGAAGCTTTGACTAAGTGACCATTTTGTCTCATGCTTAACCCTAACCACTCCATCTAACCTTAGTTAAATCTCTACACTAAACCATGGTTTGTATATGATAAGAATTGATTTTTCTTTTCTATTTTTTTTATTATTCTTATCATAACACTTATCATCTTCTTGCTTCTTCTTCTTCTTCTTCACTTCAAGAAAAAGCTTGCTATCAACAATGGCAACTTGTGAAAATGAGTGAGAAATCCAATTCTAAAGTGAACCCACCTCCTATTTCTTCATCCTCTACCTCTTGCCAAGTATTATAGGGTGTTTTCTTCACAAGTTTCATGACTTGGTGAAGTGGGAGCTTGATCTTGCGATGCCTCGACGTAGATCATCTTCGGCATCGTAGTCGATGACCTAGCCTGCCCATTTCTCCGATGAAGCCGACGCTAGAGCCCGGGATTTGTTTTGGACAGCAAGGGGACTTCATCGCGGAGCTATGGAGGTGGAGAACCGGATCTACAAAGGTTGTATTTCCGTATACTCGTAGTTAAGTTGTTAACTAGTTTATCTTTTCGTCTAAAATTCTAGTTAACGATCCGTATTAGGGTTTCTCGGCACTTGTAAAATTAAAAATTGGCATGGTTGATGCCTTGTGAGACCTCATTAGTGTGCCTAGGAACCCTACAGTGGTATCAGAGCCTAGCTAGAGCCTTAGGCGATGCGTGGACGGAATTAGAAGTCCGATCGAGCCGAAACACAAACCCTAAAAAGCTCTCTGTACATTTTTGAAATTCGTGGATTTTTGTGAATTAAAAATATGCAGAAAAGTAAGCAGGAAAAACTAAGAATTACTGTAAAGTTTGGGCCCCTAATTCCATAATTCGACCGCGGAACCGCGGCCAAACCAGGGGTTTGGCGGCGCTTCCACGGCCCAAATTTGGACTTAGTCCCTCAAATTTCATATATTTATTCTTAGGTCCTTTCTTGGCAATTTTTTATGTGAATTTTTTAATTCCACTCAAGTGTTGAGTTTTCTAGGGTTTTATTGGGGATTCGTTAATTTGATCGGATAATTTAACTTCGTTTATGTTTTTCCGGATATTTTAGAAACTGTTAAAAAGTTCGACCGAATATAAATACCCACTTTTTCCCCTGCCGGGAAATTTCCAAGTGTTGGATTTTTCCATGGTTTAAAGACGTTCTAAGTAGTGCAAGTAACGCGATGGACCCTCTAGAAGACAACAAACCTTAACCCGATTATGTGACCGTCTTGAACTGCCCTTTGAACCTTAGGGTTTGGAGCAGTACGGCGTGCCACATGTGAGGCGTTGGCTTGACCCTTCTGCGGCTGGACCATTGGTACTGAGGCACGAACTGAATGGTTTTAGACTTGTTTCATGTGTTGATCTGTATCGGGAAAACTTGGGTGTTTGAATGTTCGATCGGAAAGTTTAACATTTTCTAATTATCTGGAATGTGATACAATAATTGGAATTCATAAATAGTTATGAGATAACTGAATGAATATTATAAACATAGCAGTTTAGTCTCACTTGATCGGTTGCCACGGAATTTTGATATGATCAAAAGTCCGTCGCAATCACGTAGCGTACGCGGATACTCGCCGGGTAAACTTAATAGACAGCCTCACTCCATAGCCCCGACCAAGTGACTGTAGGAGAATCCCGTCGCCGAAAGCATCCGTTCGGGTGCTCCCGGTAGCGGTGTTCCGCCTTGGTGAACTTCGTCAACGGTATCGGGGGTGCGACCGTCTACTAAAGTTTGCGACAAGCATTCGATCAAAATGTCGGGAATCTTGTTGAATTGCCCGACTTGACATTGAAAAGAGTTTTCGATTTTGAGACTAAAATGCGGGGTTTATAATTGTTAGGCATGCGATGTCTAAAGAATTCATTTGGTCAGGCATGCGATGTCTGAGGTGGTTGCGGATTCCAACTGTTGTAGTTTTACACTTTCTTTTCTGTGACCGTAAGTGTATTATGTGATATCGCCGGTTTCGTTACTATATGTCAACGACAATTGGGATGCGCATATTTACTTACGTTGATGACATGTGATGTTATGTGTTGCTGGATATGTTATATTGGATCGTCGTGTTTGAATAGCCGGGGGGTTTTTATGTGAGATGAGTGTTTTTTCATTTTCATTCATGTAAAAACTTGTATGTAATATTCTTTTATTGGGGCACTTCCAGGTTGCGGAAGATGTCACCGTTTGTATATTATTTACTTTTCTGCACTAGGATAGACCCAAGGAGGGGAGCACAAGCAACCGGGTTCTGGAGTCCAGTGGGAGACCAACTCGAGGAGTCGAGTCAGGGTCTCCTAACTCTAGAATTGGTAGGGTTGCTTGCCGCTCTCGTAGGGGTCTAGGGGTGTGGGTTTGGCTATTCATCGCGACTGTGGAATCCGTGTTTTATACTGGCTCGTATTGAAAACATGGACGTCCTAGTATATCCAATGTTTCATATGATTCTTCTGCTGCGATATCTGTGATGTGATCATGTGATATGTTCTGTGATGGATACTATATATAGTATATATGATATATTATATAGACGTTATGTTTTACACCCGCGCTAGCCCTGCCCTGCTCTGCCGTTAGTTACCTAATTTAACGGTGCACGAGGGGACATCGAGGCGAATGCGGATGGCTTAAGTGTACGTCGTATTTATCTGTGATGTTTAGGTACTTAAATGATGGGACTTCATTAATGTGATTAATGAAAGTAAAAGAAACCTAAAGATGTTGTAGAATCGAATTTCAAAAATAAAACAGGTAGCTACAGTTCTTGCTTTGCACAGCGGTATATGTGATATATCCTGCACCTTATTCGATGAGGAAAGGACCGAGATCCCTTCACCGGGAGTGACTCCTTTAGCAATAACTGGCAGATGCTACACACTCGGTTTGTCTTTTGATTGCTTTGAAGAGTTCTGCTTTGCACTGTGATATATATGATATATCCCGCATCTCATTCGACGAGGAAAGGACCGACGATCCCTTCACCGGGAATGACTCCTTTAGCAAAACTAGAAAAGCCTCAAAGACACTCCATTTCAAAATTCATTCAATCCTACAACGATATCAAGTTCATTACGCAATAGGTTTTCACAAAAACCTGTCGTAGCCCTCCGTCATTTCAGATAAGTAGTAGTTAGTATTCGTGCTACGTTTGTTGGCCTGCGTCAAGGCGTAGTGTGCGGTAGCTAACTAGTATTTATCTGCTTATGCATATGATGCAGATTGGATTAGGGTAGTCGTGCGACTTTGTTGGCCTGCTTCAAGGGTCGTGCGGGTGGGTTTAATTCAATCAGGAAATGACGGGTTGAACTTGACTAGCGCACTATGGTTTGTTGGCCTGCGTCAAGGTCATAGGACGCTAGGGGCAAAATATTATCGGGAATTTCAAGTGTTGAAATTTGCAATGAGATTGCATACCTTCTATGAGATAGTTGGATCCCGATACCCGCTGCGAGTAAGAGTTACTCCTGGGAGAGTGTTACACATTACAATTAGCCGATCAAGTAGGTGTCTAGAAAGGTGTTAACGGGGTTACGCCTATGGGAAAACGAGGTTTACATTAATTAGGTTCGTGCGAAAGCACGGGGGACCTCCCTCAAAGTACCGACACTGGCCTGGCTGAAAGATTGGCGAACTTGTAGTGTGTAATTAATCCCGGCTAGTCTTTCCTTTTAGGGTTTGAAGGAAGATTTGATAAAAAGCAGTGGGAGCCATCCTGATTAGATAAAATAATAACCAATCTATTCTTGCAAGAGCGCACGCTGAGTGTTTTCTTCTCTCTCTCTCCAGGTAGCGACCATATCACGCCTTAATCAAGATAATAATATAGATTATTGACCGAACCCGCTTATTATACTGAGCTGGGGAACGTTGGTCCCGCTCCAACTTATAACTGTTATAAGACAGAGCAGGAAATAGGGGAATACCAGATTTCCCGTACCGCCCAAACGAGGAAAGTGCATATGATGCATCATCTTCGGGTGTGTTCGTTACAAAGAACTGTTTCTCAGTATCCTCCGCATCCTGGATATATGATACCGGATCAGGATCCCAGATATGTAATCTATTACATAGGGCTGCAAAAAGGTAGAAAAACTGAGAACGGGTGATAAGTTTCATGAGGCAGAAAACGGGGCAAGAGTTGCAGCCAAGACTGTTGGTCACTGTCACCCTGTATCCCAAATACATTGATTCTGAACGAATGTTATTAGATACCGAACCTGATATACAAAATCATATCTATCTCTTTATTAGTAAAGAAATGATAAAATTTTGTATAGTTGGATAATGTTTTGAACATTTCCTATATCAAAAGTTGATCAGTTCAGGCACATTATCTAAAAGCATTAATGTTCTAAATCAAACTACAGTTCTTAGTATATGGAACACACACAAGAGGAAGAGTTCAGAAATGAACAAATTCTTCTTGAGGCATTGTAGACTAGGTCATATCAATGCGATCCGACTGGCTGAAGTTACATTTTAAATGCATAATTTAAATTAGTTTGAATTTACATCTTATGAAACTTGCCAGTCATGTCACAGAGATAAGATGACCATAGCTCCGTTCACTGGAAACAGAGAAAGAGTTAGTAAACTCTTGGGATGATACATGTTGATGTATGTAAGGTCCCCTGTCTACATATGCCAGGACTGGTTCTTTGTACTTCATTACATTCTCTGATAATCTCTCAAGATTCAGACATATGTTCCTGTTGAAACACAAGTCCGAACCTTTTGAGATATTCATAGAATATAAGTTAGAAGTAGAGAACCAATAAGGGTATAAGTATTATGTCCTTTGATGTGATCGAGGAGGAGAATACTTGAGCACGGAAATCCTGGACTATTCTAATGGAGAATGAGATTCTCTCTTAGCATTACTCCTCCGTATACACCATAGCACGATGGTATATCGGGATGGAGCAATAGCACCCTATGTGATATGGTGTGCTCTATGATGAGTACTACTGAGTTACCTATTTCCTTTTTGGGAGTTATGCACTTGAGAAGCTGCATACCTATTGAATAGGGTTCAAATCAAATCAGTTACCTACCATTTCATATGTGATATGATAAGGGAAGAGCCCATATCTTAAATTGGTTAAGATTTAGGGTTGTCCGGCCTATGTCTAAAAGCAAAATCCGGACAAGCTCGAGGCAAGGTCAGTTATGTAGAACTGGAAATGTTCCAGCTATACAAACCGCAGCTGATGATTTGAAAGAACCAAAGGATTCAATAGTTACCAACAAACCTCGGCCTCTCCGCCGATCTAGTAAAGTTCCTCACCCGCCTGAGAGATACTTCGGTTTCTCTATGACAGTGGGAGCGAGGATTGCATCATGAGATGATGACCCAACTAGTTTCGAGCTGGCCATCAGGAGTAAGACTCTGTAAGAATGGCTGGATGCTTAGCGATCTGAGATGGAATCCATGTACACCAACAAAGTATGGACTTTGGTTGCTATATCTGAATGGTTAAATCCCCATCAGGAGCAAGTATATCTTGAGAAGATTACTTGGTGTAGATGGAAAAGTTGAGACTTTCAAAGCTAGACTTGTTAAAGCTTTTCGTCATCGACCAGGCGTGGATTATGATGAAACCTTTTTCAAGTGGCTATGCTTAAGTCCATCCATATCCTACTTGCCACGGCTACATACCATGACTACGATATCTGGCGGTTGGGTGTCATGACTGCTTTTCTAAATGATGTTTTAGAAGAGAACGTCTATAAGTACACAGCCAGAGGGCTTCGTAGACAGTGGGAGCAGCGGAAACGTGTACAAGATGCTTTATAGGATAAAGCAGGTATCGCGGAGTTGGAACATCTGTTTTGATGTAGTAGTCAAACAGTTTGACATCATCAAAATGGTAGATGAACCTTGTATAAACAAAAAGGTAGTAGGGAGTATGGTGATGATCCTCGTAGAGTACGTGGATGACATACTCTAGATAGGAAAGGAGTTTCCTATGCTACGTTCGGTCAATCTCCGCTTATCACAATGATTCTCCATATAGGATCAAAGTGATACCTCCTAAATCCTGGGTTTTGGATCTATGAGATAGATCTAATTGGATGTTAGGATTCTCACTAGTTGTAGTGAGATGGTATCAACCGATCCTGGGGAGAATCACTGGAAGGGTTCCAGGGTGATAAGGACGACTGAAAGTCGGTCACAGGCATTGTCTTTACCCTCAGTAAAGGGACGGTATGTTGGAAGAGTTCCAAGCACGATACCGTGGCATACTAGACGATAAAGGCTCGATACATCGCTACTTAAGATGCTACCAAAGAGGCAGTCTGGATGTATATTTGTTCATGAGATGAACTTAGTTCCTCCCATTGTGTAACAATGGAGTTGTGGCTTATGCCAAGGAACGTCCATCCCATCAGTGATCCAGACATATTCTAAGGCAGTATCACCTGATCATGGAGATGGTTGATCTCCAGGATGATCGAGGTTATGAGAGTAGACTCAGAGGACAACACGGCGGATCCACTCACGAGAGGCCTTTTCCCAGAGAGAGACTTTTATGGGATGGTTGAGTATGAGATACTACAACCACTACTATCAGATGGCCCTAGTGCAAGTGGGAGATTGTTAGTTATATGTATGCCCTAGAGGCCATTGCTATACATAGGATGTATATTGTAGTGGATGCTGGGACATATATAGGGAGGACTGTCTTGCTCGACATGATAGTATGCTATCTGGTTACTCTTTACCTTAACATGTATACGGATTGTCTCTCTGTTACATGTTGGTAAAGCCCTTAGGATGTGTACTTGACTACCTGGACTATGATGCGGATCATACTAGTGGGGACATGGTAGTCCATAAGTACATCCTTCAAGGTCCCTAGTCGTGGGTATATCGAGACGGGGCATCGATATACCAGAGTAGACTAGTGTATACCTTCTCGACCCATACAGATGGGCGATGGATGATCCCATATCCATTGGTATTTGACATCAGAGATGATATACGGGTGCTCAGTGGAGACTGGGTACACTGGACGGACTCGCCGAGAACTCCCAGATGGTATTATACCTTACGTCAGATGGCAGTTCTCTGGTGACACTGGTACAGAGTAGTCTGTTGACCCGAGATCGTCATAGAGTCTTGTGTGGTTCCCACTGTGCTTTGATTTCCACCTTACCACGTCCAAGAGGGCGTGCAAAATGGTGGCTTTTGGGTACAGTACCGAATCACATGGAGGCAATGAGCGATAGGAGGGGATTCGTCTCTCCCGGTATAGGGAGTTGATGTTGCGCTGTGTTCGATTGGCTATAACTGGAAATCCCTGGCCAGGGTTGCTGAGATTTACTGGTAAGTGTTACCAGTAGTTTCTCGAAATGTTATAGACCTCATATCGACACGACTTATCGAGCTACTGGGGTCTGACGTTTACCACCCCTAGACGAGATATGCGACATATCAGACGACGAGACCGGACTGTACAGTAAGTGTTACTGGTTGGATTCACAGGAGTGTGAGCGGGCTTGCTCGTCGATCTTCTGATCGCTCAATAATCGGGTGGCCGTTATGTTTAGCAGACCGCTTGCGGCTTGTGGGTGTTTGATATGATCATCATCTACTGCCGGCGTATTGACGAGTCTTTAGAGTCCTACACAGAGGTTTCCTGGCTCAAGCGAAACGAAATAGGAGCGCATATGAGATATGTGCGGGACCGAGAATAATCCGTGTATGTGATACCGTATTCTATTCTCGCGATGAATGTATCGATTGGTTGTATGCAATATAACCTAGTTATCGAATCAAGGATTGATTCGATAAGCCGATACATTGGATATTAGTCGGTTGTATGCGATATGACCGGATCGTTAAATCAAGTGTTGATTTAATGATTTAATGCATAATTATATATTTGATATATTACTTTGCATTAACTAGTATTGGTTCACTTTAACTTGGATTTTCTCACTTGATGTGCACATTGTATATGTGATATACTTTTGTACACTAGTTTGTATCATGTTTGATGATACATGCTTACTTGAGTTTGTGTAAAGATTAAACCATGGTTATACAAGTAGTATAGGGTTTTGTTTATTTACTTATTCATTTATTTATTCTTTTTCTTTTCATTTTGGCAAAAGAAAATGATAAAGAGAAAATGGTGGCTTTCTTTGTTTGATATTGAAGCTTCATGAAGCTTTGACTAAGTGACCATTTTGTCTCATGCTTAAGCCTAACCACTCCATCTAACCTTAGTTAAATCTCTACACTAAACCATGGTTTGTATATGATAAGAATTGATTTTTCTTTTCTATTTTTTTTTATTCTTATCATAACACTTATCATCTTCTTGCTTCTTCTTCTTCTTCACTTCAAGAAAAAGCTTGCTATCAACAATGGCAACTTGTGAAAATGAGTGAGAAATCCAATTCTAAAGTGAACCCACCTCCTATTTCTTCATCCTCTACCTCTTGCCAAGTAGTATAAGGTGTTTTCTTCACAAGTTTCATGACTTGGTGAAGTGGGAGCTTGATCTTGCGATGCCTCGACGTAGATCATTTTCGGCATCGTAGTCGATGACCTAGCCCGCCCATTTCTCCGATGAAGCCGACGCTAGAGCCCGGGATTTGTTTTGGACAGCAAGGGGACTTCATCACGGAGCTATGGAGGTGGAGAACCGGATCTACAAAGGTTGTATTTCCGTATACTCGTAGTTAAGTTGTTAACTAGTTTATCTTTTCGCCTAAAATTCTAGTTAACGATCCGTATTAGGGTTTCTCGGCACTTGTAAAATTAAAAATTGGCATGGTTGATGTCTTGTGAGACCTCATTAGTGTGCCTAGGAACCCTACAGACATGAGATGATATATGATGATATGAGATGAGATAATATACGTGATTATAAATCCATACTATTGATTGATGATATCGTACGATGGATTATTTCGTACGTGATATGATGAGAATGGATCACCGATAATCATTTTTGACTCGAAAATAAATGTTTGAAATCATTAAGTGGATATAATGATATGTTTACAGCCATACTTATTTTTCAAACTAACGAATCATCACACACTTTTAAATGATAATTTCGAGGGACGCTACGACTTTGCAAATGGTATCTTTTTCAAAAAATATCATAGCCTCCTATTTTCTAAAACAACGATTCATACTATTTTAAATTATGACTGTATGGCTCATATGTAGTTGCGTATCTTCTTATACTTGTTCGCGTTTATGATTTCTTTATTCTGTTACTCCCGCGTTACGATTTCTTATTTCTGCAAATGCTCGCATTTCTTTCATTTATGATATATATACTACGTTTCATACTCTTATCCTTATATGACTTCGTTTGTTAGGACACACGTACCGTTATTGATGATGCACATGTTGCATGTACACTTACTTACATGCTTACACACACATCATCGGTAATTTTCATACCACGTACACAGATAGAACTCGCTATGCTACCGCTCATACTATACCTGCTAGCATGTTAGATTCTATTAGTACTTTCATTACATTGCTACACAACACGCTCATGTGAACACACTTGCTATGCATTACAGTATTGTTCTGTGCCTGTATATATCTTTTCATGATTGCCATATTCTATATTTATGATTTCACATTCATGAGATTTTTGAATTTGAGAAACCGCAGATATTATTTAAAATCTTATAAATATTTTAAAAACGCGGTTTTCTCTTGATATGATATTTCGACGTCCACCATGAGATTTCTCGGTTCTGAGCTTTGATTATTATCCGAATCGAGGTAGGAGGAGAGAGACCGATTGCGGATATATGGTGGACCCAGTACGGTACCCCGAGGCAAGAAGATCGTATACAAAGGCATTGAGCCTGGCAGGGAAACACTACCAACCGTTGACAGTATTGGACTCGGTGGATATCCGGAGAACACCGACCGGAGTGATATGAGACAGATGGATATGAGAACCAATCTGATTAGATGGTGCATGAGATATGAGAGCCGATCCGATGGGACGGCGTCTGAGATATGAGGATTTACATGTCGATGCTGGAAACGGGATTTATGATGATTTCGAGTGTCGATACTGGGCACTCGGGATTTTATGATGATTTTGATGTGTCGTTGGTGGACACACTTTGGATGATATATATTTATGACACAGATGATATGGTACCACATATTAACACAGACACGATATTATGTACTTATATACATATGTATACACGATTACCTTTTATACCATACGGTATGATATTATTATATTACAGTACAACCTAGGAGATCGTTATGCATTCGATTTCTACCTGATGATATTTTCTACTCACGAGTTGGCAACTCGCCCCCGTTGTGCCGTAGTTTTCTTGCAGGATCGACCTCTCGGATCAGTAGCAGCTCGCTGGCACATTGCTCCTTTTGGGTGATTTGCATTGGTAAGTGGGTTACAGTACAGAGAGTAACCACCATTGAATACTTTTATATTTTTTGTATCTAGTTAAAAGCTCTATCAACCAGATTATGTATATTATGGACTTAGAGAATAGTTGTATATTGTTTCAAACTCAGAGTCGTGGCTTATATATATTTTTATATTGGAGTTGATAATGTTTAATTTTCTTTATTCTTTTCAGTGATTGATCTTCGTCTAGGGCATTGTATACTTATTTGCGTGGTTATGTTTCCGCCGATTGGCGAAGAGTTAGCTCCCGCTAGGGGATGCCAATATTATTATTGTGTATGTACTGGTTTTGATCAAAATTTACAAAGGAGGTCCTGCTTAAATTTCAAATGACGGAAATGTTTTTAAACTTTAGAAAACTATCTACTTGTATTTTCAACGAACTTACTTATACTTTGAAAAGAAAGAACTTAATTTCATTTATACCCTTTTTCAAAACTTCACCTCCGCTGTTTTCCCAAAAGGATTTAGATTCCTAGTTTTCGGCTTATTTGGGTTATGGTGGAGTTCTATAGACTTCACGTAATTTATGTGCCGGTCACAAGCCATTTCCAGGTCATGACAGCTTCTCTGTTTAACAGAGTATATTTTTCTAATTTAGAAAGATTAGGGAAATATTTTCCCATATAGAATTTAATTCTATCTTTTAATAATTTTTAATCATCATTGGGTTTTTTATCCAACGGATATGTTTGACAGGGAATATTTATGGAAATATTTTTCATGTAGAATTTAATTATACCCCAGCTGACCCACTTTAATTAGGGCACTGACGCTCACGTGCTATGCACGCCGACGCTCATATGCCTTTCATATGAGGCACTGGTCCTAGGACTCGATCAAGCGTCCATGTGCTTTGCACACTAGCGCTCACGTGCCTTTCACATGAAGCGCTAGTATTGTTAGATATGTATGCCCTAGAGGAAATTATTGTAATTGTTGGACATGTATATATCTACAGGATAATGTTTCTCAATATGATAGTATGCTATCTGGTTTGGTTTTATCATTCATGTGCATGGTTCTACTTGTTATTACTGTCGTTAATACATGTTGATAAAGCCCCTAGAATTTTTGCATGACTGCCAGGATTGTGATGCAGATCATACGAGTAGGCCCTAGGTAGTCTATAAGCATATCCTTAAATGTTCCTAGTCGATGGGATATCAAGACAGGGCATCGATGTCTATCGTCAAATAGCAATTTGACATCAAATATTGTATACATGTGCTCATTAAAGACTGAGTATACTAAACGGACTCACCGAGAACTCCTAGATGGTATCATACCTATCATCAAATGGCAGTTCTCCGGTAACACTTGTACATTGTTCCCTCATAAAAAAGGGATGAGGGAAAGTTCCTCACTAAAATAGCCCCACGTGTTTAACACGTGAGTGCCTATATGCAATGCATATAGGCACAGCAATTAAAAACAATTGCAAGGCCAAAGAGCTAAGTGCCTATATGCAATGCATATAGGCACAGCGATTAAAAACAATTGCAAGGCCAAAGAGCCTCACGTGTTTAACACATGAATGCCTATATGCAAAGTATATAGGCACAGCAATTAAAATGATAGCTAGGCTAAAACAGCCCCACGTGTTTAACACGTGAGTGCCTATATGCAACGCATATAGGCACTGCAATTAAAATGATTGCTAGGCTAAAATAGCCCCACATGTTTAATACGTGAGTGCCTATATGCAATGCATATAGGCACTGCAATTAAAACAATTGCTAGGCTAAAACAGCCCCACGTGTTTAACACGTGAGTGGCTATATGCAACGCATATAGGCACTGCAATTAAAACAATTGCTAGGCTAAACCAGCCCCACGTGTTTAACACTTGAGTGCTTATATGCAACGCATATAGGCACATCAATTAAAACAATTGCTAGGCTAAGACAGTCCCACGTGTTTAACACGTGAGTGCCTATATGCAATGCATATAGGCACAACAATTGAAACAACTGCCAAGCTAATAAGCCCCACGTGTTTAACACGTGAGGGCACTTCCCAACTTAACAAGGAACCGTTGGATCAAAGATCCAATGATGATAGAATTAAATTCTATTGAACTGTTAAATGGGAAATAATATTTTCTGTTAAACGGAAAGTTGACGGATCAAAGATCTCATGAGTTGGAGAATATTTTTCATCTCTCCAAGCACCCTTGGATGAAAAATCCAACGGTGATTAAAAATCACCAATCTACAGAATAAATTCTGTATAGGAAAATATTTTCCTAATCTTGTTTAAGAAATAAAAAAATATGTTCTATGAGACAGGACCCTTGGATCAAAGATCCAACAGCAGGTAAAACCCTCAAATCAATCGAAGTCTCTCAATAAGTGATTTCCTAAAACTAATTAACAAACTTTTCTCCACTATATAAAGAAATCAAGACTTCAAGTCTGCAGAAGAGAGAGCCCCCCATAAGCTTGGAAAAACAAAAGAAAAAGAGAAAAAGAAAATTCAATTCTCTAGAAGAAGTAGATCCCTTTCTTAAACAAAAAATCCTAGGTAAGAAGAAAGTATAGAGATTATCTTATCTCTTTTTTAAGAGATTAACCCTTCATATAAGAACTTAGTTCTTCCTCTGGTTAAGGCTTGCAGAAGCAGATCTCCCCACAAGTTGAGAATTTAATTCTCATCGGGAAGATTCTGTTATGCAGATTCAAAAGTTAGGGGAAAGAACTAAGTTCAAAGAATTTAATTTTTACAAAAGTATATAGGAATTTAATTCCTCTGGTAAAACTAGGGTTTAACCCTGTATAAGAATTTAATTCTTATAAAACAAAGGACTTGAAAATCTCTAAACTCAAATCCCAGCATCATTGATATAAGATCAAAGATCTTCATGCACATAGAGAGAAAGACTGATGATTCACACGCAAGCGTCTAAGAAGAAGAACAAGAAGTGCCTACTAGGGCAGTCACGTGTTCTCACGTGACCCCAAAGCATTTATACAGAAAAGGGAATAAACCCAAAGGCAGCGCTCACATTTTGAAAGCACTCCACGTGTTTGCATGTGAGCATTAATGAATTAAGTGCTTATCACTTAAAAGAGAAAGAGAAATAAAATTCAGAGAACAATTCCCATTTTGGGCCCCTCACGTGCTGGCACGTGAGCCAAGTGCTCATAAAAGAAGAGAGAAATAAAACCCAAAAAGGCAGTGCCCAACTTTAGGGCGCTTCACGTACTCTCACGTGAGTGCCTAAAGAATTAAGTGTTTAACACTTATATATAAACAGGGACTTGAGCCTAATATACAGCGCCAGCTTTAAGGTTCCTCACGTGCCATACGTGAGCGCCCTCGGAATCCAGTGTTTAACACTTCTTCTAGAGAGCCTCATGTGGGAACACGTGAGTGCTGAACGTATACTAGTGTTTAACACTTTGGGAAATCAATTCCAGCCTCAAGTTGGCTAAATCTTCTTGAGATTAAAACATCTTCGATGAGATTAAAACATCTTCAATCTCTACATGGACCGAGCCTCTATGCTCATGACTTCCCAAACCAATGAAGAAATCTTAGTCTCAAAATACGACTAATGATGGAATTGATTCAAGGGTACATCTCTCTACACCTTTGATACATGTCGCTGCAATTCCTCAACGTCTTCAGAGAGGTGGCGGGTCCCGACAACCAACTGCTTTTGGATGCACTTCCCAAAATGGCGACAACGGACCGCAACGTCCTTAAACTAGCTATGGACCGGAATGTCCTTAAACTACCAACGTACCGAAACGTCCTTAAACTAAAGCAATGGAGCCTAAAAGCTCTTTTGTTGGGTCTAAACAATCCCAAAATCCTGTTGAGTAGATATTAGTCTCAAATTAGACTAACGTATTCTCAACAAACATTAAAGTTGATCTTAATCTCAAACAAGATTAACGATCTTTAAATCAAACTAAACCCAAATTTAAGAATATACGGATTTGGACTAATCCACGCCCTACGGGCAACAACATAAATTAATATCCGTATACAATCCATGGGCAACCAAAAATAAAACAAACACACACGAAATGAAGTGAACTTCTGGAGTAGGAGAAAGTGGTTATCTCTATGCCGTAACGTAATTAACTGAAGGGGCTTGCGCCTGCGGGGAAGAGCGTCCCTACAATCAAAAACCCCTCGCAAACGAGGGGGAGTCTGACGAAATCTGCTACAACGGCTGCATCTGTCCAAACCTCCGATACATGGTGTCATAAATCAACTTGGCATCTTTGGAGAAGTGGACGGATAAATCCAAATAGTATCTGCCCTCAAATTCAGGCAAGACGACCCATCCCGGGTTCGTCTCTGTTTTCAGCAGTAAACTGATTCTGGCACGCCCGGTGGGACCTTTTCCTCTTTCCACTCCACACTCCGTGTGTCGTGTTCGCAAACAAATCACGGTTTTCTATGGTTGCCCCTAGATTCAAGGTACTAAGATTTGGTGTCTTGCTCCTGTGCAGAGAAGAGAAATCGATGGCTTCCAACTGCACCTGCAACATCAACTCTCACTCCGTCCCCGCCGGAGGAGTAACTTATGGGCCCCAAGTGGCATCCATCTTTGCAATGCCAGTGGAGTAGGTGACTCAAGACACCACTGGACTGTTCTTTTGGAGCATGATCCCGCCAGCAAGCTTCAGCGCCCCGGGGCCATCACAGGAAGCTCCAAAGAAGTCGTTTTTCGATCGACTTGCGGCCACCATGGCCCCTCTCAACGGGTCGTCTAAGTCTTCCACCTCAGTCTTCAATAGACTGAGCCAAAGCTATAGTGGGCCTGCAAAGAGGCTCGCAATACCTGAAGGGGTTATCTCGAAGCGGATAGCCATTCCAGTTCCGGTAGATGAAGTCGTCAAAAGGGCTTCTCCTACTAAAGGATCGGTCTTCGCAAGACTGGCCGTCCCAACTCCTGCTACAGGTGAAGTCGTAAAAAATGCTCCCCCTACCAGAAAGTCAGCCTTCAAAAGATTGACCGTCCCCTTTCAACGGAAGTCAGTCTTCAATAGGCTGGCACCAGCAGTAGCCCTTCATCGGAGCAGGGGCATGACGAAGCCACTCCCACAACTGAGGCAATCCCATCTGCAAGGCATGCTCGACGTCGCCACTGGCGCCGAGTGAGGAAAACTAGGGGCAACTCCCCCTCTGGATATACTCCACCAGCTCCAATGGTAGAAGTTGATGCTGCTGTTCCAACTGGGAACAGCTTCGATCCGCTCAAGAGGGTGCGAAAGAACTCCCCAAGCGCTGTATTGAAAGAGTATCCCTCGCCTGTTGAAACATGATGCAGGAAAAGCCGGAGTAACCCCCTCAGCGGTTGTCCTCCAAATCCACAGAGTCTAGCGGAAGGTCCAAGATTCTGTGATCAATAAAGACTACTCTCGCCGACTGAAGAAAACGAATGCTCGGCAAGAGGAGGACCATCCCTCCGTCGTACCACGGAAGGCATCGTCTATATGGGTGCCTATTACAATGGCCCTTCTGACCTCAACCTCCTACAAAAGTAGAAGGCCGGAGAAAACTCTACTGCCTGCGGCGAATTCCAAAGGCAACGAACCCAAACGCCCCAAATCTGGGGGCGTGATCTTGCACACGGTGTCCATGGCTTTCGGGAAAGAAGAAAGCTATTCTTCTGTAGTTCATCGACCGCTCACTCGATCGTTGACAAAAGCTCAAGAGCAGCAACAAAAGCTCCAAGAAATGCTGATGAAAATGTCAGCACTCACCGGGTAGAAAGAAAGCCTGGAATCAACGTCTGAGCAGCGTCAGGAACAAGAGACCGACACCGAGTTCTTACGAAGGGTGCTGGAAAGGAAGGATAAGGAGGCCATGGAACAAGCCAATAATATAAAGCAGATGGCGTTTCTTTTCCAAGACATAGTTCGGATGATGATCCAGCCGAAACCTCCGGCCGAAGGCCCTCCGATAATCATCGAAGACGACAGAGGGGAAACGTCAAACTCTCCTCCATCTGTCTCAGCAGCCCAGGAAGAGACAATCTCCAAGGCTACCCTTGATGACTACATATCTCAACAAATACGGACTCATCAAGCGAGTGAAGTGGCTGGCCAAGTCGTCAGAACTGGACAACCTTATCCAGGCTGGTATAATCAAATCAAGTACCCGCTATGATATACGATCCCTAAATTCCATGTGTATAAGGGCACGGGCAATCCACACCAGCATGTTGCTCAATTCAGAGCTTTGTGCGGTAATACTGGAGGCGACGACAAACTGCTGCTTAGCCAGTTTGTTGGCAGCTTGTCGAAGATGGCATTTGGATGGTACTCCGAGCTCCCAAATGACTCTGTCAAAACATTCATGGAGATGGAATTACTATTCACACAGCGGTTCGCAAGCGCAAGCGACCGCCCCCCCGATCACGGCATTAATCAATGCCAGGGTGAAGCTAGGAGAGACCTGGGTTCAATACGCAATTCGGTGGCGGAATTTGTGGTTAAAATGGGAACAACGCATAGAAGAAGCTCCTGCTATGGGCATGTTCGTAGGGACCCTTGACCCTCAGACGGCTATATCCCAATTTATGATGTTCTTCAAGCCGACCACCTTCCAGGCCTTGATCGACAAGCTAGCCCAAATGGACCAGATGGGCCATAGGTCATCCTCTTCAAAAACGGATTCCCGGAAAGAAAAGTGCAAAAGGGAAAGCGACCTTCGTTGTCAACGCTCAATAGCAACCAATTCACCCGAAACCGGTTCCTCGCCAAAGCGACACACGCCCACGCCGATCCCTCAAAGAGAAGCTAGGATGTCCTTACTCGTTTCCCCAAGATAAAACGAGGAGACTGTTCGAACTGGCAGTGCGCAACAGACTTATCACTCCTCCGGATCCGAGACGTCCGCTGCAGCCTGATGACGTCAACAATCCTAACTACTACTCCCACCACAGAGTATTGGGCCACCTAATTGAGGATTGCTATGTCTTCAAAAGTTGGGTCAAGGACCAGTACCAACAAGGAAAGTTTGCACTGTCCGAGAACTGGAGGGTGAACCCGTCACAGAAGCACGCTCCTAAAAAAGTGGACACATCAGGGGCATCAAGCTCGTTTGTAGAAAAAGCTCCGTGGAAAGTTGTCCTTTCAGCTAAAACTAAAAAAATGCTGAAGGATCTTCAAGTATGTCTGGCGATCAAATGGAAAAGCCCGCTGGAGCCCGAGATCATTGAGGGGATGCTTAAACCGCGCTCAACACCGAAAGCTGGAAACGATGGGCAAAACACCCAGGTCAAGCCTTCAAAGTTTTTGAAGAAAAAGAAAAAGACCAAGAAGCCCGTACATCCTGATAACAAGCGTACGGACCTGTAAAAATACATCGACGCACTGGAGGAGTACAACCAGAAGGTGCGGACCCCAGTCACTCTCGAAGAGTTTCTCAACCATATCCTTGAGAACGGAGACAATGATAATGATGAGGGGAATGACTCGTCAGAAGAACCCGAGGATTATGTAGAGAGCTTCCACAAGGTCTCTCATTCGTCGTTACAAAACGAAAAGACCCCTCGGAGTCAGAATATAGCGCAGAAAAGATGGGGGCAAGACCGGTGCAAAAATCCCTGGAGCCGTCAGACAACTTGATTGAGCCCTTCAAAAGAGAAAAAGTAAACGAGAGATTGAAACGGTTATATACGAAAAAGCCAAGCGTCGGCGTCGGGGTGAAGAAGCTGCAGTGAGGAAGAGTCACAAAGTACTCCAACCAGATGGAAGCACACCCGTGGCAGACAAAAGCAGGTTTAAGACAAGAAAATGGTTCGCCAAAGCCGTGTCAATAGGAATGAAGCTGCCACCTTTCAAAGGAAATACTCCTGGGAGTAAGTGCCTCGATGAAGCGGATGTACATCCGAACTACTTCTTATACCATCAAAGGGTTACATACCCCACCGAAGAGTGCAGTGCTTTCAAGAAGTGATGGCAGGGTTACGTTGCCTACCGACAACACTTCAAGAGGATGAAGCGTGAAGCTCGTCGACAGCAAAAAATATGACAGATGAGTGCGGAAATATGGCTGGAAACTGTCATATGATTGATACCATTTCGACAAAAGGAAAATCTCAAGTTCTCACATTCGGGAGTGATTCTGAGGAAGAAATAACCCTCGACCCTCTCTTCAAAGAATCCGCCTCTGGAAAAGAAGAGGAGGTGAAGAAATGCGAGATCATTCAGCTACATAACCGCACGCTGCCTGAGAAGAACCTCGGGCCAACAAACAAAGGTTTGATAAAAAGAGATAAGGGGAAGCAAAAAGCCCCTGAGGAAATTGCCCTCGATGATGGAGTCGTCAAAGAGCTCGCGGCCAAGAACCCGCCTAAGAAAAACAAGGTGGATTACAATATCCTGGCACATCTGAGAAAGATGCCCTTACAACTGAGCATAATGAATGCTCTCCTCCTGTCCAAAGAGGCACGAGATTCTATGATCAAGGCACTATAAGAGCCTGATCGGTTCCAAACTTTCTTTACGGAAGAAAAGATGAAGGATGGACCAGCAGAGGTTCATACAGCCGATATCACATTCGACGATGATGATCTCCTCCTCGGAACGTGCGAGCACAACCGACATTAAGATAGGGAAGATCCTGGTGGACAGCGGGTCCTCTGTCAACCTTCTCAATGTGAAGGTGCTGAAGGAGATCAGCATGAACGTTCAGTACCTGGCTCGGGACAAAATTATCATCTTTGGATTCGACTCGCTGTCATCACGGATGCTTGGGTCCGTGATACTAACATACTCTTTAGGATACTCATCACTGATATCAAATTTCATATTATTGACGCCAAGACTTGCTATAACGCACTGCTCGGCCGGCCTTGGTTACACGAGTACAACAACATCCCTTCTATACAACATCAGTATATGAAGTACTTCAAAGACGGTCTCGAGTACACGGTTACAGGGGAGCTAAACCTATTCTCTGTAAATGAAGTCCGCAAATATAAATATGCCAAGTACTTCTTACCAGACTTCAAAGACACGGAAAGATGTCGAAACCGGAGAATAAACAAAAAGCCGTCGCCACTATCCCGAGCTTTGGGAGCGATACCGAAGAGGATGAAGAGATAGTCTTCTTAGGGCAACCCCAAGGCAGCAGGCCAGGACTATCTACTCCTATTTTGGTCCTTGGCAGTGACTCTGAGTACGATACCAACGTAGTGTTCTCCATCTGCCCGTCAATGCAGACCTTCGCTGAAGCTGATCAGAGTTTATAGATTACCATGGTTCCGCGGCAGCATTATAAAGAACTCGATGCACTTGATACATACAGCATACAAGAATTGCAGACTTTCTACGTCCCTCCCAGACCAAGAGGTGAAAAGGCGATCCTCTTCTATCAGTCTACGGAGACCAGAGTGGAAAAGGAAGTCTGGCATGGTGCCGAACTTGCGCTTGACAGGCTTCAACCAATCTGTCTGCCCAGATATTACGCAGAGGGATTGAAGAGGCTATTAAGATGCCAAGGCGTACCCTTCAAACAAACCGCTCGATAAGCCCAGTTCTACAACAAGATTTGGGACGTTCCCGGAACCCAGCGAAAGATGCCCAATGTGAGGATAGAAGTGACTGGGCTTGGATACGTTTGGTCCAAGAAACGGGAGCGGTTCCATGGTTTCCATGTTATAAATGACTCCGGTGGAGAAGGGAATGCTCTTCCAGATAGCGCTGATATCGAAACAGAGCGAAGTCCCGCCGTACGAATACCAAGTTTGTTATTCGAAGAACAGATTGACAAGCTAACAAGGAAAGCGGGTCAAAAAGTTCGGAATGACCACAGCTACGAAATGGCCATTTACAAGAAAGCCAGGACGCAGCGTTTCACTCAGCAGTCTATGGAAAGAGAAGACTGTGACGCCCTTCACCCTCAGCCTGCTGTGCGCTCTCTTGGCAAGGAAAAAGTCCGACGCAGAGGCAACAACAAGGTCAAGAATGGGAATGACGTTCAAAAATAGCAAAGCGGATCCAAGAAGCCACGCGATCAAGAAAAAGTCAGCTGGAACCCGTCTTTTATAAAGAAGATGGGTCGGAAATACTCTTTCCCCCGAGACAAGAGGAGGAAAATATTCAAACTTGTCATGAAGAATCAAATGATCCGGAGTCTCGGTACCCCGAACAGATAAACGAGGTCCATCATCCGGATTATTGCTCTTACCACCGAGTAATAGGACATCCTCTTGAAGACTGCTTCACCTTCAAAGGCTGGGTTGAAGACCAGTATCAGCAAGGCAGGTTTCCTCTATCCGACAGTTGGAGGGTAACCCCACTATGAAAGCACAAGCCAAAAGCAACGTACAATGCGAGGGTAAGTCTAGATCAGCATTGAGCTTGGAAACGAGCTCATACCTGCCACATGATAACACTATCAAAAGAAGGAGAGCACGAGAATATGGATAACCTCTCCCGTTGCTTCGCAAATGATGATGAGGACGAGGTGGTTTTAGAATTTCCACCGGCGCCAAAAGAGCTGGAAGATGGGATACACACCACAGCGGACAACCTGAAAAAAATTGACTTAGGGACGGAAAATGAGCCGAGGCCAACGTTCATCGGTGAGCTGCTGTCTGAAAAGCAGGTGGCCACGCTAAAGGACGTGCTTATGCAATATAAAGAATATTTCGCGAGGAGCTATTCCGAGATGCCGGGACTAGATCCAGAAATAGTTGTTCATGAATAGGTGATATCACTGAACGTCAAACCAGTCAACCAGGTACCAAGAAGAATGCGGCTCGAACTCGATATGAGCATCAATACCGAAGTCAAGAAACTAATCGACTCCGGCTTCATCCAAGAAGTTCAATATCCTGACTGGATCGCCAACATTTTCCCAGTGATGAAGAAAAATAGGACGGTGCGCATCTGCGTGGACTTTCGGGATCTCAACAAAGCTTGTCTGAAGGATGACTTCCTAATGCCTGTTACCAAGCTGATAATCGATAACACATCCACCCATGAAGTCTTCTCCTTCATAGATGGATCTTTAAGGTATAATCAAATAAAGATGCATCCCGAAGACCAAAAGCATACTTCCTTCCGGACTCTGCTAGGCATATTCTGCTATAAGGTGATGCCCTTCGTTCTGAAGAACGCTGGCGTTACCTACTAGAGGGCCATGACGAAGATCTTTGATGACCTCATACACGAAATTGTCGAATGTTATATCGACGACCTTGTGGTGAAACGCAAATCGTACGAGGAGCACTGGGAGCATTTGAAAATAGTGTTCCAGCGTCTTCGGAAATATAATCTGAAGATGAACCCTCTGAAATGCGCGTTTGGAGTCTCCTCAGGCAAATTCCTAGGATTCATCGTACGACACCGAGGCATCGAAATAGACCCATCGAAGATCAAAGAGATTATGGAAATGCCCACGCCAAGAACTCTCAAATAATTGCGGACTCTCCAAGGAAAGCTCGCGTATATCTGACGGTTCATAGCCAACCTCTCCGGAAAATGCCGCCCCTACAGCCATCTAATGAAGAAGAGGACCCTGTTCGTTTGGGATCGTAAATGCCAAAGTGCACTGGACGAAATCAAGTAATATCGGCAGAACCCGTCGGTACTGACAGCTCCGGTCAAAGGAAAGCCCTTCATCCTGTACACAATAGCCCTTGAAGGTTCTTTAGGCGTGTTATGGGCACAGGAGAACGACCAAGGGAAGGAGAGAACTATCTATTATTTGAGTCGAGTTCTCCTGGGGAAGAAAACAAATACTCCCCCATCGAAAAGCATTGTCCGGCACTGATCTTCGCGATAACGAAGCTTCGACATTATGCCTTGGCGCATGAGGTCCATCTTATATCAAAGGCGGATCCTCTCAAATATTTGATGTCAAGAGCCATACTAACGGGAAGGCTTGCCAAATGGGCCCTCCTCTTGATGGAGTTCTCGATAATCTATCGACCTCTCAGAGCAGTGAAGGGTCAGACCATCGCTGACTTCCTCGCTGAACATCCAATACCAGCCGACTCTCCATTAAATTGTGAATTGCCAGTTGAACACGCGTTCGACGCAATCGACACGGAGGAGGAAGAAAATAATGCCCAATGGGATCTCTACTTCGATGGAGCATCTTCCTTTAAGAAGCGAAAGCAAAGCACCTCCAAGATTAAAGCCGGGGTGGGCCTTATCTTCGTGACTCCGCAAGGAGGGATAATGCGTTTCGCCCTTTCATTAATAGAGCTAAGAACAAACAATGAGGCTGAGTATGGAGCTTTGATAGAAGGTCTTGAGATTACTGTCGACATAGGAATCGAAAACCTCCTCATATATGGAGATTCCCAGCTAGTCGTTAGCCAAGTAAATGGCGACTATCAGACATGCAAACCAGAGTTGGTAAAATATGGAAAGAGAGTGCAACAATTGTTGACACAAATCCCCTCTTACATTCTGGAAAGCATTCCACATGCAGAGAATAGCAAGGCGGATTCATTAGCCAAACTCGCTAAAGAACTGGCCGACGAAAACCACGATGACTTAAGGATCATTGTGCAAAGTCTTCGGGTTCTCGCGCCAGCAGAAATATCTTCAAAGGATTCAATGGAGCCATCTGAAGGGAAAGAAGCGACCAGACAAGCGGTCCTACCAAATAGAAGATGAAGAAAAGGCTAAGGATTGGAGAAAATTCTTCATAGACTACTTCAAATCCTATCGAACACTCGAAGATGCGTCGTCAAGACATCAGCTCATGAAATGAGCTCTATCCTTCGCTTTCATCAATGATACTCTATATAAGAGATCGTTCGACAGTTTGTGGCTAAGATGCTTGGGACTGGAGGAAGCAAGGATGGTCATCCAAGAAACTCACGGCGGACTCTGTGGTTCTCATCAAATCAGACCAAAAATGAAGTTGAAGATCAAGAGAATGGGTTGCTATTGTCCCACAATGATTCAGGACTGCCTTGAATATGCGAAGCAGTGTCACTCGTGCCAAATTCATGGGGATTTCATCCACCAGCATCCAAATCCGCTATACCCAACATTGGCTAGATGGCCGTTCGAAATGTGGGGAACCGATATAATCGGGCCCATCGAGCCAGCATCGTCCAAAGGACATCAGTTCATATTGGCAACAACCGATTACTTCTCTAAGTGGGCAAAGGCCGTGCCACTAAGGGATGTGAAGACAGAGAACATCTTCCATTTCTTCAGGACACATGTCATCTACCCGTTCGGCACTCCGCGACAAATCATCTCGGATAATGGGCCAACCTATAGGACCCATAAGATCAGCCGCTTCGCACAGCAGCATAATATAGATTGGAGATACTCTTCAGTCTATAATCCCCAAGCTAATGATCTAGCTGAAGCTTTCAACAAGACCTTGACGAAGATCATAAAGAAAACGGTGTCCAGAAATAAAAGGGACTGGCACGAGAGACTACATGAAACTCTCTGGGCGTATCGAATCACGTTCAAAATGGCTACGAATACAACTCCATTCGTGTTGGTATTCGGCACGGAAGTGGTACTTTCCTTGGAGATAGAGCTACCCTCTCTACGAGTAGCAGTTTGATACGAGCTGACGGATGAAGAAAATACCCATCTTCGGCTTGAGGAGCTCGATGCCCTCGATGAAACTCGTCTTATGGAGCAGCAAAACCTGGAAGCTTACAAAGTAAGGATGATGCGCCCATACGAAAGGCTAACCAGGTCGAGAACATTCTGCCAAGGCGAACTCGTGCTAGTTGTAAAGAGATCTATGATCCCCAACCGTGCAAAGCGGGGGAAATTCGAGCCGAACTATGAGGGTTCGTACATCATAGACAAGGTCTACCAAGGTGGGGCATACTTGCTCATAGATATGCAAAGCGAAAGACCCTTCCGGCCAATAAACGGCCGGTTCCTTAAGAAATACTACGCTTGACAGGTCACAACTCAGGTTAATGATAGATGACGACACTCGTGTCCACTCGCTGTCTTCCTGAGTCAAGACTCCATAAGCAATATCCGGTAAAACTTCGCCTCGAAACTAACAATGGACCGAGATGTCCCTAAACTAATAACGGACCGAGATTTCCCTAAACTAATAATGGACCGTAATGTCCTTAAACTAAATACATCGCCTCAAATACGGCGATGGTAGAATTCAAGTCCACAAGTCCTAGCAGCAAGGACTGCAACTCGGGTCCCGCTGGCTGCACAGCTGCCCCGGTGGCGCAGTCCCCCCTAAGTGACATTGGAAAACAGAAGGGTAAAAAATGGTATGTCCCCAAGCGAAATGGGCACAGATGAAAACCTGAAAGGGCGCCATGAGTGAAAACAGCAAGGCTACCGGGGAGCTTGTGAAAACCTGAAGGGGCGCAATCTCGTTGTAAAAAACGGTACGTCCACAAGCGAAATGGGCATGGATGAAAACCTGAAAGGGCGCCGCGAGTAAATTCAGCAGGGCTACCGGTGAGCTTGTGAAAACCTGAAAGGGCGCAAAAACAAAACGGTACGCACACAAGCGAATAGGCATGGATGAAAACCCGAAAGAGCACCGTGAGTAAAAATAGCAGGGCTACCGGCGAAGTTGTGAAAACCTGAAAGGGCGCAATCTCGTTGTAAAAAAAAGACGGTACGTCTACAAGCGAAATGGGCACGGATGAAAACCCAAAAAGTCTCCATGAGTAAAAACAGCAGAGCTACCAGTGAGTTTGTGAAAACCCGAAAGGGCGCAATCTCATTAAAATAAAAACACCTGCAAGGTCCTCTCGACCGTGTGAGGAGAAAACACCTGCGTGAGATCCTTACGAAGCACAAGGGAGCAACATACTTAGGGATCCTCACGATTCCTAAGGAGAAATTACACTTACGAGATCCTCATGACTCGCAAGGAGAATTCCCCCCAGTGAGACCCTCATGGCTCGTAGGATTCAAAACAATAAGATATAGGGACCTGAACCTGTTCTTAAGCCATCACACCCCAAGGTGCTCTACAGGCGGTCAATATTGGCTCTTATATACAATCCACGGGCACGAATAAACGATTTCCTCACCAAGTTCCACCAATGACGAGGAATGTCCTCATATAGTGAACGACACTTATAAGTCCTCTCGACTTGTAAGGAGAAAACACTCTTGTAAGATCCTTACGACTTGCAAGAGAAAATATCACTTAGGAGTCCACACGACTTTTAGGGAGAACCTACACCTACGAGATCCTCATGACTCGTAAGGAGAAATATCTTTATGAAGCCCTTACGGCTCATAAAGCCGAAAAGCCTTAGTCGGCAGGATCCTAACCCTGTTTCCTAATCCATCTTTGTTCAAACACACAAAAGAAAATGACGATTCACTCCTGATGATATTCCAGTGGTAGCGATGCTGATTCCTGAATAGGTATCAATTTTTAAGTCCTTTCACGGCAGATGATGATTCGCTCCTGGCAACAATCAAGTCGTAGCGATGCTGATGACTAGATTGGTATCAAGTTCTCAAATCCTTTCAAGGCAAATGATGATTCGCTCCTGGCAATATTCCAGTCACAGCGATACCGATGCTAAGATTGGTATCAAATCTTAAGTTCCATACTCGCAAAAAAAATCAGCGAGCTTTTTATGCATATAAGAATAGCCAAAATGATGGGGAAACTTCCAATAAAAATCAGCGAGCAAAAAAATATGCATATAAAAATAACCGAAATGATGGGGTAACTCGCAATAAAAATCATCGAGCAAAAGATATGCATATAAAAATAGCCGAAATGATGGGGCAACTCGTACTAAAAAGCAGCAAGTAAAAAGAAAAAATAGCCGAAATGATTGGGCACCGCGAAAAAAGCCCAAATGATTGGGCAATCACGACTTTCGCGATATAAAAAAGCTGAAATGATAGAGCGTCGTGGAAAGAAATAAAATAAATGAATGAAAATGAAACCTTTGCCCTGTAGGTGAGTCCACATCAACCCCTGTATACAATCCAGGGGCATAAACGAAAAGGAAACCAAATTTTCCCACCGGGCTCTGTCAAAGGAAGAGCCAAATCTCGACGGCAACATATGCAGCCTAGAAGATCAACATGGCATTCCTCCTTACTCCAGCAGCATGCAAGCGCAACACCAACAACTGACCCCAGGGTCAAAACATCTGAGCCATGGCAAAGTCTCTAGTTCCAAGCCTCGACTGTTCACCAACAATCTAGAGATTACCTCGGAGCCATGGCAAAGTCCCTAGTTCCAGGTCCCGACGGTTCACAGACAACCTAGAGACCATCTCGACGGTCGTCTCGATACAGCAGACGGGATGTCACCTCGGCGTTTCTTCTCAACTCTAGCAGGATGCAGATGCAACGTCAACAACCGACCCCAGGGTCAAAACAACGGAGCCACGGCAAAATCCCTAGTTCCAAGCCTCGATGGTTCACCAACAACCTAGAGACTACCTCAGAGCTATAGCAAAGTCCGTAGTTCCAACCCTCGACGGTTCATAGACAACCTAGAGACAATCTCGACATTCATCTCGTTACAGCAAACGCAATGCCAGCAAAAGAAGCAAAGGAAAATCCCTGGCTTCAGGGTCTTGACGGCAACTCAAATAAAACCTGAAAGACTATCGAAGATCATCCCACACCAGCGTGGAGTGGTTATGACTCATCGGGGCTCCTAAATTGAGCCTGACCTCAAGTAAAAAGCGGCATGGAAAATCCCTAACGCTTGCTCTTCCGATGGTAATATGACCTGGGAGATTGCTTGAAGACGTCTTGTCCAGCCCCCGAAGGGATCAGAGACACGACAGTTGCAGGGTTACTCGAACAGCAAGACTGCGGGGAATGCATCAGCCAACGCGACGGTATGACGGACAATAAACCTATTACAATAGACCATAACGGACCTCTGTCGTAAAGAGCAGAGGTTAACCATGACGTTAGGACCAGTTTTCCTACAAGCCCAAAGGAGGTAAACTAAACAAGCTCCGAAATGAGTTCATAAACTAAAGACTCCGGGATGAGTGAATAAACTACAAGCTCCGAAATGAGTTCATAAACTAGAGACTCCAGGATGAGTGAGTAAACTACAAGCTCCGAAATGAGTTCATAAACTAGAGACTCCGGGATAAGTGAATAAACTACAAGCTCCGAAATGAGTTCATAAAGTAGAGACTCCGGGATAAGTGAATAAACTACAAGTCCGAAATGAGTTCATAAACTAGAGACTGCGGGAGGAGTGAATAAACTACAAACTCCGAAATTAGTTCATAAACTAGAGACTTCGGGATGAGTGAATAAACTACAAACTCCGAAATGAGTATATAAACTACTTTACGTCAAGCCAAGACAGAAAGGCGCAACCCGTGGGAACCAACCGTGTGCTATGCGAAGCAGTAAGGAGAGCATCTGGTTCACACCCGATTAAGCGTTCATTCATAACTGCATTCAAAGCGTGCTGATTTATGTATGTGTAAGAGGGTTCAGCGCATAACACAATAACGGTATTTGCGCTTAGTATAAATTCCTAAGCATAAAGTACAAAGCTCATGCACAGGGACGAGATACATCTGCGAATATATAACGAAGATAAGACGATTCCCTCAGTAACACACCACGCGCATGACACGTGAGGCACATATGAACAATGGTATAAAAGAAGGGGAAGTTTTGTCATTCATACTTCAGAAATTTATATATGGTAGAAAAAAAATGTTTACAATGGTAAAACACTAAATTCCGGATATGGATTTAGGAATTTAAAAGCAAGTCCGAGTAAAGTGCTTCTGGCTTCTCTGACCATTTTCTTATGCATCCTCACACGAATACAAGCGTCAGGATCGCCACTAATGTCATCCGGGCTCTGGTATGCGGATATTATCACCTTTTGTTGGAAGAAGCGATGCAGAATATCGATAAAGTCACCCTTTTGCTTCTTTGAAATTAGGATCATCAGATATAGTGAATGCATTTTATCTTCGGCATCATCGAGCGCCTACAGGGGCATATCGACCTGTCAAGCCCAGGAATTGCTGCCCAGATTGACCCAACGATAATGTTTAAGAGAGCAAAATGACATGGGAGCAACCGGCCGTTGTAGTCGTCAAAATGACGCATCACCTCAGAATATTGAGCGTCGGTAAATTCTTGGCCCTGGCAACGACCCTGGATGCGAATGTCCTCATAAGAGATAATCTCTTCGAGATCGTAAAGACAAGAAGCCATAAATGATCAAATAAACAATGGAGTTTAAACAACTCCTAACATCCCCTTAAAAACGAGTTCTGTTAAAATGCATGGCAGATTCAAATCTGCTTCAGAGGCATTAAAATCCTTAAATATTCGAGAGCATTAGGGAATAAAATTCCTAAAAATATCTAAGTCTCTCTCAGAGCCAAGCTCTGTGAACAAGGAATTAAATCCCTTTAATAAAGGGATTAAATCCTCGAAAACCTCTATAGTAAGGAGGCGGAGAAAATGGAATTAAATTCCAAGAATCTTAAAGATTGGTGACGGGGTAAAACCCTGAGGGGAGGATTAACAATCCCCATTGATTCAAGATTTTAGAATCTACAAAAAAAAGAGCAACGCTCTGTCCCCGGATTTAAAATCCATGATGAAAAGAACAAAAAAGGGGGGTTCTATTCATGATCCTTACTAAGGAAAAAGTTTAACAGAGTTTAACTCTGAGATTCCAGTAAGCAGAGAACTAAGATTTGAAGAGGAGAATTAAATTCTCAAGAAAAACAAGGAAGAAGATGAAAGAACAGTGGCTTCCAAAAGCCAAAATCCTTGCATTTATAAGACATGATGGGAAGCGGTTCATTTTCCATTCCCCTAGGCAATCCAACGGCTGTGAGGACAGACAGCGTTGCACTCACGTGCAAGCCACGTGAGAGCAACGCTGGGGGGCATTTGTTCCCTCATAAAAAAAGGATGTTGGAAAGTTACTCAATAAAAGAGCCCTACGTATTTAACACGTGAGTGCCTATATGCAACGCATATAGACACAACAATTAAAAATAATTGCAAGGCCAAACAGCCCCACGTGTTTAACACGTGAGTGCTTATATGCAACGCATATAGGCACAGCGATTAAAAACAATTGCAACGCCAAAGAGCCCCACGTATTTAACATGTGAGTGCCTATATGCAAAGCATATAGGCACAACAATTAAAACGATTACTAGGCAAAAACATCCCAACATGTTTAACACGTGAGTGCCTATATGCAACACATATAGGCACTGCAATTAAAACGATTGCGAGGCTAAAACAACCCCACGTGTTTAACACGTAAGTGCCTATATGCAACGCATATAAGCACTGCAATTAAAACAATTGCTAAGCTAAAATAGCCCCACGTGTTTAACACGTGAGTGCCTATATGCAACGTATATAGGCATAGCAATTAAAACAACTACCGGGCTAATAAGCCCCTCGTGTTTAACACGTGAGGGCACTTCCCTACTTAACAAGGAACTGTTGGATCAAAGATCCAATGATGATAGAATTAAATTCGATTGGACTTTTAAATGGGAAATGATATTTTCTGTTAAAAAGAAAGTTGACGGATCAAAGATCCCATGAGTTGGAAAATATTTTTCATCTCTCCAAGCACCCTTGGATGAAAAATCCAACGGTGATTAAAAATCACCAATCTACAGAATAAATTCTGTATATGAAAATATTTTCCTAATCTTGTTTAAGAAACAAGAAAATATGTACTGTGAGACAGAACCCTTGGATCAAAGATCCAACAGCGGGTAAAACCCCCAAATCAATTGCAGTCTCTCAATAAGCGATTTCCTAAAACTAATTAACAAACTTTTCTCCACTATATAAAGAAACCAAGACTTCAAGTCTGCAGAAGAGAGACCCCCCTAAAAGCTTGGAAAAACAAAAGAAAAAGAGAAAAAGAGAATTCAATTCTCTAGAAGAAGTAGATCCCCTTCTTAAACAAAAAATCCTAGGTAAGAAGAAAGTACAAAAATTATCTTATCTCTTCTTTAAGGGTTTAACCATTCATACAAGAACTTAGTTCTTCCTCTGGTTGAGATCTGCAGAAGCAGATCTCCCCACAAGTTGAGAATTTAGTTCTCATCGAGGAGATTCTGTTATGCAGATTCAAAACTTATGGGAAAGAACTAAGTTCAAAGAATTTAATTCTAACAAAAGTATATAGGAATTTAATTCCTCTGATGAAACTAGGGTTTAACCCTGTATAAGAATTTAATTCTTATAAAACAAAGGACTTGAAATTCTCAAAACTCAAATCCCAGCATCATTGATATAAGATCAAAGATCTTCATGCACATAGAGAGAAAGACTGATGATTCACACGTAAGCGTCTAAAAAGAAGAACAAGAAGTGCCTCCTACGGCAGTCACGTGTTCCCACGTGATCCCCAAGCATTTATACAAAAAAGGGAATAAACCCAAAGGTAGCGCTCACATTTTGAAAGCACTCCACGTGTTTGCATGTGAGCATTAATGAATTAAGTGCTTAGCACTTATAAGAGAAAGAGAAATAAAATTCAGAGAACAATTCCCATTTCGGGTGCCTTACGTGCTCGCATGTGAGCCTAGTGCTCATAAAAGAAGAGGGAAATAAAACCCAAAAAGGCAGTACCTAATTTTAGGGCACCTCACATGCTCTCACGTGAGTGCCAAAAGAATTAAGTGTTTAAAACTTATATATAAACAGGGACTTGAGCCTAATATACAGCGCCGGCTTTGAGGTGCCTCACGTGCCACACTTGAGTGCCCCCGGAATCCAGTGTTTAACACTGCTTTAGAGCCTCATGTGGGAACACGCGAGTGCTAAACGTATACTAGTGTTTAACACTATGGGAAATCAGTTCCAGCCTCAAGTTGGCTAAGTCTTCTTGAGATTAAAACATCTTCGATAAGATTAAAACATCTTCGATCTCCAAATGGACCGAGCCTCTATGCTCATGACTTCCCAAACTAATGAAGAAATCTTAGTCTCAAAATACGACTAATGATGGAATTGGTTCAAGGGTACATCTCTTTACACCACTGATACATGTCATTGTAATTTCTCAACATCTTCAGAGAGGTGGCGGGTCCCGACAACCAACTGCTTTTGGATGCACTTCTCAAAATGGCGACAACGGACCGCAATGTTCTTAAACTAGCTATGAACCAAAACGTCCTTAAACTACCAACAGACCGAAACGTCCTTAAACTAAAGAAATGGAGCCCAAGTGCTCTTTTGTTGGGTCTGAACGATACCAAAATTCTGTTGAGTAGATCTTAGTCTCAAATTAAACTAATTTATCTTCAACAAACATAGAAATTGATCTTAATCTCAAATAAGATTAACGATCCTTAAATCAAACCAAACCCAAATCTAAGAATATATGGATTTGGACTAATCCATGCCCTATGGGAGACAACATAAATTAGTCTCCGTATACAATCTGCGGGCAACCAAAAATAAAACAAACACACACGGCACGAAGTGAAATTCTGGAGCAGGAGAAAGTGGTTATCGCTACGCGGTAACGTAATTAACTGCAGGGGCTTGCGCCTGCAGAGAAGAGCGTCTCCACAATCAAAAATTCCTCGCAAACGAGGGGGAATCTGATGAAGTCTGCTACAACGGCCGCATCCATCCAAACCTCCGATACACGGTGCTATAAATCAACTTGGCATCTTCGGAGAGGTAGACAAATAAATCCAAATAGCATCTGCCCCCAAATTCAGGCAAGACGACCCATCCCGGGTTCGTCTCTATTTTCGGCAGTAAACATACATGTTAGTCTGTAGACGCGAGATCGTCATAGTGTCTTGTGTGATCCCCACTGTGCTTTGATTTCCTCCCTACTACGACTCTCCTAAGTCATGCAAACAGATGGTTTTTTGTACAGTCCCGAGTCATATGAAGGTAGTGAGCGATAGGAAGGATTTTATCTCTCCTGGTATTGGGAGTTGATGTTGTGCTATGCGCGATTGGTTATAACCGCATGTCCCTGGCCAGGGATGATAAGATTTACTAATAAGTGTTATCAGTAGTTTCTCGATTTGTTATAGGCCACACATTGGCATGACTTATCGAGTTATTGGGGTCTGACGATTTCACCCTCCATACTCGATATACGACATATCAGACGAAGAGACCGAACTGTACGGTAGGTGTTGCTTATCGTCTTTATGGGAGTTTGAACAAGTTTGCTTATTGATCTTCTATTCGTTCAATATCTGGGTAGCCGTTACGTCCAGCTAGTATCGCTGACGGCTTGTGGGTATCTGATGTGATCATTACCTACTGCTAGTGTATTGACGAGTCTTTAGAGTTCCATATAGAGATTTCCTAGCTCAAGCGAAACGAAGTAGGGCATGTATGAAGATACGTGCGGGAGCTTGATTAAATACGAGTATATGATATTGTATTCTAATCTAGCATTTTCTCTATTAGCCAGGTTATACATGATATAACCGGATTATTGAATCAAGTGTTGATTTAATAATTATATATATATATATATATATATATATAAACTAATGTAATGCTCATTTTAATTCTTTTCTTCTCATTATATATTTGATATACACAAATTGTATCATGGTTGATGATACAGAGAATATGGATATATGAGAATCACATTGGAGGAAAGGATAAGAAGGAAATGATTTATTTATAGGAAAAACAGACAAAAAGGTAGAAATGAGTCATGTATTTTAAAGGTTCTCCAAGATACTATGAACCATGACTCATTATTTTCCTTTATTTTATTCATCCCAAATTTATCATTTTTCTTAACCTCATCTTATCCTCAAGGTTCATTCTCATCTCCAAGTTCATCTTCTTCATTTTCTTCTCTAGTTTTTTTTGGTTGAAAAAGAGAAAAGAAAAGAAAGAATTTTCATTTGAAAAATCCCAACTTCATCAAGCTACACTACACTAGCAAATTAGTATAGGTTGTTCTCTTCACTAATTCAGAGATTAGTAAAGTGTGAGCTTGACTGTGAGAAGCTTCGAGGTGGATCTTCTTCGACGATGAAGACTTCAAATAAGCTCATTCCATAGTTCAAGTGGAGTCAAAGAAGAGTTTTAGGACTACTACTCTGAGCAGTTGAAGTGAAGGATTAGACCACAAAGATTGTAGTTTCTATTCTCTTAATTATAATCTCAAGTTTTCTATGCTAGGAAACCCTAATCTCTAGTTCGATTCTTGTTTAGTATACATAGTTCTCTAGAATTTTTAAAATTGCTTACTTGCTTTTGTTAAAACTCTAGTGGAAGTGCTAAGACATACTTACATGGTATCGAGCCAAACTAGAGGCTTTGGTGATATTTTGACGACGTTAAAGTGTTCGATTGACGTTTGATTAACCGAACTTTAGTAGTTTCTGTCCAATTTTTAAAATTTCAACTTTTTCCATATTAAAAATGTTCAGAAAATCATGCAGGATTTTTTATGAAGACACAAGAAATACGAGATCCTAATTCCATGAAGTGGTCACGGAACTGCCGCCTAATCCATGCTTCGGTCGCGGTTCCGCCGCGCACTTGTGGAGTTAGGACTCCAATTTTCTTGTGTTGCTTCTTTACGTATTTTAGATTTTCTGGATATTCTTTATGAGGCTTAAGCGGTTGAGATTTCTAAAATTGTTGTTGAATTGGAATATCGATCGAAGTGTTAACATTGTCTAAATGGTTTTGGTTATGTAATACAATTCTTAGAATCCACATTAATTAGTTTTGAGAAAAATAATTATCAATTTGTAAATCTCACATTTGGACCTTATTTGATGGATTACCGCGGAGTTTGGATTTTGATCGAAACTCCATTGTAATTTCGTATCGCAAGCGCATACTCGCCGGGAGGCATTAGTAGAGAGCCACGCCCTTTTGCCCCGAAAAAGTGACTATGGGAGAACCCCATAGCCTAGAGCATCCACTCGGGTGCTCGCGGCCATGGTGTTCCGTCCAAGTCCACTTCGTTGACGGCCTTATGGTGGGGCCTTCCACTAAAGTTCCCGACGAACCTTCGATCTTTTAACCGGGATTCCTGTTGAATTGCCCGGCTATAACTTTGAAAATTGTTTTCAATTCGAGGCTTAAATGTAGGGTTTATAGCATTAGGCATGAAATTCAGAATATATGATAATCCGGGTTTATGATGTCTATAGATATGGATGCTAATTATTGTAGTTTTCATTTCTTTTCTGCGATCGTAAGTGTAATATATAGCAGTATCTCTAATCTCGTTACTATACGACAACGACATTAGGGATACGCATATTTACTTACGTTGATAACATGTGATGTTATTGTGTTGTTATATCGATATGTTATATTGGAACGTCGTGATTGAATAGTCGGGAATTTATGTGAGATGACAGCTTTTCATTTTCATTCATGTAAATTTTTGTATGTAATATTCTATTATTGGGACACTTCTGGGTTGAGGTTATAGTCTCCATTCGATATATATTATTTAATTTTCCGCATTAGGATAGACTCAAGGCGGAGAGCACAAGTAACCGGATTCTAGATTCCAGTGGAGGCCATCTCGAGGAGTCAAGACCGGTCGCCTAACTCTAGAATTGAAAGGGTTGCTTGCCACTCTCGTAGGGGTCTAGGGGTGTGTGCTTGGCTATTCATCATGATCGTGGAATCCGTGTTTTTCTTTAATGGATTAATCCAAAACACAAACCTCCTAGTATATCATATATTTCATATACATGCTTTTGGTGTGCTGTGTTGTGATCATATAACTGCATGAGACAAATGCTACTTATATATATGATATACTAGTAGACACTATATTCGTTTTGCCTCTGCGCTAATCCTGACCCCGCCCTGCCGTAAGTTAAATAACTTTCCAGTGAAGACCCGGGACCCTGTGGCGAATGTGGATAACATATATGTGTGTTTTATTTTCGTTTCTTCTGTGATGATTAGGAGCTTTAATGATGGGACAACATTAATAAGATTAATGTTAAGAAAAGAAATCTAAAGATATTGTAGAACTAAATTTGAAAGATACTCGGCTTTTTCATGAAAAAGCAATTATTTCAAATGCGGAGCCTAAGCCATTCCTTTACAAATCACTCGATTCTACAATGATATTTAGTTCAATACGTTAAAGGTTTTCATCAAAACCATTCGTAGCCCTCCGCCATTTTAGGAAGTAAAGTACTTAGTATTCGTGCTACGTTTGTTGACTAAAGTTAAGGCGTAGTGTACAGTAGCTAAGTGATGTCTTCCTATAAAGCATATGATACGATCGATTAGGACATTCGTACGACTTTGTTTACTATAATTAAGGGTCACACGAATGGGTCTAAATCAATCATGAAATGACGGGTAGAATTTGAGTAGCGCTTATGATTTATTGACCATAGTTAAGGTCATAGGTCGCTAGGGGTAAAAACTATATCAGGAATTTCAAGTGTTGAAATTTGTAATGAGATTGCATATCTTCTATTTGATAGTTGGATCCCGTTCCCACTTTGAGTAATAATTTCTCCCAGGAGAATTTTACACTTTACAATTAGCTAATCTAGTAGGTGTCTAGAAAGGTGCTAACGGGGTTATGCCTCTGTAGAAACGAGGTTTATTTTAATTAGGTCTGTGCGAAATCACGGGGAACCTCCCTCGGAGTACCAACACTGGGCTGGCTGACCGATTAGCGAACTTGTAGAGTATAACTAATTCTGGCTAATTTTTTTTTTAGGATTTGAAGGAAAATTAGATAAAAACAGTAGGAGATATCGATTAGATAAGATAACAACCAATCTAATCATGCAAGAACTTACGCTGAGTGTTTTCTTTTCTCTCTCTTAGGCAGATACCAATGACGGGACTTAAGTTTCTATTAGAGAGAAAAAAAACCGACGGGACCAAATTATAAAGACTGGCTGAGAAACGTGAACATTGCCTTTACCTATAATAAGCTTGCATACGTCCTTACTACCAAAGCCCCTTCCTTCCCAGGCCCTGATTCCTCTGTTGCGGATAAGAAGATTTGCAAAACATGGGATATCGACTGCGCCACAGCAAAGTATCTCGCGTTAGCTTCGATGGACAATGAACATCAAATGAAACACGAGAAGATGGATGTGCAATCCATATTTCTCCACACAAAGAAGTTGTATGTGGAACAATCTCGTGCTCTTCGTTACGAGGCCTCACAAAAATTGTTTCAAATGAGGATGGTTGCTGGTACATCTGTAGGAGATCATGTCCTAAAGATGATAGGCCTTATTGAAGAGCTTGAGAACTTGAGATGGACCATGTAGAATGAATAATATATTGATATCATTCTACAGTCTCTCCCCCACCAATGCTCAATCCGTAGTGAACTTCAACATGCACAACATGGAGAAATCACTTTTTGAACTTCTCAATATGTTGAGGATTGCAGAGAGTATGCTCAAGTAGTGAAAACTCCCATTCTACTTGTTGGGCAATTTCCCTCCTCCGTCTCAAAAGCAAAAGCTAAGGGAAAGAAGAAGAAAAAACCCACCAAGCCGAGATGTGGATTTAAAAAGACGAAGGGGAAAGACAAATCTGGGGCTGTGGGATTGTAACGCCTTAGATTTCGGTTAGTCTTCGTTTAGACGTTAATGCGGGTTTACTGTAAAAAGTTTACCAATTCCGGTTTCTCACATTTTATAACATTTAATTAATAATTTATTATTATTTGTTATGAGCATGAACGCACGTGTGCACGTAAATGTGAGGATTTGTTTGTGCTAATTTTGTTCTTAGCAATATTGACACTTAACCTAATCTGATCCCTTTGCTTTAATCATTTGCCTTGAATTAATCCTTGATATTTGTTGAGTAAGAAGGAGAGATATTTGTTTGGGTTTTGTCTTGGAAAGAGGTGGCATGGTGACCATTGCAAGCATTAAGTGAAGGGTGCACTCACCTCTCTCTCTCATTACACTCACCCCTCTCTCTTTATCTTTTCCTTCTTTCATTTCTTTATCTCTTTAGCATTATTTCTTCACCTCCTCATTCCTCAAACTGAACACTTAGCTTCTCTTCACCATTTCTTCATAAATCCATCACTATACATCATAAATCTCATCAAAAATCACACCTTTTTCTTGGATTTGCCTCTTAGATGCCATGGATTGTGCAAAGCTAGGATCTTTGTGTTCTTTTGGCTAGGTAATGATCCCTATCTGTTCTTTTTATAGTTTTTGTGATATGTAGCTTGTTAGTTTCAATTTAGATAGTGCAAAGTTTAGTTTTGTGCGAAATATCGTATTTTTAGTGCCTATATGTGACATCTGTGTTCTGCTGTGACCCGGAGATTTTACTAGAAAACCAAACAATTTAGCTGTGTTGTACCTGAGACCATAGGACTTTACCTCCAACACGAGACCCCCTGCTCGGACCTCGGCCGGCGACACTAAGGAGAATTCCGGCAACATCGGCCGTGGGTAGGAGTTAGGGTTTGGGTTTTTCTGGGTAGGTGTCTGCAGTGGTTTTGGTGAATTTGGTCTTGTTTAGTTGTTGAGTTTTCTCAGTATGCAAAATCTAGGATCACCTAGGTAGTTTGTAGTGTTTCGTTTAAGTGCGGTACGTTATATGACACGGATCGTGCACTTTGTATGATTTTTGCTCTTAGGTTGTTTTCGTCGTGTCGCTACGCAAGTTAGCCACAATACGAACACTTGAGAGTATGTTTTGTGTTGTTGTGTCGGTCAAATGTAGTTGTATGTAGTTTGGGTCTATTATTAATTTATACTTGTTTTATTGTTTTAATGTTGTAGGTTCGCAGGAGGGGACTTCGGACACTGCTACAAAGGGAAAACAGGTGGTTGGCTTCACTTAGCCAGGAGCGTTGGTGAGTAGATTTAACATCTACAGGGGAATCGCCCGCATAGCGTTATGCGTCTGGGCTAGAGATGTTAATTTTGTCGCATATTCTATGTTATATTTAGAATTGTGCATTTACCCTACTGCTTAGTTAATTGTTGTGCTTGCACTAGTAGCCTTAGGACACTGCACTATTATTGACGGCTCATATTGCACGAGCACTGATTGTATGCCACACACACCGTCAATAATTGCCATGCCACGCACAACCCACATATAGAAATGCTATTGTTTGGTTAGGGACATTGAGACATTGATTCATTTTCTTTGTGCATATGACTTATAACATACCTGTATACCTACATGCTTAGACATATGCCTTGACATACTTACATGCTAGCTACCTGTATACCTATAGAGTATTGTACCATTAGCGATAGGTACATACACACTTCATGACATAGCTACAGGTATACCTTGCACACATACTTCACTTATACCCAGAGGGTATATTACATCATTACTTATAGGTAGATACATATATCTTGCTATACCTTTATGTTTACACATATATCTGGTTATAGCTACATGTTTACCTTTACTTAATGTTATTTAGAATTGGAGAAATTAGGAACCGCATGTTATTTATATTAACTTATTGCAGTTAATTAGCAGCTTTTCCTTTATATGCTTACATTTCAGTTTTATGTGGCATATATTATATTCATGGATTTTCGTATTGAGATATGGATTTTTCATGATGTTTTCTGGATTTGGGAACCGTGGGAGTTCATGAAATTATGCATTATTTGAAAACCCGGTTTCCCTTGATATGATATTTCAGGATCCACCATGAGATTTATCGGTTCTGATATATATACCCCATGCGAGGAGGCGTCGAGACCGTATGAGGGTACATGGTGGGGCCCGAAGGTACCCGGGGCAAGAAGATTGATGGACCTTGCCGATTGAGCCTGGCAGGGGAACCATACACTCCGGTGACATTACCAATGACTCGGCGGTTATCATAGGGATACCGACGGGAGTCATGTACGTATGGATACGTGGAAAGACGAGGGTCAGAGCTAGGCACTCGTGATTTTCGGATAGCGTGTGATACGCACCTATCAGGATGCCAGCCTTGGTGACAGCACCTGATCGATCAACCTTTCTGTGTCGATGCTTGATACATTGTTTTCATGATATTTTATTTCCAAGTATATATAACAGTGGAATAGGATGCTGTTATATATGCATATATATATATATATATATATATATATATATATATATTAGTGGAATGGAACGCTAATATATATGTATATATATAAATTCATATACATCATCGTATTATTCATGCAAGTATACCTAGTATATAAGAGATTCCCTAGATATTGGATTTAGGACATTTGAGATTACTTGATTTTGTACATTCGGGATATATGAGACTTACTTGATTTTGTACATTCAGGATTTATGAGACTTATATGATATGAGAGCCATTTTGGGGGCTGATTTGAGGAATTTGGGATTTGGATTGTCTTGATGGATTTTGATCCTACCACGATGTCAGAATTCCGTGGAGATGACAGATTTCATTCCATACTTCACATTTATTGTTTATGCACTGCTTCATGTATTAGTACTACCTGTTAGTGTACCTTTCATGACTGTTGCATTTACATACTTTATTTTATATGCATTGCTTCATGTGTTAGTTGTACCTGTTAGAGTACCTTTCATGACTGTTCATAAATACATTCTCATATCATTATTGCATGATTATTGCATACCGATTGTCATATATTATTACTTCATGTATTAGTTGTACCTGCTAGTGTACCTTTCATGATTATTGCATTCATATGACTTTTATTGCTATTAATTGCATATGTTAGATTCGCGCTGTACGTACATACTTGCGATTACCTGCATATGTTATTTACTATTCACGAGTTGGCAACCCACCCCCGTTGTGCTACAGTTGTTTTGCAGGATTGTTCCCCAGAGTAGTCGAAACAGGCTATTCATTTATCTTATCATCTTTTGCTGCGGATACCGCATCAGCTCACAGTGTGCAGTTTGCTTAGGTGGGTTTTGTGGTTATTCGTTATTGTATTGTATATTCGTTGTATCCTTGTACTCTCCATCTACTACTTTCTTGTTGACTTAGAGACTTGGTGTGAGGACGATATTGTATATTATTTTGTGACTTGGTTGTCTTTTTTACAGTTTCCTTTTTATTGTCTTTTACTTCTTCGCTACGGCGTCGTATATCTGTTGTGGTGGTTGTTTTTCGCCTTTGGGCGTGTATTTGCTCCCGTTTGGGGATGCTTTACTTTATATTTATGTTGTACTCATTTTTGGGGGCTTGTTTTACAAAGGAGGTGCTGTCAAAATTTTAAAGGAAATAAGTTGGACTTTTAAAGTATTTGGGTTGAGATTTCAAAGGTTTTGAAAATGCTATTATTTCTTATTACTTTTGATGGTTTAGATTTCTGGGTTTTGGCTTTCTTTTACTGTGTTTCGCCTGTAGACATTGCGTAGTATTAGGGCCGTCACGTGCCAATTTCGGGTCGTGACAAAATTGGTATCAGAGCCCTAGGTTTTACCCTTCGGAGCGTAGGATGACCTTGGTAGGATGGAGTAGGTAGCTTAAGCAGAGTAACGTAGTGTGTGTATGTCTGCAGCATACTCACGATGCGATAGTCCGCCTAAAGTGACCTAAGTACAAATTACTTGAAATTCTTTCTTTAATGATTCATATCCTTGTGATTTGATTTCCGTGTTTATATCGAATCCTATCTCTATTTATAGCCTTTACCGCCGACGACTATAGGGACTCAGAGAGGTGCAGTGAGGGTCGATGTCAGAATTGACTCGGGTGGGACGAGGACTGACCAGGATGGCGCGCTCGTTGCACAGGAGCAGACGGATCCGCCTTCGACAGATAGTATCGCTAGGCTTATGGCAAAGATGCAGGACTTGCGCCAGACGATGAATTCTTTGGTTGAGGCCATTCGAGCACAGCGATAGGAGGTTGTCACCCCTGTTACCCAGTTGTTCCTTGCGATCAGCACACAACATTCCGTCACCTACATAGCACCAGGGGATGCAGCCCCAGTTGACGAGACATGTTTTCCAGAGACTTTGGGAGTTCCGGAACAGAGGAGGACTCGTACCGGTGTACCAGCTCAGAGACAGAGGCTTAGTCGTCGAGACAACTTTCGTGACCTTTATGGGAGTAGCAGAGGCTTGGAACGGGAGTAGTGTTGGCTACATCAGCTGTTTGTTGTGTTAACTTTTGTCAGCGATTCTTTTGTTGCGCGACACGTATTTCAGTCGTGTGCCAATCGGATAGGACATAGAGATTCGTCTGTTACTTTGATCTTTCTAGAGATGTTGGATTTGACGTTCTCCTGGGCATGGACTGGTTAGCTACGTGCTAGGCGTCTGTGGACTGCCACAAGAAAACAGTCAGGTTTTGTTTTCCCGGCGAGTCAGTTCTTGTTGTACAGGGGGACAGTAGAGCCGCCTCTCACAGCTTGAATTCAGCCTTTTTCGCTAGTCGGCTTTTAAGAAGAAGATGTCGAGGATTCTTAGCGTTCATTCATGATACCGGAGCCACAGTGGGTTTGTTGGACCGGCTTTCCTTTCGTGCGAGAGTTTTCCGACGTTGTTCCAGATGAGCCGGCGAAGCTTTGGGAGCTTAAGGGTCAGCTGTAGAGTTGTTTGTTGGGGGGCTTGTGCGTCTGAGTGTTTCGCTTTGAGGAGCTCCTATTTCTGTTCGTCAAGGAGAAAGACGGCAGATTGAGGCTGTGTATTGATTGATCGTCAGCTGAACCGGCTTACGATGTGGATATATATCATTTACCTCGCATTGACGATTTCTTCGATCAGCTCCTGAGTACGAGACATTTTCTAAGTTTGTTTGGGATCAGGTCATCATCGTTGCGGGTTCGGAGTGATGACATTCCGAAGACTGCCTTATGCGTGCTACGGGCTTTATGTGTTTGGTGGTGTCATTGGACTCACCAATGCCCTGGCAGTATTCATAGATATGATGAACCAGATTTCTTCAGGCCGTTCCTCGACCAGTTATTGTTGTGTTATTGACGACATTCTGATCTATTCAATGTGTCGTGAGGGACAGGAGTAGCACTTGAGGATTTTTTTTGCAGACATTGGGAGAGGCTCAGCGGTTTGCTAGATTCTCAGAGTGTTTCTTCAGGCTTGTTTGTGTTGACTCCTAGGTCTTTGAGTTACGGGAGACGGTTTTCGTATGGTTCCGAGGAAGATCGAGGCCGTACAGCTTTGGCCCAGACTCGTGTACGGGATGGAGGTCCGCAGATTTTTGGGCTTAGCAGGTTTTTTACCGCCGTTTCGTGCAGTATTACTAGTGTAGTGCTGCACCGTTGACTGAATTGACCGGAAAGGAGGTTTCTTTTCTTTGGACTGAGGCATGCGTACGGAGTTTTTGAGCAGTTGAAGACTCGGTTAATAACTGCATCGGTTCTTTCTTTGCTTTCTGGTTCGGGCGACTTTGTTGTTTAACTGTGATGTTTCGCGAGTGGGGCTCGATTGTGTACTGAGGTGACACTATAGAGTTATCACTTTTACTTCCCGACAGTTGGAGGAAGTACGAGCAGGATGTCCTACTCATGATCTAGAGATGGCCGCGGTGGTCGTGCATTGGAGATTTGAAGACACTACTTTTTCGCAGAGTCGTGCCAGGTTTTCATGGACCAAAAGAGCTTAATGTACATCTTCCTGCAGCGGGTTTTGATTGTTGAGATAGTCTTCTGCAGATTTACAGTTCTTGTGCGATTTTTGAGTACAGCTTAAGTTCGCCTCTACTGAGGGGACAGATTGCTCCTGTCCGCGCTCGTCCACTTTTCCTTAATCGCTTTCGTGAGGCACAGCCTACCGATGCTCGTTGTCAGAAATTCTGAGCATACTCGGCTGGGTAATGATTCGGAGTCCTTGATTTGTGACCAGATGTGCTACATTTAGGGATGCGTTTGTGTGTACCCGTTACTGTTAGGCAGAGACGCGAAATCCTAGAGCAGGCACATCAGTCAACTCTCTGTACTCATTCAAGTTCCACCAACATTTGACGTGACTTGTGAGATAGTTACGGGTCGGCAGGGATGAAGAGTGAAGTTTCGGGTTTCATTTCAAGGTGTCTGTCTTGTTGTGTGCTAAGGTTGAGCATCTGAGACCGGCTGGAGAGTTGCAACCTTTAACCGTTCCGGAGTGGGAATAGGAGCAGATCTCCACGAATTTCGTTGTGGCGTCTAACCAGGTTTAGTCAGGGTATGACTCCATTTGGATGTTTTTCATCCGGTTATACTCAGTTTGCTCAGTTGTTCTTGTTTAAGTTTGTGCGTTGCACGAAGTTCATTCATGGGTCGTATCTAATGAGGACACCCTGTTCGCTTGCCGTCTTGGGCAGGAGCTTCATGAAGCCTTGGGTACTGGTTGAGCTTTAGCTCCACCTTTCCATCCACAGGATGATAGTTTTGTGAGAGCAGGCTATACCGACTCTGGAGGATATTCTTGTGCGTACGTACTAATTGTTGTCGACAGTTGGGATCGCCATTTGCCATTGTTAGGGTTCTCTTTCGATAGCTGTTATCAGGAGGCACTCCAATTGGAAACCTTTAGGTTTAGTTGTTAGGTCGTGTCGATCACCAGTCTGTTTTTCTGACTCTGCATAAGTAGGATTTTTAGACCCTAGCTGGTCTAGAGACTTCGGAAATGATCCAGTTGGTTCAGCTCAGGATGATGACAGTCCATTGCGGACAGAGGTCTTATGCCGACCGTAGTAGTCGTAGACTCGAGTTCGCAGTGGGAGATCATGTATTCCTACGGACTTTCCGATGAATGACGTGTTGAGTTTTGGGAAGCTTATCCTAGGATTTTAGGTCCTTTTGAGATCCTTAAAGCGAGTTAGTTCCGTTGCCTTTGATTTGGCACTTCCGCCCAGATTATTGAGTATTCACCCCATATTTCCTTATGTCGATACTTTACAATTAACTTCATGACCTTTCTCACATAATTCAGCACCAGACCATTTAGCCTGAACGCGATCTTTCGTTCTCCGGCAGCCAATTGTGTTAGTGGCACGACAGGTGGAGAAACTTCGGTCAAGGGACTTGCCATCTGTGGAGGGTTTTCTTGGACGTAGCCATATAGTGAGGTAATCACTTGGGAGGCTGCGAGCGAGATATGAGAGTTTTGTAAACTTCTCTTTGGAGGTACGCTTAGTGAAAATTTTAAATTCGGGGACGAATTTCTATAAAGGGGGAGATTGTAACGCCTTAGATTTCGGTTAGTGTTCGTTTAAACGTTAATGCGGGTTTACTGTAAAAAGTTTACCAATGCCGGTTTCTCACATTTTATAACATTTAATTAATAATTTATTATTATTTGTTATGAGCATGCACGCACGTGTGCACGTAAATGTGAGGATTTGTTTGTGCTAATTTTGTTCTTAGCAACCATGACACTTAACCTAATCTGATCCCTTTGCTTTAATCCTTTGCCTTGAATTAATCCTTGATATTTGTTGAGTGAGAAAGAGAGATATTTGTTTGGGTTTTGTCTTGGAGAGAGGTGGCATGGTGACCATTGCAAGCATTAAGTGAATGGTGCACTCACCTCTCTCTCTCATTACATTCACCCCTCTCTCTTTATCTTTTCCTTCTTTCATTTCTTTATCTCTTTAGCATTATTTCTTCACCTCCTCATTCCTCAAACTGAACACTTAGCTTCTCTTCACCATTTCTTCATAAATCCATCACTATACATCATAAATCTCATCAAAAATCACACCTTTTTCTTGGATTTGCCTCTTAGATGCCATGGAGTGTGCAAAGCTGGGATCTTTGTGTTCTTTTGGCTAGGTAATGATCCCTATCTGTTCTTTTTATAGTTTTTATGATATGTATCTGGTTAGTTTCAGTTTAGATAGTGTAAAGTTTAGTTTTGTGCGAAATATCGTATTTTTAGTGCCTATATGTGACATCTGTGTTCTGCTGTGACCCGGAGATTTTACTAGAAAACCAAACAATTTAGCTGTATTGTACCTGAGACCATAGAACTTTACCTCCAACACGAGACCCACTGCTCGGACCTCGGCCGACGACACTAAGGAGAATTCCGGCGACATCGGCCGTGGGTAGGAGTTAGGGTTTGGGTTTTTCTGGGTAGGTGTCTGCAGTGGTTTTGGTGTATTTGGTCTTGTTTAGTTGTTGAGTTTTCTCAGTATGCAAAATCTGGGATCACCTAGGTAGTTTGTAATGTTTCGTTTAAGCGCGATACGTTATACGACACGGATCATGCACTTTGTGTGATTTTTGCTCTTAGGTTGTTTTCGTCGTGTCGCTACACACATTAGCCACAATACGAACACTTGAGAGTATGTTTTATGTTGTTGGGTCGGTCAAATGTAGTTGTACGTAGTTTGGGTCTATTATTAATTTATAATTGTTTTATTGTTTTAATGTTGTAGGTTCGCAGGAGGGGATTTCGGACACTGCTACAAAGGGAAAACAGGTGGTTGGCTTCACTAAGCCAGGAGCGTTGGTGAGTAGATTTAACATCTACAGGGGAATCGCCCGCATGGCGTTATGCGTCTGAGTTAGAGATGTTAATTTTGTCGCATATTCTATGTCATATTTAGAATTGCGCATTTACCCTACTGTTTAGTTAATTGTTGTGCTTGGACTAGTATCCTTAGGACACTGCACTATTATTGACAGCTCATGTTGTACGAGCACTGATTGTATGCCACACACACCATCAATAATTGCCATGTCACGCACAACCCACATATAGAAATGCTATTGTTTGGTTAGGGACATTGAGACATTGATTCATATTTCTTTGTGCATATGACTTATAGCATACCTGTATACCTGCATGCTTACACATATGCCTTGACATACTTACATGCTAGCTACCTGTATACCTATAGAGTATTGTACCATTAGCGATAGGTACATACACACTTCATGACATAGCTACAGGTATACCTTGCACACATACTTCACTTATACCCAGGGGGTATATTACATCATTACTTATAAGTAGGTACATATACCTTGCTATACTTTTATGTTTACATATATATCTGGTTATAGCTATATGTTTACCTTTACTTGATATTATTTAGAATTGGAGAAAGTAGGAACCACATGTTATTTATATCAACTTGTTGCATTTAATTAGCGGGTTTTCCTTTATATACTTACATTTCAGTTTTATGTGGCATATATTATATTCATGGATTTTCGCATTGAGATATGGATTTTTCATGATGTTTTCTGGATTTGGGGACCGTGGGAGTTCATGAAATTATGCATTATTTGAAAACCCGGTTTTCCTTGATATGATATTTCAGCATCCACCATGAGATTTATCGGTTTTGATATATATACCCCATGCGAGGAGGCGTCAAGGCCGTATGAGGGTACATGGTGGGGCCCGAAGGTACCCGGGGCAAGAAGATTGATGGACCTTGCCGATTGAGCCTGGCAGGGGAACCATACACTCCGGTGACATTACCAATGACTCGGTGGTTATCATGGGGATACCGACGGGAGTCATGTACGTATGGATACGTGGAAAGACAAGGGTCAGAGCTAGGCACTCGTGCTTTTCGGATAGCGTGTGATACGTACCTATCAGGGTGCCAGTCTTGGAGACAGCACCTGATAGATCGGCCTTTCTGTGTCGATACTTGACACATTGTTTTCATGATATTTTACTTCCAAATATATATAACAGTGGAATAGGACGCTGTTATATATGCATATATATATATATATATATATATATATATATATATATATATATTAGTGGAATGGGATGCTAATATATATGTATATATATAAATTCATATACATCATCGTATTATTCATGCAAGTATACCTAGTATATAAGAGATTCCCTTGATACTGGATTTAGCACATTTGAGATTACTTGATTTTGTACATTCGGGATATATGAGACTTACTTGATTTTGTACATTCAGGATTTGTGAGACTTATATGATATGGGAGCCATTTTGAGGGCTGATTTGAGGAATTTGGGATTTGGATTGTCTTGATGGATTTTGATCCTACCACGATGTTAGGATTCCGTGGAAATGACAGATTTCATTCCATACTTCACATTTATTGTTTATGCACTGCTTCATATATTAGTAGTACCTGTTAGTGTACCTTTCATGACTGTTGCATTTACATACTTCATTTTATATGCATTACTTCATGTGTTAGTTGTACCTGTTAGAGTACCTTTCATTACTGTTGCATATATACATTCTCATATCATTATTGCATGATTATTGCATACCGATTGTCATATATTATTACTTCATGTATTAGTTGTACCTGCTAGTGTACCTTTCTTGATTATTGCATTCATATGACTTTTATTGCTATTAATTGCATATGTTAGATTCGCGCTGTACGTGCATAATTGCGATTACCTGCATATATTATTTACTATTCACGAGTTGGCAACTCACCCCCGTTGTGCCGCAGTTGTTTTGCAGGATTGTTCCCCAGAGTAGTCAAGGCAGGCTATTCATTTATCTTATCATCTTTTGCTGCGGATACCGCATCAGCTCACAGTGTGCTGTTTGCTTAGGTGGGTTTTGTGGTTATATTCGTTGTTGTATTGTATATTCGTTGTATCCTTGTACTCTCCATCTACTACTTTCTTGTTTACTTAGAGACTTGGTGTGAGGACGATATTGTATATTATTTTGTGACTTGGTTGTCTTTTATACAGTTTCCTTTTTATTGTCTTTTACTTCTTCGCTACGGCGTCGTATATCTGTTGTGGTGGTTGTTTTCCGCCTTTGGGCGTGTATTTGCTCCCGTTTGGGGATGCTTTACTTTATATTTATGTTGTGCCTATTTTTCGGGGCTTGTTTTACAAAGGAGGTGCTGTCAAAATTTTAAAGGAAATAAGTTAGACTTTTAAAGAATTTGGGTTGAGATTTCAAAGTTTTGAAAATGCTATTATTTCTTATTACTTTTGATGGTTTAGATTTCTGGGTTTTTGCTTTCTTTTACTGCGTTACGCCTGTAGACGTTGCGTAGTATTAAGGCCGTCACGTGCCAATTTCGGGTCGTGACAGGGATCAGAAAAGAGTGAATGCTTCTATTGTCATAATACGGGGCATTAGAAAAGGATTTGCACTATGTACCTCGCCGATCTCAAGAAGAAGAAGCATGTTGATGCTTCCGCTTCAGTTGTGTTTGTCACCGAAAATTGTTTTTCAATAAACTCTCACATCTGTAATTGTGCGCAGGGGTTGCGAAATAGATAGGTTTTGAAGAAAGGTGATCATACTCTCCGCGTTGGGAATGGTTCAAATGTTGATATTGCATCAGTGGGAGAGTATCACCTAGTGTTGCCTTCATGGTGTATATTGATTTTGAATCCCTGTTATTTTGTACCGACTATATTATGTAATATTATATCTGTATCTTTATTAGACAATGAAGGATATCATTTTGTATTGCAAAGTAATGTTATGAATATTAACCTAAATCAATAGTTGATTGGGTATGGTACACTAAATAACAGAATCTACATCCCGAATCAACACACAGTTTTCAACATCCAGCACACAAACAAAAGAAAGACTTCAGAAATAAATGAAACATTCTTATTAACGAAACAAGGCTAACCAAACTAAATAAAGATGGATATTTGAATCCGTTTGAATATAAATCTTATGCAACTTGTCAGTCTTGTATCAAGGGTAAAATGACCAAAAATTCGTTTACTAGACACGGAGAGAGAACTACTGAACTCTTAGGTCTCATACATAGTAATGTATGTGAACCAATGTCTATGCATGCAAGAAACGGTTATTCATACTTCATAACCTTAACTGATGATTTCTCGAGGTTTGGACACGTGTTCTTTCCGAAACATAAATTTGAAGCTTTCGAAAAATTCAAGGAGTATAAAATTGAAGTAGAAAAACAAACTGGGTTGAGTATCAAGAAACTTCGATCAGATCGAGGTGGAGAGTACTTAAGTACAGAGTTTTTTAATTTCCTAAAAGAGAATGGGATTCTCTCTCATCTCACTCCTCCATACACACCACAGCACAACGGTGTGTCAGAGCAGAGGAATCGTACCCTATTAGATATGGTACACTCCATGATGAGTGATGCTGAGTTACCTCTTTCCTTTTGGGGTATGCATTAGAGACTGCAATATATCTATTAAACAGGATTCCGACCAAATCTGTTCCTACCACTCTATATGAGATATGGTTTAGGAAGAGACCATCTCTTAAACGAGTTAGGATATGAGGTTGTCCTGCTTTTGTTAAAAAGCAGAATCCAGAAAAACTCGAGACACGATCGGTTTTGTACAAGTTTGTGAGATATCCTAAACATTCATATGGATATCTATTCTACCACAAGGAGGAACAAAGAGTGTTTGTTTCTCAATATGCCACATTTTAAGAAAATGAGTTTTTCACAAATGATACTATTGGCAATATAGTAGAACTGGAAGAAATTCCAGAGCCACATACAACTACTGACGATTTGGTTGAACCTGAAGCTTTGATAGAACCCAACGAGCCTCATTCACTCCATAGATCTAGAAGGTCTTCTCACCCACCAGAGAGATACTGCGGTTTCCTCATAGATGGTGATAGAGAAGATTGTATCATGGAAGATAATGACCTTATTAGTTTTCAGCAGGATATCACGAGTAGTGACTCAGTGAAATAGCTAGATGCTATGCGATCCAAAATGGAATCCATGCACACCAACAAAGTATGGACTTTGGAAGTTTCACCTTCTGGAGTAAAACCTGTAGGGTGCAAATGGATCTTTAAGAAAAAGATTGGTGTGTATGGACCAATAGAGACCTATAAAGCTAGACTTGTTACTAAAGGTTTTAGTTAAAGACCTGGATTGGACTATGATGAGCCTTTTCTCCAGTAACTATGCTTAAATCCATTCGAATCCTACTTGTTATTGCTGCTTATTACGACTATGAAATCTAGCAGATGGATGTTAAACCTGCATTTTTAAATTGTGATTTAGAAGAATGGGTTTTTATGGATCAGCCAGAGAGCTTCATTGACAGTAGTAGCAGCGAAAAGGCATGCAGGTTGCTTAAATCAATTTATGGATTAAACCAGGCATCACGGAGTTGGAACATCTGCTTTGATGATGTTAGTTATATGTATGCCCTAGAGCCCATTATTGTACATAAGATGTATAATATAGTGGATGCTGGGACATATGTAGGGAGGACTTTCTTGCTTGACATGGTAGTATGCTATCTGGTTGCTCTTTATCTTAACATGTACACCTACTGTCTCTCTGTTACATGTTGATAAAGCCCTTAGGATGTGTACTTGACTTTCAGGATTATGATGCAGATCATACTAGTGGGACCTGGGTAGTCTATGAGTTCATCCTTCAATGTTCCTAGTCGTGGGAATATCGAGACGGGGCATCGATATTCCAGAGTAGACTAGTGTATATCTTCTCGACCCATGTGATGGGCGAAGGATGATCCCATATCCATTGGTATTTGATATCAAAGATGGTATACGGGTGCTCAGTGGAGACTGGGTACACTGAACGTACTCACCGAGAACTCCTAGATGGTATTATACCTCACGTTAGATAGCAGTTCTCTGGTGACACTGGTACAGGTTAGTATGTCGACCCGAGATCGTCATAGAGTCTTGTGTGTCTCCCACTATGCTTTGATTTCCACCCTACCATGGCTCTACTGAGTCGTGCAAACAGGTGGTTTTTGGGTACAGTCCTGAGTCACATGGAGGCAATGAGCGATAGGAGGGGATTCATCTCTCCCGGTATTGGGGGTTGATGTTACGCTATGCTCGATTGGCCATAACTGAAATCCCTGGCTAGCGTAGATGAGATTTACTGGTAAGTGTTATCAGTTGTTTCTCGACCCGTTATGGACCTCACATCGGCATGACTTATCAAGCTATTGGGGTCTGACGTTTACCACTCCTAGGCGAGATATGCGACATATCAGACGATGAGACCGGACTGTACGGTATTGTTAGTATGAGCAGGGTTGCTTGTTGATCTTCTGATCGCTCAATACCCGGGTGGCCGTTACATTTAGTAGGCCTCTTGCGGCTTGTGGGTGTTTGATATGATCGTCACCTACTGCCGGCGTATTGACGAATCATTAGAGTCCTACACAGAGGTTTCCTGGCTCAGGCGAAACGGAGTAGGAGCACATATGAGGTATGTGCGGGACCGAGATTAATACGAGTATGTGATACCGTATTCTATTCTCGCGATTTATGTTATCGGTCGATTATATGTGATATAGCCGGGTTTTCGAATCAAGTGTTGATTCGATAAATTAATACACATGATATTAGTCGGTTATATGTGATATAGACGGATTATTAAATCAAGTGTTGATTTGATAATCTAATGTATAATTATATATATATTTGATATATTAATTTACATTGACTAGTATTAGCTCACTCAAGATTACTTTTCTCACTTGATTGTGCACAAAGTATATATGTGATGTGTATTTGTGTACATTGGTTTGTATCATGCTTGATGATACATGCAAACATGGGTATGTGTGTGACTTACACCATAATTAAGATAATGGTAAGGATTTTATTTATTTTGGTAATTCAAAATTAGTGGTATTTTATCATGGCTTGTAACCATGTGGAAGCTTATAGATCATTTGACTTAGTCCACTAACCTTGTCTTACTCAAGATATTTATTAACCAAACTATTATCTTAAACCATGGTTTATTCTCTACAATGGTTAGTATATGATACTAACTCACCCATGGTTGCCATTCACCACTTGATTTTATTCTTGAGTTGTTTTCTTCATCTCCTTCATCTAGATCTCTAGCTTCATGAAAATGGTGAAAATGAGTGAGAAAAATCAAATCTAAAGTGAGCCCATTTCCTACTTCATCATCTTCTACTACTTGCCATTTAGTTTAGGGTGTTCTCTTCATAAAGTTCATCACCAAGTGAAGAGGTAGCTTGAGTTTGAGTCTCCTCGACGTAGATCATCTTCGGCCTCGAAGACTTCGAGCAAGGTTGTTCATTTCTCCAAGAAAATCCATACTAGAGTTCGGGAGATCTCCACTTGCAGTGAAGGGACTTCTACACGGAGCTTTAGAAGTGAAGGACATGTCTACAAAGATTGTATTCCTTGTTCACTACTTGTAATGTTTGATTACATGTTTTGATTGTCTATTTACTCTAGCTAGATCCTAGGTTAAGGTTCTTTAGCACCCATGAATTTTTGAAATTGGCATGGTAGATGCATTGAAAACCCAGTAGGGTGCTGAGGATTCCCAACATATGATACGATCAAAGAGTTTGATTTTATCAAAAACGTAGATGAACCTTGCATTTATAAGAAGATTGTAGAGAGTATAGTCACATTCCTCGTATTGTACATGGATGACATTCTCTTTATAGGAAATGATGTTCCTATGCTGCAATCGGTCAAACTACTCCTATCAGAAAGGTTCTCCATGAAGGACCTGGGTGATGCCTCTTGCATCCTTGGCATTAAGATCTATAGAGATAGATCTAAGTGAATGTTGGGATTGTCCCAATCCAAATACATAGACACCATACTAAAGAGGTTTAGTCTGGAAGATTCCAAGCAAGGTAATTTACCTGCTTGTCATGGAATCACTCTCTCCAAAGACGAGTGTCCAAAGTCTAATAAAGAGAGGGCTCGCATAAGTGTTATACCCAACGCTTCTGCTGTAGGGTCTATCATGTATGCGATATTATGTACTCATCCAGATGTAGCTTACGCACTGAGTATAGTAAGCAGGTATCAATCTAATTCAGGCTAAAGAAATGCTCTTGGTGTATGGTAACAGGGATCTCCAAATTGAGGCTTTTACCGATTCCAGCTTCCAAAGTGGCAAGTATGACAACAAGATCTCGGGTTTTGTATTTACCATCAATGAAGGAGCAGTTTGTTGGAAAAGTTCCAAACAGGACACCGTTGCAGACTCAACGATGGAAGCTGAGTACATTTCTGCAAATGATGCTGCCAAGTAAGCAGTCTGGATGCGGAAGTTCATCTCAAAGCTTGGAGTGGTTCTAACCATTATTGATCAAATAAGCTTGTATTGTGATAATAATAAGTCTATGGCATTAACCAAGGAACCCAGGTCCTATCAGCGTTCCAGACATATCCTGAGGCGATATCACCTGATCCGGGAGATATTTGATCGCCGCTATTCCCTTATGAAAAATAACTAATAAATAAAAAGGCTATGAGAAAATTCCCCAAAGGGAGCATCACGTGCCCACACGTGATGCATCTTGGAGCCAAAATTACAAGCATTACACTTAACAAATGGGACTGAAGTTGGGCCTCATATGCCACATGTGAGGACCTATATACGAAGTATATAGGCGCCTTTATAAAACAAATAGCAGACCAGAAGGCGTGTCACGTGCCAACACGTGATGCGCTTCTCTGGGACTGCTGCATATAGGCAAACCGGCCTAGTGCCATTGGGTCATGTGTTACACGTGAGGATTTCTAATATCTTCTGACCCAATAGAAGTAAATTCTATATAAAAGGGATCAAAACCCTATTTTGAAATACTCCTCCAATCTTTCTAAACAAGAAAGATTGTGCTCTGTAAATCAAAGCACCGTTGGATCAATGATCCAATGGTGATTAAAAATCACCAAAATACAGAATTAAATTCTGATTGAGAAAATCCTCCTCGAATCTTTCCAAACAAGAAAGATTGTGCTCTGTAAATAAGAGCACCGTTGGATCAAAGATCCAATGGTGATTAAAAATCACCAAGATACAGAATAAGTTCTATGTGGGAAAATATTTTCCCAATCTTGTTAAAAACAAGAAAAGTGTCTTCTGTAAAACAGAAGTCCTTGGATCAAAGATCCAACGGTGGATAAATTCCTCAAATCAATTAAAAAATCTCTCAATGGGAGATTTTCTTAACTGAATCAACAAATCAGCCTCCCCTATATAAAGGACCCAAGGCTTCAAGTCTTGCACAGATGAACCCCCCAATAAACTGCAATTCAAAAAGAAAAGAAGAAACCCTGGGTAAGAAGGAACAAAACACAGAGAATATTTTACTTCTTCTTCGTCTCCACAAGAGTTTAACTCTTCCAAAGAACTTAGTTCTTTCTTCTGGCAAAAGATCTGCAGAAGCAGATCTCCCCACAAGTTGAGAATTTAATTCTCATCGGGGAGATTCTGCTATGCAGATCCAAAACCTAGGGGAAGATATAAGGTCAGAGAATTTAATTCTCCCAAAAAGTATATAGAAATTTAATTCCTCTGATAAAACAAGGGTTTAACCCTTCATATAAGAACTTAGTTCTTCCTTATGGTGAAAGATCTGCTGAAGCAGATCTCCCCACAAGTTAAGAATTTAATTCTCATCAGGGAGATTCTGCCATGCAGATCCAAAACCTAAGAAAAAAACTAAGTCCAAAGAATTAAATTCTTTTAAAAACAAGTGACCTGAAATTCTCAAAGCTTGAACTCTATGCATATTAGGGATCACGTGTTCACACGTGACCACCTTTGATGAACATAAAAGAAAGATTGAAATAGATCACGTGTTCACACGTGACTCGCCCCCCAGATAGTGCTTAGCACTTATAAAAAAAGAGAATAAACCTAAATAGGCAATGTCTAATTCTGAGGAGCCTCACGTGCTCACACTTGATGGCCACAAGAATAAAGTGTTTAACACTTATAAAAAGAAAAGGGAATAAAACCAAGCGAACAGCACCAACCTTTAAGAAGTGTTTAACACTCCTTTAGAGCCTCACGTGCCACATGTGAGCACCCTCAACTTTCAGTGTTTAACACTGCCTTAAAGTATCACGTGGGAACACGTGAGCGCTGAAGATACATTAGTGTTTAACACTATAAGGGACCAACTTCAACCCCAAATTGGTTACGTCCTTCCTGAGATTAAATCTCCAAGCAAACCGAGCCTCTATGCTCAGAACTGATAACTCCTCAATCTGGAATCTAGTTCAAGGGTACATCTCTCCACACCTCTGATACATGTTGTTGTAATCCTTCAACGTTTTCAGAGAGGAGGAAGGTCCCAATAACAAATAACTCTTGGCACACCCCCAAACCAATGAGACTAGACTTCATGGACCGTAATGTCCTTAAACTAACTATAGACCGTAATGTCCTTAAACTAATCTTTATGGACTATGATGTCCTTACACCCAATGGAAACGCAATAGACCGCAACGTCCTTAAACTAATGATGCACCGCAAGGTCCCTAAACTAAACTCTATGGACTTTGATTTCCTAAAACTCCACGGACTATGATGTCCTTATATCCAATGGACCGTAACGTCCCTAAACTAAAACGATAGAGCCCAAATGCTCTTTTGTTGGATCTAAATGATCCTAAAACCTTGTTAAGTGGGTCTTAGTCTAAAACATAGACTAACGTATCCTTAACAAACATTTAAGTTGATCTTAACTCAAACGAGGTTAACGATCCTTAAATCAATCAAACCCAAATCTAAGAAAATACGGATTTGGACTAATCCACGTCCTACGAGCGACAACATAAATTAGTCTCCGTATACAATCCACGGGAAACCTAAAACAAAACAAACACACACGACACGAAGTGACCATCTGGAGAAAAGAGAAAGTGGTTATCACTACGCGGTAATGTAATTAACTGCAGGGGCATGCACCTGCAGGGAAGAGCATCTCCGCAATCAAAAACCTATCGCAAACGAGGAGGAATCTGACGAAGTCTACTACAGCGGCCGCATCTGTCTAAACCTCCGATACATGGTGCCATAAATCAACTTGGCATCTTCGGAGAAGTGGAAAGATAAAATCAAATAGCATCTGCCCCAAAAATTTAGGCCAGACGTCCCAAAGTCCCGGTCCCTATTTCCGGCGGTGAACAGATTCTGGCACGCCCGGTGGGACCTTTTCCTCTTTCCAGTTCACACTTCGTGTGTCGTGTTCGTGAACAAATCGCGGTCTACTATGGTTACCTGTAGATTCGAGATACTAAGATTTGGTGTCTTGCTCCCATGCAGAGAAAAGAAGATCAATGGTTTCCAGCTGCACCAACTGCAGCAACAACCCCGCTCCGTCCCGTCTGGAGGAGTAACTTACGGGCCCAAGCGGCCTCCATCTTCACAATGCTGGTGGAACAGGTGACACAGGCCACCACTGGATTGTTCTTCGAGACCATGCTCCCGCCAACGAGCTTCAACGCTCCAATGCCGTCACAGGAAGCTCCAAAGAAGTCGGTCTTCGATCGGCTTGCAACTGCCGCGGCCCCTCTCAACTGGTCATCCAATTCTACTGCCTTAGTCTTCGACAGGCTGAGTCTAAGCTCAAATGGGCCTGCGAAGAAGCTCGCAATACCGGAGAAGGCTATCCCAACTCCTGCTGTAGGTGAAGTCATCCAAACTACTTTCCCTACTCGAAAGTTAGCCTACAACAGGTTGACCATTCCTTCTCATTGGATGCCAATCTTTGACAGGCTGGCGCCAACAACAACCTCTCCTCAAAGCAGGGGCAGGACGAAACTACTCCGAAGATAAAAGTGATCCCGGCTACACGACATGCTCAACGTCGTCACTGGCACCGAGTGAAAAAAGCTGGGTCCAATTCCCCTTCTGGACTTATCCCACCAGCTCCAATGGTGGAAGTTGATGCTGCTGTTCCAACTGGGAACAGCTTTGAGCCACTCAGGAGGGTGCGCAAGAATTCTCCAATTGCCGTACTAAAAATATCTCCTCCACCTATGGAAAACGTTACTGAAGCAAAGCCGGAGCAGCCCTCTCAGCAGCTATCCTCTAAAATCCACATGGTCTGGCGAAGAGTCCAAGATTCTGTAATCGATAAAGAATACTCCCACAAATCGAAAAAAAATGAAGGTCCGGCAAGAGGAGAACCACCCCACCATCGTACCAGTGAAAGTATCGTCTGGAACAGCCCCCTCAACTTCGACCTCCCATAAAAGGAGAAGGCCGGAGAAGATCCTCATGTCTGCGATAAATCTCAAGGGCACTGAATCCAAACGCCTCAAGTCTGGGGGCATGGTAGTGCACACCATTTACATGGCTTCCAGAAAAGAGGAAATCCGTACTTCTGGGGGTCATCGACCACTTACGCGGTCCGTAACAATGGCTCAGGAGTAATAACAGAAGCTCCAGGAGATGCTGACAAAGATGGCCGCACTTACTGGGCAGAAGGAAAGCCCGGAAGTATCATCGGATCAACGCCATGAGCAGGAAACCGACGCCGAGTTCCTCCGAAGAATGCTCGAAAAGAACGATAAAGAAACCGCGGAAAAAATGGCTAACATAAAACAAATGGTGCTCCTGTTCCAAGATATGGTGGGGATGATGATCCAGCCGGACCCTCCAGCCGAAGATCCCCTAATAATCATTGAAGACGACAGAGGGGAGACATCAAACCCTCTCCCGGCTTTATTAGCAGCCAGGGAGGAGACGATCTCGAAAGCAGTGCTTGATGACTACATAGCTCAGCAAATATGAGCTTATTAGGAAAGTGAAGCAACTGGCCAAATTGTCAGAACTTGGCGATCTTACCCAAGCTGGTATGATCAAATTAAGTACCCTTCAGGATACACGATCCCTAAATTTCATGTGTATAAGGGGACGGGAAATCCCCATCAATACATCGCTCAGTTTAGGGCTCTATGCGGCTATACTGGAGGTGACGACAAACTGCTGCTTCGCCAATTCGTCGGCAGTTTAGCGGAGACGGCATTTGAATGGTACTCGGAGCTTCCGAATGACTCCATCAAAACATTCACGGAAATAGAGTTGCTATTCACCTAGTGTTTCGCAAGCGCCAGCGAACGCACCCCGATCACGACATTGATCAATGCCAGGGTGAAGCCAGGAAAGACTTGGGTTCAGTATGCAATTCGGTGGCGGAACCTATGGTCGAGATGCGAAAACCTCATAGAAGAAGCTCCTGCTGTGGGCATGTTTGTAGGGACCTTAGATCCGCAGGCGACTATATCCCAATTCATGATGATCTTCAAGCCGACCACCTTCCAAGTCTTGATCGACAAGCTAGCCCAAATGGACCAGATGGGCCATAGACCGCCCTCCTCGAAAATGGAGCTTCGAAATGTAAAAGTAAAAGGGAAAGCGACCTTCGTCGCCAACGCTCAGCAACAACCGGGCGAGCCAAAACTAGCTGCTTGCCAAAACGATAAATAGCGATCACTCGGAGAAAAGCTGAGACGTCCTTACTCATTCCCTTGGGATAAAACGAGAAGACCGTTCGAATTGGCAGTGCGCAACAGGCTCAACACTCTACCAGATCCGAGACGCCGACTACAACCAGACGACGTCAACAATCTCAACTACCGCCCCTACCGCTAAATAGTGGGCCACCTAATCGAAGATTGTTACGTCTTTAAAAACTGGATTGAGGACCAGTACCAGCAAGGCAAATTCGCGCTGTTTGAAAACTGGAGAGTAAACCCGCCACAACCACATGCTCCTAAAAAGATGGACGCGATGGGGGCATCATGCTCATTTATAGAGGAAGCTCCATGGGAAGTTGTTCTTTCGGCAAAAACTAAAAGAATGCTGAAAGATCTTCAAGCATGTCTGGCGATTAGGTGGAAAAGCCTGCTGGAGCTAGAGATCATTGAAGGGATGTTGAAACCGTGCCTAACACCGAGAGTTAGTAGCGTTGGGAAAAATACCCAGGCCCAGCCGTTGAAGTCTTGGAAGAAAAAGAAGAAGAACAAAAAGCCCGCACAGTCTGACGACAAACGCACAGATCTGCAAAGGCATGTTGACGCACTGGAAGAATATAACCAGAAGGCGGGAACCCCGGTCACACTCCAGGAGTTTCTCAACCATATCCTTAAGAGCGGAGATAATGACAATGACAATGGAAACGACCCATCAGAAGAACCCAAGGATTATGTAGCAAGTTGTCACACGATCTCTCATTCGCCAATAGATGACGAAGAAGCTCACTCGGCATCAGAAGATAATATAGAGGAGATGGGGGCAGGATCGGTGCCAAAATCCTTGGACCCGTCAGACAAAATGATTGACATGTTGGTGAACGAAGCCCGTCAGAAGAGCAAAGATGATCAAGAGCGTGAATGGCCATATTCGAAAGAGCCAGGCGTCGGCATCAAGCTGAAAAAGTCACGGTAGGAATGAGTTGCAAAGTATTCCAACCGGATCGAAGCACGCCTACAGCGGACAAAAACAAGCTTAAGACAAGGAAACGGTTCGCTAAAGCCCTGTCAATGGGAATGAAGTTGCCAACTTTCAAAGGAAAAACTCCTGGCGGTATACACCTTGACAAAGCGGATTCACATCCTGACTACTGCTTATACCATCAAAGGATTGCACACCCTACCGAAGAATGCATGGCCTTTAAAAGGAGGTGGCAGGGATTCGTTGCTCACCGGAACATTTCAAGCAGATGAAGCGCAAAACTCGTCGGGAGCAGAGAAGCACGACAGATGAGCACAAAAGAGCTGCCGGCAACTGTCACATGGTTGATTCCGGCGGATCGCAAGTTCTCACCTTCGAAAGCGATTCTGATGAAGAAATAGCCCTGGCCTTCTCTTCAAGGAATCCACCTCAAGAAAAGAGGAGGAGATAAAGAACTGTGAAAACATTCAGCTGCGTAGTCGTACATTGCCCGAAAAGAATCTCGGACCTACAAACAAGGGATCGAACAAAAAAGATAAGGTGAAGGAAAAAGTCCTTGAGGATATCGCCCTCGATGATCGAGTCATCGAAGAGCCGACAGCCAAAGACCCGCCTAAGAAGAACAAGGTGGATTACAATGTCCTGTCGCACCTGAGGAAAATACCCTCGCCGCTAAGCGTGTTGGATGCCCTTCTGTTGTCTAAAGAGGCACGAGATTCTCTGATCAAGGCATTAAAAATGCTCGAGCAGTTTCAAGCCTTCCTTGACGAAGAAAAGATGAAGGACGAGCTGGAAGAAGTGCATACAACCGACATCACTTTCGGCGATGATAATCTCCTTCTCGGAACGTGCAAGCACAACCGTCCCCTTTATGTCACTGGGTACTGCCATTACATCAAGATAGGGAAGATCTTAGTTGACAACGGGTCCTCTGTCAACCTCCTAAATGTTAGGGTGCTAAAATAAATCTGCATGAGCGTTCAGCACCTCGCTCGGGATAAAATCACCATCTACGGGTTCGACTCCCAGTCATCACGGACGCTCGGGTCTGTAATACCGACGTTACGTTTTGGGCTGCCCGTCACTGATACCAAATTTCATGTCATTGACGCCAAGACCTGCTACAACGCATTGCTCAGCAGGCCTTGGTTACACGAGTACAACATCATCCTTTCTACACAACATCGGTGTATGAAGTATTTCAAAGAAGGTCTCGAGTACACCGTGACGGGGGAACTAAACCCATTCTCCATAAATGAAGTCCGCAAATACGACTACATAAAGTATTTCCTACCAGACTTTAAAGATGCGGAAAGATGCCATCAACCGGAGGATAAGCAAAAAGCTATCACCACTATTCCAGTCTTGGGGAGCGATACCAAGAAGAAAGAAGAGATGGTCTATTCGGGGCCGCCCTAATGCAATAGGCCGGGACCACCTACCCCTATTCTGGTCTTTGGCAGCGACTCTGAAGACGAAATCAACACAGTTTTCTCGGTCCGCCCATCAATACAGGCCCTCACTGGAGATGATCAGAGTTTACAAATGGCCATGGTTCCACGACAGCACTATAGAGAGCTTGATGCGCTTGAGACATATAGCGTGCAACAGCTACAGACATTCTACATCCCTTCCAGGAAAAAAGGTGAGAAGGCGATCCTATTTTATCGATCCACGGAAACTAAAGTCGAGATAGAAGTTTGCCATGGTGCCGAACCTGCACTTGACAGGCTCCAACCAATCCGTCTGCCCAGATACAAAGCAGCGGGATTAAAGAGGTTATTGAGATGCCAAGGCGTACCCTTTAAACAAACCGCGCGACAGGCTCAATTATACAACAGGATCTGGAATGTCCCCGGAACTCAGCGAAAATTGCCCAACAGAAAACTGGAAACGATCGGGCTTGGATATGACCAGTCCAAGAAATAGGAGCAGTTCCATGGCTACCATGTTATAAAGGACCTTGATGAAGAAGAGGATGATCTCTTAAAGGATGATAACGCTGAACTAGAACGAGGTCCTGCCATAAAAATGCTGAGTGAAAGGGTTCGGAATGACCACAGCCGCAAAATGACCATTTACGAGAAAGCCAAGACGTAACGCCTCCTGCAGTAGGATACGGAGGATGACAATGCCCTCTACCGTCAGCTTGCCATGCATTCTCAAGAAAAGAAAAAGGCCCGACACGGAGGCAAAAACAAGTTAAAGAATGGAAAAAACGTTCGACAGCGGCAAGACGGATCCAAAAGGCCGCGCGATCGAGAAAAGGTCAGCCGGAATACGTCTCTTATGAAAAATATGGGTCGAGCATATTCTTTCCCTCGAGACAAGACAAGGAGAATCTTTGACCTTGTCATACAACATCAGATGATGACACTCCCGGAGTCTCGGCACCCCGATCAAGCAAACGAGGTTCATCACTCGGATTATTGCTCCTATCATCGAGCGATAGGACATCCTCTTGAAGACCGCTTCACCATCAAAAACTGGTTTGAAGACCAATATCAGCTCGGCAGATTCACTCTATCCAACAGTTGGAGGGTAGCCCCACCGCAAAGGCATGTGCCAAAAGCAACATACATGGCGAGAGTAGAACCAGATCAATTCCAATCTTGGAAACGATCTCGTACCTGTCACGTGATAATGCCGTCAGAAGAAGGAGTGCCCAAGAATATGGAGGACCTCTCCTGGTGCTTCGAAAATGAGGCTGAAGATGAGTTGATCTCAGAATTTCCACCGGCGCCAAAAGAGTTAGAAGATGGAATACATACTACTGCGAACAATCTAAGGAAAATTGACTTGGGCACGGCAAACGACCCGCGGCCAACGTTCGTCAGTGAGCTGCTGTCTAAAGAACTGGTGGCTATGCTAAAAGATGTGCTCAAGCAGTATATAGACTGCTTCGAATGGAACTATTCCGAAATGCCGGGGCTAGATACAGAAGTAGCTGTGCATAAATTGGCGATATCTCCGGAGGTCAAGCCAGTCAAACAAGCACCAAGAAGAATGTGGCTCGAACTTGAAATGAGCAGCAACACTGAAGTCAAGAAGCTAATCGATTCCGGCTTCATCCAAGAAGTTCAATACTCTGACTGGATCGCCAACATTGTCCCAGTGATGAAGAAAAATGGGACGGTGCGCATCTGCATGGATTTCCGAGACCTCAATAAAGCTTTCTCGAAGGATGATTTTCCCGTCCCGGTTACCGAGTTGATGATAGATAACACGTCCACTCACGAAGTCTTCTCCTTCATGGACGGATCATCAGGGTGCAATCAAATAAAGATGCACCCCGAAAACCAAAAGCATACCACTTTCCGGACTCCTCTGGGCATATTCTGCTACAAAGTGATGCCCTTTGGTCTGAAAAACACTGGCGCCACCTACCAGAGAGACATGATAAAGATCTTTGATGACTTCATACACGAAATTGTCGAATGTTATATTGACGAGCTCATGGTGAAAAGCAAATAGCACGAGGAGTATTGGGAGCATCTGAAGATAGTGTGTCAGCGCCTTCGGAAATACAACCTAAAGATGAACCCTCTGAAATGCGCGTTCGGAGTTTCCTCAGGCAAATTTCTAGGATTCATCGTACGACACCAGGGCATCGAAATAGACCCGTCAAAGATCAAAGCGATTATGGAAATGCCTCCGCCAAGAACTCTCAAGCAACTGCGGTCACTTCAAGAAAAGCTCGCGTATATCCGGCGGTTCATAGCCAACCTTTCCGGAAAATGCTGTCCCAACAGTCACCTGATGAAGAAGGGAACCCCATTCATTTGGGATCGCAAATGCCAAAGCGCACTGGACGAAATCAAGCAATATCTGCAGAACCCGCCGGTACTGACCGCTCCAGTCAAGGGAAAGCCTATCATCCTGTACCCAACAGCCCTTGAAAGTTCTTTAGGCGCGCTATGGGCACAAGAAAATGACCAAGGGAAGGAAAGAACCCTCTACTATTTGAGTCGAGTTCTACTGGGGCAGAAAACAACTGCTCCCTATCGAAAAACACCGCTTGGCATTGATCTCCGCGATAACAAAACTTCGACATTATGCTTTGGCGCATGAGGTCCATTTCATATCAAAAGTGGATCCTCTCAAATATTTGATGTCAAGAGCCATACTAACAAGACGACTCGCTAAATGGGCCCTACTCTTAATGGAAATCTCGATAACATACCGACCTCTCAAGGCAGTGAAAGGTCAGGCTATCGCCGACTTCCTTGCTGAGCACCCGATACCTGGCGACTCACCTTTAAATTGCGAACTGCCAGACGTGCACGCGTTTGACACAATCAATGAGGAGAAAGGAAGGAGTGATACCCGATGGGAACTCTATTTATACGGAACATCTTCCATAAAGAAGCGACAACACAACACCCCTATAATCAAATCGGGGGTAGGCCTTATCTTCGTGACTCCGCAAAGAGGGATAATGCGCTTTGCCTTTTCCATAACAGAGCCGAGGACAAACAATGAAGCAGAATATGAGGCTTTGATAGTAGGCCTTGAGATCGCTGTCGACATGGGAATTGAAAACCTCCTCATATACGGAGACTCCCAGCTGGTCGTTAGTCAAGTAAACGACGACTATTAAAAGTGTAAACCAGAGTTGGTAAAGTACGGCGAGAGAGTGCAACAATTGCTGACTCAAATCCCTTCTTACACCCTAGAAAGCATACCGCGTACAGAAAATAGCAAAGCGGACGCACTAGCCAAACTCGCTAAAGAACCGACTGACGAAAATCTCGATGACGTAAGGATCATTGTACAAAGCCGTCGAGTTCTTGCACCAGCAGAAATATCTCCGGAGTCGTCTGAAGAAAAGGAAGAGGCCAAGGAAACAACCTTGCAAATTGAAGATCAAGAAAGAGCTAAGGATTGGAGAGAGGTCTTTATAGATTACTTCAAATCCCGTCGAACACCTGAAGATGCATCCTCAAGACATCAGCTCATGAAATGAGCTCTGTCTTTTGCCTTCGTCAATGATACTTTATATAAGAGATCGTTCGACTCTCTATGGCTGAGATGCCTGGGGCCGGAAGAAGCAAGGAGAGTCGTCCAAGAAATCCATGATGGAATCTGCGGTTCTCATCAAGCCGGGACGAAGATGAAGCTGAAGATCAAAAGGATGGGCTACTATTGGCCCACGATGATTCAGGACTGCCTCGAATACGCGAAGCAGTTCCACTCGTGCCAAATTCATGGAGACTTCATCCACCAGCATCCAAACCCGCTACACCCAATAGTGGCTAGCTGGTCGTTTGAAATGTGGGGAACCGACATAATTGGTCCTATTGAAACAACATCATCCAGAGGACATCGGTTCATATCGGCGACAACTGATTACTTCTCTAAGTGGGCAGAAGCCATACCGCTAAGAGAAGTGAAGACAAAGAACATCCTCCATTTCTTCAAGACACACGTCAGCTATCGGTTCGGCACTCCGCAACGGATTATCTCCGATAACGGGCCGGCCTACAGAAGACACAAAATCAGCCGTTCGCACAGCAGCATAATATAGACTGGAGATACTCTTCGGTTTATAATCCCCGGGATAACGGTCTAGCTGAGGCTTTCAACAAAACCTTGACAAAGATCATAAAGAAGACAGTGTCCAAAAATAAAAAGGACTGGCACAAGAGACTGCATGAAGCTCTCTGGGCTTATCGGACAACGTTCAAGACGTCCACGAACACAACGCCATTCGTGTTGGTATTCGGCACAGACGCGGTACTCCCTCTGGAGATAGAGCTACCCTCTCTATGAGTGGCGGTTCGGTATGAACTAACAGACGAAGAAAATGCTCATCTTCGGCTTGAAGAGCTAGACGCCCTCGATGAAACTCATCTAGTGGAACAGCAAAACCTAGAAGCTTACAAAGCAAGGATGACACGTTCATACGAAAGATTGACTAGGCCGAGAACATTCCGCTAAGGCGAACTCGTACTAGTTGTCAAAAGACCTATGATCCCTAATCATGCCAAACAGGGGAAATTCGAGCCAAACTATGAGGGACCATACATCATAGACAAGGTCTACCAAGGTGGGGATTACTTGCTCATGGATATGCATGGCGAAAGACCTTTCCATCCAATAAACGGCCGATTCCTTAAGAAATACTACGCCTGATGGGTCACAGCCCAGGTTAATGATAGATGACGATGCTTGTGTCCGCTCGCTGTCTTCCTGAGTACCAAACTTTGTAAGTTCTATCCGGCAAAGCTTCGCCGCAGAAAACTAATAACGGACCGAAATGTCCCAAAACTAATAACGGACCGAAACGTCCCTAAACTAACGAGGGTCTATAATGTCCTTAAACTAGCTGCGGACAGAAATGTCCCTAAACTAATAACAGACCAAAACGTCCCTAAACTAACGAGGGACCGTAATGTCCTTAAACTAGCTGCGGACCGAAATGTTCCTAAAACTAACAATAGACCGCAATGTCCTAAAACTAGCTACGGACTGAAACATCCTTAAAACTACAATGAACCGCGGCATCCTTACGCAGAAAATAAAACGGTATGTCCACAAGCAGAATGGGCACGGATGAAAACCCGAAAGAGCGTTGTGAGTAAAAACAGCAGGACTGCCGGCGAGTTTCTGAAAACCCGAAAGGGCGCAATCTCGTAAAAAACGGTCATGAGCACTCATAAGGTCCTCTTAACCTTATGAGGAGAAAATACCTGAGTGAGATCCTTACGACTCACGAAAGAGCAACACACATAGGAATCCCCACGATTCCTATAGAGAAAATGCACTTACGAGATCCCTACGACTCGTAAGGAGAATCCCCTATGAGACCCTCACGGCTCACAGGATTCAAAAGTCTTGATACAGGAACCTAAACCTGTTCTTAAGTCATCATATCCCCCAAACCCTTGTATACAATCCACGGGCACAAATAAACGTCTCCCCCACCATGTTCCACCAATGGCGCGAAATGTCCTCATATGGTGAGTGACACTTGTAAGCCCTCTCGACTTATAAGGAGAAAATACTCTTGTAAGATCCTTACGACTTATAACAGAACACACACTTAAGAATCCTCATAATTCCTAAGGAGAAAACACACCTACGTGATGCTCACGACTCGTAGGGAGAAACGCCTTTATGAGACCCTTACGGCTCATGAAGTCAAAATCTTAGTCGACAGGATCCTAACCGTGTTTGCTAAGCCACCTTTGTTCAAGTTAACAAAGGCAAATAATGATTCACTCCTGGCAATCTCCCAGTCGCAGCGATACTAATGCTAAGATTGGTATCAGATCTCAGGACCATACTTGCTAAAAAATCAGTGAGCCAAAAATACAAAAAAATATATATATAGCCGAAATGATTGGGCAGCTTGCAATAAAAAGCAGCGAGTAAAAAAAATAGCCGAAATGATTGGGCACCGCGAGAAATAGCCGAAATGATCGGGCAATCGTGTCTTTTGCGATATAAAGAGCTGAAATGATAGAGTATCGCGAAAAGAAATAAAAAAAATGAAACTTTTTGCCCTACAGGTGAGTCCATATTGACCCCTGTATACAATCCATGGGCATAAACGTAAAGGGAACCACATTTCCTCACCAGACTCTGTCAAAAGGAGAGTCAGGTCTCAACGGCAACATCTGCATCCCAGAAGATCAACACGGCATTCCTTCTCAACTCCAGCAGGATGCAGACGTAACATCAACAACCGACCTCAGGGTCGCAACGAAGCGGAGCCATAGCAAAGTCCCTAGTTCTAAATCTCTACGGACACATCTACAACTTAGAGACCAACAACGGCGTTCCTCTTCGTTCCAGAAGGATACGAACGCGACATCACCAGTCGGAGCCACGGCAAAGTCCTTAGCTCTAAGACTCCACGGTTCACAGACAACCTAGAGTCAACCACGACATCGCAGAAAGCAGAGCAAGTCAACTAATGACCTCCCCGCAGGAACAATGCTCCGTCTCGGAAATAAGTCAACCAATGACCTCCTCGTCAGAACAATGCTCCGTCTCGAAAACAAGTCAGCCAATGACCTCCTCGTCGGAATAATGCTTCGACCCGGAAACAAGTCAGCCAATGACCTCTCCGCCGGAACAACGCTCCGTCTCGGAAAAAAGTCAACCAATGACCTCCTCGTCGAAACAACGCTCCGTCTCGGAAACAAGTCAACCAATGACCTCCTCGTCGGAACAATACTTCGACCTGGAAACAAGTCAGCCAATGAACTCCATCTCGGAAACAAGTCAGCCAATGACCTCCGTCTCAGAAAAAAGTCAGCCAATGACCTTCGTCTAGGAAACAAGTCAGCCAATGACCTCCGTCTCGGAAACAAGTCAACCAACCCCCAGGGGAATTAGTTTCCTTGGCAAAACCTCTCGATTCAGGGAAATCAGTGTCCTTGGCGAGAACCTCTCGATTCGCGTCGACCCATAGGGAAATCAGTGTCTTTGCAGGAATCTCTTGATTCGTCTTGACCCCAGGGAAATCGGCGTCCTTGGCAAAAACCTCTCGATTTAGGGAAATCAGCATTCTTGGCGAGAACCTCTTGATTCGTGTCGACCCGCAGGGAAATCGGTGTCTTAGTAGGAATCTCTCGATTCTTCTTGAACCCAGGGAAATCAGTGTCCTTGGCAAAAACCTCTCGATTAAAGGAAATCAGCGTCCTTGGCGAGAACCACTCAATTCGCGTTGACCCGCAAGGAAATCAGTGTCTTTGCAGGAATCTCTCGATTCTTTTCGACCTGCAAAGAAATCAGTGTCCTTGGCAAAAACCTCTCGATTCAGGGAAATCAGCGTCCTTGGCGAGAACCTCTCGATTCGTTTCGGCCCGCAAGGAAATCAGTGTCTTTGCAGGAATCTCTCAATTCGTCTCGACCACAGGGAAATCAGTGTCCTTGGCAAAAACCTCTCGATTCAAGGAAATCAGCATCCTTGGCGAGAACCTCTCGATTCGTTTCGGCCCGCAAGGAAAACAGTATCTTTGCAAGAATCTCTCGATTCGTCTTGACCTGCGGGGAAATTAGTTCCCCTGCGCATAAAGAAAATTGTCTTGTGCGATCCTTAAGATTCTCGAGAGAAAACGCACTTAGGATTCCTCACCATCCCTAAGGAGAAATTACACCTACGATATCCTCTCGAGTCGTAGAGAGAAAAGTCTTTATGAGACCCTCACGGCTCATAGAGTTGAAAAGTCTTAGGCAGCTGACCTGAACCTGTTTCCTGAGCCGTCGCTGCCCTGCAAAGAGATCAAGATAGACCATCTACAGGACGTATTTGCTAAAGAGACACGACAGTACGAATGCGTATGTGTTTAAATGGAAATGGTGTTTAAAACGTGCTGATTTATGTACGACACTAGCGCTCGTACTTAAAAGAAAAATTACCAAAGGTAAAGTATAAAGCTCATATTCAGATATGGGATTCATGTACGAATATATGATGAAAGGAAAACATTCAGCAGAAAACATTCAACACTCAATAATAAGGGAAGTACATCGATATAAATATACTACTCTACAGGGAAAAGATCACCAAATATGGGATCAGAGATACAGGGGTTAACAAAACAAAACACAAGGTTCTCCAGTTCCCTATATGCCCTCTCCACCATGTCGAAGCGACGGTCTTCGCGAGGGGTTGATCCCTACCGATTAGCGCCATCCTCGTCAGCAAAAGCAGACATGATAGCCCGCCGGGCTCTAATCTGACTCAGTAAATGAACCGAGCGATCCTTCAAAGCCTGGATAATTAAGCAGTGCCTCATGCGCAAAGCACGTGAACACCAACAGCAGTATAACAACACCTCATACAGAACATATGGAAACATAAAAGGAAAGGAGGGTAAACATGATGTTTTGTCATTCATACTCCAAGAACTTGATTCTGGACATGGATTAAGGAATTCAGAAGCAAGGTCGAGTAAAGTGTTTCTGGCTTTTCTGACCATTCTTGTGTGCATCTTCTCGCGAATACAAGCGTCGGGATTCTTGCTGATATCATCCGCCCTTTGATAGGTAGAGATTATCGTTGTCTGTTGGAAAACTTGATGCAAGATATCAACAAGACTATCTTGCCGCCTCTTCGAGATCAAGCCCATCAGATACACTGAGTGTACCTTGTCTTCGGCATCATCAAGCACCTCTAGCAGCATGGCTTCGTAAAATCCAGGAAGGGCTTCCAAATCTCTCCCACGATGATCTTCAACAAAGCATAACGACGGGGGAGTAGTCGACCGTTGTATTCATCGAGGCGACGCATAACCTCAGCGCATTGAGCATCCATAAACTCCTGGTTTTGACAACGACCTTGTACGCGAATGTCTTCATATGAGATAATTTCGTCAAGATCATACAAATAAACGGCCATAGTATCTGAAAAGAAAATCAATGAGAGTTAAGAATCAAAGTGATTAAGCCATGGTTTATTATGAGGATCTAAAAAGATTCTTATTTCAACGGATACAGGGGTTTAAATAACCCTTGACATCCTCATAGAGAGAGCAAGTTCTGTTAAAATACTCAACAAATTTGAATTTACGCAAATAAAGAAAACCCTGTGAAAATGTTTTCAAGAACACAGAGGAATCAAATTCCCGAAGGGCCCTCTTGATCTTTCAGAGCTAAGCTCTTCGGTGAGGAATTAAATTCCTTTTATGCAATGGAATTAAATTCCAGAAACCCCATAAAGAGGAAATGAAAAATCAAATGCCATAAAGATCAGAGGAGGAATGCCCAAAGCATGGAGAGTTATTACTCAAAAATCATATCTTTGCATCTCTAAGAGATGGGTTTTAGAGGAGAGCAAAGCTGCCATAATGGATTTAAAATCCAGAAGTTTTCTTTAAAGAAAAAGGTTTCTCTAAATGTTCAAGATCTTTCCCTAAAAGGGTTTCTTTTCCAAAAAGAGTTTAACTCTGGAATTGCAGTGGCAGAGAACTAAGCTCTGAAGAAGAAAATTAAATTCTCAAAGAAAACAAAGAAGGAAGAAGATGAAAGAACAGTGTATGCCTAAAGACCAAACCCTTGCATTTATAAGACATGACAAGGGCGGTTCACCTTCCCGTTTCCCTATACAATCCAACGGCTGTAAAGGTGACAGCGTTGCACTCACGTGCAAGCCACGTGAGAACAACGCTGTGGGGGCATTTGTTCCTTTATGAAAAATAACTAATAAATAAAAAGGCTATGGGAAAATTCTCCAAAGGGAGTATCACGTGCCCACACGTGATGCGCCTTGGAGCCAAAATTACAAGCATTACACTTAACAAATGGGACTGAAGTTGGGCCTCACGTGCCACACGTGAGCACCTATATACGAAATATATAGGCGCCTTTATAAAACAAATAGCAGACCAGAAAGCGCATCACGTGCCAACATGTGATCCTCTTCTCTGGGACTGCTGCATATAGGCAAACTGGCCTAGTGCCACTGGGTTACGTGCTATACGTGAGGATTCCTAATATCTTCTGACCCAATAGAATTAAATTCTATATAAAAAGGATCAAAACCCTATTTTGAAATACTCCTCAAATCTTTCTAAACAAGAAAGATTGTGCTCTGTAAATCAAAGCACCGTTGGATCAAAAATATTAAAAATCACCAAAATACAGAATTAAATTCTGATTGAGGAAATACTCCTCGAATCTTTCTAAATAAGAAAGATTGTGCTCTGTAAATCAGAGCACCGTTGGATCAAAAATCCAATGGTGATTAAAAATCACCAAGATACAGAATAAATTCTTTGCGGGAAAATATTTTCCCAATCTTGTTAAAAACAAGAAAAGTGTCTTCTGTAAAACAGAAATCCTTGGATCAAAGATCCAACGGTGGATAAATTCCCCAAATCAATTAAAAAATCTCTCAATGAGAGATTTCCTTAACTGAATCAACAAATCGGCCTCCCCTATATAAAGGACCCAAGACTTCAAGTCTTGCACAGAAGAAACCCCCCATAAACTGCAAGTTCAAAAAGAAAAGAAAAAACCCTAGATAAGAAGGAACAAAACACAGAGAATATCTTACTTCTTCTTCGTCTCCACAAGAGTTTAACTCTTCCAAAGAACTTAGTTATTTCTTCTGCCAAAAGATTTGCAGAAGCAGATCTCCCCACAAATTAAGAATTTAATTCTCATCAGGGAGATTCTGCCATGCAGATCCAAAACCTAGGGGAAGATTGAAGTTCAGAGAATTTAATTCTCCCAAAAAGTATATAGGAATTTAATTCCTCTAATAAAACAGGGTTTAACCCTTCATATAAGAACTTAGTTCTTCCTTATGGTGAAAGATCTGCAGAAGCAGATCTCTGCACAAGTTGAGAATTTAATTCTCATCAGGGAGATTCTGCCATGCAGTTCCAAAACCTAAAAGAAAAACTAAGTCCAAAAAATTAAATTCTTATAAAAACAAGAGACCTAAAATTCTCAAAGCTAGAACTCTATGCATATTAGGGATCACGTGTTCACACGTGACCACCTTTGATGAACATAAAATAAAGATTGAAATAGATCACGTGTTCACACGTGACCCGCCCCCCTGATAGTGCTTAGCACTTATAAAAAATAAAAGGGAATAAACCCAAGGAGGCAATGTCTAATTCTGAGGCGCCTCACGTGCTCACACGTGATGGCCACAAGAATAAAGTGTTTAACACTTATAAAGAGAAAAAGGAATAAAACCAAGTGAACAGCACCAACCTTTAAGAAGTGTTTAACACTGTTTTAGAGCCTCATGTGCCACACGTGAGCGCCCTCAACTTTCAGTGTTTAACATTGCCTTAAAGTATCGCGTGGGAATACGTGAGCGCTGAAGATACATTAGTGTTTAACACTATAAGGGACCAACTTCAACCCCAAATTGGTTACGTCCTTCCATAGATTAAATCTCCATGTAAACTGAGCCTCTATGGTCAGAACTAATAACTCCTCAATCTAGAATCTGGTTCAAGGGTACATCTCTCCACACCTCTGATACATGTCGTTGTAATCCTTCAACGTCTTCAGAGAGGTGAAGGGTCCCAATAATCAATAACTCTTGGCATACCCCCAAACCAATGAGACTAGACTTCATGGACCATAATGTCCTTAAACTAACTATGGACCGTAATGTTCTTAAACTAATCTTTATGGAGTATGATGTCCTTAAACCCAACAGAAACCCAATGGACCGCAACGTCCTTAAACTAATGATGGACCGCAACGTCCCTAAACTAAACTTTATGGACTATGATGTCCTTAAACTCCACGGACTATGATGTCCTTAAACCCAATGGACCGTAACGTCCCTAAACTAAAACAATAGAGCCCAAATGCTCTTTCGTTCGATCTAAATGATCCTAAAACCTTGTTAAGTAGATCTTAGTCTAAAACATAGACTAACGTATCCTTAACAAACATTTAAGTTGATATTAATCTCAAACGAGATTAACGATCCTTAAATCAACCAAACCCAAATCTAAGAAAATACGGATTTGGACTAATCCATACCCTACAGGCGACAACATAAATTAGTTTCCGTATACAATCCATGGGCAACCTAAAACAAAACAAACACACACGACACGAAGTGAACATCTGGAGAAAGAGAAAGTGGTTATCGCTACGCGGTAATGTAATTAACTGCAGGGGCTTGCGCCAGTAGGGAAGAGCGTCCCCACAATCAAAACCCCTCGCAAACGAGGGGGAATCTGACGAAGTCTGCTACAGCGACCGCATCTGTCTAAACCTCCGATACATGGTGCCATAAATCAACTTGGCATCTTCGGAGAAGTGGACAGATAAAACCAAATAGCATCTGCCCTCAAAATTCAGGCCAAACGTCTCAACGTCCTGGTCCCTGTTTCCGGCAGTGAACAGCCGCGAGATCGAATTTCAGAAAGTAGAAACAAAGAACAACACTGCAGATCCACTCACGAAGGCCTTTCCGCTGGTGCAATTTGGGCGACTTTTTGAGATGCTGGGTATGAGATACGCCAATAATTGGCCTTAGTGCAAGTGGGAGATTGTTAGATATGTATAACCTAGAAGCAATTATTGTACTTGTTGGACATGTATATATCTACAGTGTAATCTTTCTTAATATGATAGTATGCTATTTGGTTTGGTTTTATCATTCATGTGGATGGTTCTACTTGTTATTGTTGTCGCTAATACATGTTAATAAAGCCCCTAGGATCATTGCTTGTGTCACGACCCGAAATATTAGCTCGTGACCAGCACTTGAATCACGCAATGTCTAAAGGCATAACGGAATTCAAGTAAGCTGAAACCCAGAAATCTAAACCTTTTTAAGAAAATAAAAGAGGTGAAGTTTTGAAATAAAGGTATAATGAAATCAAGTTTTCTTAAATGCATGGAAAAAGGACATGAATAATGCAAGTGAAGTTTACTGGTTTGAAAACATATTTTGTCTTTTCAAAATTTGGGCAGCACCTCCTTTGTATTTTTGATCCAAACCATAAATACATAAAGATAAAAAAGGCATCCCCAAGCGGGAGCTAGATCTTTGCCAACCGGCGGATCACAACCACACAAGACAGTAAATATAAGTATATGACACCAAAAGGCGAAAATCACAACAACAGATAAAGAAATAAACAAAGACTTCAACCCCAAAGCGAACATAAAACCCATCGCTCAAGTCTCGCACTACAAGTCTTGCTAAGTCTCATTACTTATACAAATACTAGTTTGATTCGATGGAGTTGACTAGATACAATATGAAAGAGTAAATATAAGAGTGGGTACGATATAAATGTCCCACCTACCAAAGCAATCGCCCGAAAGCAAATGTGTGCCAGCGATGCCGCTACTGATCCATGCGGTCAACCTGTAAGAACTGTGGCACAACGGGGGTGAGTTGCCAACTCGTGAGTAGAAAAACATCAACAATTAGAAATCGAATAAACAACGACTCCTAGGTCAACTATATCATGAAGGTAATACTATGATATCTAGGGTGACCATATCTGTATATGTGCCAACAATGTAATCAATACCTATATGTATGCGGGTATAATCCAACAATATAATCAATATATGTATGCATGTGGATCTCGTCCAACCATATAATCAATGACACAACAATAGCATGCATGTAAATATCATAAAAGCATATGCATGAAAGTATAAGGATATAATCAACGGGTGTCTCTCGCGACACATCAAAATCTTGGAACCTGGGTGTCCAACATCGACACTCGAAAACATCATGAAACCCGTGTCCAGCATCGACACATAAATCCTCATATATCTCAGGCGCCGCATACCCTGGTCGGTCCTCATATCCATCTCTCTACTCCGGTCGTTATCCTCCGGATAACCGCCGAGTCTAAATACAATCACCGGTAGGTAGTAGTCCCTCTACCAGGCTCATCGTCTACAGCACAACAATTCGTTCTCGCCCCAGGGTACCATACCGGATCCACCATGTACCCGCAATCGGCCTCATCCAGCTCCTCGAATCGGGTTTCACATGTCACACGTCTCAGAACAAAGAAAACACATGGTGGACGTACTAAAATATCATATCAAGAGAAACTGGGTTTTTAAAATAGTACCTTCTTTCTTTTGAAATGGCCACGGTTCTCAAATCCAGAAATCTCATGAAAACAGCATATCTCAATGCGTAAAATCATAAAGCTTGAGGAATGCGACATATAATAAAAATGTAAGCATATCCGAATATCATGCAACATGGAACAGTGATATGACATATTAAGGGAAAACTGCTCTTTTAAATGGATCCAGTTTTGAAAATATCTCACGCGGTCCCCAATTCTCCAAAACCAAAGCCAGCATCATCTATGTATGTGCAATAAGTATGTATGTAGGTATGGTTGCATAAGTGGTATATACGCAAGTATGAGTGTACAATATGTATGTGCGCAAGTATGGATGTAGAAGTGGTATATACGCAAGTATGAATATACAATATGTATATGCGCCAATATGGATATACACGTGGTATATACGCATGTATGAGTGTACAATATGTATGTGCGCAAGTATGGATGTACAAGTGGTATATACGCACGTATGAATGTACAATATGTATATGCGTCAATATGGATGTACAAGTGGTATATATGCATGTATGAGTGTACAATATGTATGTGCCAAGTATGGATGTACAAGTGGTATATACGCAAGTATGAATGTACAATATGTATATGCGCCAATATGGATGTACAAGTAGTATATACGCATGTATGGGTGTACAATATGTATGTGTGCAAGTATGGATGTACAAGTGGTATATACGCAAGTATGATTGTACAATATGTATATACGCCAATATGGATGTACAAGTGGTATATAAGTATGTATGAGTGTACAATAAGTATATGCGCAAGTATATCATGCAAGGAGTCACATCCTGATGCTGCGATTCTATTGTGTAAATGACATAGCAATTAGCGATGATGAAGTATGGGAACCGGCCAATCTGTGTAAGTGTAGTATACGCATCATCGATAATGGTGTAGATGTACTAGTACAGGTATATATATGATGCAATGAGAATGACATGAATGTAATGAGAATGACATGAATGTAGCATAAAGTAAATCACCAGCTAAAAGCTATATTATATACCCATCTAATATGACCGAGTCGGTGAATCTATCAATCGGCATCCAGCCTCACTATATCGCGTACGGTATAATCCATCGTACGGCATCCTCTAGTCAAGGGTATGGATCAAACATCAAGTCAAATTCATCAGGTACGGAAAATTATCGTACGGCGGCATTAAGCTATCAGGGATCCTATCAACCTATAAGACGAGGAGGGTACGGACCTAATGACTCGTACGGCTATCACTCACGATTCATAATATATATAAATATCTCTATATACCTATGTCCCAGGTCACATCCGCAACAATCTCATATCAGGGGACCGGCAGAGTATCAATCATCTCAATCGACTCGCATCCGTATACCAACATATCATCATATCACGTCATATATACTTTTCATCGCATTTATATCCTACATCATGTCAATTTTTACAAATACATTCTACCTTTACTATAAGAATACGTATCTAATCTAACATACACACCCGAACCATACAAACAGTTTTTGAAAGATACGAATCGTAGTTTTGAAAATAGGAGCTACGGTGTTTTTAAAGAAAAGATATCATTTGAAAATCCGTAATGTCCCTCAAGGTATCTGTTTAAAAGATGCATACGATTCTTCAGTTTGGAAATAGGTATGGTTCGGATGACACATTTACGTCGACTATCTAGTCTTATAGTACCCTAAACGGCAATATCATTAAATATCATCCTCAAATCACGTCATCACATACTAGTCGTATCATATCACTTCTAACTATCCTTAGTTTCTAATATGGTTCTCTAACTACCTTTTTACTCTATTTATAGTCTTCTATTAAAGATTTCATTAATCATAATCTATATATATATATATCGGTTTCCATCAAAGTTTGCGGAGGTGCTATACGCCATCCACCCGACTTCCCCTGTAGATATAGATCTACTTACCTTGATCCTTACTTTTCGAAATCGATGACGTCATGCTCCGTCACCTCGGAATCCATGCGAAGGTACTTACAATATCAACACAATCGCAACGCTATTAAAATTGAATCCGGAAACCAAAACGGCACACGGATCACCTATAGGTTAGAACCTATAGGCCACGCATGCAAAACCAACCATCCCTTGTCGTTGATGTACGAACATCCAACGACCAAATAAAAATCCAAATATCAACACTTATCATTCAAAATACGGAAAACACGAAAACAACAATATAGGAAAACCCTTTCCAGATTTTGACTCAGGTCAAACTAGCCAATTTTGCATATAAGGTTACTCTAGATATAAGATAACAATGCCACATACCAAAATCCACACCATACACCCACCACTTGGCCGCAATTTGCGGCCAAGTCGAATAAATCTGCGACCACTTAGTGAGGGGAGGGTCTCGGGTCTCTGGGGTACACTCACAATCACCTGCTTACCTCACTGCCTTTGCTAAATTATTTTTAGTGCCCCCGGGTTACTCCAGATTCCATAATACTATCATAAACTGTCAATATTCAATGTCGGGAAAAATTCTAAATTCGTGTTTTGTTTTTAAATCCGGGTATTGGCCAGTAAAGTCGACACTAAGGTCTGTAGGTAGCCACTACCCAACACCAATTCCAAACAAGCCCTAATTCCTCTCTTGAAATTTCCAGCATCACAAATTCATCACTAAACGAATTCTAAACTAAACTAAAATGCTAGGAATACATAACTAAAATTAAATGGAAGGGATTATACCTCATGGTTACACCCAAGAAAAACCCTAGACGTTCCAAGTCTTCAAAAACTTACATTGCTTGGTTCATTGCGATGAGGGTGAGGCAGGGATCATCTTATGTGAAGGAGGTATGGGGTTTTGATGAAAGATTGGAGATGGGTCATGAGGGTAGAATGAGGCGATTGAGGATGAAGAAGGAGATGAAAGGAATGGTGGGGGGAAAATATGGGGCAGCACTCTCCCTCTCTCTCTCTCTTTCTCACTCCCATTCTCTTTCCTAGCATGCTCACTCTCATCATTATGTCCCCTCTTTCTCTTCTCAATCATCATGACACCTTTTCCCTTTCATTTTTTTTCTCACCATAATAAAATCATAACATAAAACAACACAAATGAACACGTAACCAAATGAACATGTCATGGTGCACTAACCATGAAAACTGTAGAAACACGGATTTGGCTTAAGCGCGATTAGCCGTGCACTGATCGAGTTTTTATCCAACTGCATATAATAAATTTTAAAAATACCAAATCCTTTAAATATATTTTTAAATGAATAAATCATTTTAATTTCCATTTATTTCTTCATTATCGGTATATTTTTATATCCTTTTTCGAAAACCCCAATTTCGCAAATCGGGCAGTTTTCGGGAAAATATATTATTTTAATATTAAATTCCAAAAATAATATTTTATATTTTCTGAAATGTTACGGTCTTTCCCCCTTAAAAAAATTCGGTCCCTGAATTTAAATTTAAACCCCCAAATTCTAAAACATTTCAATACTCAACTCAAATCAACGGGGCTCCGAAATCACGGAAGATATAGAAATAACACAGCGCGTCAAGTGCGCATGAAAACGAGTACACAACACAAAAATCAAACTCTGTCAAGCGTCACGCAAATTATCGGGTTTGTACGCTTATCATCGGAGTTACAATGGAGATACAGATCTCGAAATCCAATGCTGAAATCCAATATACACTAATCAAACACTATAACATGTATATAGTACGCATACTTGAAAAATCTCCAAAACTAAATAAAATACATGCAAAATCTTTTCTGAATCGCCGTATGATGCGTAACTTATGGCACAAGTGACAGACGCTCATTTGTAAAATAATAATATATGTATATATATGTTTTGCTAAATATGCGTTCCGTCGTTTCAAAACATCCCAAAAGGTTTTCCTTTAAAAACGTTCATGTAGCTCACGAACACGTAGGAAATAGCGAGACTATAGCTCCCTTTTGAAAACCTCTTGTTAAACTTTTAATGCAAGCAAAGTACCCAGGTACTGTCCTCTGATCAGTCCTGTTTGGCTACTACACAATATAGTGCCCATCATGAAAACAAAACGCTCAAGAGCAAAATCAGCCTCAAAAGGCGTACCCAACAATCACGTGTGTCTGGTGTGAACGGAAATCAAATCCGAAAACAGGTGCCACAATATGCACAAAAGCATAACTAAGTGCAACAGGTGTGCAGGAAAACATCTATCCAATGCAACGGTTGTGCACGACAACACATCTGGCGCATCTATTGTGTACGAAAACAACATCTGGTGCATCAAATGCACGAAATACCATCAACAACTCAAACGCATAAAAAGCAACACCGAGTGCACCAAGGTGTATAAATAAAAATAACGTGTGCAAGTATGTGCACAATATCCGTATCAATGCACTGCAAGCACATATGAGCTATACCGAGTGCAAAAATCACATCATTCGTATGAAATCCACGAAATCATAAACACATGCTACGAAAGTACAAAATCGACATCAAATGCAATGGATATGCACAAATCGCAAATCAACACAACGATGTATAAAATATATATCAAGTGCGATAACTATGCGGAAAATGTAAATACCCAACAGGTGCAGCCATGGTGCACGAAATCAATATCAGGAAACTCATCATCAAAACTCAAATCCAAGCGATATAAGTGTGATACTCGGATTACAACCGCAAATCGCAACAAATGACATTGAGGTACACCTCCTACAATGTCGAAAAATAAATCGGTGCGCCTAAAACCGGTAGAACAAGAATATCCGCTTGCCTCCTGCTCACAGTCTGGCGTCCTCGGTCTCTGGGTCCTTATCTTCTCTATGGATTCACCAATTGCACAATCCATCGGCTCATCGGCCCGGTCAGGTGTGCTAACGGGAACGATTCCGTTCTAGCACTTCTCTGGTCATCTCTCGGCCAATCATCACGACCACTCGTAAAGCAGCACGTTACTGGCGTCGGCCTCTGGTCCTCTGAGTACTCATGACACAGCTGATTCTCGATGCAAATCTTATTGCAGCAGTGTCCTGGAAGGAACCTGCTTAAGGTCTCTTCCGATCTCGCCTATGCCGAACTGTACGGAGGCCGGTACTCTTGCATAATCTTTTCTCGCCCTCTGGACATTTGCGTCCTCAGCACAACATTTCCTCGGGAACTGATCGCATCCCAACGCCTCTGTAGATATATCCGATCTTTAATCTCAATGGGGAGTAACAACAGCTCGTCAGCATCTCGCACGAACCCCCTGTTCCACTCGTCTTTATCATCGTCCACTTCGACGTCACGTCGTGGTATCATACTGCAATGGTCCTCGGCTACAGTCAATCCGGAGTCTCTCACACGGACTCGAAATCACGAACTCTGTATCTTCATCGTTCTGTAGAAGATCTCTAGCCGAACACGCCCTCGGGAACTCGTCCCAACCATCGGAGGAATACTCAACACTCGTCCACTTTCGATCAACTCGCAACACATCTGGGTGAGGTCCTCTATCCGAAGCTGGTCAGCTTACTGATCTCTTATCACATGATATCCGGACGACGTCAAACGTTTCGATCGATTTATCAAAGTCCCATAATTCCCCGAAAGCTCAACACCTGAGCACAGTCTAATAATATCCCGCACATGCCACAGTACCTATAGACCAACCGTAGAAGGGCAAACCCAAGCCTCACTGATGGCACCGCTGAACTGCCACAAACCCGAAGGTTCAAAAAGCGGTTCCATGGTCATCATGTCGAGTTAGGGTTTCATTCTTCTAGAGGGTCCACAGAACCACTTGCATGTTCCTCTGAATACCTTAAACTTGGAAATATGGGTTTTCTGACATTCGTTCAAACTTTTCAACTCCGCCTAGACGACATGTGGACACCCTTCATCCACATGCTAAACAATGCCTCAATCCTCAAGGATAGACGATACACCAATGGTCATCTCCGGATCGGTCTACTCTAGATCTGAGTAAGACTCCCCACACTGGAAATCTTCAACTTAACTGGGCCTGCATCGTCGCATCAATCTGACGAATCACCTTCGTCTCTCAAATCGGGATAGACTAGCTATCATCTGTCGCATTTTTGCCTGGAAGCTCTGGCGATCTCAGCTCGTAAGCTCTGGAAGCAACTACCTATCAATCTCAGCAATAGCTGGGTCATCTGTCTGCACGGTAGGCGACCTCACAATCTCCAAGGAAGGCTGTACATCAATAGGTGTCTAGCAACTGGCAGCTCTATCAATGGCCCGATCATCCGGTGCAAAACCAAACACCCACCTCATCTGAGAGATCACAACATAAATATTAACTCGAGACGTTCGTATCACCAAAAACCACGATGGTCAGTCCTGGTACCGGCCGAGCTCGCCCTGACCACAACACTAGCATCAGCTCAACCTGAACTCAAACCATGGTGACAGGAAGCTCAATCGAGTATCGAAGAAAGCATATCAACGGCATGAAAGGAAACGACAGATCCAGAATGGATACATGATCATAAGAAGGAACAGCATCAATAAGAGTATGATCATAGAAACGAATAGAATCAAGGATCTCAAAATATGTGCATCCTCAGGTTTCTTAAGTGGAGTATCGTATCGTAAATATGCCGCGGAACATACGTACGGTACGTCATTCTACTCAAGCTACCTACTCCATCAATCAGGGTCAGCCTATGAAACGAAAGATCGGGTCTAATATCCTCCCCCCTCCCCGTTCAAGTCTAAGTTCCGTAAGGTCAAGCCTAGGTTCCAAAATACACACCCACCCTAGACTCCGCATGGTCAAACATAGATTCGAACCAAGGTTAAACCTAACGCTCTGATACCAACTTTGTCACGACCCGAAATATTAGCTCGTGACCAGCACTTGAATCACGCAATGTCTAAAGGCGTAACAGAATTCAAGTAAGCTGAAATCCAGAAACCTAAACCTTTTTAAGAAAATAAAAGAGGTGAAGTTTTGAAATAAACGAATAATAAAATCAAGTTTTCTTAAATGCATGGAAAAGGGACATGAATAATGCAAGTGAAGTTTACTAGTTTGAAAACATGTTTCGTCTTTTAAATATTTAGGCAGCACCTCCTTTGTATTTTTGATTCAAACCACAAATACAAAAAGATAAAAAAAAAGGCATCCCCAAGCGGGAGCTAGCTCATCGCCAACCGGCGGATCATAACCACACAAGACAGTAAATATAAGTATACGATGCCCAAAGGAGAAGAACAAACCAACAGATAAAGAAATAAACAAGACATCAACCCGAAAGCGAACATAAAACCCATCGCTCAAGTCTCGCACTACAAGTCTTGCTAAGTCTTATTACTTATACAAATACTAGTTTGATTCGATGGTGTTGACTAGATACAATATGAAAGAGTAAATACAAGAGTGGGTACGATACAAATGTCCCATCTACCAAAGCAATCGCCCGAAAGCAACTGTGTGCCAGCGATGCCGCTACTGACCCATGCGGTCAACCTGCAAGAACTGTGGCACAACGGGGGTGAGTTGCCAACTCGTGAGTAGAAAAACATCAACAAGTAGAAATCAAATAAACAACGACTCCTAGGTCAACTATATCATGAAGGTAATACTATGATATCTAGGATGACCGTATCTGTATATGTGCCAACAATGTAATCAATACCTATATGTATGCGGATATAATCCAACAATATAATCAATATATGTATGCATGTGGATCTCGTCCAACCATATAATCAATGACACAACAATATCATGCATGTAAATATCATAAAAACATATGCATGAAAGTATGAGAATATAATCAACGGGTGTCCCTCGCGACACATCAAAATCATGGAACCTGGATGTCCAACATCGATACTCGAAAACATCATGAAACCCATGTCCAGTATTGACACATAAATCCTCATATATCTCAGGCGCCGCACACCTTGGTCAGCCATCATATCCATCTCTCTACTCCGGTCGGTATCCTCCGGATAACCGCCGAGTCCAAATACAATCACCGGCAGGTAGTAGTCACTCTACCAGGCTCATCGTCTACAGCACAACAATCCGTTCTTGCCCCGGGTACCATACCGGGTCCATCATGTACCCGCAATCGGCCTCATCCAGCTCCTCGAATCGGGTTTCACATGTTACACATCTCAGAACAGAGAAAACGCATGGTGGATGTACTGAAATATCATATCAAGAGAAACCGGGTTTTTAAAACAGTACCTGCTTTCTTTTCAAATAGCCACGGTTCTCAAATTCAGAAATCTCATGAAAATAGCATATCTCAATACGTAAAATCATAAAGCATGATTCATGCAACATATAATAAAAATGTAAGAATATCCGAATATCATGCAACATGGAACAATAATATGACATATTAAAGGAAAACCGATCTTTTAAATGGATCCAGTTTTGAAAATATCTCACGCGGTCCCCAATTCTCCAAAAACAAACCAGCATCATCTATTTATGTGCAATAAGTATGTATGTAGGTATGGATGCACAAGTGGTATATACACAAGTATGACTGTACAATATGTATGTGTGCAAGTATGGATGTACAAGTGGTATATACGCAAGTATGAATATACAATATGTATATGCGCCAATATGGACGTACAACTGGTATATACGCATGTATGAGTGTACAATATGTATGTGCGCAAGTATGGATGTACTGTTAGTTATGTATATGCCCTAGAGGCCATTGTTGTACATATGATGTATATTATAATGGATGCTTGGTTATATATAGAGATGACTTTCTTGCTCGTCATGATAGTATGCTATTTGGTTTCACTTTATCTTAACATGTTGACTTGTATTGGTTTACTGTTTTACTCTCACATGTTGATAAAGCCCTTAGGGTTTGTACTCGACTACTGGGACTATGATGAGATTATACTAGTGGGGCCGCGGTAGTCGATGAGAGCATCCTATAACTGTTCCTAGTCGAGGGTATATCGAGACAGGGCATCGATATGCCAGAGTAGACTAGCGTATACGCATCTTGACCCATATGATGGGCGATGGATGATCCCATATCCATCGGTGTCAGACATCAAGGATGGTATACGGCTGCTCAGTGGAGACTGGGTACACTGGACGGACTCGCCGAGAACTCCCGATGGTGATATACCACACGTCAGATGGCAGTTCTCCGGTGACACTGGTACAGGGTAGTCTGTAGACCCGAGATCGTCATAGAGTCTTGTGTGATACCCACTGTGCTTTGATTTCCACCTTACCACGTCCAAGAGGGCGTGCAAAACGGTGGCTTTTGGGTACAGTCCCGAATCACATGGAGGCAATGAGCGATAGGAGGGGATTCGTCTCTCCCGGTATAGGGAGTTGATGTTGTGCTGTGTTCGATTGGCTATAACTGGAAGTCCCTGGCCAGGGCTGATATGGAGATTTACTGGTAAGTGTTACTAGTAGTTTCTCGACCCGTTATGAGCCATACATCGACACGACTTATCGGTTACTGGGGTCTGACGTATACCACCCCTAGACTTGATATGCGACATATCAGACGAACAGACCGGACTGTACGGGAGTGTCACTGGTTGGATTCACAGGAGAACGCACAGGCTAGCTTGTTGATCTTCTGATCGCTCAATACCTGGGTGGCTGTTACGTTTAGCTGACCGCTTGCAGCTTGTGGGTGTTTGATATGATCATCACCTGCTACCGGCGTATTGACGATTCTTTAGAGTCCTACACAGAGGTTTCTTGGCTCAGGCGAAACGGAGTAGTGGCGCATATGTGATATGCGCAGGAGCGTGAATAATGCGATATGGGATACCGTATTATATTCTCGCGATATATGGATATGAACCGGGTCATCGGATCAAGTGTTGATTCGATGAATCGGTACATGATATATTAGTCGGTTATATTCGATATAGCCGGATCGTCGGATCAAGTGTTGATTCGATGATTTAATATATAATAATATATATGATATATTATTATATTAACTAATATTAGCTTGCTTTATTATTTCATTTTCTCAGTGGATGATACATTGATATATATGCGATATATGTTAATTGTATTATTTTCTTTTGTTGCAAATATATAATATATATGTGATATATATTATTGTGACATGATATGATTAATTGTTAAACATGTTTAAGGATGATTAATTGAGGTTAGGGTTTGATTAGGGTTAGATGATTCATGCACCTTCTAGAAGATGTTTTCTTTTGTCATTCTTAGGATATTTTGGATGACACATTCTTAACTCAACCAAACCCTAACCCTAGTTGTTTCTCTACACATTCTCATCCATTCATCCTTGACCATGGTTAATAATTCAATCATATGTTTATATTTCTATTCATCACAAAAGAAAAAGATTATCATTATCTTTTGATTATCCATCTTCTTCTTCTTCTCTCTCTTGAAGAAGCTCTCTTGAGATTTTCTTAAGTGATGAATAAAATGAGAAAATGATATTAAAAGAAAGCAAAATCACTACTCTCTCATCCTCATCTCATCTAGCCCATGTGATTAGGGTGTTCTTCTCTTTTGAGTGAGAAAGCTTGAGTCGAAGCAACCTCAAGGTAGATCATCGGAGATTTGGATTACGACAAGCTAGAATGGATCGTTCGAGTCGTGGAGCCTCTCATGAGTCCGGGAGATCGTGGATCGCGGCAAAGGGACTTCTACTCGGAGCTTGTGAAGTGAAGGAGCGGACTACAAAGGTTGTAATCCCTCACACTTAGATAAAAGTTATCTTATTGCATGTTAAACCCTAATAATCTAGCAAAGATCCCGGCTTTGGGTTGTTCGGCACGTCTAAAATTTTATCCGGGCATGTATGATGCCTTTAGAACCTTCACAAGAGTGCCTAGGAACCCTAAAGTGGTATCAGTGCCTAGCTAGAGCATTAGGCGATGTGTTTACGAAGTTAAAACTCGGATCGAACGCGAAACGACGAAAAAAAACCCCCTCTCTAGAAATTTTTTAAATTTTTGGATTTTTCTGAATTAAAAATATGTAAAAAAATCAGCAGGCAATTATAAGAATTACCATAAAAGCCGACCCCCTAATTCCACCATACTGCGGCGGAAGCGCGGCGCAAGCATGGCTTGCGCGGCGCTTCCGCGGCGGTACTGTAGAATTGGGACACGTGGCTTCATGGTTTTAACCGTAGGTGCTTGCTGACCATTCTGGATATTTTTAATCTGTTCCAGGTGTTTAAAATTCTGGGGTTTGTTTTGTAATAGTAGACTCGATCGGAAATTTTAAATTCGTATTTCTTTCCGGATATTTAGAAATTGTTAAACTAGTTGAACGGATATCATTAACCGACTTTTTCCCGGCACGGCAAACTTTCAAGCGTTGAATTTTTATTGGGTTTAAATCGTTCGGAACAATTGTACAAGTTAAGCGGTGGACCCTCTAGAAGACACAAACCTTAACTCGATTATGTGACCGTCTTGAACTGCCTTTTGAACCTTCGGGTTTGGGGCAGTAGGGCGTGCCACATGTGAGGCGTTGGCTTGACCCTTCTACGGCTGGATCACCGGTACTGTGACATATTCTGGGATTTTTTGAACCCCGCTCAAGTGTTGAGCAGTTTAGGAAATTTTGGGTGTTTGATTATCTGTTCGAAAAGTTTAATACTGTATATTTATCTGGAATGTGATACAATATGTGGAATTCATAGAGTTAGGCATGAAATGCGGAGTATGTGATATTTCGGATTTACGATATCTAAAGTGATTGTGGATTCCAAATATTGTAGTTTTACACTTTCTTTTCTGTGACCGTAAGTGTAATATATGATATCGTCGGTTTCGTTGCTATATGATTCAACGACAATTGGGATGCGCATATTTACTTACGTTGATGATATGAGATATTATGTGTTGCTGTGATATGTTATATTGGATCGTCGCGTTCTGAATAGCCGGGGGTTTTATGTGAGATGAGGGTTTTTATTTTCATTCATGTAAAATTCATTTGTAATATAATATTCTTTTTGGGGCACTTCCTGGTTGCGGTTGATGTCACCAGTGTATATTATTTACTTTTCCGCATTAGGTAGACCTAAGGAGGGGAGCACAAGTAACCGGGTTCTAGGGTCCAGTGGGAGGCCATCTCGAGGAGTCGAGACCGGGTCTTCTAACCCTAGAATTGGCAGTGTTACTTGCCGCTCTCGTAGGGGTCTTGGGATGTGGGTTTGGCTATTCGTCGCGACCGTGGAATCCGTGTTTTATACAGGCTCGTATTGAAAACACGGACGTCCTAGTATATCCAATATTTCATATATGTTCTTCTGCTGCAATGTTCTGTGATGAGATCATATTACTGCCTGAGACGAATGCTTATACTATATATATATATATGCTGATATATAAATATTACTGCTTTCGTTTCTTCTGTGATGCTTAGGAAGCATAAGCTTGATGGGATTTTTATTAATGTGATTAATAAAAGAAAAGAAACCTAAAGATGTTGTAGAATCAAAAACTTTATAAAAGGGGTAGCTACAGTTTTGCTTTGCACAGTGATATATTCGATATATCCTGCACCTTATTCGATGAGGAAAGGACCGAGATCCCTTCACCGGGAGTGACTCCTTTAGCAAAACTGGCAGATGCTACAAAACGCGGTTTGTCTTTTGATTGTTTTAGTGTTTTGCTTTGCACAGCGGTATATTTGATATATCCTGCACCTTATTCGATGAGGAAAGGGCCGACGATCCCTTCACCGGGAGTGACCCCTTTAGCGAAACTAAGAAAAGCCTCAAAAACACTCCTTTTCAAAACTTCACTCGATTCTACGACGATATCAAGTTCATTACGCTCAGGGTTTTCTGAAAAACCTGCGTAGCCCTCCGTCATTTCAGATAGATATTATTTAGTATTCGTGCTACGCTTGTTGGCCTGCGTCAAGGCGTAGTGTGCGGTAGCTAACTAGTATATATCTGTTTATGTATATGATGAGATTCGATTAGGGTAGTCATGCGACTTTGTTGGCCTGCATCAAGGGTCGTGCGGGTGGGTTTAATTGAATCAAGAAATGACGGGTTGAACTTGACTAGCGCACTATGGTTTGTTGGCCTGCGTCAAGGTCATAGGATGCTAGGGGTAAAAACATTATCGGGAATTTCAAGTGTTGAAATTTGCAATGAGATTGCATACCTCCTATGAGATAGTTGGATCCCGATACCCACTGCGAGTAAGTGTTACTCCTGGGAGAGTTTTACACAGGACAATTAGCCGATCAAGTAGGTGTCTAGAAAAGTGTTAACGAGGTTACGCCTCTGGGAAAACGAGGTTTACATTAATTAGGTCCGTGCGAGAGCACGGGGAACCTCCCTCAAAGTACCGACACTGATCTGGCTGAAAGATTGACGAAATTGTAGGGTGTAATTAATCCCGGCTAATCTTACCTTTTAGGGTTTGAAGGCAGATTTGATAAAAACAGTGGGAGACATCCTGATTAGATAAGATAATAACCAATCTAATCTTGCAAGAGCATACGCTAAAGTGTTTTCTTCTCTCTCTCTCCAGGTAGCGACCATTTCAGGCCATAATCAAGATAATAATATGGATGTATTGACTAAACCTGATTATTGTACTGAGCTAGGGAATGTTGGACCCGTTCTTTCTTATAAGAGTTATAAGACTGAACAGGAAACAGGAGAATATCTGGATTCTCACGCCGCCCAAAAGAACATACATGTTGATGCATCTTCTTCGGGTGTGTTAGTTATTGAGAACTGTTTCTCAGTTCACCCTACGTCCTGGGTATTGGATACCGGATCAGGATCCCACATATGTAAACAGTTACATGGGCTACGCAAAGGTAGAGAACTGGGAAAAGGTGATCATTCCGTTCAAGTAGGGAACGGTGCAAGTATTGTAGCCAAAGCAGTTGGCGAATATCACCTTGTATTACCAAGTCGTAATACACTGATTCTAAATGAGTGCTATTATATACCGAACATGATGTGCAACATTATCTCAGTTTCTTTATTAAGTAAAGAAGGATATAATTTTGTAGTACAGGATAATGTTATGAACATATTCCTAAATCAAAAGTTGATTGCATCAGGCTCGTTACATAATGGCATATTCATTCTAAATCAGAATACAGTTCTGAATATACAAAACACACACAAGAGGAAAAGTTCAGATATGAACGAATCCTACTTGTGGGATTGTAGACTTGGTCATATCAATGCGACACGACTGGCTAAGTTACATAAAGATGGTTATTTGAATCCGTTCGAATTATCATCTTATGATACTTGCCATTCATGTCTCAAAGGAAAAATGACCAAAGCTCCGTTTAGTGGACACGGAGAAAGAGTTACCGAACTCTTAGGACTGGTACATAGTGATGTATGCGGTCCCATGTCTACGCATGCCAGGAACGGTTCTTCCTACTTCATTACATTCACTGACGATCTCTCTAGATACGGACATGTGTTCCTGTTGAAATACAAGTCTGAAGCTTTTGAGAAATTCAGAGAATATAAGCACGAAGTAGAGAACCAAACGGGCAAAAGTATTAAGATTCTTCGATCTGATCGAGGAGGTGAATACTTAAGCGGTGAGTTCCTAGATTATCTAAAAGAGAATGGGATTCTCTCTCAGCGTACTCCTCCTTATACACCACAGCACAACGGTGTATCGGAGCGGAGGAATCGCACCCTATTAGATATGGTGCGCTCTATGATGAGTACAGCTGAGTTACCTATTTCCTTCTGGGGGTATGCACTGGAGACAGCTGCAGACCTATTGAATATGGTTCCCACCAAATCTGTGCCAACCACTCCATATGAGATATGGAAAGGAAAGAGACCATATCTTAATTATGTTAGGATATGGGGTTGTCCGGCATATGTGAAAACACAAAATCCGGACAAACTCGGCGCAAGGTCTATTCTGTGCAAGTTTATTGGATATCCCAAACATTCGCGCGGGTATATCTTCTACCACACCGAAGAACAAAAGGTGTTTGTTTCTCGGCACGCCACCTTTTTAGAAAAGGAATTTCTTGCAAAAGAGATTAGTGGCTCTGAGGTAGAACTGGAAGAAGTTCCAGCAGAACAAACTACAACAGATGATTTAGTGGAACCAGAGGATTCAGTAGTACCCGACGAACCCCAGCCTCTCCGCCGATCTAGTAGGGTTTCTCGTCCACCTGAGAGATACTATGGTTTTCTCATTGATGGTGGAAGTGAGGATTGCATCATGGATGATGATGAACCGACTAGTTTCGAGCAGGCCATCACGAGTGGTGACTCTGTGAAATGGCTGGATGCAATGCGATCTGAGATGGAATCCATGTACACCAACAAAGTATGGACTTTGGAAAATACTCCTGAAGGGGTAAAAGCCATTGGGAGCAAGTGGATCTTTAAAAAGAAATTTGGTGTAGATGGAAAAGTTGAGACTTTCAAAGCTAGACTTATAGCAAAGGGATTTCGTCAAAGACCAGGTGTGGACTATGACGAAACCTTTTCTCCAGTGGCTATGCTTAAGTCCATCCGGATCTTACTTGCCATTGCTGCATACCATGACTACGAAATCTGGCAAATGGATGTTAAGACCGCCTTTCTAAACGGTGATTTAGAAGAGAGCGTATACATAACTCAGCCAGAGGGCTTCGTAGATAGTGGGAGCAGCGGAAAGGTGTGTAAACTGCTTAAATCCATTTATGGGTTAAAGCAAGCATCGCGGAGTTGGAACATCTGTTTTGATGTTGTAGTCAAAGAGTTTGACTTTATCAAAAATATAGATGAACCTTGTATCTATAAGAAGGTAGCAGAGGGTAAGGTTGTCTTCCTCGTATTATACGTGGATGACATACTCTTGATAGGAAATGATATTCCTATGCTGCAATCAGTCAAGCTCTTCTTATCACAGAGATTCTCAATGAAAGATCTAGGTGATGCCTCCTGCATATTGGGAATCATGATCTATAGGGATAGATCTAAACGGATATTGGGATTGTCCCAATCCAGATACATTGACACCATACTAAAGAGGTTTAGTATGGAAGAATCCAAACGTGGGAATCAGCCCACGATCTCTGGACTCACTCTCTCCAAAGAGATGTCTCCCAAGACTGATTTGGAGAGAGCTCGCATGCAAGGGATACCCTATGCTTCGGCAGTAGGCTCTATCATGTATGCGATGCTATGTACCAGACCCGATGTTGCATACTCACTAAGTGTAGTGAGTCGGTATCAAGCAGATCCTGGAGAGAGTCATTGGACAGCTGTGAAGAACATTCTCAAGTACTTGCAAAGGACTAAGAAGATGTTCTTGGTGTATGGTAACGGAGAACTCCAGGTGGAGTCCTTTACCGATTCCAGCTTCCAAAGTGATAAGGACGACTCTAAGTCGCATTCGGGTTTTGTCTTTACCCTCAATGGAGGGGCGGTATGTTGGAAGAGTTCCAAACAGGATACCGTTGCAGACTCGACGATGGAGGCTGAATACATCGCTGCCAACGATGCTGCCAAAGAGGCTGTCTGGATAAAGAAGTTCATTAGTGAACTTGGTGTGGTTCCATCCATTGAGCATCCAATACCTCTGTATTGCGATAACAATGGAGCTGTGGCTTTAGCCAAGGAACCCAGGTCCCATCAGAAGTCCAGACATATTCTGAGGCGGTATCACCTGATCAGGGAGATAGTTGATCGCCGGGAGATCGAGGTCAGGAGAGTAGATACGAAGGACAACACTGCGGATCCATTCACGAAGGCTATTCCCCAGATACAGTTTGAGAGATTATTCGGGATGCTAGGTATGAGATACTACAGCAGCTGGCCTTAGTGCAAGTGGGAGATTGTTAGTTATGTATATGCCCTAGAGGCCATTGTTGTACATATGATGTATATTATAATGGATGCTTGGTTATATATAGAGATGACTTTCTTGCTCGTCATGATAGTATGCTATTTGGTTTCACTTTATCTTAACATGTTGACTTGTATTGGTTTACTGTTTTACTCTCACATGTTGATAAAGCCCTTAGGGTTTGTACTCGACTACTGGGACTATGATGAGATCATACTAGTGGGGCCGCGGTAGTCGATGAGTACATCCTATAACTGTTCCTAGTCGAGGGTATATCGAGACAGGGCATCGATACGCCAGAGTAGACTAGCGTATACGCATCTTGACCCATATGATGGGCGATGGATGATCCCATATCCATCGGTGTTAGACATTAAGGATGGTATATGGGTGCTCAGTGGAGACTGGGTACACTGGACGGACTCGCCGAGAACTCCCAGATGGTGATATACCACACGTCAGATGGCAGTTCTCCGGTGACACTGGTACAGGGTAGTCTGTAGACCCGAGATCGTCATAGAGTCTTGTGTGATACCTACTGTGCTTTGATTTCCACCTTACCACGTCCAAGAGGGCGTGCAAAACGGTGGCTTTTGGGTACAGTCCCGAATCACATGGAGGCAATGAGCGATAGGAGGGGATTCGTCTCTCCCGGTATAGGGAGTTGATGTTGTGCTGTGTTCGATTGGCTATAACTGGAAGTCCCTGGCCAGGGCTGATATGGAGATTTACTGGTAAGTGTTACTAGTAGTTTCTCGACCCGTTATGAGCCATACATCGACACGACTTATCGGTTACTGGGGTCTGACGTATACCACCCCTAGACTTGATATGCGACATATCAGACGAACAGACCGGACTGTACGGGAGTGTCACTGGTTGGATTCACAGGAGAACGCACAGGCTAGCTTGTTGATCTTCTGATCGCTCAATACCTGGGTGGCTGTTACGTTTAGCTGACCGCTTGCAGCTTGTGGGTGTTTGATATGATCATCACCTGCTACCGGCGTATTGACGATTCTTTAGAGTCCTATACAGAGGTTTCTTGGCTCAGGCGAAACGGAGTAGTGGCGCATATGTGATATGCGCAGGAGCGTGAATAATGCGATATGGGATACCGTATTATATTCTCGCGATATATGGATATGAACCGGGTCATCGGATCAAGTGTTGATTCGATGAATCGGTACATGATATATTAGTCGGTTATATTCGATATAGCCGGATCGTCGGATCAAGTGTTGATTCGATGATTTAATATATAATAATATATATGATATATTATTATATTAACTAATATTAGCTTGCTTTATTATTTCATTTTCTCAGTGGATGATACATTGATATATATGCGATATATGTTAATTGTATTATTTTCTTTTGTTGCAAATATATAATATATATGTGATATATATTATTGTGACATGATATGATTAATTGTTAAACATGTTTAAGGATGATTAATTGAGGTTAGGGTTTGATTAGGGTTAGATGATTCATGCACCTTCTAGAAGATGTTTTCTTTTGTCATTCTTAGGATATTTTGGATGACACATTCTTAACTCAACCAAACCCTAACCCTAGTTGTTTCTCTACACATTCTCATCCATTCATCCTTGACCATGGTTAATAATTCAATCATATGTTTATATTTCTATTCATCACAAAAGAAAAAGATTATCATTATCTTTTGATTATCCATCTTCTTCTTCTTCTCTCTCTTGAAGAAGCTCTCTTGAGATTTTCTTAAGTGATGAATAAAATGAGAAAATGATATTAAAAGAAAGCAAAATCACTACTCTCTCATCCTCATCTCATCTAGCCCATGTGATTAGGGTGTTCTTCTCTTTTGAGTGAGAAAGCTTGAGTCGAAGCAACCTCAAGGTAGATCATCGGAGATTTGGATTACGACAAGCTAGAATGGATCGTTCGAGTCGTGGAGCCTCTCATGAGTCCGGGAGATCGTGGATCGCGGCAAAGGGACTTCTACTCGGAGCTTGTGAAGTGAAGGAGCGGACTACAAAGGTTGTAATCCCTCACACTTAGATAAAAGTTATCTTATTGCATGTTAAACCCTAATAATCTAGCAAAGATCCCGGCTTTGGGTTGTTCGGCACGTCTAAAATTTTATCCGGGTATGTATGATGCCTTTAGAACCTTCACAAGAGTGCCTAGGAACCCTACATGTACAAGTGGTATATACGCATGTATGAATGTACAATATATATATATGCACCAATATGGATGTACATGTGGTATATATACATGTATGAGTGTATAATATGTATGTGCGCAAGTATGGATGTACAAGTGGTATTTACGGAAGTATGAATGTACAATATGTCTACGCGCCAATATGGATGCACAAGTGGTATATATGCAAGTATGAGTGTACAATATGTATGTACGCAAGTATGGATGTACAAGTGGTAAATACGCAAGTATGAATGTACAATATGTATACACGCCAATATGGATGTACAAGTGGTATATGCGCATGTATGAGTGTACAATATGTATGTGCGCAAGTATATCATGCAAGGAGTCACATCCTGATGCCGTGATTCTACTGTATAAGTGACAGCAATTATCGATGATGAAGTATGTGTGTCACGCCCCGCTTCCCAGAGTGCGCTAAGATAGGCACGTGACAGAGCCAACCATGCTACCTGTAGATAGGAAACATCCCTCCACAGTGATATTACGGCTATCTAGAGATATCAAGAATAGGAAAATAAAATAAACTATCTAGTACATGTCCATGAGCCAGAATAAACGAGTCAAGAAATAATATGCGGAAGCAATAAATCCAAAGGGCAAAAACATCTGGAAAGTAAAACATAACTAAACTGGATACTAACTGGATCATCACTGCTCGGCCTAACAGCGGAAATACTCCTGATCAGCCTGCGACAAAGGTAGAAGATATGGGTCATGCAAAACCCAGATGTCAGTGCGTCATAATATCAACAATAATATATGTAAGTGCACGGCGGCGCCCCGGTCGTCAATCCGACGGCCAAATGCGGAAACGGTGATAAACTTTAATTTTGCGAACTTAGCAAACCGGCACCACCGCGCACTAAACACCCGGATCGGACCATTAAACTAGTTCTAGCTAACTACAAGATGGGAAGAGATATACCGAGTGATCCGAGTCCTCCGGTCTTCTCGTCATCGTCCTGATCTCCCGCGGAAACTCCGGTCGTCGCCTCCTCGCCGGAAGGGCACCACATCGCCTGCATCTTTTACGGGATCCCGTCTCTATACCGAGGCAACTCGGGCATGAAGCTGGCAAGTCGACATGCCCAAGAAGTGCTGAAGAATGTAGTGTAGAGTATGTCTCTTTGGGGTTGGTTGCCATAGACGGAGGAATGGTCTAAAGAAAATTGGTGCTTTCAATTTTCTAGTAAATGGAATGAGATGAAGAATGCTATACACAAAAATGAATCTCTCTCATTTTTCTCATCTCCTCTCAAGAAATTGTGGCCGGCCATTCTCATTGTGAGAAGGGTGGAGGAATGAATCAAAAGGCATGAAGGGAGGTGATGGTAGGAGAAAAGCAATGGTGACCACATCCAAGAACATAATGATCACAAAACTCACATCCAAATCAAATCCTTTCACTTCACAATAAATGCATCATGGATGAAAGATATCATAATCAATACTTTTGCAATAAAACCCTCCACAAAGTGTTATTTGCAAACTTGCAAATAACCCCCTCCATCGGAAAAGTCCGGCCGGAAAAGAACAAAGGAAAACCGGCCGGAACGGAATGCAAACTGGCAACTCCAGAAAACTAGTCCCGTAATAAATTACAGGAAAACCCCGATACTGTGCATACACACCCGCATCTGTATTCCGACCGGATACAAATGCAATGAGATAAAATCTACACTGTACTAAACTAGGATCCGGCTTAAACCAAAGCCGGCTAGTAATGTTCGTCCGATCCTGATCCGTGCAATACCGCACGTATCTGATCGAACCCTGCCATATAACCATACGGCCACTAGTACTAACCGTCCGATCCTGATCCGTGCAATACCGCACGTATCTGATCGGACCCTGCCATATCTCCATACGGCCTCTACAGCGTTTCGCCCGAAAGCTTGAGTAACTGAATGTGTGGTGGACTCTAAAGACTCGTCAATACTATGGCTGTGGATTTAACCACTAGCACGTCAGAGGTACAAGCCAATACGTAACGGGCCACCAGCTATTGACTAAAAGGGACGTCGATGAGCGAACTCATCCTGACACCCTACTGAGCCTGTCAGTGACAATATCCGTACAGTCCGGTCCGTTCGTCTATGAGCATCGCATGTCGGGCCTAGGGAGTTGGTAAAAGTCAGACCCCCAAAAGCGGTACAAGTCGTGTCGGAGTGTAGCCCAGAACACCCTGAGATACTACTGGAATACCTACCAGTAAATCTCCTGCCTTGGCCAAGGACTTCGTGTAATGGCTCTCCTAGACACAGCGCGACCTTACCCCCAATACCGGGAGAGACGAACCCCCGAAGATCCGCTCACTGCCTCCATGTGGCTCGGGACTGTACCCAACTAAAACCTGTTTGCACGACTCCTTTGAGCCGTGGTAGGGTAGTAATCAAAGCACAGTGGGAACTCACACGAGACAAATAACGATCCCCAGGTCGATGAACTAACCTGTACGCATGTCACCTGGGAACTGCTATCTGACGTCAGGTATAAGACCAACTAGCATGTTCCCGGCGAGTCCTGTCCGGTGTATTCATAACCCAATGAGCACCTGTATACATCTTAGGTGAACCAACTGACACCAGTGGCTTGTGAGACCGGCCACCGCCCCTCGTCGGGGTCTCGACTGTATACACTAGTCTACTCTGGAGAATCGATGCCCTGTCTCGAAACTCCCACGACTAGGGACCATTTAAGGATGTGCTTGTAGACTCCAGCTCTCACTTATATGATCGCCCTCATACTGCTGGCAGCCAAGCAAGAATCCTAGGGGCTCTATCAACGTGCAATAGTGACATGTCAGGTCACCTAAAGCAGTACACGATGATAAAGGTAAACCAGATAGCATACTATCATCTCGAGTAAGACTGTCCTACCGGGATAGGTCCTCCTTCAATCATTGCAATCACGTGCCTGTGATCCAATAATCGACTCTGAGGGCACTATCTCCAACAATATAATCAAGAGATAACAAGACATGCAGGCATGAGTATGAACAATAATAAGAGTATAACAGTAACACGAATAAAGAACAGTGAAGGGTATAAGCACATGTGACGTGTGGTGAGTAATCTGAACTAACTACTGGGTTAACTACTCTCAAGTCTTTGAAATCAATTTGATGAATTGTCGATGTAACTCAATAGTATCCCGTGCATGCCCGGGACCACGGTCAAGACTCTCGGGCTGAATCCGAGACGTGCCGCTAGGCAGTAAATAGGTAACATGTACAGACGAATGATGTCAGCAGCATCATCCCGGGGCTTGCCTAGCCCGTAAAACTGATCGGTATAAGTATCGTACTGTCGAGTTACAAATGAGGTTTCATCATTGATTTCCCCATACCCCCAAGTTATGTGTTCAAGTCAGGTATTGATAAATCTGAAGCTAATGCCAACACAGGATCAAGCAAGAACAGGTTTGTCTATATAGACAACAGGATATGTCCATCGGGACAACATATCAGGATTGTCGGCATTAGAAACAGGATCAGGTAATATGTCAAGTAGTGATATATCAGGTCATGTCAGGTAGTGTACATGTATCAAGTCATGTCAAGTAGTGGTGTATCAGGTCATGTCAAGTAGTGTACATGTATCAAGTTATGTCAAGTAGTGGTGTATCAGGTCATGTCAAGTAGTACACAGTGTAACAATTGGGTGCCCAACAGCAAGATGTAGCAAGTATGGAATCAGGGTAAAAGTACGGATGTACGATAAAAGTATGGATGCACAAATATCTATCACGGGTTACATCATGACTAAGTAGGATGCACAATTATCAAGCATGGTGCGCTAATACAATAGTAACATGAAATAATATGGTCTCGGCGTGCAACTAGATATGTAATAAACCGTACGGATACAGACAGATACTATAAAACTGTAAATCGGTAAAATTTGCTGAATATTAAAAAACAAGCACTATTATTTATTAAATAGATATTGATATAATAATATTAACATGGATAACATATTCTAACCGATTAATAACTATAAAAGTGGTATTGATTAACCATGCATAAGAAAGTTCCGTTCAGAAACTCAGCGTCATCCTGATTTGTAAAATAGCTTAAAAATAATAAACTTTCTCCAAAAGGGACGTGTCTTATACCAAAACAAAGATAATTCAATAAGGTTTTTATTTTTATAAGTTGAAGTATCTCAGATTATTCCTACAAAAAGTTATGAACATTCGAAATTGAAAGTTTGCTGTTGGAATTTCCCTGGACAGCAGCATAGAGATATTTTCATTTGCATTTTACGTTATTTAAAAAATTTATTTTGCAAGTAAATATTTAATAGAATTATAGTATTCTGAGTTATCTTCGTAATTAACTAAAGAATATATACTAATGATTTTTCTATGATTTATAATGAATTTTATAAGATAAGGTGTACAGTAAATTTCAGATTTGTCGTATCCGCTTTGCAACGACCTTTCATGTGTAAATTATAATATTTTCAAACTATATTTTGTATAACATTATAAAATGCAGATTATAAATTAATTAAAGATAATAATAAGAAATATTACGAAGATATATATTTTAAATGATATGGATGCAAACGTGTATCCGAAAACAGTAAAACTTAATATGGATGTACAGTGCAATCAGCATGTGATATTTTTATTCATATGGATGCAAAATAAGATACATAGCATGTAGCAAGATGAATTAGCATGCGACTAGATATGTAAATAGTGATATGGATGCATACGGATGTCCGAAGACAGTAAAACTGTAAAATGGTAATATGGGATGCATAACTAAACATTATGTGATGTTATTATTCGAATGGGTGCAATACATTGTAGTTTAGCATGTAACAAGATAAATTTGCATGCACTAGATACGAAATAAATTGTACGGATGCAAACGGACGTCGTAAAACTGTAAAACTATAACATGGGATGCATAATTTTGAATACATGTTTTATATTTATTCAAATGGATGTAAATATAGTAACATAGCATGTATCAAGGTAAACTTGTCTCGATCGAATCACGCGACGGATACGCACGGCACGTCCGACGTCGGTAAATCGTCGCAACGCACACGCGACACGCTGGATGGGTCCAGGCAAGGCAAGATGGTGATCACACAGGCAAGGTACGTTCACTGGATCACTCGGATCGTCAGCGACGAGCACGGCTCTGGCGGTGATCACCAGAATCAAGAAACAAGATCAAGAAAAAAAAAGAAGAAAGAAGAAGAAGTAAGAAGAAGAGGCTGCGTATTAAATAAGGAAAGAAAAATAAATAAATAAAATATATATAAATATATATATGCAGAGGAGAGAGAGAGAGAAAGGGGTTGTTAGTTTGTTAGGAAATTAGTTTAGATTTAAATTTAAAAAAATCTTTTATTAGTTAACTAAATTTTAATTTGTATCAGTTTATAAAATTAATATTATATAAATAAAATTTGATATTCTGGTAAATACAAACATAATCCAAAACACACCCGGGTCGGGTCTAAAAATTCAGTTTTAAAATACGAAAAATATACATGTCGACCAAAATTAAAGTTGGAAATCCGGATAACGAAAAAAATGCATACCCACAAGAACGGATGCACGTACGTGTGCGTAGCCATCCAAACAAGTCTATTTCACTGAACGGGACGAGAACAAGATGCGCGAATGCTACCACAGGGTCAGGGGTATCATGCAGGCCATGCAATATATATTTTTAAAGTATTTTATGTGACTTTAAATATTATATAAAAATGCAGATGCCGGGTAAAATGCGAGTATGCAATGTATAAATTAAAATGAAAGTGCACGAGTCCATGCATCAAGTCAGGATAAATCATAAACATGAATCAAGACAGGTTTCAAGCAAGCGGGTCAGGTCGGATGCAAATATAGATGTCAAATACACTATTCGCACCCAAAACACAGTAAATCAGGAAAATACCATAAATAAAGAAATACATGAATTAGAACTGGTATAAATGAACTAGGGTGTTACATTATACCCAACTACAAAAAGAATTTCGTCCTCGAAATTCCCAAAACAATAAAAGATGAGCAATCAAGAATCTACAAGAACAGGTGTGGAAACTTCAGTCGAATCTCGTCTTCTCGTACCCAAGTCGATTCTCCATGCGAGCGATTTCCCTAAGAAACAAGTACGAGAGGGATAACCTTGTTCTTAAGGACCTTTTCTCTTCGATCTACAATCGACATTGGTCGTTCCTCAAAGGTCAAATCCTCCCTTACAGTCAGCTCCGAATGATCTAGCACGTGTGTTCCTTCTCGAACATACTTACGGAGTTGAGATACATGAAACACGTCATGAACCTACGCAAAGATGGTGGTAAAGCCAACCGATAAGCCACTTCTCCCACACGCTCCATAATCTCAAAAGGCACTACGAATCGAGGACTAAGCATGCCTCGACTCCCAAAACGAATCACTCCTCTAGTCGGTGATATCTTCAAGAATACCAGATCACCAACAGCAAACTCTAGAGGTCTTCTCGATCTGTCAGCCCAACTCTTCTGCCGATCTTGTGCTGCCATCATGTGATTCCGGATAGTATTAACTTTCTCTACTGTCTGCACAATCAAATCCGGTCCCAACAATCTTCGTTCTCAAATATCGTCCCAACAAACAGGTGAACGACACTTGCGACCATACAACGCTTCGAATGGAGCCATCTGAATAGTCGCCTGAAAGCTTTTATTGTACGAAAACTCCGCCAAATGTAGATGATCCTCCCACGAATCCTTGAAGTCTAACATGCAAGCTCTCAACATGTCTTCAAGAGTTTGAATCGTTCTTTCTGACTGGCCATCTGTCTGAGGATGATAAGTTGTGCTAAACTTCAATCGAGTCCCCAAACTTTTCTATAAACTCCTCCAGATGTGCGATAAGAATCGGGTGTCACGATCGGACACGATGCTCACAGGTACTCCATGCAATCTCACAATCTCCTGCATGTACCATTCTGCCAACGCTTCCGTTGACTGACCAACTCGAAACGTTACGAAATGAGCTGCCATGGTCAATCGATCAACAATCACCCAAACTGCATTATTGCCCTTTGGACTCCGCGGTAAAGCTGTCACGAAATCCATGGTTATATGTTCCCACTTCCATTGAGAATTCGGAAGTGGTTGCAATAAACCAGCAACCCTTTGATGTTCAGCCTTAACTTGCTGACACACCAAGCACTTTGCTAAAAAGCGAGCGGTCTCCATTTTCATACCTTCCCACCAGAAATGTTGTCGTAGATCACGTTACATCTTCGTGCCTCTGGGATGTACGAAATATGCGGAACGGTGTGCCTCCTTCATAACTTCTTCACGAATGTCTCCTTTCGGCACACACAAACGGCGACTATAACGCAATGAACCATCTTCATGAATCAACAAGTCCATTCGAAGTCCCGCTTCAACCTGTTCTCGAAACTTTTGCAATCTTGGGTCCTGCGACTGCGCTGCTTTAATATTATCGATCAACGAAGACTGTACTTGCAGCTGCATCAACTGTCCCGAAGAATGCGGTAGCATGATCTCCAACTCGAATTTCCGATAATCTTCGATAAGCTTCTTCTGTGCAGTCAACATCCGAATTGCTGGCAACTGACTAAGCGCATCCGGCGTTACATTAACTTTTCCCGGATGGTACTTAAGATCAAGATCGTAGTCAGCCATCTGTTCCAACCATCTACGTTGCCTCATGTTAAGCTCTTTTTGTGTGAACACATATTTTAAGCTTTTGTGATCGGTGAATACTTCGACCCTTGCGCCTAATAAGTAGTGTATCCAAATCTTCAAAGCGAAAATCACGGCTGCTAGCTCCAAATCATGAGTTGGGTAATTCTTCTCATGGATCTTCAATTGTCTCGATGCGTAGGCTATAACCTTCCCATGCTGCATCAAAACACATCCCAAACCTTTCCCAGATGCGTCGCTATGAATCACCAATCCTCCGGAACCGTCTGGTACGGTCAAAATAGGAACGGTTATCAATCTTTGCTTCAACGCCTCAAAAGCTGACGCACATTTATCCGTCCATACGAACGGTACTTCCTTGCGCGTAAGCTTGGTCAAAGGCTCAGCCAAACGAGCAAAGTTCTCCATGAACCTTCTGTAATATCCGGCAAGTCCAAGAAAACTTCTGATCTCTGCTACGTTCTTCGGAATCGGACAATCTTGAACTGCTGCAATCTTCTCAGGATCAACTACGATTCCATCTCCTGATACAACCTGCCCCAAAAACTTCACTTCTTCAAGCCAAAACTCGCACTTGCTCATCTTTGCATACATTCTTTCTTGCCTCAATGTCTGCAGTGCGATCTTCAAGTGTTCTGCATACTCTTTTATGCTCCTCGAGTAGACCAGAATATCATCAATGAACACCACTATAGACTGGTCCAAGAACGGTGAAAAGATTCGGTTCATCAAGTCCATAAATATCGCCGGTGCATTCGTGACTCCGAATGGCATCACTAAATACTCGTAATGTCCATACCAAGTTCGGAACGCAGTCTTGCAAATATCTTCTGATTTAACTCAGACCTGATGATATCCGGATCGCAAATCCAGCTTCGAGAATACCCTCGCGCCACTGAGTTGCTCGAATAATTCGCCAATGCGAGGGATCGGGTACTTGTTCTTAACAGTCACCCGGTTTAATTCTCGATAATCGATGCACATCCTCCATGTGCCATCTTTCTTCTTGACAAGAAGAACTGGAGCTACCAAAGGTGAATTGCTACTGCGAATCCAACCCTTCTCAAGTAATTCTGTAATCTGCTTCTTGACTTCTTCCAACTCCACTGGTGCCATTGGATGGTACGCCTTTGAGATTGGTGCTGCACCAGGAACAAGATCGATCGTGAACTCCACATCTCGTTTTGGCGGTAGACCCGAGATGTCCTCGAACACATCTATAAACTCTCGAACTACAACTGGCGCTTCCTCCTTATCAACTTCCATCGACGCAAGAACGGTACTTGTCGGCCTAGCCCTAAACTCGACTGGCCTGACAGAACTGCTTCCTCCAGCGAAAACAAACTTCGGATGTCCGGGAATCTGGAAAATCACTTTCTTTGCCCTACAATCAATGCGAGCATGGAAAGTGCCGAGAAAATCTATTCCCAAGACAACATCATAACCGCCGGTATCAATCACCAAGAAATATGCAAAACATGAACTGGTAAGCAATGAAACTGAGAGAACCAAGGAAATGTCATAACTATGAATCAAGGAAATGAATCAAGACTAGAACTCTAAATTACCTAAATAGAGTACCGTATTGTAACCATACTGCAGTTCATGGGTACAATCACATAACTCCGTTCAAGTCGCCAAATCCTAGTATCAGAATCGAAGGAATAGGAAAGGAGAAACAATAAATCCAAAAGGTTTCAAGCCGAGATGCAAAGTTGTTTGCATATCGTCAAAAGAAGGGTCAAGAGAAAAATAATATTCAAGAATCACGATAATAATGTGGCAGGACATATTCCTAATTACAGGTTTCCTTCTTCGTGTATTGGGTTCAATACCCAACTATAAAAGAATCAACCCGATAACCTAAATCCTATGGCTCTGATACCAAACAAATCTTGTCACGCCCCGCTTCCCAGAGTGCGCTAAGATAGGCACGTGACAGAGCCAACCATGCTACCTGTGGATAGGAAACATCCCTCCACAATCACATTACGGCTATCTAGAGATATCAAGAACAGGAAAATAAAATAAACTATCTAGTACATGTCCATGAGCCAGAATAAACGAGTCAAGAAATAATATGCAGAAGCAATAAATCCAAAGGGCAAAAACATCTGGAAAGTAAAACATAACTAAACTGGATACTAATTGGATCATCACTGCTCGGCCTAACGGCGGAAATACTCCTGATCAGCCTGCGACAAAGGTAGAGGATCTGGGCCATGCAAAACCCAGACGTCAGTGCGTCATAATATCAACAATAATATAATCAGGAGATAACAAGACATGCAGGCATGAGTATGAACAGTAATAAGAGTATAACAGTAACACGAATAAGGAACAGTGAAGGGTATAAGCACATGTGACGTGTGGTGAGTAATCTAAACTAACTACTGGGTTAACTACTCTCAAGTCTTTGAAATCAATTTGATGAATCATCGATGTAACTCAATAATATCCCGTGCATGCCCGGGACCACGGTCAAGACTCCTGGACTCAATCCGAGACGTGCCGCTAGGCAGTAAACAGGTAACATGTACAGACGAATGATGTCAGCAGCATCATCCCGGGGCTGGCCTAACCCGTAAAACTGATCAGTATAAGCATCGAACTGTCGAGTTACAAGTCAGGTTTCATCATTGATTTCTCCATACCCCCAAGTTATGTGTTCAAGTCAGGTATTGATAAATCTGAAGCTAATGCCAACACAGGATCAAGCAGGAACAGGTTTATCTATACAGACAACAGGATATGTCCATCGGGACAACATGTCAGGATTGTCGGCATTAGAAACAGGATCAGGTAACATGTCAAGTAGTGATATATCAGGTCATGTCAGGTAGTGTACATGTATCAAGTCATGTCAAGTAGTGGTTTATCAGGTCATGTCAAGTAGTACACAGTGTAACCAATGGATGCCCAACAGTAAGACGTAGCAAGTATGGAATCAGGGTAAAAGTACGGATGTACGATAAAAGTATGGATGCACAAATATCTATCAGGGGTTACATCATGACTAAGTAGGACGTACAATTATCAAGCATGGTGCACTAATACAACAGTAACATGAAATAATATGGTCGCGGCGTCCAACTAGATATGTAATAAACCGTACGGATACAGATGAATACTATAAAACTGTAAATCGGTAAAATTTGCTGAATATTAAAACACAAGCACTATTATTTATTAAATAGATATTAATATAATAATATTAATATGGATAACATATTCTAACCGATTAATAACTATAAAATTGGTATTGATTAACCATGCACAAGAATGTTCCGTTCAGAAATTCAGCGTCACCCTGATTTGTAAAATAGTTTAAAAATAACAAACGTTCTCCAAAAGGGACGCGTCTTATACCAAAACAAAGATCATTCAATAAGATTTTCATTTTTATAAGTTGAAGTATCTTAGGTTATTCCTACAAAAAGCTAAGAACATTCGAATTTGAAAGTTTGCTGTTGGAATTTCCCTGGACAGCAGTTTAGAGATATTTTCATTTGCATTTTACGTTATTTAAAAAATTTACTTTGCAAGAAAATATTTCATTAAGTTATAGTATTCTGAGTTAGCTTCGTAACGAATTAAAGAACGTATACTAATGATTTTTCTATGATTTATAATAAATTTTATAAGTCAAGGTGTACAGTAAATTTCATATTTGTCGTATCCGCTTTGCAACGACGTTTCATGTGTAAACTATAATATTTTCAAACTATATTTTGTATAATATTATAAAATGCAGATTATAAATTAATTAAATATAATAATAAGAAATATTACGACGATATATATTTTAAACGATATGGATGCAAACGGGTATCCGAAAATGTAAAATTTTAATATGGATGTACAGTGCAATCAACATGTGAAATTTTTATTCATATGGATGCAAAATAAGATACATAGCATGTAGCAAGATGAATTAGCATGCGACTAGATATGTAAATAGTGATATGGATGCATACGGATGTCCGAAGACAGTAAAACTGTAAAATGGTAATGTGGGATGCATAACTAAATATTCAAATGGGTGCAATATATTGTAGTCTAGCATGTAACAAGATAAATTTGCATGCACTAGATACGAAATAAATTGTACAGATGCAAACGGACGTCGTAAAACTGTAAAACTATAACATGGGATGCATAATTTTAAATACATGTATTATATTTATTCAAATGGATGTAAATATAGTAACATAGCATGTAGCAAGGTAAATTTGCCTCGATCGAATCACGCGACGGATACACACGGCACGTCCGACATCGGTAAATCGTCGCAATGCATACGCGGCACGCTGGATGGGTCCAGGCAAGGCAAGAGGGTGATCACACAGGCAAGGTACGTTCACTGGATCACTCGGATCGTCAGCGACGAGCACGGCTCCGGCGTTGATCTCCGGAATCAAGAAACAAGATCAAGAAAAAGAAAGAAGAAAGAAGAAGAAGAAGTACGAAGAAGAGGCTGTGTATTAAATAAGGAAAGAAAAAATAAATAAATAAAATATATATAAATATATATATGCATAGGAGAGAGAGAGAGAGAAAGGGGTTGTTAGTTTGTTAAGAAATTAGTTTAGATTTAAATTTTAAAAAATCTTTTATTAGTTAACTAAATTTTAATTTGTATCAGTTTATAAAATTAATATTATATAAATAAAATTTGATATTCTGGTAAATACAAATATATTCCAAAACACGCCCGGGTTGGGTCTAAAAATTCAGTTTTAAAATACGAAAAATATATATGTCGACCAAAATTAAAGTTGGATATCCGGGTAACGAAAAAAATGCATACCCCCAAGAACGGATGCATGTACGTACGCGTAGCCATCCAAACAAGTCCGTTTCACTGGGAAGAGAACAAGATACGCGGATACTACCACAGGGTCAGGAGTATCATATAGGCCATGCAATATATTTTTTTAAAATATTTTATGTAATTTTAAATGTTATATAAAAATGCAGATGCCAGGTAAAATGCGAGTATGCAATGTATAAATTAAAATGAAAGTGCACGAGTCCACGCATTAAGTCAGGATAAATCATAAACTTGAATTAAGACAGGTTTCAAGCAAGCGGGCCAGGTCGGATGCAAATACAGATGTCAAATACACTATTCGCACCCAAAACACAGTAAATCAAAAAATACCATAAATAAAGAAATACATGAACTAGAACTGGTATAAATGAGCTAGGGTGTTACAGTGCGAGCCGGCCAATCTGTGTAAGTGTAGCATACGCATCATCGATAATGGTGTAGGTGAACTAGCACAGATATATATATGATGCAATGAGAATGACATGAATGTAGCATAAAGTAAATCGCCAGCTAAAAGCTATATGATATACGTATCTAACATGACCGAGTCGGTGAATCTATCAGTCGGCATCCAGCCTCACTATATCGCGTACGGTATAATCCATCGTACGGCATCCTCTAGTCAAGGGTATGGATCAAACATCAAGTTAAATTCATCAGGTACGGAAAATCATCAAACGGCGACATTAAGCTATCAGGGATCCTATCAACCTATAAGACGAGGAGAGTACGGACCTAACGTCTCGTACGACTATCACTCACGATTCACAACATATATAAATATCTCTATATACCTATGTCCCAGGTCACATCCGCAACAATCTCATATCAGGGGACCGGCAGGGTATTAATCATCTCAATCAACTCGTATCTGTATACCAACATATCATCAAATCATCATATCACGTCATATATTCTTTTAATCGCATTTATATCCTACCTCAAGTCAAATTTTACAAATACATTCTACCTTTACTATGTGCATACGTATCTAATATAACATACACACCCGAACCATACAAACAGTTTTTGAAAGATGCGAATCATAGTTTTGAAAGTAGGGGCTACGGTATTTTTAAAGAAAAGATATCATTAGAAAATCCGTAACGTCCCTCAAGGTATCTGTTTAAAAGATGCATACGATTCTTCAGTTTGGAAATAGGTATGGTTCGGATGACATATCTACGTCGACTATCTAGTCTTATAGTACCCTAAACGGCAATATCATCAAATATCATCCTCAAATCCCGTCATCACATACTAGTCGTATCATATCACTTCTAACTATCCTTAGTTTCTAATATGGTTCTCTAAATACCTTTTTACTCTGTCTATAGTCTTATATTAAAGGTTTCATTAATCATAATCTATATATATATATATATATATATATATATATCGGTTTCCATCCAAGTTTGCGGGGGTGCTATACGCCATCCACCCGACTTTCCTCGTAGATATAGATCTACTCACCTTGATCCTTACTTTTCGAAGTCGATGACGTCATGCTCCGTCGCCTCGGAATCTACGCGAAGGTATCTACAATATCAACACAATCGCAACGCTATTAAAATCGAATCCGGAAACTAAAACGGCACACGGATCACCTATAGGTTAGAACCTATAGGCCACGCAAGCAAAACCAACCAACTATCCCTTGTCGTTGATGTACGAACATCCAACAACCAAATACAAATCCAAATATCAACACTTATCATTCAAAATACGGAAAACACGAAAACAGCAATATAGGAAAACCCTTCCCAGATTTTGGCTCAGGTTAAACTAGCCAATTTTGTATATGAGGTTGCTCTAGATATAGGATAACAATGTCACATACCAAAATACACACCATACACCCACCACTTCGCCGCAATTTGCGGCTAAGTCGAATAAATCTGCGGCCACTTAGTGAGGGGAGGGTCTCAGGTCTCTAGGGTAAACTCACAATCACCTGCTTACCTCACTGTTGTTGCTAAATTATTTTTAGTGCCCCGAGTTACTCCAGATTCCATAATACTATCACAAACCGTCAATATTCGATGTCGGGAAAAATTCTAAATTCATGTTTTGTTTTCAAATCTGGGTATTGGCCAGTAAAGTCGACACTAAGGTCTGTAGGCAGCCACTACCCAACACCAATTCCAAACAAGCCTTAATTCCTCTCTTGAAGTTTCCAACATCACAAATCCATCACTAAACAAATTCTAAACTAAACTAAAATGCTAGGAATACATAACTAAACTAAATGGAAGGGATTATACCTCAAGGTTACACCCAAGCAAAACCCTAGAAGTTCAAAGTCTTCAAAAACTAACCTTTCTTGGTCCATTGCGATGAGGGTGAGGTGAGGATCATCTTTTGTGAAGGGGGTATGGGGTTTTGATGAAAGATTGGAGATGGGTCATGAGGGTAGAATGAGGGGCTTGAGGATGAAGAAGGAGATGAAAGAAATAGTGGGGGGGAAAATATGGGGCAGCACTCTCCCTCCCTCTCTCTTTCTCACTCTTATTCTCTCTCCTAGCATGCTCACTCTCATCATTATGTCCCCCCTCTCTCTTTCTCTTCTCAATCATCATGACACCTTTTCCCTTTCATTTCTATTCTCACCACAATAAAACCATAACAATAAACAACACAAATGAACATGTAACCAAATGAAACATGTCATGGTGCACTAACCATGAAAACTATAGAAACACGGATTTGGCTTAATCGCGATTAGCAGTGCACTAATCGGGTTTTTATCCAGCCGCATATAATAAATTTTGAAAATGCCAAATCCTTTATCGGTATATTTTTATACCCTTTTTCGAAAACCCCAATTTCACAAATCGGGCAGTTTTCGGGAAAATGTATTATTTTAATATTAAATTCCAAAAATAATATTTTATATTTTCTGAAATGTTACAGCTTGACTGCCGGGATTATAATGCAGGTCATACTAGTGGGCCCTAGGTAGTCTATAGGCATATCCTTAAATGTTCCTAGTCGAAGGGATATCGAGACAAGGCATCGATGTTTCAGAATAGACTAGTGTATACGTTTCTTGACCCTGTTTTGGGGTGATGGATGATCCCATATCTATTGGTGTTTGACATCAAAGATTGTATACAGGTGCTCATTAGAGACTGAGTACACTGAACGGACTTGCCGAGAACTCCTAGATGGTATCATACTTATCGTCAAATAGCAGTTCTTCGGTAACACTTGTACATGTTAGTCTGTAGACCAGAGATCGTCATAATGTCTTATGTAGTTCTCGATGTGCTTTGATTTCCTCCATACCACGGCTCTACTAAGTCATGCAAACATGTGATTTTTTGGTACAGTCTCGAGTCACATGAAGGCAATGAGCGATAGGAGCGATTTCATCTCTCTCGGTATTGGGAGTTGATATTGTGCTATACGCGGTTGGCTATAATCGCAAGTCCCTGATCAGGGATGATGAGATTTACTGATAAATGTTATCAGTAGTTTCTCGATTGGTTATAGTCCACACATCGGCATGACTTATCGAGTTATTGGGGTCTGACAATTCCACCCCCCAGACTCGATATACGACATATCAGACAAAGAGACCGAACTGTACAGTAAGTGTTGTTTATTGGCTATACAGGAGTTTGGACAAGTTTGCTTGTTGATCTTCTATTCGTTCAATGCTTGAGTAGCCGTTACGTCCAGCTAGTACCGCTGACAATTTATGGGTATCTGATGTGATCATTACCTACTACTAGCATATTAACGAGTCTTTAGAGTCTCACATAGAGGTTTCCTAGCTCAACCGAAACGAAGTAGGGCACGTATGAAAATATGTGCGGAAGCTTAATTAAATACGAGTATATGATACCATATTCTAATTTAGCGTTTTTTGTATTAGCTGGGTTATATATGATATAACCGGATTATTGAATCAAGTGTTGATTTAATAATTATATATATATATATATATATAAAAACTAATGTAATGCTCATTTTAATTCTATTCTTCTCATTATATATTTGATATATTCAAATTGTATCATGGTTGATGATACATAGAACATGGATATATGAGAATCATATTAGAGGAAAGGATAAGAAGGAAATGATTTATTTATATGGGAAAAAACAAAAAGGAAGAAATGAGTCATGGCTTCTAAAAGGTTCTCCAATATACTAAGAACCATGACTCATTGTTTTTCTTTATTTTATTCATCCAAATTTATCATTTTTCTTAACCTCATCTTATCTTCAAGGTTCATTATCATCTCCAAGTTCATCTTCTTCATTTTCTTCTCTAGTCTTTTCGAGGTTGAAAAAGAGAAAAGAAAAGAAAGAATTTTTATGAGAAAAATCCCTACTTCATCAACCTACACTACTCTAGAAAATTAGTATAGATTGTTCTCTTCACTAATTCAAAGATTAGTGAAGTATGAGCTTGAGTGTGAGAAAATTCGAGGTGGATCTTCTTCGACGACGAAAACTTCAAACAATCTCGTTCCATCCTTCAAGTGGAGTCAAAGAAGAGTTCTAGAACTATTACTCGGAGTAATTGAAGTGAAGGACTGGACCACAAAAGTTTTAGTTTCTATTCAGTTAGTTATAATCTCTAGTTTGATATGCTATGAAACCTTAATCTTTAGTTCGATTCTTGTTTAGTATAATTAACTCTCTAGAATTTTTAAAATTACTTATTTGCTTTTGTTAAAACCCTAATGAAGGTGCTGAGACATACTTACAAGTATATGATTTAATCCAACTGAAGACTGGCACTGGCGCTCACGTGTGAATCTCGTGAGGTGCTGCCTTATTATTTTTAACCAATTTTTATATGAGGGAATAGTCTCCACTTGCATTTTTTTTCTCCACAACACTAAATTCTCCAACACTCGCATTTCCAACAAATTGATATCAGAGCTCAAAAAAGATGTCCACCCTAATGAGCTTTACCCTTCCGACGCCAATGCTCGAGAAGGACTACACGACATGGTCGATCCATATGGAAGCGGTGCTTACCGCATACGGCGTTTGGAGCGTCGTCAAAGATGGCTACACGCGACCGCAAGGAGTGACTTTAATGGTGAACGAGAGGATGACTTTGAGGGAGAATGAAAGGAAAGATGGCTACGCTCGAGCTACCATTCTTTCCGGCATCGATGATTCCACCAAATAAAAGGCCATCACCGTGCTACTTCTAAAGAGATGTGGGAGAAAATCTAAAACGTCTTTAAAAGAACCAAGAAGGTGAAGAAGGTGCGCCTACAAACTCTTCGAGGGAGTTTAAATCATTGAAGATGACCGAGAAGGTGTCTGTCTCCTACTACTTCACAAGAGTTTCCACAATTGTCAACCAATTAAAGAGGAACGGCGAGACCCTAGAGGACGTTCGCATCATCGAAAAGATCCTATGTTCCTTGGATTCTAAATTCGATTACATTACTGTGGCGATCGAAGAGTCTAAATACTTGAACATGATGACTATCGAAGAACTTATAGGCTCACTTAAAGCGCACGAGCAACGCGTCACAAAGAGTAAGCAAGAACCGGTGGAGGAAGCCTTACAAGCAAAAGTTAAATTTGATCAATTCCATGGTCGTGGCTGCGGAAAAGGCCGCGGACATAGACAAGGAAGATGAGAATCTCAACAAAATGAGGAAGCAACTCAAGCCTAAAGTCATGCCAATATAAGAGAACGTGGAAGAGGCGGTCCCAGAAGAGGCCATAGGAATGATAAAAGCAAACTTCTATGCTTCACTTGCAAGAAGTACAAACATTACTCTTCGGAGTGTTAGTACAGTGAGAATAATCAAGCAAACGAGAGCGCTAACTTCGTAAATAAAGACAATCAAGGTTATGTGTTGCAAGCCTACAACAATGAAGAGCTCGTAAGAGATGACACATGGTACTTGGACACCGGCGCGAACAATCACATGTGCGGGAAGAAGGATATATTCATAGAACTAGATGGGTCCAATCAAACCTCTATCTCATTCGAAGATCACTCCAAAGTTTCCATTGAAGGAAAAGGTAAAATTCTCATATGCCTGAAGAATGGAGATCATCAATTCATTTCAAATGTCTACTATGTGTCTTCCATGAAGAACAACATTTTGAGTATCGGTCAATTACTCGAGAAAGGCTACCATTTCAAGATGTAGGACAAGACTCTCACCATGAGAGACCACAACAAGAAGATTGTTACTAGAGTCAAAATGACTCAAAATAGGATGTTCATCTTGAAGATCAAGCATGAAGTTGCTAAGTGTTTGAATAGTTGCATAAAAGACACCTCCTGGCTATGGCATTTAAGATTCGGGCATCTCAACTTTCATGGGTTGAAGCTTCTATTCCTCATAGAAGATGGTGAACGAACTTCCACATATTGATCATCCTGATCAAGTATGCGAAGGGAGCATCTTCGGCAAGCAAGCAAGGAACCCATTCCGAAGGAGGCCACATATCATTCAAGACAACCATTGGAATTGATACATTCCAATATTTGTGATCATATCACTTCTTCTTCTTATAGCTCTCGCTGTAGGGTGTTTTTCATCACCCCATTGAGATGGGAATGCGCGCGCGCTTGTTAGGCGCATTACAGATTCCCCCTGCTTAGGGTAGGCTGGGGTTTATTGATTGTGAGGTTCCGAATCTCCGGCAGCCGTGGACTAAGCTGCCGTTAATTACCCCTCGCCTTTGGAGCGAGAGAACCTCTGATTGACGGGTCAAACAGATCATGCGAACTCAATGTGCAGAGTTGTGTTTTGAAGGGGTTTTGGATATATCGGGCGCACCACAGAGTTTTTACGGGGTTCCCACTACCCGGATAGCGGGATGGGGGTTAAGGGGGCTAGCAGCTCCCTTCCGGGATGCAGGGCAGTGCCCCGTTAGAAATTTTTTCTAACGGGAGAGGTATTTTTAGTGTGGAGTACATGTAAAATGAGGGGAAAATGGCGTTCAAAGGACGCGTGAGCGCCAGCGCCTCACGTGCCTAGCACGCTGGCGCGAGTGCATGGGCGATAGCGCTTCACGTGCCCGGCACATGGGCACTCGGGCGCTCGCGCTTCACGTGCCCGGCTTGTAGGCGCTCGGCCACTAGCGCTTTGGGCACTCGGGCGCCAGCGCTGCCTCACGTGGACGCTCGTGCGCTAGCGCTTTAGGCGCTCAGGCGCTAGTGCCTCACGTGCCCGGCACGTGGGCGCTCCAGCGCTAGCGCTTTGGGCACTAGCACCTCACGTGCCCGGCACGTGGGCGCTCGGGCGCTAGCGAAAGGAAGGGGTTTTTACCCCCCCTCCCCCCTAGAAATAGGAGTTAAACTCCAAAATGTGGATTTTGAGTGGAGTTAAACTCCAAAAGATCTGGATTAGGAGTTAAACTCCTTTGAAGATTTGGGTCTTGGAGTTGAACTCCCGCAAATGTTTAGAGGTTCTTCTCTCTTAAGCCTGGGATCTTCTCTTGAGCCTTGGATCTTTCCAAAGTGGGATTTTTGGAGATGGGTCTCTTTCTTCCTCCTTTTTGTTGGCCGGATCTTGGAGAACAAGAGAGGTGAGATTTTAAAAATCTCCTCCTTTTGAGATATAATGAAAGATCTGAGCTCCCTTTGTGGTTTTTATGGTGAAAAACTGTTTAGTTTTTGAAAAGGAAGAGTAAAACTCTTGATTTAATTCAAAAGAAAGAAGAAGGTTTAGAACCTTGAGGAAGGGGAAGGAGGCACATACCTTGATTTTTTTTTAGAGAGAGAAAAAGATCTTTAGATATTTTACAGGCTATACACTTTACATATAGCCTCTTGGGCTTTACAAAATGGCATTTTGCCCATCCCATGTCTCATGTGCTATTTCTTTTTTCACATAAGCCATGGGCTTTACAAAAATTTGGCTTTATGCCTATTTTCTTACATTTATTCATAAAATAAAATGAAAGAAATACACCAAAATTATTTATTAAAGAATTTTTATTTTGGCATGGGGGAGGCCGGCCGCTTCATGTTCGGGCTCGACCCGGGTACTGGCCCACTTGGTTTGGGGTTGACTTTGATTTTGACTTGGTCAACCGGGATGTAAATTTTGACCCCAACAAATTGCCCCCATCAATAAGTGCACACCACATATGTGGGTTGTGTGCACGAAATTGATGGATCTTCTTTCGCGTGGAGGTCGACTTGATCTGGTTCCCGTTTTAACAACGTGGAGGTCGATGCTGCCATATTTGCGACGTGGACGGTCGGTTCTGCCCTTTTAGCGACTTGAACGGTCAGTTCTGCCCTTTTTGCTACTTGGACAGTTGGTGCTGCCATTTTTTGCGACGTGGACGGTCGGTGCTGCCATTTTAGCGACTTGGACGGTCGGTTCTGCCCTTTTAGAGACTTGGACGGTCGGTGCTACCCTTTTAACGACTTGGACGGTCGGCTCTGCCCTTTTGCGTCTTGGATGGTCGGTGCTGCCCTTTTAGCGACTTGGACGGTCGGTGCTGCCCTTTTAGCGACTTGGACGGTCGGTTCTGCCCTTTTAACGACTTGGATGGTCGGTGCTGTCTATTTAGCGACTTGGACGGTCAGTGCTGCCATTTTAACGATGT